>CM069069.1:12795203-14102703 GCA_035220775.1 Malus fusca
ATAATATACTTATGGACATGCCTGGATGCAATTCAAAACTTAACCATATCGTAGTGCTTCCAAATATATATATATATATATATATATATATCAATAATGTGGCATAAATGCACAATCTATAATGCCCTACTCCCGAATTATTAATTTTCGGGAATAATTATCGGTGACAAGCTCAACTAAACACTAGTTTAACTAACTATCAATACTTACAATTCTTTACTTCGAATTCTCGATCCTTCATACAATGATTTATGACCAACATCCAATTACTAAATCATAAGGTTAAATTTCATATTTTCTACCAATGTCCCTTACCTTGCACAAATTCCCAAACAAGGCTATTGCCTCAATTACTTAATCTCATTTATGTTATGGCTACATCTAACGTCTCGTTAGACTGCATACGTACCCTAAACAGGGATCAAGCCAATCGTAGTTCACATTAGTACTTCACGGCATTCACAGTAATTATATGCAATAATCAGTTTATAACTGTTTGAGGAATTATCAATCATATATATATATATATACACACACGATAGAAAGGAAAAGACTCACTCAATTGAGGTCCGCGCTACGACTCCTTAGCACGCATATCGAGACATCACGAACCATCGTCGCCTATAACCAATTATCAAATCACATCTCAGAGTTCATACTGATAAAACACACAATTTACATAAAACACATCCCTACGTAATTCAATTCGGAAGATCTGCATCACGGATTTCAGGTCCGTTGCTTCCAAAGATCCCCATTATACCTCTAGAACAACATCCTAAAGTTCCATTACGATCCAACGGCCAAATCTCCGCCAATGGCCAAAACTGAGTGGCGGTTAACCTTTTATTTTATGAACTTACAAATCCAATTTGGAAAGATCCGTATATTGGATTCCCGATCCGTAAGTTTCTATGGTCCTCAAATATTACATACTATAACATACTAAAGTTTGGTGACGATTCAATGGTCGGATTGACGATTCATATATTTACCAAGTAACGTATTTTAATGAGTTTAGGTCCAAATAATCAACCTACGATATACAATTGCCAAAATGAACTCAAGACATCTAATTTAGCCTAAGGATAACATCGACGGTCCCCTGGCCACGCACCTCCGCATGCGCCTTCGCGGGTGGCGGTCGGCCGCCCCGACTCTCCGGAAAATCCAACGAGTAGAGTAGAGTAAACTTTATACATGTGGCCAAGTCCAATTTGGCCGGGAAAAGCTCCGATTTTGCTCAAACCCGCCGGAACCCTAGAAAATGGTGTGCTTCAATTCGACCTCCATACTCACTCTGACGCCTCGACCATTGCTTGGGCTTTATTCCTGAGGTTGAGGGGAGCCTATGGGCGGCGGTAATTGGTTGGGTTAGCTTCAAATTTTTACGAATTGTCGCCATACACCCACACGGGCCACCGTCTATTTTTCCTCTAAAATACCACCAAATTCTTCTAATTTTGGGATGAAAATGGAAGATAGAGGGTTAGAGTGGTATTTCCAAGTAGTGACTCAACACAATTCATCGGAAATTGGCATGAAAATGCACTGATTTGGCCTTGATACTCGGCCGGGTCGCACGAGTCAAGGAGGAGACCTGATTTCCCCCTCATTCTCACCTTCCCTCCTTTCCCTCCTTTCCCTTCTCTCTGGTTGGTCAGTTTCCTCTCTTCCTCTCATGTGATTGGGCAGCAGGCCATCTGTCTTCCCTCTCCCGTTCCCCCTTCTTCTTTCTCTTCCTCTTTTTCAACTTTTTTTTAAAAAAAATCACTAAATGATAAATAAAATATATACATTAGAAAAATATATAAAAATATATAAATAGTGAACAAACCAAAAGTACCTCTCGGGTTTACAGTTCCGTAATGTCGAGTACTTCAGGAAAACACTAATGGATTAATTCATACACATCGCTATACGTTGGTCAACGGAAATCAAGACCCTAGCCTTTAAGGGCATTTTCGTAAAATCACACTTTAAAATTTTGTAAAAACATAAGATTAGGGATGGTCACATTGACTGTCTGCGTACCATAAGACGAAATCAAGCCATTCAGAGTTCACACTTTATTTAAACCCCAACATTTCTCATATTTCTTCTAGCAGAAAAAAAAAACACATAAAGTTCTAGAATCACTCAATGAAACTCGACTAGCATGATTCACTATATTCCAAACTACATAATGAAACATATACTAACCAGAATTGTTATTTCGTCATTCACACATCTCACAATGTTTTCCAACACAATTCCACAATCACAACATATAATCAATTCCATGAACCCAAGTTGCACAATATTAACAGTTAACTATGCTGATTAATCAACAAGATCAAATATTACTTAACTAATTTTTTTAATAATGCCAACCTTTATAAGTTTTACTGTATTTCATTATTGAAATCATATCTAGCATTATAACCCTAAGTTACAACCACAGGCGTATTGAGCAACTTCTATGCACAAGAATCTTGGATTCCGAACTAACTCAACGAAATCCAACATGAAATGGGATTCCGGACCAACTCAACGAAATCCAATCAAAGGTAGGGTTTCGGACCACTAAATGGAACTGAATAAGGAAAGCGATTATGGACTACTTAACAAAATCCAACTAGGAAGTTGTCGCCCATCGTGGATTTACCAAGCACAACCATAAGCATTGTTTAATAGTGTAAGCAATGATCACCCATCATGGATACCAAGAATGATCATCCCTCGAACATGTATGGTCATCCATCATAGATATACCAAGTGAAACCATATTCTATAGTGCTGGATAATGATCACCCATTGTAGATATACCAAGTATGATCACTCCTAAAATATGTATGGTCTCTCATCGCGGATATACCAAACAAGACATTTTCATAGTCTAATAATATAGGCAATGAACACCCATCACGGATATATCAAGCATGATCACCCATCGAACATGTAAGGTGCCCAGTTGCAAATATACCAAGAATGACCATATCATATATATACCGAGTATGATCAATCCTAAAATGTGTATGGTCTCTAATTGTGGATATACCAAGCAAAACCATATAGTATAGGTAGTGATCTACCATAGGCATAGTCTTATAGCTTTGTCTGTCGCGAAACAGCCGCCAATTTGGGTCGAGTTTGAGTGGAAAATGAAGTTGGAGAGGCTTTCAATCGATTGGTGGTGGCAGATGGTTTCGTCGTAGTCGAATTTTGTCGGAATCGTTGTTGAAATTTGTTGTAAGAAGCATGTCGAAAACCCGGGTCGCGCGTTAGAACGGGTCAGGTGCAGAACCATGTATCCAAAATGGAACCCCTATCACATAATCTTGGACTTTTATGAGTAGCAAGCCCAAATTACCCTAAACTTAGATTCGAGCGTTGCATGCTCGAATCTACCCCGAAGTGGAGAAACCTCATTTTGGTTGAGGGCTTTAAGCCTTTTTTCGATTGTCTCTGACTAATTGTTGGTCACATATTAGGTAAAAGTCGACTCTCTTCTTCCCCAGCTTCTAATTGGTATCTTTTGTGCAAAAAACGGTTAAGAAATTATTCTGTTGTGTTAATTTGAAAATTTCTGACAAAAGCCCAGATACTAGCGAATTTCTGGCTGATGAATGAAAAGAGGACCACCAAAGAATGAAGGAAAATATTTCATCAACTTTGAGGATATATTCTCTTGCCATTACAATATACCAAACGACAGAAGGTATATTTTGTGAACTTTACAATTGCACGCTCAGTAGATTGGCGCATGTCGGCTCAGCGCTACCGCATATTAGCTTGGGTCAGCACGTATTGGCTTCGGCCAGCACGTGGCGGTAGGTGAGCTACTTCAAATTCAATTTTAGATAATTTTAAAGTCCCATTATTGAGCAAACTAAGGGAAATTAGCTTTATTACATTAATTATCATTAGTTGAATTTTCAATATAAAAAAGGACTACCCAAAATAATATTGTGGACATAATAGGTAGAGCGGCTATGACCCCGTAACATACCAGTGAGTGAGTCTTTTTGTTTTACAAACAATATATTTATATATATTATATGGATGGATCTGTGACATTATATTTTTATGCAAGATTTTACGTAGATTTTAGACCGTTAGATTAGTTAATGGTTGAGCTGTAATCTTATTAGTCTAATTTATTTTATAATTTAAACAATTATGTATTGAAAAGAAAATCCTTAATTAGGATTTTATACTCTCTCCTCTTCGTGTTTCAATTAATTCTGACCTCCCTTAATTTCTCATTCCACTCTTTCTTGTTTATATTCCAGTTCTCTCCCTATCGATCCTCCTGCATATTTTTTATTGTCCATTTGTCTTGCTATCTCATTATTTTTGTTTAGAGATGTGCTTCTCATTATTCGATTCTCCTTCCCTTTTTCCCCTAATCTTAACGGTCACATGAGTACAACGAGAATTTTATATATAGTTTTCCTCGATAACTGCTTTTAAATACCATGATAACTTTACATTTATTATATTGATTATGATAATAAACCTGTAACATGACATCTTTATGTCATATATGCTTATAATTACATGTTTGCACCGGTGTATTTTATTGTACTGGTTTGGGCGCAGGACAAACCTATTTGTTATTCACATCACACTGTTTACATTGCTTTGGATCCAGAGTAGGTGATAGCTTGTTCCCCCTTATTGTGGTGGTAGAAATCCCATAGGGTGTTGACATACATGTAATGGAATCTCTTAACACAACTTCACGTGGTATAGTACTAGAAGGTAAACCTTAACACTTGGCATGTTCATGTAGTTACTTCCTACGCGTTTGTGTGCCTTCATTGGATAATGAGCATTGATTTTTGTGACAGTGGTTTGAGATATTTTGTAATAGCACCCTATATCATTTGACTCATTTGTATTGCAAGGTACCTTACTACCTATTCTTATATTATTATTTTAAAAAATTGTACACGTGTTTTACAACGAGAGGTTACACATTATAGTTTTCAATAACTTTGTTTTATAGGCCAACTCACCCTTATTTTTTGCCCATCCAGTACCTAGAGATTGAGCTTGTTGGAGTAAGAATATACTTGAGGAACTGGCTGACCTGAAGTATGTTATCTTCTGCAGTAATAATCATCCTTTATGGATAATACTATTTTTTTTTTAACTTTTTGCACTATGCTCTAAACTTCATGTTTTGTAATAAGGGTTTCCACCCAATCACGCTGTACGCTCTGATATATTTAATAAAAGTTTAAATTTATTTGCACTTTTACATGTCAACCATACTTTATGGCTTGGTCACCCTCTAGGTGTTGGCAAACACATCACTGTTCGGATGGACACATGCACTTTCCAAGATGGGATGTGTCATCACCGCCACAACTTCCTGTTTTTAACCCCAATCTTCCAACCACCACTCTCCCACTTTTGAAGAAGAAAAGCTTTCCCAATTCCCTCAACCTCCTGGAATTCAAATACATCATTTGTCCCGGGAGTCAAATTCCTCCAATTTTAGGAGTTGAATTCCTTATTTCGTGTGGGCACCACCACTCTCTTGATTCCTTCAAAATTTAAATGCTTGAATACTTTGTGGTCAAAATCCAACTTTCTTTATTTATTCCAATTACAAGTGGGTAAACACGGCATCAATTTTTCGACTCAATTTAAAACACACTAAAAAATGACATTTTGTTTGTACCATAAACAATAAAAAAAAAAAGGATTTTTAGCTACACTCCTGGAACTCGATTTCGATCTGCCCTTGCCTTATAAAACTTAAAAGACGCCACTTTACTCTCTGAAACTCGATTTCAAGCCCACTTTGCCTCTGAAACACAAAAGTCACCACTTTGCTCTCTGAAACTCAATTTCGATCCCACGTTGGCCTTGAAACTCAAAAGTCGCCACTTTGCTCCCTAAAACTCGATTTCGGTTCTACTTTGCCTTATAAAACTAAAAAGTCTGTCACTTTACTTCTCGAAACTCAATATTTACTCCAATTTGACTTGTTTCTATGTATTCCATTAATAACTGTTTACTTGTGCATTATCAAGGTCCTCGTTGAAGTGACACAAGTATAAAGTTAACATTTTTAATCATATTATATAACATTATCCCTTCTCCCTCCATCTCCGGCCACCTTAACATTAATTTTGTCATTTCTTACCTTAACATTAATTTTGTCATTTCTTATGTTCATAATGGAGGTGGCAATTGAAGAGAGAAAATGATTATTTTTGTTCCTTTTTACTATTTATTTATTTTTGGAGGATTAACAATTATAAAATTTAAATGGTTGAACTTATTTTAAAATAGAAACAAGGCAATATAAAGTGAATTTTGAGTTTTAAGGAATAAAGTGACGGATTTTGAGTTCTAGGGAGCAGAATTGAATTAAAATCGAGTTTCAAAAAATAAAATAACGACGTTTGAGTTCCAATAAAACAGCGAATGTTGAGTTTAAAATTATTTTTTTGATGAAGAAACTTATTAGACTTTTGAGTTTCAAATGATAAGTGAAATTAAAATCAAGTTTTACAAAGTGCAGTTAAAAATAAGAAAAACTAATGAAAATGACTTGAAAACTTTGAGTTTTAATGATAAGAACAAAATAAAGGAACCAGGATCCTTGCCGGATCTTTCCCTAGGGATCCTAGGGATCCCGCAATCTTGTCCGTTCATTTTATATCGTGCGGTCAGTTTTCGTTAGGTACTATTCATATTTGAATTTTAAAATTTAAATTTTAAATGATTTCTAACCGCACGATATACGATGAACGGACAAGATTGCGGGATCCCTAGGGAAATGCTCAGGAGACACTCCTGGTTCAAAATAAAGGGTAAAATAAATAGTACCATGATTAACTTTTTAGCATAAAAATATGATTTTTCGTTAAAATGAACAGTAACAGAAACTTTTCGTTTTCGTTAAAGTTTCTGAAAAATAATTGTTAAGCTTTAGAAAAAAATAAAATGACATTAGGTGGCGCTCATTCTGCGTTCATAACCACTCTTTTGTCCCTTGCAAATAAATACCTTTGTCTACAAACCGAAAGTACCCACACGAAGGAAAACTCAAACCAAACAGATCTCTCTCTTCCAGTTCTCAACTCAATCATTCTTCCGCCTGTCTCTCCGAGGCGACGAAGCAACCACGAGAAGAGCTGAAGACGTACATAACAATGGCCCCGATTCCGCCCGATAACGGCGTCGAAGGCGACGACGAGATAGAGGAAGAGGGCGAGGAGGAAGAAGAAGAGGAAGAGGAGGAAGAAGAAGAAGAAGAAGAAGAAGAAGAGGAAGAGGAGCCGAGGCTCAAGTACCAGCGAATGGGAGGCAGCATTTCCACACTGTTAACGAGCGATGTGGCGTCGTGCATAGCCGTCGCAGAACGAATGATCGCGCTCGGGACTCACGGCGGCACCGTTCATATTCTCGATTTTCTCGGGAATCAGGTGAGGAACTGAGCTTGAATTCAATTCAATTTTGCATGTTTTGAATCGATAGTGGTTGGGATCATTGCATTGACGGGTAGGTTAGTGCGATTCGGGGGAATTGAGTAGGATGTAAAATTGAAGTTGAGCTGATTGGATCTGGTTTTTCTCGGTAATTTTTAAATTTTTACAGTTTTACCGGAGAATTGAATGTAAGGGTTTTAAACCAAGTGGCATTTAGTTTGGGATGGTCAATCGGGTTTTTGCAATTAGCTCAATTGGGAATATAAAAAGACAGCTACTTTAGTTAAATTTCATTTGGTTAATTATATGCAGGAGTTATAGAGTTGTTTCCTATGATTTTTCTGTACTTTTAAGTCTTTGGTCCAATCATGAATCAGAATATGAAAGCTTATTCTTAAGTTTCGTATTCAAACGTTGGCGTGCGAATTGAATTTTCAGCTATGGTGAACTTATACTCAGAGAACCGAGCGCAATGGCGTTCTAGGATTCATATAGCCAACCCCACTTAGTGGGAAAAGGCTTTGTTGTTGTTGTTGGTGAACTTATACTTGTAGGGTGATTTAACTCTACTTGTCCGAAAATCAGTCACTCAAAACATTTATTGTTTGATGGGTAAATTACCTATGCAATAGGTTACAGAATGCAAAGTTTAACCTTGACAAGCATTGTAGGTAGTTTGCAATGTCTGTACATTGTTTGCAAAGATGATTTCTTTGGGATATCTGAAGGTAGTTTTTGAACTCACAGTTCTTATATTCTGCCGTCAGCACTAAATTTATTGGTACGCGTGTTAATACTCTATGGGGTGGTTTGGGAGTGAGATGCTTAAAAAAAAAGCACCCATGAAAAAAAGCTGTGGGGGTTTTAGGTGTTTGGTAAACTAAAAAAAAGGGGCTTATTTTGGAAGCTGCTGCGAGAATAAGTTGAAATCAAAGGAAAAAGCTGAAGCAGCTATTTGCAGCTTTGGAAAACTGGTTTTTTTTCAAAGCACACGGAGCTACAGTGCTCCTTTAATGAAAAGACCCACTATCAGATTGCTTTTTTTTCCAAAAGCACTTTTACAAAAAAGTTTACCAAACACTCTGCTGATTTATTTCACAGCCGCTTATTCTCACAGCACAGCCGCTTATTCTCACAGCAGTTTTTTTTCAAAGCACAGCAATACCAAACCAGCCCTATATCAAGTTATGGTTGATATACTGTTGCATTTTGCACCTGATTTATCATTGAAGGCAATATGCCAATATTATGTACTCGCTTGCTTCTTTACAGGTTAAGGAATTCCCTGCTCATACTGCTGCAGTGAATGATCTTAGCTTCGACATAGAAGGTGAATTTATAGGAAGCTGTTCAGATGATGGGTCTGTTGTAATAAGTAGTCTTTTCACTGATGAGAAAATGAGGTTTGAGTATCATCGCCCAATGAAGGCTATTGCCCTGGATCCAGATTATGTAAAAAAATCATCTAGAAGATTTGTAGCTGGTGGTTTAGCTGGTCATTTATATTTTAATACAAAAAGATGGCTGGGCTTTAAAGATCAGGTTTGTACTAAATTATACTCAAAGCATGGTAAAAGGATTTCCGAGCATGTTTTCTAATTTCTCAAGGCAATGTAGGTTTTGCACTCTGGTGAAGGTCCTATACATGCAGTGAAGTGGAGAACGAGTCTCATTGCTTGGGCTAATGATGCAGGTGTGAAAGTGTACAATACTGCAAATGATCAACGTATAACATTCATTGAAAGGCCACGAGGAAGCCCACGTCCTGAGCTTTTGCTTCCTCACTTATTTTGGCAGGTTAGTGAAAGAGTATCATGCTCACAGTATTTACATGCACACGTGACTACTTTATAAGTTTTGATGCGGTGCATGTTAGTGCAACTTGTGTAAAGTGCTTGTATTGGGTGATTCTGTAGTGCATTTTGAACTTTAAAGTTGTACAGTTTTGGGGATTTATGTCTAGTTAAGTAGAATGAAATAGCGTTGAGATTTGAAAAGTAAAGAAGGGACATTGTGGCAGATTGCTGGAGTTCTGGGGAAGCAGGTAATCTTGGGATTTTAATGCCTGTTTCAAGGGTAATTGAGGGATAAAGTAGCTTGAAATCGAAATGAGTGATTCATGCCACTGGCTGCCCATCTCTTTCAAGCCCAAGGCAATCAAGCAAAAGGGCTCTCCTCTACTTGTCAAAATGGACTTATAACTCTAGGACTAATGGTTCAATCTCAAAACTAGAGTAACCCTGGGGTCCTTAATAAATCAGCTTCATGATATATAAGACTTTTAATACGAAAAATACCAGCTAAACTTCCTTTCCTATTGCACAACCTTTTCTTCTTCATCCTTCAAATAAAGTACTTGTGTCGTTTCATTATTGCTCACTGCACTTCATCATATTCAGGATGACTCATTGTTGGTCATTGGCTGGGGAACATCAATCAAAATCACATCGATAAAAACAATTCAGTCTAGAGCCACCAATGGGACATATAACCATGTCCCATTGTCTGGTATGAACCAAGTGGATATTGTGGCATCCTTTCAGACCAGCTATTTCATTTCTGGGATTGCCCCTTTTGGTGACACTTTGGTCGTTCTAGCCTATATCCCTGTTGAAGAAGATGGGGAGAAGGAATTTAGTAGCTCTGCTCCATCACGACAGGTACTTTTTTCCCCTTTGTTCTGTATGATATGTATTTTATTTTTTTTAGAACTTTTCTAATTTACAAATGCAGGCCCCTTCTTTGTTTTTCCTTGGGGTCAAACGTTGTAAATTGCTGAAAGTGATTTCTCCTTGAAGGTGTTCATTAAACTTTTTTGAAAAATGCAGCCTTACTTTTTGTATAACATTTAGAATATTTGCATTTATTTGAATTTTTTTCTTTTTTTTTTTGGGAATGAGTTAGATGCTTCTACATGTCAATTGTGAGTGGTGAAGCATTGTTTAATTTGGCAGAATAATTTGTCAGTGCAACGTTTTCATTTTACTCTTTTATTTTTTAATGGTTTATTTACCTTTTGTTATTATCAAGATTTTCCTTCCTCACACAATTCTGTTTCCATTATTAACTGTAAAGTAAGTTGGAAGTTACCCACTTTTCATCTTCTATTGTAGGTCCTGCTATGACTGTTTCCCTGTTATTGTATCTAACTCTTATAATATATTTGAAGCAGGGAAATGCACAGAGACCAGAAGTACGTATTGTAACATGGAATAATGATGAACTTTCAACAGATGCCTTACCTGTACATGGCTTTGAGCATTACAAGGCAAATGACTATTCCCTTGCACACGCTCCTTTCTCAGGTTAACATACTTTGTTTTGAAATGTCATCGTCGAATAATAGCAGAATAATTTACATTTATATACCCTTTAGTTTGAATCTAGGTAGCAGCTATGCTGGTGGCCAGTGGGCCGAAGGCGATGAACCTCTGTACTATATTGTTTCCCCAAAGGATGTAGTCATTGCAAAACCGAGGTCAGTACTCTCTTTCTATTTGTGCTTCTCTAGAGTTATGATATATAAGCATTTTTGTAATACATACAGTAATTCTCTCTATCCACTCTTGAGTTTCATAGAGAAGAATCGATCTCCTTGTCCTAGTAAAACTTTGGTGCTTGTGGCCCGGAATGATCTTGTTTCATTGTCTCATCCATGGTTTAAGAACACAATTATCACAAAAAAAAAAAAGACAGATGATTTTCCAGACTTTCAGAAACCCAGATATAGACATTACAGTTAGGGATATCCAGAACAATTCTAGAAGAGATATGGTACTTTCACACTGTCAATCCCAGCCTCTGCTGACATCTTGGGTTTAAAGGAAGTTTAAAAAAAAAAAAAAAAAAGTTTGGGGTGGGGGCCAAACACTAAAGGTGCACACAACCACCTCCAATTATCTTCTGAAAATTAGAATCTGAAGGTCAGCCTAAGACTTGCTAAAACCACTGGTCCCATACTTGAAAGGGCAAAGGATATCAATCTAAAAAGATGCATTTAATTATTTTTTGAAGAAATACAAGTAGTAAACTTATGAGTTGCTTCACAAGACTTATCCTTCTATTTTATTTTTTGGTAAACTTTTAAATTTAGTACATTTCTTACCATGCTTTTATATTTTGTACATCGCCCCTCTAATGGTTGCCTTCTTATGTTGACACATGAGTTAGGGATTCTTTCCTGTGGAGTGATTGCATTGGTTTATGTCCTTGAGTTTGATTTGATAAGGATGAGGAGTACTTAAGCGGAGGATAATACGTTGAATCTTATGCAATCATAAAATCTTCGTAGATTTAGATATATTTTAATCTGGTCTTGCTAATGTGATAAGAATCGAATGCATATATCCTTTTCAGAGATGCGGAAGATCATATTGCTTGGCTTCTTCAACATGGTTGGCATGAAAAAGCTTTGGCTGCAGTTGAAGCGGGCCAGGGACGGAGTGAACTTCTTGATGAGGTATTAACATTTCATTCTCGTTTTCATATCACAATAGAGAAAACATAGTAGTGTGTCTGTGCTATGTTGTGCGTTATAGGAGCTCTTTTCAAATTAGTTTCTAAGTGCCATAATTAAGGACGGAGGCAGCTACGGCCCACTGGGGGTTAGCTGCCCCCTCACATTTTTTCCAATTGTTTGGAGAAATAAATCTTCATGGCCCACCGGGGGTAGCTGCCTCCACTCACATTTGTTCACATTGTCAAAATCACATAAAGGAGACAGCTATCACAGATTACCCACAACACTCCCTTTTATTCACACCTATTATAAATACAATGCCTTTCGAGTTATGCAGTTTTATTTCTCAAATTTGATTTTGACAAAATCATAGTTTAGCGAGTTTGTGTCTTGAGGAATTAGAGGAAACAAGAGGCATCAAATGTGCCTATTGTAATGTGTCATACTGGAATATCTATTTATGGACCAAACTATGTAACAGATTTTGTGCCTATTGTACTGTAACAAGTGAATTGTAGTGACCACGTGATGTGATTACTGGTTTGTGGCCCTTATTGCATTCCTCTTTTTTCTTATGTTTTTTCAATTTTGGTCAATAGTTTTACTTAAAATTGTTCAAAGTCCACCAGAATTTTTTTTTCTGGTTCTATCCCTGGCCATACTTCTGTTGACATAACTACCATGTTGACAAGTTTCTCAGCTGCACACTTTTTAGCCTTCTGGCTAAAATTGTGGATTACCACTTTTTCTTAGCTTTAAAGTTTAACCCACTTAAGTTAGTTGGATCATATATAATTGTGGATCATTTAGATTCTTATGCTCCTTGGTCTTGTGTGATTATTAACATTTAGGGAAATGATGAACGACATAGATATAAGAAAATAAAAACTGCAGAGAAGCTTTCTAAGATTGATGTACCTCTGATTCATATAACAGCCAAAGTTTCATTTTTTTCCCATCCAAAAGTAATATATTGAACAAAGTTCTTGGAGCGACTTTAAGTTCCATGATAAACATTTCTCGATTTTCACACAAGACTATTGTCAAATATTTTGTAACTGTAAAACTATTATCAAATATTTGGATTTTTCTTAAATGGCTATTTAGTTGGTGTTGCATGTGCACAGCTTAAGAAATTTTTATTTGCTGCTTTGTTATGTAATACCTGAGCTTATTCCCTTGTACTTACACTGTTAAATTCTCTGCAGGTTCAGTTAATTGCACAGTTTAAAAGATTTAGTTAATTGCACGGTTTGCTTAATTTTTCTTTCCTTTCTCTAGGTTGGTTCTAGATACCTTGATCATTTGATTGTGGAAAGAAAATATGCTGAAGCCGCATCTTTATGCCCTAAATTGTTGCGAGGATCTGCTTCAGCATGGGAAAGGTAGTAACTACACTTTTTTGTGACCCATTTTTTACAATCTTCCCAGTAAATAATTGGAAATTCTGGCATGCAATTCTTCCAAATAACTTGGAGTGGACTGTGCTTCACAGATGGGTTTTCCACTTTGCTCATTTGCGTCAGCTTCCCGTGTTAGTCCCATATATTCCAACAGAAAACCCAAGACTGCGTGATACTGCTTATGAGGTTTGTAAGGACAGCATTTTTCATTGCAGTTGAACTGCTAAATTTTTTTACAATCTTTGAGTTGACAAATAGGGAAAGCTTGATATCTTGGTTTTATTTATCAAAATTTTTATTGTGCGCTGTAAGGTTGCTCTTGTAGCTCTCGCTACAAATCCGTCTTTTCATAAGGAGCTTGTGTCAACTGTTAAATCTTGGCCACCCGTGATCTACTCTTCACTGCCTGTTATCTCAGCTATAGAACCTCAGCTTAATACATCGTCCATGACAGATGCCCTTAAGGAGGTCAGTCAGGAATAATTTATTTGGAATATGAATTTTTAAATTATGATAATTATTATTTTTTGACATCCACTCTCTTTTTCAGGCACTAGCAGTGTTGTATGAGATTGATGGGCAATATGAGAAAGCATTCGCACTATATGCTGATGTAGGTGTTCTTGATGCATATTCATGTGCAACACCTTTATTCACAATGCACAGCTACAATTTGAAGTGATTAAATAATATTTAACATCTTCATAAGGTTGTTTGCGAATTGAGCTGTTGCATCAATTACTATGTTTTGATATTAACTTCAAATTTCTTTTGTTCTTTCTGGATTTCCAGCTTTTGAAGCCAGACATATTTTCCTTCATTGAAAAGCACAATCTGTATGATTCGATTCGGGAAAAGGTATTGGTAAATATGTTCAATTTATATGTTGTAAGTTGGAATTTATGGTTCTCTTTTTACTGCCATCCATTGAAAAGTTTATGTTTCCAAAAATGATAATGGTCTTTTTGTGATTTTCCCGATTAGGTAACTTTCACAATTTCACCAGAAATTTGGTTCTGATATCAAATATTATCAATAATGGCGTTATCATTCTCTTTCTAAAATTGAAAACATGCAATATTACCTACATAATCTTATATTAGGGGTTGGGGATGTTTGTAATTAAAAAAGAGAAGAATACTTTTCAATTATGCGGCTATTTTATTTTACTATCTAATTTTATGTGCTTGGTTGTCGCCTCTGCGTTTGCAGGTTGTCCAATTAATGATGCTAGATTGCAAGCTTGCAGTTCCTTTGTTGATCCAAAACAAGGATTTAATAACTCCATCTGAAGTTGTCAACCAACTTTTGAATGCAAGTGATAAGTGTGATTCCAGATATTTCTTGCATGCATACTTGCATTCACTATTTGAAGCAGACCCTCATTCTGGAAAAGAATTTCATGATATCCAGGTATTGTGGAAAGCTGAAATAATTTAGCTGCCCATGAAATTATACTGGCTTCTGTTCTTTCAAATTCTCATTGTATGCACTATGAAGCTACTTATACTTAATTAATCATTGCATTAACTCTCAACTTCCTGCAAAATATAGTTGAATTTTTCTGGATATCAGTTGATATGTCTCTTAATGTTCTATATATCTTATCAAGATAAGTGCAAAATCGATTTCGGGCCAGACAAATCTAATCAACTAGGTTTATGGGAGCTTTTGGGTTAGCGTTTCAGGTGGTTATTATATTAAACAATTTTCTTTTCTAATTTAACTAAATGCATGGTACCATGATAGTTGCCTTGTCATTTCCCGTTGTAGAGAAGATTGTCATTCTCATGTAATTTGGGTACTATGAGTTGTATCCTAATACATCTGGATGTGTTCGGGGTGATTATATTTTCCAATCACTTGTACATGGACTAACTTGACATTGTATGACTGTTTGGTATTTCCAAGTTTAAGGAAAGAACTGGTTTTGCCTTGTAGAATTAGACCTTCATATTGCTGGTTTTCATGGTTTTGGTACGTGGGAAAGATTGAAACTGAAATTGCATGTCTTTGTTATTGGTTATAATATGTATTTAGTACCATATAATTGTTATAATAGTTTCCATTTACAAAGCGTTCTTAAGGTATCTATTTCTCTATTTCTCTTTTATTCTATTACTTCTCGTGCAAGAGCTTGTATTTGGTGTTCGAAAGATGTTGTGCCAGTGGTGAAATTGTATCTATATCATGTGTGCATGCCGTTGAACTCTTGTGGTGTCATTTGTTTACTGTGGTAGGTAGAGCTTTATGCAGAATATGATCCAAAGATGCTACTTCCTTTTCTTCGCAGTAGTCAACATTATACCCTGGAGAAGGTTTGATCCAGTTCATAAATGATCAGTTTTGATGAACTTTAAATGCTCTTCAATGCATTGACACCTGATAATATATATCAGGCATATGAAATTTGTGTCAGAAGAGATCTTTTAAAGGAGCAAGTCTTCATTCTTGGAAGAATGGGAAATGCTAAACAAGCCCTTGCTGTAATCATAAATAAACTTGGGGATATTGAAGAGGTACCTATTATTTCATTATATATCTTCAGTTGTTCCTTTGGAGTTATTTTTTATCTCTTCACACATTGAACTATGGTGATAACAAGACGCGTTATGGTTGTGCACAGGCTGTAGAATTTGTAAATATGCAACATGATGATGAACTCTGGGAAGAGTTAATTCAGCAGTGTCTTCATAAACCTGAAATGGTATTTATTCTGGCTAGCCTGCAGATTTGGTATTTATGCAAAATGCATTAGTTGGCTATATCTACAAGTCCTCTTCGGTATACTATCCTCTAATTTTTCTTCTACTAATTTACAGGTAGGTGTGTTGTTGGAGCACACAGTTGGAAACCTTGATCCTCTTTATATTGTGAATATGGTTCCCAACGGATTGGAGATTCCTAGGTCAGTTAAATCAGAATATTGTGGTGGTGTATTCTTGTATTCCATCTCTATCAATTAATGGAATTCTTCCCTTTTTCTGGAATTCCTAGCATGGTATTTTAAGCATGAAAGTCATTGGATTCTTCATATGTTGTTATTGGGCCTTATAAATTTTGATCATCTTGGAGATTCCATCGACTGATATGGTTGTAAAATATTGATTATGTAAATATGTAGTAATGTTTCTTCTTGTGTTAAAACCCTGACCTATGTGGAAAGTAACACCTCTTCGTGTCTAGATTTCCTGTAGGTACAAGCATACATGCCTTGACTTTAATTAGCTAATTACTTTCTATTAAGTTAGATAAATAGAAAGCCACAGACAGAGACATGGGTCCTTTTCTTCTATTGACACTCCTTGACTTTGTATGTGATTTGTATATCACAAGTTAGAGGGCTATCGTATTTTTTTTGTATTTTGGTAGTGATGGTATATATTTAGAATTGTTCCAATTGTGCCAAGACAAGTAGAGATAATGGATAAACATAGAGGTAACAATTGCTCGTGTAGTGATTTGATTCTTGAATGAGGTGATAAGGACTTAGATTATGGAATAGCAAATATGAACAACTAAGATGGTTTAAAAATTATGTTACAAGTTTCTGGTTCTACAACCTTATGCTAAGAAGCCAACGTATTAGTTAGGTTAAGAATTTAGTATTGTTAAGCTTTATGGAGATGTAAGGTGTGATAGTGGGTTTCTGTTGGGCCAAGTTAAGCGCGGCCATTGCATCTTCCAAATTGATGTTGCAAGCATTAGGTGCAACTGTGTACATACATATACATGCAGAACTTGGATATTTTTCAGTTGTATGTAAACATGAAGTTTAGGAATATTCTTCAATAAATATCTGTATTAACCTTCTGTAAATTTAAATGTTCAGGCTTAGGGATCGGCTAGTCAAAATCATCACCAATTACAGGACCGAAACATCTCTAAGACATGGGTGCAATGATATTCTTAAGGTATGTCTGTTTTCCATTTTTTACCTTTGATTTGAATAAAAGAGCACCGTGCCAAAATCATGAGAGTTGGTGCAACTTGGAAACAGGCTGATATCGTCAACCTCTTGGTCAAATACTACAAAGAGGCAACACATGGAATTTACTTGAGCAATGAAGAAGATGAGGCACGGTCAAAGAGAAATGATAGTAGGGCTTCTCAGGTGATTGAGAAATCGGTAGGTGTGAGAAGTATGGAGGTTAAATCAAAACCTAGGGGCGGTGCAAGGTGTTGCATGTGTTTCGATCCTTTTTCTATTCAAAATGTTAATGTCATTGTTTTCTTTTGCTGTCATGCTTATCACGTGACTTGTCTTATGGATTCCACCTATACGAGTGAAATGAAAGCCAGTGTGGCCAATCCTAATGAGAGAGTAGACGATTATGGGTATGGTGATAGTGATGGTGACGATGATGGTGATGATGATGATGATGATGACACCCAATCGGGTGGCTCTCGCATGCGTTGTATCTTATGTACTACTGCTGCTAGAGGGGTGAAGTGATGCATGCGCTTGATGTGAATGTTTGCAGTCTAATTATTCTTTTGGTTCAGTTTTTTGTATGCTCGCGCAAGTGTGAGGCTTTTATTTATTCTTTTGTTGTGCTCACGGTGGTCCATTCGTGTATCATAGTTGTATACATATTCTGGAAAGCGGCTTTTATTCTTTGGCTAGCTTTTGAGGATTGATGCCATCCGGGCGAGTTTCTGTAGTGCAAGATTTGCAGGTTTGTTGAGTTGATATGTACCTACATTGCGATTGATAGAGGTTGTTAGAGGCTGACAGAGTTTTCGGGAAGTGGAGGTTGACGGAGAAGCAATTTTATGTTTTGTTTGTTGTCATAATTTTGAATTTCTCCTCATTCAATATTACGATTCACAACATTTTATCGAGTTGATTAGTGATCTTTGTTTGTCTTCTGTTTTATATGATTGGGCAAAAACGCTCAGTATGATAGTGTGCCAAAGAATACTTATAAATTTGTCACCAATTTGATGACGCTATTTCTTGTCGGTTTGGTTTCAACCAAGTTCACAGGTTATTTAAATTAAGGGCTGGTTTGGCATTGCGGAAATTATTTTAAAAGCAGTTTTCTTAAAAAACTGAGGCTAATTTGATTTATTTTCAGCAAATTCTGGTAGTTTTGTTCTATCGTTACAAAGAAAGATATGGTTTTCTTTAAATATTAAGTTCGAAGTGGTTCTTTTTCCTCCCCTTTCGGCGAGAGTTTTTACGGACGGAGTCGTTTCATCACATCTTCAGGTTGAACTTTTGTTCTTACAACTTTTAGAAGCAGATATTTAACAATGCAGAGGATGAGACACGTTTAAAACGAATGAGGGTAAGAAAATAAGGCATGAGGGTAAGAAAATAAGGCATATGAGAAGTGGTGAATTGCTCAAGTGGTTAAGGCTTTCCTTCAATCCACTGCATTTTGAGTTCAAACCTCTTCCTTCCTCTCAACGTAGATTAGTGCTGATTATTGCTTATGCTCAAAAAAGGAAAGAAAAAAAAAAGGCATGAGAATAGGCAGAGTAAAAAATCAAAAGAAAACGAAAATGTTTAGTTTTTCTAGAAGCAGACAAGCAAGTGCCATGATCATAAATTACATATGAAGAGAATAATGTTTTTAGTCAAAGCACGAAACAATAACCTTAAATGCAAGGTTACTTGCTCTTCAAGCGTCACGATTGCCCCATCTTGATCATTGAAATTTCAATGGTCCCCAAATCTAAAATTAGAGGAAACTGGCTTAATTGAAGGAAAAAACACACAAGATATTTATAGTAGAAGGATCCTATCCTCGAATCGTTTTGCTTGGCACCCGGAAGCCGACTCATCACATCTCAAGGTTGGACCTTTGTTCTTACAACTATCTTTTTGAAGTAGACGGTTAACAGCATAGAGGATGAGACACCTTTAAAATGAATGTGGGTAAGAAAATGAGGCGTATGAGAAGCAAGTGGTGAATTGTGCCATCTCCAACCGAAGGCTGGCCAGATGGCTCGTTTTAGCCCTCTGGCCATCTAAGAAATTAATATTTTAATGAATAATGCAGGGCCATATTTCTTACCATCTCCAATCGAGGGGCCAGAGGGCCATAGGCCAAACATAGCCCTGTGAAAAAAAACCATATCCAACCGATGGCCAAAGGGCCAAACATAATTTATTATTTTAATTGAACTACTATGGTTACTTAAATTAAATTACCTCAATAATTTTATGTTATGGATTGTCAATAATTTTCATGTTAAATGTTTTTAAAAATGTTGTTTAAGTTTCATGTTGTTAATTTTTTTATGTTGTTTAATGTTACTTAATGTTATTTAATGTTGTTTAATGACTTAGGAAGTTATAGGAAAAAAAGAAGAAATTTTAAATTTTGTAAAAAAAAAAAAAAGGAGTCAAATATGATGTCAGCATGTGGCCCCGCCCAGGGCCGGTTGTCTGGCTGCTTTGGGCCGGCTGGTTGGCCCTTTGGCCCTTTTTTGTCCAGTGGGGCCCACGAGCCCTTTGGCCTGGCCGTAGGTTGGAGACGGTTTTCGGGCTATTTTCGGCCCTTTGGCCCTCTGGACCTTTCGGTTGGAGATGGCCATAGGACCTTCCTTTTTAACCCCTTGCACTCCAAGTCCAAACTCTCTCTTCCCCTTAGTGTGGATTAGTGCTGAATGATGAGTCAATTTCATATTATATATTTTACCCTATTCTTAGTATATTTTGGTTAATATTTTGGAAGAATTTTGATACTTTGAATTGTATTTTCAATATAGGACTTTCGACTTCCTCTAGAGCAAAACAGGACCAAATGGACAAATTTTGGAGTAATTCCAGTTGAAGGACGTTCATGAGTCACTTAGCTTGATTGTATCAAAATATCTCATTTTCCACCAAGCGGTTATTTTCTGGCAATAAAATAAGGGAGCGATGCGCAGTGCTGGAATAGTGACGTTTTGGGCTTGAATTGCGTTTTTGGAGCCCAAGATGACCTCGGATGGTTTGGTGGCCTTCTGGAGATGTGTTCAGAACGTCATGATCTTTAAAACAAGCTATATTGGGCCGGATTTGGAGGAGATTTGAGGCTAAAACGTGGCTAGAAAGTTTATGTGCAGATTCTCCTAACTTAATTAGGACTTTATTTTCTATTTTTATTTAGTTTCCTAATTGGAACAAGAGACTACAATTTTAGGGTTTGTGCCGCTGGCTTTTAGGGAGATATTTAAGGTTTAGTCGGCCTCAGTTTGAGGACGATGTTTTCTTTTATGCAACTCTGGAGACAGAGAGCAATTGCTAGGGTTCTTGGAGATTTTCTACTTGAAGGTGTTTTCAATCCTTTTTCTTAATAATATTTTCTATGATTTCAATTATGAATATGCGTAACTAATTCCTTTTGCTAGGGTGAGGCCACGCGTCTTAGCAAGAATATGTAGTTTCTCTTCAATTTTCTTATGATTATATGCATGCAGCTTTTCAAGTTATTAATCATTGATTTAAACTATCTAATTGTCTTGATGCTTGATCATCATTAGGATTTTTAGAAAAGTAATTTGATGCAATTTTGATCGGAGGTCGGTCCTTGAAATTGACGAAGGCTTCTTGTGATTAATATGTGCAAGTTCACTTAGGATGAATACCATGTCTTAAGGGTTGTACGATTTTTCAAAAGGTTTCACAGAACTTAATGAGTTATGCATGTTTGATATACGCTCTATGTTGGGGGTCCAAGTAGGCATATATTAGGAAAACCTAACATTCGAAATATGCATGTATAAGTCATAAGTAATTGAGAGAACTATATAGGATTGTTAAGGTGACGGCGGATCCCTAGTGTTTTCTTAAATTGATTTTTCCAAAACTGTTTTATTTTTCTTTCAGCTTTAATATTGCAGATTGTCTTATTTTTATTAGTTAAATTCGTTTTATTAAATTAGGTCATAAATATCAATCACCTAAATTTTCTCCTTTACAACAATTAATTGGAATTTGATTTGCTTCGATTTATTTAATAATCCCTGTGGAGAACGACCTTGCGAGATCCGTTTGTACTACAATAACCTTATCATTCTTGCAAGTAATATAGGAGTTTTAACCCATTTACGTGTGTTGTAAAATCCCTATCAACAGTTCAGTCAAATAGGCCTACAACACGTTATCATCACGCTTTTGCCATAAGCTAAGGAACTGAAGGATCGTAGGAGGGGGTTTTCTTCTACAACATTCAAAGGCTTTTATTTGTTTTCTGTCAATTAGGTAAGCTTAAAATAAAGTAAGATATTTGAAGTGTCCAGATATTTGAAGCGTCCACGAAGCATGAAAACATTCCCCATGATGCATGAACCCCCTATATTTATATTTTACTTTCGATATATATTGTATATATTTCATATATTTGTCAATATATATATATATATATATATATGTTTCATGCATTACACAATTATTTTTCTATGTGGAATTTGTGAGTTAAAGCATATAAATAAATTAGAATCAATTTAGGGGTTTTCAAACCCTAAACATGTTGAAAAAAAAAACACAAAATCTAGGAATTTAATGCGACACAGCTGCTGGCACCATCGCCGAGCACTGCGTTGGCTTGCAGCCCAACCGCATCGATGCACGCCACCAAAACAACGTCGTTGTGATGTCTGGACTACGACAACAACCTTTTAGGCTTTGGCCTGGTAAAGGTTACCATGGGCCTGCAGCCTTTCCAAGCCCAAAACCAGTAACTTTTGAGTTGCGGGACTTTGTCCTTAGTCCCTGGCCCAAACCTGCAGCAAGCCCGTAGCTTGCTAGGTTCAACATGTGCCCTAGGCTCGCCTGCATCAAGCCCATGTTGCTTGCAGAGCTTCCCCACTCCTCAGCCCACTTACCTACAGCTTTCCCTGCTAGGCTTGACCTGCCTCAACCCTAACTTCGATTGGGCTTCATGAGCGCCAACTTGAAAGCCAACCTTTGGCTGGGCCTGCTCCCGCGCCCCATTTTGGCCCAAACTAGAAGCTTTTGTTACTGGGCTCACTCGGACCACACGACCTATAGTCCTGTAGCCCTCCCCGAGGCCAAATAAGCTTATAGCCAAGCTGCAGAGCCTGTCTCCGCGTCGTTACCAGCCAACTTTTGGCTGGCCCATGTTATTTTTTCGACCTAATGCCAATTTTTGGCATCCTCGCGTTATAAATCACCCAAATAATTTTTTTGGGGTACTTTGGTTTACGCCAATTAATTCTAATTTAATTATCACTTGGTTTATCACCAATCGAGGCTAAAATGACCAGTTTGTCATTATTTTGCTTCCATAATTGACCCCATTTGGTCCCGATTTATTGAATTAATTAAAAGTGACATGTAGTCCATTAATCTGATAATTAATCCAAAATTATTAACCTGAAGATCACTTTTGGACATTAACAATTCAATAATTTATTTTCCTACTTTGAATCGTTGACATCCTTTCATAGTCCCGAAGCTCTCACACTTAAGTTCCCGAAGCAACTCAAATCCACTACACTTAGATCAGCATATTGCATTTTGTGTTCTTGCAGGAACCTCTCCGTTATGAACTAATCGTTCATAAAACTAAAGTGAGCCTGTAGTTTCATATTTAGTGCCTTTGAAACCCGAAGTTTTCATTCAAAACTTACCACATGAAACTTGTAGCTTTCATGCTTAAATTAAACTAATACATGTCTATAGAACCTGAATGGTCAACGATGTATGTCTATGGATTACCATATGACTAACCACGTTTTATTGTACCTTTTGTTTTAGGGACATGCCAAACTTGAACAAGCTTGATTTAGCCGTTCTGGAGGTCTTTGGAAGAAAATACCTGAAATGGGTTCAAGATGTGAAACTCCATCTTACTGCAAAGGATATTTGAGCCACCATCGAGGCACCTACTGACGACAAACCCGTCGATGAATCTTAGAAAGCTACTGCAATGATCTTCATTCGAAGACACATCCAGGATGCACTGCAGACCGAGTAACTTGCAGAGGAGGACCCATGCACCATCTGGCTTGCTCTGGCTAATCGTTTCAATCATTAGAAAGACATTTACTTGCCTGAAGCAAGATATGGGCAACATCTTCACTTCTAAGACTTTGAGTTCATGAATGAATACAACTTTGAAGTTTGTAGAATCTGATCACTGCTTAAGTTCTGTAAAGTGGACTTAACAGAAGCATATCTCTTGGAGAAGACCTATTTAACCTTCCATGCCACCAATATTGTCCTGCAGCAACAATATAGGGCACAAAATTTCACAAAGTTTTGAATTTGATCTCTTTTTTACTTCTCACTGAAAAGCAGAACTTCTTTTATGAAAAATCATCAAGCTCAACCCACTGGCTCGAACGCTGCGCCTGAAGCGCATGCGACCAATTCTAGTAGCCACAAACGATGAAAACATCATCGTGGGCGTGGCAATGGGCGGTAAGCTCAACCACGGGCCCAAGGTCAACAGAGCCATGGCCCACCCAAGGGAGGAAATTTGACCCAGAAGCGCCAACTCTATGCACCTAAGGCCCCAAACTTCAAGAACAAGGGAAAAGTTACCGTTCAATTGGCTTCCACTGAAATGGACATGTGTTACCGCTATGGATCAAAGGATCATTGGTCAAACGTATGCAGAGCTACCCCCGAGGCCATTGCCAAGTATCATTCCCGTCGTGAGTCTAACTTTGCCCATGTAGAACATCCCAAAGATGCTACTACATCCATGAAGATATCAGATTTTCAGGAGGTATCAGCTCCTATGGACGAATAAATTTTATTCTCCTTGACATGTTTTTAGGGAGTTTTTACCCCTAGTGGCCGAACCCACTAAGAGTGGCCGAACCCCCTATTTTTTTTAGGTTTATGGTTTAATTTTTGGACAATTTTTCTAAGTATTTGGAATAATTTGTTTGGTTTTGGTTTGTTTTATTTTATGGATATTATTTCTCAAATTGATTAATTGAATGAATGGAATTATATTTATGATGTGACCAATTCAATCAATTTATTTCTAGGTAAGTCTAGTGGGGAAGTTAGTTGTATGGCTGATAGTGCTGCCACGCACACCATATTGCATGAGCAACACTATTTTACTAACTTCGTACCTAAGAAAGCACCTATGATAATCATCTCAGGCTTATCCAACCATATTGAAAGATACAGAAAGGCTCATATAATGTTGTCTAATGGTATTATCTTAACCATTAAAGAGGCCTTCTATTCTCCACGTTCTGGAAGAACGTTGCTGAGTTTTAAAGACAATCAAGATAATCAATATCATATTGAAACCACTGAAGAGAATGGACCTGAATTTCTTTATATCACTTATTACGAGTATGGCCAGAAGCGTATTCACGAGAAGCTGGAACGTCTCTCGAGTGGGTTGTACATCACAACCATTTGCGGCATAGAGACCCACCATGTGGCCGGCCCTGAGCCTGGGTTCCAGAGCACTTTGTTGCTTTGGCATGACCGTATGAGACATCCTGGATGTGACATGATGCGCCGTATCCTCAAATCATCACATAGGCATCATTTACCTCTTTACATTGGATTCCTGCCATGCAAAGCTTGTTCGTTAGGAAAGTTAAATACTCAACCCTCAATTACAAAGATTATTCACAACCCTTCTAATTTTCTTCAGAGGATTCAAAGGGATATTTGGGGACCTATCCAACCAACATGCGGACCATATAGATACTTTATGGTGTTGGTTGATTCATCGACATGTTGGTCATATGTCTGCTTATTGTCCACACACAACGCTACATTTGTGAAACTCCTAGCATAAATTATTAAGCTTAGGGCTCACCACCTTGATTATCTGATCAAGTCGATTGGACTGGATAACGCTGAAGAGTTTACGTCACAGACTTTTGAGTACTATTGCGTGTTAGTTGGGATTGAAGTCAAACATCATGTACCCCTTTTCACACCCAAAACGGCCTGGCAGAAGCTTTCATAAAGCGCATTCAATTGATTGCTCGGACTTTGGTTATGAGAACCAAACTGCCGGTATCTTCTTGGGGCTATACAATAATGCATGCAGCTATGATGGTCTGCTTGAGGCCCACCGTTATCCAATCTCATTCACCGTTACAGTTAGTTGTTGGATACGAACCTAACGTCTCACATTTACGTGTGTTTGGGTGCGCAGTCTATGTGCTAATGGAAATCTATGTCGGTTATGATTCGTAGCCCTTGATAGGAGATATTTGAAGGAAATATTTGTGAAAACAAGTTCATTTGAGCAACATCTATGCATGCTATTAACAATTAAAGGGCGGGATCATGCTTGTATGCACTCAAAAAACAAAACTTTACCCATGAAATTCAAAGCCTAGTAGTTGGGTGAACCAAGACTCAACTCAAGAACAAAGTGAGTTGAGAAATCTTATACCTTTGTTGATTCCTCTTTGCATAAGCAAAGGCTAATCACCCAAGGAGAGGGCCTTCATTCCTTGCTTCTTAGCTCCATGGATTTCTTGGAGGAGGATGGTTAAAAAGGATTCTCCAAGTTCCGAAAATAGAGAACCTCTAATTTTTCCACACCAAGGAGAGCATTGATGAAGAGATGAGTGACCTAGAGGAAGTAAGATTACTAGCTAATTTCCTCTAGGGTGACTAGCCTCTTAGAGAGAAAGGACAACTTTGTGTTCTCATATTTTTCCTAAAGAAACCCTTATGATGAAGTGTTATAAAGTTCTTTATATAGTCCCTTCAATTAAGTGACAAAAGAACCAAAAACCCCATTTCATCAATATGGCCAGCCTTCTATGGTCTTTGGGCTGTTTGGGCCCTCTTGAATCTTTATTCATTAAGTTGTCATACAACTTAAGTCAATGGGCTTGACATTCGAAGCCCATTGGGCCTTGAGGCCCAAAACTAACCCGAGGTCTATAACGAACATATTCGTTTGATTAATTAACATATTAATTAATCCTAGCCATAAATAATTAAACCATTTAATTATCCTTACTCATCTCCGTTGTTTCTTCAATCTCTACCTTACACGGTGTACGATCCATTAGGTTCCTTTTAGCGAGGCAGTGGGTGATTAGAACTCTTCAAATCGATTGTGAATTGAAACTTACTTTCAATTCTCCCTTTAGTGATTATACACGTTTAGGGCTACCACACACCATGAGTGACACCTAGCAGTATGTCATGGTTACCCAAGCTAATCAGAAGAGGGGGAGAACTAATTCAATTTAGGATTACAATGCAATACAGTCTTTCTCTAATACAATACTCTTGACCACATTGTTTGGTTTGATAGTTTATTCATGTCTACTATCCAATGTGATTCATTTACTTTTATGATTACCTTGAATGTGATTTGGAACGACTTCCTAAATCTCATTCATACTCTGGCCAGAGATTCTTAATCATATCATAGAGTATTCACGCTCAAACAGTTTGAAGGTTAAAGATCCCTTGTTGCGCATTCACTTGCCTCTATGGCTAAGTGGCTTAACCCCAACTATGTCATGGACACCCTCTGACGGAGTGACTTTGACATAGTCAAAGATCAAGGACCTAACCACAAGAAAACTATGACACCTCAAGTCAAACAACTACTTTCCATTATCCCAACCACAAGTTCTCATGTGACATGAATATGAGAACTCCTTGTTGATCGTGTTCAGTGGACTCATTCTCTATTGAGCACCTACATGCTTGTCTTGGTGTCAGTCACACCAATGACTCGAGACTAATCACTCTCCTTAAGAGAAGACATGGCATATACTGATCTTAATGGACCGTCAATGCCCAATTGGCAATCCTATGATCATGAACGTTTAGGATATGTATACGAAAGAGAATGGTCTCATGAATCTAACTTCTTTAGATCACATTCTCCCAATTACATATTCCTTGGACTTATCGTTTAAGCATATAACATTTATATGAGACGGCTTAAAACAATAATCTTTGCCCTTTATATTAAACTAGATTAGTTTAACATGTGAAATGTTCGTAAAGTATCATCATATGATTGGTTTTAGGGCACATGTTCTCTTAATTGGTATGCGTAAACTATCTTAGTTTTGTGAGTTTTACTACCAATGCATACTTTCTTTAAATTAGAGACTTTCATTCACCCGTTATGCCGCCGACTTCATCAACTGTTCTACCTCAACTGTTGAAGATCTGATGCGATGTTTTGTTTGAGCATTTACAAACTCAAGGGGGAGTGTTGCAGTCATATTTAGAATAGGAATGTGATTGTGTAAATCCTAGTGTATCTAGGGATATCTTGGAATATTCCCTTTAGTAGTTAATATCCTATTAAAGTTGTAATCCTAAAAGGGTAAGGATTTAACCTTCCCTACTACTATAAATAAAGGCACAATGGGGTGATACAACACACACCTCACAATTAAATCTCTCTCTTCTTTCTCTCTTGCTGCCGGCCTCTCTCCCTCTCTAGTCCTAAATACAGTTCAGTCAAATAGGCCTACAACAATACTATTATACTACTGTATTTTATAATTATATTTCTTTTTTATTTTTGATGGTACACACTATCATATCAATATACACACTATATTCTTTTGTTTTACATAAGTTTCAACACATATACAATATAAAATAATTTGTAACGTACCACAAACTCGTAGTCACTTGAACTTTTATATCATACCATTAGATTCACCAAAGTACTAAGGAGAAATTTTCAATATTTTTATATAGTATATGATATATAATAAATGGGCACATGATATATAATAAATGTACAAAAGTCCGTCTAGTTTGCCTAGGCTCTGCTTTGGCGCTAGCCGTTAGACTCTAGCACGGTGCCTAACTAGCACCTAACGTATTTTAAAACCTTGCTCATTATACAGTTATGTAACGAAACGATACTATAAGAAACGGTGCTTAAATCTTCCTTCATATAATATTGTTAGTCCAAATCCTCCTACGAATATTCCGGGTACTCCAAATCTTCCTTCAGATATCGCAGTTAATCCAAATCTATCTTCGAATATTTCGGGTAGTTCTCAACAAAGTGAGGCCACTGAGTTGAATGAAGTATTGACTAACCTTCTTGCAGACCTTGGACGTAGACCTCGAATGATTGTCTAAATTTTTTGAGACCTTTTACCACTATTAAGTTTCGCCATTCCTTCTAATAATTCCTAGTTTTGCCATTGGAAGACACCACCCTATTTTTGCTTTGGGAATGAGAGAAGCATCATACTTATCTTCCTCCTACAAATTAGAGAGAAACCAACAACAAGAAACTTTTTTAAAAGTGGATTTTGACCTTTTAAATGCTTTGTGCTTTATGATGGTTTGCATCTATGGTATTTAGAGTAATTTGTATCCACAAGTTTGATGTCGGCAACATCTTCATATATATTATATATATATATATATATATAATATACTTTTTTTGCTTGGATTTGATGTGCCTCCATCACGCTATTGGACTCCTGCCCATTTATTTACGGTAGTTTAATTCAATTAACCATATTAATTCATTAAAATAATAAATTATTGAGGGGGCTAAAAAATAGCCCCCCTTCGGTTGGAGATGGGTTTTTTTTTTCAAAGGGCAATATTTTGGCCCCTCGGTTAGAGATGGTATAAAATATGGTCTAGCACTGTTCATTAAAAAATAATTTGTTGTAGTGCTATTGGGCTAAACATGACTCTTTGGCCCCCCTTCGGTTGGAGATTGCCTAACTATCCTAATTTCTCCAAGGTGGCCGGCCTCCTAGAGAGAAAATGAGAGCTTGTGTTTTCATCTTTTTCTCCAAAAGAAAACCCTTAAGGATGAAATGGCTATAAAGTTGCCTTTATACCACCTCACAATGGAGTGGCAAACTTGCAATTAAGCCAAGTTTACTACCCCTCACTCTTATGGCCAGCCATATTGGGTTCTTTGGGCTTTGAGGCCCTTTGTGCTTCAAGTTGTCATACAACTTGAGTTAATGGGCTTGACATTCAAATCCCATTGGGCCTTGCGACCCAAAACTAACCCGAGGTCTATAACGAACATATTCATTTGATTAATTAACATATTAATCAATCCTAGCCATAAATAATTAAACCATTTAATTATCCTTACTCATCTCCGTTGTTTTTTCAATCTCTACCTTACATGGTGTACGATCTATTAGGTTCCTTTTAGCGAGGCAGTGGACGATTAGAAATCTTCAAATCGATTGTGAATTGAAACTTACTTTCAATTCTCCCTTTAGTGATTATACACGTTTAGGGCTACCATAAACCATGAGTGACACCTAGCAGTATGTCATGGTTACCCAAGCTAATCAGAAGAGGTGGAGAACCTATTCAGTTTAGGATTACAATACAATACGATCTTTCTCTAATACAATACTCTTGACCACATTGTTTGGTTTGATAGTTTATTCATGTCTACTATCCAATGTGATTCATTTACTTATATGATTACCTTGAATGTGATTTGGAACGACTTCCTAAATCTCATCCATACTCTGGCCATAGATTCTTAATCATATCATAGAGTATTCTCCCTCAAACGGTTTGAAGGTTAGAGATCCCTTGTTGCGCATTCACTTGCCTCCATGGCTAAGTGGCTTAACCCCAACTATGCCATGGACGCCCTCTGACGGAGTAACTTTGACATGGTTGAAGATCAAGGACCTAACCACAAGGCAACTATGATGCCTCAGGTCAAATGACCACTTTGCATTATCCCAATCATGAGTTCTCATGTGACATGAGTATGAGAACTCCTTGTTGATTGTGTTCAGTGGACCCATTCTCTATTGAGCAACTGCATGCTTGTCTTGGTGTTAGTCACACCAATGACTCGAGACCAGTCACTCTCCCTAAGAGAAGACATAACACGTACTGATTTTAACGGACTGTCAATGCCTAATTGGCAATCATAAGATCAGGAACGTTTAAGATATGTATACGAAAGAGAATGGTCTCATGAATTCCAACTTCTTTAGATCACATTCTCCCAATTACATATTCCTTGAACTTATCGTTTAAGCATATAACATTTATATGAGACGACTTAAAACAATAATCTTTGCCTTTTATATTAAACTAGATTAGTTTAAAATGTGAAATGTTCGTAAAGTATCATCATATGATTGGTTTTAGGGCACATTTCCAACAATCTCCCACTTGCACTAGAGCCAATCAGCTTGGTCATCAGTGATGATACCTCTTCTGAATTCATTTCAAAAATGGCTGAGTAGTAAGCCTAGATAATGGATCTCTATATGTTATCCATATAAGCAACCTTGAGATTAATGACGTCACCATTATACATGATTCTCAATCATGTGGTTCAGTCTCTCATTTGAGTTCGGATCTTGATGAGACCTTGATTCCTTGGCTTGAGCTATCGCTCCATTAGTGTCGTAGTGTCGGCACACTAGAGACACCTTATGGTTGGAACCGAAATGGAGAGTTCATTAATGAACTTTCCCATCCAAACAAAAATGTTGTAAGCTTCTATATGGCGATATATTTTGCATGATGGAACACACTAAAGTCATTACTTTCAACGTTCCCACCAAAATATCTCTTTAGTCATAATAAAGAGATATCCAATTGTCTCTTCATTCAAAAAGAGGAGACATCCAATGTTGGATACGATATTAGATTCATAATCTAATACATTTACGCTTCCTTTGCGTTACTCTAATTCTTCCTCATTCTTGAGGAATCTATCCTTTAGTATTTCTTGAATACTTAAGGACTCATTTGACAGTTGCCATGGTTCTGATCCTAGACTTGCACTGATATCATCTTGTACTGATCTTGGTACAACTCATATCAATGTTTTTTGTACAATATGAAATACATAAATCACCTTTCTGCGTGTGCATAAAGGATTCTATTTACGCATTATTTCTTTGGGAGTCAAGGGGTACGTTCCCTTTGAGAAGAGCAACTTCCTAGTCTCACTAGAATTATCATTCTGATTGTCATCATATGAGAAACTTCCTAGCATCTTTTGTCTATCATTAGGGATTGATATAATCTAATTATATCCCGAAATATATCATTATAGATTTCCATCCCATGTATATAGATTATATCTCCCATATACATTCTATCGTTATAGAATGTTTAAAGTCATAACTTTAACGAAGAAGAATTCCTTTCATTTCCAAAATTAATATATCATATATATGTTCAAATTTAGGAATATGATTAACTTCCACTAATCTTTTGTAAACCTAGTAAACAAAAGATTCATTTACATCCTTATGAGAAATCAAACGATTTGATCTTTCTCTCATAAGACACTTATGGCTCCCACTAGCTTGCTAAGATTCATTATGGATGGATCTCTACAACTCACACGTCTTGTGATTCCTAGATTTAGACATATATTATCAAAACTATCTTGATAATGGTTTCGGAAACCCATATTATGTCCAAACATTGAATCACCGTTTAGTTGTAGCTAGCAATCTTCGAATTAATTGAAACCAGGACTTCATCAAAGATGGTTTCTTCCAAGTCAACCAATCTCGTTGATTGTAGTCACCTTAAGCTACCATTTAGCTATGTAGGTTTCATTATTTCGGGTCAAATGGTACTATACCATTTCCTTGAGTATATGTTATATATATACATTCGATGTAGTCATAAGGATTTTCATTCTTATTTCTTTTGAATTAAGAGGTGTAACTCTATGTCATAGTCATAAAGTTCAAACCATTCAACTGAGACGGTTTATAAATCCTTCTCGACTACCTTGGAGCTTGTGGTGTAGGAACTAGGTTGTTATATTTGTTGATTATTATCTTGTTTCTCAAAGAACCCATTCTTTGAGTTCTATCTCTCATTCATTTGCTCTATCTTAGGCAAATCCTAATGTAGGATTACAATGAACTACCCAACAAACAACATTTGTTAGTTGGTTTGTAGAAGTGATATCCAAAGGTTAATATAAGGATATCACACAAGATTGTTCTCAAACAAATATTGCTTATTAGCACACAACCTCAAATCTTAACACGCTTAAGACTTGTCTTTCTTTCCAACTACATCCTATGGAGTCATGAAAATTTTGCAAGATCTTCTAATTGACAATCATATAGTTTTAGAAGTATATATCCTATATATGGGTAATTGATAACATCCAACTAACTAAATCTTATTCGAGTTTGTTCTTCTCCCAATGGAGAAATCCATTATCTTATGATGCTACTTTCCTTGATATCTTTCAAGGAAACTCTTCTAAAATGTTATTTTTCCTTGGATCAAATCTAAGGAGATAAATACTTTAGACATCTTACTCATCAACTTACATTCTTGAATTATTTGAAACCTTTTGCAAAGTATTCGGACTTGTATTTATTCAAAATAAATGATAGTCCAATCGAGAGTGATCTTTGGTGAATGTCATACAACATGAGTAGTATTATGTTGTGGACAAGTGCCACTAACATCTAAGTGAATTAAGCTCAACAACTTTGTGATTCTTTATTCTTTCCAAAAGAATAAAGATTCAAACATTTCGCCTCTATACAGTTTTAACAAGAAGGCATGGGATCCAGATCTAACGATCCAAAGCATCCATTTATGACCAACTTGTAATTTATGTTTTAGAGGTGTCACAACTCAGTGGGATTTGTCACTATCTTGCAACCTTTTGGGTTTTAAGCATCGTTATATTCTAACCAGTTAACACTACCACATCATCTTTACTATAGAGACAATCAATTAGATTACAATAATCCAATCATTCATTAACAAAGAATAATATTTTGTCAAACAAAACATTCATCCATCTCTTATAGTGATAGAATTAAGTTCCTTATTCAAATTGGAATGTAAAGACAATCTTTGTATTTCCAATTTATTTGGTAGTTCATTTGAGGAAGTAAGTACAATCTGCTTTCGCAGAGATCTATATTTTATGCACGTTCCGAATGTGAAGTACTTTCTCTTTTCTCATTAATCTTCTACTTCTTATTAGCCACACTTTTACAACGATTGTAAAACACAATTACTAATACGAAATCAATCATTCAAGTAAAAGAACCAACTATTTTGAACTTATTCAAGAACAATTTACAACACCTTCGAAAGGTGTGTTCTTGACACTTGCAAGACATTTCTTGCAAATACCCCTTCCAATGTCCATCATTTCATAAAGAAAGTTTGTTCCCTTGGAGTTTTTTTTTCGCCTTCTTCATTTGACTTCTCCTTTGACTACAATAGTCATGGTCCCTAAACTCCCACTATCTCTCTTGAAACTTATTTCAATTGTGTTTATACACATCAAACGATTTGGAGAGTGTGCGGTTAATATTCACTATATAGTTTACAATAAACTTAGTGAACCATTTGGATAGGGACTCAAAGGTGAAGTCCTTGTCTAGTTTCCGTCTCTTGAAGTGGTTTAACACTTCAACACTCAATGATTCAAGATCATCATAAGTCCATGTTGGTGGACTATTTTTGTCAATCAACCATTATGTTCTAAACATAATTGCAAACTTTCAAGAGTTGTTCAAGGCAACTCTTATTTCTTCATATAACAATTTGTAAGTGAAGAATCATGGCACATAAAGTGTCCATGCCCTTTGTGCTTACTTATCAAGTTCCTTGTTCATTTAACAAAGAAACAAGCACTAGAGTTTGCGTTAACTAAGGGTTGTTCAAAACAAATCTTATTTCTTCATACAATAGTTTGTAAGTGAAGAATTATAACACTAAAAGTGTTGTCCTCTTTATGATAGACTTATCTAACATGTTCTTCCATTAATACATTATCAATAGGAAGATTGTGAGGATGAGACTACTTAGGTACATATACAATCCATTCAAGACAATCTATGGGATTATGGTACCAAGTTAGGAAACTAAAGCCTTTGGCTTTTCTTTGTCAAGTTTTGGATAGTGTTTGCAAATATATCGGTAAACAAATACATAACGAATATAAATTGATTGATTTTAAGCCTTTTGATCCGGGTCTTTAAATCAAATAGCACCACCCACTATTTTTGGCAAATTCCAAATCGCTCATCGGAATTCGAGAGTTTTTGGAGGAAACTCTTAGTAGGGTATGTGAGGCTCACTATTACCAAACCCACCTCACAATGATATGATGTTGGCTAGCATAAAAAATAATGAGAGAGTACGCTTACTCATTTGCATCTCTTGCAAGTACCCATCTTATTTGGCCTCTCGAGAATGAAGCCTCACAATGATATGATGTTGACTCCATTGCACTTAGTTAAGTCATTCCCACCATGCAAGTTCGGGTAGGGGTTCAAGAACAACCTCACAATGATATGATGTTGATCATTTGATAGGAGCATATTTATGCGACTTAGTTAGCTTGTTTTCTTGCATTTTCAGAGCTAGTTTATACTTATTATAATGTTTTAAGCTATTTTCATGTGTTTGTAGGTCCAAATGACAAAGTTGGCAAGAAAGTGCATTTTGGTGCATTTTTAGAGCAGTTTTGGGCTTGAAATGGATAGCATGTGCATGGAGCAAGGTGGATGGATGAAATTGAAGACCAAAAGATGCTAGGAACATGCTACAAATATGGAGAAACAAAATTGTAGACAACGAAATTTCAGTAAATAAATCTTCACCAACGCATTAAAGTTTTGACGTGTCACGGCATACATGGGATACGCCACATGTCACACAATTGTACACATGGCATGTGACTCAACAAATTGGAAGAAATACCCTTGGAGGATTAAACAAGTTTTTCTTCTCATTTTTGGGCAATGACAAGGCAAGCACACTTCAATCCATTATGGATGAAAACAAGTTTTTCTTCTCATTTTGGGTAATGACAAGGTAGCACATTTCAATCCATTACGGATCAAAACAAGTTTTTCTCATTTGGGTAATGACAAAGCAAGCACACTTCAAGTTTAAAATTGTATCAAGTGGGAAAATTAGGCCATAAGTTAGACCACTTCAAGTTTAAAATGGTATTAAGTGGGAAATTAGGCCATATGTTAGACCGCTTCAATTTCAATATTGCATTAAGTGGGAAAATTAGGTAATGGTGCTTAAGTGGGAAAATTATGTGGTGGTAATTCATTCTCAAAGCCTATAAATAGGCTTCTCCATCAAGGTATCAATCATCCTAAAATTCATAAATACATTTCTCTACTCCCAAATTAGAAGAGAATTCCCCAAAACCTTGAAGCTTTGAAACTCTAAAGCTCTCAAGCAAATCCCGAAGGATCAAGAAAGCCCTATTCGTTATTCGTCAAATCCTCCTTTCAAGATCAAGCCCCAACGACCCTTGAAGAACTTCCACCAATTCAAGATCAAGCCTCGACGACCCTTGAAGAAAGTGTTCATCGTTCATCATCCGTTCATCCTAAGATCAAGCCTCAATGGCCCTTTGGATCAACAACATCAACAAATCCGCACAATCATTCTTCAAGATCAAGCCCAAAAGCCCTTGAGGAAATCCGCACAACCGTTCTTCAAGATCAAGCCCAAAAGCCCTTGAAGATCTGTTCATTCGTCAACCTTCAAGATCAAGCCCAAAAGCCCTTGAAGAAACTTCCAACCGTTCATCCAAGATCAAGCCTCGACGGCCCTTGGATCAACCTCACATCCACAAATCAACACCTTACTGAGATCGAATCAGAGGATCAAGTTATAAAGAGATTGTAACCCAAAAATCATTAACACCAAAATATTATTATTTACACATTGTTCTTGTTTCAGGAATTTCCGTGTTCACAAAAATCAAGACAAAGAAGATAAGGAAAGAGCAAGAAAGAAGGAACATTATCTAAAATCTTATCCAAACTGCCTTATCTTATCCAAAACTGTAACTAACCTTATCTTGTCTTATCCTATCCTAATCCTATCTTAACTTAATTCCAGTTGCAAGGAAGGAATTCTTCTCAGATTAGGACACATTAAAATTGGTTTCTAGAAGCCTTATCCTTATCCTACATTGGTGCCGTGCCCTTCAGCCTTCTAGAAACTCAATCCCTGACCCTAAAAACATGGCACCTGGTCCCTTTTAATTTGGTCTTCTAGAAGCCGCATGCCCTATCCTTTTCCTCTTTGGTTTCTGCTCTTCTAGATGGACCTTTTCCTTAAAGAATTGAATTGTTGCAGTCCTTCTCATATGCTACCTTTGTGCCGTGGGTTTTAGATTATAAATACCTAGTTCCTGCAGCATATTTGACCACCAACCCCCATATATTTCTACACCACAATACGCACCCATATATTGAGATACAATTCAGAGAAAAGGGAGTGAGTGCCACATGTTTCTTGGAGAATTCTTGGAGATTTGTGTGTACTTGCAAGGAAGGAAGGAGAAAGAAGGAGCTTTGTGCCGTGGCTTGCAATCCAATGAGGGTTCAAAATTTGCCATTGGAGTTGCTGGGACGTTCCTGGTTTTTTCTACCCTTAGATTTGTTTCAATGTTGGTTTTAATGTTGTTTTCAGTTTCTAAAAACATGTGGAGCTAATTTCTTTATAGTTGGAGGTGAATTCGAAGCCATGATTATATGTTTTATATGAATTGATTACATCCAGTTATTGTTTCTTGAGTCTTGAATGTGATTTGCTTATCTGAGTTATCAAAACTTGTTTATGTATGTTGATTGAGGATGCATACTTAATTTTCATGCATGAATTTGATGCTAGAGTATAAGGGAGTTTCACCTAATCGTTATGAACTTATATTCACAAGTAGTGAAAGTCACTAGTCATGATTGTGTTAAGTGAATCCTTGGCAGGAGTATCATGCTTTTCATAGTTACGAATGCCTTGTCAATGCTTATGGTTTTCAAAGAACTTAATGACCTTTGATATGTATCTCTATCATGCTTTTCATAGTTAGGGAACTTGAGAAGGATAATTTGGTTGTGATGCGTATTCCATCCAATTCAATGAATTAAGGAAAATCTGATGGTTAATTTGTGCTATCACGGTTAACTTGGGGTGTTGTCATTCATAGTCTAAAGGAATAATAACTGGAAATTGGTTTGTATGCATATGTCATGTGTGGAGAAGGACCCTCTAACTAACCTTTCACCCTTTTTAATTCACCTTAAATTCGTCTTCATTGTTTGTTTCTGCAAAGTTGCTTGTTTTAAGTTTTAAATTTGTCAAAAACAACCCCCATTCATTAAGTCTTGTTAGTTGAGTCATAATCTGTTTTCTTTTAATCTTTTGAGTCAAGTTAAGTTTATTTTCGTCAAAATCATTTGTTAGGTCTAGAATTGAGTCTTTTTGATTGTTTGTTGCTGTTTTGAGTCATTTAAGTCAGTTTTAAGTTTATAGAGTCTAGTTTAGTGTTTTTGAGTCTTATTTGTGTTGATTAGCATCCCTAGTTAATCCCCGGTCTAGAACGATCCCTACTTGCTTAATACTACAATTACATGTTTAATAGGGTTTAATTTGTGTGTTAGTTAAATTTCACATCATCATTCTTGTTGCCTACCTTCACAACATCATGTATGCGTATAGGACTCCCCTTGAGTGTAAGCAGGCACTTTGTACTCCCCCATGATAGGGTGAAGTCGGTGTACGAGTCACAAACAATCGGAGCCTACTACGGTGGAAGGCCACGAAAGAGTGTTCAAAGCACTCTCACGCTTATCAACTTAATAATGGTTTGGTTTAGGGTTTTTAGGTCTCATCACATATAAGCATACATTTTAATCTTATTAAAACAATTTGGTCCTATTACAACTATTGGTCCATGTGATTGATTTAGTTGTATATGATACTCCCACTATGCTTGTAAAACGGTTTTTAAAGCAAGAGTATATGGTACTACTAACATAAGCTTTGCATTCATTGATGGACTATATAGTTGCCTTAGGGCCTTAAGATGACTATGAACCTTTGATTCGATCCAACACGAGCCTAGTGTTGGATCTCGGTCTAGGGATGATGATTGATTTTAGTTACACGTTTAATCACATTAAGGCATGTTTTCTTATTGGGCGTTGGACTCTACTACTCCAATTTCATGCATATCAAATAAAACAAGAAATGAGTACTACAAAGTAAAGAAGAGCTTATGCTCTTTTACAACATTTGATCATATCAAATTACAACCAAAATCTAATCTACACATTCCCATGGTTCAAACAAATTTGAGAGACGGCCTTTAACATAGCTCAATTATCATAGGCTTAGGTTCATAATCACCATTTCTTTAATTAATTAACGCTTTAACTAATCAAACTTGAATGCAACATTGTCATTTGGTTTTTGTATCCATAGAATTGATTTAGATGGAGCTAAATGAAATGAAAATCCAATTCTCATTTAAAGATACAAAACTATTTTGTTCTCAACTAATTTGGGCCAAAATACAATAATCTCAACTTTTTGGGCTATATTGCAAAACACAAAACTTTTGAGGTCACTTTGTATAAACACAAAAGTCCACTACTTCATGTAATTACAACTAGAACCCAAAAATTTCAACAAATGCAAAAACTTCATTAAAGGAGCAAAACAATTTGTCCTTTAGTGTTTTTAGGCATTTACATAAAAACGTAAACTTTTGGGTCAAAGTGCAAATACACAAAAGTATCAAAACTTTATGTAATTGCATAAAAGCTCAAAAAGTACCCTACTTTAATAGGGTGGCCGGTCATGGTAGTGTGTGGGAGTGGTTTTTGATGAAAGACAAAGTCAAGTAAGTTGAAAAAATAGGTAAGGTGTTGAAATAAAATAGGTATGGGTGTGAAAGCATAGTACACACCAACTATGACTAACATAATATCAAACACTAAACCTTCCAATCACTTTTTTTTTTTGTTTTTGTTTTAAAATGTCCTGTTGATTGAAAAGTCACACCAACCAACACAAAACAAAGACTTTATGTAATCAACCAAAACTTTGAATCAAATCACCAAACTTTTTGTTCTTGGTATGAACAAAGCAAGAACATTGAAGAACATCCATGAAAACCCATAAGAGTTCCATGAATGTTTTCACTCAATAAAACACAAATTTTCACTACTCAAAAGGGGGTTAATATCCTAGGGTACTTAGGGGTTCCAAAAGTCACTTTAAAACACTTTTAACAAGACAAACATGAACCCAAAAATTCACCCTTTGGATTTGGCCAAATTTCCCAATAAACATGGCACTAAATTTTAGCTCCAAAATTCATGCTCATATGAACTACATCTACAACATTTGGGATGGCAAATTTTCTAGCAAAATTTACATTCAAAGAAGTAAGAATAAAGCTTGTAACAATTACAACATTCAAATCAAAGACTATGAACTACAAAACCCAAAAGGATTCACTAACTACTAGAACTAGGCTCTGATACCACTTGAAATAAATATTTGTGAAAACTAGTTCATTTGAGCAACATCTATGCATGCTATTAACAATTAAAAGGCGGAATCATGCTTGTATGCACTCAAAACAAAACTTTACCCATGAAATTCAAGGCCTAGTGAGTGTGGTGAACCAAGACTCAACTCAAGAACATAGTGAGTTGAGAAATATTATACCTTTGTTGATTCCTCTTTGCATAAGCAAAGGCTAATCACCCAAGATATAGGGCCTTCATTCCTTTCTTCTTAGCTCCATGGATTTCTTGGAGAAGGATGGTAGAATGGATTCTCCAAGTTCCCAAACTAGAGAACCTCTAAGTCTCCACACCAAGGAGAGCATTGATGAGGAGATGAGTAACATTGGATGAAATAAATGCTAGTAATTTCTCCAAGGTGGCCGGCCTCCTAGAGAGAAAATGAGAGCTTGTGTTCTTATCTTTTTCTCCAAAAGAAAACCCTTAAGGATGAAATGGCTATAAAGTTGCCTTTATACCACCTCACAATGGAGTGGCAAACTTGCAATTAAGCCAAGTTTACTACCCCTCACTCTTATGGCCGGCCATATTGGGTTCTTTGGGCTTTGAGGCCCTTTATGTTTCAAGTTGTCATACAACTTGAGTTAATGGGCTTGACATTCAAATCCCATTGGGCCTTGCGGCCCAAAACTAACCCGAGGTCTATAACGAACATATTCGTTTGATTAATTAACATATTAATCAATCATAGCCATAAATAATTAAACCATTTAATTATCCTTACTCATCTCCGTTGTTTCTTCAATCTCTACCTTACACGGTGTACGATCCATTAGGTTCCTTTTAGCGAGGCAGTGGATGATTAGAACTTTTCAAATCGATTGTGAATTCAAAAACATACTTTGAATTCTCCCTTTAGTGATTATACACCTTTAGGGCTTCCACAAACCATGAGTGACACCTAGCAGTATGTCATGGTTACCCAAGCTAATAAGAAGATGTGGAGAACCTATTCAGTTTAGGATTACAATGCAATACGGTCTTTCTCTAATACAATACTCTTGACCACATTGTTTGGTTTGAAGGTTAGAGATCCCTTGTTGCGCATTCACTTGCCTTTATGGCTAAGTGGCTTAACCCCAACGATGCCATGGACACCCTTTGACGGAGTGACTTTGACATAGTCAAAGATCAAGGACCTAACCACAAGACAACTATGATGCCTCAGGCCAAATGACTACTTTGCATTATCCCAACCATGAGTTCTCATGTGACATGAGTATGAGAACTCCTTGTTGATCATGTTTAGTGGACTCATTCTCTATTGAGCACCTACATGCTTGTCTTGGTGTCAGTCACACCAATGACTCGAGACCAGTCACTCTCCCTAAGAGAAGACATAGCACGTACTGATCTTAAAGGACTGTCAATGCCCAATTGGCAATCCTATGATTAGGAACGTTTAGGATATGTATACGAAAGAGAATGGTCTCTTGAATCTAACTTCTTTAGATCACATTCTCCCAATTACATATTCCTTGGACTTAACGTTTAAGCATATAACATTTATATGAGACGGCTTAAAACAATAATCTTTGCCCTTTATATTAAACTAGATTAGTTTAACATGTGAAATGTTCGTAAAGTATCATCATATGATTGGTTTTAGGGCACATTTCCAACACCTCCTTCAACCAAATCAAGCAGATCTAGAGCGGCTCCTTCGCAAAGCTGAAGATCAAGGCTTTCCGGGCATGATAGGGTCATTAGATTGCATGCATTGGCAGTGGAAGAACTGTCCCACCGTATGGCAAAGAGGCTTTAGCGGAAGATCGAAAGGCGTTTGCTTTATTTGACCCACGGATTTGGCATGCTTTCTTTGGAGTCCCAATATCCCAAAATGATATTACAGTTCTTGGTTGTTCACCCCTCTTCAATAACCTGACAGAGGGTAAATCACCTCAATTGACTACTACGTTAATGACCATCAATACAACATGGGGTATTACTTGGCAGATGACATCTACCCAAAGTAGGTGACACTTGTCCAAGCAATTGCCAACCCTGCGAATGACGCCGAAAAATGGTTTACCTTACACCAAGAGGCATACCAGAAAGATGTTGAGAGAGCTTTCGGTATTCTACAAGCACGGTGGAAGATCATTAAGGAACTGGCAAGAGGGTGGAGTTGAGAAAATTTGGACTCCGTCATGATGTCTTGCATCATATTACACAACATGATTGTGGAGGATAAGCGAGATGGGTATATTGGTGGAGAGTCTGATGATGACCAAGAGGATCCAAATAGGTCAAAAATGGTTCGTGCAAAAATATATGATGGGCCTAATTTGCCTATCCAAGAACTAGTAATATCTCTTTAAATGAGTACATGAGGTGCCATAGGATCGTGCCACAAACAAGTACCTACAACAGGATCTTATTGCACATCTTTGGGCCAAAAGAAGCATGTAGTAGGCGTTTAAGTTCTATGTTGTTAAATGCTTTTTTTAATGTTGTTTAAGTTCCATGTTGTTAAATGTTTTTATTATTATTTAATGTTACTTAATGTTATTTAATGTTGTTTAATATCGTTTAATGTTGTTTAATGGCTTAGGTAATTATAGGAAAAAAAATAGAAATTTAAAATTTTTATTTTAAAAAAAATTGTAAAAAAAAATTCAAATATAACAGCTAGCTGATGTCAACAAGTAGTCGTTGGATTCAAACTGCTGGACCAGCTCGGGGCTGGGTGGGTTGGGCCAACCTGGTGGCCCTTTGTTTCTTTTTTGGCCCAGTGAGGCCCGCGGGCCCTTTGGCCTAGCCCTCGGTTGGAGACGGTTTTCGTGTCATTTCGGGCTATTTTTGGCCCTATGGCCCTATGGCCAGATGGGTTGGAGATGGCCTAACAAGCCTAGAAGCCTCAATTTCCTCTGCTGCATCGGGCTGGCTGGCTGGCTCATTTTGGCCAGCCCATTGGCCTGGTGTCTGGTTTTTAGCCGAGTGGGGCCCATAAGTCCTTTGGCTCAGTCCTCGGTTGGAGACGGTTTTCGTGTCAAAATGGGCTATATTTTGGCCTATGGTCCTTTGGCCAGGTCGGCTGGAGATGACCTTAGTATTTTTCTCAGGGGTGTGAGAAGGGTTTCTCATAGATTGAGGGATTTCGTGTAGATCGTTTTAAGTTGTTTATTAAGTTGGAAGGGTATTTCCATGTTGCAGAACCTATTCTATTTATAGGGTTGATGATTTGATAAACAAATTATACCGATAAAGAGTTTTAATGGAACTATGTCGCTCGACATTTACCTGAATATTCTTTTGTTTATCCCTTTTAATCCCTTCATCAGTCGAAACTGAACTTCATCCAATGTTGGCTTCTTGATTTAAACCATGATTCTGAACCTAGTCCCTTTATGCAATTAATTCATTCTTATTTGATCAAGAATGAATTCTGATCCTTAGAATAATTTGTATCTAAATAGAGTTCATTCTAATCCTTAGCAATTTTAGTTCATTAATTGCTTGACCGAACCACGTTTGAGCTTAATCATTTCACACTTTTACTTCCATGAAGATTCGATCGAATCAGTCCTTTCGTGGGCTAAAAGCTTACTGGGCGAAAGATTATGCCTTTTCAACTCGAGTTAGCCCATTCTTAGTCCAAGCTGTTATTTCAGGCCCAAACAAAACCACACTACTGATCCAGGCTGGTTGGTTAAGTAGCAAAAACTGAAGGGCAGATCATTAAAGAATGGTTGGCTAAGTACTATACCGACCTTCAGACATTCAAATAATGGAAAGTATACCCCTTCAAATTAACAGTAAGTCCATGGAAAAAAATGTTAGGGCAAATCCCAGCCACAACTTTCTGTTTGTCCTACGGGAAAAGTCCCTTGCCAAAGACAAGGGTTAGCCAAAAGTTGTCCCCACCCGTTGGTTATTAGTTGCATGTAATATTTGAAGTCTTAGGTCAATTATCACCGCCTTTTTTTTTCTTCTCCGTATTTAGATGTATCCCATATTCGTTAGAACTTGAAAAGAACAACCACTATAGGGGTAATTAGAAACTTTATTGCTACTCGTACTAGTGTAACCCCCAAATTTTCGTTATTGTTTACACCACTAAAATATTCGACTTGAATTAATGGCATTCTCACCAAGATTTGTATGACACTGATACATTGTCATGATGACATTTCATGCTAATGCAAGGACATGTGTTAATTTCTCTCCACGTGTTATTGTATTATGACACAAAATACCATCATAATTATGTACCTGTGCCATGTAAATTGTTCTCTATCCTCACATTCCTCTAAAGAACTTTAGGCCCCACAGGATGAGATTGGAATAATGGTAACTAGGGACTATTGCTTGTGAGTGATTTTACTCATTTGTGATTTGGTATTCTATTAGTTTCAATGATGGGATTAAGTGATCCTATTTTTCAAAGAAAATCATTTTCTAAGAAGAAATACCTCACGTGTGCTTCTCCATGCCATAAAGTGATTTTAAATCTCATTTAATGCATGTTTTAATTTTTGCAAAAATATTCCTCCAATAATTCTACATATATAATATCAAGAGTTTTCTTCTGCCGAAAACCCTAACCTTCTGTCAATTTTTCTTGACATCCCCTTCCTCCTCCATGGCTTCCATCAGGGCTTCATGCCTCCTCGATCATTTTTGCAGAACGAGTTCAACCTGTCTTCGATTATTTTTGCAAAATCAGTTTTGTATATATTTTTTAGTAGAATCAGTTTGCATATTTTTTAGTAGAATCAGTTTATAACAACATATTATCAACATGATTTTGGGAGGAAACAATGTCAACGGGAAGGTTCATTGCTTTCCGTTGTGATTCTATCAAACCTAAGTTACATTGGGTCATTTTTCTTGAAAGTATCTATAAACTCACGTGAATGGTGCCATTTCACCCATTATTAGAGCAAGTGATTAAAGATTTTTTTTTTATATACTAAAATTCTTTAACCACTTAAGGTGCTTTATAAAGAGGAAAATGACTTCAACTTTTGTATGCATATACCATTCCTTCCACATAACGGTTTCTCTATTACAGAATGAAGATGTGAAGAACCTATAAGTCAAATTTTAAAATTCAATTAATTCAACCTCCAAAAAAAAAAAAGAAATATGGAGGTCCTTAGAGCTGTTGTTTCTTGCTGTCTGGGGTGTTCCACCACCTTTCTTTGTTTGAATTTGATAATTTTTTTTAAGAGAAAGAAAAACGAAAAGGCTATATAAGAAGGAAGCAGTAAGGAGAAAATCCACTTAATAAAATTGTTCAAGAGCAACAACAATAAGGGAAGGGAAGGGAAGTTCCTTCCTTCCTTGTAGTTTCTCCACATTAATAACTCAATTATCAACTTGCTTCAGTAACTCTTCATGTGCGTTCTTCTTCCTAATGCTAACAAAGCTCTTTCTTTTTTTCTTGGTATTCTAATATAAATTTGTTGAAAATATTTTCTGGTGCTAAAACTTTGAAGCAGGCTATCAGATGAGTAGACAGAGAAGGAAAGAGAAGGAGAAATCAGGCCAATATTTATGGAAGAGAAGAGAAGTAAAAGATGAATGAGATAGAAGTGTGAAAAGACATTACAACAATAAAGAGTATCTTCATAAGTTAAACTCCAGAGAAAAAGGGGAATGATATCATCTTCCACATATATTAACTTATGTTCTTTTTGAAATGTTAAAAAAATGTTGTTTCAATATAAAATTAAGTATTAAAAGTGTAATCTATGTGTAATTTTTTTTAAGTATGTAATTAGGCACTTATTTATATGTTATATATCAAATTTACTTAAATTCGTCTAGTCCACGCCTAGGTACTAGACCCCAACCTGCCAACTAACTAGTGCCTAAAGTTTTTTAAAACATTGGTATCAAATACTTTTGTGATCCAATAGCTAGTAATTCTTTAATGTGATTATTTAATTAGAAAAATGAAATATATTGATGGTGATATATCGCTTTTGATAGGGTAAATTACATAGTAGCCCCTCAGGTTTGAGGTCTATTACAATCGCATACAACAACTTCAAAACATTTCACTTCCATACCTCAACTACTATTTTATTTCAATATAGTACCTCCGTTACATTTTCCATCCATTAATCCGTTAAATGCTGATGTGGCTGCCACATATATGCCACGTGGCTGCCAAATGTCTGCCACGTGGCAAATAAAATATTTTTAATTTTTTTTTAAAAAACCTGAATTTTCTACAAAAAAAGAAACCCATATCCCATATCCCTCATCCCTCACCCACCCCCAGCGACCTCCCCAGAAACCTAAAAAAAAATTGAAACAGAAGAAGAAGAAGAAGAAGAAGAAAAGCCCAGAACCCTTCCCTCCCCCCCCTGCCCCGCTGCGACCCGCGACTCACCTCCCTTCCTCCCCCGGGCTACCTTCCGGCGACCACACCCCCCCTCCCGCGCCGCCAGATCCCTTCCTCCCCAGAAGAAGAAGAAGAAGAAGAAGAAGAAGAAGAAAAGCCCATAACCCTTCTCTCCCACCTCGCCGCGACTTGCGACCCACCTCCCTTCATCCCCCGGGCTACCTTCTGGTGACCACACCCCCCCCCCCCCCCCCCCCCCCGAGCCACCAGATCCCTTCCTCCCCCCAGCTACCTTCCAGCGACCAACCCCCCCCCCCTCAGCGCCAAGATCTCGTGATTTTCAATGTGGGTGAGTTTTGAAAATACTTTGAGTTTGAGATGATTTTTGGACTGGTTTTGTGGTAGATCCACCTAATCTCGGGTGCAATTTTTGGGGGTGGGTGATGGGGATTTAAGGAGTGAGGTGTGTAGAGGAGGGAAGTGGATGCGTGCGAGGGTGGGTGCACTGGGTTTTTTTTTCTTCTTCTTTCTGGGTTGCAGGTTGGGGTAGCGGAAGATGGGTGCGCACGGAGGAGGTGGAGCTGGGTGCAGAGGAGGTGGTGGAGGATGGGTGCGGACCGTCGGACTTCACCGGGTATGGGATCTGGGTTTTTTTTGTTGGGGGGGAGGAATAATGGGATATGGGGTTTTTTTTAATGGGAACTGGGTTTTTGCACCGGGGGGGGGGGGGGGGGATAATGGGATAGGGGTTTCATAGCTTTTTTTTTTTTTTTGGTTCAAGGTTCAGGTACGAGGGCTTGGGGGGGATCTGAATTTTCTAATTTTTTTTTTTGTAAATTTAGAAGATTAAGGTTTTTTTTTTTTAAATAAAAAAATTATTTTTTTTTGCCACGTGGCATACATTTGGCAGCCACATCAGCATTTAACGGATCAATGGATGGAAAATGTAACGGATGTATTATTTTGAAATAAAATAGTACTTGAGGTATGAAAGTGAAATGTTTTAAAGATGTTGTATGTGGTTGTAATAGATCTCAAACCTGATGGGCTACTATGTAATTTACCCCTTTTGATATTGTAGTTTTGACCGGGTCACGTTATTAAATTCACATAATATCAATTGTTGCCTGGAACTTATTCTTGAATCAATTAACTAAGCGACGAACATTTCCTTTTAACATACTATTTTTAAATAATACTATAGATTTGATTAAATGTCATAGTTAATGTTTTAGATTTTAGATTTGATTTCAATCAAAATTATTTATTTTATGTATCATCAAATGCTGCGTATCATTGAAGAAGAATTCTTTTTCATTCATATCTTTTTTAGGGAAAAAACGATATTCATTAAGAAAAGAACACGTACTCAAACATGGAGGATAGGGTGCATACTGGGCCTTGATAAAAATTTTGCCGGGGATTTCAACCCGAACGAAGGGAAAATGAGTGTCCCGCACATTCAAACAAAGAGAACTAACCTCCTAACAGTACAATCAAATCAATTACTATCTAGGACAATCTTCCAACAAAGCATCCATAATTAAATCTGGCGGATCTTCAAACCACACCATCTCAGTATCACTACCACTTTCTGTGCATGCTAGCCGATGTGCCACCTGATTGGCTTCCCGTTGAACATGGGAAGCTCTCACCTTGGGAAATGAAGGTAACAGCCGCCTAGTGTCATTGATAATTGGTCCCATAATGGACACATCCTCTTCTTGTCTCTTCATGGCAACGAGTACAATAGCAGAATCCCCTTCAAAATACACAAGCCATTGGGATCAACTCCTTGGCAAACAATAGAGCCCATCTAGCTGCCAACAACTCCACCTGCAACGGTGAGGCAGCATGCACAATGTGGACCCAGAGTGCAGCGACAAACTCACCCTCTTGGTTCCTGAAGACGACCCCTACTCCACCCTTCTATGCACTTTTCACCCATGCACCATCAAAGTTGCATCTCACCCAAGTTGGAGGTGGAGCACTCCAACTTTGCATGCTGCGAGTCCGAGGCTCCTTACGCATTTAGTGGCATTGATGATAGGACGCAAGCCACTCCTCCACCCTAAGAGACACCTCCCTAGGTGTTGTTTGTGATCCTCTCCAAATCAAATCGTTCCTAGCCTTCCATAAACTCCATATAATCATCAATAGTAACTCGAAAAATGAATCAGGAAGAGAAGAAGCCGAGGAGCAACCCAATCTCTTAGTGTCATACCTCTGAGTTGTCTTACTCTTAACCCAAGTGTAGAAAACCAGATGGTAGCCGCCAAAGAACAATCCCTTACCTCGTGCTTGACTATCTCTACTTGGCCCCCGCACACCAAACACTCATCCACTACCAAAATACGCCTTCGTTTAAGCTTTCGTTGAGTAGGCAGAGCATCTAAGAACCCCTCCACACACAAATTTTCACTTTTCCAGGAGCACATGAATTCCATAGCTTCTTCCATAAAACCATGTCAGCCCACCTGCGATCCCGATGACCATTCCGTTACTTCCACAATAGTAACATCATTCCTTGTTAAATGGTATGCGATTCTAACCGAGAACTTACCATTCTTTTCGAAGTGCCACACTATATGGTCTTCCACATTCCGTAAGCTTAATGGTGTATTCAAAATAAATTCAGCTTCCTCCGGACAAAAACTTGCTTGACTAGGGGTACATCCCAATACCGTGTGTCCTCCAAAAATAAATTATTAACAGTGGCCTCACTATTCCAGCCAGCCGAGGTCGTACTCACAACCTGAAAGAAACTTTCCCGGGGAAGCCAACATCTTTCCAAATCCTTATAGTAGAACCATTCCCAACTTGCCATCACATGCCCTTACGAATCACGGTTCTTGAAGCGAGGATACTTCTCCAACAATAAGATGCGTTCATAGTAACGCGAGCACCTAAGAAATCCGAATTTGGAAAGTATCTTGCCTTAAAAACTCGATAAGCAAGTGAATCTTGCTTTGAGGAAAGTTTGTAAAGTGAATAGTGTTGCTACAATAATCTTTTGCCTATAAAATGAAAACATACAAAGGAAAGAAAGAAGAGTTATGAAAGACTCGGCAGAGAAGAGAAATGGAAGGAAGAGTCACAAGAATTCTGAATCTATTGACCACTTATTTTCTAGCTGTGACTTTGCACAATGTGCTTGGCGTTGGCTAGCTACCCAATTTGGCACTATTATTCAACCTACGGGCTCCCTCTCTGATCTTTGGCTTGATTTTCTGTCAAAGCGGTTCTCTCCACATCTTCGCAATGTCTGGCTAGCTTCAGGGTTCTTCTTACTCATGGCTATTTGGAAGATGCGTAATAAAGTGAAGTTTGAAGGCAAACCTCCCTCATTCTCACGTCTTTGCCGCTCCACCTCGGCCTGGATTAGGCAGGTTGGTGCTCTCACCCCTGGCCATGCACGAGGCACTTTGGACCGGCAACTTTTAGTCTCTCTTGGAATTTCGCCTAACCCCTGTAAAGCTCCTTCTATTGTCCCTGTGCTTTGGCACCCCCCTCCTTCTTCTTGGGTCAAAGTGAATATTGATGGCCTTGCTAAAGGTAATCCGGGTCCTGCGGCCTGTGGCGGGGTTTTTCGAGATTTTGCGGGTTATTTTCTTGGTGGTTTCTCCCTAAGCTTGGGCCATCGTACTTCTTTCTATGCGGAGCTCCATGCTGCCATCCTTGCTGTCGAATTGGCCCACGCGCGAGGCTGGCAAAATTTATGGCTTGAAAGCGACTCTTCGAGTGTAATATCATGTTTTGCTTCTAGATCTTTCTCTCCCCCTTGGTCGCTCCAGACACGCTGGAACAATTGTACTCTCCTTTTGCAGAACATGGGTTTTCGTTGCTCTCATATTTTTCGAGAAGGGAATGCTGTTGCTGACAAATTAGCCAATTTAGGGCTTCTATCTTCTTCTCTTGTCTGGCATTCCACTCCCCCAATTGAGATCCTCCCTCCTCTGCACTCAGATTTATTGGGCATGCCAACCTACAGGTTTGTCTCCTCTTCTTGATGTGTCTTCTCCTTTCTTTCCTAACCTTTTTGGATTCCCTTTTGTTTTGCAGTTTGTTTTGCAGGTTATTACCTTTTAAGGTTTATAGAGGGGTTTGGGCTTATGTCCGCCTAGTCTTTTCCTTGTATTTTCTTTTCCAAGAGGGGTACGGTCTATGTCCCCCCCTCTTTTTCCGGCATTTCCTTTCTCGAAAGGGGTAAGGTGCATGTCCCCCCCTTTTTCTTTTGTATTTCTTTTCTCTTGTTCTATGAGGGGTTAGGTTTATGTCCCCCCCTGACTAGGTGTAACTTATTTTTTCTTATCAATAAATTTCCCTCGTACCGCCGAGGTTCTCCAAAAAAAAAAAAAAAAAAAAAAGGAAGGAAGAGAGAGAAGAGAATAGAGAGAGTTATCTTTGTACTCTATTGTTCCAGATTATAAATGAAAGCACCCTGCTGCCTCGAGGACATACTCCAATCACAATGACTATAGATGAACCTCGTAAATATTGTGTTTTATTTACTTTATATTCCACTGTCCACACAACACCGATTTTACAACATCTTCCACCATATATCCAAAAAATCTTTGAGTTCTAACATTTTAACTATCAATTGATGGTGATATATTTCTTATGATATGGTAGCTTGGACTGGGTCAAGTTATTATATTCATATAATATCAATTCGTGCTTGCAACTTATTCTTGAACCAGTTACCTAATCGACAAGCATTTCCTTTTCACATCAAAATTATTCATTTTCTATATCATTTAATGTTACATATTGGGAGAAAAATTATTTTTCATGCATATCAAATGATAACCTAAAAGTTACAATAAGAGGGAAAATATTACAAAACTATCCGTTATCGTATGCACTTTTAAAAAAATATGATTAAATTAAGAATCAACTCCAATAAATAACAAAATATATCTGTTGCCTTTTTACCTCTCGTACACTCTTGTTAATTTTGTCCATTAATCTTTTTTATTTCATTCGGTCTGACTGCTAGAAATTTAAAAGTGTGTGGGAGAAAAAAATAGGTGTGTGAATAGCATCTCACCTAGGAAATATCATTTACTTCTTTCCATGAAATGATGTTTTTTTCTATTCTTCCTTTTATTAAATTGTTGGAAGAGTGATAATTTCCGTAATTAAATTCTGTTGCAAGCGCCAATTGTCGCCGGCCATTATATAGTTTCTGTAATTATATATGGCTGTGCTTAGTCTAAAACTCTCCAATTAGCAGCATTCTACTCCAAAACCTTGCCATGAACCCACTCATATCTTTGCTTCAATGCCTTGTACTAATTATTTCTCTCTTTATCACAATCTCAGTTTCTGCTACACTCTTTAACATCCCGCGGCTAAGTCCGAATGCTGGAGCATTCGTACAAGGAAATTATTTTGCACACGACCACCCAAAACCTTTGTCTGCATTTGATCCAGTTACAGAATTTCAAACATTTTATTACAACCAAACACTTGACCATTTCAACTTCAGGCCTGATAGCTTCAATACTTTTCAGCAAAGATATTTGATCAATTTCAAGCATTGGGGAGGCTCCAATATCAGCGCACCAATATTTGCTTACCTTGGTGAAGAAGAAGCCATTGATGTTGATCTATCTATTATTGGCTTTCTTAGTGAAAACGCCGATCAGTTTCAAGCTCTCCAGATATATATCGAGGTACTTACGAAGGAGTTCCATCTCGCCATATTGAGTTGTTGATGTTTTTAGAAATGTTCTCTTGCAAAAGCTTATTCACACATACTTGATTATCAACCTTAAAGTTCTTATCGCAAAAAAGGGGTAGGCCAGTCTGTCTGGCAGTATGTCCACCATTGGATCCGACCATTTCAATAAATTAGAGTAATTTAAAATATCCTTTATCAACATAAAAATATATAGTGTTATCAGGTGAATTTTACCTTTTTTATTGTTAATTTGAACTTTTATTTTTCTCTTTATAGCACCGTTACTATGGGCAATCAGTCCCATTTGGATCAAGGGAAGAGGCATTTAAAAATGCAAGCACTATTGGGTACTTCAACTCAGCTCAAGCAATGGCAGATTATGCAGAGATCCTCATACATGTAAAGAAGCAACTCCGCGCTGAACATTCTCCGGTGATTGTTATCGGTGCATCATATGGTGGAAGTGAGTGATTCCATTTTGTGAATGTTACGATTAATTAATTAATGTATAAGTAAATTTTTTGTTAATGTTTTAATTTTCCTATTCTTACACTTGATGCAGTGCTTGCTTCATGGTTTCGGCTAAAATATCCCCATGTCGCTCTAGGAGCTCTAGCCTCATCAGCTCCAATTCTGTACTTTGAGGACATTATTCCACCTGAAAAAGGATATTATTCAATTGTTACCAAAGATTTTCAAGTAATATATATATATATATATATATATACACACATATACATATACATATGTATATATAAATACACACACACATTATACATACAGTTATATATATATATATATATTTTCGAACATATGATTTAGGTTTTATCGAAGAAACCTATTCACCCTCAACCCTCCTATACTAGGCTTCTATAATACAATTTAAATCGTATATTTAAATTAGTATAGTTAATGTCACTTAGTACTACGGTCTAGTGGTATTCCTCTTCACTTGTAAGTGAGAGGTCTTAGGTTCGATTCTTGCCAAAAGTGAGTTTGAACCACATTATTGCTGGCCCATTGTGAGACTAAACCCACCACTTTCCCCTTAGTGTAAATAATATCACTTGTTAAAAAAAAAAAAAAAAATAGTATAGTTAATATGTATGTCTTAGTAAACAAACGATTAATTGTGATTTATGGGCATGCATGTGTAGGAAGCCAGTGAAACTTGCTACCAGACCATAAAAAAGTCGTGGTCCGAAATTGATGATATTGCTTCCAAGCCTGAAGGCCTCTCATTTCTTAGCAACAAATTCCACACTTGCAGGTAGGTAATTACAGATTGCTAGCTAGATAATTTTGATGATTATAAGTATTAATTCGAAGGAATTGTTATAAGTATTCTAAAAAATTCTTCCAGTTATCTTCCGTAGTGTTTAGTGACGTTTTCTTTGAATTTTCCGCCCTTGCTCTTTTGTTTTCATGTCAAATTGCATGTTGGGATATGTTCATCCCGAAACCACCACTAAATATGATGGTTTCATTGAAAATATTTAAATCTAATCGTTCATTTAAACATGGTATTAAGTCTAATGATTATCGTTACGTACTTGTTTCATTGTCACATGTTGAACTTTTCACAATATTAAGAATTAATTCTATGATTTTGTCACTACTCTTTTGTTTTCTTGTCATTTACATGAATTGAAAGTTTACATATATAAGAAACATTATTAATAATTCACATGATTAGTTTACCCATTCCCCTGTTTGTTTAATTTCTTGTTTTTTTAGTCCGTTGACCAGGTCGTCTGAGCTGAAGAACTACTTGGATAGTTTGTATTGTGAGACAGCTCAATACAATAGTCCACCAAGTTATCCAGTTACTGTTGTCTGTGGCGGAATTGATGGAGTTTCTTCTGGAAATGATACTCTAAGCAAAATATTTGCAGGTGTTGTTGCATATTATGGAAACAGGGCGTGCTATGTTAATGAACCCAGAAACCTATCTGAAACAGATGTAGGGTGGAGTTGGCAGGTAATTAAGTATATCTTGTCACCTTATCTGAATTGATTTATTATACATGACCTACTTAAAAATTATTAACAAGGGTTTCAATGATAAGGCTAACTTATAGTTCACTAAGTTCAACTGTATATTAGTTTTCAGACTTAAGATCAAATTCAAAGTTTGACTCTGTCGTTGATTTAAAAAATTATTTATTGATATAGCATGTACACACTGTTTGCCATATAAGATGGTAGTAAAATATATATAGTACGAAATTGTGACCTCGTAATTTTTTTTCTAAAAAATAAATAAATAAATAAACATTTATGATTATGAACATTGACATGCACAGCTAGGTTATTCTCAACTACGAATTACTTATGCATATGGTTGTCACTCAAAGAGTTCCCCTAAAGAAAATCGAGTTCAGGGAATATTGCCTTTTTCTTTGGTACATGTTGCTTCACATTGTTGCCACTTCTATTAGCCAAGGTTATATTTATCAACTTTTATAGATACAAACTATAATTAAGGATAATGCACTAAGCATGATATTGAAAAGATTCAACTAGTCAATCCACAATTCTGGATCTAAAAGTTTCATAGTTTTCTCAGTAAAAACTTTAAATTTTAATAAACATAAGATAGATAAATGCATAGTCGTTTTTTAGATATCATATATATATATATACATATATATATATATATATATTTCTCTCTTTTGAATTTTTGCATGTTAAACTATTATACGTGTTTTCACAGTAACTTAAACTTAAATTCAATGGGTACGTACGTATGTACATTAATTATTCATAGTTAAATATTATTAGTTCCCTAGTGCACGTAATTCCAGGTCTTTAATTCCTATATCACGAAAAGAAAAAGAAAAAAAAAACTAGCAATATTTTATACAAACAATATTCTGCATTCAAATTGGCTAAATCAATTTAATTTGGCTAAATCTAATTCTGCAATGACTAAATTAACTTGACTAAGTCTAATTCTGCAAGAGTACATATAATATTATTAAGAATATATAATGTTTTTTTCTCTTTGCGTTATTGATGCTCCTTTTTTTAATATAAATGAGTCACATACAATAATATGACCCAACATTTTATTAGAAAGCGCATTAACAATATGGTTTTTATTTTTTAATAACTGAATTATTCATGAGTTCATAATACTGCCACTAATCATGTATGTGATGATGGACGAGGATGCTAATACTGTGTACTGTACCAAGCAGACGTGTAGTGACTTGGTGATTCCCATGGGCGTCAGCAATGATTCCATGTTCCCACCTTACCAATTCGATCTGCAAGAATACATCGACTCCTGCAAAGCATTTTATGGTGTCCCTCCTCGTCCTCATTGGGCCACTACTTACTTTGGAGGCCATGTATGTTTTTTTCATCTTATAAACGTGTACATATATACATACATATACATATATACATATATACATACACATACATACATATATATGTGTGTGTGTATAAATATATATATTCCACTTTTCATACCAATCTTTCAATTTCTTCATAGATAATGCTTCAACATATATATATAGCCAATGCTAACAAAAATTCTGCTAAACAGGATATAAAACTGGCACTCTACAGGTTCGCTAGCAATATTATTTTCTCCAATGGGCTACGAGACCCGTACAGTAGTGGCGGGTAAGCACATGAAAATTCCTACACTTAAAAATGAGTATAATTCGATTTTTTTTTAAACACATATAAATTATGGTAAGTAGTTTCTTGATTTTATTAACTCTAATCGCAGGGTTTTGGAGAACATATCAGATACTGTCGTTGCAGTCCATGCAAAGAATGGTAAATCCCAAATTCACTATTTCCACAAGAAGTTAAAGCCAAACACAAAAAACAAAATAAAAAATAAAAATAAAAGAGACATCAATAGTTCTTTATATTAACACAAAATCAACATTTATTATACAGGGTCTCATTGCTTAGATGTACTTCGATCATATAGTACTGATCCAGACTGGTTGGTGGAGCAACGAAAAACTGAGGTGAAGATCATTGAAGGATGGCTGGCCGAGTACTATGGCGAGCTTCGGGCATTCGAACAGTAGACGTCAAACAATTAATTAAGATCGTAGAAAAAGTTGATTAATAATTGCAAATATTCTTAGGCCAATTATCCCTTTTATTCCTTAAGAATTCGAGAAAGACATCCAGTAGAGGCCAATCATGTGTTGTATCCTCAAACTTTGTCTCAATTATCAGTTTATTCCGAATGTTTTCTATTGTTGTTTCGACCATTAAGTTAAATTTTCGACTAGAATCCAATGTGGTCCTTCTAAAGATTCCAGCTATAAGAGATATACACACTCAAGCCAATAAGGAATATTCAATAATCTTTGTAATGTGTGATCAGTAATATGCTTTTTCAGTCGTTTGCGGAAATTCCAAGCACAATCAAATGGGGATCTGGAGCCCTCTACATATTTAATCACTGAATACATGAAACATCATCAAGCTTTGATTAAGTTCTTGTTTTCTTAAACACACGTTGTGGATGCAAATTTCAGCCAACGATTAATTGACAATAATGTAAAACTATATTAGTCTAATAAAATAAAACACATGAACTTATACATACCTGGAGCAACTATTCATGAGCTTTGAGATTCCTTAGACTCCAAGAAATCTTCTACACACTACTAACCCTTAGGCAACGACTCAATGGGGAGTTTTGGTGCTTTATTGCGTGCGTTACTATGTGCAGTGATCTCTTATGTTTATAGTGGCATCGATCTAAGAGTTCGCTCCATAAAGAAACCCTAAAAGCCCACATGTAGAGCCTCTTACTTGATCCCCACGTCAACATTAGGGTTTTACCCTTTGAACCCCTTTAGCCTCTAGTTAAGTAATCCAATACTAAATAGGAAATCACCGGTTTTAAACTAAAACAATTCCTAAATCTTAGCTTATAACTCACAATCCCACGATAACTATGAGACCATATCATTCCAGATGAATGCAGTTGGAGTAAAACTCCAACGGTCTCCCACTTGGGCGATTAAACATTGTGAATGGTAAACCAATGAGTTATAAATCAAAATTTCCTTAGTGACCATGGAATAATATCAAGTAAGTAGTTCAATTCAAATCTCAGACAACAACAGCTACTTATATTGAGCTAACAACGCTTACAAACTATCTCAAATTGCAGACTTCATAACCACTAATGCAAGCTTACATAGTCACAAGAGATACCATCATGACATGAAGTATGGCAATGAAAACCTTTATGTGTCCTCCATATATTTTCATGCTTTGATCCTCCTTGCTAGCTTCCAGTGAAACTACTCAATTTCTCAAATGAGACTGCTATCAGCTGCTACTATAGCTCAAATATCGTTGTAATAAGCTATTAAAATGAACAAATCAAACCAATACTTATAACAACATAAACAAACAAAAATAAACGCAGACTTTAATGTGACATACTTCATAGATACCATCCAAATAAAATTCCCATATTCGAAATTTATCGAGCTCTAGCTAACAAAATAAATTAAACCCACATCAAAGAAACATACTTCAATGAGATTGAAGCTCCCACTAATCCAGCAAATCAAGGCTTACATGAAGCCCTATGATAGTCACATGTTTCTTGAATGCGCAATCCTTCGTTGAGAGGGTCTGCAATCTAAAGTGTGTACATCTATGTAATCAATTTTCGTTTTCCCCACCTTGACCATCTCTCTAACAATTAGATATTAAAAATCCAAGTGCCTAGTGCCAGATGACCTTTTTTATTCTTAGAGCAGGAGACGACTGCCTTATTGTCACACCATACCTGTATAGGTTTTGAAATTGATTCCACCACTTTGAGCTTCATAATGAAATTCTTTATCCAAACTGCTTGCAATGTAGATTCACAAGAAGCTACAAATCCTGCACACATGGTTGATGAGGTCATTATGCCTTGTTTTTTACTCTTCCATGCCACTGCACTTCTAGTCATCATAAACACAAAACTAGAAGTTGATTTCATCGTGTATGGACAACTAGTAATTAACCAATCAATTCCAAATGGTCACTGTTTTTGTAAACCAACTTATACTCTTTGGTTCTTTGTAAATATCTCATCATCCTTCTTAGCTGCAATCCAATGAACATTTCCTGGTTTAGATTGAAACCCTCCTAAAACACTAAGTGAAAAAGCTATATCTGACCTTTCAAAGTACTAGATGGGTGAGGTCTAAGAAGCTAGGATATGAAGGTAGGGTTCAAGAGAGTAAAATGCGTCTAGGAGCTCAGAATATAGGAACTTTAATGGGATAATCTATGGAAGTAGGAAGTTATGGTGAGGAGAAAGATAAGTATTATGTGCCTCCAATGCAAGATGTTGTAGAGGTTAAGAGGGTGGAGGATAGAACTATAGCAATCAAGATTTTGATAGGACAAAAACTCATCAATGTGATTAGTGCATTTGCACTTAAGTTGGGTTGGATATGAGTTTGAAGAAGAAATTTTGGGAAAATCTTGGAGAATTGGTCAAAGGAATCTCTCAGATGGAGAAGTTGTTCATAGGAGTAGATTTAAATGGAAATGTGGTCAAGGAGAAAGGCAACTACGAAGGTTTTCATGGTGGCTATAGTTTTTGGGGGAGAAACGAGGATGGAGAAGTCATTTTGGATTTTGCAATGGCATACGATCTCTTTTTAACCAACACCTTCTTTAAGAAGAGAGAGGAGCATGTGATCACCTACAAGAGTGGGTCATTAAAAACACAAATAGATTTCCTTTTAATAAGGAAGGAGGATCGTATAACTGGTAAGGATTGCAAAATTATTTCAGGAGAGAACTTGGCTAACCAACGTCGCTTGTTGGTGATGGATGTATATATTAAAAGAGATAGAGGAAAGAACAAAACCTTGAAGTATTCAAGGACTAGATGGTGGAATCTAAAATGAGAAAAACATGTCTTTTTCAAAGAGAAAGTACTCACCCAATGTGTTTGGGATACAGAGGGGGATGCTAGCCAAGTGTGGGATTCCATGGCTAGCTATATCCAAAAAGTTGCAAAAGAGGTATTAGGAGAGTCTAAGGGTTTTGCTCTACATTAAAAAGGAATATTGGTGGTGGAAAGAGTAGGTAGGCAAAGGTTAAGGCTAAGAAGAAATGTTCTAAACCTTATACAAGAATAGAACTGATGCAAACTGTGCAATGTATAAAATAGCGAAGAAAGCCATGTGAGAAGTGAAGCTAGTGGATTTTGACGATATGTATAAGCGATCAGATACCAAAGAAGGAGAGTTGGATATCTATAAACTATTAGAGCAAGGAAAAGGAAGACAAGACACTTGAACCAAGTAAGGTGCATCAAGGATGAAGATGAAAATGTTCTAGCTACAAAGAACGCCGTTAAAGACAGATGGAGAAGTTATGTTCATAATTTTCAATGAATGAAATGAAAGGAGTACTTCTTTGGGGGAGTTGAGTAACTCATAAAAGTGTAGAAATTACTCATTCTACCACCGAATCAGGAAAGAATAAGCAATTGTAGCTTTGAAAAAGATGAAGCATAGAAAAGCAGTGGCCCAGATGATATATTGATCAAACTGTGAAAATTCTTGGGAGAGACAGGTATAACATGGCTCATAGACCTTTTCAATAGGATTTTGAAAATGAAACAGATGCCAAATGTAGGTGAAAAAGCACTTTGATGCCTATCTACAAGAATATGGGAGACGTACAAAATTCCATGAACAATAGGAGTATTAAGTTATTGAGTCATACAACGAAGCTCTGGAAGAGAGTATGTTGAGCATAGACTGAGGCAAGAAACACTGGTCTTGGACAATCAATTTAGGTTCATGCCAATGTGCTCGACCATGGAGGCAACATATCTCATACGAAGATCAATGGAAGGGTATATAGATATGAAAAAAGATTTGCACCTGGTCTTTATAAATTTGAAAAAATCATATGATAACGTCCCAAGAGAGATTCTTTTGAAGATTTTAGAGAAGAAAACAGTACGAGCAACATATATCCAAGCTACAAAGGATATGCATGATGGGAGACTTTTGTAAGAACTCATGAAGGACAAACCGAAAGCTTTCCCACAATTGTAGCGTTACATCAAGGTTCATCTTTAAGTCCTTACATTTTTGCATTGGTAATGGATAAGTTAACGAGACATATTCAAGATGATATTCCTTGGTGTGGTGTATGATTATCATAGATGATATAGTGTTGATAGATGAAACTCGTAAGGGAGTAAATGCGAAACTTAACCTTTGGCACGAAGTGTCGGAATGTAAAGGTCTTCATCTAAGTAGGTTAAAGACAGAGTGTATAAAGTGCAAATTTAGTGGGAACAGAGGTTCAAATAAGTTATGTGTGAGGATTGGAGATCAATAAGTACCGAAGAGTGAACACTTTCGCTACTTTGGATCTATCTTGCAAAAGAACTGAGAATTTGATAGAGACATCAACCATATAATACAAACCGGATGGATGAAGTGGAAGAGTGCATCAGGTCTGTAGTTAGACCGTTGTATGCTACTAAAGCTAGTTTATAACACAGCAATAAGGCCAACAATGCTTTATGGCATGGAATGTTGGGCGGTCAGGTATCAACACGTACACAAAAGGAGTGTACTGGAGATGAGAATGCTTCATTAGATGTGTGGGCACACAAGAAAGGATAAGATTAGAAACGAGAATATCTGAGGTAAAGTAGGAGTAACCGAAATTGAAGATAAGATGAGAAATCGGTCAAGGTGGTTTGGACATTTGAAAGAAGGCCTACACACGCTCCAGTTAGACAATGCGGTTGTAAGACAGATGATCAGGGCCAAAGAGGTAGAGGAAGACCAGAAAAAAGTCTAGTCTATAAGAAAAGACTTAGAGTACTTGGATCCAATGGAAGACTTGACATAAAACCGAGCGCAGTGGCATTTTATGATTCATACAGCCGACCATACTTAGCGTTAGTTTGGTATTGCTGTGCTTTTTAAAAATAAAAATATAAAATATAAAAAGATTAAAAAAAACTGCTTGTGTTGTGTTATACTGTGAGAATAAACAACTGTAAAACAAAGTAGTTTAGTGTTTGTGAACTTTTTTTGTAAAGCGCTTTTGACAGAAAAAAAAAACAATGTCCGAGTGTTTGGTAAATTTTTATATAAAACTATTGTGATTGTATTAAATGATTCAAAATGCTATAATGTTGAATGTACTATAATAACTTGTTTTATTGATTTTTTATTTCTTACTCTATATTATAAGACTAATCTATGTAGAACTCTTCCTCATTTTCTTGTTTTATTTGTTCTCTTCTTTCCCCTTCCCTATCTCTCTTCTGGCTCCCACCATCACAACCCAACCCCACCATCCCGTTTCTTCTCCCAAATCCACAACCACCATGAGGAAAAATAGGTCCGATAAGCCCAAGCCAATTTGAAGAAAAACAGTAAAAGACGAGTGGTAGAGAAGCTGTGCAAATCCAGACCGCCATGGCTGAGACGATTCTAGAAAGAAAAACAGAGGTTTTGGTGAATTGGTTCAGAGACATGAATGAGGAAACATAGAAGTGTGATGAAATGGGTTTATAATGGGTATGCGGAAACGCATTCTCACACACATGGACGGAGCCACATTGGGCTTAGCAAAGGCGGATACCCTTTTTCTGGCAGAAGAAAAATGTAAATGGTTATTTTAGAGAGATATTGATGGTATTGGTAATGAAGTTGTCATGTGTGTGTTAAAAGAAGATGATGGGTAAAATGTGTTAAAGGAAGAAAATTGTTGATGAGTGATTATAGGAATCAGGAAGATAGTCAACGATTTGGCTACAGAGATTTTAGGAGTAAATGTAATTAGCATCAAATTAGGATTCTTTTACCTAGAATAGTTTTCAGCTGTTTGTATAAATCCTTGTATTCTTTGTACAAAGACATATCAATAAAATCACCAATTCTACAATTTTACATGGCATCAGAGCACTGATCCTGGTGATTCTAGACGCTCATTCACCTTCAGCTACAAACACAATCAATCTTCCCTGCAAACAGTTTACATGGGTGACGAGAAACCAATAAACGTGATGCCAAATGCATCTGATCCTCTCACCCTTCACCACTCGGATTCACTGAGTCTTGTTTTAGTCTCAAAACCCCTTGACGGACACAACTATGGACAATGGAGTCGTTCTATGAGCATTGCTCTCAATGCAAATAACAAGATCGGATTTATTGATGGGTCTATTAAGGCTCCTACAACCACCGATGCAAAGTTTTCCATTTGGCAGAGATGCAATGACATGGTATTATCGTGGATTTGGCAATTGGTGAACACTGCTATTTCGAGTAGTATACTCTACTGCAAAATTGTATCTGCTGTCTGAAAGGATTTGGAGGATCGTTTGTCGCAAGGGAACAATTCAAGGATCTATCAAATTCTACAAAAAATTGCCGAAGACCGACAAGGGCAGTCATCTGTATCCGACTACTACACCAAACTCAAGGCTTTGTGGGACGCATTGGGATCATATCATGAGCCCATTGCATGTGATTGTGAGGGATTGAAGACACTTGCCGAAAGGGAGGAGAATGAGAGAGTCATGCAATTCTTGATGGGATTGAATGGCTCGTACTCGACCATACGAGGATCGATCTTGATGATGAGTCATCTCCCAGACACACGGCGAATCCATGGCTTAGTCCTTCAACACGAAAGACAGCTAGATGTGGCAAACAGTCGTGAGCCACAATCTGGTGTCCACGAGATGCAGACTAGTAACTCCATAATGGCAAAAGGCAGTTCCAGTACATGCGACTCTACCTCTTGCAAGTTGATGAAATGCAGCTATTGTGATGGTGGTGGACATCTGGTATATCGTTGCTTCTATCTCATTGGCTTCCTAGTGGGCCATAAATGGCACATAAAGAATGTTAAACCCAAGAATAAACGCACATCCCATGTTGCTCACAATGTTGAAGCACCTCAGCCAACTAATACCGTAACTGACACAACAAGAGCAACCACCACCAACGGCCCAATGTTCACAACTGAGGAGTACAACCAAATCATTGCCATGCTTCAAAATGGGAACGGTAATGGACAGCAACTTGCAAATGCAACAGGTATTTATACATCCATATGTAATATCGCACAACATGATCCACAATCAACACTTTACTGGATTGTGGATAGTGGGGCGACTGATCCCATATCCCTTTCACCACCGACGCATAATAAAACTGATATTTGCCATGATTTTGTGGGCTTACCTAATGGGGACAAGCAGAAATTAAAGGAATTGGCTCTGTCAAGTTGTCTCATGATCTGACACTTGATAGAGTTCTTCATGTTCCAAAGTTTTTAGTCAATTTATTGTCTGTAAGTAAAATGACACGGGCTCTACGATGTATCATAATTTTCTTTCCGGATTTTTTTGTTGTGCAGGACGTGGATACGAAAAGGATGATTGGCCTGAGCAAGCATTTTGATAGGCTATATTATCTCACACCAAGCCAAAACCCTCATCAAGCCAACCATGTTCGCCACACTACTGACCTATGGCACCAATGCCCAGGGCACCCTTCATCTGCACCTTTACATCCCTTGTCAACAAGTGTTCCAGAAATAATGTTTGAGTCCAAACACATGTGTGAAATTTGCCATTTAGCAAAACAAACTAGATTGTCTTTTCCTTCAAGTTCAATTAAATCTATTGCACCTTTTGACTTAATTCATTGTGATATTTGGGGGACTCATAAAATTCATACACATTCAGGGGCACGTTATTTTTTAACCATTATAAATGATTTTACTCGATTTACATAGGTGCATCTTATGCATTTCAAGTCTGATACACAATCCTTGATAAAATCATTTTTTTCTTGGGTCAAAACTCAATTTCATTGTGACATTAAAATCTTACACGCCGACAATGGTGGTGAGTTTCTATCCATGCACAATTTTTTGGAAACGAATGGAACCATCTTCCAACATTCTTGTTCACATACCCCTCAACAAAATGGAGTTGTTGAACGTAAACATCGACATCTTTTAAATATTGGTCGTGCCCTCCATTTTCAAGCCAATTTACCACTAAAATTTTGGGGGGAAAAGTATCCAAACCGCTTGTTACCTCATCAATCGAATTCCGACACCATTATTATGCCACCAATCTCCCTACCAACGTTTACATGGTCAATCACCCACTTATTCTCATCTACGAGTTTTTGGATGCCTTTGTTATGCCACAAATCTTCTTCCCACACACAAATTTGATGCGCGTGCGCGACGATGCATTTTCCTTGAATATCCCCTAGGACAAAAAGGTTATTGTGTCTATGACCTTGAAACCAAGCAATTTTTTACCTCTCGAGATGTTCATTTTCATGAGCATATTTTTCCCTTTGCAAACTCCCCACCAGAACATCAAAATGATCTCCATGTGCTTCCTATCCTACCAGATGCCCAACTTTCCAACCTTCCCATTTCCCCACCTTTAGCCCCACCTACGGACCCACCTACTCTCCACCCCACAACTTATCAGGACCACAACCCCATAAACTATCTTCCACACGCCCCTGATTCCCCCATTCCTGATGCTTCCCCATCCTCACCTAACCTCACTCCACCACTTCAATCATCACCCACTGATAACTCCAATCCCTCTCCGCCTTCATCCCCACCACCACCTTCACCCCCTCCACTTCGGTAGTCCACCCGACCCAAACATCCACCTGCATATTTTAAAGATTATACGGCTCATCATGTGGCTTTGCTTATGCCCACTACTACCTCTTCCTCCACTCCGGTACTCGCTATCCCCTCCAACGGTACGTTTTTTATGCTCATTTGTCACCTGCTTATCGAACCTTTATTTCTAATGTATCTGAACTTATGGAACCATCCACTTATGAACAAGCTTGTCATAACCCTCATTGGGTTGCAGCTATGGACACTGAACTTCAGGCTCTTGAAGCAAATCAGGCTTGGAGCATGGTTTCCTTGCCTCATGCTCAGCGTCCGATCGGTTGTAAGTTGGTTTTCAAGATCAAATATAAATAGAACGGAACGATAGACCATTACAAAGCCCGTCTTGTTGCTAAGGGTTTTACCCAACGTGAAGGTATCGATTACAAAGAAACCTTTACTCCAGTCGCGAAGCTCACCGTTGTGCGTTGTTTGTTGACCGTCGTTACTGTTCATAATTGGCCTTTACATTAGATGGATGTACATAACGCGTTTTTTCATGGATATCTAAATGAAGAAGTGTACATGCTGCCTCCGCCTGGTTCTCGTCAACAAGGGGAGCGTCTCGTGTCTCGACTCCATAAGTCTTTGTACGGACTCAAGCAGGCCTCCCGAAGTTGGTTTCAAAAATTCCACTCTGCCATTCGCGATATTGGGTTCACACAATCTCAGGCTGATTACTCCTTGTTCACTCAAGTCACTAGTGGTTCTCTCACCATTATATTACTATATGTTGATGACTTGGTTATTACAGGGAATGATGATGCCGCAATCAACAATCTTAAACAATTCCTCAATAACTGCTTCCGGATTAAAGATCTTGAAATACTTCATTGGAGTCAAGGTGGCACGTTCAAAAGCCGACATTACCATTTGTCAGCGCAAATACACACTAGACATACTGGAAGAGGTCGGTTTACTTGGTGTTAAGCCAGCAAAGGTCCCAATGGAGCCTGACTTGGTATTATTGCCTACTGGTAGCGATCCTCTTAAAGATCCAACAAGATTTCGACGATTAATTAGGAAGTTGATTTACTTGACAATTACAAGGCCAGAAATCATATATGCCGTCAATACCTTAAGCCAATTTATGCAAGAGCCAAAGCGACATCACCTTGATGCAGCACATCGACTCCTCCAATATCTTAAAGAAGCTCCAGGTCAAGGGTTATTGCTATCTGCATAAAGTAAATTGAATTTGATTGGTTATTGCGATGCGGATTGGGCTCGTTGTCCGATCACACGCCGTTCTGTTACATGTTATTGTATTTTTCTTGGGAACTCACTTGTATCTTGGAAAATCAAAAAGCAGGTCACTGTAGCACGTTCATCTGCGGAAGCAGAGTATCGTTCCATGGCTGCAGTAACTTGTGAACTTACATGGTTAAGATACTTGTTGAGGGACTTGCATGTAACTCATCCTAATCCAGCAAGATTATTTTGTGATAATCAGGCTACTTTGTACATTGCAGCAAATCCCGTATTCCACTAGAAGACCAAACATATTGAGCTTGACTGTCATACTGTCCGTGAGAAAATTCAAAGGGGAGAAGTTAGAACGGCCTATGTACAAACAGGGGAACAAATTGCTGACATGTTTACCAAGCCATTGGGGGCACCTGTTTTCCGTTCACACCTTGACAAGTTGGGTGTTATTGATATCCACACTCCAACTTGAGGGGGAGTGTTAAAGCAAGAAAATTGTTAATGAGTGATTATAGGAATCAGGAAGATAGTCAACGATTTGGGTACAAAGATTTTAGGAGTAAATGTAATTAGCATCAAATTAGGATTCTTTTACCTAGAATAGTTTTCAGCTGTTTGTATAAATCCTTCTATTCTTTGTACAATGACATATCAATAAAATCACCAATTCTACAATTTTACAAAATGTGCCCAAATTTTTTTTGTATTAGGTCTCCTCAATAAATTACTTGCCCTGAATGCGTTTTTGCTCACAGTGATAAGACAAGGCTTGAGAGAAAAGGCGCATGCACGTGTTCTATTGTTTGATGCTGCCAACAGACAAAGTGATAGAGTGTTAGTGTGCGTGTGTTTCCTCCCACTTCCGGTGCCCTCCCATGCCCTTCTGTTTTGTGTGGTCTAGGTTAAGTCACGTCAATACTGTATATTATTTTTTATAGAGATAATAAGATAAAAATGAATAGTAATATAAAATGTTGACGTGGTTTAACCGTGACCACACAAACGGGAAGACATGGGAGGACACCGGAAGTGAAAGGGCAGACAATCAATGTCCTGTGTTTTTTGGCATTTCACGAATTTCTAGACCAAAAAATTATGCCATGAGTGGGATTGGTTCTGTTTGCGGCAGGAATTTCCGTTGGGGATGATCCCTGGCCGACGAGCACACAGCTCCCCGAGAGGTTGGCGTCGGTTGATGTTTTCTGTCGGGCTTTTGCTTTACTAGTGGGCTTATCAGGCAAGGCTTGTCGGGTAAGGATGAAAAAGAAGGACATAGTTAACTTTGAAATGTGCCTTTGTGGGGCCTTAGGTGTAGGCCTTGAGGCTCACAATCAAGATTAACTTTTAAGTGCTCAGGCGTGCCACTGCCATCTTCAGTATGGCAGATGTAAAACGGATGTCGAGTTTTAGTTGTATAAATATATATATGCCCGAGAGACCGTGTTAGTTATGACAGGTGCCTTTGTGGGGCCTTAGGTGTAGGCCTTGAGGCTTCCAGTGAATAACTAAACCAGTACTCGAACATATAACGTTTGTTTCATTGATTTCAGAAGTCTAATGCCTATTATACTTCTGATCACCCAAGCTCGAGGAACATAATGAATCCAAATAGGTGCCTTTGTGGGGCCTTAGATGTAGGCCTTGAGGCTTCCTATCAGAATTAACTCTATGCTCAAACGTTCTAGCCCGAAGAGCAGAATAAATCCAAATAGGTGCCTTTGTGGGGCCTTAGATGCAGGCCTTGAGGCTTCCTATCAGAATTCATTCTATACTCAAACGTTCTATGGCAATCATAATATAATAGGAATAAAACTTAGGGATATGTTGATTACTTGCGCCCCAAGTAACTTCGGACTTCTTGTTTATCAAAGACTGTCGTGGATGGGTTAAGTCCACATAAGGTTCTTTTTTATGCCTTGAGGTCAAGGACTTTTAAATGATCAAATCTTACATGCCCGAGGGCTTAGAACTTAGATCTGGTTTGAACTATGAAGACATATTCAAATCGGATTTAAGTACTAAGAGAGTCTTTTAATAGTCATCTTACTAGAAATAACTTGAATACAACTGGAAGCATACAACATATTGCTAGGCTAATGAACGAAAAGACAAAAACAAAGAGGGTCGGGCAAGGTTTAACCTTGTCAGGCAAGGCTGATCGTCTTGCAACTTCCTATCTTTGTGGTTTTATCAACGGGTTTGAAAGCTTAGAAAATAGGGTAAGGAGATGAGTTTGCAGAGAGAAATCGATACTACAGCAAGAGTTGAACAGGGTAACAGAGCTATTACAAAGGCTTGAATGAAGGTTTATCCCGAGAGGGATGAAGGCTTGGGCTGACTACAGCTTCGTTTGAAGGCAAATCTGGCTTTTGAGCAGAGTTTGTGCTTGCATTTGTTTGTTTGGTTGAGTGTCTCTATTCCTAGTTTCTCTTTCTTCTTTTATAGACAACTTGGCTTGGCCACCTGTAGCAGCAACCTTGCCCGAATGCAGCTTGAAGGGTAGTGACTCATCAGCTATTTTACTTGTACTGCCACTATAAAGCACTTGATAGGCTGATTAGCTGGTCAGTCTATACACTTGGCCTTTGGGTAGGTGAGCAAGTGGTTCTCATGAGCTGCACCAAGTCAGAAAAGGCCTTTTCTGTTTGCTGGGCTTTGGCTGGGCTTCGGCCATTTCTCCTTCTAGGCTTCCCTGTGGGCCAACTTCTTTCCGAGCCCAAAGTTTAAGTTTTGATCCAAACAGTGCCCCCTTCAATTGATATTTAGCCTGGAATTCCAGGCGCCAATATTGATTGAAAAGCTGCATGCGCCTGCACCCTTGCTCTTGGAACTTGTATCTTCTGGTTGAGATCAACGCTACCCGGAGTCTCTTGATCTTCGCATGACCCTTGAACTACCTTCTGATATTCCTTATAAATTTCAGCCCTCTCAACAAATCATCATCGATCTCATCTTTTATCCAACCCAAGTGTTACTACCTCTTGAGTTTTCTCCTAAAAACTGTGGAATGAGTTCTTCAGATCTCAAGTGGGGTTTCCTGAAATTCCCTTTCCGTGAGAAAAAATTTCATCAGATAACCACTATCTCCAACACCTTTGGTCGAACACCCCCCTATCTCCAACACCCTTGGTCAGGCGGTTTCCTCACGAAGGCTTGCCTTCCTGCTCGCTGTCATGATAAATCAGGCTTCGCCATCATATATGGTGATGACTCTATCTGAGGATCATCTACCAAGCGCGTCTTGGCCGCACAACCCGATCACCTGATTGGATTCCATCTATGAAGACATCGGAAAACCAGCTGAAAACAACATTGTATCCAGAAGGAATCGAATGTAGTACGTCGGAATTGAATCTGTTGTAAATTTCACCAATTTGTCGAAATGAAATAAACATTATTTTAGCAACTTTTTGTCTTTCTGTCTTTGAATGATTGGTGAACATACACTGCACATTGATATCCCGAAGCCTGCTTTACCTTACATCCTCTTCAATGTAACAATCTCTAACATCCCATAATGTAGGACAATATTTTTTTAAGAATTTAACATTAATGGGATGTTTCTGCCCATTTCCTTCAAGGTCCGCCAAGTAGTATCCTCCCTTGTCCAATACTCGACTAATAATGAAAGGACCTTCCCATGTCGGGCTCCACTTTCCAAAGCCCCTAAGCTGAGCTCCTAGAGGGAGGACTGTCTTCCATACTAAATCTCCCTCCTTGAAAGACTTCATTTTCACCTTTTTATTATAACCTCGGGCAACAACTTTCTTTCCTTCCTGAATCTGGTTCAAGGCTTCAATTCGGGCTATATCTAAGTCTTCAATTCCTTGACACATGGCTTCGATGTACTCTTCACTGTGTAACCCGAACTGATTTTGGATTATGACAGAACTTACATTGATCTCCATGGGAAGCACTGCATCTTGCCCGAAGGTTAAAGCATAAGGAGTTGTCCCTGTTCCTGCCCTCTTGGAAGTTCTGTATGCCCAAAACGTATTCTCCAACTTTTCATGCCACTTTTCTGGACTATCTATTACCATTCTTTTGATAATGTTTACCAAAATCTTGTTGCTGGATTCTGCTTGGCCATTTGACTGTGGGTAGTAAGGGCTGGACTGGATCATCTTTATTTTGTATTTGCTTGCAAACTCTTCAACTTCTTTTGAAATAAAAGATGACCCACGATCCGTTACTATAGTTTCGGGCACCCCAAATCTATACAGAATCTTGGTCTCAATAAAATTCTTAACTGCGGCTGAGGTTATGGATTTTACTATCGATGCTTCTACCCATTTGGTGAAGTAATCCGTTGCTACAATTATGAAAATGTGCCCCTTGCTAGAAGCTGGATAGATCTGCCCGATGAAGTCCATCGCCCATCCTCTGAAGGGTCAAGGCTTGACCACTGGATTTAAAGGCACTGAAGGCACATGCTGGAGAGGTCCGTGTCTTTGACATTCTTCACAGCCTCGGGCATAGGACTTGCAATCTTTTTCCATAGCGGGCCAGAAATAACCATACCTTCTAAGCAACCATCTCATCTTTGTTCCAGCCTGATGTGCTCCACATACTCCCTCATGTACTTCGGCCATTACCCTCATGGATTCCTCTTGGCCTAAGCATTTCAATAGTAACCCTTCTGGAGTCTTCCTTAACAGGTCATTCGCCCATAAGACATACTTGGTTGCTTGCTGTCTATTCTTCTTGCTTGTAGGTGAAGAGGGATCTTTTAAATGATGGATGATGGACGACCTCCAATCTTCAGTTTCAGTTTCTAGAACCATTATATCCAGACTAAATCCTTTTTCTATAATAGAAAGAAGGTTTCTTCTTTGAATCTCGACATCCAACCCATATTTTCTTTCCTGTAGTGGCACACCTGAGGCCAATTGCGCCATTTCGTTGGCCGCTAGGTTGGCTCCCCTGGGAAAATGATTGACTGATATCTCAGAATCCCAATAACTCAGCAATTGCGTAGCCGCCAAATAATATCCTGCCATAGTGATATGTCTGCACTTGAACTCCCCATTTAGCTGGTTTATTACTAGCTCTGAATCACCAAAGACCTCTACCTCCATTGCCCCCAGATCCATCAAGATTTCCAAACCAATTATTAAGGCTTCATACTCTGCCCGATTATTGGTGTTTCCTTGGTAATCCAGGAGAAATGAGTAATAATGATAAACCCTTTGAGGGCTGATAATCACAACCCCAGCTCCTGAAGCCTTATGAGTGTAAGAACCATCAAAATACAGCTTCCAAGGAGTGATCCAGAGGCCAATCACTATTCTTATCTCTTGTTGGACCCACTTCTCTTTGCCCGAGATATCTTTTCTTGGCGGGATCCAAACGCTAGTAACTTCAAGGCTTCCCGGGATATTGATTACCTCACCTTGAGATTCTTGATGCTCCGCCAGGAAGTCAGCAATTGCTTGGCCTTTGACTGCCCTCTGGGGTACATACTAAAAAATGAACTCTGATAATGCTAGAATCCACTTCCCAATCATTCCTGTTAGCATTGGCTTTGACAACATGTACTTTATCACATCTGTTTTGGCGATGATGTGCACGTGACAAGGTAACATGTAATGCCTTATCTTACTAGCAGTAAAATATAGAGCCAAGCACAATCTCTCTACTGGGGAATATCTTGTTTCTACCTCGGTCAGAATTCTACTGAGGTAGTACACTGCCTGCTTTTTCCCGCATTCATTATTTTGAGCTAGCAAACTCCCGATTGACTTTTCTGAGGCAGAGATATATAGTTTTAAGGGTTTTCCCCTTTGAGGTGGCACCAACACTGGTGGAGAAGTCAAATAGGCCTTGATGCTATCGAAGGCCTTTTGGTGTGGTGGTCCCCACTCGAAGTTTTCTTTATCCTTCAATCTTAGTAAAGGAGTCAGCAGTTGGATCTTGCCCGCTAAATTGGCAATGAATCTCCTCAAGAAATTAATTTTGCCCAGCAGCCTCTGAAGTTGCACTTTGTTGGTGGGTGGGGGCGACTCCATTATTGCCCGAGATTTGTTTTTGTCCACTTCTACACCTCTTTGATGAACCAAGAATCCCAAGAAGTTGCCCGCTCTTACTCCAAACGCGCACTTCTTTGGATTCATCTTCAATTGGTGGATCCTCATTCTTGTCAATGCTTGCCTGAGGTCTATCAGATGCTGCCCTTCTGTTTTAGATTTCACCACAATGTCATCAATGTACACCTCTATGCTCTGGCCAATCAAATCATGAAAGATGGCATTCATTGCCCTTTGGTAAGTTGCACCAGCATTCTTGAGCCCGAATGGCATGACTAGGTATTCATATGCCCCCATATGACCGGGACACCTAAAAGCTGTTTTACGTATATCTTCCGGGGCCATCTTTATCTGATTATATCCGGCATTTCCATCCATAAAAGATAAAACTTTATGTTTTGCTACTGCATCTATGGATAGATCGGCCATGGGCATGGGATATTCATCTTTTGGTGTAGCGCCATTAATATTTCTGTAATCAACACAACATCGTACTGCTTTTGTTATAGCTTTTAAAACGGGTACAATGTTGGCTAACCACTCCACATATTTGGCTGGTCTGATAAAGCCATCTTTTACTAGCCTTTCAATCTCTTATTTGACCTTTTCTTCTATCTCATTTGACATCATTCGTGGTGCTTGCTTAACAGGTTTATATCCCTCCTTGATGGGCATTCTATGTTCCACCAAGGTTGAATCTAAACCTGGCATCTCAGTATAATGCCAAGCAAAACAATCTTTGAATTCTTGCAAAAGACAGATAATCTTTGCCCGATAATCAATATCCAATAGACCACTGATTTGTATTGGTCTTGGATCTTCTTCTGTCCCTAGCTCAATAACTTCCAGAGGATCTTGGACTTCTGGAGGTGGCTTATCCGGTTCTGCACACAAAAATTCGACTAGCTCGGGGCTTTCGGGCAAGTCGTATGGCCCATCAAGGTCATATATGCATTTGGCCATATGTATGGCTCTTTCCAACTCTTCTTTACAAGATTCATCCCTGCTTTCATCCTGGCTGGTCGAAGCTCCTACCTGCCATTCCTGCTCTTCTTTGTCTAAGAACTTCCTTTCTTGCCTCCTCCATTTTCCATACACCAACAGTCTTTTAATCAGGGATCTGACTGCCATTACCTGATCTTTCCTTTTTTGTTCTGTCATTGGTGTGTAGGGGTGTCGGGACGATACAAGGTCTATCCCACTCCTCTCTAGTAAGGAGCATTCCTTGCTCTAGAAGATTTTGGGCCGTCACCTTGGTAGGGCGGCCGTTCTCATCAGCTCCTGAACATTTCAAGATTCCTACGTTGTGGTTGTAGAAACTTGCTTTTGCCACATTGGCTGTGGGAAGCAATGGCCGTGATTCAGCCTCTACCATATCCCAAAAGCCTGGTTCTTCTGTGCCTGCCTCATGATAAACAGCCACTTGTTGATGAAGAGTGGAGGGTATGACAAGACTTTGATGAATCCAATCTCTTCCGAGTAAGGCCCCATAGGTGGAAGTGCAGTCCACCACAAAGAATGCCATCATGATCTATTTAGACCCCAAGTCCACTTCTAAAGGCAATATCCCATGAGTCTTGGTGATAGCGCCCGAAAAGCTTGAAACCGTGAGGTCTGTAGGAATAAGATCTTCCATGCTTCTCCCCATTTTCTTCATTTGTTTGGCCGGCAGTACATTAACAGCCGCTCCCCCATCAATCAAAATTCTTTTGAAGGGCACCCCCTCTAAATGAGCTGTAACGTATATGGGCTTAAGATGATTGGCAAGCAAAGTGTTTGGGCGGCTGAACACCATTTTGTCTGTATAAATCCTTAAAGGGCCATTCTTGGATGCTTCAGAGGATTCAGCCTTGCCCGATTCTCCCTCTTCGACTACGTCCACATTGACATGTGCCATCATTGGCTCAGTTGTCAAGTAATCACCTTCCATAGTAGCGGGCTGATCAGGTCTGGCACCAAACGTGGCGGATAGTACATATGCCATGTTGATATGAAAATTGCTAGGCTCAGGCAGTTCCTCTTTCTTGGTCCCAATCTGGTCAATGAACTCATCTAACCAAGCCATCGCATTTGCTGGAAGCAGTGGTTCTGGTGCCCCCTCTTGTTGATTAATGCCTGAATATGGTGTTTGCTTTGGAACCTCATCGAAAGGACCCCCCACTGACAGAGAAGGTGGTTTCATTTCTGGTGAAACAGTTCCAAAACAAATAGGCTTTGTCTTCCATCCAGGAGTTGGTACCATGATCATATATTCTTGAGCTCTCCTCAAGATCCTATATTTCCCAGGATGTAGGCTCGGTGGCACATGGTCTCCCTCGCATTCTGTCTTGCTATTAGCCTTTTCCACTTCTTTTTTACTCCTCCATCGGAATTGGCTACTCCCCCCAAATGACGTTTTCTCCAACTTTTGATTTTTGGATGCTTCAGATGTCACATGGGTCTTTAAGGAGTTCATGTAGACTTTGTGTTGCCTTTGGACCCTTCTGACCATGGAAGCTCCCATTTGTTTAACAGGCTGTTTGTTCTTCCCAACCACGTACAATTTTCTCCCAAGGCGGGCAGGGTTATCTCTCTGGATAGGATTTTTTATCCTATCACTCTTCTTGGCTTCTCTTCCCATATGGTCGTACTGAGAATTCTCTACGCCCTTCCCTTTTAGCCTTTTAGCTTCCTCATCTTCTGCTTCCTCAGAAACCTCATGGTTCCGAAATACTTCTGATAAAGCTTTAGGTTGGGAATCACCTCCCAATCGCTGAAAAATACTTCGGGAATTATCTCTTCCTGTTGCCCGCCTGGCTCTTTCGCGAGCTTCTCTTTTTTTTTCTTCTTCTTTCCTCCTGATCAGTTCATGATCAATGAGGACTCCTACTGGGGGAATTTCGAGCTCACACTCGCATTGGCATTTACTGCATAGAACCATCCCTTTGATTATGGCTGTTTTTTGATATTCGGGCGATTTGATCACCATTCCTGTGGATTTGTCAGCCAATCTTCATTCTTCTATTTCCCTTGTAATCTTTTCTTTTCCCTTCTCAGCCCATGCCATACTGATCATATTTATAGGGGCATCTGAGAAGGGATCTGCAGGTTTGTCCACCACCACCTCCTCTGGCTGGCTAGTTTTAAGTCTCTTTTCCTCCCTATCATCTTTTTCCCCAAATTGAGGTAAAGATATAGGAGTAATTGGTCTTACAACCAGGTCTGCTTTCTCTTTGAAGTCTGTGGAGGCGTTCTCGAATCTTTACAGCATTTGCAACAAGGTAGTTTGCAAATCTTCTGGCAGTTTTGGCATCTTTCTTTTGATCAAGTGTGTCCCACTGGGCGTGCCAAAACTATGTTCGCGGCAGGAATTTCCATTAGGGATGTTCCCTGGCCGACGAGTACACAGCTCCCCGAGAGGTTAGCGTCGGTTGATGTTTTCTGTCGGGCTTCTACTTTACTAGCGGGCTTATCAGGCAAGGCTTGTCGGGCAAGGCCTGTCGGGCAAGGCTGAAAGAGAAGGACATAGTTAACTTTGAAATGTGCCTTTGTGGGGCCTTAGGTGTAGGCCTTGAGGCTCACAATCAAGATTAACTTTTAAGTGCTCAGGCGTGCCACTGCCATCTTTAGTATGGCAGATGTAAAACGGATGTTGAGTTTTAGTTGTATAAATATATATATGCCCGAGAGACCGTGTTAGTTATGACAGGTGCCTTTGTGGGGCCTTAGGTGTAGGCCTTGAGGCTTCCAGTCAATAACTAAACCAGTACTTGACATATAACGTTTGTTTCATTGATTTTAGAAGTCTTATGCCTATTATACTTCTGATCACCCAAGCTCGAGGAACAGAATGAATCCAAATAGGTGCCTTTATGGGGCCTTAGATGTAGGCCTTGAGGCTTCCTATCAGAATTAACTCTATGCTCAAACGTTCTAGCCCGAAGAGCAAAATAAATCCAAATAGGTGCCTTTGTGGGGCCTTAGATGCAGGCCTTGAGGCTTCCTATCAGAATTCATTCTATACTCAAACGTTCTATGGCAATCATAATATAATAGGAATAAAACTGAGGGATAGGTTGATTACTTGCGCCCCAAGTAACTTCGTACTTCTTGTTTATCAAAGACTGTCGTGGATAGGTTAAGTCCACATAAGGTTCTTTTTTATGCCTTGAGGTCAAGGACTTTTAAATGATCAAATCTTACATGCCCGATGGCTTAGAACTTAGATCTGGTTTGAACTATGAAGACATATTCAAATCGGATTTAAGTACTGAGAGAGTCTTTTAATAGTCATCTTACTAGAAATAACTTGAATACAACTGGAAGCATACGACATATTGCTAGGCTAATGAACGAAAAGACAAAAACAAAGAGGGTTGGGGGTTTAACCTTGTCGGGCAAGGTTGATCGTCTTGCAACTTCCTATCTTTGTGGTTTTATCAAGGGGTTTGAAAGCTTAGAAAATAGGGTAAGGAGATGAGTTTACAGAGAGAAATCGATACTACAGCAAGAGTTGAACATGGTAGCAGAGCTATTACAAAGGCTTGAATGAAGGTTTATCCCGAGAGGGATGAAGGCTTGGGCTGACTACAGCTTCGTTTGAAGGCAAATCTGGCTTTTGAGCAGAGTTTGTGCTTGCATTTGTTTGTTTGGTTGAGTGTCTCTATTCCTAGTTTCCCTTTCTTCTTTTATAGATAACTCGACTTGGCCACCTGTAGCAGCAACCTTACCCGAATGCAGCTTGAAGGGTAGTGACTCATCAGCTATTTTACTTGTACTGCCACTATAAAGCACTTTATGGGCTGATTAGCTGGTCAGTCTATACCACTTGGCCTTTAGGTAGGTGAGCAAGTGGTTCTCATGAGCTGCACCAAGTCAGAAAAGGCATTTTCTGCTTGCTGGGCTTTGGCTGGGCTTCGGCCATCTCACCTTCTAGGCTTCCCTTTGGGCCAACTCCTTTCCGAGCCCAAAGTTTAAGTTTTGATTCAAACAGGTTCAGTCTGGGTTTTAAACCTCAAGTGCTTAATTAATTTTTTAGTCCTCACATTATAAAAGAACTATCATTTACTTTTCCCCTCTTTCCATGAAATGATTTTTTTTCTCTATTCTTCCTTTTATTAAATTGTAGGAAGAGCGGTAATTTCTATAATTAAATACTGTTTCCAGCGCCAATTGTCGCCGGCCATTATATAGAAGTCAAAACAAAGCTATAATCTCTTATTATATATGGCCGTGCTTAGTCTAAATTAAAACACAACTGAAACTCTTCAATTAGCAGCATTCTATCCAAAACCTTGCCATGAACCGTCTCATATCTTTGCTTCAATGCCTTATACTAATTATTCCTCTCTTTATCACAATCTCAGTTTCTGCCACACCTTTAAACATCCCGCTGCTAAGTCCGAATGCTGGAACATTTGTACAAGGAAATTATTTTGCACACGACCACCCAAAACCTTTGTCTGCATTTGATCCGGATACAGAATTTGAAACATTTTATTACAACCAAACACTTGACCATTTCAACTTCAGGCCTGATAGCTTCAATACTTTTCAGCAAAGATATTTGATCAATTTCAAGCATTGGGGAGGCTCCAATATCAGCGCGCCGATATTTGCTTACCTTGGTGAAGAAGAAGCCATTGATGCTGATCTATCAATTATTGGCTTTCTTAGTGAAAACGCCAATCAGTTTCAAGCTCTCCAGATATTTATCGAGGTACGTCAGAAAGAGTTCCACGCATGTCTGCATGTCGCCATTTTGAGTTATTCATATTTTTGGAAATGTTCTCTTTTTCGGCTAGTTTGTCTTGGCAGTACGTCCACCTATTACTGGGTCCGACCATTTCAATAGATTAGAGTAGTTTAAAATATCATACTGTCAACATAAAAATATAAAGTGTTTATCAAGTGAATTCTTACCTTTTTTATTGTTAATTTGAACTTTTATTTTTCTCTTTATAGCACCGTTACTATGGGCAATCAGTCCCATTTGGATCAAGGGAAGAGGCATTTAAAAATGCAAGCACTATTGGGTACTTCAACTCAGCTCAAGCAATGGCAGATTATGCAGAGATCCTCATACATGTAAAGAAGCAACTCCGCGCTGAACATTCTCCGGTGATTGTTATCGGTGCATCATATGGTGGAAGTGAGTGATTCCATTTTGTGAATGTTACGATTAATTAATTAATGTATTAGTAAATTTTTGGTTAATGTTTTAATTTTCCTTTTCTTACACTTGATGCAGTGCTTGCTTCATGGTTTCGGCTAAAATATCCCCATGTCGCTCTAGGAGCTCTAGCCTCATCAGCTCCAATTCTGTACTTTGATAACATTATTCCACCAGAAAAAGGATATTACTCAATTGTTACCAAAGATTTTCAAGTAATATATCTCTTTTTCTTTGTATTTTTTGTTTGCGAACATATGATTTAGGTTTTATCGAAGAAATTCCTATTCACCCCACCCTCCTATACTAGGCTTCTGCTACAATACATTTTAAATCGTATATTCAAATTAGTAGTTAATGTATTTGTCTTAGTAAACAAACGATTAATTGTGATTTATGGGCATGCATGTGTAGGAAGCCAGTGAAACTTGCTACCAAACCATAAAAAATTCGTGGTCCGAAATTGATGATATTGCTTCCAAGCCTGAAGGCCTCTCATTTCTTAGCAACAAATTCCGCACTTGCAGGTAGGTGCTTAAAGATTGTTAGCATATAATTTTGAGGATTATAGGTAATATTAATTCAAGGAAATTGTTATTAGCATTTTAAAAAATTAATTCAGTTGTCTTTCAAAGTATATTATACCAGGGAATGTATAGTGACTTTTTCTTTGACATTTTCATGGGGATGAGATGGTCATAGGAGTTAATTATTCTCTAATACTTCTGTCATTACTCATTTGTTTTTTCTTTTTTATAATTTTGCATGGTGGTCTATACATATGTCCATAATATTGAAATAATTCCGCCCTTACTCTTTTGTTTTCATGTCACATCAAGGGTAGATATGATGGTTTCATCGAATTTTTTTGAATTTAATCGTTCATTTAAACAGTGTATTAAGTCTAATGATTAATTTGTCCTTATGTACTTGTTTCTTTGTCATTTACATGCTAGAGTTTTCATAATAATAAGAAATAATTCTAACAATTTTGTCATTAATCTTTTGTTTTTCTTGTCATTCACGTGAATTGAAAATTTACATAAACAAGAAACATTGTTGATAATTTAGATAATTAGTTTACTCATTTCCCTGTTTGTTTAATTTCTTGTTTTTTAGTCCGTTGACCACGTCGTCTGAGCTGAAGAACTACTTGGATGGTTTGTATTGTGGGGTAGCTCAATACAATAGTCCACCAAGTTATCCAGTTACTGTTGTCTGTGGCGGCATTGATGGAGTGTCTTCTGGAAATGATACTCTAAGCAAAATATTTGCAGGTGTTGTTGCATATAATGGAAACAGGTCGTGCTATGTTAATGAACCCAGAAACCTATCTGAAACAGATGAAGGGTGGAGTTGGCAGGTAATTAAGTATATCTTGTCACTTTATCTCAATTGATTAATTATGACCTACTTAAAATTTATTAACAATGGTTTCAATGACATAGTTCAGTAAGTTCAATTGTATCAATTTTCATATTAAGTATCAAATTCAAAGTTTCACTCTATCCTGATTTAAAATATTATTTATTAATATAGCATGTACACATTGTTTGCCACATAACGTGATACTCAATTTGTCGTCTCCGTAATGTTTTTGTTTAAAATAAATAGATAAACATTTATGGTTTTTGGTCCAGATAAATGTTCTAGATATGCTGATTATGCCAAAGGTTAATTACTTAATAAAAATCTTGCTTCGATGTGATCATAAACATTGACATGCACACATGCTAGGTTATTGCTTAACTCGGTTTACTCATCCATATATGGTTGTTGCTTCACATATATTGTTGCAACTTCTATATATATATATATATATATATATATATACATATATATATATATATTATAACAACTTGTACAGATACAAGCTATAATTCAATGAGTACGTATGAACATTATTCATAGTTAATAAGCATTTTTAGTACCCTAGTGCAAGTATTTCTAGTTCTTTAATTCCCATATCACGATTGATAGCAATATTCTACATTGTTTATACACATAATATTTTGCATTCAACTTGGCTAAATCTATGTTATTCTGAAATGACTAAATCAACTTGGGTAAGTCTAATTCTGCAACAATGCACTTAATATTATTACGAATAACATTTGTTCTCCTTGTATTATTGATTCGGATTTTTAATATAAATGAGTCGCATACAATAATATGACTCAACATTTTATTAATTAGAAAGCGCATCAATGTGATCAATTTTGTTTTTTGATTTCTGAATTGTTGTTTCATGAGATCAGAAAACTCCCACTAATCATATATGCGATGATGGACGGATATACTAATGTGTACTGTACCACGCAGACATGTAGTGACATGGTGATTCCCATAAGCGTCAGCAACGATTCCATGTTCCCACCTTACCAGTTTGATCCACAAGAATACATTGACAACTGCAAAGCAATCTATGGTGTCCCTCCTCGTCCTCATTGGGTCACTGCTTACTTTGGAGGCCATGTATGTTTTTCATCTTATAATATATATTCAACATTTCAAACCATTCTTTTAATTTCTTCATATATAATGCTTCAATATATATATATATATATATATATATATATGAATATATATATATATTTAAAAGCACATTCAAACGAGTCCCAACACTCAAAAATCTCATTCTACACTCCTCACAAGTGTATTTTTCTTTTATTGGCACTCCAAAAATCTCATTTTGCACTTCAAACTTTCTATAATTAGAAAGAAAAATACACTTGTGAGGAGTGTAGAATGAGATTTTTGAGTGTTAGGACTCGTTTGGATGTGCTTTTAAAATGACTGAAAGAGCTTTTACAAATAAAAAAATTTTGGTTTCAAAAGCACTTTAAGTGCTTTCTGCAAGAATCACCACTTATGTACTTCTTTCAGGAAGCACTTTAAGTGCATTTTCCAAGATTTACTTACATATTTACTAAAGATTGGTTCTAAAAATATGTTCATAAAAAACGCTTTCTGTGATTTTAAAAGCACATCCAAACGAGTACTTAATAACATTTCCATACATACATACATATATATAATTATTGCCTATGCTAACAAAAATTCTGCTAAACAGGATATAAAACTGGCACTTTACAGGTTCGCTAGCAATATTATTTTCTCCAATGGGCTACGAGACCCGTTCAGTGGTGGCGGGTAAGCACATGAAAATTCCTAAACCGTTCGATTTTTTAATTAACAACGGATAGCAAGTATGGTAAGTTAACTACTTGATTTTATTAACTCTAATCTCAGGGTTTTGGAGAACATATCAGACACTGTCGTTGCAGTCCATGCAAAGAATGGTAAATCACGAAACACTATTTCCACTAGAAGGGTTAAGGCCAAAAACAAAAAACAAAATAAAAAAATAAAAGAGACATCAATAGTTCTTTATATTAACACAAAATTAACATTTATTATACAGGATCTCATTGCTTAGATGTACTTCGATCAAACAACATTACTGATCCAGACTGGTTGGTGGAGCAACGAAAAACTGAGGTGAAGATCATTGAAGGATGGCTGGCCGAGTACTATAGCAAGCTTCGGGCATTCAAACAGTAATTAGACATCAAACAATTAATTAAGATCGTAGAAAAAGTTGATTATAAGGGCAACTATCCTTAGGCCAATTATCTCTTTTTTTTTTTTTTTTTTTTTAACAAAAGGTATTATCTACACTAAGCTGGAGGGGGCTGGACTTAGTCTCACAATGGTTATCAATGATGTGGTTCATATTCGTATTTAGCGAGAGTCGAATTTAAGACATTTTACTTACAAGTGAAGAGGAATACTACTAGACCATAGTACTAAGTGGGCAAATATTCTTAGGCCAAGTATCTGTTTTATTCCTTAAGAATTCGAGAAAGTCATCCACTAGAGGTGCAGTCATGTGTTGTATCCTCAAACGTTATCTCAAGTATCAGTTTTATCGCGAATGTTTCTACTGTTTTAATCGATCATTAAATTAAATTTTCGACTAGAATCCAATGTGGTTCTTCTAAATATTACAGCCATAAAAGATATACACACTCAAGCAAATAAGGAATATTCAATAATCTGTGTAATTTGTGATCAGTAATATGCTTCTTCAATTCTATCCGGCTACACCCAAAATCCTTACTCCCTAAGTTTCATCAGGCTCCTTACCTGCTCAACACCTTCCCTCATGCCCAAGGAAATATATATGCTTGACAACAACACATAAGCTGATGATTCTTGTGAGCCCAACTCCGTTAACCTCTCTCCAACATTGGCTCCCAATTCATAATTACGATAGTTCCGAAAGCACTTAATAGAATACGCCATAAACACCTACTCGATCAATAGTTGTTGATGTTGGAGAACAATTCAGAAATAAATAAAAATAACAGAAATAACAGAACTTGAAATACTACTTCTTTATTAACAGAAAATGCTTGCAATAGAGAATGAAATAACAAAAATAAATACAGGAATTAAAATGATACTAATTTGATTTAACCTTGATTTAATCGCAGATAGAGGCTAGCGCAAAAGTTATGTCCTTCGAACAGTATTTCCACTCTTGTGCTTGTGGTTCTACGATGTCTGCTTGACCGGGATACAACTATTTAATTCTACAACCCGCACTGGATTATAGAATTATGGTGAATTGTTTTGTGTGTTTACTCTTTGGAAGTTTTGTACATAAGAGAAAGAAGAAGAAAAGATGATTCTACTGGAAACTAAGACTGCAAATATATAGGTTGTTTCACACCCCTTCAAATGACTGTTGAATGTATTTGAAAATACAAAACTCTTTCTAAAAATTGTGTCTCCTAATCTAAACGGTTTTTAATTAATATGTTAATTAATAACTTAATCCGAAATTAAAATTAGTGAACTCTGATTAATTTTAACTTCCAAGGCCCTTCTCTTGATTAATTAATATTAGTTACATTAGGCTATGTTATACAAACTTAACCCACACCCACACAACCATAAAGCCCAAGCCTTCAATCATTTTCCAAATGGTCCAAATCATCACCACTTGTATAAAAGACTAGACCTATATAAAGGCCATTGGAAACTAAATGTTCCCCGATGTGGGACAATGTCTCAAAACTCCAACAGTTGATTCTATAAACTCTTTGGCTTCATCTAAGCACGGCTCAATACATCAACCATGCAAGCATAATGATCCACCCTTGGGGATATGCCAAATTCATTAGACATCATCTTAAAATGTATCCAGCCTCTTTCGACGGATCCCATATGGGTGCAAGCAGAGACAACATTCACAAATGTAACATAGTCCGGTTTTGCGTCCTCAAAGAGCTGTAGAGCCTCGATGCCCTTCCCATTTTTTGAAAGCCTGATACCATTGCATTCCAAGTTACTGTATCCCTCATTGGCATTCTCCTAAACACTAGATTGCCGTCTTCCAAATTCCCACACTTTGCATTCATGGTTGAATGAGCACATCCAATTGGTGCTACAAGATTGAACCCATACTTGATGGTACGGGCATGGGTTTGCTTTCCTTGTTCAAAAGTGTGGATGCAAATTTTCGCCATCTTCTCTTTTGACGAAAATGCACCTTGATGGTAGGAATCCCAGTGTGCCTCGAGGGTAATTTTGTCTTTTTTTACCCAAAAGTCCACGTGTCGCCTCCATAATTTTCTTGATTACTTTTGGATCTACAAATACCCCCACACCTGTTGGGCTACTCGCAGGAAATGATAGCAGGTGGAGAGATCTTCCTTTGCTTTATGAAACTTAATATTGTTTCCTATTTTGATGTAGATCCCCTCATTAATTGGAAATTAGATCATTCTAGGAAATGGAAATAAATTACTTCCAAAGTCTAATTAAGTTTACCTTAAGTAGACGATTAAATTAACTTCAGAGATAAATTTATTCTACCCTACAAGAGAAAGAAAGCTAGAGGATATTTGTTTCCCCTGCCCTAGCAATCTTCTACACTTGCTCGTGCAAAGGACCATCTTTCGTTGCTTTGTTTGTCTTCATGCCACACCAAGGTAAGAAAAAATTAACTTTTCCTTGTCTTCGTAATTTTTGGGAGCCTTGGGGATTGAAATTTGGCTCGACGGGGGTCGAGAAGGTGTGAAAAGGTGGCTGGAAAGCCACAATATGGCTGCTGTGAGTGGCTTGCTGTTGTCGACTCAATGCGGTAGCGGCTGGCTGGGCCAGGAACGGCTTGGCTTGGGGCTGAACTAATGGGCGCTAGGGCACTGGGCTAGACCTGGCACGGGCCATGCTGGTGTGTTAGACTGGGTCAATGTGGCGCGAGTTTCCCTTTCTTTTCTTTTCTTTTTTCTTTTTTTTTTTTTTTTTTTGTTTTTTTTGTTTTTGTTTTGTTTGGGCTTGGGCTTGAGTGTGAGAGGAAAGAGAAGGGTCAAGATACTTCGGGCCGCTAGGCTAGGCCCGTACGAGTTGGCTAAGGGGTGCGCTGGGACGCTTGCCCTCTTTTCTTGCAGGTTTGGGCCAAGAGGCCTCTTGGGCCGATAGTGGATATATGAGCCAGGGTAGGCTAGGCTCTCTTGGCTACTTTCTTTGGTTCATAAGGCCTGATGCTTTCCCTTTCTTTTTTTATTTATTTTTTATTTTTTATTTTTGCGCAGCTGTCTAACGAATTTTCCTCGTGTCTTTGTAGAATTTCTTCGAGCATGTCTTCTTCAAGCCCCAAGGATGATGATGGTGTACTGCCGTTGTATCGTCAAGGCAGGTCTTTGAGTAAGGTGGGCTATTTCAAGGCTGCTCACTTCAAAATTAATTCTAATGATTCGTTCAGAGACTTCCTTGAAGCGTACAAGCATGCAATTCCGTCGGGGGTGTATGTGAAGCATGCCAAGGAAAGTAACAGCCGTGAGCCATGTAGTGGAGCTCGGATAGCCATCAAGTTTCACCCCTACTACTTCGTGTTGCGATTTACTTTCCCCATGCAGCGTTTCTTCGAGGAAGTACTTTGCTCCATGAAATTTGCCCCTGCTTAATGTTCTCCAAATGCGGTATGTGTGATGGTGGGATTCCTCAATCTAAGCCAATTCTTCGACTTGGATTTGACCGTCAACGAATTTTGGCACTTCTTCGACATAGGCCACATTGAAGGAGTTAGGCAGCTGCAATCCCGACATAGGCTCTTCGATCATTCGAGCAAAGGAGGTCATGACTGGGCTAAGGAGACTTTGGAGACAAGTGGAGGGTGGGAGTCTGATTCTTCCTCTGAGCTGCTTGTTCTGATGGTTTTCATCATCGGTGAGTAGACTGCTTAATCTATAGGTTGCTTTGTACTTTTCCTGAGCTGCTTTCTGATTTACTGATTGTCTTCCTCTGCTTTTGTAGATTCAAAATTCGGCTCAACTCTCAATGCCTCTCCAGATATGAAGAAGGTGCATGTTGCCCTAGGTATCCCAGTTGAGTATCGTGAATGACATTGGCTGCTTAGTCCTCTTCGCCGGGAGAAATGTGGGTTGCCCCCAAGAGCCTGAGCTGCTTTCTAATTTACTGATTGTCTTCCTCTGATTTTTTAGATTCAAAATTCGGCTCAACTCTCAAGGCCTCTCCAGATATGAAGAAGGTCCATGTTGCCCTAGATATCCCAGTTGAGTATCGTGAATGACGTTGGCTGCTTAGTCCTCTTCGCTGGGAGAAATGTGGGTTGCCCCCAAGAGAAGAGATAAAACGGATCAAGGCAGAGGCATTAGTGATGTGGTAGAAACTAACACACAAATTAAACCCTATAAATTATGCAATCGTAGTATGAGTAAGTAGGGATCGTTCTATTCCATATATTATAAGGGATGCTAATCAACACAAATTAAACTTATAAAACTGAAAACTAAGTTAAACTAACAACAAAACAATGATTGGGGGGATTTTGGATGAATTTAATTAAAACAAACGTAAAGTGCAGCAAGTAGTTGTGAATGAAATATGGATGAAATGATAGCTAAAGGATTCTTCTCCACACATGAATCATATGCATACAAATTGATTTCTAGTTATTCTTCCTATAAACCATGAATGACAATGCCCCAAATTAACTGTGAACAACACTAATTAACTCTCAGATTTTCCTAAGTTCATTGAATTGGACTCAGCGACGCAACCAAATTATTCTTCTCAAGTTCCCTAACTATGAAAAGCATGATAGAAATACATCTTAAAGATCATTAAGTTCTGTGAAAATCATAAGCATTGACAAAGCATTCATAATTATGAAAAGCATGATACTCCTGCCAAGAATTTACTTAACTCAATCATGACTAGTGACTTTTACTACTTACAAATATAAGTTCATAACGATTAGGTGAAATTTCCTTATATTCTAGCATCAAATCCCTGCATGCAAACTAAGTATACATCCTTAATAAACATACAAGAATAAGTTTTCTATAAAGTAGATAAGTAAATTGCATTCATGTCTTATGGAACAATAACTGGATGTAATCAATTTATATAAAACATATGATCATGGCTTCGAATTCACCTCTAGCTAAAAAGAAACTTAGTTACATATGTTCAATCATAACTGAAAAGCAATCTAAAATAAACATTGAAACTTAAAACCAAGATAGAAAGAACTCTGAAAATTCCAACAACTTCAATGGATGAATGGTAGGCATAGCACAATCTAAATTGCTGCATGAATTTCATATATATAGGGGGAACGACTGAATCCAATGAGGAAAAGGTTTTGGCATTTTGAATTATTTTAGAACTCTAAGAATCAAGTAGAAAGTGTTGAAATGTGATTAGGATTCCTCCTTGCAACTGGAGATAAGATAAGATAATGTTGGATAAGATAAGATAAGATAAGATAGGATAAGACAATGTTCTTCTCCAACTAGAATTCCTCTTTCTTGTGTAATTCCTTGTCTTCCAAGCCTCAACTTTAATTTCTCTAGATTTTAGCACATGTTTAACACCTCTTAAACACCAAAAACGTCCAGCCCATATGCTATCCAAGCATGTTATCCAATCCAAGTCCAAAACAGCTCCAAATTGCTCCATTTAGCTATTTATTATCATATTTACCAACTGGACCTACAATAATACGAAAATAACTTAAATTACCAAAATAAATGGAAATTAACTAAGTAAATGCAAAGAAATAAGATAACAAAGTCGCATAAATATGCTCCTATCAATTAGCTCGTCTGATCGATGTCGTGGAGCCTACCGTGAATGAAGGTCGATAGAAGATATCTTCCCCGCCTGCTCAAGAGATGTCGGCTGAGAAAAAATCGAAGACTTCATCCGCTGCTCGTGAGGGCCCGCCTGCTGCTAATAGGCTTTTGATTGACTTAACTTATTCCAAGGGGAAGAAAGATGAGGCTACTAGATTTGAGCCAGTGACTCGTCTCTTTGAAGGGGTCTAATATCTTTACCCCTACTTCTCTACAGCTTGAGACCGCTCGCCAAGAGATTGTTGATTTGAAGACTAGGCTTGATGCAATCCAAGTTAAGTATGAAAGTGTAGATAAGGAAATTGGATGTTACATACCTCAAATTCAAGATCTTGAACGCACCATTTCTGAGTTTCGTTCTGATGCTTATGCAAAGGATAAAGAGTTAATTGCTGCTTATAATCAAGTGATCCACTTCAAGAAGATCGTTGATAGGCTTGAACCCCAAGTGTTGGAACTCTAAAGAGTATTGAAGATCAACGAAATTTTGAAGAATGAATTGGATGAGCTGCAGCGCGTCCGTGTTGGTCTGCTCGAGGAGAACGAGCAGTTGAAAGGTGAAAAGAATGGGCTCGAGACTTCGCTTGTTCAAAGTCAGGCCGATTTCTACAAGCTGGGTTATGTAGATCATCTCTTCGATAGGCCGTTTGACTTTGAGTTTGCTGGGAAAGACTTCGAGACCTTTTCTATTTCTCCGGAATACTTGCTTGCCTTTACTTTCGAGGCTTCCATTGGTGAAGTAGTTGGAGAAGTTAGTGCCCAGGCTAGGGCAACCGGGGGCGAAACGCCGGATGGTGCCGCTGCTGAGAACGTCGTAGCTGCTGAATGTGTGGCGACCGAGTAGTCGTGGGATGTTCAAGCTGCTTAAGAGTAGTCTTCTAGGTAGCCTTTAAGATTTTCTTTGTTTTCCTTGTTACGTTTTGCTTTGCTTGAACTCTTTCAACCTTTGCTAGTTGTTTATCAATTTTGCTAGAAAATTTAATAAACTTGTTTCCTTCGCTTTCTTCATCTTAGCTTCTTTTGTTCACGTCCAACCTTTGACCTTTAGACCAGTGGCAAACGTGCTACTTTCTATAAGCAGACAAGCCCGCGTAGCCTATGTAGTCGTGGGTGTTGGTGTATAACCTTTGCAAAGTTGTTAGCCATAGGGTCGACAACTGGATGCCTTACTTACAGAATCAGACGAGTCTGCGTGATCACTTGGCTGTTAACCTTGGCTTTCTTCAATCTTTTGAGTTGTGTGGCTTGCCTCACAACATACTAAAGATTTTTGGGTCATGAAATTTGTTAACCTTTTGTATCATAAGTACGCGGTTGTATGGAATTTCGTAAGCAAAGGTCCGAGAGAACTCCTTGTTTTTATGTAACTAATTCCATGGGTTGCGTAGCAAGTATCATAACACTTTAGGATTTAGTGTAGATCTTAAACGATCATTCCGCGCTTTGGCAGAGGTGAAGCTTATCTACTAGGTAACATGTCGGCAATGGATAAAGCTTCATTTATGCACGTTAACTTGTTTAACCTTTCACAAAAATGTGCGGTTGTATAAGTTTAGTGTGGCTTACTACTCGAAAGGCAAGCCGTAGGTAGTCTTCTGGAAACCATAGGCTACCTTAGTGCACTTAGTAGCAGCTTTAGGGTTCCAAGGTACTGTCCATAGGGCGTACTGCGTAATGTGCCTCATTTATCTCTAAGGCCCGGTTCCCCACAGATTAGGCCAAGAGACCCAAAATCCTTCAGTTAGCTAAGCCTTGAAAAATACCATTGTGGCTACTTTTAGGAATCCCGGCGTAAGCCATCGTGCACCTAGTTACACCGGGGCAGCCCAACTCATCCACGTCTGGATATTCAGAGTGTAAAGTTTATCCTCTCGTATTGGAAAGCAAACCCATATGGGTGTCAGGGAATTAGTTTACCATCTCGCACTGGAGAGTATGGTTGGTCCATACGGGGTGCAATTCCTGCGATAAGTCTCTAAAAAGGGTGCAGTCTTCTTTTAAAGTGCATGAGTGATTAGTTGTTGTAAGCATGTAACCATGCCAAGTTGTAAATTACTTCTGAATTCCTCATTGAAAAACAAGTGAAACAAAATAAAACTTAGTTGTAAGGTAGAAGCTGCATAACAACCGGATAGTCCTTAGCTTATAAGGTGGTGCTCGTCGAGCTGCTTGAGTCTTCGGCCTTTGATGTAGCGGGAGGTCACGAAATGGTACTTCCTCAGATTTTAGGCGTTATTTATTTTTCGATCTCTTTGTAGTTCATGGTGGCAAAGGTGTAACTACCCGTGCCGCCTACTCTGTTGATCTTGTACGGACCTTCCCATATGAGATCCAACTTTTTGGAGCCTTCTCTGCAAGCAGTGATGAAGGCTTTTCTTAGGACTAGATCTTCGGGTTGGAACTACCAGATCTTGGCCTTTTTGTTGTAGCTGGAGAGAAACTACTACTGGTAGGCTGCGATTTGGTTGATGACCTTATTGTTTTCCTTATCTGCCAAATCTAGATTTATGGCCATCTCTTTTCCATTCTACTTGATGTTTGGCAGTAGAGTGCTAATACTTGGCACAATAACATTGGGAATAATGATTGCTTATGAACCAAATGCCAAAGAGAAAAGAGTCTTACCAGTTACTCATCGTTTGGTTGTGTGATACGCCTATAGATATCTCGGAAGTTGGTCTAGCCATTTTCCCTTCTTGTCGGAGAGAGATTTCTTGAGGTAGTCGAGAATCGTCTTGTTTAATGTTTCGGCATGCCCATTACCTTGGGGATACCTCGGCGTGGACATGTGCTAATGCCATATTTCTGGAAGAACTTCGCCAAATCTTTGCCTACGAATTGCAAGTCGTTGTCTTTGATGATGGATTGAGGGATGCCAAATCGGAAAATGATGTTCCTTCATATGAAACACTCTATGTCCGCCTGAGTTGTGGTTGTCATGGGATTTGCTTCCACCCACTTGGTGAAGTAGTCAGTTACCACGATCATCATGCATCTGCTCCCAGTAGCGGGCGGCATTGGCCCTACCAAGTTAATTTCCCACTGCATGAATGGCCAAGAACTCGTCTGTGGGTGTAGTACGCTGGCAGGCAATGCTGCTACTAGCTTGTAGCATTGGCAACGGTCGTACTTTTGTACTAACTCCTTAGCTCTTGATGCATAGTAGGCCAGTAGTAGCCTACATTAAGAGCCTTATGTGCTAAGGATCGGCCTCTGGAGTGATTTTCACATGTAGTAACGTGCCGCCTTTGTTTGGAGCTTTCTAGACTCCAATATTTCCATGGGGAATGGGCCATTGACCAAGTAGTCTATAATGGAATCTTGCCAGTTTGGAGTTATACTAACCTGTGACACCATTGTTGATGGCTTCACCTCTATGCTTGGCTTGTCTAGATACTCCACCGAAATAGAGCGTTTGAGTTAGTGGTCGAGAGTGGAGCCTAGGTCCGCTAGCGCGTCTGCGTGGGCATTATCTGTCTGTGGAACTTGAGTGAGGGTGTAAGTATGACATGCCTCAAGTTGCTTTCGTACCTTATCTAGGTATTGCGCCATCTTCAGATGTTTTGTTGTGTACTCCCCAGTAGTCTGGCTCTGGGAATCAGAATGAATTGCAAGCTTTTTCACCGCCAAGTCTTTTTTCATTCGGATGCCTGCTAGTAAGGCCTCATACTCTGCTTCGTTGTTGGATGCTTTGAAGCATAGAGTGATTGCACGCCAAGCATTGAACCATCTAGTGTGATAAGGACCACGCCTGCTCTCGAGCCTTTGAAGTTGGATGTGTTGTCGACATGCAAATGCAAAAAGTCTCCATTGGGTGAAACAGGCATGGCTAGGGCATGCTCGGTTGCCTCCGGGGAGTCGTTGGGTCACTTTATTGCATCGTCTATGCTAGGCGTGAATTCTACTATGAAGTCTGCCAAAGCTTGGGCCTTTATCACTGTGCAGGGTCGGAAAACTAAATCGTATTAGCCAAGTTCCAACGCCCATTTCATCACTCATTGAGAAGCGTCTGGACCATGTAGGATTAATCATAGAGGATACTAAGTCATGACAATGACTGTGTGAGCTTGAAAATATGGTCTGAGCTTCTGAGCCGCAACAACTAACGCTAAAATTAATTTCTCAATCTTTGGTTATCTAGTTTTCGCATCGAGAAAAGCTTTAGAAGTGTAGAATACCGGCAGTTGGGCCCCTAACTCTTCTCGTATGAGGGCAGAGCTCACTGCTACTTCTGAGACTGCCAAGTATATGTATAAGTCATCCGCTACTTTCGACTTCGATAGTAAGGGAGGTGATGTGAGATACTTCTTCAGGTATTGGAAAGCTCTTTCGCACTCATCATCCCATTTGTCTCGTTATGCCCTTTTGATAGCTTTGAAAAAAAGCTTACATCGATCTGTGAACCGTGAGAGGAAGAGATTGAGTGCCGCTACTCGTCCGGTCAAGCTTTGTATCTCCTTTAAGGTTGTTGGAGATTTCATCTCTAGGATTGCTCGAATGTGCTTCGATTCCTCTTTGGGTTACTAGGTACCCTAAGAATCTGCCTGAAGATACTCCGAATGTGCATTTGGCAAGTTACCGATATGGTCTGATCGCTGTTTGCCCTTTACCATGATAGACCTTCATGGTTACTCCAATTTTTCTTCTTGAACATTATGTTTACCAATCGTTGGTAAGTGCCTCCCATATTCTTGAGGCTAAAAGGCATAACCTTTTAGTAGTAGGTGCCTCGTTCGATCACGAACGTAGTTTTCTCCTTGTCGAGTTCTTGCATGACTATTTGGTTGTAGCCAGAGTATGCGTCTAAGAAACTGAGCAGATGGTTCTCAGAAGTTGAATCCACTAGGAGATCGATCCGGGGAACTGGATAAGGATCTTTCGAGCATGCTTCGTTGAGGTCGGTGTAGTCTACGCAAACCTTCAATTTGCCCTTCTATTTATTTACTACTAGCATGACATTGGCAAGCCATGCTGAGTGTGCTACCTCTTCTATGAATCTGGCCTCTAATAGCTTGTTGATTTCCGCTTCGATGATTGCCACCCGTTCGGGTGTGAAATGTCTTTTTATTTTGGATTACCGGTTTGGCAGCAGGGTCGGCTTGTAGCTTGTGGCAAGCTATCTTGGGGTCGATGATGGGTATGTCGAAAGGTGACCACGCGAAGACATCACAATTTTTCCTAAGGAAAGTCGTAAGTTTCTCATTTTCCTCCGGGCTCAAACGTGAGCCGATTCTAGCAATCTTCTTCAGCTGTTGGGATCAAGAATGATGTGTTCGGCGTCCTCTTCGAGTTTCCATCCCATCTCGTCTGCTGGGGCGTTGATTTGGACACCATCTTCTTGATATGTCTGTGGTAATTGCTATTTGGTAGCTTTGTCGTCCTTTTGGAGCTCGGTATCCTCTACGGGAGTAAAAGTCTTCTTTTTTTATTTGTTCAGTATTTGCACAGTGCATCGTCGAGATGTAGCTTGGTCAGACTTAATTTCTCCGACTCATCTTCCCGGGATGCAAAATCAGATATTTTGATACTTGACGGAGGTTATGGCATCCAGCTTTATCAGCCAAGGTTACCTTAGAATCCCATTGTAGGGAGATGGGTCGCTTACTATCATGAACGTCTGCTTTGAGACAATTGGCAGTGTTTTCACGTCAAGTGTGATTTTACTGATAGCAGTCGAGGTATGTCTATTAAATCTGGTAAGTACCTCCACTTGACGTATGATTGTGCTTTCCAGACCCATTTTCTGAATTACTGAGAGCTGAAGTAGGTTAACCGCACTTCCTTTGTCAACCATTATTTTGTCGACTATGGCATGGGCTAATTGGATAGATACCACTAATGTGTCGTCATGTGGGAAATTGACGCCTTCGGCATCCTGCTCGATGAAGCCAACGATGGGTCCAGGTTGGGTGTTGACTGCCTGGACTTGTGAGACTAATAGAGCTTGCTAGATCTTCCTCTTCTTAGAATTGTTGGTGGCCCCCAAGTGTACGAATTCGGCGAAGTTGCCATTAATCCCAATCGTCTTAGTCGGGGGCTCTTCGTCGACGTATGCGTTCCTTCTAGGCTGTGTAGCTAGCTTATCCAAGTATCTGTCGACCTTACCTTCTTTCACGAGCTTTTCTAGTTAGTTCTTCCAAGTGTAGCAGTCATCAGTTGTATGACCGGGACCTTGGTGGAATGTGCAGTACTTGATGTGGTCTAACTTAGAAGTACCTCCCTTTGATTATTTCGGTAGCTTGAACCATGGTTCACTAGCTGAGGATTTGGTGGACCGGGATAGATAACTTAGAGTAGTTCTTAGGTGTCGGGCCACCTTTAGTCGGGGATCGGTCCCTACGCTTGGCCTCCTGCCTGCTTTTATCGTTATACTGCTTCCCATCCTCCTTTGAGCTACTGCCGATTCTTTTCAAGGCTGCTCGAGTGCCTTGTCTGCCATCCGAGCCTCGTCTCAAAGTGCATGTTTTTATGCCAGAGTTAGATTTTCTTTCATGATCAATTCTCCAAACAGTGGGTGGTCTACTAGTTCTTTTTGGAAGGCTGCACTAGCTATTGAGTCGTCGCATCCGATTATCTTTGCATTCTCTACTTTGAACCTCTTTACATAATCGCAAAGCAATTCCTTTGGGTTCTTCTTGACATTAAACAAATGGTCGGACTTTTTCTTGATCGAGCGGTAGAATGAATACTCTTTAGTGAAAACTAAAGAAAGCTCATCGAAACTCCGGATGGATTGTGGCGGCAAGGTGTGGAACCAATCTTGCGCCTCTCCTTGTAAAGTGGTGGCGAATATCTTGCACATAAGAACATTGTTGTTCCGATAAAGGACCATTATGCTTCAGTAGTGCTTCAAATGTCTCTCCGGGTCTCCATCTCCTTTGAAGGATGTGAAATGTGGTATGTTAAACTTGCATGGAGGCTCTGCCTGCTCGATCTCGTCTGTGAAGGGTGACCTGCAAATGTTGGTCATGTTCAGTCATAACGCCTCATCAGTGACCTAGTTACGTTGGAAATCATGCAATCGCTCCGTTAAAAGCCTTTCTACTTTTTCTTGATTTTGCCTTTGTTGGGGTAGCGGAGCTCACGGTTTCCCCCGGTCTTGACCTGCTGGTCTAGGCTGTTCTTTTATGTTTTCAGCTCGTCTATGTGGCGGCTACAATGCATGTGGTACGTTCCTAGTAAGAGAGCAAATTCCTCGTAGGCTGCCGGTTGAACTTAAGCCAGATTGAGTGACTGCTTCTCTCCGTCCATCGTACTACCTACTTCGATATGAGGTGGACAATGCTCTTTGTCGACCTAGCTGCGAATGAACACTTCACCTAGAAGGTTGCTCATGTTAATTATCAGAGTATGGCCCCAACCATGAGTGTATGCTCGTCCGTGGGCCCAACCGATAATGCACGCTCCTCGATGTACTAAACGAGAGTATACGTTATCTTGGGGCCCCAGTCGGAAATGTACATTACCAGAACGCTCTGTTTATGACTGCTCAAATGGCTGCTTGCCGAGACATTATTGAAGAGGTTCGTCGTCTAGCCTTGTCTTACTTCACGACACCTCGTCTAGGGCACGTTACATCTCGGTGTTCTACAAGAGCTAATTCACTAAGGTCGTCTGCTGTGCGAGGGCGCTTGTCAACTCTATGACTTGTCGAGACAAGTGTGGTTTGCCATTTGGGTTAGACGAGCTTAGACGATCTGCATCTCCTTGAGTAGTGCAAGTGTAATGGACTCCAGGCACAAGATTTAAGTTGGGAAATGTCAAATATGCAGAAAAATGGGGTGAAAATATCCCTGATTCAATCTTCGGTCCAGAACTCTGAAGTCGGGACAGTTGAACCTGTCTTAGACCTGTTTAGGCTACTAAAAGGGCCACGGGAGTGGGTTGCTCTGCATGCAGCGCACGTGGGTGCTAGGTTTGGGCTCGGCTTAAGAGTGCGCTAGGTCGTGGCTCGGGTCAGCTCGCCTTGGGTTTGGACTCGTGTGGGCTAGAGTGACAGGGCTTAGGCTCTCCGATCTGAGGCTCGGCCTTGGAGCATACTGGGCATGTGCTGGCCTTGGGCTTGCGAGGTCTGGGTGGCTGCTCCGGCCTCAGCTACTTGATTCTGGGCCTACTGGGCCTTGCTAGGTTCCCTTGTGGCGCGGGCCTGGGCTCGCTGTTGTAAGGTGCCATGGGTTTGGGCTTGCGGCTGCAAGGTGACACCTTCACTGTGGGTTTGGGCTTTGCCAAAGGCTGCTGCCGTGGTTGCTACCATGGTGGTTGCCATGGTGGTGCCTCTCCATTCGCAGTTGTGTTGAGCCTTATGGATCGCCGTGGTTCAAATCCTTGAACGTAGGAAGTTCCGTTCATTGTGGTTTCCCAATTTTTAGCCATTGTACTTTTCTTTTCCATTTTATTAAAGAATTTTTATAAAAAAATTCTAAGAATAAGAACGTACGAAAAATCTACAAATGAACAAGAAAGAGAAACTTTGAATGCGAGAGTCTTCTTCGAGAGTGTGAATCAAGACTCTCAATGAAAACACCCATTTGTGGATGCAAATTCCGCCGTCATCTCCTTTGACAAAGAGCCTCACACACCACGATGAATGAGGGGGGCTTTGGCCGAAGAATCTCTGATGCCAAAGTTAGAATTTTAAAGAGAAAGTGTTTAGGGGATTTTTGGGGGAGAAATTGAACTTAGCTTTTCGGAGAAAAATGGGACTATTTATAGGGGTGTGGCCGGCCCTATTTGGAGAAATATGGACCAGCCACTTATGGTGGTTTTTTTAATATAATTGCAAGATATTATGTCAAATAATATCTTGGAATTAATTTGGTAATTAATCCCAATTAAAATAGGAAAATTGGGAGTTACCTTTTGAGTGGGGATTTGATGAGGAGTGATGAGCAAGGTATAAAATATCAATGATATCGGAAATATCGGTAGTCCAAAAACACGGAAATTTCGATGGAAATATCGGGATATTATCGATATCGATACAAATTGAATAAAAATCACGGAAATTGTAAGAAAAAGTTGGAAATTTTTATTGAAACTTTGCATGATGTTTATTTAGTCAATTATCTTTTAGTTTATCACAAAAAATTGGAAGGAAATGCATTGCATGATGGATTTAACTGATTTAAGTTGATTATATAGCGAGCTGGCAAACATTGTGAGTGTAGAAAATATGTAGTAATTAATGAAAGAAGTTTAAACACACCATAATCATTTATATACAATGAATTAGTACAATATTTTACACTTTATACATTGCATGGTAAGATACATGAGTGACTTAGTACCACATAGAGTTCCTAAAAGGTCTAAAATATCAATGATATCGGAAATATCGGTAGTCCAAAAACACGGAAATTTCGATGGAAATATCGGGATAATATCGATATTTTAGACCTTGGTGATGAGAGAGTTTTAAATAAATACCATTTTGTTCACCTTTGACTCTTCCTTGATTGAGCTGTTATTGTCCTCTGCTTGCGCGTGAGAATCCAGGTGTGCCTTGAGGGTAATTTTGTCTTTTCAACCCAAAAGTCCACGTGTCACCTCCATAATTTTCTTGTTTATTTTTTGCTCCACAAAAAGCACTTAGACTTGAACATGCTTTGATGACACTAACCATAGTTCATTGGGCATGATAACCTCCCATTTTTAAGGGAGTTTTAATGAAAAGGGGTTGGGCAAACTTTTTTTTAATAAAAAAAACCATCATAAACTTTTATTTAATCAAAAGGGCTTGAGATTTAATCATAAGGACAAAACTATTCATATAATAGTCCTACAAACATTAAAAACATGGGCCGGATTAATGCCCAACCTGCAATAAAATACTTTTTTTCCATAATTACCCTAATAGAGCCTAACCCAAGCCTATTAGCCAATTCAGAAATATTACGATTTTACCAAATGAATCATCACCGCCATTAAGAGCAACTCCAATGTTGCAAAGGCGCCCCCTCCCCCGGGCTATTCATTTTTTAATCCACCCAGTGAACAATAATTGCCCTTAATGAACAGTAACTGCCTTTTGCATCTCCACCCCTACACTTAATAGCCCTCGCAATAGGCAATAAAATATTAGTGTTTTTTTATTTATAAAATAATACAAAATAATTTAATTTGTAATTTCGGATAAGATTTTTAATCGTTCTCGTTGCGCCACGTGTCATTATCCGAAAAGACAATTATTGGTGATGGATTTCGATAAGATTTTTATCCAATGTCGTCGTGCCACGTGTCGTTACCTTTTCAAAATCGTTAAGGATAGATTTCCGATAAGATTTTTAACCAATCATGTCGCGCCACGTGTCACAATCTGTTTACAATCTTTGAGGATAGATTTCGATCAGATTTTTAACGAATGACGGCATTCCACGTGGCATTATCTACAACCTAATCCTTTCTGAATCATCCATATAATCCACCATCCATCCTCAGAAATCTCACACCAATTTTCTCAAGATCTCTATCATTATAGTTTCTGCTTGCTTCTTCACCAAAATCAAAATATGTATCATTATTCATAGTGTCTGCTTCCTTCTTACAATGTCTTCTTCTTCAACGATGATGTGGGAAATCGATCAGCAAGAGTAAGAATTGTTTAACTAATCATAATGAATGTTCAATCTCCAAGTGGCCCAAAATGAGATGGAAGATGATGAGGAGCATAGAAAGAGAGATGACGAAGCAAGAATTGCCAGAGCCTCACATTCCCGTCAAGTCATCCAAGATGTGGCTCAGATCTGCAGGCCCAGCCGGTCCGTAAACCTTGATAGAAGCAAGCAATGACGAGGTACGGAACTCTTGGACGATTATTTTGTCTGAAATAGTGCATTCCCTGATACGTACTTTAGACGTCGTTATAGAATGGAACGACATTTGTTCAACAAAATCATGTTTGTTGTTTGCAACCATGATTCTTACTTTATGCAAAAGAATGATGCTTTTGGTGTTATGGGCCTCCTTCCTGAGCAAAAAATTACTACTGCCTTGCGGATGCTTGCATATTGAGCATCTGCAGACCAAGTCGATGAGATAGCGAGGATGGGGAAATCAACCATTCTTGAGTCCCTGATGAGGTTTTGCGGAGCAATCGTATCTATCTACACCGCAGAGTACCTCAGGAGACCTACTGAGATGAACTTGCAAAGGCTTCTGAAGAAGGGCGAGATGCGAGGTTTGAAGGAAGATTTGTGAAAAAACATGTTCATTTAAGCAACATCTATAGCATGCTATTAACAATTAAAAGGCGGAATCATGCTTGCATGCACTTAAAACAAAACATTAACCATGAAATTCAAAGCCTAGTAGATTGGTGAACCAAGACTCAACTCAAAACAAAGTGAGTTGAGAAATTTATACCTTTGTTGATTCCTCTTTGCATAAGCAAAGGATAATCACCCAAGAGATAGGGCCTTCATTCCTTGCTTCTTAGATCCATGGATTTGGATGGATGAAATGGTTCTCCAAGTTCCCAAAATTGAGAACCTCTAAGTCTCTACACCAAGGTTAGATTGGAGAAGAAATGAGTGACCTTGGAGTAGTAGGATTGCTAGATCCACCCTCCAAGGGGGCCAGCCTCCTAGAGAGAAAATGAGAGACATGTTCTCTCCAATTTTCTCCAAAAGAACCCTTAATGAATTTTAGGCTATAAAGTCCTTTATATAGTCCCTTCAAATAAGTGACCTAAAGAACCAAAAGCCCATTCTTTCTAACATGGCCGGCCATAAGGGTTTTATTGGGCTTTTGGGCCTTTGTGAATTAAGTTGTCATACAACTTAAGTCAATGGGCTTGACGTTCGAAGCCCATTGGGCCTTGAGGCCCAAAACTAACCCGTGGTCTTTTAACGAACTTTATTCGTTTGATTAATTAATCATATTAATTAATCCTTGCCATAAATAATTAAACCATTTAATTATTCTTACTCATCTCCATTGTTTCTTCAATCTTTACCTTACACGGTGTACGATCCATTAGGTTCCTTTTAGCGAGGCAGTGGGCGATTAAAACCATTTCACATCGATTGTGAAACTTACTTTCAATTCTCCCTTTAGTGATTATACACGTTTAGGGCTTCCACAAACCATGAGTGACACCTAGCAGCATATCATGGTTACCCAAGCTAATGAGAAGAGGTTGAGAACCTATTCAGTTTAGGATTACAAATGCAATACGGTCTTTCTCTAATACAATACTCTTGACCAAATTGTTTGGTTTGATAGTTTATTCATGTCTAGTATCCAATGTGATTCGTTTGCTTATATGATTACCTTGAATGTGATTTGGAACGACTTCCTAAATCTCATTCATACTCTGGCCAGAGATTCTTAATCATATCATAGAGTATTCTCCCTCAAACAGTTTGAAGGTTAGAGATCCCTTGTTGCGCATTCATATGCCTACATGATTAGATAGCTTGACCCCAACAATGTCGTGGACACTCCAATGGAATGCCATTTAACATGATCAAAGATCAAGGACCTAACCATTAGACATCTATGATGCCTCAGGTCAAAGGACTACTTTGCATTATCCCAACCATGAGTTCTCATGTGACATGAATATGAGAACTCTTCGTTGATCGTGTTCAGTGAACTCATTCTCTATTGAGCACCTACGTACTTGTCTTGATGTCACACACACCAATGACTCGAGACTAGTCACTCTCCCTGAGATAAGACACAGTACGTACTGATCTTAACGGACTGTCAATGCCCAATTGGCAATCCTATGATCAGGAACGTTTAGGATGTGTCTACGAAAGAATGGTCTCATGAATCTAACTTCTTTAGATTGCATTCTCCCAATCACATATTCCTTGGACTTTATCGTTTAAGCATATAACATTTATATGAGACGGCTTAAACAATAATCTTTGCCTTTAATATTAAACTAGATTAGTTTAACATGTGAAATGTCCGTAAAGTATCATCATATGATTGGTTTTAGGGCACATTTCCAACAAGGTTTTCTTGGGATGATTGGAAGCATCGACTGTATGCACTGGACCTGGAAAAACTATCCAAGTGCATGGCAAGGCACTTATGGGGACAGAAAATGAACAAAAAGTATAATTTTGAAGGCGGTGGCATCTTTTGATACATGGATTTGGCACGCCTTTTTCAGGGTTCTAGGAGCTCAAAATGACCTCAATGTTCTTGCTCAATCCCGAGTGTTCAACGATGTCCTGCAAGGAAAGGCACCAAAAGTCACGTACTGGGTTAACGGACATAAGTACGACAGGCCATACTACCTATCAGACGACATTTACCCAAGGTGGTCATTGTTTGTCAAAACAGTGCCACGTCCGCGAAGTGCAAAGGAAAAACACTTTGCAAGCTGTCAAGAGGGGTGCAGGAAGGATGTGGAGCGTTGTTTTGGTATCCTCCAAGCTCGCTGGGCGATTATCAGGGGTGCTGCCAGAATGTTTGATTTAGAGTCGCTTCGTTCCATCGTGATGATGTGCATCATTCTTCATAACATGATTGTAGAAGATGAGTACGATTATGATGTCGTTCATGAATATGAGCCAGACACAATGAAAAATTCCAGAACACAAATATATTGTGCTCATGATGCCACCGAAGAACCCGTGCAACACGAGCCATTAGAAAGGGATGGACATTACAATGAAAGGCTCATTCAACAATATACTACACTTCAAAGGCCATATATGCACAATGCTCAGCAAATTGACTTGATAAAGCACCAGTGGGAATTGAAACAAGCTCAAGGTACTTAAGTTCATTTAGTGTGTTTGTTTTTATTTGGTGTGTTTATTTAATTTTATTTGGTGTGTTTATTTAATTTTATTTGGTGTGTTTTTTTTTAGTTCATTTAGTGAGTTTTTATTATTTGGTATGTTTATGTAATTTTATGTGGTGTGTTTTTTTTAGTTCATTTAGTGAGTTTTTTATTATTTGGTATGTTTATGTAATTTTATTTGGTGTGTTTATGTCCTTTGAATAAAGACTCTCTTAGTATAAATAAATTACCAAATTAAATAAATTTAATCTTACTTTAAATAAAGTACTATATTCAATAAATTGGAAACAACATAAAGTACTCTATTCAATAAATAATAAATTGCAACCCAAAGTGATTGGAAAATTATGGGCTCCGATTACAAACAAAGTGATTGGAAAATTATGGGCTGGTGAATGGATCATCATCACCTAACCAATTTTGTGGTGCTAGGATGATCTTCTCATGTCGTGCTAGGACCATCTCCACTTGCTCTCGCTTCACTTGCACGCCTCCTTCGCACCACATCCGCTTTCTCCGACTTCCAAAAATATTTAGAATTTGGAGACTTCCCTTCTAAAGGCGTGTTCATAATGTCACGATCTCGTTGAGCCATTTTTTCTTCTCTAACTTGTTCCCTTTCTTGCCTAAGTAGCTCTCTTTCTCTCTTATTAGCTTGAAATTCTCTCTCAATAGCTGCATCTTTTGCCTCTTCTCTAGCCTTATCAGCCTCAAATTTAGCCATTTCCCTTGCCAAACTCAATTCACCTTGGCGAGCAAGTTCTTCTATATACTTTGCATAATCACTTTTGGAAGCACTCCCTTCTCTTTGAATCCTTCTTACCTTGAGGCCTAATTGGATAACGGGTCGACCCCGTCGCTTGTTCAGGGGGGGTTTTGGGCACTTCTTCTGCGTCATCTTCATGAACGTGGGAGGAATGATCGGGCGTAGAGTGTAGAGGGGTGTTGTTCATGAAAACTTCGGGACCAACATGCACAACTCTGAATTTAGGACAATCTTTGACAATATTCCAACATTCCCACCGATTGAATGATTTGTTTTTGCTTTTGGTTTTGGCATTATACCAAGCTTGTGCTTGAAGTTCCTACACAATGTAGGAGAAGAAACAAAGTAGGTAATGTAAATTTGGGTATAGTACAAACAAATAAATAATATATTGTTACATGATCCGCTAAATTTTCCCCACTTCGAAGATTACTACTAGTTTGTCCCAAGGCGCATCTCTCCACATACTAAACGATTGGCTAAGTAATTTCCAATGACTGGACATCGATTCTTTGGTTCTTTTCCCACCAATTTTCTCAAGATAATTGGTATGAATAAGACTCCACATTTTTCACAACTGCATCTCATCACCCGTAATTGGATCATGAGTAACTTCAACCCAACTAGTACACAACGCAACATCTTCAAAAAGTGTCCAATTCGTATCTGCATCATTAGTCATTTTGTTGGAAAAAAAATTGGATTGAAACTTTGAGAGAAAGATAGGAATGTGGAAAGTAGTTGAGAAAATATGAAATTGTGGTGTAAGGTAGAAGATAATGAGAAGGTATTTATAGAAAAGTAAAATTTTTTTTTCGGATTTTTATTAATTTTTTACATTTTTAAAAAAAAATTTATTCACATAATTAATCTCTGCCGTTGGATTAAAAAAAATTGAATTCCAACACTCTAGATTGTGCCACGTGACACAACGGTAACATTTCAGAATTTTAAACTGTTTTTTTTAATTTATAAAGCCGAATAACATGGATCGTTGATCTCAGATCCAACAGCTGAAATTAAATAAGATTTTTAAATTTTTTTTACCGTTGGAAATCCAAAGGTCTATAAAATATAGTTGTTGAAATCCAACAGACGTGGGGAAGCCAAATGGCCTCCCCAACGGTAACATCTCAAAAAAGCGCCGCATGCCCCAGCTCTGAATTTGTGTCGGACGACACGTGCCCACGCGCCTAACGCTAAAAATATATAAAATGTGGCTGACGTCGCCCATATGTCAGCCTTGCGTCACGTGGCCTTCGGGCTCTCGGGCTGGCAACTCTTGCTGGGACTCTCCCTCATGCCCGCTCAGGCTCCATCGCCAGCACATGCTGGACCTCCCCACTCGAACTCTCTGGCCCTGTTTGAGAGCCAGTCCATCGGGCAATAGCCCACGGTGGAACTGCTCTAAGGCAGAGCATCTCAGTCTTGCCCAATGAAGTAAGGGAGTGTCACGTGGGATCGTATTGGTACGACAAGGACACCCGAGCATTTTTTGATGATGTAGACCACTAAAAGATGATCAAGGCAATGTGCAAGCTTTCATGCAGCCAAAGTGACAACAAACAGAAGCTTCTAATTCTCTACAACTTCTCCCAAACTTTTTAATTTATTTAAGGGTAAACTGTCGGTTTACCCCCTGAACTTTCACCTCACTTTCGATTTCCCCCCTGAACTTTTCTATTGGAAAATTAAGGACTCAAACTAATTTTTTTAGCCAATTTGCCCCCTACCGTTAGTTTTTCATATATTCCATCCGTATTTCCGTTAAGTGAGACCATGTACAAAACATGTGAGGATAGTTAAGTCATTTTACTCTTAAAAATGATTAAAAACTGAAAATAAATAATAATAATAAATTTCCCTCTATTTTTTCCCGCTAATTCCTATCCTCAATTTTATTTTTCCCTCTCATTCCTATGCATGAGAAATGACATATGGTGTTATTGTCTTCATAAGTAGCTAAGTTAATCTCTTTCTTGAAGCATGTATTACCATTTTTATTTTCTCTAACAAATTAATAATTTGACAAATGCTCATGGTGTTATTGTCTCCAAAGTAGTACATTAATATAAGAAACATGTCCATAAAAAAGACTAGGGTTTCTTATATTAATGCACTACTTTGGAGACAATAGCACCATTAGCATTTGTCAAATTATTAATTTGTTAGAGAAAATAAAAATGGTAGATAATAACACCATATGTCATTTCTCATGCATAGGAATGAAAGGGAAAAATAAAATTGAGGATAGGAATTAGCGGGAAAAAATAGAGGGAAAATTTTGTTTTTTTTTATTTTTAGTTTTTTAATCATTTTTAAGAGTGAAATGACTTAACTACCCTCACATATTGTGCACATGGTCTCACTTAACGGAAATATGGATGGAATATATGAAAAACTAACAGTAGGGGGCAAATTGGCTAAAAAAATTAGTTTGAGTCCTTAATTTTCCAATAGAAAAGTTCATGGGGGAAATCGAAAGTGAGGTGAAAGTTCAGGGGGTAAACCGACAGTTTACTCTTTATTTAATTCTCAATTTATATATATATATATATATTTGCAACAATTTTTCAGAAATGGAATTTCCCCCATTTAATCTCAGTTTCTCTCTACATTTGGCACAGTAACAGTTATTTGGTAATTAATTTCTTTTTGTTTTTAGTTTTGGGAAAGAAAAGGGATTTTTGTTTGGGTTTGTTTTGGGTGTTTGTCGTTCAGCCTCATTCTTATTTTGCTGTAATTTTAGAAATAGTGTTTATTTGGTTCACTTACACAAATAGTGTGAATTATTATGGTTCAGTTTCAGAAATAATGTGAGTTATTTTGCTGCAGTTTCAGAAATAGTGTGGATTACTTTTGGTTTAGTTTCAGAAATAATGTGGGTTATTTTGCAGTAGTTCCAAAAATAGTATAGATTATTTTGGTTCAATTTCAGAAATAGTGTAGGCTATTTTGTTGTAGTTCCAGAAATAGTGTGGATTATTTTGGTTCGGTTTTAGAAATAGTGTGAGTTATTTTGCTGTAACTTTAGAAATAGTGTTTATCTTGTTCACTTCCATATATAGTGTGTTATTTTGGTTCAATTTCAGAAATAGTATGGGTTTTTTTTGCTGTAGTTCTTGAAATAATTTGGATTGTTTTGGTTCAATTTCAGAAATAGTGTAATTATTTTGGTTCAGTTTCAGAAATAGTATGGATTATTTTGTTGTAGTTTCAGAAATAAGGTAGATTATTCTGTTGTAGTTTCAGAAATAATGTGGATTATTTTGGTTCAGTATCAAAAATTATCAAAAATTAGAGTCTTAAGTAACTTTGGAGTTACTTCCAAGTTGTTTTTATTTATTTATTTATTTATTTATTTTTATGGAATTACTTCCAAGTTGTTGACTTGGAAACGCAAATCTATTCCACACAAAGTCTGATGTCGAACTTGTATTCTGCCCATTTCTATTCCACACAAGTCTGATGACAGTGACGTGTAGAAATGCGGTTTCTATTGCACTGATTGGAAAGAGTATTGTAAATTTAAAAGAGTGTTGCACCGCTGGGAAAATCAACTCAAAAGCTACGTCATGCTGGAAAGAGTATTGCACCGCTTGGAAAATCTCGGACGCACAAGGGAGTACAAACTGACCCTTTTATTCGGAAAATTGTTGAATTTGAATCGAATTGAAATCTAAAATAGAGATTGAGTGGAGAGATCGAGAGAGAATCGAGAAGGGAGATCGGCGGATAGATCGAGAAAGGGATACAGGATTGAATGGGCAAAGGATTTCTGTAAGGGATAAAATTGGAAGCTTATTGTTTGGGCCAATCTTGTTGGGCTGGTTTGTTGTTGGATTTGTCTTAACCATTAAACAAAGTTATTTGGTGGTTTTTTATTAAAACTCAGAGTTTTGAAGCTATTTTCATTAGTTTTTTTTTTTTTTTTAATATTTAACTATTTCTTTAATATTTTCTTTTTCTATATAATTATAAAAAATTTCTTTATTATTTGTGATTTCTTTTTATCAAAGAATCATATGAATGGTTGATTCCCACGTAATACATTTTACTTTTGATTTGATCAAATGAGTTTTTACCAATTCCATCAAAATTAACTTCTAAATTTTAAATTTTATCGATTTTATTCATAAAAAGTTTTCTGTATTGCTCAATGGATCATGATTTCTTTACTTTATAAGGCTTAAGGGGACTTCGTCAGGGTTTGGAACCCTAAACTCTTCATTATTTCGGGGGAAGCACTTAGCAGAGGTTTATCTTCTCTCTTCCAAAAAGATTTTTTGGGATTCAACAATTGTGGTAGATCATCTATCTTCATCACTCATTTGTTATATTATATGCGAACGATACTATAATAAAGCAATTAGTTTTAAGGGTAAAGTTGTCAATTTATTAGGGGGTGTTAGTATAGTATCTCAACCGTGGGGGCAGTTTTATGAAAACTCATCGTTGGATGGGTCTAATCCAACGGTTCATGGGCGGACAGGAAACTCCTTTAGCAGTCCACCACGCATCTAGATGAAGGAGAAAGAGGAGGGGGGGGAGGGGAGGGGCGTGTGTGTTTATAAATTCAATGGAAACCATTTTTCCGAGTCGGAGTTTTTCTCTTTGCTTGTGATGAAAACATCACGCACACAAATAAAATGTAAATCGCATCACCTGTTACAACATAAGCTATCAAAATTATGGTCATTGGGCGTGTCAAAAAATTATATAGGTGTCAAAGCTGGGATAGGGCTTGAAACTAGATTTAACACGTATTTGCTCTAGGTAGCGCCATGGGATGGCTCGAGAGAAAAAGAGAATAGACATGTCATTGTTGGAGGTTGCCAATAGACAATGATTGTGTTTAAGTGTGCAAGTGTTGCACGTAAAACTAACTTCTTAACAAATTGATTGTGCACATCATGAGACGCTCTGTGAAATATTGAATTTAAATGGAAATTCATTGAGATTGAATTTAGGGTTATTTTGGTTCCGGTTCCTAGTCAACCTAACTATTCGAATGAAATCTTATTTGTTTAAATAGTTTGATCGAGGTCTCTAACATCATTTAAGGGATTAACTGCTGCATTTATATATTTAATATCCCACAAATTATGAAATTTAAACCAAATCAAATACTAGTTTTACAATATAACAATTACTTAAAAATCAATAATAGAGTAATATTGTTCATGACATAGTTCTAGATAAAGATAATGTACCCATGTAATTATTAATGAAATTTAAGAAATACGTATGATATATTTTAAAATATAAAATAGATACATATAATTAGCATGGGTACCTTCACAAAAAAATATGGATACCAATTAAATTAAAATTATCGGTACATATTAAAATTCAAAATTATGGGTAGAAATTAAAACTAAAAAGAATATTGGTACAAATTAAAAAAGAGTACAAATTATAAATAGAAATATATGAAAAAAAAATACTAAAAAGATATATTTGGAAATGACTAATAAGTTTTTCATTTTCTAAATTCACAAATGATGACTTGTAAATAATTTAATATTCTAATAATGGCATGGAGAAAGTCAGAGGACTTTGATCAAAAATGAAAAAAGAATAAGGTTTCAATTAATGAGAATAAATATGAGGTATACTACCTAATTTATCCATGAATTTAAGTAAGATTTTCAATAATGGTACTGAGGAGAGGCATAGTGATATTACTTCACCCAAATTATAACACCCTCTTGGTTATAAGTATTCAACATCACATAAAAATTTCTCATGTTAACACATACATGAAAATTCAAATGTAATCATAAGAAAAATCAATATGCGACCTACTCACCTTTTTTTATTTGACTTATTTATTAATTTGCCTCCTAAAACTATCTTATAATTTTATTTTACCCTCTGAAACTGGATTTGTCTCACTTTACCTCCTGAAACTATCAAAATTGAGTCATTTCACCTTATTTTCGTCAATTCTGTCTCACGGACATTAAATGAATGGGCAATCTGGACACTTCATACTATGCTGGCAGAGATGAGCTGTTGCGATTGGTGAGGTATGAGATTTTCAGATTGCCATAAGCCTCTACAAGACTACAGTTGCTAGATCACGGCCAATGTAGACATAAGTTAGGTGAAATGACTTGATTTTGACAGTTTTAGAGGGTAAAGTTAGACAAATCAAGTTTCGTGGCGTAAAGTGAGATTAAAGGATCATTTCAGGGTCAAATAGAAAAATTAGCCTTTTTCTTTTGTAGTTATTTGCAAACAAAATTTTTTCTTGCAAATCCTTTCCTTCCTTAAAAATTTAAAATTACAATTGAAGTATTCCCCCCTCAACTCAATCTCTTCAAATTCCGCGCGCTGAGAAAACGTCATCTCCTCCACGAAGCCACTACACAGACGGCAGCTCTCGAAGCAGATACGGCCACATCACAATTCACAGGAAGCCACTTCAAATTCTGCTGCAGGTATACATTTTCCAGTCTCACTCTCTTTGCAACTTTGTAAAACCTTGTTTTCCTTGCCATTTATGTCTGCTTTAATTTGCTGTTAAAACATATTTGTGGTGAAATTGAATTATTCATGGTTCGTAATTTGTGTGGATTTAGGGTTTTTACCTCGCCTATTCCGTGTATCGAAAATCAGAAATCTTTTGTGTGTGCAATTGCGATGGGGACGAAGGAATTGGACATGAAGAAAGCCTTTAAGTTGGCCATACGTTCTCTGCTCACTCCCTGTTTTAAGCAGGTCTCTTTTTCCCTTAACAATTTCATCTTCTTTACAATGATTTACGCTGCGTTGCGTCTGCGATTTTCATTTTAATTCTGTGCTTCTTTTGAGTTTATGCATTTCTTCCTCGCGAATACGTAATTTGTCTGGCTTTGTTTTGTATGATGAATTGAACACTTAAGGAATTCTGCCAAGCATTTTCGAATTTTACAATTGCCGAGCAAGAACGCCTTCATAGGCTTTTTATTCAGGTGCGTATGAATATATGTCTCGTTTTACAATGGAGTCAATGAACCTACACATTTTGTTTATTTTCTCTGCAATTTATAGGCAATGATTTGTATATATTGTTATCAACAAGATATTTTTCTCTTTTATTCTTGTTGTTTTGAGTTTAAAATAAGAACAATTGCTCGTTTATGTGTTCAGGTTATCGCTTCTTTGCACGGAAATTTAGAGGTATTTCTTTTCCTACCAATTTCCACTACTAACGATGGATTCTTTTCTTTGTTTCTTAAATGGTCTTACCTGACGATTTAATGATATGGTTGACTGGCCTGTATAGAGGGCTCTCAATCTCATCAGGACTGTTATTGTTTTTTGGTTCAACGATTCATGATTCATGATCTGGTTCAACGAGAAATAGTATCTGCACTTGGCTGATCTGATTCATGACCAAAGTGACCACAAGCACCGTTTCTACGTTTCACTCAAAACAGCTGATAAACAGAAATTGTTTTGGGGAAAGTATAATTTTTTTTTACAAGTTGCATCTTGTTAATGTTTCCACTGAATAGGTATATATTCCCGCTCGATAAATTTGGTAGAATGAGATGGCAAGGCACTGGATTGGCTACGGAAGAGGAATCGTCATCCCTTCTGTTCGTGCACGAAACTGCTCTTGGAAGAGAAATAAGGCGGTGGAAGCTCATCCGTTGACATATACATCTTCAGGTGATACTAGCTCATAATTCAAGGATGCTAGACTCGAGCAATTTAACTCATAATACCACATTACTGGATTTCGTGCTTAGTTTTGAAATGTACATTTGGCATTCCAGTGCATTTGACTTCTTTAGTTGAACCTTTTTTTAAGGGTCGGGGGACGCTTTTGTTCAACTTGGAAATCGAAGTTTGAGAAATTTGGTGTGAATTGTAGTATATTGGATAATTTACAGAATAGTACAAAGGTCCTTATAAGGAGGACTCAATAATGTGAATACAATGTCAAATATCCTAGAAATCTGCTATTAACCAAATATGGTCCCTAAACTATAGCTATGGAATCTTTGATAGAGATAATCACAATATCAATTACAATGAATAGCATCAAACCAAATAAGAAAGTATCTCGACACGCCCCCTCAAGTTGGAGAATGGGTATCGTACACTCCCAACTTGTCAAGTATTTTGTGAAAAGTAACCTTTCCCAAGGGCTTTGTAAACAAGTTTGCCAATTGTGAACTTGTCGGCGTATAAGCAGTGGAAACCAATCCAATATTAAGATGTTTCCGTACAAGATGACAATCCAACTCTATGTGCTTTGTCCGTTCGTGAAAAACAGGATTCTTGGCGATGTGTAATGTTGGTTGTCACAATATAATTTAGCTGATCCTGGATGCTCAACACCTAAATCTTTGAGGACATATCGAAGCCATTTGAGTTCACAACAAGTATCGGCCATGGCTTGATATTCTGCTTCGGCGGATGAACGCGCCACAGTGTTTTGCTTCTTTGCTTACCATGAAATTAATGAGTTTCCAAGGAATGTACAATAACCTGTTACTAAGCGTCTAGTCGCAGAAGGCTTTGAGTTGGAGGTTGTTTTGAGAAGGAAAAAACAAACATTGTCCCGGGGATGATTTGATATATCGTAGAACACGCAAAGCTGCTACTAGGTGTGGTTGGTGTGGTTGTTGTATGAATCGGCTTAGTATGTGCACAACGAATGTGATGTCGGGCCGTGTGACCGTAAGATAGATGAATCAACCCACTAGCCGATGGTATCTAGTGGGGTCTTGTAGAAGTTTTCCTTTATCTGGTCTGAGTCTCAATGTTTGCTCCATGGGAAAAGGTGAAGGTTAAGCTCATAATAATCCAGCATCATCAATTACCTCAAGAGCATACTTTTGTTGAGAAACAAATATGCCCTTCTTTGACCTAGCAACTTCAATTCCCAAGAATAATTTCAAAGGTCGCAAGTCCTTAATACGAAAGCGAAGGTTGAGAAAATCTTTTATCGCTTGGATAGCTTGCGGATCATCCCATATAATAACAATATCATCAACATATATCAAAATGGCAGTGAAAGATTTGTTTTGGGACCTTGTGAATAAGGAGTAATCCGCCAAAGATTGTACAAAACCAGCTTCGCAGAAAGCAGTGGTCAATTTTGCAAACCAATTGCGATATGTTTGCTTCAAACCATATAGTGACTTTTGAAGCCGACATACCATGTTCGCCCCCTGTCGGCTGAATCCGGGAGGAAGTGTCATATAAACCTCCTCGTCCAAGTCGCCGTGAAGAAAGGCGTTTTGAACGTCAAGTTGGTGTAGGGCCCAATTACGAGTAGCTGCAATAGCAAGTAAACATCTCAAAGTAACGAGTTTAGCAGTGGGAGAAAAGGTCTCTGTATAATCAAGTCATTCCTTCTGAGTGTAGCCTTTAGCCACAAGACGAGCCTTATACCGTTCAACCGTGACATCAGAATTGTATTTCACTTTGTACACCCATTTGCATCCAATGGGCTTTTTTCCTCCAGGTAAAGAGGTAAGTTTCCAGGTTTTATTTTGCTCAAGGGCCTGAATTTCTTTAGCCATGGTTGCACACCAAAGAGGGTGAGTGGAAGCCTAAGCATAGGTAGTGGGCTCAATAATTTTAGAAATGGTGGCAACAAATGACCGGTGAGAAGAAGATAAATTATGATAAGAAATACAATAAGAAAGAGGATATCTAGTACCCTTACCTGGTGTAAAGGAAGAAGACGATTCTCCTGGAGCAGAAGACACGACGACATTGCAATGGTAGTCTTGAAGGAGGATAGAGGGTTTTGGAATGCGACTGAATCTTCTGAGTGGAGGAAAAGAAGGGAGTGATGTCGTGGAGGGTGGCGTAGGAAGGGAGATAGCAGTGTCATTCTTAGGATCGAAATTTGGAGTAGTGGTGGTTGGGTTTGGGTTTTCAACAGTGACGTGCGTAGGAGATTGATTTGGGGGTTTTGATGATGATGGCAAGAGCATATGTGGATGATCAGACGACATGTCATCTAGTGGAGGTGGAGATAGGTTATTTGGTGGTGAAGAAATTTGTTGTTGGTTGGGGCCCACAGTGGGTTTGTGGGCTTATAGGTGAAACGGTAGAATGTAGGTCGGTGAAGTCTAGGCTAATAGATGGTGGAATTGGTGAGCTGATGTATTTTGGGGTGAATGAGTCTGATTGGTGAAGGTTAAAAAGGATATGTGTGGTATTGGAATTTGGAGAGGTGAACGGAAAAAGGTTTTCATGAAATACCACATCTCTGCTAGTAAAAAAATTTGAAGCTTTAATATCATATAGACGGTATGCTTTTTGCCCAGAAAGGTACCCAACAAAAACACATTTACGAGCTCGTTAATCAAATTTGGTGTTGGGTTGGAGATTGGTGGTATAACATAAGCAACCAAAAACACGGAGATGGGTATATGTGGGTGGTTAATTAAAAAGTTGTTCATATGGGGTTTTTCCATCAAGAACCGAAGTTGGCAATGAAGGAAATTTTGTGAAAAAACATGTTCATTTGAATAACATCATATAGCATGCAATTCACAATTAAAGGCGGAATCATGCTTTCATGCATTCAAAAACAAAACATCTACCATGAAATTCAAAGCCTAGTAGATTGGTGAACCTTGACTCAACTTAAAAACAACAATTTGTTAGTTGAGAAATATTTACCTTTGTAGATTCCTCTTTGCATATGCAAAGGATAATCACCCAAGAGATAGGGCCTTCATTCCTTGCTTCTTAGCTCCATGGATTTGGTTAGAAGAATAGGTTCTCCAAGTTCCCAAAATTGAGAACCTCTAAAGATTCTACACCAAGGTTGGATTGGAGAGGAAATGAGTGACCTTGAGGAAATAGAATTGCTAGACAATATCCCCCAAGGTGGTTGGCCTCTTAGAGAGAAATGGAAGCTTTGTGTTCTCACCAATTTTCTCTAAAATCAACAACTTATGAATTTTAGGTTATAAAGTTCTTTATATAGTCACTTCTTTAAATGACCTAAAGAACCAAAAACCCTAATTCAACACTAAATGGATATGGGCTTTTGGGCCTTTGTGAATCTTTATTCATTAAGTTGTCATACAACTTAAGTCAATGGGCTTTGACGTTCGAAGCCCATTGGGCCTTAAGGTCCAAAAACTATCCCGAGGTCTTTAACGAACTTATTCGTTTGATTAATTAACATATTAATTAATCCTTGCCATAAATAATTAAACCATTTAATTCATCTCCTTTGTTTCTTCAATCTCCACCTTATTTGGTGTACGATACATTAGGTTCCTTTTAGCGAGGCAGTGGGCGATTAAAACCATTTTACATCGATTGTGAATTGAAACTTACTTTCAATTCTCCCTTTAGTGATTACACACGTTTAGGGCTTCCACAAACCATGAGTGACCCCTAGCAGCATATCATGGCTACCCAAGCTAATCAGAAGAGGTAGAGAACCTATTCAGTTTAGGATTACAAATGCAATACGGTCTTTCTCTAATCTAATACTCTTGACCACATTGTTTGGTTTGATAGTTTATTTATTCATGTCTACTATCCAATGTGATTCTTGTGCTTATATGATTACTTTGAATGTGAATTGGAACGCATTCCCATATCTCATTCATACTCTGGCCAGAGATTTTAATCATATCATAGAGTATTCTCCCTCAAGCCAATTGAAGGTTAGAGATCCCTTGTTGCGCATTCACTTGTCTCCATGACTAAGTGGCTTAACCCCAATGATGTCGTGGACACCCCGATGGGGTGACTTTGACATAATCAAAGATCAAGGACTTAACCACAAGACAACAACTGTGATGCCTCAGGTCAAAGGACTAATTTGCATTATCCCAAACATGAGTTCTCATGTGACATGAGTATGAGAACTCCTCGTTGATCGTGTTCAGTGAACTCATTCTCTATTGAGCACCTACGTACTTGTCTTGATGTCACACACACCAATGACTCGAGACTAGTCACTCTCCCTGAGAGAAGACATAGCACGTACTGATCTTATCGGACTGTCAATGCCCAATTGGCAATCCTATGATCAGGAACGTTTAGGATGTGTCTACGAAAGAATGGTCTCATTAATCTAACTTCATTAGATTGCATTCTTCCAATCACATATTCCTTGGACTTTATCGTTTAAGCATATAACATTTATATGAGACGTCTCAAACAATAATGTTTGCCCTTTATATGTAAACTAGATTAGTTTAACATGTGAAATATCCGTAAAGTATCATCATATGAATGGCTTTAGGGCACATTTCCAACAATCTCCCACTTGCACTAGAGCCAATCAGCTTGGTCATATGTTATGATTCCTCTTCTGTAGTCATTTCCTAAATGGCTGAGTAGTAGGCCTAGGAAATGGATATCTATATGTTATCCATAGAAGCAACCTTGAGAATATCGACGTCACCATTATACATGATTCCCAATCATGTGGTTCAGTCTCTCATATGAGTTCGGATCTTGATGAGACCTTGATTCGCAGGCTTGAGCTATCGCCCCATTAGTGTCATACACTTTCTGGTTGGAACCGAATAGAGAGTTCATAAATGAACTTTCCCATCCAAACAACATTGTTGTAAACTTCTATATATGGCAATATATTTTGCATTTATAATGGAACACACTAAAGTCATTACTTTAATGTTTCCATCCAAATATCTCTTTAGTCATAATAAAGAGGTATCTGTTAATCTCTTCATTCATAATGAAGAAACATTCAACGATGGATTAGATTCATAATCTAACACATTTACGCTTCCTTTACGTTACTCTAATTCTTCCTCATTCTTCGAGGAACCTATCCTTTAGTATTTCTTAAATACTTAAGGATTCACTTGACAGTTGCCATGGTTCTGATCCTGGGCTTGCATTGATATCGCCTTGTACCTTTCTTGGTACAACTTATATCAACGTTTTTCATACAATATGAAATACGTAAATCACCTTTCTGCGTATGCATAAAGGATTCTCTTTATGCAATATTTCTTTGGGAGTCAAAGGGTACGTTCCCTTTGAGAAGAGCTACCTCCTAGTCTCACTAGAGTTGTTCTTCTGATTGAAGTTTATCATCATATGAGAAACTTCCTAGCATATTATGTCTATTATTAGGGCATGATATAATCCAATTATATCCTAAAATCTATCATTATAGATTTCCATCCCATGTATATAGACTATGTCTCCCATATACATTCTATCGTTATAGAAAGTTTTAAAGTCATAACTTTAACAATGAAGTATTCTTTTCATTTCCAAAATTAATATATCATACATATATTCAAATTTAGGAATATGATTAACTCCCACTAATCTTTTGTAAACCTAGTAAATAAAAGATTCATTTACATCTTTATGAGAAATCAAACAATTTGATCTTTCCCTCATAAAACGCTTATGGCTCCCACTAGCTTGCTTAGATCCATGATGGTTGGATCTCTATAACTTACATGTTTTGTGATTCATAGTTTTAGACATAAATTATCAAGACTATCTTAATAATGGTTTCGGAAACCTATATCATGTCCAAACATTGAATCACCATTTAGTTGTAGCTAGCAATCTTCGAATTAATTGAAACTAAGACTACGTCAAAGATGGTTCCTTCAAAGTCAACCATTCTCTTTGATTGTAGTCACCTTAAGCTACCAATTAGCTATGAAGGTTTCATTATTTCCGGTCAAATGGTACTTTACCATTTCCTTGAGTATATATCGTATATACACTCAATGTAGTCATAAAGTTCAAACCATTCAACTGAGACGGTTTATAAATCCTTCTTGACTACCTTGGAGCTTTGTGGTATAGGAACTAGGTTGTTATATTTGTTGATTATCATCTTGTCTCTCAAAGAACCCATTCTTTTGAGTTCTATTCCTAGTTCATTTGCTCTAAGGCAAATCACATTGTAGGATTACAATGAACTACTCAACAAACAACATTTGTTGGTTGGTTTATAGAAGTGATATCCAAATGTTATTTTAAGGATACCTACAAGATAATTTTTAAACAAATATTGCTCATTAGCACACAACCCCAAATCTTAACACAATTAAGATCTGTCTTTCTTTCCAACTACATCCTATGGAGTTATGAAAATTTTGGAAGATCTTCTAATTGACAATAATATTGTCTTAGAAGCATATATATCCTATATATGGGTAATTGATAATATCCAACGAACTAAATCTTATTCAAGTTTGTTCTTCTCCTAATGGAGAAAATCATTATCTTATGATGCTAATTTCCTTGATATCTTTCAAGGAAACTCATCTAAAGTGTTACCTTTCCTTGGATCAAATCTAAGGAGGTAAGTACTTTAGACGTCTTACTCATCAACTTACATTTCTTGAATTCTTTGAAACCTTTTGCAAAGTATTCGGACTTGTGTTTATTCATAATAAACTATAGTCCAACCGAGAGTGATCTTCGGTGAATGTCATACAACATGAGTAGTATTATGTTGTGGACAATTGCCACTATCTTGCAACCTTTTGGGTTTTAAGCATCATTATATTCTAAACAGTTAACGCTACCATATCATCTCTACTATAGAGACAATCAATTAGATTACTATAATCCAATCAGTGATTAATAAAGAACAATGTTTTGTCAAACAAAACATTCATCCATCTCTACTATAGTGACGGAATTAAGTTCCTTAAAATTGGAATGTAAAGACAATCTTTAGTTTTTCCAATTTCTTTAGTAGTTCATATGAGGAAGTTAGTACCATCTGCTTTCGCAGAGATCTATATTTTATTCACGTTCCGAATGTGAAGTACTTTCTCTTCTCTCATTAATCTTCTACTTCTTATTAGCCACACTTCTACAACGATTGTAAAACATAGTTACTAATACGGAATCAAGCATTCAAGTAGAAGAACCAACTGTTTTGAACTATTCAAGAACAATTTACAACACCTTCGAAAGGTGTGTTCTTGACATTTGCAAGACATTTCTTGCAAATACCCCTTCCAATGTCCATCCTTTCATAAAGAAAGTTTGTTCCCTTGGAGTTAATTTTATCTTCTTCATTTGACTTCTCCTTTGACTACAATAGTCATGGTCCCTAAACTCCCACTATCTCTCTTGAAACCTTTTTCAATTGTGTTATACACATCAAACATTTTGGAGAGTGTGTGGTTATTGTTCACTACATAGTTTACAATAAACTTAGTGAACCATTAGGATAGGGACATAAAGGTGAAGTCCTAGCTTAGTTTCCGTCTCGTTAAGTGGTTTATCACTTCAACACTCAATGATTCAAAATCATCATAAGTCCATGTTGATGGACTATTTTTGTCAACCAACCATTATGTTCTAAACATAATTACAAACTTTCAAGAGTTGTTCAAGGCAACTCTTATTTCTTCATAAGTTCCTTTGTTCATATAACGAAGGAATAAGCATTGGTTGTTTGTGTTGTCCTCTTCATGATAGACATTTCTAACATGTTCTTCCAATGATACATTATCATTAGGAAGATTGTGAGGATGAGACTTCTTAGGTACATGCACAATCCATTTAAGACAATCTTTGGGATTGTGTTACCAAGTCCGGAAACTAAAACATTCTGCTTTTCTTTGTCAAGTTTTGGATAGCGTTTGCAAATATATTGGTAAACAAATACATAACGAATATAAATTGATTGATTTTAAGCCATTTGATTTGGGTCTTTAAATCAAATAGCACCACCCACTATTTTTGGCAAATTCCATATCCCTCATTGGAATTCGAGAGTTTTGGAGGAAACTCTTAGTAGGTTATGGGAGACTCACTATTACCAAGCCCACCTCACAATGATATGATGTTGGCTAGCATTAATAATAATGAGAGAGTACGCTTACTCATTTGCAACTAATGCAAGTACCCATCAATTTGGCCTCTAGAGAATGTTGCCTCACGATGATACGATGTTGGCGCCATTGCACTTAGTTAAGTCATTCCCACCATGCTTAGTTCGTGAAGGGGTTCAAGAATAGCCTCACGATGATACGATGTCGGCCATCCTCGTTGCCTACACTAACCTCATCAAGTATGTATATAGACTCCTCCTGAGTATAAGCATGCACTTTGTACTCCCCCATGATAGGGTGAAGCCGGTGTACAAGTCATAAACGATTGGAGCCTACCACGGTGGAAGGCCACGAAAGAGTGTTCTAAGCACTCTCACGCTTTTCAACTTAATAATGGTTTGGTTGAGGGTTTTAGGTCTCATCACATATAAGTATTCATTTTAATCTACATTAAAACAATTTTGGTCCTATTACAACTATTGGTCCATTTGATTCAATTTAGTTGTATATAATACTCCCACTATACTTATAAAACGGTTTTTAAAGCAAGAGTATATGATACTACTAACATAAGGTTTGCATTCATTTGATGGACTATATAGTTGCCTTAGGGCCTTAGGATGACTATGAACCTTTGTTTAGATTCAACACGAGCCTAGTGTTGAATCTCGGACTAGGGATGGAGATTGATTTTAGTTACGCGTTTAATCACATTAAGGCGTGTTGTTCCTAGGGGCGTTGGACCCAACTACTTCATTTTCATGCATATCAAATAAAGCAAGAAAGAAGTACTTCAAAGTAAAAGAGAGCTTATGCTCTTTACAACATTTGCATAAAACAAATTACTTTAAAGTAAAGAAGAGCTTATGCTCTTTTACAACATTTGATCAAATCAAATTACAACCAAAATTAATCTACACATTCCCATGGTTCAAACAAATTTGAAACGGCCTTTCACATAGCTCAATTATCGTAGGCTTAGGTTCATAATCACCCTTTAATTAATCAACACTTTAATTAATTAAATTGAATGCAACATTTTCATTTGGTTTTTGTATCCATAAAATTGATTTAAATGGAGCTAAATAAAATGAAAATCCAATTCTCATTTAAAGAGACAAAACAATTTTTGTTCCCTACTTAATTTGGGCCATCATGCAATAACCACAACTTTTTGGGCTATATTGCGAAACACAAACTTTTGGGGTCACTTTGTAAAAACACAAAAGTCCACTACTTCATGTAATTACAACTAGAACCCAAAAATTTCAACAAATACAAAAAACTTCATTAAAGGATCAAAACAATTTGTCCTTTAGCGTTTTTGGACCTAAACGTAAAAACGTAAACTTTTGGGCCAAAGTGCAAATACACAAAAGTATCAAAACTTTATGTAATTGAATAAAAGACCCAAAAATACCCTATTCTATTAGGGTGGCTGGCCATGATAGAAAAAATATGATTTTTACAAAGTTTTTGTAAGTGGGTTTTATTAGGTGAGGTAAAGATGAAATATTTTGAATTTATGTTAAACTTTTTAAAAAGTTTGTCTACCATTATAACCATTAATTGAATTTATGTCAAACTTTTTAAAAAAGTTTGTCTACCATTAAAACCATTAATAATACTTTACAAATAATCATCACCCACTAAAATCACCCACTAAAATTAAACCAAAACTTTATGTAAAAACATAAAACATTTTGAATCAAAACTTCAAAACTTTTTGTTCTTGGCAAGAACTTCAAGAACATTGAAGAACACTCATGAAAACTCATAATAGCTCCATGAATGTTTTCACTCACCAAAACTCAAATTTTCATCACTCAAAAGAGGGTTAACATCCTAGGGTACTTAGGGGTTCCAAAAGTCACTTTAAAACCATTTTAACAAGACAAACATGAACCCAAAAAATCACCCTTTGGATTTGGCCGAATTTCCCAAAAAACATGGCACCAAATTTTAGCTCCAAAATTCATGCTCATATGAACTACATCTACAACATTTGAGATGGCAAATTTTCTAACAAAATTTACAATCAAAGAAACAAGAATAAAGCTTGTAACATATTACAACTTTTAAATAAAAAAAAACTATGAACTACAAAACCCAAAATGATTCACCAACTACTAGACCTAGGCTCTTGATACCACTTGAAGGAAATTTTGTGAAAAACATGTTCATTTGAATAACATCATATAGCATGCAATTAACAATTAAAGGCGGAATCATGCTTTCATGCATTCAAAAACAAAACATCTACCATGAAATTCAAAGCCTAGTAGATTGGTGAACCTTGACTCAACTTAAAAACAACAATTTGTTAGTTGAGAAATATTTACCTTTGTAGATTCCTCTTTGCATATGCAAAGGATAATCACCCAAGAGATAGGGCCTTCATTCCTTGCTTCTTAGCTCCATGGATTTGGTTAGAAGAATAGGTTCTCCAAGTTCCCAAAATTGAGAACCTCTAAAGATTCTACACCAAGGTTGGATTGGAGAGGAAATGAGTGACCTTGAGGAAATAGAATTGCTAGACAATATCCCCCAAGGTGGTTGGCCTCTTAGAGAGAAATGGAAGCTTTGTGTTCTCACCAATTTTCTCTAAAATCAACAACTTATGAATTTTAGGTTATAAAGTTCTTTATATAGTCACTTCTTTAAATGACCTAAAGAACCAAAAACCCTAATTCAACACTAAATGGATATGGGCTTTTGGGCCTTTGTGAATCTTTATTCATTAAGTTGTCATACAACTTAAGTCAATGGGCTTTGACGTTCGAAGCCCATTGGGCCTTAAGGTCCAAAAACTATCCCGAGGTCTTTAACGAACTTATTCGTTTGATTAATTAACATATTAATTAATCCTTGCCATAAATAATTAAACCATTTAATTCATCTCCTTTGTTTCTTCAATCTCCACCTTATTTGGTGTACGATACATTAGGTTCCTTTTAGCGAGGCAGTGGGCGATTAAAATCATTTTACATCGATTGTGAATTGAAACTTACTTTCAATTCTCCCTTTAGTGATTACACACGTTTAGGGCTTCCACAAACCATGAGTGACCCCTAGCAGCATATCATGGCTACCCAAGCTAATCAGAAGAGGTAGAGAACCTATTCAGTTTAGGATTACAAATGCAATACGGTCTTTCTCTAATCTAATACTCTTGACCACATTGTTTGGTTTGATAGTTTATTTATTCATGTCTACTATCCAATGTGATTCTTGTGCTTATATGATTACTTTGAATGTGAATTGGAACGCATTCCCATATCTCATTCATACTCTGGCCAGAGATTTTAATCATATCATAGAGTATTCTCCCTCAAGCCAATTGAAGGTTAGAGATCCCTTGTTGCGCATTCACTTGTCTCCATGACTAAGTGGCTTAACCCCAATGATGTCGTGGACACCCCGATGGGGTGACTTTGACATAATCAAAGATCAAGGACTTAACCACAAGACAACAACTGTGATGCCTCAGGTCAAAGGACTAATTTGCATTATCCCAAACATGAGTTCTCATGTGACATGAGTATGAGAACTCCTCGTTGATCGTGTTCAGTGAACTCATTCTCTATTGAGCACCTACGTACTTGTCTTGATGTCACACACACCAATGACTCGAGACTAGTCACTCTCCCTGAGAGAAGACATAGCACGTACTGATCTTATCGGACTGTCAATGCCCAATTGGCAATCCTATGATCAGGAACGTTTAGGATGTGTCTACGAAAGAATGGTCTCATTAATCTAACTTCATTAGATTGCATTCTTCCAATCACATATTCCTTGGACTTTATCGTTTAAGCATATAACATTTATATGAGACGTCTCAAACAATAATGTTTGCTCTTTATATGTAAACTAGATTAGTTTAACATGTGAAATATCCGTAAAGTACCATCATATGAATGGCTTTAGGGCACATTTCCAACAGGCAAGCGGTTAATTAAGTAGGCTGCAGTGAGGACACATTCCCCCCAAAATTTAAGTGGAAGATTTGCTTGGAAACGAAGGGCGCGAGCCATTTCAAGAAGATGACAATGTTTTTTTTCAACAACCCCATTTTGTTGGGGTGTATAAGTGCAAGTGTGTTGGTAAAGAACCCCATGGTTTGCAAAGAAAGGTTGCATAGAGGCAAATTCCCCCCCATTGTCTACACGGATGGCTTTGATTTGCTTGTTAAAATGTGTGGAGACAAAAGAAAAGAAATTTTTTAGTAGATGTTGTGTCTCCGATTTCAATCTCATCAAGTAGACCCATGTAGTGCGTGAGTAATCATCAACAATTGTGAGAAAATATTTAGCACCATAATGAGATGTAATTTTATGTGGACCGCATATGTCACAATGAATTAAATCGAAAGGTGCAATGCTCTTTATTGAACTAGAAGGAAAAGGCAATCTAGTTTGTTTTGCCAATGGACAAAAGTCACAAACATGCATAGAAAGATGAATATGAGAAAATTGCTTAGATAATAAACGGAGTTTGGCATTGGATGGGTGTCCTAATCGAAGGTGCCAAATGTTGTGTTTGGTGGTGACATGGAAGGTTAAGGTAGAATGGAACTAGGAAGCATGGTGGGTTGGATCGAAATAGTAAAGGTTTTCGTGCCTTCTACCCAATCCAATCATCTTCTTCGTGTGCAAGTCCTGCATATAACAAAATGTCGGAAAAAAGCAAACACAACAATTTAGTGTTTCAGTAAGACGAGGAACGGATAAAAGATTCACATTGAATGAAGGGACACATAAAACATCTTTGAGGCGTAAAATTTCAGTAAAGTGAACGTGATTTGAGCTTTTTCCCCCATGCGTAACCTTACTGGTGGAAGAGAAATATGTGAACTGGTGCTTAAATGATGTGGGGAGTGGGTGATGTGATCCGTAACACCATTATCTATAATCCAGGCATCCGATAATTTGGTGTGTGCAATAAAGGGAGAATTTAGTCCTGCAAAGTTTGCTTGAAGCATTGAAACTTCCTCCTTACTGACACTGTCCATGATTTTTTAACATTGTTCAAGAGTAAGATGTGGTGCTATGGACTGAAGGTGATGAGTTTGATCGACTGAGCCTTGGACATTGTTGTTGGATGACTGTGGACGATGACCACTTTTACGGCTTTGGAATGAGCAATTGGCACCCTCAAATCGCAGCGGCTCTTTGTCATGCCATTTATGCCCTGGTGGGAAACCATTAAGCCAAAAACAAGTTTCAACAATGTGATCATTACCATTGCAATAAGTACAGTGCCGTGGTCCTTTCTGATTGTTGCGGGATGAAGAGGATGATGAATTGTTGGACGTGATGAAACGATTTTGTGAACTTTGTTTACCACTGCTATTCTTCTTGCTAGATATGGAAAGCATAGCCATGCTCTTGTTGTTGATGGTTGAATTGGAAGCAATCTGATGTTGTCTTCCTTCTTGTAAAATAAGGCTATATGCCTTCCGGGTAGTGGGCAAGGGCGACATGAGTAGTATGTGGCCTCGAATCGTAGCATAGGACTCATAGAACCCCATGAGAAACTGCATTAAATGTTGTTGCTCCTTTCTAGCCAAGATGGATTTCAGTGCCACAAGAACAAGCCTTTAAAGCATTGAGGGAGGACAACTCGTCCCAAAAGCCCTTCAATTTGGAGTAGTATGCAGATACAGACATTTGATCTTGCGTGAGTGTGGCAATATCTCTCTCGATTTGAAAGATCCTAGGTGCGTTACTCTACGCAAATCTTTCCTCCAAATCGGCCCAAATTTCGACTGCAACGTTTGTGAATAAGACGATATATGAGAGATCTCTCTCCAATGTGTTTACAATCCAAGATAAGACCATATTGTTGCAACGTTTCCACCGAGTGAACTCGATCGGTTCGGTTGTTGGGGATGGTTGTTTGATCAAGCCATCAATGAAGCCCCTTTTTTTGGCACTTAAAGCGATTCGCATTGAACGACTCCAAGTTCCATAATTTTCAGTGGTTAATTTTGTCATGACCAAGACTAGACCAGGATGGTCAAAGTGGTGAATGTAGAATGGATGGTCGGGGTTGGAAGAATCCATATCTGAAGTTGGATTCTAGCTCCCCTTTATTTTGGTGTCGATGCTGCTACTTGGCACCGTGTCTTCTCTGTCATTGTCCATGTTGCTGCCAACCATGATTGATCACTTCAATAGTGTTTTGATGAAGGCCCTGGATGGGCTCTGAGTACCATGAGAAACTTAGTAACGTGAATAGTAGTATATTGGATAATTTACAGAATAGTACAAAGGTCCTTATAAGGAGAACTATAGCTATGCAATCTTTGATAGAGATAATCACAATATCAATTACAATGAATAGCATAAAACCAAATAAGAAAGTATCTCAACAAAGTTGGTAGTGATTTTGTCATAATAACTTCGTCATGTGTCAAGATTAAGGTTAGGTGAAGAGTTTTCGTTGTAACAATAAAAATAAGAACGTGTTATGGTTCAGTTCTTTGGTCTGTAAAGCTTGGAATTTTCGATTTAACTCATGTAATTTACTAAAGGGTTGCAACCTGAGCACCTCAAGCATGGTCTTAGCATTGATTGATTTATATTTGATTACCAAATATGATTCTTATAAATATTTGCATAAGATGTTGCCAAAAAAAAAAGCCAACAGTTGGAAGGCCAAAGAGTGGAGACCTATGTTTTGGCACTCTAAAATATAGTTTTTTTACTGTGAAATCTTAGCTATATTTTCTCCCTCTCTAACCGTAAAAGGTGAGAATAAAAAAAATGGAAATCCATGTAGGCTCCAAAAAATTTTTGCCAAAGGGCTACAAGTAGCAAACCCGAGGACTACTTGTAGCTAGTCCTACCTATTGAACTAGGATACAGCCCTCTTGCTATAGACGTACTTTGCACATATTTGGGCATTGGCTAGAGATAACCTAATATTTGTATTTACAAAGAAAACTACCGTTAGTACTCTCATTTTATCATTATCCTCTCCAAAGTTAATAATCTTTAATTTATTTTGGTTATTTATTAATCTTATTTATGTTGATAAAGAAACATAAACACGTTGCTGACAAAAAGATTCGTTCCAAAGTAAACAAAAGATAGTAGACCCGACCTTTTCATTTTGGTTTAGAGCGATATAGAGAAATTAGGTTCTCATCTTTATTTTTTCTACTTCATTGATTAAAACCTTATTCCTTTTCAAATTTTAATCAAGATCCTTCGGTTTTAATAAACGCCATTAATTATTCAAAAATAAAATATTTACATGTCAAGATAATTAAGTTTTTATTTTTAAATATATTCATTTAGTGTTAGAAACGTTACATTTGATATATTATATTTATGGCTAAACTTTTTATCATATATTTCTATTTCTAGTTTGTACCCATTTTTAATTTGCAATCATTTTTTAAATTGTACCAATTTTCTTTAAAATTTTAATTTGTACCCATATATTAATTTCTTTTTGTCCCTTATTTTTTTAAACTTTTATTTGTACTCATAATTTTTTTAACCTTTTATTTGTACCCATAATTTATTTATAATGTACGTTTTTTTTATTACAAATGTACCACTTCGTTATATGTAAATTGTATCCTATTTTTTTTGTAAGTGCCATTTTTTATGTAAAATGTACCCATTTTTTAATGTAAAATATATTTATTTTTTAATCTAAAATGTTCCAAAACATTTTTAATATAAAATGTACCCATTATTTTCTATATTAAATGTACCCACATTTTTATATAAAGGCCTAATAGGATAAATGGTCCCCGTGGTCATAAGGTATTTGGATGATAGCCCCTGTGGTAAAAAAAATTCGGATTTAAACCCATGTGGTCACAATCTGTTAGGATTTAAACCACTGTGGTCTAAGTCTGTTAGGATTTATACCCTTCTGTCATTCCTCCATTAGGTTTAGGTTGGCCAAATCGGATAAATGGTCCCCGTGGTCATAAGGAATTTGGAAGATAGCCCATGTGGTAGAAAAAATTCGGATTTAAACCCCTGTGGTCTAAGTCTATTAGGATTTATGCCTGAAATTAGAGGTTCTGTCATTCCTTCGTTAAGCTTACAGGTGGAGCAGAGTTTCTCTGAGTATCTATCAATAAAAAATATCTTACAATAAAAAGAGGGGGGGAGAGAACATTTCAGTTTATGGTAAAAAAATTCATTCATCTCAGTTATTTCACAAGAAGAAAAAGACGAAAACAGAGGATCTGTTGAATTTCAAATAGTTAGTTTCACCAATAGGATACGAAGACTTACTTCACATTTACAATTACAGAAAAAAAAAAAAACTATTTATCTTAGAGAGGTTTACGTAAAATTCTGGGAAAACGCCAACGATTATTGTCTTATTTGTCAAAGAAAAATAGAATATGTTATCTATATATATAAAGTGAGCACCCTAAAATGGTGAAACATTCAAAATACCATAAATTGTCCTTTAAGAATTTCATAAATTACAATTGAACCAAAAGAAGCTAAAGTATTTAACCATATTTTTATTTTGAATGAATTTAATATTTAAAATTATAGAAAAAAAAAACAAAGCCTCCCACATTAGTGGGTGGTTTCACGTTTTTAATTAATTTCTTCTTTTTTTTTTAAATAATTTTTTAAAAAATATGTAAATTAATTATTTAAATAAAAGATATATAAAAATGTCAATTGCCACACGCGTATGCGTGTGGCAAGAGGCTAGTAAAGAATTAATTAATCGGTTGGATATTCGGGAGTCAAAAACTCATTAATTTTATAAAGGCATTTTGAATTATTTGATTTATTAGATCTTGAATTTTAATGAATTATGTGATTTATTAGTTCCACCTCGTTCTGTCGCGTCTCCTCAGAGAAACTCTGCTCCACCTGTAAGCTTAGCGGAGAAATGACAGAACCTCTAGTTTCGGGCATAAATCCTAACAAACTTAGACCACAGGGGTTTAAATCCGAATTTTTTTTACCATAGGGACTATCTTCCGAATACTTTATGACCACAGGGACCATTTATCCAATTTTGTCAACCTAAACCTAATGGAGGAATGACAGAAAGGCATAAATCCTAACAGACTTAGACCACAGGGGTTTAAATCTTAACAGACTGTGACCACAGGGGTTTATATCCGATTTTTTTTACCACAGGGGCTATCATCCGAATACCTTATAACCACGGGGACCATTTATCCGATTAGGCCTTATATAAATGTACCAAATGAAAGCAAAAAAAAACAGTTGAGTCCGTATTGGTATTATTGCATCTCTTTTAATATTATGTCATTTATGTAGCAGAAGAAGACTTCAATCAAAAATCTAAAATGCATAAGGTTTGAGTCTATAACAGTTAGGGACTAAGGGCCGTAACTAAACTATCCCTTTTAGAAATCATATTTTTAATTATATTTTGTAGGTCACATAACGTGTCGATTGGTAATTGAATTTTCTATTTAAAATTATAAAGTGATACAATCATCAATAGTCTTACCGTATAATTTACAAAATATTATCCAAGATAAACTCTTTAATATTTCTATTTGAAAATATTTTTATTCACCATTGTGATACACACCATTCTATTTTGTCACTGTTTAATTAATTTAATTTTAAAATATGTACTTAGATTTTAAATTTAAATTCATCTAACGTTAATAAATATGACAGTGAGCATTACATCACTACCATTTTCCTTTAGTTTATGGGTATATGGGGAGGGTCCCAATCTATGCGTTTTCTGACATCACATTGCCTACGTCATCCAATTTTCTATGGAATAGCTTAGCAACAGGCGTCAACCTGCCAGCTGGTCTTTGTCTTTTTGTTGGAGCTAGGAAAGCTGCCATGCAATTTCCAACACATTTCGATTATTTTCAACACTTCTTATCTACTGTTAAAAGTGTGAGAGATGTTTAGAATTAAAAGTGGAATTTTTATACTCTGTGTAAGTTTACAGTTTAATATTAATTTTTATGTCAACATTATAAAATGTTATGACAAAAGTATGAGCTGACAGAGAGTTGATAAAGCGTTCTACTTTTTAAAATGTCTCCTTAACATTTCTCTAAAAGTATTGCAACGAAAATTAAGGAATTTTAATTCACTATGTACCCAAGAATGTCGAAGAAATGGATGAATTTTTTTTGTCAAACTTGAAGATGAAAGATGACACACCCCGACTGGAGTCGAGGCATGATGGCCGACACCCGAAGGTGACGTGGCCAAAAGGAATATGAGGTATAGAAATATGGGTAAATTTAAACCAAAGCTAACATTTATTTAATCTAAAGTAGAGAGTGCGTAGTAGTGGGAAGAACCCATAAAACACAAGTGTTCAAAGCATAGATGACAGTACGACATAAATAGAGCAGTTGAATCTAATTAATGTACTTGCTACACAATTGGAAATAAACTCCTACATTTATTAATGGAAATGTCAGAACCGCCAAAGATCCCTCATACGCCACAGAGAATTCAGCTAACTAAGTTTTGGAGGGGCGAAAAACATAAGGGTGAGTGGGCAAAAACAAAGGTTTATAAAACACATTTATTTTTCTGAACATACTAACCCCTCGTCGCAAAACATGTATAGTTTCCAGAAAATCATACTACGTATAAGTATGAAATCAAATGCAAATCAACAATAATTCCATAATTACGCCAATCATAATATCTCAACTGTAGCATAAGAAAATCAGGTGCTCATCAATCTATGCTAACACACGAGTTCATGCAGAGGAATTCTGACATGAACAGGACTATGTGTAATCATAATATACGTTATAGTACTACAATCATGTGAAGACTGAAGCTAGGTGCATCACATACGAGTCCTAATTGCCTAAGGCAATCTAGGACATGACTGGCACCTACAATGGATCCAAGGTGAGCGTGCGATGCGATGTGAACATACATGTGAAGCCTGGCCCTGGCCCGGGGCGAGTACTACACCAATGCAAGCATGCATGGTGAGCAAGTATAATGTATATGAACATACCATGACAATATATAAATCTCAACAATATAATAACATTTTTAAAATTAAATAAAACATGGCATGATAGGCATAAAATCAATCCAAAAGCATTTGTGGAAACTATAAAACTTTATATATAATATATAAAAACAATCGCCCACTCACTGATACATAGTCGGATCGTAGCCTCCTAGCCTTGCTTGTCCACGTACCTCCTTGGAGTAATTCTCTCCTATATGAGAAACAACTATACTAATTAATTAATTAGGACATACACTAAAAGGCTAGGAAAATCCCCCTTAGTTTGCTCAAACGAAGGGTTTAAATATACGAAAACATTCTACACGACATCACGGACCTGTACATGACAACCACTCGCCGCCAAGAGGTCGAACGTGCCTTCATGCGCCTCCAGCTCGCGGCTACATGCGCACCCACGCACCTGCATGCGCACCCACGCACCTGCATGAATTGGAAGATTCCCAATGAATATTCCGTCAGATTTGACGAAATATTTCGTTAAGTCTAACAGCGTTACCTAACGGCATCAAAATATTCTGTTAACTTTAACAAAATATTCTCCTTCTTCTCTGGTTGTCCTCAACTGCCGTCTGGTTCGCCCGATTCTGGAAAAAGTTGTCGGATTTATGGAAATTTTTTATAACTTCATAACTTTGTTAAGTCTCAACCATTTTCGATGTACTTATATGGAAATGAAGCTTAGGAAAAGGAGAACAAGTTTGTACCTCTTAAAAGTCCAAAAGGTGGACGGAAATGGACTAAAATTGTCTCGAAACTCTCGGCCCTAACTTCCAAATTAGGTTAGTGGCCATGGGGAGTTGAATAGGTGCTTCCAAATCTCCCAAAACCTTGTAACACGAACTGGAAATTGTCGGAGATTCCACCCCTGAGTCGGAGCTCCAAGTTGGAAGCTCAAAACTTAACCATTTTAGGATCGGTTTGTACGGATAGACTCGTGAGGATGAGAGGAGTACGATGGTGGTGGTTTGACGTTCGATCTGTGAAGTTTGATGATGATTCTTAGTTGTTGCAGAGAGGAGATGATGTGATAGAAACTAACACACAAATTAAACCCTGTACGAGTAAATAGGGATCGTTATATTCCGGAGATTAGAAAAGAGGCTAATCAACACAAATAAAACTTATAAAACTGAAAACTAATAAAACTGAAAACTAAGTTAAACTAACAACCAAACAATGACTGGGGGGATTTTGGATGAATTTGATTAAAACAAAAGTAAATGGTAGCAAGTAAATTAAGTTGTGTATGAAATATGGATGAAAGGATAGCTAAAGGATTCTTCTCCATGCATGAATCATATGCATACAAATCGATTTCCAGTTATTCTTCCTATAAACCATGAATGACAATGCCCCAAATTAAATGTGAACAACACAAATTAACTCTCAGATTTTCCTAAGTTCATTGAATTGGACTCAGCGACGCAACCAAATTATTCTTCTCAAGTTCCCTAACTATGAAAAGCATGATAGAGATACATCTCAAAGATCATTAAGTTCTGTGAAAATCATAAGCATTGACAAAGCATTCGTAACTATGAAAAGCATGATACTCCTACCAAGAATTTACTTAACTCAATCATGACTAGTGACTTTTACTACTTACAAATATAAGTTCATAACAATTAGGTGGAATTCTCTTATATTCTAGCATCAAATCCCTGCATGCAAACTAAGTATGCATCCTTAATAAACATACAAGAATAAGTTCTCTATAAAGCAGATAAGTAAATCACTTTCATGTTTTATGAAACAATATCTGGATATAATCAATTTATATAAAACATATGATCATGGCGTCGAATACACCTCCACCTAAAAAGAAACTTAGTTACACATGTTCATCATAACTGAAAAGCAATTTAAAATAAACATTGAAACTTAAAACAAAGAGAGAAAGAACTCTGAAAATTCCAGCAACTTCAATGGATGAATGGTAGGTGTAGCACACCCTAAAAAGTGCAGGAATTTCATATATATATATATATATATATAGGGAGGGAAACGGATGAATCCAAGGAGGAAAAGGTTTTGGCATTATGAATTATTTTAGGACTCTAAGAATCAGGTAGAAAGTGTTGGAATGTGATTAGGATTCCTCCTTGCAGCTGGAGATAAGATAAGATAAGGTTGGATAAGATAGGATAAGATAAGATAAGATAAGATAGGATAGGATAATGTTCCTCTCCAACTAGGATTCCTCTTTTTTGTATAATTCCTTACCTTCCAAGCCTCAACTTTAATTTCTCTAGATTTTAGCACATGTCTAGCACCATTTAAACACCAAAAACGTCCAACCTATATGCTATCCACACATATTATCCAATTCAAGTCCAAAACTGCTCCAAATTGCTTCATTTAGCTATTTATTGTCATCTTTACCAACTGGACCTCCAATAATATTAAAATAACTTAAATTACTACAATAAATGGAAATTAACTAAGTAAATGCAAAGAAATAAGATAACAAAGTTGCATAAATATGCTCATATTAGGAGAGAGCTACGGTAAGAGGAAGAGAAGAAGAAGAAGAGAGAGAAGGGGGAAGACTTCTGATTGGACAGAATATTCCGTCAGATTTGACGAAATATTTCGTTAAGTCTAACAGCGTTACCTAACGGCATCAAAATATTCTGTTAACTTTAACAAAATATTCTCCTTCTTCTCTGGTTGTCCTCAACTGCCGTCTGGTTCGCCCGATTCTGGAAAAAGTTGTCGGATTTATGGAAATTTTTTATAACTTCATAACTTTGTTAAGTCTCAACCATTTTCGATGTACTTATATGGAAATGAAGCTTAGGAAAAGGAGAACAAGTTTGTACCTCTTAAAAGTCCAAAAGGTGGACGGAAAGGGACTAAAATTGTCTCGAAACTCTCGGCCCTAACTTCCAAATTAGGTTAGTGGCCATGGGGAGTTGAATAGGTGCTTCCAAATCTCCCAAAACCTTGTAACACGAACTGGAAATTGTCGGAGATTCCACCCCTGAGTCGGAGCTCCAAGTTGGAAGCTCAAAACTTAACCATTTTAGGATCGGTTTGTACGGATAGACTCGTGAGGATGAGAGGAGTACGATGGTGGTGGTTTGACGTTCGATCTGTGAAGTTTGATGATGATTCTTAGTTGTTGCAGAGAGGAGATGATGTGATAGAAACTAACACACAAATTAAACCCTGTACGAGTAAATAGGGATCGTTATATTCCGGAGATTAGAAAAGAGGCTAATCAACACAAATAAAACTTATAAAACTGAAAACTAATAAAACTGAAAACTAAGTTAAACTAACAACCAAACAATGACTGGGGGGATTTTGGATGAATTTGATTAAAACAAAAGTAAATGGTAGCAAGTAAATTAAGTTGTGTATGAAATATGGATGAAAGGATAGCTAAAGGATTCTTCTCCATGCATGAATCATATGCATACAAATCGATTTCCAGTTATTCTTCCTATAAACCATGAATGACAATGCCCCAAATTAAATGTGAACAACACAAATTAACTCTCAGATTTTCCTAAGTTCATTGAATTGGACTCAGCGACGCAACCAAATTATTCTTCTCAAGTTCCCTAACTATGAAAAGCATGATAGAGATACATCTCAAAGATCATTAAGTTCTGTGAAAATCATAAGCATTGACAAAGCATTCGTAACTATGAAAAGCATGATACTCCTACCAAGAATTTACTTAACTCAATCATGACTAGTGACTTTTACTACTTACAAATATAAGTTCATAACAATTAGGTGGAATTCTCTTATATTCTAGCATCAAATCCCTGCATGCAAACTAAGTATGCATCCTTAATAAACATACAAGAATAAGTTCTCTATAAAGCAGATAAGTAAATCACTTTCATGTTTTATGAAACAATATCTGGATATAATCAATTTATATAAAACATATGATCATGGCGTCGAATACACCTCCACCTAAAAAGAAACTTAGTTACACATGTTCATCATAACTGAAAAGCAATTTAAAATAAACATTGAAACTTAAAACAAAGAGAGAAAGAACTCTGAAAATTCCAGCAACTTCAATGGATGAATGGTAGGTGTAGCACACCCTAAAAAGTGCAGGAATTTCATATATATATATATATATATAGATAGGGAGGGAAACGGATGAATCCAAGGAGGAAAAGGTTTTGGCATTATGAATTATTTTAGGACTCTAAGAATCAGGTAGAAAGTGTTGGAATGTGATTAGGATTCCTCCTTGCAGCTGGAGATAAGATAAGATAAGGTTGGATAAGATAGGATAAGATAAGATAAGATAAGATAGGATAAGATAATGTTCCTCTCCAACTAGGATTCCTCTTTTTTGTATAATTCCTTACCTTCCAAGCCTCAACTTTAATTTCTCTAGATTTTAGCACATGTCTAGCACCATTTAAACACCAAAAACGTCCAACCTATATGCTATCCACACATATTATCCAATTCAAGTCCAAAACTGCTCCAAATTGCTTCATTTAGCTATTTATTGTCATCTTTACCAACTGGACCTCCAATAATATTAAAATAACTTAAATTACTACAATAAATGGAAATTAACTAAGTAAATGCAAAGAAATAAGATAACAAAGTTGCATAAATATGCTCATATTAGGAGAGAGCTACGGTAAGAGGAAGAGAAGAAGAAGAAGAGAGAGAAGGGGGAAGACTTCTGATTGGACAGAAACAAGGTCTCTGATTGGGTGAGAAGAAATGGGGGGAAAACTGATTAGTGTCACGGGACCCATTTTTTTAAAGAGAGAAAGTGATAAAATTTTTGTATAATTCAAGGTACACAAAAATCTGTCTCCTTATCAAAAACAGTTTTCCCACACTAAATAATTAGCACACATATACAATTCTACCCAATGTTAACGCACTTAAACTAAACGTAACTTCTTCGTTACAAATCCGATTCGAGCCTAACTCGCGCTCACACATTCGTAACATCGAGTACTATTTAATTACAATAACAAGAAAAATAAATTAAAAGCCGAATAACTACATCCATGTCAGGTTCCACTTTGCCAATAAGGGCATAAACTTCATTTTACATACTCGGGAAGGAATTTACATGGAAAATTAGGGACGGGTCGTCACAACCTACCCCTTTAAGAACAAACATGGATAAAGATCTCATATACGCTCCTCTGTCTCCCAAGTAGCTTCCTCAACATAGTGGTTTCTACATAAGACTTTCACCATACGAAAGGTTTTGTTCCTAAGAACTTTGTCTTTCTAGTCAAGAATCATCACTGGAACCTCATCATAAGTCAAGTCTGGGTTAATCTCTAACGGCTGAGGAGGAATCACATGTGATGGATTAGAGACGTATCTCAGTAGCATGGACACGTGGAACACATTATGTACTTTTGACAACTCTGAAGGTAGATCAAGTCGGTATGCAACTTCACCAACCTACTCAATGATCTGTTATGGTCCAATGTAACGACTTAGCTTCCTTTTGTTCCTGAAATGTACAACACATTTCCATGGTGACAGCTTTAAGAATACCCAATCTCCAACTGCATATACTATGTATGTCAAATGTCTATCTGCTATACTCTTTGTCGATCATGTGCTGCTTTTAGGTTGTCCTTTATCACTTGAATATTCTGAGTCGTCTCATCTAGAATTTGAAGGCCCAACAAAACTCTTTCGCCTACCTCGGACCAACACAACGGTGTACAACAAGGTTTCCCATACAACGCCTCAAACGGTGACATACCAATGCTGGAGTGAAAGCTGTTATTGTAGGCGAATTATATCAAAGGTAAGCGTTTGTGCCATTCATCTCTGAACTGCAGGACTGAAGATCTTAGCATGTCTTCCAGGGTCTGAATAGCTCTCTCTGACTGTCCATCAGTCTGAGGATGATAGGCGGTGCTGTAAAGTAATTTCTAACCTAAAGCTTCAGGAAAAGCTATCCATAATTTCGAAGTAAATCTGGGGTCCCGATAAAAAATAATACTAACTGGAACACCATGATACTTGATGATTTCCTAGTCAAAAAGTTCGGCCAACCGGCTTAAAGGGTAGTTTTCATGAACATGTAGGAAATGTGCTAACTTGGTAAGCCGATCTACAATCACCCAAATACCGTCATAGCCATTACGCGTATGAGGCAGCTTGTACACGAAATCCATTGTGATATCTTCCTATTTCCACTAAGGTATAGGAAGTGGCTGTAGCAACCCGAATGCTTTCTTTCTTTTCACTTTGACCTGCTGACAGACCAGACAACGACCTACGTACTCCACAATTTCTCTTTTCATTCCTGGCCAATAATAGAAAGGTCGGATAATATGATACATTTTAGTGCTCCCGGGATGCATTGCATATGCTGAGATATACGTCTAATTGAGTATTTCTTTCTTCAGTTCTTCCACATTCGGTACATATATTCGATCGCCTTGCATAAGCATACCCTTAGGTCTTCGAATTCTGAGATCTCCCTTATTGTCGTTCAACACTGCTTGCTTTAACTCATAGGATTCTGAGTCATTCGTCTGAGCCTCGAGAACACGATCCAATAAAACTGGTCTGACTTGAAAGTTGGCAAGTAGAGTCCCTGATGATCCACTCCCAAAATTGCACCAGTATATCTTAGTTCGGTCAGAAGATGAACACAACATGCATAAAGAGCATTAAGTCGACCGTGAGATTTCCTGCTGAAAGCATCTGCTACAGTATTCGTACAACCAGAGTGATATTCAATAGCGCAGTCATAATCGCTGATCAATTCCATATATCTACGCTGGTGGAGATTAAGTTCTTTCTAAGTAAATATATACTTGAGGCTTTTATGGTCAGTGAAGATTCAACATGTTTCCTTATAAAGATAGTGCTGCCAAATTTTTAGAGCGAAAACAATAGCTGCCAATTCAAGATCATGAGCAGAGTAGTTCATTTCATGGGTTTTTAATTGTCGTGAAGCATACGCTATCACATTTCCATGCTGCATCAATACACAACCTAGACCGTTCAGAGAGGCGTCACTGTAGATCTCGAAGGTCCCACTATCATCGGGAAGTGCCAAAACAGGTGCATGAGTGAGACAATACTTCAACTGTTAAAAACTCCGTTCACAATCATCACTCCATTCAAATTTAACTCATTTCATGGTTAACCTTGTCAGAGGCAGGGCTATGGCTGAGAAGTCTTTCACAAAGCATCGATAATAGCCAACAAGACCTACAAAACTTCGTACTTTAGTGACAGTCTAAGGTTGCTCCCAATTTTCCATTGCTGCTACTTTCTGAGCCAGACGTAAATGTCTAACATGGTCAGCTTCACTCTTAGAATACACCAGATATCATCAATGAAGACAATTACAAACCTGTCAAGATACGGACGGAATACCCGATTCATCAGGTTCATAAAAGCTGCTGGAGCATTAGTTAACCCGAATGCCATCACAAGAAACTCATAATGACCATATCGAGTTCGGAAGGTTATTTTCGGAACATCAACACTTATGATCTTCAACTGGTAATAACCGGACCTTTGATCAATTTTTGAGAAAACGTAAACACCACGAAGCTGATAAAAAGATCATCGATACAAGGCAACTGGTAACAACTTTTAATCGTCACCCATTTCAACTATTTGTAATTAATATATAGCCTTAATGTTCCGTCTTTCTTCCTCATAAACAAGACTAGAGCTCCCCAAAGGGAAGTGCTCGGCTGAATAAACCCCTTTATCAACAAGTTCTTGCAACTGGGTTTTTAATTCCCTCAACTCTGCATGAGCCATATAATTCCCTCAACTCTGCATGAGCCCAAGACCACCAATTACAAAGGTGAATTCAGCCCGATTGGGCCGAAAATGGTACATAGTGGGCAAAGACGGAATGCCTACTAGAGAAATGGGACCATCCATGATAAGAAGGGTTTAGAGGCAACACAAGGCTCATATAGACTCACTAAATTTTCCTGCTATTTCAGAAGCTTCTGAGAATGTCAAGTTTGAGGAGTTTACCCAAAGAGGAGAAAGACGACCTAGTTGGAGAAGCAAGAAAAAAGTAGAGATGGCTAATAGCAAGGCTGAAGGCGGAGGGGATCATGTTTCTTAAAACCCTCATCTAGGGAAGTACAGAGTATTAAGAATACCCAAGAGAGCATGGTGATAGTACCTACACCAGATTGGAATCCAGAGCCCATTTGTTTTGGAACCATTTCTCTTGAAAGAATGATGCCTACACTACTACAGGAAGATATTCCCTTGGAACTCCAAGGCAGCTGCATGATTTCAACGCAATAGGAGAAGAGGAAGTGCCTGAGTTGATGTTAACCAAAGATGCCCAAGCATGGATGAATAAGTTTTTGTGCCAGATTGGGGAGAAGAATCAAAGAACACCTGGACCTAGCAACTTTCATGTGAACATGACCTATGTACTGTCCTCCATGTTCTTTGCAGAACCAAATCAACTGGCAGTAATGGCTCTTGTAAACATTAAAGAAGTTAATAAGGAGGAGTCAAGCTTAGCAAACTTACCCGATCACACACAAAAAAAAAAAAAAAAAAAAAAAAAAAAACACCCGAAAGAGTTTATTCTGATAAGCTGGTGTTTAGAAAACCAAGTATGGCCTTAGCAAACCATCTAAAGCCTATATATGTGACAGCTTATTTGGAAGGGGTTCCCTTTAAAAAGGTGTTGATAGATGGGGGCAGTAATTAATGTACTACCACTTAAATAGATAAAGAGACTTTGCAGAGGTGAAGAAGACTTTATTCCTACTTATCTCATAATGTCTAGTTTTTCGGGGGTCATCACTAAAACATATGGGATACTCCCCTTAAAAGTAGACTTGGGATCCAAGAAGATTATGTTGGCATTTTTTTGTAGTAGACAGCAGTTCTACTTATGGGGCATTGTTAAGAAGGGATTGGATACACCAGAGTTTTTATGTACTGTCTACCTTACAACAACAAGTTGTTGTTTATCATGAACCCACTACTGCAAAACAAGGATTTTGGGAGATGGTGGAGGCCGAGTCACGGCCATTTCTCCCCACAACTTATGTTGCTGAAGCTAATTTCTAAAATCCCAATGTTGGGATCCTACAATATCTAAGTGTTGATCAGAACGGCCGCCATACCAAGGTGACGGCCCAAAAGCTCTTAGAACAAGGACTTTCTCTCACTCAGAAGGACTGGGATAGGCCTCATATTGTCCCTGCTTGTCAACACCAATTATGACATACCAAATGAGAAATGACCAAGTAATAGAAGTCAGGTCCTTAATCAAGAGACTGCTGGATTATGGGAGAGAACGAAGAGAGATCAAGGAAAGCTCAGCCAAAGAAATGGCAGACTGGGGAGAATGGACTTCAGGCACCAAAGATGACCTAGGAAGGGAAATTTTGGAAGAAGAAATGAAGGCAACCATCCACATGGAAAAATGTATATATGACTTGGATTGGCCAGAAGATGAGCTCAAGGCTCCAAAGTCAGTGGAATTTTTGTCTACAGAGCCCAATAAACCAGCACCCAAAGTTTGAGACCCCTTAGAAACCATTAATTTGGGAACTGAGGAGAATCGAAGGCCAATACAACTCAGTGGCCTGCTGGAAATGGGAGATCGGGCAAAGATAATTAATCTTTTGCACGAATTCAAAGACTGTTTTGCATGGCATTATACGAAAATGCCAGGATTAGACTCCAATTTAGTAGAGCATAGAATACCTATTAAAGAGGGGTACAGACCTATAAAGCAAGCACCGAGGAGGATGTCAAATGAAATAGAAGAAAAGGTCAAAGAGGAAATTGAGAGGCTAGTAAAGGCAGGCTTTATTAGGCCTGCAAAATATGTAGAGTGGTGGCCAACATTGTACCTGTATTGAAAGATGTAACTAATGTCATTTGATGTTGTGTCAATTATAAAAAAATTAACGAAGTAACTCCCAAGGATGAATACCTTATGCCTATGGCTGACCTATCTGTTGATGCAGTTACAAAACACAAAATTTTATCTTTTATGGATGGAAATGTTGGATATAATCAGATAAAAATGGCTAAAGAAGACATACATAAGACAACATTCAGATGCCCAGGATATATAAGAGCTTATGAATACATCATCATGCCCTTCGGGCTGAAAAATGCTGGTGCTACTTATCAAATGGCGATGAATGTTATTTTTCATGATTTGATCAGGCATAGCATGGAGGTATACATTGATGACATCGTGGTGAAGTCTAGAACTGAAGATCAGCACCTAGAAGACCTCAGACAAGCCTTGTTGAGAATGAGAACCCACAAGTTGAAGATCAATCCTAGAAAGTGTGTCTTTGGGGTTAGATCATGCAACTTTCTAAGGTCCCTGGTCCATCAAAGAGGTGTGGAAGTGGACAAGAACAAGGCTAGGGCTATAATGGAATCACCTACCCCCACTAATAAAGTGCAATTGCAAAGGATGCTAAGGAAGATTAACTTTTTAAGGAAATTCATTGCTAATCTTATGGGCAAGATCCAACAGTTGACTCATTTGTTAAGATTGAAGAATCAAGACAAGTTTTAGTGGGGCCCTCAACACCAAGAGGCCTTTGATGAAGTGAAGACTTATCTAGCCTCCCCTCCAGTATTCATGCCTCCCCATAGGTGGAAGCCTTTGAAGCTCTACATTTCAGCATCCGAGAAATCAATAGGGAGTTTGTTAGCCGAGAATAATGAAAGAGGAAAGAAGCAGGCAATATACTACCTCAATAAGATCCTTACCGAGGTAGTGACAAGATATACCCCAATTGAAAAGTTATGCTTAGCCTTGTACTTCACTGCCAGCAAATTAAGGCACTACATGTTGCCTTGCCATATCCATATAATCGCCAAAACTAATAAGATCAAGTACATAATGTCCAAGCCAATGCAAACTGGAAGGATTAGGAAATGGATCCTAGCAAGATCAGAGTTCAATTTTCAGTATGTACCGCAGATGGCAGTAAAGGGACAAGTAATTGCAGACTTCCTACTGAGCACCAAGAATCCAATGAAGAACTTGTCAATATCCTTGGAACTCTGGAAATAGCTAGCCTCTGGATCCTACCTAGTAAGGCTTATTCGGGCAAGGAGGAATGGATACCGCAAGAAGTAAAAAAGAATAACTAGCCTATGGATCACTTCCTGGAAAGTATATTTCGATGGATCTTGCACACACCATGCTGCAGGAGTTGGAATTGTCATCATTTATCCAAATGGAATCCAGCATCGCTACTCATTCCTTCTAGATTACAAGGATACTGCCAACAACAGGGCAGAGTATGAGGCACTGATTATTGGCTTAGAAATTCTAATAGAGTTGGGGGTAGCTGAAATAGAAGTATATGGTGATTCTGAGTTAGTGATTAATCAATTAAATGGAGAGTACAAGTGCAGACATATCACAATGGCAGAGTATTACTTGGCAGCTACTCAATTATTAGATTATTGGGGGTAATGAAGCAACAGTTAGCCATATTCCTAGAGAAACAAATTTGATTGCCAATGAAATGGCATAGATGACTTCTGGAGCACAAGTTTAAGAGAGAGGGCATGAGATGAAAGTAAAGATACAAAGGAGAAGTCTTCATTATATCTTTGAGAGTGGATTTAGCCTGGATGAAATGACTAAAAATCCTGAGATAAAGGACTGGAGAACATTTATCATCCAGTACTTGAAGAACCTTTCTCTTCCCACTAGTAAGAAGATCAGACGACTGTCAACTAGGTTTGTTATGTGGGATAAAACTTTGCTGAGAAATACTCTAGATGGGCTTTTGTTGAAATGCTTGGGTTTGGAATAATCAATGAGGGAGATAGCTGAGGTACATGAAGGCATTTGTGGAGCACACCAAGCAAGGACAAAGATGAGATGGTTACTGAGAAGATGTGGCTACTTCTGGCCCGACATGGAGAAAGATTGTAAAGCTTATGCTAGAGGATGTGAAGAATGTCAAAGGCATGGGCCTCTCCAACACACACCATCAATGCCCTTGAATCTAGTAGTAAAGTCATGGCCTTTTAGAGGATGGGCTATGGATTTTATCGGGCAAATATACCCAGCTTCCAGCAAAGGACACTCCTTCATAATTGTGGCAACTGATTACTTTACTAAGTGGGTTGAGGCATCAGTTGAGAGGACCATTAATTCAGCTACTGCGAAGAAGTTTATTGAGACCAAAATCCTACACATATATGGGATGCCCAAAAGATTGTTACAGACAAAAGGCCATCATTTCTCTCAAAAAAGTAAAAGAGTTTGCAGCTAAGTTCAAGATAAAGATGATATAGTCTAGCCCTTATTATCCCAAATCAAATGGTCAAATAGAAGCTAGCAACAAGATATTGGTGAACATCATTAAAAAAATGGTGGCAGACAGCCCAGAAATATGGCATGAGAAGTTGAAGATACTCTTTGGGCTCAAAAATAGCAAGAATTGAGACTACTCTTTATGCATTGTAATGCTCCTTATATAGATCTGTGAGTTATGTGAGGTTTCAGAACCAATTTGGCCTACATAGTGATGAATTTATTTAGGCCATGTGTCAAGGAATTGAGGATTTGGATGTTGCTCGAATTAAAGCTCTAAACAAGATCCAAGAAGAAAAAAAGTTGTTGCCCGAGCTTACAATAAGAGAGTAAAACTGAAAACTTTTAAAGAAGGAAAATTGGTATGGAAAGCAGTTTTACCCTTGGGAGCTCAAGTTAAAGGTTTTAGGAAGTGGATTCCCACTTGGGAAGGCCTCTTTTACAATTACCAAAGTATTAGACAAATGGGGTATTACTTGGCAGATTTAAAGGGAGACTTACATAAACATCCAATCAATGCTAAATTTCTAAAAAAGTACCACCCAACTCTTAGAGATGTTAGAGACTGTTATATTAGTGAAGTCTAATACTTAGAGAATAAGTGAAGGCCTTTTTTGTATGTTTGAAGCATTTGTTGTTATTAGATAAATGTAAATAAATAAGTAAATTAGTAAAGCAATGAGGGATCTTTTCATTCAATAATTGGGGGAAGTACAGAGGCCCTAGCCTAACAAGTTTACATCTTTAGCCAAGGCAGCTATCCTAGAATGATAAGTCTGTATGATGGTGAAAATCTGACCTGGCTCTTCTAAAGCTATATTATTGTTGGCTAACTGAGCTTCAAACTCATCCACTTCATGGTTGACTCTCTTCACTTCCTCGATCTTCTTGTATAGCTTGCTTGAGAGGGTCATCTGCTCAGCCTTCAAAGAAAAAAGTTGTTCCTCCAACTTTTGGATCTCAGTAACTACCACCATTATTCGATCCTCCATGGCCGAGCCTTCTTCCACCAGCTACTGCATAATGGTGAAGGTTCTAGTGTGCTTCTTCTTGTAGCACCTCACCATGTTGGCTTGCTTCTCTGCCTTAAGATGTTGATCCCTCAAAGCCCTTAGATTTTCAAAAAGGAGATGAATGACTTGATAGGAGCATATTTATGTGACTTAGTTAGCTTGTTTCTTGGCATTTATGTTGTTAGTTCCTAGTTATTTTATTATTTTAAGCTATTTTCGTGTGTTTATAGGTCCAAAGGGTTAAAATGGCAAGAAAGTGTATTTTAGGGCATTTTGGAGCAGTTTTGGGCTTGGAATGGATAGCACATGCATGGAGCAAGGTGGATGGACGAATTTGAAGACCAAAAGAGACTAGGAATGTGCTAAGAAGATGAAGGAATTAAGTCATGAAGGAGGGAAGAATTTGGAGCCATGTGTTCCCTTCCATGTCCCCTTGTTGCATCAAACTTTACCTTTCACTTTGTGTCATAACTTTCTCTTTCCCTTTCACTTTGTGTCATAACTTTCCCTTTACCTTTCACTTTGTGTCATAACTTTATCTTTCCCTTTCACTTTGTGTCATAACTTTCCCTTTACCTTTCACTTTGTGTCATAACTTTCCCTTTCCCTTTCACTTTGTGTCATAACTTTCTCTTTACCTTTCACTTTGTGTCATAACCCTCCCTTTCCCTTTCACTTTGTGTCATAACCCTTCCTTGTCCCCTATGCCTTTCCTTCTCCTATAAATAAAAGCCTTTGCCACACCATTCAAATGATCCATCCTTCACCAAATTTCATCCATCCTCCACCACAATCCATTCACCACCATACATACTTTCAGCCATTCGTACATAAAAACTACCACTCAAACCTTCACCCAACCCTTGTGCCGCAGCAAAGAAGAAGAATGAGAGCCCTTGGACGTGCTTGCTATTCAAGTTAGAGTTGCTGGAACGTTTTAGGTGTAATCTTTCTTTTGTTTTCAATGTTTAAGTTTAATAATCTTTGTTTTGTGAGTATGAGGAACTAAACCCTTCTTAGCTAGGGGGAATTTCGAAACCATGATTATACTTGCAATATAATTTGATTACATCCAGTTGTGATTCCATAAATTGTGAATTCAATTTACTTATCTGTTTGAATTAAACTTGTTTGTGTATGTGGGTTGAGAGTGCACACTTAATTTTCATGCATAAATCTGATGCTAGGATATAAGGGAGTTTCACCTAATCGTTATGAACTTATATTCACAAGTAGTGAAGGTTGCTTGTCACAATCGCGTTAAGTATATTCTTGGCATTAGTTTCATGCAATTCATAGTTACAAGTGCCTCATCAATGCTTATGATTTTCATAGAACTTAATGATCTTTACTCGTATCTTTATTATGCAATTCATGTAGGGAACTTATGAAGAATGCTTTGGGTTGTTGTATGCAATCATCCAATTCAATGAAATTAGGAAAATTTGAGGGTTAATTAGTGCAATTCACAGTTAATCTGGGGCGTTGAGGATTCATGGGTATTGAAAAGCAACTGGAAATCATTTTGTTTGCAAGTGTGTCAAGGGTGGAGAAGAACCTCCTAGCTACCCTATCATCCATAGTTTTACCCCAAATTCGTCCAAATTTTGCTTAGTTTACAATCTGTTTGTTTTGTTTTCAAGTTCACCAAAACCAAACCCCCTTTTTTACTTTGTTGAGTCATATTAGTTAGAACTTGATTTAGTTTGTGTTTTTAAGTGTTTTGAACCAAGTCAAAACCTATTTTCGTTCAAATTTACTCTTAGTGGCAGATTTGAGTCTTTTAGCTTGTTTTGTGCCGTTTTGAGTCTTTTGAGTTGTCTTAGTGTTTTAGAGTTTAGTTTTGCATTCTTTGAGTCTAGTTTAGTGTTTTAAACTTAGTTTTACGTTTTACTCAGTTTCAAGTGTTTTAGCAATCCCTCATAATCCCCAGCCTATAACGATCCCTACTTACATTCTTTACTACAATTGACACAAGAGGGTTTAATTTGTGTGCTAAGTTAACTTTCGCATCATGACTCATACTGCACCTTAGTCATCTATTGGGCTTGATATAAATCAGTAAGAGCTCTCTTAGCATCTTGAAGAGCCTTGAGGCTGAAAAGGCAGAGAAGTCCCTCTACATCCATTCTCTGAAGACCATGCGCTGATCTTGAAGATGCTAAAGCTCTTAAAAGCAGCTTTGTCCTAATTTACCCGAACTCTCTAACTAGTTTGGGCAAAAAGGCCATGGCCGGAAGAGAAGCCAAATAAAGAGGCATCACACCAGCACCGCCAGAAGCAGCAGCAGTAGCACCCTTTTTAGGCCGAGGGATTGGGATCCCTGAGACTCCAATAGCTCAAGGAGTTTGAGGAGGAGCTGCTCTACTCGCAGCAGGCTAAGGAGACCTACCTGAACCCTCACCAGAGGTCTATCAAGACATAAAGAAGACAAGTTAATAGAGTAGTCTGGACCCAAATGAGGAAAATAAAATATTGCAAGCATGTTTGTACATGAGAAGAGCCTTGTGCTTTGGGAGAATGATGTGTTGCTATAACTGCCTTGGAGGGAGTCGGTTGGCTTGCTTGAAGATGAGCATAAGAAGCCCTGGGACTAGTCGCCTCTGACACAACTAGTATCTCAGGAACTATGGGCTCATCAGCGATTGATGTTGGTCGATTGGTAGTCTCTGGCAAGGGGGGAAATGGCAAAGACAAAGTATAAAGCATAAATTCAAAGTGAAAAGACATTAAGGAAAGCTAAAAGGGGCTTAAGAAAAGAAACTTACATAAGCATTGTCATCTTCTATGAAATTGAGCATCTCTCTAGTTGTTGGATTGAATTGGGATGTGGGAATCACTACCAATGCTAGAGGGATGGAAGAAGAAGAAGAAACTGGTGCTTGCCCGACCTGAGGTGCTAGGGTGCATCCCTTTACCTGGAAAATAGGATAATTAAAAGTCAACACCTAGAACTTAGAAATACCAAGTTGACAAGTTTTGAGAAGAAGAATTTTACCTCTGAATGCTCAACTTGAGGAGAAGAAAGATGCACAGGTCAGGCTGGAGGTGAAGAAGGTATGGCTTGGGAAGTTCATTCTGCTTTGGAAGCCTATTTTGGAAAACAACGAAAACTAGCTGAGTACAAGAGAATGACTTCAGAAGTAACTAAGTACTCAAAGTTCAAGAAAACTACCTTTAACTCCTCCAAGATCTTGGTAAGGACCTTCTTGTCACTTTGCAACCCTTCCACACCCGTTTGCATCTCCTAAAGAGAAGGATCAAGCTTATTGCTGATAGCAGGTCCTAATTATAAGAAAAGACAGGATTAGCTCAAAACTTAAGGAGATGAAACTAAATAAAGAAATCAAGTTTGAATCTCTTATTGGCAGACTTTTTTTTTTTTGCTTTTTTTGTTTTTTTGTTTTTTTTTTTTTTGCCCACTTCAATTGGAAGTGTATAAAGAGATCTAGAGGATTAAGAGGGTTGAGACATGGTTCTCTTCTTGGTTGAAGTGGCTCTTGGAGCAGGGGGATCAAGTCTAGCTTGGGGCCTCCTCTCGGGCTTAGAGTCAAAAGATTCTACAACAATAGATCTTGCCCGACGATGAGCTTTGGTCTCTACTTCGAGCCCAGCTTCTGTCTCTGATTCACTGAACATCTCAGAGATGTTCCCAGTATCTTCAGGAATATGGCTAGAACCCACTTCTTGCCTAACTGCCTCAGCAACAACCTCTTAAATAACCAAGGCATCAGCAGCCTTTTCTTCTGGCCCAACATCCACTTCATCAGAATTACCTTGGGCTACAAGTTTAAGGAAAGAATTAGCAATCACAAATGATGAAAATATGAAGTAAAGGAAAGAGACAACAATGCAGGTTACCTATCATCAGAAGTTGGTTTTTCTGATTGATGGCCTATTTCCAACTTTCAAATTCTTCTTTCTTGGGAAGGGACTTGAAGAAAACATGCCCGAATATCATATCATGGGCTTTTCTAGCATCTCCATCATACTTCCTAGACCACTTGCGCCTGCTTGCCCGAAATGTAGCCTCTAAAGGAGAACGGAGGTGATAAGAAGTTCCACATTGGACTGAGTCGAAGAAGGGGATCAGGATTGCCCGTCTAAAGCCTAGTTGCCTACCATATAAGTTGGGGTGGTAGACCTCCAACCCACTTTCATAGCCCGCTCGGTCATTCCTGACTCCCAATGCCAAGTCCCTCTATTAGATGCAGCTAATAAATTTATCCTTGCAAAAGTTGATGGCATCCTCCCCAAAAGAATCCTGGAATAGGTTGTTTGATAACCAAAGGTACCTCCTAAGCACTGAGGCACCTCACTCCAAATCAGCCAGAGTCATACATATTTTGAAGAAATAGAGGCCTCTGGGGTGGTAACCTCTTAATGAGAACAGAGGCGATGGAAAGTTCCACATTGAACTGAGTCAAAGAATGGGACCGGGATTGCCTGTCTAGAGCCCAGTTGCCTACCACAGAAGTTAAGGTGGAAGACTTTCAACCCGCGTTCATATCACTCATAACTCCCCATGTTGTCTCTCTGTTAGATGCAGTTAATAAATTTCTCCTTGCAGAAGCTGCTGGTATCATCCCAAAGGAATCCTGGAAGAGGTTGTCTGAGAACCAAGAGTACCTCTTGAGCACTAAGGCACCCCACTCCAAATCAGCCCGAGTCATACAGATTCTAAAGAAATAGAGACATGCTAAGGTAGAGTGGTGGGAGCCTCTGCCAGAATTCGGGCGGGAGCTACTTCCTCTAGAAACTCCAAGTTGGCAGCCCAGAGCTCTAGGAAATACCATTGAAGCCAGAGCTGCACCATCCAAGTAGCTCCGTTGACATTAATCTTGAAAGGCTGGTCCCTTATCATCTCATAAAGAAGATGATATAGATGTGCCAGAATGAAGAGGTCGATGGCGACATCATCGAATGAATGCAGCACCTCTACCAAAATGATCCATTCCAGCTTCACTCTTTTGGATTTGTTGAGGAAGCATGCTTATTCAACCAATAAATGAGAAAATACATGTGTTCCTGAGCTGGGTCAGCAGTGGGAGAAGGCGGGCTGAACATCTTCTTGGCAAAAGGAATGAAGCCCGCGAAAGAATTTTCATAGCTCTTGAAGGTGATAGGGTTTATACTTCAAGCTAGTGATTGACTGAGAAGCCTCTGAGCCTTCAGCAACAGGATGAAAGGGGGATGACCAGTCGTGTGTAATGTCTACACATATGCCCGATGGCTTCAAACCAAATACTTGAGCCATATCCATAATGGTGGGAGTCATAGGACCCACTCTAAAATCGAAAGTATTATTCCCTGTGTTCCAAAAGAGAAGAGTCGTTGAGAGAATCTCATGCTTGATGGGGATAGTGGTCTTAGACATCATGATAAGCTTATAGATGCCATTTACCATCCATTTCTACTTCCAGATGGGCTCTAATTCATCCACCCACTTGAACCAGGCTTCATCCTTCATTAAAGGGGAAACCCCTCTTAAAGTTAGACCACTTTGAAGCAAAAATTCCAACCTCGGCAGTGTAAGGATTGGGAGTGAACCATTTGGCAGCGGGCATGTTGTTTTCCACCACAACAGGAACTCGGGCAGTCCAGGCAGGCCCCAATGAGTGTATTTCCTCTTCCTCGAAGAAAATGGACAGATTGAGGTTAGCCAGAAGGCGATGAAGGCCGTTGAGCCGACGGCGCAAAGTGACAATCCCTTCTCTGGACTCACATGCAGGGCGCGATTTGGGAGCCATTAGTGAATTCAAGGGTGAAGAAATGGCTAGAAATTAAGGCAAGAGAGGTTTGAGAATGCAAGAGATTTGGAAGTTCAGAGAGTCAAGTTTGTTGAAAGAGGTGGCTGAGTAAAGTGGAATAGAAGTTATTTATCATTATCAATGTCTAATTAAGAGGCGCTAATACCCAGTTTCGGCATGCAATTGATTTTAATCATTATCAATGTCTTGATTAGCAGACTTAACAATGATTAAAGGGGACACTATTTGAGTGGATATTTAATGATGGGCTTAGTGTGATTGGAGGCCCAAGAACGCAGAAAGTAGAAAGAGGATTGGGCTCGGACCAGTCGACAGCCCAAGAAGAATTAAAAATCATTTTTTGTCAAGGAATAGGCAACAAGCCTATGTGAGAAGTGACACTCAGAGGGCAGCTCACCCCCAGCAAAAAGTACTTTTCAAAGGCATGGATAGGTAAATAAATGGTGACTCACCATACTCCGGAGGCCATCACCAAAAGGCAAGGCTTGGATAGTCAGGCTAAAAAGTCTATAAAATAGCAAGGGACACAAGGGACAAGGACACTCAACCAATCAATCAAAAGACATCCAACTTTACTCTCAGACAAGCGAGAAAACAGAAAAGCTTTAGTTTGTCCAAACTCTACCCTTTTAGCCATAGATCCACCGTAGAAAGCCATCTTTTGTCAAGTTTTAGAAGCTCTGCTACCTTTCCCTAGTGTTGTAGTATCGAATCCCTTTAGTAAACCCGATTTACATTTCATTCTCCAAAGATTACGACCCCTGTAAAACACAAAGAGAAGTGGTTGCAAGAAGAAAAACCTTGCCTGACAAGGTCATAATCTTGCCGAGTCTCTTTTGTTTGTACTTACATAAAGTAGATCTGTTGTTTTATGCATTTTTCATTGTATATTACATCTTTTTCAACTGCTTTCCGTTCAAAGTTTCATCTATGATTTACCTTGCTAAACTCATTAACCTTGCTTCTTTAGTGTTAACTGCAACCAAAGAAGTAGTTAGAAGGGCCCTGAACTCGCTTTATCTGGACATATGATATTATAAGTAAAAGTCCTTGTTAATCAGGCAAGAAAAAGAACTTTATACAGACTTAACCAATCTGTAACAACCCAATAGAGTCAAGAAGTCTAAGTAACTTGTGGGGCAAGTAATCAACCCAGTTAGTAACAAAAAAAGAACAATATGTTATACAAAGATAACAGTGGCACGTTCAGATCTATATTAGTTTTGATTCTGAGCCTCAAGACCTAACAAAGGCCCCACAAATGCATCATTCAAACTAATAGCAAACTTATATTACAGTACACCAAGCAGTAGACCTTGCCCGACAGGCAAGACCCATGGGAGTTATGTGAGGGAAAGATCTAGCTCGAACAATAATCATCTACAACTTTACCAAAACATTAAAAAATTCATAACTTGACTACCATATAAGGACAAATAGGTTTAGAATGCTTTGGGGCCCACTGCTAATTTGGTGAAGAAAAAAGAAATGTTTTGGTTACTCTCTAAAAATTATGACTCTTCATGAACTCAATGAAATTTCACGGTTAACGTCAATTCTTTTACTAATATTACAAAACATTTGTGCCAAAAGTATGAGGTATCAGTGTTTATGAAAATTTCCACTTTTAAGAGAGAGTTCCTAAGCTTTCTCAAAAAGAAAATATTATATCCAATATTTTCATGTCATTGGCGCAACGCAAATACCTTGTGTCCCACATGGTGTGCCAGTACAATACCACAAGTTATCTCGTTGACGGCATGTTGGCTAGACCACCTTTACACCATATCGTGCACAACGTTTTAAAGCGATCTAGATAGTGCTAGGTGGGTTGGACGGCACAGTGACTTTACTTTTATAAATAACTTACACATTTTCTCTACAAATTGTTTAAAGTTGTGCATGTAACGTTACTTCGTGGACAATTAATCCTACCTTAAATCTCATCAAAAGAAAAGGTCAAAGCTTTCCTTAAAAGAGGGAGCTTGTGGAACCCGCATGTGCAAGGCACACCAAAAACCTTCTACGCTAAGTTTGAGCGAGACTGTACGGAGCAAAAGAATCCAATAGACACGATCATAAGTTTTAAAGGTTTTGAGGTCTCGGTTTGTTGGGGCCCGTCCTAAGAATGTTTTAGGTTTAGACTGATTGCTTTCATGGTTAAATCAAATCACCTCCCCGTTTGAAGTTTTCCATGGTAGTGACTGTTTCTTTTCATTTCCAATCAACATTTCTCTGCCATTCTGCCATGATTAGACATATGCTTTGTAAATTTTAGAAGGTTATTATGTGTTTGCTGTTTCGAACTTAAGCCTAGATTTATTTTAGGGAACTTTAACGAAAAGCTCCATGTACTGTTCACTTTAACGAAAAATCATATTTTTATACTAAAAATTCAATCCTGGTACTATTCACTTTATCCTTTATTTTGTCCTTATCGTTAAAACTCAAAGTTTTTAAATCATTTTCATTAGTTTTCCTTTTATTTTACGGATTAAATTGAACTGATTTTTCCTAAAACTAAGTGGTATATAAGAATAGCTCCAGCATATGCTGGAGCCCGATGGACAGGCCCTCGAACAGGGCCACATCGCTCCGGTAACGAAGTTCAGCCCACGCTGGCGATTGAGCCCAAGAGGGTCTGAGGGAGAGGCCTAAGGTGACGCAAGGCTGACGTCAGGGCGACATCAGGCGCGTGTGCTTCAAGCACGTGTGGTGCCGCATCGTCCAACACCTTTTCAGACGTGGGGCCCGGCGGCGCTTTTCTAAAATGTTACTGTTGGGAAGGCCACGTGGCTTATCCACGTCCGTTGGATTTCAACAGCTACATTTTATGGACGGTTGGATTTCCAATGGTAAAAAAAAAATTAAAACCTTCATTAATTTCAGCCGTTGGATTTGAGATTAACGGTCCACATTATTCGCCTTTATAAATTAAAAAAAACAGTAAAAAACTCTGAAATCTTACCGTTGTGCCACGTGGCACAATCTGGAGGGTTGGAATTCAAAAATTTTTTAATCCAACGGCAGAAATTAATTATGTGAATAAAAATTTTGAAAAAATGTAAAAAATTAATAAAAATCCGAGAAAAAAAAATTTGAAAAATTTAAAAAAAAAATTTGATTTTACTTTTCTATAAATACCTTCTTATTATCTTCTACCTTACACCACAATTTCATATTTTCTCAACTACTTTCAACCACATTCTTATCTTTCTCTCAAAGTTTCAATCCAATTTTTTCCAACAAAATGACTAATGATGCAGGTATGAATTTGACGCTTATTGAAGATGTTACGTTGTGTACTAGATGGGTTGAAGTTACTCATGATCCGATTACGGGTAATGAGATGCAGTTGCAAGAAATGTGGAGTCTTATTCATACCAATTATCTTGAGAAAATTGGTGGGAAAAGAACCAAAGAATCGATGTCCAGCCGTTGGAGAATACTCAGCCAATCATTTAGTATGTGGAGAGATGCCTTGGCATAAGCTAGTAGTAATCTTCGAAGTGGGGAAAATTTAGTGAATCAGGTAACAATATATTATTTATTTGTTTGTACTATACCCAAATTTACATTTGCTACTTTGATTAGGGCTGGAAAAAAAATACCAAAATTCCCAAACCGAACCGAAAATTTCCCGAAACCGAACAGAAAAAATCCCAAACCGAAAATCCCGAAAATTTCGGTACCAATACCGAACCGATCCCAAAATTTTGGTATGGGAATCGGTCTCAAGTTTTCGGGATTTTGGTAATCCCAAACCGAACCGAAAAAATATATATATATATATATTATTTAACTTTTAAATATATATTTAGAATTTTAATAGCCGTTGGATTCGGTGATATTTAATCTCAACCGTTGAATCTTATCAAATCCACTGAATAACAGAAACTAACTACTCACTCTATCACTCAGCATTTACAAAGGGAAGGTTGTCCTCGTTGTCAATGTTGCTTCCAAATGGTTCTTCTTCTTCTTCCCTTTTTCCTTTTCTTTTTCTTTTGTTTTTATTTTCTGGTTTAATTTCAATTGATTAATTCTTGTATTTTTGTTCTTCTGTGGGTTTACTGATACGAATTATACCCAATAGACTGAGCTTTACAGCAAATACAAGGAGAAAGGTTAATTTTTTCCCTCTTTAATTACTTTTTTCACTGCTGCAGCTCTATATGTATGAACTTGTTATTTACTAAATGTTATGATTCCATTGCTAATTTCCAACTTTGGTGCAAAATCTGTGTATCGAAATTGTTGGGATAATCATTTTAGAATTGAGTTTTTGGGATGAAGCTTTAATCTTGAATGAGGTTCTGGGAAATATTTATGTTTTGTAAACCAAATCCAAATGATATATTTTGTTTGTGTTTCTAGTTTCAAGTCCTTGTAGAAATCTTTGCATTGAAATTGTTCGTGTGAATAGATATAAAAGGTTGAATTTTAGCCCAAAAGCATATATGTCAAATTTTAGTCCAAAAGCCTAAAACCATTTCTGGATTCCCGATTTGTCCCGAAATCCTGAAACTATTTGGGGATTCCCGAAAATTTGGTTTGGGATCGGTATTAAAATTAGGATTCCCGAAAATTTCGGTTTGGGAATCGGGACAAGAGTTTCGGTATGGGATCCCATACCGAACCACCCCTAACTTTGATTATAATTATTTCTTCTCCCGCATTGTGTAGACACTTCAAGCACAAGCTTGGTATAATGCCAAAACCAAAAGCAAAAACAAATCATTCAACCGGTGGGAATGATGGAATATTGTCAAAGATTGTCCTAAATTCAAAGTTGTGCTTGTTGGTCTAGAAGTTTTCATAAACAGCACCCCTCTACACTCTACGCTTGATCATGCCTCACATGTTCATGAAGATGACGCAGAAGAAGTGCCAAAAATGCCCCTCCTGAACAAGTGTTGGGGTCCACCCGTTATCCATTTAGGCCTCAAGGTAAGAAGGCTTTAAAGAGAAAAGGGAGTTCTTCCAAGAATGATGCTGATAAGGCTAGAGATGAGGCAAAGGCTGCAACTGTTGAGAAATTATTTCAAGCTACTGAGAGAGAAAGAGAGCTACTTAGGCAAGAAAGAGAAGAGGTTAGAGAAGAAAGAAGGGCTCAACGAGATCGTGACATTATAAGCATGCCTTTAGAAGGGAAGTCTCCGAATTCTAAATATTTTTGGAAGTCGGAGAAAGCAGACGTGGTGCGAAGGAGGCGTGCAAGAGAAGCGAGAGCAAGAGGAGATGGTCCTAGCACGACAAGAGAAGATGATCCTAGCATCACAAATTGGTTAGGTGATGATGATCCATTCACGAGCCCATAATTTTCCAATCACTTTGGGTTGTAATTTCTTATTTATTGAATAGAGTACTTTATGTTGTTTCCAATTTATTGAATTTAGTATTTTATTTAAACTAAGAGTATATTTAATTAATTTGGTAATTTATTTATATTAAGAGAATCTTAAACACACCAAATAAAATTACATAAACATACCAAATAATAAATAAATAAAACTCACTAAATGAACTTAAAAAACACACCAAATAAAATTATATAAACATACCAAATAAAAAAAAAACTCACTAAATGAACTAAAAAAAACACCAAATAAAATTAAATAAACACACCAAATAAAAACAAACACACTAAATGATCTTAAGTATCTTGAGCTTGTTTCAATTCCCAATAGTGCTCTATCAAGTTAATTTGCCGGGCATTGTGCATATATGGCTCCTGAAGTGAAGTATATCGTTGAATGAGTCTTTCATTGTAATGTACATCCCTTTTTAATGGCTCTTGTTGCACGGGTCTTCAGTGGCATCATCAGCACAATATATTTGTGTTCTGGAATTGTTCATTGTGTCTGGCTCATATTCATCAACGGCATCATAATCGTACTCATCTTCCACAATCATGTTGTGAAGAATGATGCACGTCATCATGATAGATCGAAGCGACTCTAAATCAAACATTCTGGCAGCACCCCTGACAATCACCCAACGAGCTTGGAGGATACCAAAATAACGCTCCACATCCTTCCTGCACCCCTCTTGACAACTTGCAAAGTGTTTTTCCCTTGCACTTCGCGGACGTGGCACTGTTTTGACAAACGATGACCACCTTGGGTAAATGTCATCTGCTAGGTAGTAAAGCCCGTGGTACTTATGTCCGTTGACCCAGTACTTGACTCTTGGTGCTTTTCCTTGCAGGACATCGTTGAACAATAGGGATTAGGCAAGGACATTGAGGTCATTTTGAGCTCCCGGAACCCCGAAAAAGGCATGCAAAATCCATGTATCAAATTATGCCACCGCCTCCAAAATGATACCTTTTGCTCATTTTCTATCCCCATAAGCTCCTTGCCATGCACTTGGACAGTTTTTCCAAGTCCAGTGCATACAGTCGATGCTTCCAATTATCCCAGGAAAACCTCGCATATCACCCTTCTTTAGAAGCCTTTGCAAGTCCATCTCAGCAGGTTTCTGAATGTACTCTGCGGTGTAGATAGATTCGATTGCGGAGCAAAACTTCATCAGGGACTCAAGAATGGTTGATTTCCCCATCCTCGCTATCTCATCCACTTGGTCTGCAGATGCTCCATATGCAAGCATCTGCAAGGCAACATTAATTTTTTGCTCAGGCAGGAGACCCATAACACCAAAAGCATCATTCTTTTGTATAAATTAAGAATCATGGTTGCAAACAGCGCCCATGATTTTGTTGAACAAATGTCGTTCCATTCTAAAACAACGTCTAAAGTACATATTAGGGAATGCACTGTTACGAACAAAATAATCGTCCAAGAGATCCTTACCTCGTCGTTGCCTGCTTCTATCAATGTTTGCAAAACGGTTGGGCCTGGAGATCTGAGCCACAGCTTGGATGACTCGATGGGAATGTGAGGCTCTTGCCATTCTTACTTCGTTATCTCTCCTTCTACGCTCCTCATCTTTTTCCTCTTCCATCTCATTTTGGGCCACCTGGAGATTGAACATTCCTTCTGATTGGTTAAATAATTCTTCTTCTTGCTGATCGATTTCCCAATAAGACATTGTAAGAAGAAAGCATAAACTATAAATAATGATACAAATTTTCATTTTGGTGAAGAAGGAAGCAGAAACTATGAATAATGATAGAGATCTTGAGAAAATTGGTGTGAGATTTATGAGGATGGATGGTGGATTAGGTTGTAAATAATGTCATGTGGCATGCCGTCATTCTTTAAAAATATGATCGAAATATATCCTCAAAGATTGTAAACAAATTGTGACACGTGACGCGACGTAATTGGTTAAAAATCTTATTGGAAATCTATCATCAACGATTCTGAAAAGGTAACGACACGTGGCACGACTGCATTGGATAAAAATCTTATCAAAATTCATCACCAATAATTATATTTTCAGATAATGACACGTGGCGCAACGAGAACGATTAAATATCTTATTCGAAATTACAAATAAAATTATTTTGTATTATTTTATAAATAAAAAAATACTAATATTTTATTGCCTATTGCCAAGGCTATTCAATGTAGGGGTGGAGATGCAAAAAGCAGTTACTGTTTACTGAGTGGATTAAATAGTGAATAGTTCTATGAGGCATTTGCAACGGTGGAGTTGCTCTAAATAGTGAAACGTTTGATGCAGGTTACAGAGTATAATATTTTTAAACTCAATAAATTCTTTTTTAATATTTTTTGCCATTTTTAATTTCCTCAAACTTTCCTAGAAACTTCTTCCCTTGCATTGTTTTAATTAATTCAATAAAAAATGCACATATTTCAATTTTGTATTTGAACGCCACCACTAATTTTGTAATTTAAGATGAGAAGAAGAATCTCGCCCAGGTATACCCAAAATCATAACTCCCTTTTCTCCTTCATCCAGTCCTATGTGTGATAGTCTGATTCAAGCGGTGGTGGGGCTGGGTCACCATAGAATAGCTGCTATGGTGGCTGCTAGTCAGTAGAGATGATTTTGGGGAAGATGAGAGAAAGGAGTGATGTAGTCCTAGCTAATACCGAGTGAAAGTTTGTACTAAATAAGATCACTTAGCGAGGCGTAGAGTATGAACGAATATGAGCTAGTCTCATTTAACATAATCCTTTGCCACACTAACTGTGGGGTTATAGTCCCAGCTAGTATACTTCCCCTTATCGAGTGTAACAAACAGGTTCTAAGTGTCGAAAGATGGGACACATAGCGGCCAATAAACATACACTAAAATTAATGTAGGTGAGCAAAATACATCCTAGTAGCCACTCAGTACTACGGTCTAGTGGTATTCCTCTTCACTTGGAAGTGAGAGGTGTTAGGTTTGAATATCGTGAATGGCGAATTCAATACCAAATTTGGCTGCCCATTTTATGGCTTAGCCAAACTCTCTCTCCTCTTAATGTAAAAATATCGATGTACTAAAAAAAATACACCCGAATATGAGGAGTTGAAATCTTCTGCACCCATTTTTGTCTGTGGCCCCTCTGTGCCTTTGCTTATTGAACCAAACATAATTAATGTTAACTTGATAATAATTAAAATAATAAAAAATAAACCAAATTCTCATCCAATTAAAGAAGACACAGAGGGGCCACAGACAAAAATGGGTGCAGAATATCTCATCTCGAATATGAGGGAGACATTGTAATTTAATAAATAGCCAATGTGGCTGCTCAGCAGTTTAACAGATGTCCACTCTTTTCTCTTTTCTCAAAATTATTATGCAATATTAAAAATAACTATGTGAAAGACTAGAATAGCCTATTTACAAAGCTTGGATGTGCAAAGCCCGCTCAATTTTTCTAGTCCTTTTCTTTTTTCTTCTCTTTTTCTTCTCTTTTTCTTCTCTTTTCTTCACATGCGTCGACCCCAAACAAGACAAAAGCCGAGGGGTTTAAACCTAATCCGAATTCACAAGGGTTTAGAAACAACTAACGGTATCTTCTTCTTTAACCAAAAACCTAGCTAATTGAATGTAGTATCTGAAATCCTCAATTTCAATTCCAACTCCAACTCCAATTCCACTGCTTCTTCTTGTTCACCAATAAAGGGGAAAGGGAAAGGGTCATTGTTGATCTAGCTTACGCGCTACTCGACATTCCATCTCGTTGTGGTCTTTGCCAGGTCGTTAATCCCAAGGACAATTACAAGCTCTGCGTTTGGGGGTTTTTCAGGCCGATTACTTGCTACAGAATCTCCATTGCTAGGGTTTCGACAAAGAAAAAGGATGGTGATAATTTCACCGTCCCCTTTGGACATTGAATGCAGTTGACGCCCCTTTCATCGTCCACAATGCTACGGCTCACACAACTATCGAAATCCACCGTTACCTCTATTTTCTCCAAACAAATTGAAGGGTGGTTGGCACATCCAGGGTTTATAAAAAAAGTAGTCTTTTACACAATTATTCTTAATATTGCATAAGTTTTTAGGGAAAAAAAAAAGGGTGGACAAGTGTCAAACTGTTGAGCAACCATATTAGCTATTTAGTAGGAATTCCTGCTAAGAACATCTCCGCCCATTAATGGAGGGCAATGACAATTGGAGAGCAAGGACAATGAAATTGCCTTTACTATTTACTCTAAATAGTAATTGCTTTTATGCAAGTCCACTGATCTTGAAGAAAGAAGGGGCAAGGGCAAGAGCAAGAGCAATTACTATTCATAATTTTTTTTAATAATATTTTGTGCCTTTTAAATGTGTACTTAGTTAGTTTGTTTTAACATTGGAAATCCGAACAGTCCAGAAGAAAAGACCGTTGGAAATCCAACGGTCTGTTGATTGAAAGGAACGTGGATGTGCTGGGCTGGGCTGGCTGTCATATAGGTAGGGCCCTCATTCACCCTTCTGCTGATTAAAAAAGGCTCAAGCCCGTGCAATTGTTGCAAAGGCAGTTGCAAGGGTTGTTGCCTCTTGCCCAACTGCCTCCTATTCTTTCTACCAGTGGAGTATCATTTTTGGGTCCAAAGGCAATTAAACCTAATTGCCCTTGCAATTCGAGGCCGATTAGAGATGATCTAATTGTTCAGCAGCCAAGTTGTGTTCCTTTAAGAGTATACCCGTCTTTTTAACGTTACCGGTTAAGATCAAAGATCAAAATCTTCTAGCAAAGAATTTAAAATTACATCAGCAGAATCCTCAAACCGAATTCCAAAATCACCTAAAAAGACCAAAGGTCCAAAACGAGCAACATTATAAGTCACTAGGTTGCCATTGTGGCATAATCCAAATCAATTCCATAATTTCACGGCGGTCTGGAAAACAACGGAAGGGCAAAAGAGTCATTTCAGGAGACACTATTTCCTTTGCTCTTCCTTTTGCTATTTGAACCCCCCCTCCCTCTTCCTCAGCCCGTACTAATTTAATTCTTTTCCCCCCCTCTTCCTCAGCACGTACTTTTGCTATAAATAACATGCAAGCCCCACTCTTTGCCCTCCTCACTCACTAAAAGCTTACTCCTCCCCTCCCTCCCTCCCTCCTTCCCTCCCTCTCTCTCTCTCTCTCTCTCTCTAAAAACTCAGACCGATCAGAGACGCAATGTCTCAACGCGGCCGCGGCAGAGGCCGCCATTCCGATCCCTCGTACGGCTCTGATGCCCCGCCGTTTAATCGCGGTGGTAGAGGCGGAGGCCGTGGTCGGGGACGACAGTCCGGCGCTCCACCGTCGTTTCAGTCAGAATCGGGCCCTAGCCATGGTGTGTTGGTGTGTAACCTCTTCAGCTGGAGCTTGGTGGCAAAGATCAAACCACATGTTTATGTTTTCTGTTTTTGAATGTAAGCCTTTTGGATCACAGTCCACATGGCAGCTAAATGTGTATCTAGACTAAGTAATAGAATAAGACAAGTTGCATCATCTCATAGGTTGATAGCAATGAGTGGTTGAGATTGTATTGTGAGTTTGAGAGTGAAGGATCTCCCTTCATCTTTCAATGATGTAAAACGGTTACAAATGGGTGTAAGAAGTGAGTGGAATCGAAGAGACATTTTTAATCCATCTTCTTCGCTCTGAAAACCTTCTTCCATTTTCTGATTCATTCTTGAGCATCTCCATTGAAATATATATCAAGATTACTCACATCCAAAAACACTAACATGGCCTCAGAGCCTGGTTCTTTCGTCTAAACTGGGCGTGAAAACTGTGAGTGCGATTGAGCTACATTCTTGAGCTCAAATCGAATCTGAAATCTGAGATTTCTCGAATCCAAGTCTCATATGGCTGGGTCCGGTACTGTTGAGCTTAGAGCTCCAGTTTTCAATGGAGAAAACTATGAATTCTGGAAGATTCGTATGACAACTATACTCAAATCGTATGGTTTGTGGGAACTTGTTGAAAATGGATTTGAAATTCCAGATCCGAAGGCTAAGGAAGTTGTAGTTGACGAAACGAAGAAGGAGAAGTCAGAGGAAATGTCATTTAGCGAGATCTTGATGAAGGATGCTCGTGCGCTTGGGATGATTCAAGGCGCAGTCTCGGATCAGATTTTTCCCAGAATTGTGAATGAAGAGACATCCAAAGGAGCTTGGGATGTTCTCAAAGGTGAATTCCGAGGTGATAAACAAGTAAGAAATGTAAAATTGCAAGGTTTACGTAGAGATTTTGAATATACCCGTATGAAGGATACTGAACCATTATCTGTATATCTCTCTCGATTGTTTGATATCATTAATCAAATGAAAAGTTATGGAGAAGAGTTATCTAGAGAGAGAATTGTGCAGAAATTACTGATTAGTCTTCCAAAAACATATGATGCTATTTGTTCTGTTATTGAGCACTCTAGAGACATCGACACTCTTGAGGTTCAAGAGGTTGTGGCTTCTCTAAAAGGGTTTGAGCAGAGACTTGATTTACATGCTGAGGTTTCTACTGAGAAAGCTTTTGCAAGCTTAACCGTTGCAACTAAGGGTGCTAAAAGTGGTGAATTCTCTGGGAATCAAAAGTCTTAAGAGAATTGGAAGTCAAGGGGGAAAGGTTGGGATCATAAGCCAAACTTTGCACAGAGACAGAATAATGCACCAAGAAATTGGGATCACAAACCCAATTATGCACAGAGACAGAATAACACTCAAAGGAATTGGGATCATAGGCCCAATTATACTCAGAAGCAAAACAATTCTCAAGGTGATTGTAAATGGTGTGACAGACTGCATTATGGGAAATGTTGGTATGAAGGTAAACCAAGGTGCACAGGCTGTGGAAAACCAGGTCATTCTGTGAGAGATTGTCATGAGAACAAGGGAGTGCAGAAAGTTAACTATGCAGGGAAGATGGGAGAAACAGGATCTCTATTTTACGCATGTAATGCCATGACAGATGTGAAAGTTAATAACTCATGGTATATTGACAGTGGATGCAGCAATCACATGACAGGTGATGAGAGGCTATTGGTTAATGTTCAGAGAAATTTGACCTCTAAAGTAAAAATGGGCACTGGAGACATTGTTCAAGTGACAGGAAAGGGGACTTTGGTGATTGAAACTAAACTGGGAAGGAAACATATACAGGAAGTAATGCTGGTTCCTGGACTTGAGGAAAACCTCCTCAGTGTAGGACAGATGATTGAAAATGGTTATTATCTGGTATTTGAAGGTGGTGCAGTGAATATCTTTGATGGTTTCTCACTTGATAATTTGGTAGTGAGAGTACACATGACTGCAAATAGATGCTTTCCCTTAACTATGATGCCTGTAACACAGTGTGCTCTAACGGCAAGTGTCACTCACTGCTCTCAGATATGGCACAAAAGATTGGGTCATTTGCATGAGAGAGGTCTCAAATTACTTGAAGAACAGAAGTTGGTACATGGGTTGCCTAAGTTAGAGATCTCTACAAATGTGTGTGAGGGATGCATGTTAGGCAAACAACACAGAGACTCTTTTCCTTCTAGATCAACTTGGAGGGCTAAGGATCCACTGGAGCTAATTCACACTGATATTTGTGGTCCAATGCAAGTTGAGTCCCACTCTGGAAACAAGTACTTCCTGCTGTTCATAGATGACTGCACTAGAATGGCATGGGTCTATTTTCTGAGAAATAAGTCTGAAGCATTTGGATGTTTTAAAAAGTTTAAGGCGATGACTGAGTTACAGTGTGGCCATAAGGTGAAATGCCTTAGAAGTGATAGAGGAGGGGAATTCCTTTCTGCAGAATTCATTCAGTACTGCAGTGATTTAGGAATCCAGAGGCAATTAACTATGTCTTACACTCCTCAACAGAATGGAGTGTCAGAGAGGAAGAATAGGACTGTGGTGGAAATGGCCAAGTCTATGCTGCATGAAAAAAATCTTCCATACATGTTTTGGGCAGAAGCAATCAATACTGCAGTCTACTTACTTAATAGATGTCCATCCAAATCCTTGGAAAAGACAACACCATTTGAGGCATATAGTGGAAGGAAGCCTGGAATTGCTCACTTGAAGATATTTGGCTCACTCTGCTATGTACTCATCCCTTCTAATCTTAGACACAAGTTAGAAGAAAACAGTCATAAATGTATATTTGTTGGATATGGTGCAAGTGAGAAGGGCTACAGATTGTTTGATCCAATTTCAAGGAAGATAATTCTTTCAAGAGATGTTATGTTTGATGAGAGTGCTTCTTGGGATTGGAATTGCAACACAAGCACTGGAGTAACATTTCCAGTTACCAATGAACAGAATGATGGAAGTGAAGTCTGTGAGACTGGTGGAAATTCACATTCTGAGGAACAAGATATCTTTCAAAGTGAGAATGTGTCTGATAGACCTCGAGCATATGATGATACACCAAAGAAATGGAGAAGTATAAGTGAGATCATGGCTCAATGTAATATGTGTATTATTGAACCTGAAAGTTTTGAGGATGCAGTCAAGGATGAGTCATGGAGAAGTGCAATGAGTGCTGAATTGGAGATGATAGAAAAGAACAAAACATGGCAGCTAGTTGAGAGACCATATGATAAACCTGTCATTGGTGTTAAGTGGGTCTATAAGACCAAACTTAATTTGGATGGCACTGTGCAAAAGAACAAAGCTCGACTGGTGGCCAAAGGCTATTCACAAAAGCCTGAAATCGACTATAATGAGACATTTGCTCCTGTGGCAAGGTTGGACACAATCAGAACATTGCTTGCATTGGCTGCACAGAAGAGATGGAATCTGTATCAATTAGATGTGAAGTCTGCATTCCTCAATGGAGTACTAAAAGAGGAAGTGTATGTTGAGCAGCCTCAAGGCTTTGTGATTGAAAATGAAGAAACAAAGGTGTATAAGCTGAACAAGGCCCTATATGGTTTGAAACAGGCACCAAGGGCCTGGTATGATGAGATCAATGCATATTTCAATAGTGCAGGATTTGAGAAAAGTTCAAGTGAGGCAACTTTGTATGTTAAGACAAAGAAGGACACTGGTATCATCATTGTCTCTTTATATGTAGATGACATCATATACACTGGTAGTAGTTCACAAATGCTGGAAGAATTCAGAAATGACATGATGAAACACTATGAGATGACAGATTTGGGCTTATTACATCATTTTCTGGGAATGGGTGTGCTACAAACTGAAAATTGTATCTTTATACACCAAAAGAAGTATGCACAGAAACTAATTGAAAGATTTGGTCTGAAAGACTGCAAGCCGGTTGCTACTCCACTTGTCATGAATGAGAAATTGTGCAAAGTTGATGGTAGTGAAGCTGCAGATGAAGGGGAATATAGGCAGCTTGTTGGAAGTCTGCTCTATCTAACTGCAACAAGACCTGATGTGATGTTTGCATCAAGTCTGTTGGCAAGATTCATGCATAACCCCACCAAGAAACACATGGGAACAGCCAAGAGGGTACTGAGATACATCCAAGGAACAGCTGATTTTGGCATTGTCTTTGAAAAGGGAAAAGCAACTACCCTAATTGGTTATTGTGACAGTGATTGGGCTGGAAGTGAGGATGATATGCGAAGTACTTCAGGATATGCATTTACACTAGGATCTGGTGTATTCTCATGGGCTTCAATTAAACAAAACACTGTGGCTTTGTCTACTGCAGAAGCAGAATATGTCAGTGCTGCAGAAGCTACCTCTCAAGCAAAGTGGCTAAGATTTGTCCTTGAAGATTTCAGGGAAGAACAAGTGGAAGGAACGCAGATTAGGTGTGATAACACATCAGCCATTGCTATGGCAAATAATCCTGTGTTTTATCAAAAGACAAGACATATCAACAGGAAATTCCATTTCATCCGAGAAGCAATTCAAGCCAAAGAAGTTGAGCTGATATACTGCAGAACTAAGGAACAGATTGCAGATATTCTTACCAAAGCATTACCTAAAGATCGATTTGTGTATCTGAGAGAGTTACTTGGAGTTAAACCAGCTAAAGGGTTAGAAGGGAGTGTTGGTGTGTAACCTCTTCAGCTGGAGCTTGGTGGCAAAGATCAAACCACATGTTTATGTTTTCTGTTTTTGAATGTAAGCCTTTTGGATCACAGTCCACATGGCAGCTAAATGTGTATCTAGACTAAGTAATAGAATAAGACAAGTTGCATCATCTCATAGGTTGATAGCAATGAGTGGTTGAGATTGTATTGTGAGTTTGAGAGTGAAGGATCTCCTTTCATCTTTCAATGATGTAAAACGGTTACAAATGGGTGTAAGAAGTGAGTGGAATCGAAGAGACATTTTTAATCCATCTTCTTCGCTCTGAAAACCTTCTTCCATTTTCTGATTCATTCTTGAGCATCTCCATTGAAATATATATCAAGATTACTCACATCCAAAAACACTAACATGGTGGTCCAGGAGTTGTCGCCGCTCCGACGGTGACTCAAGCTCCCTCGCCGGCGCCGATGGCTCAAACACCGGCTCCTCATGGGCCGGCGCCGGCTCAGGCTTCCTCCAGCTCTGCGCCTCCGCCCGCTGAGGCTCTTCTCATCTCTGAGATGACGCTGACCGCTCCGCCGCCGTCGTCTTCCAAGGTCGTCCGGCATCCGGCGAGGCCTGACTACGGAAAGGTCGGCGAGAAGGTCCAAGCCAGGGCCAACCACTTCTTAGTGGAGGTTGCGGCGAAAGGTCTCAATCACTACGATGTAAGCGTCCTTCTTCCTTTGTTCTTTTTGCAGTTTTCACTTTCGTTCTTATTTTTCTGTGTTCTTCTGTCCATCTGCATGTTACAGTTAATTTTTTAATCTTCTTTTACGTTTTCCTTTTCTTTTTGTTTTTGAAAACTTGACTAGGTGTCGATTACCCCTGAAGCTGCATCGAAAAAGATCAACAGGGACGTAATTAAGCAGCTCGTAAAACTTTACAAGGATTCCCACCTGGGCAAGAGAACCCCAGCTTATGATGGGATGAAAAGTATCTATACAGCAGGCGCCTTGCCATTTGCCTCCAAAGAGTTTGTGGTGAAGTTGGCCGACAAGGAAGGCCGGGAGGGTTCCTCTGCAGCAGCTGGTGCCAAGAGGTATGTTTTTATGAAAGTTTAGTGACATGTTGTCATTTTTGCATTGTTTTTTATTTGTTGCGGTTTTTTTAATGTTTACTTCTTTGTGTTTGAATGGGCTTACAGAAGGGACCGAGATTTCAAGGTTACTCTTAAATTGGCTAGCAAACCCGACCTTTATCGACTCCAGCAGTTCCTACGAAGCCAGCAGCATGAGTCGCCTCAAGACGCAATTCAAGTTCTGGATGTTGCTCTTAGGGCTACACCTTCGGAAAAGTAAAGTCATTATTTCTTAGAAGGGTACAAGATTTATGTTGTCCTTATGTACGTTTTTTCCTTAACTACTGACTGTTTGAGTGTTGTAATTTCTATCAGATACACTGTTGCTGGGAGGTCTTTTTTTGCCATTGAGCTTGGGCAGAAAGGTGATCTTGGTGACGGTCTGGAATACTGGAGAGGCTTTTACCAGAGTCTAAGGCCGACTCAGTTTGGGCTTTCACTCAACATAGGTAATGCATTGACCAAAATTTCCCTGTTCTGATAATCATATGAAGTTAAGTAACAAGAGTGTTGTGACTATCTTTTTTTTATTCATATATTTGCAGATGTATCAGCAAGAGCATTTTATGATCCTGTCCTGGTAACTGTGTTTGTGAAGAAACTTTTAAATTACAGAGAACTGTCAAGGCCTTTGCCTGATCGCGATCGTTTGAAGGTATTTACTATTTTTGTTTCGATTTGTTTCAATTTGTTTCATGCAGTTTTGGTAGGCAACTTATCAAAGAGTAAAGCAATTATGAATAAAATACAATGTGAATATGTTGAGTTAATAGTTTGTAATTATTTTCTACCAGTCTGAACAACTAAGTACAAGTAATTTATGCTAGTTGTGGGTTATATTTATGCAGCAGATTTGCTAGTATTTATGCTCATTTGGTTTTGAAGCTGCATTTTGTTTTAGCATGTAATCAGTTGTTTTTATCTTGAATTGACTTGTCCATTTTGGATTGACTTCCTTTGGATCAGGTGTAGATATCTACATAGACTAATTTATTCAGAGTTCTGTGTATTACTATTTACTTATGTTTGTCCAAAATTGTTGCTTAAAAGTATTTGTCTTAATCAGAACTGGTCGGCATTCTGTTACTTACAGGTGAAAAAGCCCTTAAAGGGGCTCAAGGTAGCAGTTTCTTATCGTGAGAATAGATCTTATAAAATCAGTGGGGTCTCCGTCGAACCGCTGAACAAGTTGACGTAAGTCTTGTAATCTTTACGTTACATTCATGCTTATATCTTGTTTATATGTAAATAGACTTCTTGTGGTACTTGATTTGCTTGAAATATAGAACACGACATTTCTTACACATTATCTACTTTTGTTATCATACATCGTAAGGGGTAATTTTGAAAAGAAAATCAAATTGAGTTATGACGGTGTTCCATGGTAACAGACCATTCATAACTTATTATCCATCTTTGCGTTTTAGGTTCACTCAAGAAGATAATAGTAGAATTTCAGTAGTACAATATTATCGCGATACATACAATATTGTGCTAAGGGATGTGGCAATGCCTGCGCTTCAATCTGGGAGCGATTCAAAACAAGTTTATTTGCCTATGGAGGTTCCTTTCTTGACTTCTTAGCCATTTTATTTCCTAGCATGTTTCAGTTCTAAGTACGGTAGTAGTATTGAGAAGATAGTTTACTTATTTAACTTTTTGGCAGCTTTGTTCCATTGTAGCTGGGCAGAGGTACACTAAGAAGTTGAATGAGAGACAAGTAACAGCTCTTCTGAGAGCAACTTGTCAACGCCCTGGAGATAGAGAACGAAGTATATACCAGGTCTGGATGTGATTTAATCTTTTCAACCAATGGCACTCTTTTCCTAATCTAGATGGTTTTCATTTTGTTTCTGGTGCTGACGTTTCTGCATCTGTGATTCTGTGCAGATGGTTAAACACAATGCTTACAATAAAGATGAGCTTGTCCAGCGGGAATTTGGAATGCATATAAGAGAAGATATGGCTTTAGTTAACGCTCGTGTGTTGCCGCCGCCTTCGGTAATTATTTATTTCCAATTTTGTTTGAATATTGCAAGTGTTTTTTTATTCATCTTTTTTTTGTCTTTGCTGGTGTTTGAATTGATGACAACAGCTGAAATACCATGACACTGGTCGTGAGAAGTCTGAAAATCCACGAATGGGGCAATGGAACATGATCAATAAGGTATGGTATTGGTTTTTAATTTGTTTAGATGGATCTGTGTGTATGTTGAACTCCATTGCATGCATATTGAATCCTTGATGTGTTTTGAGGGTAGTTACATTTTAAAATACTGTTTTTTTTTAACGGCTTTTGTGATATGTGATGCGCATCAAAATTAAACCATTGTTCTTATTAATTAGAAATTTGGTTTCTGATTATTTTTAGTTTATTCTGGTTCTGTAGAAAATGATTAACGGTGGTCGAGTGGATTTCTGGGCATGCGTCAATTTCTCCCGATTGGACCAAATTTTAATTTCCGATTCTGTGAGGATTTGGTTAATATGTGCGGCAGCAAGGGAGTGGTACGACTTCCTTCCTTAACTTTCTCCTCTTTCTTAACTTACTCCTCTCTTTGCATTGAATTGTTTCTTTTCCTAACCAAATTGTTTATTTCCTAGCATTTCCATCCGCAACCTTTACTTCCTCATCAATCAGCACACCCTGGGCAAATAGAGAGGGTGCTTAGAGATATCCATAAGACGTCTAGCAAGAAACTTGATGAAATTGGACATAAGGGAAAACCTCTTCAGTTGTTAATTGTCATTTTGCCTGATGTCACTGGATCATATGGTGAGTAGCAATCTTGGAACAAAAACTCTTGTATTTCTACAATATCATGCTTAAAATAATTGTCTTGTATTTCAAGAAAATCATGTTTAAAATCTGACGTATTGATTGCTTGCAGGGATGATAAAACGAATCTGTGAAACTGAGTTAGGAATCGTGTCTCAGTGCTGTCAGCCTAAGGCAGCATCAAAGCTGAGTAAACAATACCTTGAAAATTTGTCGCTCAAGATAAATGTGAAGGTTCGTTACAACAACAACATAGTCTTTTTCCACTAAGTGAAGTTGGCTATATGAATCCTATAACGTCATTACGCTCGATTCTGTGTCACGTCTTCCATTAGATCCAAGTACTCTTAGTCTTTTCTTAGAGTCTCTTCCAAAGTCCTAGGTCTTCCTCTACCCCTTTGGCCCTGCACATCTATCTCGTAATCACATCTTCTAACCGGAGCAAAAGAAAAGAAAGAAAGAGATTATATTGTCCATGACATTACTTATTGTGTGTGTTCTTTATGTGTTGTCTCACATTACTTAAAACCAGGGTCGGGCCAGGCCCAGTGCGGGTAGGGCGACCGTCCGGAGCCCAAAATAATTGGGGGCACCAAAATTATTAGGGTGGTATATTTGTATATGTTTTCATAAGAGTATAAATTTATAAAATTTGGTTTAATGACAAAGAAGTTTAACTAGAACTAGTGGCTTTGTTGTTTGAAATTAATGAGAAAGTCTTGGGTTCAAAACACCATGTGTGCTTATTTACTTTTCAATTTTTACAAATTTCTTTTCATATGAGTATAATATATATAAAATTTGGCTAAATGATCAAGAAGTTTAATTAGAATCAATGATTTTTGTTGTTTAAAATTAACGAGACATCTAAGTTCGAAATGCTAAGTGCATGTTTATTCTTTTCAATTTTTACGAATTTTTGTTTAGTTGTTAATTTATTTTTAATTATTAGCTAGTAACTATGTGGGTTGTTATTTTTAAACATTTGTTCTAATTCAAGTCTAATCTTCCACAAAGAGTAATGCGTTGACCAAATTTTTAGACCAAATTTGCAAATCATATAACGTGTCACCAAAAAGTTTAATTTAGTACCAATTTATTACTTATACATATCAATTAAAGACTCAAAAATATCATTATTTTTTCAGTCCCATATTGACAAGGTTAGTAAATAAGAAAAAACACCTCCCAATTTATACAATAATAAAAACACCTCCCGATTTATACAAAAACACTTTAAAAGTTCAGATGGAAAACAAAACTCATATCTATCTATTTGTAAACTCAGAGTTTTTTTGTTTCCTTCTCACGATACAAAATAAATTAGTTTTTCCTTGTTTCTAAATTATTAAGTTTGAAGTGTTTTTCTAAGTATAATTTTATCGATGTCTTACGTGTGAAAACAAATAATTTTCTTATATAAAGTGAGGGCATATTTTTTGGCGTCGCCCCGGGTCTCAAAAATCTCTAGACCGGCTGCTTAAAACATTAAAATGTTGACACCATTGAAAACTGTTGTAGGTTGGCGGAAGGAACACTGTTCTAACTGACGCCATTCAAAGAAGGATTCCTCTGGTTAGTGACATTCCCACAATCATCTTTGGTGCGGATGTTACCCATCCTCAACCTGGGGAGGACAGCAGTCCGTCAATTGCAGCTGTAAGCTCTGTCTTTTATTTTGATTTCATTTTAATTAAAAATGGATAATGTGTTAATCTGTTAATTTATTCCAACAGGTGGTGGCGTCCATGGATTGGCCAGAGGTCACCAAGTACAGAGGAATTGTTTCTGCACAGGTTCACCATGAAGAAATAATCCAAGATCTGTATACCGTAACACAGGACCCTAACAAGGGACTTGTTGCTGGAGGAATGATCAGGTAATTGGGTCAACATGCACCTGCTTTTGTTATTGTTTCAATTTTTATTTTTTTTTTAAATAATAGCCGATTATATTTTCTTATCATGATTATTTTCATGATGTGAGGGAGCATTTCAGAGCATTTCAACAAGCAACTGCTCGAAAACCCGAGAGAATTATATTCTTCAGGTAATAATTGTTTATGCTGTGGTCAAGGAAAATCAAACAACACGACAACACCATGCTAATACTTGTTTTGATGTTTGCTCGACAGAGATGGAGTTAGAGAAGGGCAATTTAGTCAAGTTCTGTTGTATGAAATGGACGCTATAAGAAAGGTATGCTGACTACTGGAATTCCAGAATTATTTTTTTATTCTTTAGATAACTTGTCGTTGATCACTATTTAATTATTTAAATTGAGTAAGTAGTTAGTGAATTATTTTTTAAGATAAGCGACTTTATCTAATATGTGTGTCACTACCTTTTCAGGCTTGTCAATCGCTTCAGGAGGGATATCTGCCATCAATTACTTTTGTTGTGGTGCAGAAATGGCATCATCCTAGCCTGTTTCCTAGATAATCGGAGGACTGATAGGAGTGGCAATATTCAACCAGGTTACAATTTTATATGCATTGAGAATCTGAGATTTATTAAATTTGATGCATTTCTGGTTTGCGCTTTAACTCTCTTTATCTTGTCTAGGCATTGTCATTGACACCCAGATTTGTCATCCGACGGATTTTGACTTCTATCTCAACAGTCATGCTGGCATTCAGGTACTATATGTGTTGTTGATTTACGTATGCCAGTTCCCTTTTTGCGGGGGTTTCCTTGTCCTCGTTGAGGATGTATTTGTGTTCTGTTCACTTTTAAATATGAAATATTCTGCTGTGCTATAATTTGAACTGTTATCTTCTTAGCTATGTAGGGAACTAGCAGGCCTACGCATTACCATGTCTTGTACGATGAGAACAAATTCACCGCAGATGGACTGCAGATGTTAATGAACAACCTATGCTACACGTAAGCAGACAATAATTTCAATACTTACTCTGGCGTTTGCACTTGTACGATTCCAATTTGAAGATAACATATTGTTTGATGACTTTCTAATCGTATGTTTTTCAGGTATGCAAGGTGCACTCGCTCAGTTTCCATTGGTATGCACTTGAGTTGGATTCATACATCTGTTTTCTGAAATTATACTTTTTCCTGATCATGCCACTGATGTATGTGTTTTTTGATGCAGTTCCTCCTGTGTACTATGCTCACTTGGCTGCCTTCCGTGCAAGATACTACATTGAAGGCGAGCACTCAGATGGAGGTTCTACTGCCGGATCGACAGCTGGGGGTTCTGGTGATGTATAGAAGCCCATGTAGCTCTGAGGGTTTTGTAATCGGTTCAATATTTTCCGTTCGTTTCGTTTTTTTGGGAAAATTATTGTTCACAAGTATTTTCACGAGATAATATTCACAATTGGCGCTATGATTGACAAAAATCTGACAAGATTCTAATAGTTGTGCAAGAACCATACATTGACAAGGTGCTAAAATCCATCAAACTCCTTGTTGGGTGATGCTTAGCCAAAGCCAAGGTGAATACTATACCTCGACTTTCGACTTTGGATAGGGGCTTGTTCAGGAAGCAATGCCCACCGAAAATATATATTTTCGAAGAAGCTTCACATATCTTATGCAGGGCCGGTTCAGAGATTTTTGAGGCCCGGGGCGATGTCAAAAAAAGTGCCCTAACTTCATGTAAGAAAATTATTTATTTTCACACATAAGACATCGAAAAAATTATACTTAGAAAAACACTTCAAACTCAATAATTTAGAAACACAGAAAGACTAATTTATTTTGTATTAAGAGAGGGAAACAAAAAAACTTCAGGCTTACAAGTAGATAGATGATGAGTTTTGTTTTTCATCTGAACTTTGAATGTGTTTTTGAATAATCTTATTACTAACCTTGTCAATATGGGACTAAAAAATAATGATGTTTTCGAGTCTTTAATTGATATGTATTATTAATGAATGGGCACTAAATTAAACATTTTGATGACATGTCATATAATTTGCAAATTTGGTCTACGTATTATTCTTTGTTGAAGATTAGACTTGAATTAAAACAAATATTTAAAAATAACAACCCACATAGCTACTAGATAGTAACTAAAAATAAATTAACAACCAAACAAAAATTGGTAACAATTGAAAAGAATAAACATGCACATAGCATTTCGAACTTAGGACCTCTTGTTAATTTTAAACAACAAAAATCATTGTTTCTAATTAAACTTCTTGATCATTTAACCAAATTTTATAAATTTATACTCTTATAAAAAATAAATTTGTAAAAAATGGAAAGTAAATAAGCACACATGGTGTTTTGAACCCAAGACCTCCTCATTATTTTCAAATGACAAACCACCACTTCTAGTTAAATTTTTGTGTCTTTGAACCAAATTTTATAAATTTATACTCTTATAAAAACATATATAAATATATCACTCTAATAATTTTGGTGCCCCTAATTTTTTTGGACCCTGGACGGTCGCCCTGCCTGCACTGGGCCTGGGCCGGCCCTGATCTTATGGCTGCATATCCATTTCAGATTAAAACTTCATTATGTACGGCTTCATTGTTTTCGTCTCAAATTGAAAGGTAAGTGTTATTCACGCATCTTATTTTATTTCTCACACATTTTGTTAATTTTTTATCATTGCTCTTCTTTGATTTATTCAATCCGACAGTCAAAATGTATGTAAGAAGTAAAAATGGATGTGAATATCACTACCTGTTGAAATATCGATTGAGATTAAAACCTTATTCCTTACGGCTTCAAATCCAAAAGGTTTCAAACACCAAAGCCATGAATTCTGGAAAAGTATTGCTCAATGTCTCAGGCACGAGAAATTTGTATTGTGATCAGAATACGGGTGGGGTGGTACATCACGTATTTTTATACAAGTGGCGGGAGATTTTATTTTTTAAGTTATTAATTTTTTAACACACATATCCTACCATTTGTATAATGACACATGATATACCATCTCATATTCCAATCACACCGAAAAATATCTCCTCATGCACGTCAATTTTCCTCGTACCAACCAACCGTGTCTCTAACATGGCTGACAGATATACGATTACAACGAAGAAAGACCATGCCATCCAGTTGGTAAAAAAAAAAATTGTTTCCAATGCAAACTATTCAATCTCCACAATATTTTGTGTATTAATCATTGAATACCTTACGTCACTTTTAAGTCCGCTCTTACTGATCATTTGACCATGCTTGAACTCAGATATCATTTTGCTCTACCAGCAATAAATACCATGGATGGGTCAATATTTTATCAAGGCGAGCAATATCAACATCAGACTTCATGCTCTAAACCAAATGTGTGAGCTCAAAATTAGGACATGGATCAAAATGATATTAATATTGAGCACCTTGATAGAATATCGACCAATCCATGGTATCTATTGATTGCAATCACAACCTCCCATTTGCAATCAAAGAAGATCCACGTCCTAGTTTTGACTAGAATCTTAAAACTAGTTATGTCACTACTTATTGCAATCAACAACCTCCCATTTGCAGCTGACGATTAACAATACAAATCAAATGCAACGTAAATTTTGCACAAACGCCATAATTTTCTTGACCTTCACTACTTTACCCCCACAAGTTTCGGCAATACCATAAACTCATGCCAACAAGAAAAAAGTAGATACTGTTTGAGATTTTTTTTTTTTTTTTTTTGGTCAAAGGTATAGTAATTCATTAAACAAAGTCCAAACGGATGTAAACAGCTTCCAACAAGCCCTAAAAAGGATTGACATAAACAAAAAAAACACTACCGATGCAAACGAAGCATGAGTAATGGTTTCTCTCTGCAGCGAGTACAAAATGGTAAATAACAAAAATGCATAAGGGGTTTCAACCCAAAGGAAAATACCCTGCTAAGTGGCTCAACCAATAGAGGACTAAAAGTGGATTTTCTTCTCTAGAATTATACTCATAAATGATTTTACTAAAATTGCAAAATATTAAAAATTTTGTTAAAAATTAAAGTGCTTCCTCAAAGAGCACTTAACAGGTGTTTCTCTGAAAAAAAAAACACTTCTAAGATCTAAAAGCATTTTTAATTTTTTTCCAAATGTGAAAATACTTTTATATTGCCAAATTTTATCCCTTGTAGAGGGAGAATAAGTATTTGGTGCATAGATCAAATTGATGGGTGCAAAAAAAAGCATCCCTAATCCATGTATAAAGCCCAATTTAACAAGTAGAGGCCCATCATTTTGAGTGAGCTTCGGCCCACCGCCCAGCCTACAGCCCCTGCAAATCATCACCGTCTGCGGTACACACGCTCGTAGAAGTAACAAGTTCACAAGGTTACAAATTCTGATACAAGAGCAAAAACCCTACAAATCTTTGAATTTGAATTTAGGGTTTTTCCCAGTGAGATCGAAATTATGAGCCGATTCAGCCGAGCTTCCATATTTGCTTCCCAAATCTTGAGGCCCATTGAGAGCAAGAAGCAGCATCTTCTTCCAGCTTCCCAGCATTTCTTAGCTCAAAGAAGCTCCAATCGTTTCTTCGACATTTACAAGGTACCCCATCTCTTATTTTACTCCCACCAATTCAAAAGTGCAATTATTTATTTATTTATTTATTTATTTATTTATTTATTTATTTCGAAATTAGCCAAAACCCAGTATTGTTAATGGAAATTAGTGAACCCCATTTGATTTGCAGCTTGGAAGCAAAGCAGCTATAGAGAAAGAGCGTGCCCGGCTGTAAGTTTTTGTACCAATTTATTTGCTTTTCAATTTTTGGGGGACAATGTATCAATATTAATGCATTGAACTGCTATAACTTAGGGCAGTGCAGATGAGTTGAATAGGGGATATTTTGCTGATATGTCAGAGCTTAAAAAACATGGTGGGAAGGTAAGGAAACACTACGATCAACCCGGTGCAAGTTTGTTACTTTTAAATGTGATTTTGCATCCATAGTTCATTTATGGGGTGGGATGATCAACCCAGTGCATTGTCGTGCCGAAAGGAATACCTTTTGATTTATCTCAAAATTTGGAATTGGGGTGGTAAGTAGTAGTAACTGATAGCAATATTAGGCCTTTTGGAGGAAGCATTATGCTTTTTTAAATCATGCTGATGGGGTATGATTTTATAGAAAGCTATTCTGTGTGTAGATTTCTGTGGCAAATAAAACCATAGTTCCTGCAACGGCAGCTGTAAAGTTTCCTGACTTAGAAGTGAACTACTCTGATGGAAAAATATTAAAGCTTCCCGTTAGCTCCAATGGGAATGGAAATGTCGCTGAAGCCAACAAATTGGAAACCCCCAAGGCTTCTTTAGTTTGCCTTTCATTTCGAGCAAGCTCCCAGGTATGCAATTGAGTTATTGCTGTAGTATTTTTTATACTTTCTAATGCACAACCCTGTCTTGAATTATTTGCAATGCTCAAGGAATTCTTATAGAAGACTTATGCACTCTTTACTGTGTACATATGTATAGGACCTCTCTATCAGTGAGAATAAGGCCAGTATGACTGTATGTGAGAAAAGGGAACTAGAACGATGGAATTATGTTTTGCAATTTATTCATTCTCTTATGAACATGAAGAGAAATACCGTCTTTTTTTTCTTTTTTTTTTACAAAAATCTCCAATAATAATAATGATAGCAAGACAATGTCTAGGAATTGAAGGTAATCTTTCTATCGTCTGTGATTGGATAGTTGTAAAGCCATCGAATAATGGCGAGGCACACCTTGGATGGAATTTGCTTTGTAAACCTTAGAACATAAGATGTACGTGGGAGGTGACAGATACAACTGATCACTATTATTTTTTTTGGTTTGGAGAGGGAAATTCAATTGATTGTTATCCTAGGTAAGCAGATTTGTTCGTTAGTGTAATCCTGAAGATCCATCTCAACTGACTCGTAGATCTATATGCCGAAAGATGCATTTAAGTCATCCCTTTAGCAGGGGAAACCACTAGAACAGCCTTATTGATGTTAAATTTATTTAGTGCTTACACATCTCAAGCGTGTGTACATTGTTCAACTGACCTCAGGGTGGTGTCTTTTTTCCATTTCCAATATTCAATCTAGGTAATATGTAAGCTAGGTGGCAACTTTGTACTATGTATTGGTACTTTTTCATGGATGCATTATGTTTGGCTCTTGGTATGGAATGTAAATTGTTCGTTAAACTTGTTATGTTATCGCATTTATGGTTTTCTGTTACTGTTGTTGCTACAAAAATTAATTTTTTTTTCCTTGACAGGGAATGATTAATTCTTGGAGCGCCCCTTTTCTTGATGCTTTTAGTGGTTCAAAGGATGTTCAACTATATGAGGTATAGGTAGTTTTATAAATCTTCATCATTTATTCAACTTTCTGCTTTTAGCTGTAAGTATTTACCCATTTGTGCTTGCAGCTATAACACGTTTCTGGAATTCTTTAAGTTTTAGATAAAGTTCCGTGCAAAGTGTGATGCAAGTGTGAAGTAACCCCTCTTAATTACTTGAAGTGGGTGCATCTAACATTTCTGTGACATTTCTTCTACTTTGCTTTATTTGTTTTTTCTATTGAAGGAGCCATAAGAGGAGCATGGTCCCTTGCCTTGATTTTGTTTGGGGATGTACTTGTGCTATAGTTATTTCTTCCTCAACTAAATTTAGCTTAATGCATATAGCACACTCTGTGTGTGGGGGCGCGCGTGCATGCATGTGTTTTGTTGGGGTAGTGGTGATTAAAATCTAAGGAACTTCACCTCAACCTTGTTCTTTTTCTCGTATTATTCAGTAATATATCAATTGGAAATCCATTTAACTATTATCATTACATATAACTTAATTAATGAACCTTCTTCCAGGTATCATTAATAGACTCATGGTTATTATGTCGGAGTCCAATTAAGAAGCTTTTGCTTTGGATTATGAGGAAACCAAAGTATGACGAAAGCACTGAACTTAAAAGGCAGATTGTATATTCATTTGGTGACCATTATTACTTCAGAAAAGAACTTAAAATACTGAACCTTCTGACCGGGTACGAATGCTTTCTATTGCCAGTGAATTTAATGGTTCTGTGAATTGTTGGTATAATTTTTTTGACAAGTTGCATCTTGTTAATGTTTCCACTGAATAGGTATACATTCCTGCTCGATAATTTTGGTAGAATAAGATGGCAAGGCACTGGATTGGCTACGGAAGAGGAATCGTCATCCCTTCTTTCATGCACGAAACTGCTCTTGGAAGAGAAATAAGGTGGAAGCTCACCCTTGACATGTACATCTTCAGGTGATACGAGCTCATAATTCAAGGATGCTAGACTCGAGCAATTTAACTCATAATACCACATTTCTGTATTTCGTGTTTAGTTTTAAAGGGTCGGGGGACGCTTTAGTTCAACTTAGAAATTGAAGTTGGCAGTTCGTCATATGTTAAGATTAAGGTTAGGTGAAGAGTGTTCGTTGTAACAATAAAAATGAGAACGTGTTTTGGTTCAGTTCTTTGGTCCGTAAAGCTTGAAATTTTCGATTTAACTCATGTAGTTTACTAAAGGGTTGCAACCTGAGCACCTCAAACATGCTCTTAGCATTGATTGATTTATATTTGATTACCAAATATGATTCTTATAAATATTTGCATAAGATGTTGCCAAAAAAAAAGCCAACAGTTGGGAAGGCCGAAGAGTGTAGACCTATGTTTTGGCACTCTAAAATATAGTTTTTTTACTTTGAAATCTTAGCTATATTTTTTCCCTCTCTAACCGTAAAAGGCGAGAATAAAAAAAATAGAGTTTTAACGAAAAGCCCACGGTACTGTTCATTTTAACGAAAAATCATATTTTTACACTAAAAAGTCAAACTTGGTACTATTCATTTTACCCTTTATTTTGTCCTTATCATTCAAACTCAAAGTTTTCAAACCATTTTCATTAGTTTTCCTTAAAAAAAAAAAAATCCATGTAGGCTCCACAAAACTTTTGTCGAAGGGCTAAACGTAGCCCGCTGAAGGGCTACAAGTAGCAAACCCGAGGACTACTTATAGCTAGTCCTACCTGCTGGACTAGGATACAGCCCTCTTGCTATAGACGTACTTTGCACATATTTGGGCATTGGCTAGATAACCTAATATTTGTATTTACAAAGAAAACTACTGTTAGTACTCTCATTTTATCTTTATTCTCTCCAAAGTTAATAGTCTTTAATTTATTTTGGTTATTTACTAATCTTATTTATGTTGGTAAAGAAACATAAAACACGTTGCTTGACAGCAAGCTCCGTTCCAAAGTAAACAAAAGACGGCAGACCCGACCGTTTCATTTTGGTTTAGCGTGATTTTAGAAATCATATTTTTAATTATATTTTATAGGTCACATAACGTGTCGATTGGTAATTGAATTTTCTATTTAAAAATTATAAAGTAATGCAATCATCAATGGTCTTACCGTAAAATTTAAAAATATTATCTAAGATAAACTCTTTAATATCTCTATTTAAAAATATTTTTACTCGCCATTCTCAAATAATGATGATACTTAAATTCATCATACACACCACTCTATTAAAGTTTCTTTTTATTAAATTATGTGTTTAATTAATATAATTTTGAAATATGTACTTAAATTTTACATTTAAATTCATCTACCGGTTATAAATATGACAATGAGCATCCCATCACTACCATTTTCATTTAGTTTATGGGTAAATGAAGAGGGTCCCAATCTATGCGCTTTCTGACATCACATCGCCTACGTCATCCAATTTTCTATGGAATAGCTTAGCTACAGGCGTCAACCTGCCAGCTTGTCCTTGTCTTTTTGTTGGAGCTAGGAAAGCAGCCAGGCAATTTCCAACACATTTTGATTATTTTAACACTTCTTATCTATTGTTAAAAGTGTGAGAAATGTTTAGAATTAAAAGTGGAATTTTTTATAAATTTTAAAATTTTACAGTTTAATATTAATTTTTATGTTAATATTATAAAATATTGTGACAAAAATATGAGCTGACAGATAGTTGATAAAGAATCCTACTTTTAAAAAATGTCTCCTTAACATTTCACTAAAAGTATTGCAACGAAAATTAAGGAATTTTAATTCACTATATAGTTACTCAATAATATCGAAGAAATGCATGAATTTTTTTTTTCAAACTTGAAGATGGAAGATGATTTATTCATTTCAAACCATGAAGATGAAATATTCATAAAAAAACTTACGCATCCTTTTAAAAATAAAAAATTATTCACTTACACCATACTTTGACTTTTATGATTTACTCTTTTCTTCTCTTATCAGCAATGACTAAAATATCGATAATATCGGCGATATATCGCCAATATTATCGTTTTTCAAAGACACCTATATTTTCCCACGTATCCGTCTCATTATCGTCAAAATATCACGATATATTCGATATTATCGAAAAAGTCGTCGTGGCTCCGTCGTCGAAAAGGCAGCCGATGCTGCGTCGTCCCAGCTGCCCAGATATATCTCTGCAATCAAGGCTCAGACCCAAGATCTGCGCCTCAACGACGCCGATTCCCCCGCCGTTGTCAAAGTCGAGGCGAAAGAGCTCGCAGAACAAATCGCAGTTGTAGATCCAGAACCCGTGGTCTATCCCCACGGCGAAGCAGGCGTGGTCTTGGTTGAAGCAGACGTGGAACAAAGACGGAGGTGAGCGCGGCGCCGGCGGGGCAAGCTCCGAGGGGAGGAGGAGAATGGGTGGTTGTTGTGGAGGTTGAGGTTGGGGTTTGGGGGCGATTGGGGGTCGTGGTGGTCGTCGCTGGAGTCAACGACAGAGGTGGGGTTGTTGTCGGTGGGATCGGTGAGGAAGGCGGAGAAGGATCAAGAGAACTCGCCGGAGAGTTCCTGGGTTCGCCGACGAGGCGGAAGACGCGGACGAGGAGGAAGGCGAGGGATGAGGAGAAGGCCATATGGGAGAAGGATCGAGAAAGGTCTCTGTGCGTGTGTGTGGGAGAAGGGAGAAGAGAGAAGGATCGAGAATTCGAGAGATCTGTGTGTGTGTGTTTGTGGGAGAAGGGAGAGGGAGAAGAGAGAAGGATCTAGAGACGACTGACGTCTCTGTGTGCATGTGTGCGTGTGTGCGTGTGTTGTTGTGCGTGTGTGGTGTGCGTGTGTGGTGGCGTGTGTGATCCCTGTGTGTGTGTGTGTGTGTGTGTGTGTGTCGTTGGCGTGTGTGTGTGTGTAGGTGGTGTGTGACGGTGTGAGAAAAGAAAAGCATCTAAATAATTCAACTTTTACAGCTTTTAGGAATGGTACAATTTTTTACAAGACAAAAATAATGGTGGTTTCATGCATCAAGATTCAAAACCATGTGCCACGCGTGATATTCTTTCACATTCTCAGAGGTGGAGTATCAGATGATCACACATTTTTTGACCATGGACAAAAATAATGGTGGTTTCATTCAAAAGCATCTAAATAATTCAAAACCCAGACAACTTTTACAATTACAACTTGTACAATTTCAGACCATGGACAAAAATAATGGTGGAGTATCAAACCATGGACAACTTTTACAATTTCAGACCATTCAAAATCGTGTGCCACTGTGTTATTCTTTCACATTCTCAGAGGTGGAGTATCAGATCATCACACATTTTTTTACCCTTCGAAAATTAAAATCTCTATTACACCTTTTCGTTTCTTCTTCTTCCTTTACCCCTTTCAGAGCCATTCCAGATCTATTCCAGAGGTTCAACACAAGGGGTTCCATATTTAAGGTAAGTTTACAAACTTATATTTATATTATTGTAATTTATACTTGCATGTTAATTTTTTGAAGTAATTAAGTAATGTTGTATAATTATTCCCTAGAATAATTTTAATATGTTTAATGTTATTTATTATTTTATTATCAAATTGGATTATTATTCATTAATATTAGGTTTTATTATTCCATATTATTTTTATAATTACTTAAATTCTTACAATCATTTTCTTTACTTCCTATTTAATTTTTCTGTAGAATAACTTTACTTCCTATTTAATATGTTTCCGTCACTACTATATTTTTTGGCCAAAAAATAATTGCCTAATTTTCATGAAAAATAAATATACGTACATTTAAGATGTCCAGTGGAGTTACTAAACGTGATCCAGCTTGGGAACATGGAGACCCAATAGACGGAAACAAACATGGCACAATTTGCAAATATTGTGGTCGGGTAATGAAGAGTGGCGGAGTGACACGACTTAAGTACCATCTTAGTGGATTAGATCCAGCACATAATGTCCAACGATGCGATAATGTCCCCCCAGAAGTGAAGGCATTCATCACCACATTATTAAAAAATAAAAAACAGCAGAAGGAAAAGATAACACATGGAATGGAAAATATTCGAGCTGGGCTACGAGGAGAAGTCATTAGCCAAGCGGTTGACAGTGATGATGATGACGATGAGGACGAATGTGATGATGACATGGGACCTGAAGAACGACGCAGTTTGAAACAAGCATTACGTGCCTCCAAACAGTCAGCATGGGAAAGAGAACACATTCATAAAATTCCTAATAGAGCACAAGGTTCCGGGACAAGTGGTGGTGCACAAATGAGACGGGGAGGCAGTCTTAGAGAATCACAACCAACACCACCAATAGCCCCAAGTTTATATAAGTCATCCAAAGCACGTCAAAAGAGTGTTTGGAGTTATTTCACTGGAAGTAATGTGAAGGAGGGAATGGGGCGTCTAATTAGCAAGTTCTTTATCTATGAAAATGTCTCTGCTGAGAAAGCATCATCACATCGTTTCAAAAATATGGTAGTGGGATGTCAACAGGCCGGTGTTGGAGTACAACCTCCCACTCCCTATGAGATAAGAAACAAATATTTGAATATGGAGTATAAAGACATTGGCGAGTATGTTAACAAGTTGAGGTCAAAGTGGGAAACTAATGGTTGCACAATCATGTGTGACGGATGGACTGGCCCGACCAGATTGTCTATCATAAACTTCAAGGTATACTCCAAGGGAAAGACAATTTTTTTGAAGTATGTTGATGCTTCAGACCATATAAAGAACTACAAGTATATTTACAAATTATTGAGGGATGTAATCATGGAGGTGGGAGAGCATAATGTTGTCCAAGTCGTGACCGACAACGGTTATGCATTTGTCAAAGCTGGAAAAAAGTTAATGAAGCATCATAATGTGTTTTGGACATCATATGCAGCACATTGTATTGATCTCATGTTTGAGGCAATGGGGAAGAGAGAGAATGTTGCTACTGTGGTAAAAAGAGCTAGAACGATCACAAATTATATTTACAATCACGGTTGGTTGTTGGCAAAGATGCGTGAATTTTGCAAAGGAGAAATTATTCGTTCAGCTACCACTCGACTCGCCACCAACTATATTGCATTAGACAGCCTACTTAAGAAGAAAGCAGGGTTAAAGCAACTATTCACTAGTGACGATTGGGCTAACCACAATTTGAGCCGCTCAAATGCAGGTCGTATGGTGGAAAGTATAGTGCTTGATCATGCTTTTTGGACTCAATCAGAACATGTGTGCCAAGTGTTTGAACCTCTTTACAAAGTTTTACGAATCGTTAACACAGAAGTGTATCCTACTATGGGGCAATATATGAGTTGATGCATGTAGTGAAGGATGAATTGGAAAGAAAACATGGTGCAAGGTGGGTCATAAAGATAATTGAAGACCGATGGTATAAAACATTATACCACGATTTGCATGCAGCAGGTATAAATTATGTCATAATTTGCAATTCATTTCTTTAGTTGCATAAGTATTATTTCTCTTATTAGAGTATGTGTTTCTTTGAACAACATATTATTTGAATCCTCGATACCAATACAGACCCGGTGTTGGAGATGATGGTACCCTTATACGTGCTGTACATAATGTATACTCTAAATTAGACCATGCATCACCAGCAGTTGGCCAATTTGGAAATGAGGTACACAATTACTTAAATTATAATAATTACTTTGTTGAATTAAACTAACACGATTTATTGAATTCAGCTAACATGTTTTAAAGATGCAAGAAGAACTTTTGGAGAACCAACATCGGTTGCTGCTCGAACAAAAATGTCTTCTAGTGAGTGTAAACATATTTCACGATAAGTTTATAATAGAATTTGTTGGAGTTATTAGGCTTATCAACATTGTTTTTCATTGTAGCTGAATGGTGGATCATGTATGGGACCGATGCACCAACTGTGAGAAAGTTAGCAATCAAAGTATTATCACAAACAGTTTCCTTATCTGCTTGTGAAAGAAATTGGAGCACATTTGCACTCATACACACAAAGCAAAGAAATAGGTTGGCTCATAGTAGGTTGGAAAAATTAGTTTATTGCTACTACAATATGAAGCTTCAAATTCGAGATAAGGAAGCAGAAATAGATCATGTCGACCGTGGTGACCCACTAGATGTGTTTGATATTGTTGCTAAAGATGATGATACAGAGGGTAACCAACTTTATCAATGGATTAGACCTCTTCATTTAGATGATGATGAAGGCAACCCAACTCCCAAAGTTGCTGAAGAAGCACGTAATGAAGGGATAAATGTAGAAAGAGTATTAGATGAGGAGGTGGGATCTAGCAGCGCTGACTATTTGGAATAACTTTTGCGCCCAAGACCAAGAAACACTGGAATTCCACCTTCTTCCAATCCTACACAACCACAACATCGTGTTGATACTAATGATAGCTCTAGTACAAGATCAGAAGACTCACGTACCACCAGAGGTGGGAATGATGAAGGATATAGTGGAGCTGGAGGTAGTGATGGTGGATATGGAAACTATGTTGGACCACCTCCCGGATTTATGAGCCCCTTCACTGGTGAGGCAAACTTCACACATGCAACACAGGATGAGGACCATGGCAGTAGGCGGGCAGGACCAGGAATTGGTGCCATAGGGAATGACTATACTTGTAGAGAAAGAGGCAAGAGGATTTTGTCAAGTCAAGAAGATGACTCGTTATCTATAACTTCGGACTCTGTTGGAGTGGGAAGTAGTAACTATGGTTATACTCATAACCAACAATTTCCCAACCCTTCATATCCCATTCCTGTTGGGATGGAATCGAGCGACTCATGGAAACAATCTGAGACTCAATCTTCAAATGATTTTGCTTATGGACAAGGTCAACCAATCTCGGATCCATATGGGTGACATGTTAACAATTACATGCAAAACTATTTTGGGGATTTATCATTTGATAACTACTCTTCACAATACACTCACTCTACACATAGAGATGATGAAGATAGTGAAAAATTTGAACCTCATAAGAACTCTATGTGGTACTAAGTCACTCATGTATCTTACCATGCAATGTATAAAGTGTAAAATACTGTACTAATTCATTATATATAAATGATTATGGTGTGTTTAAACTTCTTTCATTAATTACTATATATTTTCTACACTCACAATGTTTGCCAGCTCGCTATATAATCAACTTGATAATGTTAAATCCATCATACAATGCATTTCCTTCCAATATTTTGTGATAAACTAATAGATAATTGACTAAATAAACATCCTGCAAAGTTTCAATAAAATTTTCCAAGTTTTTCTTACAATTTCCGTGGTTTCCATATTATTTTTATCGATATCGATATTATCCCGATATTTCCATCGATATTTCCGTGTTTTCGGACTACCGATATTTCCGATATCATCGATATTTAATACCTTGCTTATCAGTGATGCTATTAATGATAAAAACTCCAAAATTAAGGTAGTGTTATGTGTTTAGGATTGGATTAGAATGATTAACTCACTTTATTCAAGGATGATGAAGATATACATGAATTTTTCTGTCAAGCTTGAAGGTCGAAAATGAATTATCCATTTAGAAAACTCATGCATCCCACTAAAAATTATAAATCATTCATTTTCACATACATTGACTTTGATAAATTGTCAAATCTATTCAAATCATATACACCAAACAAGACATACACACTGTGAGTACAAAAATAAATGTTTTACTCAATTCTTCTCTTATTCGTACATTGAAGTTGAAGTTCAATGACTTAACTCATTTGTGCAAATAATGATTTGGTTGTACGACTTATCTTTTTAATCAAATTAATGTAAAGAAATCTCTGTTAGTTAGGCTATAGCTTATAAATCGTGAGTTAAAATCTAAAATTTAAGCTTGTACGCTTTTATTAATAATAAAAAGAAAAAAATCATGTCAGTGTCAAGATCAAAACCATTTGTTAGATATGTTAGTTCAAGAAAGGCGCGATAACATGTCGGTGGACCAACCAAAGGTAAATGGGCGACAAATTGAACATCTACACAACATAACAACATGAACGTTTGGATAAGAAAACGTGTTTTGTTTTATTAGTTGAAGTTGCAAGCTCTCAAATTAAAAATAGTTTTTTGTTGATGTACAACTTTACCAAAACATTAAAAAATTCATAATTTGACTACCAAATAAGGACAAAGAGATTTGGTATGCTTTGGGGCCCACTGCTAATTTGGTAAAAAGAGAAAAGAAATGTTTTGGACTCTCTAAAAAGGATAAGGATTGTCTGCCCTCCTAGTTGTGGTGCCCTTCCATGACCTCCTATTTTGTGCGGTCACGGTTAAGCTACGTCAACATTTTATATTAATTTTTTAATGAGATAATAAGACAAAAAACAATAAAATATAAAATATTGACGTGGCTTAACCGTGACCGCACAAAATAGGAGGGCATGGAAGGGCACCACAACTAGGAGGGCAGACAATCCTTGTCCCTCTAAAAAATATGACTCTTCATAAACTCAATGAAATTTCACAGTTAACGTCAATTCTTATACCAATATTACAAAATATTTGTGCCAAAAATAGAAGGTATCAGAATTTATGAAAAGTTCTACTTTTGAAAGAGAGTTCCTAAGCTTTCTCAAAAGGAAAATTTTGTATCCAATATTTTCATGCTATTGGCGCAGTGCAAATACCTACGTTTTGCCTTGTGCCAAAGAAATGTGTCCCACATGGTGTTCCAGTACAATACCACTACAAGTTATCACATTGACTACATGCTGGCTGGACCCCCTTACACCATATCATGCACAATGTTTTAAAGCGGTCTAGATAGTGTTAGGCGGGTTGGACGGCTTAGTGACTTTACTTTTATAAATAACTTAGATATTTTATCTACAAATTGTTTAAAGTTGTGCAGGTAACGTTACTTGGCGGACAATTAATCCTACCTTAATTCCCACCAAAAGAAAAGGTCAAAGCTTTCCTTAAAAGAGGGAGCTTGTGGAACCCGCATGTGCAAGGCACACCAAAAACCTTCTGCACTAAGTTTGAGAGAGACTGTACGGAGCAGAAGAATCCAATAGATTTGTTTTCAAAAATATTACTTTTGGGATAAAGATATAATCTGCTGCAGTGACGGTCTACGGAAATAAATACCAGATACGCGCGAGACACGATCATAAGTTTTAGCGGGTTTTGAGGTCTCGGTTTGTGGGGCCCGTCTAAGGATGTTTTAGGTTTAGAATGATTGCTTTCTTCGTTAAATCAAATCACCTCCGCGTTGAAGTCTTCCATGGTAGTGACTGTTTCTTTTCATTTCCAATCAATATCTCTCTGCCATGATTAGACAAATGCTGTCTAAATTTTAGAAGGTTATTATTTCACAGATGCTTTTGCTGTATCGGACTTCAAATTAGATTTATTTTACAGATTAAATTAAACTGATTTTACCTAAAATAAGTAGTATATAAATAGTGAAGTGTTTGGTGTAGCTTACGGAGTATAATATTTTTAAACTCCATAAATTATTTTTTTAATATTTTTTACCCTTTTTAATTTCCTCAAACTTTCCTAGAAATTTCTTCCCTTGCATTATTTTAATTAATTCAATAAAAAAATGCACAGATTTCAATTTTTTATTTTAACGCCACCACTAATCTTGTACTTTCAGATCAGAAGAAGAATCCCGCCAAGGTATACCCAAAACCATAACTCCCTTTTCTCCTTCATCCGGTCCTATGTGTGATAGTCTGATTCAGACGGTGGTGGGGCTGGGTCACCGTAGAATAGCTGCTATGGTGGCTGCTACTCGGTGGAGATTATTTTGGGGAAGATGAGAGACGAGTGATGTAGTCTTAGCCAAGGTATAAAATATCGATGATATCGGAAATATCGGTAGTCCAAAAACATGGAAATTTCGATGAAAATATCGGGATATTATCGATATCAATAAAAATTGAATAAAAACCACGGAAATTGTAAGAAAAACTTGGAAAATTTTATTGAAACTTTGCAGGATGTTTATTTAGTCAATTATCTATTAGTTTATCACAAAAAATTGGAAGGAAATGCATTGCATGATAGATATAACTGATTTAAGTTGATTATATAGCGAGCTGACAAACATTGTGAGTATAGAATATATGTAGTAATTAATGAAATAAGTTTAAATACACCATAATCATTTATATATAATGAATTAGTACAATATTTTGCACTTTATACATTGCATGATAAGATACACGAGTGACTTAGCAAGGTCTAAAATATCGATGATATCGGAAATATCGGTAGTCCAAAAAAATATCGGTAGTAAAAAAACACGAAAATTTCGATGAAAATATCGGGACATTATGGATATTTTAGACCATGATCTTAGCTAATACCGAGTGAAAGTTTGTACTAAGTAGTACGAACGAATCTAAGCTAGTCTCATTTAACATAATCCTTTGCCGCACTAACTGTGGGGTTATAGTCCCAGCTAGTGTACTTCCCCTTATCGGCCAATAAACATACACTAAAATTAATGTAGGTGAGCAAAATACACCCTAGTAACTACGATGTGGTGGTATTCTTCTTCACTTGAAAGTGAGATGTCATAAATTCGAATCTTGTGGATAGTGAATTCGATACCAAATTAGGCTGTCCATTATGTGGTTTAACCGAACTTTTCCTCCCATTAGTGTAAAAATATCGATGTACTAATAAAAAAAAAAAAAAAACACCCTAGTACAAGGGTGACAGTGTAATTTAATATTCATATGAACTAATCCAAATTCGAAACGCGTCACCTCAAACCGGGCTTCTTTTTTGTTTTGGACTTAAATTCTACTGACTTTTTAATTTATTAGATTATAAACCTGCTCTTTTGTTTTTTCTTTAGAGTTACGTGGAAAAGGAGCAGTATGACATAAGCTATGCCTTAATTTTGATTAGCACGCGTAAAGTTAATTGCACTTTTACGTATCCTCTGAGGGTTTTTTAAAATTACACAATCATCCTTAAAGTTTTGAGGTTGTTCCACATAATCTCTTGAAGAAAAAAGCACTAAAAACAAGCATGATGAAAATAATAAACCATCCTTACATTGCCAAATTATTAACTTTTTTTAATGAAAATTTTGATACAAGAAACTTAAAGTTTATTTGTTTAAAAGAAATTCAACCATGGTGTTCGATCTCCATGTTTTATCAACTTAATTCTTCTTCTTCTTCTTCTTCTTCTTCTTCTTTTCCATTTGATTCGTTCTACAACTTGGTTTATCATTATAAATATTTTTTTTCCTCCCTAAATTCAAGAAACTCAATTTCTCAACCAAATTCAATGATCCACTTTCATACATTAACCAAATTCTCTTATGCAAACCCATCTGACTGCCCTCCTCATATGTCTAGAAGGCCTCGTTTGATAAAGAAGATGGACATAGATATGACTATTTAGTATATTGAAGGCATTTTAAAATGAATGACAAATTTCTTATTTTGTCCAAATTGAAGGTTACTTGTGAAGAAAAGATATCCCTACTAATTTCCATAAAAAATGATAGAATTAAAAGGTAACTATTCTTCACGTGTAACCTTCAATTTGAACAAAATAAAAAATTTCGTCGTCCATTTCTTCCTTCAAAATACCTTTAATATAGAGTCCATCTGAGTCAATTCTTTCTACCAAACGAGTCTTAAGTGTTTTAGTATTTTTAGTAAAATTTGAAGTTTGTGTTTTATACCTAACTATGGCTGTTGTACAAGGATTTATTATTGATGGTTAGTATACAAAGGGGGCCATGGGAAACAACTCTAAAATCCTAGGGATGTTAGTGTAATTTTCAAAACCTCAACGGACAATACAATAATATAATAAACCTAAGGGCATAAGTGCAACAAGGTTCATAAGTGATTCCATCCCACATGGCACGTGACATGCACAACCGCGTGGAGCCCGCATGACCAAAAACCAATGGACAAGAGCAAAACCGCCAAAAAGGACTCGTACGGACGTTGGGCCCACCAAAACAACCATTTAAATCGGATTATATCTACTCCCGGGTAAAGTTGAATAATCAGATGCGGTGGTGACCAGGGAAAACAATACCAAAAATACTGGGACAGTGAGGGGCCGATGGCCTCCTGCGATGATCGTCGTCGTCGTTTCAGCGGATGTCGAGGCCAGCGCAGCCTACGAGTCTACGGCAGGCATACGGTTGTCATACGTCCTACGGCTACCTTCTGACTGATATTTCATTGTTGTTACTTTGGATTCCAAACTTTCTTAAACAAAAGAATACATTTATAAAGAGTGCAAATAAAATTTAAGTGCCACTTTTTAACAAATATGAAATATTCACTTTTTGATTGTACTGATCTCTCCGTTGTTCTCTTAAGTTTCTCTTTATAAATTTATTTTCTTAAAAAAAAACCCTTTCGCATTTACAATTTTTATTTTATTTTTTATGGACATTCATTTTTAATCAGGCACATTATACGTTGATCGATATATGTATGAAAAAGACAAACAAGAATATCAAAACTGAAATACAAATTTGCAAATGACGCGTACCGAATGATTAAAAAATTGATATTAAAAAGCCTTTGGCTTGCACATATCTTAGTTATATTTTTTTTTTGGGTAATCTTTTTTGTTGGATGCTAGTTATATTATTAAAAAATAATTAAAATAATGACAAGAAGAATTTAGTAGTCAAGCTACTGAAGTCTGAAGTAGATTATTTTCTTTTCGTTAAGAGAGATTAAAAAAAACCAATCTCTCTTGTAAGGAACAAAGCTTGGCTGCTGAATAATTAGTAGGAACTCATGCTTAATAGCCAATGTGGTTGCTCAGCAGTTTGACGCATGTCCACTCCTTTTCTCTTTTCTAAAAAATTATGCAATATTAAAAATAACTATGTAAAAAACTAGAATAACCTTTTTACAAAGCTTGGATGTGCGAACCTCATTAAAATTATCCAGTTCTTTTCCTCTCTTTTTTTCCTTCTCATTTTCCTCTCTTTTCTTCATAGACGCTTGACACACCCCGATCCAGAGGATCAAGGCGTGCTGGCCGTCACGTGAGCGTGACGTAACCAACAATGCGACACGGAAGCATGATAATATAGAATACGAAGGAATTTAAACCAATCTCTAGATGAACAACCTACTAGAGTAATGGGAGAGTTAAGATAATACACAAATTCAGAGCATAGGTTTTAGTGCAGTCAAGTAGGACTAAAATAAAGTTACTTCACCCTCGGGTGAGTCCTACATGTCAAGAGTCTGTCAGAATGCCGAAAAAGACCTCGAGAGCCACCAACCGCTAACTAGAACCTGGAGGGGCGCAAAACAAAATGAGCGGGTCAGTAAAATCAAGATTTTTCCACAAACATTTCATTAAAATCATTTCTATCCCCTCACTGTAAAACCTGTATACTTTCCCAGAAAATAGTATATAAATATATATATATCATCAAAACTCAAATCACAATCCTTCAACGCTTTAAGAAAGAATATGCCATGCCAAGATATTCAATGTTTTCATGCATGGCAATTTAAATTCATAACTTTCATAAAACGCGTATTTTCTGGGAAAAAAATGTATATAGGTAAATATGAAATCAAAACTGCCCACTCACTGGTATGTCGATGGGTCGTAACCCCCGCGACGTCCCTGGATACGCTCGTCCTCGGGATACTCGTCACCTATATGAGAAATAACTAAAATAACATTATTTTTAAGCACATCGCCAACATTTCGAAATAACTTCTCATACGATGCTCAATTTGGGCATATGAATATACCACATCGACCTACTCGACGTCACGAGCGTCGAGAAATTTTTAGAAAAATTTTAGGAGCCCGCACGCGCCAGCACAGCCACGGGGACACGCGCCCCCACGCGCACCATCTTCAACCTTGGCTCGCCGGACTGGTTTTTTCCGGCGGCCGGTTTCCGGCGAGTTTTAAAACGTCCATAACTCCTTCGTTTTTCACCCATTTTCTTCGTATTTTATATCAAATTGAAGCCCTAAGAGTGTACTATCACGTTGGACTAGTTTTAGGGTCTAAAAACAACTAAATCTCACCGGGAAATTTCAAAGGTTTCGGCCAAACTCGAACTCGACGATCCTGACGTCCAAAGCTTGCAAACGAACGTCCCCGAGCTTCCTTAGGACCTCCTAAAGCTCACTACAAGCTTGGAATTCCCTGAAACACGACATTTAACGTGTGCATGAACAGTACCCAAAAATGGAGATTTCGGATTCTACGTGAAATCGAAGGTTTCACGGCCTAAGACTAGTACCATTCGACTCATAAGGACTCAGGGATGAAGATACATACCTTATTTGCTTCGATCCGTCGAGATTTGCAAGGTTTTGAGTGTGTGCCGTACATATGGGTGTCTAGAGAGAGAGAGGGTGTCGGGGTGGAGACAGGGAAGGAGAGAGAGGGTTACGGGTTAGAGAGAGAGAGCGAGCTTTAGTCCAAAATCAATCCCCACCCTCCATTTAGAAATCCCTAACCAACAAACAAAATTATCCTTTCAATATTACTATTATACAATTCTCCCAATTGATTAATATATGAACCAAATTAATGTCACATATACACGTACCTTAGTACCCGTCCAGGGTAAAATAGTCATTTCACGTTCCTGTCAAAGGTACTTCCGGGACGGGCTGTGACAATCTTCCCTCCTTATAGAATTTCGTCCCCGAAATTCCCATAACCAAGTAAACCACTTAATATTCATAAAATAATCTTGGGTACATCTCTCTCATCCGATCTTCCGTCTCCCAGGTAGCTTCCTCCACAGAATGGTTCTTCCACAACACTTTCACCAAACTCACCGTCTTGTTCCTTAGAACCTTATCTTTCCAATCCAAAATCGTGACTGGTTCCGTGTCATAGGATAAATCCGGGTTAATCTCTAACGGTTGAGGAGGGATCACATGAGATGGATCAGAAATATAATGCCGAAGCATAGAGACATGGAACACATTATGGACCTTAGATAACTCCGGATGCAACTCCAACCGGTAGGCAACTTCACCAACTCTTTCAATAATCACATAAGGTCCAATATATCTCGGACTTAACTTTCCTCTTTTTCCAAATCGTACCACACCTCTCCAAGGTGACAATTTCAAAAACACCAAATCACCCACATCATACACTCGATCAGTAGTATGCTGATCCGCTAAACTCTTCTGTCGATCCTGGGCTGCTTTCAGGTTAGACTTAATCACCTGTATATTTTGAGTTGTCTCATCCACAATCTCTGGGCCTTCTAACACCCTTTCACCAACTTCAGACCAACATAGTGGCGTACGACACGCCCTACCATAAAGTGCCTCAAATGGTGACATACTAATGCTCGAGTGAAAACTGTTGTTGTAGGCAAATTCCATCAAGTCTAGACGATGATGCCAAGAATCACCAAATTGAAGTACTGAAGATCTCAACATATCCTCCAACGTCTGAATCGTCCTTTCTGATTGCCCATCAGTTTGAGGATGATAAGCAGTGCTATAAAGCAATTTCGTACCAAGGGCTTCCTGGAAAGCTACCCAAAACTTAGAAGTAAATCTTGGGTCTCTATCAGAAATAATATTCATAGGAACTCCATGATACTTCACAATCTTCGAAATGAACAACTTAGCCAATTTATTCAGAGGATACTTCTCCCTCACTGGAATGAAATGCGCTGACTTGGTAAGTCGATCCACAATCACCCAGATACCGTCGAATCCATTTCGTGTACGAGGAAGTTTATACACGAAATCCATGGTGATATTTTCCCATTTCCACTGGGGAACGGGAAGTGGCTGCATTCGCCCACTGGGGAACGGGAAGTGGCTGCATTCGAATGGTATGATACATTTTAGTTCCTCCCGGGTGCATCGCATAAGCTGAACAATGCGCCTCATCCAAAATTTCCTTCTTTAATTCCTCATTATTCGGAACATACATTCTGTTTTCTTGCATGAGCATACCATCTGATTCCCGAACTCTGAGGTCTTTCTTTTTCCCTTCATTTCTTAACTGAATCAACTCCTGAATTTCCTCATTCACCGTCTGGGCTTCGAGTATACGATCAACCAAAACTGGCCTGACTTGAAAACTAGCAAGAAAAGCTCCATTTTGATTTTCCAACTCTAACTCTACTCTAGTTGCTCTCAATTCAGCAAGAAGAGGAACACGACTAGCATATAAGGCATTGAGTCTACCTTGAGGTTTCCTACTTAGTGCATCCGCTACCACATTAGCACGACCCGGATGATACTCAATAGAACAGTCATAATCACTTAGCAATTCCATCCACCTCCGCTGACGAAGATTAAGATCATGCTGGGTAAACAGATACTGAAGACTCTTGTGATCAGTGAAGATCTTACACTTCTCACCATACAAATAATGCCTCCAGATCTTCAAAGCAAAAACAATTGCTGCCAATTCAAGATCGTGAGTAGGATAATTCCTTTCATGATTCTTCAACTGCCTAGAAACATAGGCAATTACCTTATTATGCTGCATCAAAACACATCCCAAACCATTTAAGGAAGCATCACTATAAATCTCATAATTACCGCTATCATCCGGAAGCACCAATACTGGAGCATGAGTGAGGCAATATTTCAATTGTTGGAAACTCCGCTCACAATTCTCATCCCACTCAAATTTAACATCCTTCCTAGTCAACTTCGTTAACGGCAAGGCAATCATAGAAAAATCCTGAACAAACCGTCGATAATAACCTGCCAAACCAAGAAAGCTTCGTACCTCAGTGACGGTTCGAGGTTGTTCCCAATTCTCCACCGCTGATATCTTTTGAGGATCAACTTGAATTCCTTGAGCCGATACAACATGCCCTAAAAATGCCACTTCAGTCAACCAAAACTGACATTTACTGAACTTAGCGTACAACTGATGCTCCATCAATTTCCTTAACACCAAATTAAGGTGCCGGATATGATCTGCTTGAGATTTAGAGTATACCAGAATATCATCAATAAAAACAATAACGAATTTATCAAGATATTGCTGGAATACCTCGTTCATCAATCTCATGAAAGCTGCGGGTGCATTGGTTAACCCAAATGGCATAACCAAAAATTCATAATGTCCATAACGGGTTCTGAATGCCGTCTTAGGTACATCATCATCTTTGATCTTCAACTGATAATAACCGGATCTCAAATCAATCTTAGAAAATACGCACGCACCTTTCAGCTGATCGAACAAATCATCAATACGAGGCAATGGATAACGATTTTTAATCGTCACCCGGTTCAATTGCCTATAGTCAATACATAACCGCAGAGTTCCATCTTTCTTCCTCACAAATAATACTGGGGCACCCCAAGGTGAAGAACTAGGTTGAATGAAACCTTTATCAAGTAATTCTTGCAACTGAATTTTCAATTCTCTCAACTCAGCATGAGCCATTCTATAAGGAGTTAGAGATGTAGGATCAGTACCTGGAAGCAATTCAATAGAGAATTCCACCTCTCTGTCTGGCGGCAACCCCGGTAGATCATCAGGAAATACATCAGGATAATGTCTGACCACCCCAACTTCTTCTATACTACTAGGAGCAGTATCATTTAACACCACATGTGCTAAATATCCTTGGCAACCTTTCGATAATAATTTCTTTGCTCTCATGGCGGAAATAACACCATGTCTCACCCCACTTCTTTCGCCCACAAAAGTAACCTCGGGTAGTCCAGGACGATAAAAAGTAACTGATTTCCCATAACAATCAATATGGGCACGGTTATGATGCAACCAATCAGCCCCTAGAATCACATCAAAATCCACAATATCTAACGGAATAAGATCAGCTAGCATAATTACGCCCTCTACCATCACTGGACATCCAGGATACACAATATCAACATAACACTTATCTCCTCTAGGCATGGCAAACTCTAAATCAAATCCTAGAGGTGAAGGGTGAGGTTGGGTCGCTTGAGCAAACGTATGAGAAATCACAGAGTGCGTAGCACCACAATCAATCAAAACCTTAGCAAAATGACTAAGAACATTTAACGTACCCATGATCAAGTCTGGATGGTTCTGAGCCTCCTGCAGAGAAATATGATTAACTCGCCCCTGAGCTTGTCGTCCACCTCGGCCTCTACTGCCCTGATTACCTCGTCCCTGAGGATTACGTCCCTGGCCTGGCTGACCAGGCTGCCTGGATGATCCCGCACCACCAGTAGCAACTTCCCTATGACGGAACTGACCTCCCTGATGCCACTGCGATCCACCTGCTGGCATAGAGGAATAAGAAGAATAACCTCCAAAGTCCTGAGAATAAGGCTCCTGGGAATACTGATAAGGTCCAGAGGCATAAAGAGTAGCATCTCCCTGGTAGTGGTAGGCACCACCACGACCCGACTGGCCATAACTACCTGATCCAAAACTCTGCTGAATCGGTGCTGGAGGTGGCATAGTGGCCTGTTGCGGTCTCTGCTGACCCTGGGGACAATGAGAAGCCCGATGTCCCATTTGTCCACAAGTAAAACAAGCACCACCACTACCTCTCCTGCATTCACCATGATGACGAAAATTACAACGGCGGCACCACGGGGCGCCAGAACCACCAGCACCACCAGAATCCCTTTGTCCCTGAAATCTGGGTCCACCAGAAAATCTGCCACCACCTCTCCTCGGACCAGTAAAACTATATCCCCCGCTAGAAGAACTCGAACTCGCTCCACTCTTCTTAAAATTCTGCGTCTGCCGAGGTCCTGGAATGGAAATACCCTTACCTTTATCATTCTTCTTCTGACCATCATTCTTATCTTCGTCATCCTCACTGTCAGGAAGATTATCAGAGTCCTCCATCCTAACCAAAATCTCGAAATACTCATGATAATCGGCGCAGGGAAGTGCATTAGCAAAAGTCCTCCATTTCTTCTTAGATCCCAACTTAAAGCGACGAAGCATCTCTACTGGATTACCAGCTATATCCGGATCATAACGAGACAAGTCTGTAAATTTTCTGTAGTACTCATGAGCTGACATATCTTTTTGTTTCAACCTGGTGAATTCCTGCTTCTTACGGTCAATGTACTTTGGAGGGACAAATCTCTTCTTAAAATTATCCTTAAACACTGCCCAGTCAGATGCCATCGCTGGGGTCATAAACTGAGTCTGATTCCTCCACCAACTAGCCGGCTCTTGACCCAAAAACCAGGTAGTGGTCTCAACCCACCTATTAGCAGGAAAGTTCCCCTGACTTTGCATCACCTGAAACGTCTTTTCCATATGATCTAGCCATTTCTCAGCCCCATCGTGACCTTCATTACCCATAAAACGATCTAGTTTCAAATTATACATGGCCTCCAGGGGTGTCCTCTGAGGTGGGGGAGGAGGACGAATTGCATTCTGAAAAGCCTGGGCAATCGCTTCCCCTAACTGAGCTATGTCAGGGAAGTTAGGTTCAGGAGCACGGTGGGACTCCCTACGCTCTCTACGAGGCGGCATAATTCTGACAGAAACATCAAAAGATCATTAGAACATTAACAATTATACAGGACTGCAACCTAAGCTCTGATACCAAACTGACACACCCCGATCCAGAGGATCAAGGCGTGCTGGCCGTCACGTGAGCGTGACGTAACCAACAATGCGACACGGAAGCATGATAATATAGAATACGAAGGAATTTAAACCAATCTCTAGATGAACAACCTACTAGAGTAATGGGAGAGTTAAGATAATACACAAATTCAGAGCATAGGTTTTAGTGCAGTCAAGTAGGACTAAAATAAAGTTACTTCACCCTCGGGTGAGTCCTACATGTCAAGAGTCTGTCAGAATGCCGAAAAAGACCTCGAGAGCCACCAACCGCTAACTAGAACCTGGAGGGGCGCAAAACAAAATGAGCGGGTCAGTAAAATCAAGATTTTTCCAAAAACATTTCATTAAAATCATTTCTATCCCCTTACTGTAAAACCTGTATACTTTCCCAGAAAATAGTATATAAATATATATATATCATCAAAACTCAAATCACAATCCTTCAACGCTTTAAGAAAGAATATGCCATGCCAAGATATGCCAAAGTATAATATGAATGCATCAATATAAATCAGGTGAAAATAAGTCAACTGGAGACCCTAAAGTGGTCATGTACGGTTGATTCTAAAGCTCAACATCCTCGCCAACCGGAGTCACCTCGGTGACCTGTACGGTCTAACTCTGCACGTCACTCGGAACTACATAAGGTAGTCTGTACGATGACAGGTGTATAATTACGCTCTAGTGCTTCTCACATCAATCAACTGTGCACATAATCTAAAGTCACCCACCAGTCGGAACCCCTCTAATGGTCTGTACGACTGGCATGTCGGAACCCTCACAGGGTCTGTACGACATCCACCTACTTGGATCCAAGACGAGCGTGCGGTGTGGTGAATAAATATAAGCACTAACACCTAGGGTGCAGGTTATGAGCTTAAACGTTTCAACATCAATAATTCAATGAATAATGACTCACCTGACTTACCTGCGCCTCCACAACACCATGCAACATGTATGCATCATATATCAATTCATGTTTATATATATATATATCCATTATCAAATCAAATATTCAATGTTTTCATGCATGGCAATTTAAATTCATAACTTTCATAAAACGCGTATTTTCTGGGAAAAAAATGTATATAGGTAAATATGAAATCAAAACTGCCCACTCACTGGTATGTCGATGGGTCGTAACCCCCGCGACGTCCCTGGATACGCTCGTCCTCGGGATACTCGTCACCTATATGAGAAATAACTAAAATAACATTATTTTTAAGCACATCGCCAACATTTCGAAATAACTTCTCATACGATGCTCAATTTGGGCATATGAATATACCACATCGACCTACTCGACGTCACGAGCGTCGAGAAAGTTTTAGAAAAATTTTAGGAGCCCGCACGCGCCAGCACAGCCACGGGGACAGGCGCCCCCACGCGCACCATCTTCAACCTTGGCTCGCCGGACTGGTTTTTTCCGGCGGCCGGTTTCTGGCGAGTTTTAAAACGTCCATAACTCCTTCGTTTTTCACCCATTTTCTTCGTATTTTATATCAAATTGAAGCCCTAAGAGTGTACTATCACGTTGGACTAGTTTTAGGGTCTAAAAACAACTAAATCTCACCGGGAAATTTCAAAGGTTTCGGCCAAACTCGAACTCGACGATCCCGACGTCCAAAGCTTGCAAACGAACGTCCCCGAGCTTCCTTAGGACCTCCTAAAGCTCACTACAAGCTTGGAATTCCCTGAAACACGACATTTAACGTGTGCATGAACAGTACCCAAAAATGGAGATTTCGGATTCTACGTGAAATCGAAGGTTTCACGGCCTAAGACTAGTACCATTCGACTCATAAGGACTCAGGGATGAAGATACATACCTTATTTGCTTCGATCCGTCGAGATTTGCAAGGTTTTGAGTGTGTGCCGTACATATGGGTGTCTAGAGAGAGAGAGGGTGTCGGGGTGGAGACAGGGAAGGAGAGAGAGGGTTACGGGTTAGAGAGAGAGAGCGAGCTTTAGTCCAAAATCAATCCCCACCCTCCATTTAGAAATCCCTAACCAACAAACAAAATTATCCTTTCAATATTACTATTATACAATTCTCCCAATTGATTAATATATGAACCAAATTAATGTCACATATACACGTACCTTAGTACCCGTCCAGGGTAAAATAGTCATTTCACGTTCCTGTCAAAGGTACTTCCGGGACGGGCTGTGACACGCTGATCCAAAACAAAAGAAAAGCCGAGGAGTTTAAACCTAATCCGAATTCACAAGGGTTTTAGAAACAGCTAATGATATCTTCTTCTTTAACAAAAAACCTAGCCATTTCAATGTAGTATTTGAAATCCTCAATTTCAATTCCAATTCCAATTCCAATTCTAATGCTTCTTCTTCTTCACTAATAAAGGGGAAAGGGAAATGGTCATGGTTGCTCTGGCTCACACCCTGCCACTGGCGGAGGGAGTAAAGGACCAGGGATTGCCTAGGCCTATCCTGGCTTTCTAAAACAAATATATATATTAGGGAATTATGCATCTTTCTATTACTTCAAGTCATGCTTTCCAAGTTTCAAGCACAACCCCATCTCCCAATTAGCTTTAATATTTTATCTATCTCCTTATCACAAATTAATATCATTTAAAATCAAAGCAATATTTCTCCTTTCTTTGAATAGAAAACATTCAATTTTAATTGTGAAAATTTAAAAATTCCACTTTTCTTTTTGAAATCTCATATATTTTATAATCCTAAATTCGAAATCTATTCAACAAATACATTTTAAATTTCTTTGTTTCTCTATTGTTTCTGCTCTATTCTACATATTACATGAGAGTTATGGTTCGTAAAGTTTTTATTTTTCTCATTGAGTTTAATAGTATAGGCAATGTGGTTATAATAAAACGATTTTAAAATATAAAAACTCGTTAAGGACAAGTATAATTTTTGTGAGTATGTAATATTATATGTGCATATGTTGTTTTGAACATTTGATTTTGATATATATATAATAGCTTTGTAAATACCATCCACTTAAAAAAATTAAAAAAAAAAAAAAAAAAACTTTATGAGAGGCTCCTCCTCACCGAAAATTCTAGCTCCGCCACTGCACCCTGCTCGACATTCCACCCGTTGTGGTCTTTACCAGGTCGTCAATCCCAAAGACAATTACAAGTTCTGCATTTGGGGTTTTTCAGAGCAATTATTTGCTACGAAATCTCCATTACTAGGGTTTCGACAAAGAAGAAGGATGATGGTAATCTCATCGTCCCTTGGACGTTTAATGCAGTTGACACTCTTATCATCTTCCACAATGCTACAACATGCACCACTATCGAAATCCACCGTTACCTCTCTTTTCTCTAAACAAATTGAAGGGTGGTTGGCACATCCAAGCTTTGTAAAAAAGTTATTCTAGTCTTTTACATAGTTATTTTTAATATTGCATAATTTTTAGAAGAAAAAAAAATTAGTGGACAAGTGTCAAACTGTTGAGCTGCCACATTAGTTATTTAGTAGGAGTTCCTGCTAAGAGCATATCCACTCATTAGTGGAGGGCAATGACAATTGGAGAGCAAGGAGAATAAAATTGCCCTTCCTATTCACTATAAATAGTAATTGCTTTTGTGCAAATCCACCGATTTAGAAGAAGGAAAGGCAATGGCAAGAGCAAATACTATTCACAATTTTTTTTTTCACTTTTTTTTAATGTTTTGTCCTTGTAATTGTGTACTTAGTAAGTTTTTTGTTTTTTTTGTTTTTATATAAATAAAACTTAGTATTTAAGTGTGTTGTTAAAAAAACACTTGTACTTTTTTTAGAATTATTTGATATTTTTGTGTATTTTCAAATTTTTTAAACATTGGAAATTCGAATAGTCTACTGATTGAAGGGAACGTGGGTGGGTTGGGCTGGCTGTCACATGGGCGGGGCTCTCACTCACCCTCATGCTGATTGAAAGGGTGCAAGCCCGGGCAATTGTTGCAAGGGCAGTTGCAATGGCTGCTGCCACTTGCTCAACTGCCTCTCATTCTTTCTACCAGTTGAGCATTATTTTTGGGTTCAAAGGCAAATGAACCTAATTGCCCTTGCAATTGGAGGTTGGTTGGAGATGCTCTAATGTTCAGCAACCAAACTATGTTCCCTTAAGAGTATACCCGTCATTTTAAAGTTACCGGTTAAGATCAAAGATCAAAACTCTTATAGCAAAGAATTTAAAATTACATCAACAGAATCCTCAAGCCAAATTCTAAAATCACCTAAAACGACCAAAAGTCCAAAACAAGCAACATGATAAGTCACCATGTTGCCATTGTGGCAGATTTGGGTGAAGTATCTAATGCACGAGAGGAGGAATAATTTCGAATTCCTCTCACTAATCAATCAAAGAAGATTAGGCATCTCCAACAGGAAAATGTAAATAGGAGTGTATAATGTCGTTATTAATGCCAATGACAAGAAAGGTAACTGGGGCATTCTCAATACATCGCCCAATCTGATGCCTACGACAATTACATTGGAATGGTAAATAAATGTTCATATTTACAGCATCTTTAAAGGAGATGTCAAATGTCCAAACAAACAATAACAGTAAAAAAAAATAGCAACAATGTTTTCCAACCTATAAACCAAATCTGATGTGGCATGACATGGAATGACATATCTTCCCCTTGCTAGCAAATTTGACAGCAGCTTCAAAATTTTTTTAATTAATTATTAAATGCTTTTTATTAATTTTTTTATTGGTTTAAAGCCTTGCCTTTTAATTTCGTTTGACTACCAATGCAATGTTTAAATATCTTTATACTTTTTATTCATTTTCTTCCATTATCAATGCAAAGAAAATAAATATGAATTTTTATTTTATCTTTAAAATTAGACATATCAGGTAAAAATTTTAAAAGATGTTGAAGTGCCACATAAGCTGTCAAATTTAAATTTTATGTTAAAAAATTTATGGGTAACTTTTTTGTGAGACTCCAGTTTACAATTTGAAGAAAATACTGAAAACACACTCACCTAGTAAAACAAAAATTACACTATTGCTAAACATGAAGTGTGAAATAATGTAAGATATGAGTACACAAGCATATTTGATTCACTCATAAATTAATCTCTCAATTGCACTCAAAGAGCTCACAAAGAATATCATAGAGATGAGATGGATGAAAACTGCTTAACTATTTGAAGAGTTTTTATGAGGTATCATAAATTGACTAAAGACATATAAGTTGCGTAGAGTTTATGAACATCCAAAGATGGATAAATATTATTAAAGTTGCCTAAAAAGAATGACAATGTCTATTAAAGTGAGAAATGAGTTTTTTTTAATCTTGAGGAATGCTAGCTGCCTTGATCATTTACCTTCATCTACTTTTCATTCCCACACATCACCTGATACGTGGAATTTCTTTACACATTAACGTGGAAATTAAATGCTTTGAAATTACGAATATAAAAGTAGAATATAAAAAAAAAATCTAAAATCAACTCCTCCTTTTAACTCTATTTCCTAATTTGTCGTTTTTTACTCTTTCTGACACACCCCGACCTAGATCGAGGCATGTTGGCCGTCACGTGAGGGTGACGTAGCCATGTACACAGTGCGGAAGCAAAATTGATATAAGAAATACGAATAAACAAAAACCAAACCAACTAGAGCACTAGATAAGATAAGGTGCAAGTACGATAATCAGAGCATAAGTAACCTAAGTGCAGTACAGTAGGACGAATACTAATTATACAATACCGAAAGGGAAAATCCTACATTAGTGATAATCTGTCAGAACTGCCGTGAGTTCCTCGTAAGCCACCAACCAGCACTCTTACCTAAAACCTGAAGGGACGCAAAACAGAAAGTATGAGTGGGCAAAAACAAAGTTTTTCCAAAACCATTTCATTTATCAAAAAGTTCTAACCCTTCGCCGTAAAACCTTTATAATTTCCCAGAAAATAGAATATATATACATATCTCAAAACCATGCTCAGAAAACGATATTCATAAGTATGTCATGCCAAATATCTCAAAATGACAGAATAAGTAACTCATGTGAAATAACATATCAGCCGAATCCACCTAAAGTGGCCTGTAAGGCTGAATCTATAGCTCCACAAGTATGCCTGCACACGAGTCGAAACTACCTATAGTGGTCTATACGACAAGACTGGGTTAAATAAATACGCTCTAGTGCTACAATCGCGTGAAGACTGTGCGAATAATCGCGGGTCACCTACGAATTGGAACCACCTATAGTGGTCTGTACGACAAGACTGTGCACCTAACTTGGATCCAAGGTGAGCGTATGGTGCGGGAGGTGAACATCACGTGAAGGATTGTGCCCTAACCACGGGCGGGAGCACTAACACCGGGGTGCAGGTTTATGAGTTCTCAACACATCTCACATAATCATTAATTCATAATAACAATCTACAACTCACCTGTACTTACCTGAGCGTCCACAGCGTCGAACATAGATATATGCAATTACTATACTAATTCATAGTCTAAGCACAAATCAATAGGCATGGCATTTCAAAACATGATTTCATTTAAACACACTTTTTGGGAAAAATACCAAGTATATAAGTATATATTGAAAATCAAAAGCCCACTCACTGATATGTGGAAGGGTCGTAGCCCCCGAGTCTCGCTTGATTGCGCTCGTCCTCAGGATAAGTCTCACCTATATGCGAAACAACTATTTAAACGTTATTTTAAAGCACATATACAAAACTAGGTAATAATTTCTCATACATTGCTCAATTGGGGTATTTGAATATACCACTGTGACCTACTCAACCTCAGGAACATCCCCATATTTTTAGAAAAAATTTCCGAGCACTCACTCGTCGGCACGTGCCTGGCACACTAAACGGATTCCCTAACGGCGTTAGGGAATATTCCGTTAAAAATCAGCATATACCGTTAAATATACCTGACGCTGTTAGCATATTCCGTCAACTTTGACGGAATATTCTCCTCCTTCAACCTTGGTTCGCCGGAGTTCAGTGCCGGTACCGCTGCGATCGCCAGTTTCTGGAAAATCTTAGAACTTCAATATCTTCTTATTTTTCAACCAAAATTCACGAAATTTGTACCAAATTGAAGCTTAGGATGAGAGGAACAATTCCTTACCACTTTGGAGACCTAAAACCAACGGAAACTCGCTGGAAAAAGTCATGATAATCCGGCCACCCTGCAACTTGTCAAACCCGAGCTTCCTAACGTCCAAAACCTTCCAAAATTAATCCAAAGTACTAGAAAAGCAAGAAAAGAGCCTTCTTAAGTCTCAAAACTACTTGAAACCTTTGCGATCACGTCGAGTCATTGTGCACCTCTTCGGGGGTTTCCTGGTTCCTGAGTTCCCGACGTTCTCACGTCCAACCAAAAGTATTGCTCGAGTCCTGAGCTTGAAAGGAGCACGAAAACAACTACCAAAACCCCGATCTGCGATTAGTGAGCTAGGTTCGAGGTTGTCCGTACGGTTATACGGAAATGGAAGAAAATTCGAGAGGGAGGAGAGAGAGAGAGATGGTCAACGGGATTGGTTGGTGTGTGTGTGTGGTCCAGTTTATAGCCAATCAACCAAAACCTTAGGCCTTTTAGTTCTAATTAGGTCCAATTAATTAGGAATAGAACTAATTGGTCCAAAACCTTAGCTTATACACACACGACTCAACAATTAAAGGGCATAATAAAAATTTCCACGCTCTCGAGGATAAAATAATATATACGTTCGGAACGGGTTGTCACACTTTCACTTGCTTAACACAACATTCTATGCAACTCTCCCACGGCCGCCGCCACCACTACAAACTTATCCCCTCTCTTTCCTTTATCTTTAATCTCATTCACTACCTCTAACCCACAGAACCCCTCTCTTTTTCTTCCTCTTAATCCTCCAAAACCAACTTCCCTCTCATATACCCACAAGCCCTCATCCCCTATCTCTTTCCTCTATCTTTAATCTCATTCACTACCTCTAACCCACTAAACCCCTATTTTTTTCTTCCCCATAACCCTCCAAAACATTCCCTCTCAAAACCTCTTCCCTTTCACTTACCCACAAGCCCTCATCCACCCTCCACTCTGAAAACCCAATTTTCTACATTTTCTGGGCCACGAAACAAAACCCAGATGGCCACTCAATCAATTATGGTGCTGAGAAAAAGCTCTAGGAAGAGTGTGGCATGGTCGGCATATATTGCGGTAGAAAATTTTCGCCATCTTCGGTCTTGACGAATTTGTACCTACAAAACAAATAAACACCTTTGATCAAAGACCAAAACAACGCGGGGAGGGGTTTGGCCAACAACACGCCTAAGGAGTTGGGGGGATGGGTTTGGCTAATGGATCTCCAATACCTATGAAAAGAGAGAGTTTTAGGACTTAATTGCATAGTAAAAGTTTACCAAAATGTGGCAAAGAAAGGGGTATTTATAGGGAGATGGCCGACCATGGGGAAAAAGATTCTTGCTTCATGTGTCATATCATCCAGTTGGCCAATGTGTGTCATTTGTAAGATGGAGAATGAAAGAATCATCCCGAAGATGTTATTTAATTAAATACTATCTTAGGATGATCTTGTAATATCTTTGATTGGATATGATTGTGATTCATTGTTTGATTGAGTTGATCTTCAATTAGAAAAACATAAAGATACGATTTAGTAATTAATCATATATTTAATACATTTGACTTTTCTCCTTGCAATGGCATGAGAGCTTGATGAGGTTATAGTCAGCTGCTCATGTCTCCAACAATATTGAACTGCACATGGATTAAATGTGGCCTCGTCAATTTAATAAGAACATTCTCGTCATTCGCGGGTAAAAATCTACGTGTCAGCTCCATGATTTTTAAATTATTTTTTGCTATACATATACGGTGACTCGGAAGCTTCGCACACCTTCTATTTTGCCCTACACGATTGGGAAAAAGTCAAAGAGCTTGGAGAAAAGCGAGAGAAGATGAGATGGATGGGTGGGTAGGTAGGCTTCAGTTTTTAAAATTTTTATATGTATTAGGGATAAACATGGAAAGATCAATAACTTAATGTGTAAATGAATTACATGTGTCAAGTGATAGATCATATAGATTTCTTTTTAATCACAATCAAGGTTCTAAAAGATACTAAGAGTTAGTCTGACGATGAACTGGAGTCTAGTACCTAAACAAATTTAAGTAAGTTTATTACACACACACATACACATGTGGATAACCATTAAATAATACTTATATTATTTTTTTAAAGTGTAATACACTATTTATATTTATATATATAATGTGAGAGTTTAAAGTAAATATGATGGGGTCTTAAAAGAGAAAAAATAAGAAAGAGGCAAAATAAAAGTTACAAGAATAAGTAAAACATTGAAACAAATAAATAAATGGGTAAACAAATGACAAAAAAAGGTGGGGTCAGGAAGAGGAAAAAATGGAAAAAAAAGGGTAACCAAACGACAAAAGAAAGGTAAGGTCAGAAAGACTAAAAAAAGAAAAGAAGAAAATGGCAGGGTCAATATAGTCAGTTTAGAAAAAAAGAAGAAAAAAAATGAAATGTTAGCAAACAAAATTGAAATCTTTTGGAAAACAATGCCGTGTAGGTGTAGGAAATATCAACAAGATGAAGGCGTCATCTTCTTCGTGAGTTGTCGTCACTCTGCAACTAATTATTTTGCAAATTTCGTACTTCATATAAGTCCGCCTAACCCCATCTAATTCCGCATAGCCCTGTCTAATTCCGCCCAGCCACTGCCTAATTAGCTTTTCTTTTTATTACCGATTCTGGGTTAATCACGGTGGTTGGCTGGCGATTAGCACCTTGGTGTCTCCTAGGCGGTTTTTTAAAACACTGATCACTATAGAAAACAAACTCCAATTACATATCTCTTCACCTGTTGTCAAACAAAAAAAGAAAATAAGTTGTTGCATGATTTTTTTGAGGTGCTATGATAGAAATTTTACTAGAGAAACTGAGGCATTTAGGCATATAATCTTCAAGGATGACATCATGTATTAAGTTAAAAGGCTCATCAAACCAACAAAGAGTAAAATCAGAAAATAAGGTTAACTTGGCCAATCTATACGCTCCCATGTTGGCGGTATGACGAAGATGACATACTCTCTATGCAAAAAAGTTTTGTAACCCACCTTTAACATTCTCCGCCACAAAAACTAGAGAGAGTTGCCACATTAGGTGCTGCTTAGAGATTTGACAAGCTAAAGGGAATTGTGAAAGCAAATTTTTGCCAAGGATAGATTGACGAAAATCAACATCTGCAAAACAATTAACATCGTTAAGGTTTATTGACGAACACCTAAAAAAAGGGGAAGGTGTTTGCCAAAGAACCATAATAAGTTGTGAGAGAAACTGAACTTGTGAGAGTTCTGAGTAGTGAGTGGTGATTACCTATCTCCATTTTTGACTTGACTATTTATAGAAAAGACTTCTCGTTGGTAGCCTAATAATACGGTTGCAGGCCATGATAAGCAAACCTATATGTTCTACTAGGATGGTGCAAATCTCTTGCTAGGATAGTGTAGGCCTTTATGGTAAGCGTGATCTTTATCAGGACTTACCGGAGCATGAGACATCTAAGGGAGACTACGAAGAATTGAACCTTGCCTCTTTGGACGCATAGAAGGGCAAGGTTGCAACATTATGGGCATCATGGGCCTAGAAAATACACCTTGATATGTACTTGAACACGGAAGCCCAAAACCGATAAGGCATGCATATGCTAGCCTACTACGGTATTGTGTGTGGTCTACTCTTGACGTTAAGATTAAATTCATCATATTGAGCTAATAGTTCATGTGTGCAATGTAGGGTTCCAAGTCTTGGTGGGAAATTGATTCCTTTTTGCTTCCTCGTTAAGTGATTAGGTAACCGAGAAACTCTGAACTTGCACTTTGTGGGTTTAACTTCACGTGTACACTCACAAGAGTGAGAACTCTCTGCGAGGTTCTTGAGGTTATCTGCACGTTTTGGATCAAGGGGTAAGAGGTTTTGATTGTGAAGGGTCTTATATGATCTCTAATCTGTAAGATGTTACACTTTATCTTAGACTCTTCATGAAATGTAGTTGACTTAATCAATGAGTCTTGTTGGAAAATATTGGGTCTTAGCTATGACTCATTAGAATAATGTAGTCTGTTTATGTGTGCGCTTTGCTGAGTCTTGGTTTTAAGATTGAATAATTATCGTTTGTCGGGAGAGGAGCATGGTGACTTGCTTAGGAGCCAGTGTTTTGCTAGAGTTCCAAGCTTTTGGTGTGGCTTTGGGCCTGATTGAAGTGGGCTTGTGCAACTCCTCATTGGTTTTGTATAGCCAACTATAGCTTCGCGCGATTTTGGTGGGGTAGTGATCCAAATAAACGGAAAATTTATTGGAAGTCATGGGAAAAGCTATGTTTATCGAAAGATGAATGGAGATTGGGATTCTAGGACTTCTTTGCATTCAATTTGGCTGTGTTAGCAAAGCAGGGATGGCGTTTTGAACAAATCCTGACTCATTGGTTGCTTGGTTGGTCAAGGCACGCTATTTTCCAGACTTGACTTTTTGGGAGCCTTATTCTTCGACAAATAACTCATATTGTTGGAAGAGTATTATCTAGGTTCGGGGCGTTTTAAAATAAGGCTCTTGATAAGTGGTTGGGAACAAGGCTAACATCCAGGTGTGGTGAGATCGTTGGATATCGAGATCAGACTCTTTCAAGGTATTTTCAACAGCTTCGGGTTCTCAGATGAATTGAATGTTAGCCACTTGATTAATAGAGATACATGCTCCTGGAAACATAAGTTGTTGGTAGAGTTGTTCACGACGGAAGATGTTGAGACGGTTAGTACAACCGACGACTCTCAATGCATCATTTTCTTCTGCCTGCATCCCATATACCCTGCTGTGGAAGTCGATTTGGAAGGCCAAAATGCCACCTAAAGTTAAAACTTTCACGTGGAAGGCTAGTCATGGTATACTCCTGACAAAAAACAACTTAGCAAGGAAAGGGGTAGTTATGAAGTTGGCATGTGTAACGTGCAATGAAGGGCTTGAGACCAAGGGGCATATGTTTTGGGAATGTAGCTTCGCAAGGGCCTTATGGTTTGTGTCCCCGTTTGGGGTCAGGTTTGGTATTAGGGGCCGACCTGTCTATGCGGGAGTGGATGATGTCATTAGTGGAGCAGCGTAGCAAAGTTTTCGAGGTCTTTTGTATGCTGATGTGGGCATTATGGCAGAAGAGAAACTCACTAGTTGGGGAAGGAAAAAAGGGGTAGCCTGTGGAGGTGGTCCAAAAGGTAATGAGTTGGTATAATTCTTTTCGATTAGTGTGTGAGAAACCAAGGTTGTCCAAACAAACTACCCAACAAAAATGGATAGTGCTTGCGAAAGGGGTGGGTAAAGGTGAATGTGGATGGGGCTACGCGGCTGGAAAGGAAGGTAGGTGGGGTTGGGGCTATAATTCGGGATTGGAAAGGTAATTTTATTGCTGCTGGTGTGTGGAAGATGGAGGGGATTGGGACTGCAATTATAGTGGAGCTCCTGGCAGTGTTGAATGGGTTGTAGCTGGTGGGTAGCTTGGGGCTAACAAAGGTGGTGGTGGAGAGTGATTCTTCACTCGTCATTGTTGCCATTAAGGAGCCTAGAAATGACCTATCAAAGTACGGGTTCATGGCGAAGGATGAGCTGCATGCAGCAGCTTCTATTGCACACATTAAGTTTGTGTATGCTTCAAGAACTTGTAATGGCGTTGCCCATTGAATTGCTCAGTTTGCCACTGCTATTGGCAATAAACTAGTTTGGTTTGAGGAGCCTCCTAACTTTATTTAGGACCTTCTTGTTCAAGACATGATGTATTATGTACTATTTCAATAAAATATAGATGTTCCATTAAAAAAACTAAAGCTTAAGTAATGAGTTTATTCTATCGTTAAGAGCAATTTCGTCATTCTAATTACAAAATCCACTTGGTACACGTTGATTGATTATGATCATTTATGGTTGTGAAATCCCGTCCCTAGATTTCACTATTTTCATTTTATTAATTTCAACGTGTTTATATTCGTGGAGCATAATGTTTTTAGTAAAAGGACGCAAACGCCTTTAATCGACTAAACATAATTTTTGAGGACATATTTGATGCATATGTATTTTTCCATTTTTCTTTATGTGTTCGGATAGTACTCATCGATATGAGCACGTGAGCATAAACGGAACGTAATTTGGAGCTATAACGAATGAGTTTTTAACGTTTAAAGTCAGGGGCATTTTAGTATATTTAACCTTCATATCTAGAAGGCTCCAGAAAAATCTGGAGTAGTGAGGAAGTGACACGTGGATGGCTGATATGAAAAGAAAAGAAGAGTAAGGAGAAAGGGAAGGGAGGAATCATAAGGGAGAAAAAAGAGGGGGGGGGAATGAGAGAAAGGATGATAACTCGGCCGGATCCTCTTTGACCCGGTTTCTTGATCCGGTTGTATCTCTTCCATCCGACGTCCGATTGAGGTGATTTTGGTGTCAATGGAAAGCTCTCGGCAAGCCCAACATCTCGGTGGTATTATATTTCTCAATTTATAACCCAATTTTACAAACCGAAGCCACAAAGTCCACGGGTTTCCGACGGTTTTCTCATTTTTTCGATGATTTTGACAACGATTACCATCGATCGCCACCACCAATAAACTCCCCTAAACCCCAGGAACAAAGCCCAAGTAGTGGTGGAGGCGTCGAAGCTCGTATGGAAGCCGAATCGAAGCACACCATTTTCTAGGGTTTTTGGCGGTCCAAGGATGATTTCAGGCGTTTCCCGGCCGAATTGGACTTCGGCCCAGGTATGAAAATTTCTCCCCTCATTGAGATCTACAAATCTGTAAATTTTGGTAATTTTTGGAAACAGTTGAATTTTCAGGCGAGTCGGGGCGGCTGGCCGCCATGTGGTGGCATCGCGTGGGCTGAAACCCCACCTGACCTTTCTAGGCTAAATTTGATGCTCCGATTCCATATTTGACATCTGTGTAGTGAAATTCCGATGTTTTAACATAGTTTCGTAGTTGACCGCCTAGTTGGCCACCATGGGGTCATTATAGGAATTGACAATCCGACCTTTGGATCGGCACCAAACTTAAATAGGTAATAGTACATAATATTTAAGTACATTAGGAACTTACATATCGGGAGTCCAACTTACGGATCTTCCCGAATTAGATTTCTAAGTTGTAAAATCAAACGTTGACCACCACTTGAATTTGCGATTGGCGGAAATCCAATTGTTTGATTGTAATGAAATTTTAGTATGTTGTTCTAGAAGCATAAGGAGACTCTTGGGAAGTTACAGATCAATAATCTGATAGGCGGATCATTCATATTAGGTTATTAGGGATGTGGACCCTACCTTCGATCTTGATCGACTGTTGACTTTTTAGTCAACTAGCCTGAGTTCTTCTAGCATGCCGCTAATCTTAGAGTGTTGCTGAGATTCCATGGAGCTTATTGGGCTTATCATGATGACGTGTCTTCCTCGATTGACGTGCACCTCGATTTACGTACTGATGGCATCACATTGTGTTATGCTTGTTGATTTTATGTGCTTTGACTTGTGTATTGAACTTGTTGTGGAGTGTGGTTGATTTATATGTTTGGCCTAATGTGATGAAATGTGAGGGCTAGTAGTGGACCATGAACCCATTGTCATGAGGTTTGTTGCTTCGAGACTTGTTTCACATATCGTATCATTATTTCATTTCTCGTTTCGTTGAGCCGTTCTAATTGTGTACCTTGTGCTTTGTTCCATTTCTTGTTTTGTTGAGTTTTTGTATTTTGAGTATTTGTTTCATGTATTGTTCTTCGAGTGTTGCTATATTTCTTGGACTTCTGCTCGATTCCGTTGAGTGATCCGGAACTAGGTTTCTGTTGGGGTTCCATTGAGTGGTCCGGTTCCCTGCTCCGTTTGGATTTTGTTAAGTGGTTCGGAATCCCTCGTGATTCGCTATTCCGTTAAGTGGTCCGAAATCGTATCCAGCTTGGATTTTATTGAGTGGTTCGATAAGCATTGTACTCTGTGATTCCGTTAAGTGGTCCAGAACCGTTAAGAGGTCCGGAATCCCTTCTACTCCGCGATTCCGTTGAGTGGTCTGGAATCGTATCCTGGTTTGGATTCCGTTGAGTGGTCTGGAATCCCACTTAGTGTTTTGGTTTTGTTGAGTGGTCCGGAACCCGATGTTGATGGATTTCGTGGAGTGGTTCGAAATTGCATCATTTGACCTGTTGGTTCCTTGGATTTGATTTTAGCTTCATAGATGTAAGCTTCGGGTGAACTGTGTTGCTCTAGCCCTACATTTCGATGTATTGTATGTGTTATTGATTAGTGTGATTATTGAATGGTGTTGGAAAACATATGTATGTGTGAATGGCAAGATGACTAGAGAATATTATTGTGCTTCGTCGAATGTTCCTTGAGATGTTGCATGCCTGAATCGTGGTATTATGTTGGGACACAGTGGTTTATGTGATGAATGTTCGAGTGTAGTGAATGACGAACTACAAATGGATTGATTCCTGTTTAGGGTACGTAGGCAGTCTGACGAGGAGGTTAGATGCAGCCATAAAGCATACGAAAAATTACTATGCGGTTTGATTCTTGAGTTGTGCTTTGCCCATATCCTGGGAGCGGGGTATGATAGATACGGATTTTTTGTGACGTCTTGTGTCGATCCTGGATGTATGTCGGGATTAGAGCGTGACAATGGTTCCACGTGTTCAATCCAGACACCCGAAATACAGAAGGGTGGGGCCAAATTAAAATGTGAAGAGTTGTTTTGCATGTTTGGTCAAAACTTCACGTGGTCAGGTGCTCTACACCCGAGAGGTTCTTCTAATCCTGACATGGCAATCGGTGTTATTTTGGTTATAAAAATAATTTCACAAAAAAAATCCGGACCATAAACAGAGAATCGTATATCAAATATTGTACCAGGCGTTTCTAATTTGACAAGAAACGAATATCAAGTTGAAAAAATGTACAAGATACCTAATATTACCATACTAAAAAAAAATTGAAAAAGACCAACAAAAATAAAGTAAATTAGCACCACTTGGTACCCCCTTTGTATTCTTTATCTCAAAAGCTAAAAAGCCAATGAATCTAGTAAATTTATTTGTGCCCAAAAAAATGCTAAAAATGCTAAATTTCAAATTCCATTTTAGAGCAAGTTTAAGCAGAGAATTTCCAATCAACGACAACCGCTTAAACGCCACGCTTTGTTAACTACAGCTGCCATTACCAAACCCCCCGCAGCAAGTCAATTGTCAAAGCGTCCCTTCTCCCAAAATCCTTTGCCCAAACTAATATTCCTTTCACACGCCCAATCATATTCCTTTCACACCCCTGCAGTTGTTTTATCAACGCCCACTTAACCGCATAGTCCAATTCCCCACAACCGTCTCCGAGCGTAAATCCAGATCAATTCCCCAATTTCACGGCGGTCTGGAAAACAACGGAAGGGCAAAAGAGTCATTTCACGAGACACTCTTTCCTTCGCTCTTCCTTTTGCTATTTGAACCCCACCCCCTCCCCCGAAGTCTCTTCCTCAGCACGTATTAATTTAAATTCCTTTTGATATAAATATCATGCAAGCCCCACTCTCTGCTCCCCTCACACACTAAAAGCTTACTCCTCCTCCTCTCTCTCTCTCTCTCAAAACTCAGACCGATCACAGACGCGATGTCTCAACGCGGCCGCGGCCGAGGCCGCCATTCCGATCCCTCGTACGGCTCCGACGCCCCGCCGTTTAATCGCGGTGGTAGAGGCGGAGGCCGTGGTCGGGGACGACAGTCCGGCGCTCCACCGTCGTTTCAGTCCGAATCGGGCCCTAGCCGTGGTGGTCCTGGAGTTGTCGCCGCTCCGACGGTGACTCAAGCTCCCTCGCCGGCGCCGATGGCTCAAACACCGGCTCCTCGTGGGCCGGCGCCGGCTCAGGCTTCCTCCAGCTCGGCGCCTCCGCCCGCTGAGGCTCTTCTCATCTCTGAGATGGAGCAGAAACTGACGCTGACCGCTCCGCCGCCGTCGTCTTCCAAGGCCGTCCGGTATCCGCCGAGGCCGGGCTACGGGAAGGTCGGCGAGAAGGTCCAAGTCAGGGCCAACCATTTCTTAGTGGAGGTTGCGGATAGAGATCTCCATCATTACGATGTAAGCGTCCTTCTTCCTTTGTTCTTTTTGCAGTTTTCACTTTTTCGTTTTTATTTTTCTGTGTTTATCTGTCCATCTGCATTTTACAGTTAATTTTGATTTTTTTTTTGACGTTTTCCTTTTATTTTTGTTTTTGAAAACTTGACTAGGAATGTCGTTTGGACCCGAAAATGATCTGTTGCCCTCAAAACATCTCTGTGACTCCAAAATTTCTTTGACATTATACTTTTTACAATTTTTAAAAGTATTTCTGGGTTGTTCTGCTCAGTTGCTTCCGACTTTCGAGCGTCGTCATTGTGTTTTCAATTTTTGGCAACCATTTTGTTTTTGTTTTTAATTTTTTGAAATTTTTATTTGGATTTCGTTTTGGCGTTCTTCTACAGCTGTAAATCTGACTCAGAAACGAGATTTGACGTTCCGAAAACGATTTTCTGAGTCGAAGGCGAGTCATATGCTTTTGTATAATTTATTCTCTATTTGCTTTACTTTTCGCTGTTGCCCAACTATTTAAAATTGACCTAAATTTGTTCTAGTCAAAATGCTGAATTGCAAAATCCCAGTTTCATTTGTTTTTCAAAAATGGTTTTGTAAGTTTGATCCAGGAAGGTGTTTTGGGAAAACTCTTGATGGTTTTGAAAACACGTTGCTGATTCAAAATACCGAGTACCAAACAGCATCTATTGATGAAAGTTTGGGTGAAATAGGGTTGGTTTCCATTTGGTATTCTGTATTTTTGACTCAGAAGTGTGTTTTTGGAATGTAATTCTTTTGGTACTTTCTGGGCTTAGCAAACAGTGATTTTCTTGGTAAACCGTTCGTATTCTCGCTTAATTGGACAGTTGATTATTGTTGTTTTGGTTATGTGGTTGTGGGATGTCTTAAGATTTCATTTGGTTGCCGTTGCTGTAGGTGTCGATTACCCCTGAAGTTGCATCGAAAAAGATCAACAGGGATATAATTAAGCAGCTCGTAAAACTTTACAAGGAGTCCCACCTGGGCAAGAGAACCCCAGCTTATGATGGGATGAAAAGTATCTATACAGCAGGCCCCTTACCATTTGCCTCGAAAGAGTTTGTGGTGAGGTTGGCCGAGAAGGAAGGCCGGGAGGGTTCCTCTGCAGCAGCTGGTGCCAAGAGGTATATTTGTATGCAAGTTTAGTGTCTTGTTGTCATTTTTGCATTGTTTTTTATTTGTTGTGGTTTTTTAATGTTTTCTTCTTTGTGTTTGAATGGGCTTACAGAAGGGACCGAGATTTCAAGGTTACTCTTAAATTGGCTAGCAAACCCGACCTTTATCAACTCCAGCAGTTCCTACGAAGCCAGCAGCATGAGTCGCCTCAAGACGCAATTCAAGTTCTGGATGTTGCTCTTAGGGCTACACCTTCAGAAAAGTAAAGTCATTATTTCTTAGAAGGGCATAAGATTTATGTTGTCCTTATGTACGTTTTTTTCCTTAACTACTGACGGTAGTGTTGTAATTTCTATCAGATACACTGTTGCTGGGAGGTCTTTTTTTGCCATTGAGCTTGGGCAGAAAGGTGATCTTGGTGACGGTCTGGAATACTGGAGAGGCTTTTACCAGAGTCTAAGGCCGACTCAGTTTGGGCTTTCACTCAACATAGGTAATGCATTGACCCAAATTTCCCTGTTCTGATAATCATATGAAGTTAAGTAACAAGAGTGTTGTGACTATCTTTTTTTATTCATATATTTGCAGATGTATCAGCAAGAGCATTTTATGATCCTGTCCTGGTAACTGTGTTTGTGAAGAAACTTTTAAATTACAGAGAATTGTCAAGGCCTTTGCCTGATCGCGATCGTTTGAAGGTATTTACTATTTTTGTTTCGATTTGTTTCAATTTGTTTCATGCAGTTTTGGTAGGCAACTTATCAAAGAGTAAAGCTATTATGAATAAAATACAATGTGAATATGTTGAGTTGATAGTTTGTAATTATTTTCTACCAGTCTGAACAACTAAGTACAAGTAATTTATGCTAGTTGTGGGTTATATTTATGCAGCAGATTTGCTAGTATTTATGCTCATTTGGTTTTGAAGCTGCATTTTGTTTTAGCATGTAATAAGTTGCTTTTATCTTGAATTGACTTGTCCATTTTGGATTGACTTCCTTTGGATCAGGTGTAGACGTCTACATAGACTAATTTATTCAGAGTTCTGTGTAATACTATTTACTTATGTTTGTCCAAAATTGTTGCTTAAAAGTATTTGTCTTAATCAGAATTGGTCGGCATTCTGTTACTTACAGGTGAAAAAGGCCTTAAAGGGGCTCAAGGTAGCAGTTTCTTATCGTGAGAGTAGATCTTATAAAATCAGTGGGGTCTCCGTCGAACCGCTGAACAAGTTGACGTAAGTCTTGTAATCTTTACATTACATTCATGCTTATATCTTGGTTATATGTAAATAGACTTCTTGTGGTAGTTGATTTGCTTGAAATATAGAACATGACTTTTCATACACATTATCTACTTTTGTTATCATACATCGTAAGGGGTAATTTTGAAAAGAAAATCAAATTGAGTTATGACGGTGTTCCATGGTAACAGACCATTCATAACTTATTATCCATCTTTGCGTTTTAGGTTCACTCGAGAAGATAATAGTAGAATTTCAGTAGTACAATATTATCGCGATACGTACAATATTGTGCTAAGGGATGTGGCAATGCCTGCGCTTCAATCTGGGAGCGATTCAAAACCAGTTTATTTGCCTATGGAGGTTCCTTTCTTGACTTCTTAGCCATTTTATTTCCTAGCATGTTTCAGTTCTAAGTACGGTAGTAGTATTGAGGAGATAGTTTACTTATTTAACTTTTTGGCAGCTTTGTTCCATTGTTGCTGGGCAGAGGTACACTAAGAAGTTGAATGAGAGACAAGTAACAGCTCTTCTGAGAGCAACTTGTCAACGCCCTGGAGATAGAGAACGAAGTATATACCAGGTCTGGATGTGATTTAATCTTTTCAACCAATGGCACTCTTTTCCTAATCTAGATGGTTTTCATTTTGTTTCTGGTGCTGACGTTTCTGCATCTGTGATTCTGTGCAGATGGTTAAACACAATGCTTACAATAAAGATGAGCTTGTCCAGCGGGAATTTGGAATGCATATAAGAGAAGATATGGCTGTAGTTAACGCTCGTGTGTTGCCGCCGCCTTCGGTAATTATTTATTTCCAATTTTGTTTGAATATTGCAAGTGTTTTTTTATTCATCTTTTTTTTTTCTTTGCTGGTGTTTGAATTGATGACAACAGCTGAAATACCATGACACTGGTCGTGAGAAGTCTGAAAATCCACGAATGGGGCAATGGAACATGATCAATAAGGTATGGTATTGGTTTTTAATTTGTTTAGATGGATCTGTGTGTATGTTGAACTCCATTGCATACATATTGAATCCTTGATGTGTTTTGAGGGTAGTTACACATGATTTATGCAACTGAAGGGGTTTGAGGTTAGTTAAACATGATTTTTGTAATTTAAGAGTCTTTGCAGATAGCAACTTCACTAGTTCATATTTATTATCGGTTTGTAAGCATTTTAAAATACTGGTTTTTTTTAACGGCTTTTGTGATATGTGATGCGGCATCAAAATTAAACCATTGTTCTTATTAGAAATTTGGTTTCTGATTATTTTTAGTTTATTCTGGTTCTGTAGAAAATGGTTAATGGTGGTCGAGTGGATTTCTGGGCATGCGTCAATTTCTCCCGATTGGACCCAAATTTTAACTTCCGATTCTGTGAGGATTTGGTTAATATGTGCGGCAGCAAGGGAGTGGTACGACTTCCTTTCTTAACTTTCTCCTCTTTCTTAACTTACTCCTCTCTTTGCATTGAATTATTTCTTTTCCTAACCAAATTGTTTATTTCCTAGCATTTCCAACCGCAACCTTTACTTGCTCATCAATCAGCACATCCTGGGCAAATAGAGAGGGTGCTTAGAGATATCCATAAGACGTCTAGCAAGAAACTTGATGAAATTGGACATAAGGGAAAGCCTCTTCAGTTGTTAATTGTCATTTTGCCTGATGTCACTGGATCATATGGTGAGTAGCAATCATGGAACAAAAACTCTTATATTTCTACAATATCATGCTTAAAATAATTGTCTTGTATTTCAAGAAAATCAGGTTTAAAATCTGACATGTTGGTTGCTTGCAGGGATGATAAAACGAATCTGTGAAACCGAGTTAGGAATCGTGTCTCAGTGCTGTCAGCCTAAGGCAGCATCAAAGCTGAGTAAACAATACCTTGAAAATTTGTCGCTCAAGATAAATGTGAAGGTTCGTTAACGGAAAAAAAAATAAGAAAGAGATTCTATTGTCCATCACATCACTTATTGTGTGTGTTCTTTATGTGTTGTCTCACATTACTTAAACATTAAAATGTTGACACCATTGAAAGCTGTTGTAGGTTGGTGGAAGGAACACTGTTTTGACTGACGCCATTGAAAGAAGGATTCCTCGAGTTAGTGACATTCCCACAATCATCTTTGGTGCGGATGTTACCCATCCTCCACCTGGGGAGGACAGCAGTCCGTCAATTGCTGCTGTAAGTTCTGTCTTTTATTTTGATTTCATTTTAATTAAAAATGCATAATGTGTCTGTTAACCTGATAATTTATTCCAACAGGTGGTGGCGTCCATGGATTGGCCAGAGGTCACCAAGTACAGAGGAATTGTTTCTGCACAGGTTCACCGTGAAGAAATCATCCAAGATCTGTATACTGTAAAACAGGACCCTAACAAGGGACTTGTTGCTGGAGGAATGATCAGGTAATTGGGTCAACATGCACACGCTTTTGTTATTGTTTCAATTTTTATTTTTATTTTTTTATAATAGTTGAGTATATTTTCTTATCATGATTATTTTCATGATGTTAGGGAGCATTTCAGAGCATTTCGACTAGCAACTGGCCAAATACCAAAAAGAGTAATCTTCTTCAGGTAATAATTGTTTTTGCTGTGGTCAAGGAAAATCAAACAGCACAACAACACTACGCTAATATTTGTTTTGATGTTTGCTTGACAGAGATGGAGTCAGCGAAGGGCAATTTAGTCAAGTTCTGCTGTATGAAATGGATGCTATAAGAAAGGTATGCTGACTACTGGAATTCCAGAATTATTTTTTTATTCTTTAGATAACTTGACATTGATCACTACTTAATTATTTAAATTGAGTAGTTAGTGAATTATTTTTTAAGATAAGCGATTTATCTAATATGTGTGTCACTGCCTTTTCAGGCTTGTCAATCACTTCAGGAGGGATATCTGCCACCAGTTACTTTTGTTGTGGTGCAGAAAAGGCATCATACGCGCCTGTTCCCTACTGATAATCGGAGGACTGATAGGAGTGGCAATATTCAACCAGGTTACAATTTTATATGCATTGAGAATCTGAGATTTATTAAATTTGTTGCCTTTCCGGTTTGCGCTTTAACTCTCTTTATCTTGTCTAGGCACTGTCGTTGACACCCAAATTTGTCATCCGACGGAGTTTGACTTCTATCTCAACAGTCATGCTGGCATTCAGGTACTATATGTGTTGTTGATTTATGTATGCCAGTTCCCTTTTTGCCGGTTGTTTCCTTGCCCTCGTTGAGGATGTATTTGTGTTCTAGTAACTTTTAAATATGAAATATTGCGCTGTGCTATAGTTTGAACTGTTATCTTCTGTGCTATGCAGGGAACTAGCAGGCCTGCACATTACCATGTCTTGTACGATGAGAACAATTTCACCGCAGATGCACTGCAGATGCTAACGAACAACCTATGCTACACGTAAGCAGACAGTAATTTCAAATCTTACTCTGGCTTAAGCACTTGTACGATGCCAATTTGAAGATAACATATTGTTCGCTGACTTTCTAATTGTATGTTTTTCAGGTATGCAAGATGCACTCGTTCGGTTTCCATTGGTACGCACTTGAGTTGGATTCATACATCTGTTTTCTGAAATCATGTTTTTTCCTGATTGCACCGATGATGTTTTTGTTTTTTCATGCAGTTCCTCCTGCTTACTATGCTCACTTGGCTGCCTTCCGTGCAAGATACTACATTGAAGGCGAGTACTCAGATGGAGGTTCTACTACCGGATCTACAGCTGGGGGTTCTGGTGGTGTGCGGTTCCGTGCCCTACCTGAGATAAAAGAAAATGTGAAAGAAGTTATGTTCTACTGCTGAATCAGTCTTGAGCTCCGTTTGGTCGCTGGTGGCATTGGTTTCGATGTTTTGTAGAGGTCCGTTTTGTCGCTGGTGGCCGTTTCTAGTAGTTGTGTTTCGTCAAGGTCGTATGAACTAAAAGTTGCACAAGACTTTAATCTTTATATTTTGGTTATCGTCTGGAAGATGGACGTTTAAATCGCTCATCTCAACCGCGATGGTTTTGGTTGTAAGTTTTGTGTCCTATGGGGGTTTATGAAACAAGTTTTGTGAAGGAAATGGATTTTGGTTCAAAGTTAAGAACCAGAATATTTTGAGGTGGATATATTATAAGAACTAATGAAAAACGTTTGAAAACTTTGAGTTTTAATGATAAGGACAAAATAAAGGGTAAAATGAATAGTATCATGATTGATTTTTTAGTGTAAAAATGTGGTTTTTCGTTATAATGAATAGTACCGGGAGTTTTTTGTTAAAGTTCTCATTATAATATGTTACTTGCTTAAAAAAATTATAAACTAAATTTTGTAAACTAAATAATGTGATTGTTGATAATTGAATTATTGCTCAAGTGTTGATATTCAGAATTATTAGATTCTATTTTGTGTATATTTTTGTTGGCTAAATCGTTAAAATGGTCATTGAGATTTGTATAACTTATCACTTTGGTTCTTGAGATTCCAAATCGATAAAAGTGGTTCTTGAGATTGTCCACCGTTCATTATTTTGGTTATTTCGTTAAAAACTCCGTTAAATGTCCCGGAGCTTTTGGCCGGAAGTTTGGGCAATTTTCAACGCTTCGTAACTCAATCGTTTATTAACCAAATTTGACCCATAATATATCAAAATGAAGATAGGAAATCGTAGAATAAGATTATACCTATTTTGAAGCCCAATGGTTGCCGGAGAAGGCTAGAAAATAGCCTCAAAGTTGACTGATCCGAGTGAAAACTTGAAAACTCGCCGGAAACTGGGTAAACTTTAAATGTTCATAACTTCTTCAATACTCAATGAAATCAAGTGATTCAAAACCAAAAATCATACTTCTCGACGACACGAAGAGAATGGTACCTTTTTCGACGGCTAACTCGTCGTGGTTTGGCCGGAAAACGGCTCGAAAGTGGCGGTCTTGGTCTCGAGTTAGCCACTTTCAAGCCGTTTTCCGTCCAAACCACGACGATCTAGTAGTTGAAAAAGGTACCATTCTCTTTGTCTCGTCGAGAAGTATGATTTTCGTTTTTGAATCACTTGATTTCGTTGAGTATTGAAGAAGTTATAAACGTTTAACGTTTACCCAGTTTCCGTCGAGTTTTCCAGTTTTCGCTCGGACCAGTCAACTTTGAGGCTATTTTCCGGCCATCTCCGGCAACCATTGGGCTTCTAAATAGGTATAATCTTATTCTACACTTTCCTATTTTCATTTTGATATATTATGGGTCGAATTTGGTTAAGAAACGATTGAGTTACGAAGCTTTGAAAATTGCCCAAACTTCAGGCCAAAAGCTCCGGGACGCTTAACGGAGTTTTTAACGGATTGACCAAAATGATGGATGGTGGACAATCTTAGGGACCACTTTTATCGATTTGGAATCTCAGGGACCAAAGTGATGAGTTATGCAAATCTCAATGACCATTTTGGCAATTTACCCTATTTTTGTTCCGTATTTGACCTTCCTCTGCTTGCCAATTGGTTCGTTTGGGTGAAAGTATGGCAGTTCATATTTTTGTCCAAATATTGCCAATTGGCTAATAACCCGGGCAATTATCGCCCTAAGGAGTGGAGTTGCTCTAATAGCTTCTACAAGGGAGATGCAAGAAGTACATAGGATCTCCAAACTATATCTCCCTCATTGGATTAACACTCATGTACATGTATTTTACATTTCAATTTTGCATATATGTGTTGAAATTGCTGTAATGAAGGTAGCCATGACATTGTGGCGAGCAAGCGGGAGATATAGTCTCTAACTTAAATGTATATAATTTTTATAACATCCACGGATTTGCCCACAGATTTGCAAGAGAGAGAGATTAATCGTGTTCCAACTTCCAATTAATAGGCATTTAGTATTATAGTCTAGTGTATTTCTCTTTATTTATAAGTGAGAAGTCTTATGTTCGATTCTCGTCAAACACGTATTTTAGATCCCATTATTGTCAGCAATAATATCGTTTGTTAAAAAAAAAAAATCGCAATGTATAACATCCACGCTTTTCTTATTGGCTGCCCAACTCCAACTATTTATGATCAGCAAAATCAACCGTCTCATATTCCCTTCTTAAAACTCAAATTCCAACAAAAATCAAATCTCTATTAATTAATGAAACCCTCTTTATCAACCAAAAGAGGTTAAAAAGACTATTGATGCACAAAACCGGAGGTCTTGGAACAACGTAAATCCGACCGTGAATCTGCATGAAAGTAAATAACACAAGATGTATCGTGGTTCACCCCAAGGTTTGGGCTACATCCACACTGATATTGTATTTATGAGGGAGATAGATGGAGAAAGCTTCTGAGAGTGAGAGAGCTCTTCCATGGCCTAAGAAATTGGCCTCCTCTAATTGAGAGGGTGAGGGGTCCTTTTATAGAATAAGGACTCCTCACTTATTACATATTTTCTCATTCCTTTATCACATAATTACATTTACAGCTGGAGTACACCAGCTTGTGTTCAAACAGCAGAAAAAGAAAAAGGAGGAGGCATATATACCAAAGCTGCTTATGTCGGTGCAGATCTTGTCGGCAAGGTTGAAAGAAATATTCCCGAGGATGACCCAAGAAACCCAGCTGTGATAGCTGATAATTGCCTGCGCACTTTCACAACCAATACGGAAGCGTTGTCTGCCATCTGCCAAAAAGGGAAAAGAGAAAGTAAAAGCAAGGAATAAACACCCCACCAGTGATGTGATTTACTTTTCTTGTTTTTGTATAATGTGATTTATTTTTCTTATCTTTCGGAGACATCTGTATAAACCCCATCAGAGGGTAATAATAATAAAAAAAAAAAAAAAAAACAGCAAGCCCAAAATAAATGGGCTGGAATGTTGTGTGGAGAGCAAAGGCCCATAAGCCCAAAATAGCACCAACCAGGTAATCAAAAGTACGCCCAATACTCCAAAAATTATTCGGCAACCTGCTGCTATTACCACCAACCAGGTGATCAAAAGTACGCCCAGTACTCCAAAAAATTATTCGGCAACCTGCCGCTATTACCACCAACCAGGTGATCAAAAGTACGCCCAGTACTCTAAAAAATTATTCGGCAGCCTGCCGTTATTATCACCAACCAGGTGATCAAAAGTACGCCCAGTACTTCAAATTATACATGAGCATTACTCATGTCAATCATACATAAACATTCATGAGCATCACTCATATCAATCATACATAAACATTCATGAGCATCACTCATGTCAACATTCATGAGCATCACTCATGTCAATCAACATAAACATTCATGAGCATCACTCATGTCAATCAGCTTCAAAAGCTGCATTTACAAAAGCTCTAGCTTCAAAAGCTTCATTTACAGAGCTCCAGCTTCAAAAGCTCCATTTACAAAAGCTCTAGCTTCAAAAGCTTCATATACAGAGCTCTAGCTTCAAAAGCTTCATTTACAGAGCTCTAGCTTCAAAAGCTTCATTTACAGAACTCTAGCTTCAAAAGCTTCATTTACAGAGCTCTAGCTTCAAAGCTTCACTTGCAAAGCTTCACCTACAAAGCTTCAGTGCAGGGTATACAAATACCGCCTCCGAACAACCGCCACTTCGGCCCATACATGAATTCAATTTGAAGTCTCCAGCCAACATACTTTATTGACTGAAGACTTGGGGGACTACATTATGTACCATATATTGAGCCTCAACTGGGCCCCATGAAAAATACTTGGGGGACTTAGCCCATTATTTATGTATTAAGGAGCGAGCCCTCATTCTATAAAAGGGACTCCCTCACTTTCATTAGATAGCACCCATTATTCATGTACTGAGGAACGAGCCCTTATTTTATAAAATGGACTCCTTCACCTTCATTAGAGAGCAACGCCGCCAGCTGAGCAACCGCCTCGCCGCGAGCATCACTCATAGCCCATCACTTATGTATTGAGGAGCGAGCCCTTATTCTATAAAAGGGACTCCCTCACCTTCATTAGAGAGCAACGCCGCCAGCTGAGCAACCGCCTCGCCGCGAGCATCACTCCTAACCCATCACTTATGTATTGAGGAACGAGCCCTTATTCTATAAAAGGGACTCCCTCACCACCATTAGAGAGCATCGCCGCCTACTGAGCAACCGCCTCGCCACGAGCATCAACTCTAGCACATCATTTATGTATTGAGGAGCGAGCCCTTATTCTATAAAAGGGACCCCCTCACCTTTAACGCCACAAGCCGAGCCAACCAAGGCAACATAAGCCACGAGCCGAGCAGCCTCGCAGCATGTGCTACTTCTAGTTGAGCATCATTTCAGATTGAGCACCGCCTCATATCGAGCATCAGTTCAAGACAACATCTAGTTACTTCGGCCCACACATGGACTGAATTTCAAGTCTCTAGCCAAAAGACTCTCTTGACTGAAGACTTGGGGGACTACTGTTTATACCATATTTAGGGCCTCGTATTTAGATCTCATACAAATACTCGGGGGACTTAAATGTAATTATGTGATAAAGGAATGAGAAAATATGTAATAAGTGAGGAGTCCTTATTCTATAAAAGGACCCCTCACCCTCTCAATTAGAGGAGGCCAATTTCTTAGGCCATGGAATAGCTCTCTCACTCTCAGAAGCTTTCTCCATCTATCTCCCTCATAAATACAATATCAGTGTGGATGTAGCCCAAACCTTGGGGTGAACCACGATACATCTTGTGTTATTTACTTTCATGCAGATTCACGGTCGGATTTACGTTGTTCCAAGACCTCCGGTTTTGTGCATCAACAAAGACTATTAAGTCTTTTATTACATAAACAAAATGATGGGCAATAATATAATTTCACATGTCCAAATTTTACTGTTTTTTTTATTGAAATCTCACCTACATGTGATGTTAAAATACCTTCAATATTAAAAAAAAAAAAAAAAACCAAAAACAAAAACCTCCCACTCCCCTCACGTTCTCTCTCTCCCACTCTCCTTATCATTTTCTAAAAAAATGTGTTCATACACAAAGTGTGTAGGCAAATACTAGTTATTATTATATTAACTGCCCAATTAACCACTTAACCACCTCAATTAACCGTTTTCATTTTGGAGCATCGTTCCAAAAATCATTTGGTGGTCTGTGAAATGTCAATGATGATGAGGGCAAAATCGTCATTTACCATGAGAAATCAGTCATCATTTTATTTGATTTTCCACTCCCTTTCAACCCAAAATCCCTTCCTTCCTTTTGCAGGGAAAATTTTAATTATGACGGGAACAATGGTGGTACACCACGTGTTTTAATATAAGTAGTGAAAAATTATACTTTTTAAGTTATTAATTTTTTAACACACATATCCTGCTATTTTGTGTAATGACACGTGCTGTAGCACTCCGTATAACGGTTACACTGAAAAATCTTTCCCTTTTGCATGTCTTTATTTTCTACCCTTTTCTTTATAAATAACATGCAAACACACCTCCTGTCACTCTGCGCTCTCCTCACACACTAAACGCTCATCTCTTTCTCTCTCTCTCTCTCTCTCAAACCGAGCCCCAGGTACTCAATGCTTCAACGTGGCCGCGGCCGAGGCCGAGGTCGCCATTCGGACCCCTCGCACGCCTCCTACGCCCCGTCGTTTAATCGTGGTGGAGGTGGCAGCGATCGTGGAGCACAGAGAGAGGCGAGGTCTCAAAGTAGCCGGCAATGGCGGACTAACGACGCCACCATAATCACCGGTGCACCACAGACGTCATTTCAATCCGAACCGGGCCCCAGCCAGCGCAGGCCAGAAGGAACGGGCGGTTATAGTGGAGTGGTTGCACCAACACCAACACGGGAGCCTAGGACAAATACTCCTCGCGAACCGGTGCCGGCTCAGGCTTCGTTCAGTCCTACTCCTCCGGATGCAGAGGCACCGCTGATCTGTGAGATGGAGGAGAAGCTAACATTAACCCCTCTGACACCGGCGTTGTCCAAGGCCATTAGGTTTCCGGCCGGGTTTCAGAACTCTTGGGGAGAAGGTTCAAGTGAGGGCCAACCACTTCTTAGTGGAGGTTGCGGACAGGGATCTCCATCACTACGATGTAAGTAATTAAGCCTCTCTGTATTCCGACTCTTCAGTGTCCTCTTACAGTAAGTATTTTTCCTTGGTTTTTAAATATTATTTTTGCGTTTTCCGTTTACTTATCAAGAATGAATAAATATTCAAGGCATGAATATCATTCTCTTCTGAGCCAAAAAACCGAGTAACAATTAGCAAACAACCTGTTCACGCATTCTCTTATTTTATAAATTTCTATCGTATTTCCTTTTTGCTTTTTCTCTACTGAGAGTTGTTTCACAAAAATTATAGAGAAATTTTATTTGAACCCTTATAACCTATTTTTAACACTTTATTTAAATTTTACATGTGAAGTGTCTTTTTTATCCTATTGTATAATTACAATAAAATACAAGAAGAAATTAACAATAAAACTAAGTTTTATCAATATACCCACTGTAAAACGCCACCCCCAATTATAAAGGCACTTTTGAGTTTTTATTTAAAAAATTGTTTTTTAAGGCCTTAATAGGTGTGCCCAGGGGCCCACCTTGTTTTTGTGTCCCTGGTTTTTCCCTCTTTCTCTGATTTCTAACACACACACACACACGTAATTCCCTCTCTCCTCTCTCTCACCTCTCCCGTAACTTTCTCTCCTTCCCTCTCATCTCTCCCATTGAAGCTCTCTGTAACTCACCCTTACTCTCTCTAATTTCCCGAGCATCACCACTCACAACCACCACTCTTACGGCTTGTTCCAGTAACGCCTGCTGTTGAACTCCGGCGAGTTCGTGTGTGGTGTGTGTGTGTGTGTGTTGTGCCGTGTGTGTGTGATGTGTATACTGTGCAACCGTGTGAGTGTGTGTGTGTTGTTGTGTATGGGTGTGTGCGTGTACACTGTGTGTGTGTATTTAGTTCGTGTGTATGTGTATATGATGTGAGTGTATATGTGTGTGTATGGCGTGTACTGTGTGTGCTATGCATGTGTGCATGTGTGCTGTGCATACATGTGTGTGTATGGCGTGTACTGTGTGTGCTATGCATGTGTGCATGTGTGCTGTGCATACATGTGTGTGTGCTGGCGTGTGTGTATGTGTGTTGTGTGGGTTTGGGCTCAAGCCCAAACCACCCCTTTTGTTCCTAAACTATCCAAACCCAAAACCTAATAGTTCCTAACCCTATTTAACCTAAACCTAAACCCTAATCCGGATCCAAACCTAAGACCCATTTCCATTTCTTGAAATTCTATAGTTGGGTAGTTTGATAAATTATACATTTTTGTGCTTAGGTGAAGTTGCTAGTGGGGATTTCCTTAATCCTTTTCCGCACAACTCTGCTGCTACGGAGTATCTGTGAGTGGACCCCTTCTAAAATTACATGATTTCATAGTTTAATTGCATAAATGAATAGCATGCCTTACGAGTTTATGAACTGATTTTATGTTAAGCATGTTTATGGTAAATGTTGTTTATCGTCTCGTTTTTGGTGAGGAATTAATTGTTGGCCTATATTGAGCTATATTTTAATATATTGTAATTTCTATAAAAACCATGAACTGGTAGACTATCTGATGGATGACGATAGGATGCTAGAACATGTTTTCAAAACCCCTCTTTATAGTATAGACGATGGATGACTTTATACTATGAAGTGGTTATTTATGAGAGGCGTAACTATTTGTGCGTACCTAGTGGACACTATGCTGCCTGGGGCGAGGATCTGGTGTTGGCAGATAGGCCGGGAGAAATAATCCCTAGCTACGGGCTGAGGGACACGAAGCAGGCATTGGGCCGGGAGTTGGTAATCTCTGGCTACGCGCGCAGAGACCACGGTGCTAGCATAGGGCCGGAAGTTATATTTATTCAGTGATCTTACTGGCAGCACATCGCGCTTACGAGACGATCTGTGAGACGTTTGATGTTTTGATTTCCGCGATGTTATTCTGCGATATGTCTTTAGAGATGCTTTTGGCATGCTAGGGTTTTCAGTAAACCTATCACTTATTATGCTAGTAGTTTTCTGTATATAAACTGTGGGGGTTAGTATCTTGATAACTGTTTTATTATTACTGTATATATGAACTTGGTCCACTCACCTTTGTTTTGCGCTCCCATTCAGGACTTAGAATCGAGGCATACAATCCCAGCGTCAAGGCACTTCCGCAGCGGCATCTTCGAGTCCTCTTGGTGTAGGACCTGCTCCTTTGTTCATTCAATTTTATATTATTTCTTTTAGTATTCTGGTTAGTTGTATGATCTGAACACGTTCCTTAAATGCATATTCTTTATTCTTTTATATTTATAAGTCTTAATTATTCCTTATTTTCAGCCTTTGCACTCAATAAATGGCTTTCGTCACCCTCGGGTGTCGGTCAGCACGTGCCTATCCTGGTATTCGGGAAAATATCGGGATCGGGGCGTGTCACCCACACCCAGTAATCAAACTCTTACCATCATGCAATCTTTTGCCTACTTTCTATTATGGCGATCTTGAAGTTTTGGATCCTCCAACTAAGGTATGAATCGAATCCATCTCGTTACAAGTCTAGTCCCAATAGTAAGGAATTATTCATTTTATAACTTTTTTTGGTTCTTTTATCTGCCGACAACTCTTGAGTCTCTTTGCCAGTTGATAATCTTGGTTTTTTAATGATAATATTATTATGTCTTTCGTGTCTTATGGATGTGGGGGTGGGGGGGTGCATATAGTGACTGTTTCATTTGGTGGCTACGCATATAGGTGTCAATTACCCCTGATGTTCCAGTGAAAAGGGTGAAAAGGGATGTGATTAAGCAGCTCGTTGTTTTGTACACACTTAGGTCAAAGAACCCCAGCGTATGATGGTATGAAAAGCATTTACACAGCAGGTCCATTGCCTTTTGAATCCAAAGAATTTCTAGTCAAGCTACCTGAGAAAGATTACCGTGACGGGTCATCTTCTTCTTCTCGCTCGAAAAGGTATAACTATTTTCTTATGAGAGTTCAGTGCTTGTGTGTCTTGTTTTCATCTCTATATGTTTTTATAGTTATTGCAGTTTTTTGAATATCATTTGTTTTTGCCTTTTGGTGTGTTTGAATGACTTACAGGTTGGATAGGGAGTTTAAGGTGACTCTCAAACTGGGGAACAAACCCGACCTTTATCAACTACAACAATTCTTGCGCAGGAAGAAACACGAGTTGCCTCAAGAGGCTATACAAGCACTTGATGTTGCTCTTAGAGCCTTACCATCTGAAAAGTAACGCATCTCTTTGTTAGAACCAGCTTATGACATGGTTTCTTTCATTCTTCTGCAGGGCTGGCGCTGAGGGGTGCAAGTTGTGCTACCGCATAGGGTCCCCGATTTTTCAATTTTGCATGCATCTATATATATAGTAGTATGTGTAAAATATTACAAACATGAGTCTTAGTGCAAGTGGAATTATTGCTTCTTTACATCAGCTTAGGGGATGGGTTCGAAACTCATCTCTATCATTTTTTTCAGTTTATATTTTTATTAAATGCATAAGTTTCCACAAAATAATATAAAAATTCCACTTAATAACTTACAAATTCGAACCCTAACCCTCTAAATAGTTAAGGAAAAACAATACGCCGCATTTCCACTTGTTGATTTGTTAAATTTGTTTGTGCTATTAGAATTTATAGAAGCTCAATTGAAAACTAAAATTATTATTTTGAACAAAAAAATATAAAAAAAATTAAATTCTTAGTACTTTTTAGGGCCTCCAATTCACTTTCGCACAGGGCTCCTGAAATCCAGGACCGGCTCTGTTCTTCTGTTTCTTGTTTCGTTACTAATTATATGTTGAATGTTGTATTTTCTACTACAGTTAAACTGTTGTTGGGAGGCCTTTTTTCTCCACAACGCTTGGGCCAAAAGGCGAGCTATGTGAGTCTTGTGATCTTTATGCTCATACCTATTTTCAGTTTGAATCAGTACTTATTATACGAACTCTGAATATTAGGTTTACTCTAGAAGACGGAAGTAGTAAGACAGTAGTTCAATATTATCGTGAAAGGTACAATGTTGTGCTAAAGAATGTGGCAATGCCTGCCATTCAATCTGGAAGTGCTTCCAAACCTGTTTATTTGCCCATGGAGGTACCTTCCTCGACTCTTTAAGCGGCTTGTTTTCCAGTTTGATATTTTTTCTGGGTACGGTACTAGCCTTTATGAATTAATTTACCTATTTACCTTTCTGGCCAGAGATACTCCAGGAAGCTTAATGAAAGACAAGTAACAGCCTTACTACGAGCTACATGTCAACGTCCCGGTGATAGAGAGAGAGTATACATCAGGTCTACTCCTATGTCGTCTCTACAATGGATGGTCTTTTTTACTAAATCTAGATGGTTTTTAAACTTGTTTCTTGTGGTCATGTTTCTGCATTTATGCAGATGGTTGCACACAATAATTATGATGGTGATGGACTTGTCAAGGGGGGAATTTGGAATGCGAATGAGAAAAAAAATGACTTTGGTTAATGCTCGAGTTTTACCACCTCCATCGGTGATTAGTTTTTTTTATTTTTATTTTAGCAGCGCAAGTGTTTTGTTTATCTTTTTTTTGTTACTGATGTTTGAATTGATGGCAACAGCTAAAATACCATGACAGTGGTCGTGAAAAGTTTGCAAATCGATCGATGGGGCAATGGTGTAAAGATAAAGAACTGTTAGATCGTGACAAGTGTCAAAAGATGAAGGGATAAGGTGGTTATGATAGTTAAAACAGTTAGTATAGAATACTTAGTGAGTAAGGAAAGTCAAAGATATATATACTTGTATCATGTACTGTAACATACATTGATGAAATACGAAAAGGATAATTCAGATACAATTCTCTCTCTTTAAACTCTTCTCTTTCTCTCTCTAGATTACACAAGAAATTCTATTGATGTTCTTCACAGGATGAAGATTAACATGGTATCTTCGCCGGTCCTTGGATTCTGAGGATAAGTACTGCTTCCGCTCTTGATCTTTGAAGTTTGTAGTGATCTGATTTGAAGTTCTTTGCTATTATCTTTCGAGCCGAGCTTCGTATCTGTCATCGATCTTATTTGCACAGTGTATGCAATCATGCCCGCCAAGTGTTTGTTGAAAAGTATGACTCAACCTTTACATGTTGTATTGGTGCTTTCCTTCTGAATCTTGATCTCGATTTGTGTTCTTTTCTTTTGCACTCTTGTGACTGCTTCTTCAACCCTAGATCTTTCAATCTCTTCAAGTAAATTTCTTGATTCTCTGTTACCTTCTGCAACACAATGGTGACAGCTGCACAATTGACCATAGTTCAGTCTCCGATCACGAATCTGATTCCAAATGTGTCCACTTCTGTCACTGTTAAACTTGATGATACAAATTATCTTGTTTGGCACTATCAACTTCGATTGCTTCTTGAAAGTCATGGCATTTTAGGCTTTGTGGATGGTACTAGGCGATGTCCTACTCGATTCATTGAAGATGCTACACTTGAAGGTGTTGAGACTGATGCATTTCAAATCTGGAAAATGCATGATCGTGCAGTCATGCAACTTATCATTGCCACATTGTCTCCCACAGCTATGTCTTGCGTTATTGGGTGCTTGAGCTCTAATGACATGTGGATTAGCCTCAAAGATAGGTTCTCCACTGTAACTAAAGCCAGTATTTTTCAGTTAAAAACGGAGCTGCAAAACATTAAGAAAGGTAATGATTCAGTGTCTACATATTTGCAACGTATTAAAGATGTGAAGGATCATCTTTCTGCAGCTGGTGTCACCCTTGAGGATGATGATATTGTGATATTGGCACTGAAAGGTTTGCCTTCCGAGTATAATACCTTTAGGACTATTATAAGGGGAAGGGAGAATGTCATCACTCTTAAGGAATTTCGGTCTCAGTTATTGGCTGAGGAAGCAACTGTTGAAAATAACTCGATCTCAGAGTCTTTTGTTACTCCTGTAGTGAAACCTACCACTGTTCGTTTAATTTTGGCATTAGCAGCTCAGTTTCAATGGTCCTTGAGGCAACTGGATGTGAAGAATGCATTTCTTCATGGTGATCTACATGAAGAAGTCTACATGTCTCAACCACAAGGCTTTGAAAGTTCAGTTCATCCCTCCAATTACGTGTGCAAACTTCATAAGTCCCTCTATGGCTTAAAACAAGCTCCTCGAGCTTGGAATGAAAAGTTTACAAGTTTCTTACCAGGTTTGGGTTGGCTGATCCATCATTGTTTGTGCAGCACACTCATCTTGGTATTGTGGTTCTTCTTTTGTATGTGGATGATATCATCCTTACTGGCAGCTCAACTCAGTTGATTGGTGATGTTATACAAGCTTTAGCCAAAGAGTTTGAACTGAAAGATTTAGGCCAGCTTCATTATTTCTTGGGGTTACAGATTACATATTAGCCTCAGGGTCTCTTTGTGTCACAAACTAAATACATCAAGGATCTGCTAGAAAAGGTTGACCTCCAAGATTCCAAACCTTGTAACACCCCATGCTTACCCTACCACAGGTTGTCTAAGACAGAAGGGACTCCTTATCACAGTCCACAACAATATAGAAGTATTGTGGGAGCCTTGCAATACTTGACATTTACAAGGCCTGATATTGCCTTCTCTGAGTTTATGCATAATCCTATGGACTCCCATGTTGTAGCTGTCAAGCGCATCTTGCGATATCTCAGTGGCACATTGCATTATGGTCTTCAATTTCAAACAGGCAAGCTTCAATTACAGGCTTATAGTGATGCCGATTGGGCGGGTGACCCAAATGATCGCAGATCCACGTCTGGTCATATTGTCTATCTTGGTTCGAGTCCTATATCTTGGGCATCGAAGAAGCAACACACGGTTTCCAGATCCTCAACAGAGGCAGAATATAGAGCATTGGCAATAGCAGCAGCTGAGTTAGCATGGATCAGGCAGGTTTTATGTGATCTGTGTGTTCCTATTTTCACTGCACCAGTTCTTTATTGTGACAACATCTCTGCCATTGCGTTATCCTCTAATCCTGTCTTCCATTCACGAGTGAAACATATTGAAATAGATTATCATTTTGTGCGGGAACGTGTTATTCGAGGAGATCTCCATGTGCTTCATGTGTCATCCAAAGAACAGTTTGCCGATATCTTAACAAAGGGACTGTCTGCACCCTTGTTTCAGCATCATTGTTCCAATCTTATGCTTGGTTCCTCCAAGCATATGATTGAGGGGGGATGTAAAGATAAAGAACTGTTAGATCGTGACAAGTGTCAAAAGATGAAGGGATAAGGTGGTTATGATAGTTAAAACAGTTAGTATAGAATACTTAGTGAGTAAGGAAAGTCAAAGATATATATACTTGTATCATGTACTGTAACATACATTGATGAAATACGAAAAGGATAATTCAGATACAATTCTCTCTCTTTAAACTCTTCTCTTTCTCTCTCTAGATTACACAGGAAATTCTATTGATGTTCTTCACAGGATGAAGATTAGCAAATGGAACATGACGAACAAGGTGAGGAAGTGGTTTTTAGTTTTTTTTGGATGAATGTGGTATCTGTACGTGTGAAATCTTCAATGTGTTATGAGGATAATTAGTGGCTTTACAGACAGGAACTTCATTTGAAATCTTTAATTGTGGATTTGTAATTATTTGAAAATACAGTCTTTTACTGATTTTTTGATATTTAAGGTAACATCACAATGCAACAATCATCTATATTAGGAGTCCGATTACTGATTGTTTTGTAGAAATTGGTTAACGGTGGTAGAGTAGATTTCTGGGGTTTTGTCACTTTCTCCCGGTTGGACCAGAATTTTAACTACCGATTCTGTGAAGATTTGGTCAATACGTGCATCAGCAAGGGAGTGGTACATACAGCTCTAATTTTAACTTGTTCCAATATCTGTCTTGAAACGTTTAATGGATTTCTTACCGTATTGTTTATCTTCTTAGCATTTCAATGTGGAACCTTTAGTACCATTCCAATCAGCTCATCACGAACAAATGGAGAGGGTGCTAAGAGATATTCATAGGACGTCTATCAAGAGACTTGAAGAAATTGGACAGAAGGGAAGGCATCTTCAGTTGTTGATCGTCATTTTGCCTGACGTCAGTGGAACATATGGTGGGAAGAAAACCAGCAACAATTTTATTTTTGTTTGCCTTTCCAGGATATAAGGCTTAAGATTTGTAATTTCGTGCAGGGGTGGTAAAACGAATCTGTGAAACCGAACTAGGAATTGTGTCTCAGTGTTGTATGCCAAGGCAAGCAGCAAAGCTTAATAAGCAATACCTTGAAAATCTGACGCTCAAGATAAATGTGAAGGTTTGTTCTTTATGTATTGCGCCTCGCGTTACTTGCTTCTAATTGATGCTATTTAATTTTTGACACGACATTTAAAACTGTTGTAGGTTGGCGGAAGGAATACTATTCTGAATGATGCCGTTCAAGAGAGGAATCCATTTTATACTGGCGATGCCACAATCATCTTTGGTGCGGATGTTACTCATCCTCCACCTGGGGAGGACAACAGCCTGTCAATTGCAGCTGTAAGTTCTGTCTTTTGTTTTGATTTTATTAGGAAGGTAAAACTTGTAATCTTTCATCCTGTTAAATTTTTTTTCCAACAGGTGGTAGCGTCAATGGATTGGCCAGAGGTTACAGACATTTTGGGTCAACATTTGAACTTTGGGCTGAAAGGAAGGAGGACCCAAAAAGACTAAAGAAATGAGGCTTGCTCAAAGCCCAGCACCAAGCCTAGACTGTCCATCTCAAGACCAATTTGCACTTCCTCATTAATGCAAAGGCTAGGTGCTTACAAGAGAAGTGACAACTGATGGAAATCAACCTACTCTCAGCTTAAAAGTACTTTTCAGTGGCAATACAAGTAAAATACTGATGAGTCACTACCCTTCAATTGCTTTCGGGCAAGAACAAAGCTACAGGCGGTCGGGCTAATTCGTCTATAAAAGGAGGAAGAGGGCCCAGAGACAAGGACACTCAACCAATCAAACAAACAAATATACAACTTGCCTCTCAGTTAAGCAAATACCCAGAAAGTTGTGCTTTGTCCAGACTCTGCACTCTTTTAGCCATAGCTTCCCCTTAGAAAGACATCTTTTGTCTAGTGTAAAAGCTCTGCTACCTTTCCCAAATACTGTAGTATCGATTCTCTCATGTAAACCTGTTCATCTTTCATCCCATTTTAGTACTCGATCCCCTGTAACCACAAGGAGAAAGAGACCGCAAGACGTTTAGACCTTGCCTGACAAGGTGAAATTTTGCCTGATTCTCTTTGTTTTGTCTTTAAATCAATAGATCTGGTGTTATAATGTATTTCCCAGTATATGTTCAAGTCGTTTCTAGTCTTTTGACGATCCAAAGTCCCATCAGTACTCAGATCTGGCTTACTTAGTGGTTTACCATCATTAAAAAGGCTAAATGGGAACCAAACTGGTGACTTAATCAAATCTGGACCTTCACTCTTTAAGCATACAAGATAACGAACTAAAAATCCTTGGTCTCAAGGCATAGAAAAGAACTTAATGTGGACTTAACCCATCCACGACAATCCTTTGATAACAAGAAGTCAGAATAACTTGGGGAGCAAGTAATCGGCTTGAATACATTTGTTCTACATCTGTCGTACAGAGATGGCAGTGGCACGCCTTCGCACTCAGTTAGTTTTGATTGTGAGCCTCAAGGCCTACACCTAAGGCCCCACAAGGGCACCTTTCAGAACTAACTGTGTCCTCCTCTTGCAGCATCCCGACAAGCAGGAGCCCGACAAACAACTAAAGTGCCAACTCCTAGGGGAGCTGTGTGCTCGAGCCAGGGACCATTCCCAGTGAAATTCCTGCCCGAACACAAAGTACCGAGGAATTGTTTCTGCACGAGCTCACCGTGAAGAAATAATCCAGAATCTTTATACTTGAAGGCAGGACAATAAGAATACTGTTGTTCATGGAGGAATGATCAGGTAAGGGTATTGTTTCTGCACTAGTACATTTTCGTTATCATTTCTTCTATGATTGTTCTTATGTTTTCTTATCATTCCTTTTTTCATTATGTTAGGGACCATTTGATTGCATTTTATAAAGCAAATCGTCAAAAAAAAGCCAGCGAGAATTATCTTCTACCGGTAAAAAAATTTCCATTGCGGTCAAGCAATATTGCACAAAACCAGAGAGATTTATCGCCTACCTGTAAAATTATCTGCTATTGTATTTGTTTTGATGTTTGCTTGACAGAGATGGAGTTAGTGAAGGCCAATTTAGTCAAGTTCTGCTGCATGAAGTGGATGCAATACGACGTGTATGTTGACTATTAGAATTCAGGAACTCATTTTCGAGATTAGCTAACTTTACCTAAACGTTCGTCACTCCTTTCAGGCTTGTGCCTCGCTGGAGAAGGGATGCATGCCACCAGTTACTTTCGTAGTGGTGCAGAAAAGACATCATACTCGGCTGTTCCCTACTGATCGGAAGGCAGATAAGAGTGGCAATATTCTACCAGGTTTGCAAATTTGGATGCATTGAGAATCTGATATTAATAAATTTGATGTTTTTCGGTTGTGCATCAACTTTTTTTACCTTTTCTAGGCACTGTCGTTGATACTGCGATTTGTCACCCGACGGAGTTTGATTTTATCTCAACAGTCATGCTGGAATTCAGGTACTGTCTGTACGTACACTGAACAAATACATCCCAGTTGTGTTTTCGTGGTATTTTATCTGGGTATTATCCGCTGCGAAATTTGAATTTTTCTGTTCATAATTCGAACTGTCTTGTTATTGTTCATGTAGGAAACTAGCCGGCCAGCGCATTACCATGTCTTGTTCGATGAGAACAGGTTCACTGCCGATGCCTTGCAAGTATTAACAAACAACTTATGTTACACGTAAGTTTCTGCTGATTTCAATTCTTTGTTTTGGTTTTGCACTTGTACGGTGCAGTTTGAATATAACATATGTTGTTTCAGGTATGCAAGGTGCACTCGCTCTGTTTCAATAGGTACGAACTTGCCTGAGATTTTTTACTTCTGTTTTTTGAAAATTATGCGTTTGCTGATTGCGCCCTACTGTTGTTTACGTTTTTTTCGTTTTCTCGTGCAGTTCCTCCTGCTTACTATGCTCATCTCCTTGCTTATCGCGCGCGACACTACATTGAGGGAGATTATTCTGATGGAGGTCCTAGTACAGGTCCTAAAGCCGGGGTTGCTGGTGGTGTGCGGTTCAGAGCCCTGCCCGAGATCAAACAAAATGTGAAGAATGTTATGTTCTACTGCTATTTATATAGGCAGTCTTGGTGTTTCTTCCAAGTTCTTTTCTTTTAGAAGCGTGTTTTGTCGAGGTCCTTCGAATTAAGTTGCACAAAGACCTAAATCTTGCATTTCTGTTTCTCTGAAAAAATGATATCTGAATCTCATCGGTGATGGTTCTTCTTGCAAGTTTTGTGTCCTGTGTATTGTGCATTTTGTTAAGTAGTTGTATTTTTGCATCAAGGCTACGTCTAGGTAGTGGAAAAAGGAGGATTATGGACGTACTTTCATGTTTGGTGAGTCCAAGCTTGGGATTGTTTTTCCTCGTCCTAGCGGGAAAGAGGAGGATTACGAAATTACTTACTTTTCCACGTCTCGGTGAGTTCAATGTGAAGATTGTTTCTCCTCCTACGGGAAAAAAAGGAGGAAACCCAATCCCAAGCTTGGACTCACCGAAACGTGCACAACTGTAAGCCTGCTAGAGTAACAGTTGTGCACCCGGGTTTACCTGCCCAATGCCAACGATACGAAGAGCTAGCTTTGCTACCCGAAAAGGCTCCTTGCTTTCGGGTAATACTCGCAAACTGATGAGCACAATTGTTAAGCATTGTCAAAGAACTGAAGATCACATGTTAAAGCATATGTGAGAATAAAAATCCAGTTTCAACTTCATAATTAACATCTTGATAAGGCATGACACGAAGGAAGTTTCGTATAAACTACTATCCCGTCGAACCAATAACATGTAAATGTATTTTACAACCTATCGACAGGGCGACGTGTAATTCTACATGTTTGATGAAAACAATCTCAGAAGAAACACAAACCTATTCTAATGCACACGGTCTTACCGGTTCCAACAAATATAAACCAGCAAGATAAGAGATTCAGTGGAAAAAAGAATGAAATGATAACCCCAGATCTTTAGAAGCGTATGCTATAAAAACGAGTTTCCTAGTATAGTTATGATAAGTGAAAGGAAAGCCAGCATGCATGCTGGAATCAGCTCGTAGCGATCGTTATGCAAAGAACGGCTGTCACTTAGCTGTCCTGCATTGACATATTCACTTTGTCCGGTTCTACTTGTTGCAGAAACATTAACTGTTGTTGAACCTAATAAAGATGATACATCGGATCAAAGTTTAGTGCTGGCATAGACTTGGAACTTAGAGAGCAAGTGCATAGATTGCATAAAATTCTTTCAGGAGGATTATGGAAACTTACAGTCATAGTTAGTCCATCCAATTCGTTGACCACCCAAATCATAGACCACGATTTTGTCTTTCAGCACGAGGTCTGGCAAAAGAAATATCACATTAATAAAAAATAAAAAAAAATTGGGGAGAGAGACGGTAGGTTACAAAAATGTAATAAAAAAAATTCTCATACAAGGATTTCAAACTCTAACATACACCGAACCCACCAAGCTCATGAGATCAGGGAATATAAATCTTCAAAGTGGTACGGAATAGGCAAAATTAATTATTCGATGAGAAGTTTCTAGTTTGGTGTCTATACCTCCTAAAATCGTTATCCCCGAACCTCGAATCTTCTGAAGGCCAATGCACCACCTTGCAGCACCACTCTGTAACAAGAAGTTTACCCATTTCAACTATAGATTCAGACAGCAAGACTACAGCTCTACATAAGGTTAATAATGGACAAGCAGTGTATGGATGATGTAAATCCTATAGCTGACAAAACCATTTTTACTTTTCAATATGTATGTGCTAAATGCTAGTGAGTGGAGAGCAACCGTTAACGGAGGAAATGTTGAAGAAAAAAGCAGTAGAATGTATACTGAGGAATTGTCAAGAAAGACTGTTCAGTTGGAGATTCCATCATAAGGATTGTCCATTAGAAGAAGCTTATGCATTTCACTCCAACTCGTCAGCATTTTGTGAAAGAGAAATGTCCAAGCAAATCCTTGGTAACTGAAATAATTAAAAGGAAAACTTACAACAGAAGTCTGCTGTATAAGGTAGTCCTGCGGTCTCAGAATCAAGGATGCACCGCCAGCAAAGTTAAAACTAACTTGAGGAAATATATCACTGACACTGAACATAAAATACACATACATTTTAGAGTAAAATCATTACAAAACAGACAGCACTGAATGGAAAAACAAAGGAGATAACAGATTCAGAAAGTTAACCTAGAGGTGATTAAATAACATTGATTTGCGCTGGAAACAACAGGGCGCACTGATTGTGAAACTGAAGCAGTTATCTGCATGGCACGGAAAAGTATAAATTCAAAACTTTCTAACTTATCTTTACCCAAATTTTGTGAAACTCAAGATCAGAAAAATTAACTAGATTAACATGTCATAGAGCATGATGATTTCATTTTTTTCTATCGAAGCACCAATATGATGTCCAAAGGAGACTAATTATAGGAAATCACATTACATAAGTGAGACTTACAGCACTGACAAAAGGGTCATAGGCTTCGGCTGCAAGGTATGCCAAAGTTGTACCAGAATCAACTATAGTTCCTCGGTTGCTTGATGTTGCAAACACTGCTGTATCAATGGGTAATATCTGCCCGTTGACAGAAATGCTCTGCAGATTCAAATTATAATGAGGCCTGAAATATTATATGTTCAAATGATTAGTCAAAACATATCAGTAAGGAAACAATATCAAATAGAAAAAAATTCCTAAAATTTGACATATCAGAATTGAGCAACATGTTAATTTGTTTGTCTAGAAGTATATGCAGAAGGACTAGTTAAGTTGTTAAGGATTCCAAATGGTTTGGTTTTAGGTGATGACAATGCTATAACGGAGTCGGATTTCTATAATGAGTAATGACTGATCTACGATTGTGAAATAACAGAAAGCCACCAAATATTTTTGGCTTTGGGGTGATATTGTAAGATGTGCAGTGGAATTATAATCAAAAGGAACGTACTGTGAGGGGACAAGCGGGCTATAGACTATATTTGGTTCCACAATCTCGCCGATAACCAATATACCTCCACCAGTATCGTCTCCCCTCAAGCAGTGGGAGAAGACACTTGGTGCTACTCCTTGCGAAGACAACTGAGAGATGACAGACATACCCTGTTGGCCAAACCCGAAGATCCCATCAACTGCTCTATCTGACTTTGTCAAGTCCCCACTCTGCAAGGTGCTACACCTGTTTTCACCATCCTATGTAATGACTTTCAAGATTCAAGCAAAATGCACAAAAGATTATAAATCAATTATTTAACTTGGAAAGACCCGTTATAACTCACCCAAAGACAACATTAGCTGAATAATTTTGGGTCAGAGAACCCTCAAGAATCGTCTCAAGGTGCAACAAGTCTGATATGTAATAGCCTGATGTCCCACTGCCATCTCCATACTGGAATGTGTAAGAACACTGGTTATTCTGCGTGGAACAATCAGAATCCGAGGATCGAACTCCAAGACTGCACCTTCGATCCGAGCAAGAAATGAATTGTGACGTTGTTGAGCTTCCAGGATCAAACAAATTGAGCTGAATCTGTAAGAATTACAAACAACCTTTACGAAAACTGTCGCAGAAAATGGCTCCTAAGCTTTCACAAGCTCAAAAAGATTGAAACCATGATAGGAATGTCGACTGTAAGGAAATGCGCGTTTACCGGGAGCCCACTTGTCTCAGGGCAACCATTGCAGGAACCGCAATTGACCCACAAAACATCACTTCCGGTGTCAATCTGCACATAATAATCTCTTGGAGGAGATCCCAATTGCAGCTTTGTATAATAAAGCCTATATAAGGGAAATAAATTCCACAAAAAGCCACAGAATTATTAACAATCCTCCAAAGCATTTAATGATAAATACCCATTACTGCTAAGAATATAAAACTTAGAGAACAGTCAAAGCAGAAGAAAACAATTAAGAAAATCGCATTCAATTTAAAACTTATACAACTTTCAAAGAATCAAATAAGGAAAGAAACCACAACAGGGAACTAATTGTTACTTATAAGGAAAGAAACCCAATTCCACAACATCAAATCTAAAAAATTAGAGAAAACCCACATCAGATCAGAATTACATAAAATGGTGCCAAAGAAGGTGCCCAAATTACCCAACGCGGAAGGGGTTGTAAGTTCCCTCAACAGGGAAATCAACGATGCCATTGGAGGACTGAAGCTTCCTCCCATGCCGGACTCTGTCCCGAGCTCTGAGTTGACTCAGGTCCTCTAGGTCGTTCGAAGGAAAAGCTCTCTCGAGGCTGAGGGTCGCCGGAAAACTACAGAGGACCACAGCCGCCGACATCAGAATTGCGCCGGCGATGAAAATTACGGTGGGAAATCCCATTTTGGTCGGACCAGAATTTGTATTAAAATACAAGACCCAAGAATTAATTAGGAGCACTCAGAGCTTCCAAAGTTCCAACGGCAGACAAGGCCATCGATTGAGGCAAGTATCTATCTTCGTTGTGCGTTTTTGAGAGTGAGGAAAGAAAGAGTATTGAGAGAGAGAGAGAGAGAGAGAGAGAGAGATGGGAATTGAGGGGAGAGGGAGTACAGACAGAAGTTTCGAAAATGTGGAAATGGACAAACTTTTTTTTAATTTTTTTTATACTTAATTAATTTGTGTTGTCAAATCGTACTTCTTTAGTCTTTTACTTTTCAAAGTACAAATCTTTGAGTCTGCGCTGTGACACAAGTGGGGGATTTTCCACGCTATTTCTGGGTTTTGGTGAACTAGTCTACAATGTACATGCGCGTACGGTCTCTCTCTCTCTTGGTTCTCTTACTTTGCAAGCAATATATTGGTCACATCAAGTAACATTGCAAGCCATTTTTTATAGCTACGAATTATTCAATATCATGAATGTTTTACGTTCTCAATAATTATCATTCTGCAATAAATTATTTTAAATATAGTTCCGTCCATAATTATTATTCTGTAAGAAATTATTTTTAAATAAATTATGTCAAACTATATTCATATATCAACTATAATCGAAGAGGCTAAACGTAGCTCCTCAATAATTTATTATTTTTAAGTTACTTTCAACTTTATTGGTTAATTGAATTAAACTACCATATTTGCATGCATTGTCACTTTCTTTCAAAAGCAATGGACCCATTTACCTATTGATTAAACATCAATCAGTCTTAAGATTATAAATTAAACGGGCTGAAAGAGTGACAGGAGTTAGTGGTCTTTTAGTTATTATTTGACCCAATGGGCCCTATAGATTTATTAATCTCCATTGGGAAGAGTTTTTGGACACTATCGACAATTTTTTGGCTTTTGAACTTTTAGCCTTCTTTATTGAAGACGGCTTAAATCTCAATCGTATCTCTGTTTACCTGATTCGATTCACTTCATTATCTATTAGCATCACCAACTTTTTCAGAATGTCCTCACTTTCGGATCTCCTCCTCGTTCATCACATGAACATGTTCCTTTACCGTCTTTGTATCCAACCACACCATCTCTTAACACTTGTCCATGATTAGTATAGGAGCAAGAGTGGAGTTTGCAAGTCCAGTCCCACATTACTTTAGGATGAAACTTCAATGTGGGGCAGAATTTCAAATTAGCCTTCAATTATGATGCAATTCTGTAGAATGAGAGGGTCCTACTCTCCACCATTGCTTAACAAAAGAGCCAAATTCTCCAAGTTCCACTATCCTTTGATAATCCATTTTTTGTGAACTTTAGGTGAACCCAATGCACAATTATTTCACATTTTACTTTATATGTCGGTTTTTAAAGCTAAAAGTAGTCCGAGTTTGTTTACTATGAATGTGAATGTGAATATAAAAGACTATGAATGTGAATGTGAATATAAAAGACTATGAATGTGAATGTGAATATAAAAGACTATGAATACGAAGAACTACGTATGAAATATAAAACTTTATATGATACTTTAATTGTTTTTTATTGAATTAGAACAATACAGAACATTAGTGGAAAACGTCATTTTCATTAGTGGACAGAGATGATAATTAATTAGTATGAAGAGAAACGTAGCAACCGTTTAAGAAGGTCCTATTAACTCAAAATCCTGAAATTTTCAGTCTTGGCAACAACATGATACAAGATGGAGAGGGTTTTGGATTTTATTTTAATCAAACTTAGGACGGTGTCACATGCAAAGGAACAAAAAAGAATGCAGTGTCATTTGGCTTTGTGTTTTGTGTACCAACCAAAGAATCAGAGAAGGAAGCTTCCTGACATTCCTTCTCCTCTTAATACCGCAACACTGACAACAGGCAGGCACTCTTGTAGAACATGCCCAACTTGTTTGAAATTGACCAAGTTTCATTCAATTGACAAAATATCGACTTTGCAATATCGCATTAGTCCTATATCTTTTTTTTTTTTTTTTTTTTTTATATATCAAATGATAGATCTGTTAGATTATGAAGTCAAAGAATTCCATCCTAAACTGTGGTGCAGAACAACACTTCTTTCTACCACTGTGGTACATAACTACTTGCCCTATCCAAATTTATTCAGTAAATATTAAATATTACTTAAATATTGGACAAGTAACTTATTTATTTCTTATCCTAAAAGAAAAAACTTATTTATTTGGTTGGTGAAGGGGATCGATCAATGGGAAATCATGAAGACTCATGGCCTAACTTGGTGACCTTCACTGCATTTGCGGAATGCTTGGTTCCTCAAGGTTGAGGAGGACTTTCTTCTTAAAACAGTTCGTAATGCTTTTACCAGGGGTTGAGCAATGGTCCCAGACCTATCTTGACATTTTTTTTACACAGAAAAATCTTGAGTTATTCCTCTGATTTCTAACACATTTTCAAAGGATTAGAGCCCCAACCAGATTTTTTTTTCTTATTCCCTCCACCAGGTTCGATTTGAGGCTGGTGGCTCTTATACAGTTAAACCGATGTTACTGTGAGTTTTGAGGGACTCAGGTGATCATAAGAGGGGAGAGAGAGGAAATAGGTGAGAGAGCTTATTTTATTTTTACTTTATCCTCTCATTTTATTCCTTGAAGGTTTTTTTATAATGATATTATCTACACTAAAAGGGTAAGAGAGTGGGTTAAGCCTATTCCTTCAAGTATTTTAATACTATTACTTTCGTTTTTTTAATTTTTAATTTCCCTCCTCTCATCCCTTCATTTTTCCGCTTAAAAGGACTTTTTTTTTATATTTGAATTTGAGTCATGATACTGGCCATGAGGATTAAAAAATTGCACGATTCCAATTATGAGATTTGTGGGGTAAATATACATTATTTGCATGGAGATAAAAAGTTCATCCCTTCACAGGGGAATTGCAAGTATTATCCTATAAGGCTATAATATAAAAGAAGACGTACCTCTCATGTGTAAAGCAAGCAGCATGGACTTGAACTAAAGTGGAGATATTACATTCATAATTTGATGGACCATTGCCTTGCCAGTTTCAAGCTTTCTGTTGCATCAAACACCAGGAACATAACAAGAGAGATTTTACGACGTCCAAGTACAGATTCTAAGTAAAACATGGTGTGATTTAGACACGAAACTTAATTAGCGTTAATCTTGCGTATTTGAAATCCTCCCAATGTCCATTTGTGTTCTCCATTAACATCAAATAATTAATAATTTAAAAGTCTCATTTACCCAATTCATAATTAGACGCACAAATTAATTTTCCACCAACAAGAGAAGACGATACAATTAGGAAAAATCCTAACCTTTTCAACTCTGTTAACATCTGGTGTGGGAGTCATTGATTTCTAGCCTGCATGTTATTTTATTTTTACCTTTTTCCTATTTAGTTTAGAATTGCTTGCTCTTGCTGGCTGAATTTTAATTAATTACTATTATTTGTTTTCTTGTTGTTGAATTTCCTTGTTGGAGCACCGCGGTAACCAAGTTGTTAGAGACAGGTTGGTGGATGGACACCAAATCATCCTCTTGGAGATACTCATGAAGAGAACGACTACCCTTAGTGTTAAAGTTTGGATTTTTGGGAGAAATTATGATGCAAGATTGAAACAAAACAAAAGTAATTTGGCTAGAATTTTAGTGAGCAAATCATTGCTGCTGCACTGCTATTTCATTCATACATTCATCATCATCGGACAAACATTCTTATCTGCAAAAATTGCATAAGGTACACAGCTTTGAAGGCAACAGCTAGATGTGTCAATCTCAGCCCTTCACATGTTCTAATCCTAGTCTTACACTAGCCGTTACACAAACTTAAAACACTTTGGTCTTGACTTCGAAATCTCAAGGTTGCAAAACAGCTTACATTCCAACACTTCCCTTTAAGCTGTTTCCAGACTTGACACCAAGTAGCCCTCTGAGATATATCAATCTCTCTTTAAGCAATGGTTTGGTGAAGATATTAGCCACTTGATCCTCAGTTTTGTAGTAGAGCAATTGAATCACATTCAGCTGCAAAGTGTCCCTCATGAAATGATATTCCTCTTGATGTGCCTTGTTCTATGATGGGATATAGGATTCTTAGTCATTACAACTGCTGACATGTTGTCACACATCAGTGGTGTAGCTTCCAATTAAACTTCACTAAAGTCTTTTAGCACAAATCTAAGCCAAAAGACTTGAGATGTTGCTTCTGCAGCAGTCACATACTCAGCTTCTGCAGTTGATAATGCAACAGTTTGTTTCTTGACAGAAGCCCATGAAAACACACATAATCCCAAGGTGAAGGGCATACCCTGAGGTGCTTTTTGGATCATCCTCACTGCCTCCCTAGTCAAGATCACATATGCATTCAAGAATTGTGGATTTGCCCTTCTCATAGTGAATTCCATGATCAATTGTGCCTTAAACATATATGATGACCTTTTTTGCAGTTCCCAAATGAGTTTTTGTCGGAAAATGTATGAACATTGAGAGTAGACTTGATGCATACATGATATCATGTTAAAGAGAGGAGACTACCAACAATACTCCTATATAGATTTTGATCCACAACTTCAGTTCCATCATCTTGACGTGGTTTTGCATTTGACACAAGTGGAGTGCAATACTGGTTTGCAATCATTCAGTCTAAATTTCTCCAACAAGGTCTTGGCATACTTCTTTTGATGAATGAAGATCCCACTGTCATTCTGCACTACTCCTATACCAAGGAAATGATGCAATATGCCCAAGTCTGTCATGTCAGATTGCTTCATCATATCATTTTTGAACTCATTGAGCATTTCTCACAATTGCCAATGAACACCACATCATCCCTATAAATCGACACTATGAGCATATCAAAATTGCCTTGTTTCTTGGTAACAAGGTAGCCTCACTTGAGCTTCTTTGGAACCCATTCTTAGTGAAATAGGAATCAATTTCACCATACCATGTACTCTTGATGCTTGCTTTAGACTTAAGGTCTTCTTCAACCCATTAACATCCAAGTGGAAACCTTTTGAGTTGCCGATGCTATCATGGGTCTAATTATGTCCAACCTTGCCACTGGGCGAAAAATTTCATTAAAATCAACTCCAAGTTGCTGTGAGTACCCTTTGGCAACTAGTCTTGCTTTGTTCTTCTTTATAGACCAATCCACGTTGAGTTTGGTCTTGTACACCAATTTGACACCAATAACAGGCTTATCACTTAGTCTATTAACCAATTCGTTTGTTTAACTCTTTTCAATAATTGCAATCTCATCCTCCATTGCTTTCTGCCATGCTACATCATCGTTAGCTTCTCCAAAGTTTTCTGGTTATACAACACAGAAATCGCAGAAGTGATATATCCAATTCAAACTTCTCACTCTGATAGGAGTTAAACTTGGAGTAGATTCCTGTGATCCTGCCAATTGAGAACTTTCACCTGTACTTTGAGGTGTTGACATTTAAGAGGGACTAGAAATGCAATATATTATTATTACAAAGATGTGTAAGAGGAATTTGCAAATGACACATTCTAAGCAGGATTTACGTATCCCTTTCAAATACTTTGTAATTCATATGTGATACATTTTTAATTCCTCCTATTCAAATTTTGTGATTCATTTCTTACTAGCATGGGCCTCAATCTCTTGTCACTTGGACTTGGAAGTCCTTTATCCAAACAAAGCCTTGTGCTATGTAAATTACGACATTGATAGATTCACATACGTTGTAGAACTTAAAACCCTAGAAAAATGTATAATAAAAAAATGTATTAGCATCAGATTTACTATTTCATATCGTTGGATAAACTTGAACCAATCACTTAGAGATCCACGTAGTTAGTAGATTAAAACAAGCTCATAGAATTGTACAAATTAAGTAATTTTGTCTTGTATATTTATTATTTTAAAAGAAAAGAATGCAAAATACTTTTCGAAATGCTAATAATAACTATTTTTTGTAGTTAAGAATATCTCTAAATGAGAAGTCAAATTTTAAAGTTAAATGTGACACTTTATGTGGCACTTTGATATCTTTTAAAGTTTTACTCTCCATCCGATATGTCAAATTTTAAACATAAAATAAAAATTCATATTTATTTTCTTTCAATTGGTAATGAAGGAAAATGAATTAAAGGGTATAAAAATATTTAAACATTGCATTGATAATGAAAAGAAATTAAAAGGTAAGGTTTTAAACCAATAAAAAATTAATAAAAAGCATTTAATAATTAATTAATTTTTTTTGAAGCTGCTATCAAATTTGGCAACAAGGGGAGAGATGTCATTCTATGTCATGCCACATCAGATTTGGCTTCTCGGTTGGAAAACATTGCTGTTGTTTTTTTTACCGTTATTAATTATTTGGAAATTTTGACATTTCCTTTAAAGATCTCTAATATTGTTTATGAATGTTATTGTGTAAATCTAGATGTAGATTCCAATAGGATTTGGGTATCTAATACTTTATGACTGGTTTTCATTTTTTGATGGGAACTCTTGTTTTTTGATAAAAAAAATAAAAATAAAATTTATGACTTGTATTACGTGTGAGGCAAGTATAAATAAAGACATAAGATACCAATGAGCATAAGTGAAAATACAACCACTGATCCCTTTTCTTACTCTCTCTTGTTGCCCCTCTTCTACCGTTACTCTTTAAATTTTCCTTCAACTGAATTACAGTTCTTTTTTACATTGGTGATAATCGAACCATTAATATTTTCTTTTTCTTTGTTACATTGGTGATAATCGAACCATTATCTTTCTTCATTTGTTTTGACAAACAATAATGCTAGTGGATTAAATTGTTAAAATGTTAAAGAGAAAGGGATCGATGGTGATCAAACTCCCACCAAAGTACATAAACATTATTGCTTTTCACCACTGCGGTAAAACGCCATCTACATCTTATCTCATTATCTCAAGATACGTTGACTCTCATTTCTATTTCTTTCAATTGGTGTTTATGTTTTCTTCAACTTCTTTCGTTTTACTGTGAAATGTGTAGTCAACTTAGGATTTGAAAGGATTTTAATAGATTTTGTTACGTGATGAATTTCATAGGATTATGAGACTTCTACAATATCCATATGGATTTTGGAAGATTTGAGAAGATTCATATAATAGATTTCTACGGATTTTGATAGATTTTACAGCGTTGAATCTTGATCGTCAAATAAATCAAATGATGATAAATGTATCTAAGTCATAAATCTACTAAAATGAAGTTGAAATAAAAAGTCAAGATTATCACATAAACCCAACAACTCAAAAGTCTCCAGATGCACCCCTTTCCAATCCTATTTCCTCCCCACTTTATTCTTCTCTCTTTTCTGTTCCACCTAACCTCTCTCCTTCAATCCTTTTTTTGTCAATACTCCTCTAATCTTGTTTTCCGCGACTCTCTCTTACTCCTCTTCCTTTACAACCCAATTCCAATTCCCCTTCTCTGCCATGAAGAACAAATTGCACAAAATTGCAAAAAGAATTGTAGAAAAATTGTAGAGATAAAGAAAAAATTGCAGAGATGAAGGAAGAAGATGAAGTGTGAGAGGAATAGAGAGGTTCTTGGATTTGAAATCCTAAGGTGTGAGGTAGGATTCTATTTGGTCTTGGTTATAAATACTTCTTACTCTCAAATCTCACAAAATCCACAACTTAATGAAATCCTACAAAATCTTTAATTTTTCAATACACCTAAATTTAGATGAATTTAAAAAATGGCTATTAAAAATCGCGATTGACTATCCAGATTTATTTGAATTTTAAAAAATCCTTTGTTGGCTACACTAAAATTTTAAAACTTCCTAAATCTGAGTTGACTGCACTCCTAAATTATTATTGTGAAATTGATTGGCGCGGAGAACTCCGAAAGACGTACGACTAAAAGCCCTTTCGGTAACTTCTCATAAACCATACGAGGGTACTCTTTCTCCAATTTACAATGCACGAAGGCATGACTCTCTCTCTCTAGGTCTCAAGCCCTCAGGCCTCTTATCAAGCTTTGAAGTTGAAAATTTGATATTTCAAAACTAGCTAGAAAGAATCTCAAAGTCTTGGATCGTTTTGTGGTGTGGACTGTGGAGGGTGAGGGCTGCGGAACTTGTGGTTTGAAATTGAAAAGGTTCATCTTTTTTCTGTGATGATTACTTGGTTTACCGATATGTCAGTTTTGATTAGCATTAAGATTCATTTCATCAATCTTAGTATTTTATTTATTCGATTATTAGATTTTGGTAAATTATTTCAATGTTCGTCCCTTCATCTCACATGTTATTTTTGTTTTGGGATGTTCTTTGGTGTGATAAATTGTACATTTTTATTTTTATGGAAGGCCGGGTTTTATAGGGAAAATGTAATGGCTGGGAGGACAATGAAACTTGGGAAATGAGGGGTAATGTTGCAAAGGAATTTGATTAATTGAATTTGAATAAATCACTTATAATTAATACACATCTAGTCTCAAAAGCATATGGTAGTTTTAAGAAAAATGTTATATACTATCCCCCTCTAAGAAGTTTTATGTATTTAGGTGGGTTTGTTTAGCTGATTTATATGTATCGCTATTCCAACAGATTCAAATGATCAACAAAGCCAAGTTTCATATCCATTTGATTCTTTATGTTTGTATTTTTGTTGGCATATATATAATCATCATTTTTCTAGTTCACATTTACTTTAAAAACTATGCTAATTAAGTGGCACATAAGCTTTTGTTGATTTGTTGAAACTGATGGAGAAGATTGACATTTTATAAAGAGCAGGTTATGAACACACGGAGTCTTGCAATTATCAAGATTGCAGCATTATTCGATCAGGTCACTCTTAAGAATGAAAGTTCGAATATGCAGTTGATACTATAGCTTCTTAATTAGATCACCGCTACCAGCCCAAATTAGCAAAGCCATGAGTGTGAAGGAAACTTGTTTAATTTGTTTTGAAGACATTTCTGGTGATCGAATGTTTTCAATTGGTACTTGTCAACACAAATATTGCTTGCCTTGCATGAAACATCACGTCGAAATAAGTTGGCAAAATGGGATCGTGGCACAATGCCCTCATAAAGACTGTAAGTGCGAAGTGAATATCGATGGTTGTAAGAAATTCTTGTCGCCTGAACTAGCTGCTGTTATGATCGAAAGAATCAAGGAGTGTTCTATTCCTGTTACAGAGAAAGTTTACTGCCCATATCCGTGGTGTTCCGCACTAATGTCAAAACAGGAGGTCTTGGAACATACCAAGACTTCGTTTGTTGGTGAGGGAGGCAGGAAGTGCATGAAATGTAAACACTATTTCTGTATCAATTGCAAGGTTCCTTGGCACTATGATATGAGCTGCTACGATTGCCAGAGATCCGAAACATATTCCTGCGTAGAAGACCAATTGTTGAAATCACTTGCAACGAAGAAACTTTGGCGCCAGTGTTCGAAGTGCAGTCATATGGTTGAACTTGATAGTGGTTGCTACCACATCACCTGCAGGTGCTTGTGCTTTACACTTCTAATCCCTCCAATCTGATTAATTTTTAGGTTTCCCTTGTGATTCTTTTGCCTGTCTTAATATAGAAAACTTTGCAATGTTATATAGTAAAACCTCTATACATCCATAATGTTGGGTTCTAAAAGGTGCTAGTCATGAGGCGGCTTGCCGCTCAGTGCCTAGGCGGCCGAAATAGAGAGGTAGTTAAAATTATTTTTTGATTCACTTATCCTTAATGAAAGTGAAAAATGAAATGAACTATATTAGTAGTGGAACAAGCTAATTATCAAGTATATAGTCTATCATAGCTTGTGCATGTATGTATGTAGTACCCGCCTTAGTGTGTCTCTTTCTAGGTAGATTTTATAAATACATACAAGACAAACCAATGAAATCTTTACAGAGATAGTTTATTTCATTTTAGATTTTATTGTGACATTGACAATTATTACTATGTGGAGGCAAGTTTCTTAAGACGGGAACTAGAAGAATTATAACTTATTACAATATATTGTTTATTTCATGTATATAACTGACTTGTGTTGGGACTGAAATTTTTTATGACTACATGAAGGTTATTCCTTTATCGAGTATCAATATGGAGAGGTTTTGCTATATTATGAAAGGATAACCATGAAAAGAAAAGACAATAATAGGGGAGAAGTGATTTCGGCACTCTTTCTCTCTCATGAACACCTCTTTCTCTCTCATGAACACCTCTCTTTTTGGTATAAATCAAAGGTTAATCACGGAAAAAAAAATAATCAAAGGAGTGCGGAATGAGAAAATGTATATCTGGAAGTCATCTCTAATAGAATATGCATCTCTGAAAACAAAGGATGATCATCTAAATGGTAGCAAGTGCATAGTATTGTTGAGATATAAAGTTCTTATGTTGAATAACCAAGAAAAGGCGTCACTCGTGTTGTTTTATTGTATTTTATTTTTCCGGATGCATATATAATTTCATGATTTTTGTATAAACCCTTGTTGTTTGTATTGTCTTTGTAGATGTGGACATCAATTTTGTTATACTTGTGGAGCTGAATGGAAGAACAAGCATGCAACATGTTCCTGTCCGATCTGGGACGAGCATTTTATTATACGGCCGTGATGACGAGTGTGACATGTCAGTATATGTGAACCTCTTGTCGAATTACAAATATGCACGTCTAAAGTTCTAAACAGATAGGTTGATATATTGAGTTTTCTTTTGATTTCTCGTCAATTTCTTTAGGTTTCTTTCTTATGTTAAAGTGTAGTTGTAACCTGTACTAAGAAATCAGAGAGGGCGTAGGAAGGGTGGTGGAGGACCAACAATGCAGAAGGTATTAATGTGAAACAGATTTTGTGCAAGGATTTCTTTCTTTTTATTGTTGGAACTATGTTCTCTCCCTTTGGCTTAGTTTTCTTTTGATCAGTGTTTTAACTCGCGAGGATGCATTTTTTTCTCCTCATAGAGTTCTTGAGGAGTAATAGCTCTTTTGAGTGATTTTGAAAGGGCTAGAAGCAGTTTTTGGGAGAAGCACCTCCTATGTGCTTCTGTTATCTGTACGCGCTCGTGGTTTTAGCATCACCAAGATCACCCAATTCTCGAATTTACAGTCGGTTGTCTAAGTACATAAAAGATACTTTATGTAGTGGTTCGGATGTCCCCGACCAAGGATATAAAACGGTTATCACTGGTTAGCATCTCACATGGAAGACACTGCTACTACACAGACATAACCCTTCTGTGTATTAGACATCCACAACTCCCCTGAGATTGGGTTGAACCACGGTCAGTTGACATGGGAAAGACTTGTCTGACTTGTTTCCATCTTTTTAAGGATGTCAAGATACTCAGGACAGAGTAATTAAATAAAATAATTTAAGAATTTCAATGAAACATGAAAGTCGATGCAAATTTCCGCCGTCTTCAGTCTTGACAAAAATGCACCTGCAAAACAAACAACACATTTGATCAAAGACCTAAGCCTCACGCGCCCACGAGGTGGGGGGGGGGGTTAGGTCAATGGATCTCCGATGCTTAAGTTAGTTTCTCTGAGAGAGTAAAGTGTTTAAGGCTTTTTTAGGGTTGCAAAAAGCTCTCAAAATTTGGTAGAATATGAGGTATTTATAGGGCTAGGGCCGGCCATATAGTGTTTAATGGAGAGATATTCTCTAAATATTCCCAAGATATTTAATAGGAGATAATATCTTGAGATAATGGGGTAATTATCCCTAATTGATTTAAATTAGGATTACTTACTTGATTGGAGTCAATCTTCAATTAGGAATGTATTAAATATAGGAACTGAGTAATTAATCCTTATCTTTAATTCCTTGCCAAGGGCAGGTGAGCTGTGGGCAGTTGTGTTCAGCTGTTGAGGCCTTCAGGGTCTGAGCTGCGCGTGGGAGTATCTGAGAAGCTTGCCCATTTATTGAGGGCAATCTTGTCTTATTTGAATAAAAGTCCACGTGTCACCTCTATAATATTTGGGATTATTTTAGGCTCCACAAATGCCCCCACACCTACTGGGCTGCACACATGAAAATGGCAGTAGGTGTAGAAATCCCAAGCTGCTTGGGTTTGTAGAATTGTTTCCCAATTTGAACTTGATCTTCTTTCTTGATTTGGAGATAGACTTTTTCTAGGAAAAGGAAAATAATTTCCCCCAATACCAATTTAATTCTGCCTTAAGCAGGGGATTAAATAAATTTGGAGAACAATCATTATTCCAACAAGGAAGAGAAGCTAGAGGAAATTTTTATTCCCTCTCCATTAGCGTTCTTCTTCTCTTGCCCTTGCAAAGAGTCGTCTCTCGTTGTAGTTCTTCTTCTCCGTGCCGCACCAAGGTAAGAAAAATTTGGATTTTCTTCTTCAACTTTTTGGGAGTCTTGGGACTTGAAAAATTGGCTTGGTGGGGGCCGTGGGTGTAGGTAACACACGGCATGGGAGCCTAGGGGTTGCTTTGTGGCATATCACGGGTCTGCTGGCGTGGGCCAGGTGGACGACTCTGCTCGGGCCTAGGGGATTAGCGCGCTGGGGCACGGGGAGACCGGCTTGGGCTGGGTCTTCAAGGTTGCTGGGCATGAGCCCGTGCAGGCGAGAAGAGAGGGAGAGAGACCGGCATGGGCCAACTCTCTTGCGTGCACAACCTGGGCCGAGAGGCCTGGGCCTGCCTTGGGGCGCGCTGGGCGCGGAAGAAAGAGGGGAAGGAGGCGCGAGCCTTCCCCCATGCCGCATCTTTTCCAGGAGGTGATCTGCTCCATGAAATGCGCGCCTGCTCAGTGTTCCCCAAATGCAGTTCGTGCGATGGTGGGTTTTCGAACTTGAGCAGGTTCTTTGATATTGGCTTGATCATAAATGAGTTATGGTACTTCTTTGAGATTGGCCACAAAAAAGGTGTGGGGCAGCTGAGGTCTTGCCATAGGTTGTTCGATGCTTCTAGCAAAGGTGACCATGAGTGGGCGAGAGATACCTTGGAGGTGAGGGGAGAGTGGGAGTCTGACTCTTCTCCTGAGCTGCGTGTCCCGACTACCTTTATTAGTGGTAAGTGAACTGCTTCATTCTTGTCCTGCTTGAATTTCTGTTGAGATGCTCCATGACTTCAATTTATTGATCGTCTTTCTTACTTTGTGTAGATTCGGAGTTTGGCTCAACTCCAAGGACTTTGGTAGATATGAAGAAAGTACACGTCACCTTGGGCATTCCTGCTGAGTACCATGAGTGGCGCTGGCTGCTCAGCCCTCTTCATCGGGAGAAGGGTGACTTGCCTCCGAAGAAAGAGATAAAACAGATAAGGGATGAGGCATTGGCTTACCCAATCGCTGCTGTAGAGCCTACTGCCAATAAGGGTGGAAAAAAGAGGTATTCCTTACCTGCTTGTGAGCCTTCAGCTGAGAAGAAGCCAATGACTTATTCTATTGCTCATGGGAGCTCGTATGCTGCCGAGAAGCTTGTCATTGATCTAACTTCCCCCAAGGGGGCGAAGAAGACCGTTGAGCATGAGCTTGTGAAACCTGCTGCTTCGAAGGTGACCGCATCCATTGCTTAGAGACTTGCCCAACGAAAGAGTTCGGTGACGCCTCCGGTATCTGGGTTTGTATCAAAGCGTCCGTCGGGAACTAAGTTTGGTTCTGCTTCTAAGAGGCTTGTAGCTATAAAGCGCGGGAAGGTGGATACTGCTACTAAGGTGGTGTCTAGGCTTACTCCTCATTCTTCCGTGACTGACTCGTCTACTAAGAAGGGGCAGTTGTGAAAGATCCACCGAGTCTGAGGCTGGTGAGTTTCCCGAGGTTTGTGCGTTGCTGAAGGCTGATCTGCTTGAGGACGTCAATGTCGTAGACATCAAAATTTTGGTAAAATAAATGTTGACCAATAATTAAAATTTCAACGCTCACGTGTCACATAAATTTTACACGTAGCGTGTGACTCAATGAAAAATCGAAATAAATTAGATAAGTCGTCAAATAGGACACGTGTCAACACCTGGCAGAAATGATTTATTTCATATGATTATTTAAATCCAAAAATCAAGTTTTGGAATTCTATAAATAAGAAGCCAAGGCATTCATTTTCATTCACCAATTTACATCACACCAAAACCTTGAAGCTTTGAAACTCTAAAGCTTTCAAGCCAAATCCTAAAGGATCAAGAAAGCCTTCTTCATTCTTCGTCAAATCCTCCTTCAAGATCAAGCCTCGAAGACCCTTGAATAACTTCCACCAATTCAAGATCAAGCCCCGACGGCCCTTGAAGAAAGTGTTCATCGTTCATCATCCGTTCATCCTAAGATCAAGCCCCAACGGCCCTTTGGATCAACAACATCAACAAATCCATGCATCAATTCTTCAAGACCAAGTCCAAAAGCCCTTGAAGATCTGTTCATCCCCGTTCTTCAAGATCAAGCCCAAAAGCCCTTGAAGATCTGTTCATCCTCAACCCTCAAGATCAAGCCCCGAAGGCCCTTGAATAAACTTCCATCAACTTTCAAGATCAAGCCCCAAATGCTCTTGAAGAAACTTCCAACCGTTCATCCAAGATCAAACCTCGACGGCCCTTGGATCAACAAAACATCCACAAATCTACATCTTACGGAGATCGAATCAGAGGATCAAACTATAAAAAGATTGTAACCCCAAAATCATTAATACAAAATATTATTTTGTACACGTGTTCTTGTCTTGTTTCATCGCAGGAAAATACGTGTTCACAAATTTGGCATGCCCAATGGGACAATCTGTACCTCTCATCTATTTCCCCGTTAAGGAATCCGAACACACCTCAAAATCAATGGCATCAAGCAAGGGACAAGCCATTCTCGCAACCACCAAGGGAAAGATCCTGAGCTCTTTCGGCATGAATGGACAATCCATTGGCTCCACAACCGCTCCTCAACATGCCGCTTCAAAGTTGGTGCCACTAAAGGAGCAAGGGGAGCATCAAAGGCGCGAGGCCATCATCAACCTGACCTTGCTGGGGGCACCGAAGCATGATACTGAGGCGCACAAGATAACATCCCAAAACGGTCAACGGGGTTCTTCGTCAGCACCTGGATGTCTGAAGGAAAGTCGCGTCTATCGGTTGCACAAGTCATGACCATTGACATTACCTCCATTCAAGAACAAATAGCTCAAATAAGTGAAGCAATTGCAAGGCTCATAAGGACCACGGAGGAGAAAGACTTGCAAATCACCGCACTCATCAACTGATTAGAGACGCAGCATGACGAAAAAGTTGACCGCGACCCAAAGGTTGATCCACTAAAGAGAGAAGCCGACGAATAAGATGAGCCTCTGGTGGAGAAAGTCGAGGAAAAGCTAGACCAAGCAATGACACTCATAGGCTCTCTTTCCATACAACATATCTAAGACATGATTGCCAACACCATCAGAACACATGTGAGAGGCACTTTGCAGGATGCACTGCTGTACTCAAAGCCGTACACCAAGAGGATTGATAGCTTATGGATGCCGACGGGTTACCAACCACCAAAGTTTATGCAGTTTGATGGAAAGGGAAACCCAAAGCAACATGTCACCCATTTCGTCGAGACTTACAACAATGCGGGGACTGAAGGAGACTACCTTACAAAGCAGTTTATCCGCTCTCTGAATGAGAATGCGTTCGACTGGTACACGGACTTAGAGCCTGAGTCCATATACAGCTGAGAACAGTTGGAGTGAGAATTCCTCAACCACTACTACAACACCCGCTGCATTGTAAGCATGCTGGAGCCACAAATACAAAGCAGTGGAAGGATGAGCCAGTCGTTGACTACATCAACCGATGGCGTACTCTAAGTCTCGATTGCAAAGACAGACTCTCGGAGACCTCTTTGATCGAGATGTGTGTTCAAGGCATGCAATTGGGATTACACTACATCATTCAAGGCATCAAACCACGGGCCTTTTAGGAGTTAGCCACTTGCACCCATGACATGGAGTTAAGCATCACCCATCATCATGGGAAGAAAGAACCGATCGCCAACTATAAGAACAACAAAGTTTTTGGGCCAAAGGTGGATAATGCTGCATGGAAACCCACCAAGGAAGTAATGAAGGTCAACACAGCTCCAGTCAAAATCTCTACACGAGGCAAGGTGATTTAAACCGAAGCTTTTCGTGATCAAGATATGCGTAGACGCACTTTGAAGGAGCTTGAGGAGAAGACTTATCCATTCCTTGACTCTGATATGGTTGCCATGTTAAAAGACTTGCTTGACAAAAAGGTGATCGACCTACCTGAGTGCAGATTGCCAGAAGAGATAAATCGTACTGACAGTCCAAGGTACTGTAAATTCCACCACTTCATCAGTCATCCGACTGAAAAGTGCTTCGTGTTGAAAGATCTCATCATGAAGCTGACTCAGAAAGGAATCATCAAGCTAGATCTTGATGATATGGTGAAGTTAAACTATACCATCGTCACTTCTGGCTATTTCGACTCAAAATTTTCACCTCAACCACTGGGGCATGCTCCAAAACCATGTCAGTCAAGTCAAGTGAAGTTGAAGGATGAACTCATGTCACTCTAAAGAAACTGCAGAAGAAGCATACATCTCATCCACAAGTTCACCAATTGAAAAGGGGGCAAATCAGCTCTCGTTAACCTCCAAAGCTACATGAAAGTGTTAAGGATGATGAAATTACGACATGAAGATTGTCCGTTGTCATCACGATGCGTGATTTCTTCCCCGAAGACTTCTTCAATCACTCGGTTAAGACTCATTGCTAAGAAGATTGCAAGGAATGCCTCTCCAAGATCGTTTGACAAATTCACAAAGCTCCTCGTTCACACGAACCTAAAAGGCGACACCAAAGCTCATCGTCCGCATGAGCATAAAAGGCGACCACCAAAGCTCCTTGTTCAGACAAGCATAAAAGCCAACCACCAAAGCTCATCGTTTGCACGAGCCTAAAACGCGACACCAAAGCTCATCGTCCGCACGAGCATAAAAGCCGACCACCAAAGCTCTTAGTTCGCACGAGCCTAAAAGGCGACAACCAAATGCTCCTTGCCTGCACGAGTAAAATTGCAAACGGCACCAAATGCTCATAGCCTGCAAGAGCATAAACTGCGTACGGCACACAAAAAATATATGTATTTGAACTACGTTATGACTTGATCTCTTCTTTGGAAGGGTACGTAGGCAGCTCAAACATTCAACTTCGAGTTCAGTCACATCAAAATAAAGAATAAAGATTTTTATTAAAGGTTTGATTAATGAAGGTCAATGTTATTACAATTTCTTTGTACAAAAAAAAAAAAAAAAAAAACAACAACAACAAAAATTATATATAATATATTTTTATATTATATATGTTGAAGTGTCCACTTAAAAGCCGTATTGATAGAGCAAAACAATCTCAGTCAAATTCTACACATCTCTTGCCAAGCTCACCAAACACCACGGGTTAGCCCAATGCCATCATCATCTCCAGCTCGCTCGATGCCACTGGATTGCACTAGCCCAAATCCAGGTTCATCTCTTAAAGTCTCTACCCAAACCCAACTTCTCCATCTCCATTCCTAAACTTTCTCCACCCTCCCCTTCTCCAGCTCAGCCTCGCCGTGTCTTTCCACCCTCACATCTCCCAGAGAAATCAAAGAAAAGAAAAGCCAGCCAGTTTCGCAAGAGAAACCCGAAAAAATGGGCAAGGATTCGAGCGATGACTATGTATCGTCGATGGAGCAAGCGTTCACGCTCTTCGACATTGACAACGACGGTAAGATTGTTCCGTCCCAGCTGGGGATCCTAATGCGATCGCTCGACGACAACCCAACCCAAGCCCAACTCAAATCCATAGTCATCGAGGAGAAGCTCACCGCCCATTTGACTTCCATCGCTTCATCGAACTCATGGCAACAAACAAGTCTCTATGAGCAGTGACCTGAAGAAGCACCAGCAAGCTCTTGATCTGCGTCATTGTTGCATTCCTTCAATGGCGTTGCTTCCGCCCTTTCTTTCTTAGCTCGAAGATTTGCTGGCTTCCCAGCAATTAAAAACATGTGCAATGGATCAGAGCGGATAAAACCCAAATTCTTCTCTAGTGGCATCATAAATTACAGAAGTGGGATTCTGGCATCGACTCCACATAGGCGCTACCACAGATGACGATGTAAAATTTGCACGGAGACCAACAACAGCCGAGACAAACCTTCACTGAGTTCAAGTCACCCAACGCTGTCAGGAACGAGGCTCTTGAGTTCATTATCTCTGACCCTGACTACATGGAATACGAAGAGCTTGAGATTGAGATGCTCAATGACAAATGTTTGGAACTTCCAGTGGCACCATCCCAACTTGCTCTCCTCTACTGCCAAGTCCATCGCCATCACTGCGCACATCTGGAGCCTCTCTGTCTGCCTCCAGACCTCTTGCATGCACCACGACCTCAACCCAAGCTGGTCTCTGCTCTGCTCCCAGCTCCAAGCTCGACCTCGTGCCCTAAATTGTTGAAGCACAATTGCCACATTGTCGACGCCTTCAACTTCTCTACAATTCCAGTGGCTTCATCACAATGGTGCCACTACCGTTGTTAGCTTCAGAGCCTTATTTTCCTTATACACTTGAGCAGCTTGGACATGTTGCGACGGTTCAGAGAAGTTGCAGCAGTGCTGTGGTGGTACGGTCTAGCGCCATGTCTTGGGAATGAATATTCAATGGACATCATAAGTTGCAGGGCGTTGATGACGGTGAACGTGCAGCGACGGCGGTGCATTTCTTTGTTGATGCCACTACTAGTATTGTGATTCTCTGGCTTTGTGCGACACTGCATCCCCAAATCCATATCCTCCAAGTGGTACGGAGTGCACATGGTGCTGATGGTGCTGACGGCGATTCCAAGGGTCGCTGGCGGTGCTGGTGTTCACGAGGGCCTCCTCCTGTAGTTTTCCTGTCTCTCTTCATCTCCGTCTTCAATCGCCGCCAGATCTTCGAAAGTCTCCTGTTTGAGATCCTCAGCTCTGAAGGTTGGTGTCTTGGGCTTGGGTTCGAAAGTTGGTGTGCTTCTGTTGCTCTACTACTACCTTTGAATGTGATTAACCGACGCTTTGCATCATTCTCTTTACCTCGTTGTTGTGTCGTGAGACTTGGATTGCATCCCTCTCCTCCTCAACGTTATGCATTACCTCGAGCTCATCACTATGTGACGCCGTCTTCTCCGTCATCCTCAAACAACCGTAGCCTAGCCTTCCGCTGGTCCAATTTATGTGCATCATTCCTCCTCTGCAAGACCTCTCATTCTGCCCATCATCTTCAGCAGCACGTGCAGCCACTCATTTTCACCCAAGTTGCCGTGGCACTCCTCCTCGCCCAAGCTGCCATGCCCTCTGCAAGCTTCTCATTTCCCATTGCAGGTGGCTGCCTTTCATCCCATGCAGTACATATATATATATATATATATATATGTATAAATCATAAAAAAAAAACTATTGGTGCGGTGACTATGCAAATAATGGTTTCTAGAGAAACAAATGAAAATGGTCCGCATGCAGAGAATACAGTACAACGAGGAAGCCCACTGAGGAACAGCCGTACCATCTTCAAGCCACTCACAATTGCATGCTACTATTGGAAAGTCAAAAAGAAAAAAAAAAGGGATGGTGGCGACAAAATCATTGAATGATAGAAACAAAAAATGGGAAGGATGGTGCTTTAGGCACCATCTAAAAAAAAAAAAAAAAAGGTTATGGGATGGTGCACGGCATCATTTTGAAAATATAATTAGGAAAAAAAGGGAAGTACCACATCTTAGTGAAATATATGTTCTAAGGTATTTAGCACAATACACTGAATGAATTAAAGCATGTTTATTGATATCTTCGAGAAATTACAAATATATACAACCAAAAAAAAAAGAAAACTCGTGGAATCGTCCTCTATCCAGATATGTCAAGAAATATGATTAAATATATGAGGATGAAATACGTCCTCATAAAATTTTGTTTAATTAACTAGGTGCATTTTCATCTTTTTCCCTTATTGATAAATTTTTTCCACATAATCATATATTTTAAATTTTTTTAGGGTATTACAGTGCACTCGCTAAAAGGTAACGCCTTTGATTGGTACACTGACCTCGAGCCCGAGTCTATCAACATCTGCGATTAGCTTGAAAGGGAACTCCTCAACCGCTTCTACAACACCCACCGTACTGTAAGCATGCTGGAGCTGACAAGTACGAAGCAATGGAAGGATGAACCTGTCGTTGACTACATCAATAAATGGCGTTCGTTAAGTCTGGATTGCAAAGACCGGCTTTCTGAAACCTCTACCATTGAGATGTGTGTTCAAGGCATGTACTGGGGGCTACATTACATCCTCCAAGGCATAAAGCTGAGAACATTTGAGGAGTTGGCAACTTGTTCCCATGACATGGAGCTGAGTATTGCCAATCATAGGAAGAATGAGCCATTCATCGACTTTAAGAAGGATAAGGTGTTTGCTCCAAAGGTGGACAAGACTGGGAAGAAGCCCGCCAAGGAAGTTTTTACCACCAACACTACCCCCATTAAGACCTCCTATGCGCCTGTCAAGATCTCATCTAAGAACAAAGCGAAGGAGATGAAAAGAGGTGAGCTTTCTCACACCCAAGACAGGTACAAAAACACCTTGAGAGAGCTAGAGCAAAAGACGTACCATTTTCCTGACTCAAACATGGCTGCAATGTTAGACGACTTGCTGGAAAATAAGGTGATTGAGTTACCAGAATGCAAGCGTCTCGAAGAGATGAATCACGTTAATGATTCCAGGTACTGCAAGTACCATCGTATTGTAAGTCATCTCGTTGGCAAGTGCTTCGTCCTCAAGGAGCTCATCATGAAGCTAGCACAACAAGGGTGAATCGAACTCGACCTAGAAGACACGGCCACAACGCACACTACTACGATCGTGTTTAGATCCTTTGATCTCGTGCCTTTCCAAATTGACGCATGACCACTCCCGTCAATGCTCAAGCCACACGGCACTTTCTGCACAACCATCGTTGGGGGCAAGTGACCAAAATGCACTTATCCACGATGAAGAAGGATGAAAATTGGTGACCTATAAAAAGACAAGGAAGCCAAGACCACAAGCCACAAGGCCAAAGGTGGAACAAGGGAGAAAGCATTGTGGCCACAACAGTAGAAAGCCCAAAAGAAACGTAAGAGTTGCTAAGTCAACATACGCTGGGTAACCTATGGAGCAAGAGCCATGCATTCTTGTCTCCTTGCATGAGTACTTCCCAAATGACTTTTTCCAACAGTGCACTACCGTTGTCTGTCACATGGTTGAAGTACAGATAGAAGAGCCCTTAAAAGGTAAAGTTATCGCCACCGAGGAAGAGAAGATCCCCATGCCCAAAAAAGGCCTGCCAACATACTTTAGCATCGAGGAAGCACTACTATTGCCCAAGGAAATGCGAAAAGCACTAGTAACGATCTTGGCGAGTCCCGACGACCACGAAATGCAACAAAGCAAGGACGAAGGCTTGAAACTTCGGCTACATAAGTATGGCACATGTTGTGTCGCCTATGATGCAATCAACTTTACTGACAAAGACTTGCTACTGGGATCAAACCCTCACAACTGTCATCTCTTCGTGTATGCTTGTGGATGGTGGATCGACCATAAACATCATGCCAAAGTCAACAACGACCACAATCGGCATCAAGGTGGATGAACTATCCCAAAGCCACCTCCTAATCCAAAGTTTTAACCAAGGAGGACAAAAAGCGATGGGCATGACCATTGGCGAACTTAAATCAAGCACACTATTCCATGTGATTGATGCAAGAACTTCCTACAGTTTGCTCTTAGGAAGGCCTTGGATCCACAAGAATGGAGTGGTGCCGTCCACCCTTCAAAATGCTTAAAATTCAACCGAGAATGAGTAAAGGTGATACAACTCGACACAAAGCCATTCATCGAAGCCGAATCACACTTCGTTGAAGCCAAGTTCTACATGGATGAAGACATGGTGCCTGAAGCTCTTACAAAAGAGATCAAATCCACAGGCAAAGCTATACCTAAAAAGCAAAAGTTACAAGCCATGCCCAAGAAGCAAGAAGGGGAAACTTTCAAGCAAAAACGATGATGAGCCTGCTAAACCTACAACAACCAAAGGGAGTGAGACATCCTCAAAATGACCGAACACACCTATCTTCCGATACATCCCAATGTCGAGAAGAAAGAATGGGCAATCCCTGTTCGAAACTGGAACAAACAAAGCCGACACACTACTGCACAAGGATGATGTAAAGCTGCTCAAAACAAATGCAGTTTTACCTCTGACATGGCTAGGCGACGCTAAGGCTTCAAAACACCACAAGGCTTAATAAAACCCTTGCCAAAGGGGGCGGAACCAAGCTCTTTTCCAACTAAGAGGACCAAAGAAGGATTCGACCTAAACGCCTACAAACGCATGTCAAAAGTTGGGTACAATTTCGCTTCCTCTTTAAATCTTGGAAAAAAGGTTTCAAACACCGTTAATGACAAAGAACGTGACCTCACCAAGACTCAAAAGAAGTTGAATGAGCATGGTTACGGAGTTGACAACAACAAAGCTGGACTTGGTTTCACACCAAATGCACATGTGAAGATTTCAAGCAAAGCGAAGAATGCTAGCGCTCAACACATCAGGATAAGCATTGAACAGAATCAAGAGAAGCTTAAACCCGCCCCTTGAACGTTAGTCTTGGATAGGCTGAATCGTTCAAAACCCAGAATTTCGGCACTTGATCGCATTGGTGGTCAAGACCGAACCTCCGTCTTCAAGAGGCTTAACATGCCAACACCCCAAAGCTCTGTTTTCGAAAGGTTGTCAAAACCTAAGAAACAAAGCAACATGGCTAGCTCTCTTCCACGACGGTCGGCTTTGGAAAAACTTGAAAATACCAAGAAGCCTTCTAGAAAGAGAAAGACAACGCCAAATGAAGAAAAGCTCGATAGTCTCGCAGAAAAAGACGACGTTTGAAGCTCGATTCCTTAAAAGATGAAGAGCCAAGCAACCTTGGAGGTTGACACAAAAGGACCACTGAAGGTAAGGAGATGCACCATCGTCACACTGGCCAATCTTCACGCCAACAAGCCCAAGAGGATGACACTGAAGATAAGGTCCAAGACGTCTTCACATCATGATCCAAGAAGACAAATAAGACGAAATCCCTGAGGAAGACGTCATTGCTGCGCCACCACAGCTCGAGGATGAGGGGCAAACCACGGTTAATTATCTCAAAGAGCTCAATTTAGGCACAAAAGAGGAGCCAAAGCCTATCTTCGCAAGTGCACTACTAAGTGTGGACGAGATAGAGGAGTACTACCAACTACTATTAAAGTACAAAGACGTCTTTGCTTGGACCTACAAGAAAATGCCCGGCCTTGACCCTACCATAGTTATGCATCGTCTTGCAGTCAAGCTTGAAATGCGATCAATAAAGCAACTCAAAGACGCTATCGATCTGAGCTCATCCCACAAATTGAGGTCAAGATTGACAAGCTAATCAAACCATGCTTTATTCGAAAGGTGTAATACCCTAAGTGGATCTCCAACATCTTCATTGTCCTTAAAAAATTTGGACAAATACGTGTTTGCGTAGACTTCAAAGACCTCAATGATGCTTGCCCGGCCAATCATTGAAATCATGGTGGACACAACCACTGGCCACGAAGCACTGTCATTCATGGATGGCTCCTCTAGATACAACCAAATTCGCATGGCTCCTGAAGACGAGGAAATAACAGCCTTCCGCACTCCGAAAGGTATCTACTGCTATAAGGTAATGCCCTTTGGTCTGAAGAACGGTGGAGCTACATATCAACGCGCAATGCAGAAAAACTTCAATGACATGTGCATAAAAACATAAAATGTTACATAGACAAAGTAGTTATCAAGACCAAGAATGAATCTGATCACTTGAAGGATTTACAAATAGTGTTCGACAAACTACGACACTACAACCTTAAGGTGAACCCGTTGAAGTGTGCATTTGGCGTCACTTCTGGGAAGTTCCTTAGCTTTATTGTCAAGCATCATGGCATTGAAGTGGACCAATCAAAGATCAAGGCCATTCAAAGCATGCTTGAGCCAAGAAACCTACTCAAGCTAAAAAGTTTACAAGGACTGCTAACCTTCATCAGACGCTTCATCTCCAACCTTGCTGGACGCTGTCAACTTTTTAGTTGACTCATGAAGAATGACGCTCCATTCATATGGGATGACGTATGCCGTAATGTCTTCGAAAGCATAAAACGATACCTGGCAAGCCCACCTGTCTTAGAAGCACTCGTGCCTGGGAAGTTGCTCATCTTATACATTACCGCACAAAAAGGTTCCATTGGAGCACTATTGGCATAGGAAAATGAAGACCAAAAGGAAATAGCACTCTAGTACCTAAGTAGAACTCTCACTGGCACCGAGCTCAACTACTTAGCGATTTAGAAGATATGCCTTGCCCTAGTCTTTGCTGTCCAAAAGCTAAGACACTACATGCATGCTTACACCATCCACTTGGTTGCTAAAGCTGACCTAATCAAATACGTCATATCCAAACCAGTTTTGACTAGGCGACTTGTCACGCCCTAATCCCGACATACGTCCAAGATCGACACATGACGTCACCAAATACCCGTATCTTAACCTACCCCACCTCCGAGATATGTACATAGCATAATTCAAGATCCAAATCTCATAGAAATTTTTGTATATTTTATGGCTGCATCTAATCTCCTCGTTAGACTGCCTACGTACCCTCAATAAGGATCAAGCCATTCGTAGTTCATTGTTTCACTACAATCGAATATCCATCACATAAAACTTTTTGTCCCAACAATATACCACAATGCATATTATGCGATATATCAAAGAACAACGACGAAACACAACATATTTTCTAGCCATATTTATCAACAAGTCTAATCATAATGGCAACAATCACAACCAACATCATTCACAATCACATCAATCAATATCACATATCATAGACCGAAATGCAGGGCTAGAGCGACACAGTTTGGTCGAAGACTATATTTCTGGAAAGGGGATTTTGGACCATCCAACAGAATCAAAGCACCAAAGGGGACTCCGGACCATCACTCAACGGAATCCAAATCAGGATACGATTCTGAACCATCACTCAATAGAATCGCGGAGTAGAAGGGATTATGGACCATCACTCAACGGAATCCAAGCAGAACTCAGTTCCGGACCACTCAACAGAACCGAACGGAAGTCCAAGAAGCATAACTACGGCTCGAAGGAACAAGACATGATTCAAGTTAGTCAATTCATGAAGAATAAATGAAACGAAACAATATCGAGCAACAAATCACATGTCACAACCATTTCCAATACACAAGTCAAATCACATTTCACTACATCATACCAATCACTATGTTTCCAACATTATATCTCAATCCATAGCTTGTAACATACCAAGGAATCATGAAGCACAATATTAATATTTAATTACGTTAATCAATCAGTGAGATAACATACCATTTCATGAATTTAATTTTAGAACTCTACATAATTCCCTACTTGGGTTATGAAGAATAACATGGTAATTCTAATTTGTATTCACAAGATCCATTGTGGGTAATTCCCATTCACTCGAATCTAGGGTTCTAGACTAATCTTATGGGAATTAGCGAAAGTAAGGATTCCGGACCACTCAACGGAATCCAACAACATCGGGTTCCAGACCACTCAATGAAACCAAAATATCAAGTGGTTTCTCACAATCTACTCAAACCTGTTATAGGTAAAATCAATGCCTACATCATGGAAATGGTGCACTGGCCAAACGGAACTCGGATAAGCTGCGGAGCTCGAGTGAGTGACAATAATTCAAGTATGAGATCTTCAATAAAAACAAACCATCGATCACAATCTATAAACATCAAGTATAGAATCATGCTTTATGGAATCATAATCAAGTCATTGAAAACTCCGTAGGAGTCACCCAACATCCAACGACTTTTCTCATTCAACCAACCAAGATTCCCAAAAACCATCGTTCATAAGTGCATTAAAAACTAGGGCTAGAGGGACGCGGTTCGGCTGAAGCCTACATAAGAAACCAAAAGGAAGTGCCCCCCCAATGCGAATTAACCAAGCAGAGTCACTCCTACAACTGTTAGAAAGTGATCACTCAATGCGGATTAACCAAGCATGATCACTCTTAAGCATACATGGCCATAAGGATCGCCCAACACGGATTAACCAAGCACAATCCATATATAGTATGGTCCCCCATTGCGAATTAACCAAGCAGGACCACTAGTGACCCCCCAATGCGGATTAACCAAGCAGGGTCAAGATAATCAGGTAGGTAGTGATCACCCAATGCGGATATACCAAGCAGGACCATCAATGTACAACTACTACATGGTGTAGTAAGATCAACACACAACTCACGTACCCTTATCTCATCCGTTATTATTTACATCGTAATCACTTGCACTATCAACTTCTCATGACCACTATCTTATCATACAAGCATAAAAGTTCTACATAAACTTCTCATAAGATTTTGGGTTCACATCGTCATAAAAACAATCATATACATCATACTAATCATACATATCTAACCACATTTCATAAACGTTTCCAAGCTACAGTTGATTCACAATTAATAAACATAGATCGATGCTAAAAAAAATAAAGATAACAATTCAATAGAAAGTACATTTAATAAACATGTATAACTCAATATGGTGCCGCTAATACATATATCAAGACACGTCAACTGGAAACGACATGTCATCGTGATGGGCCAACTAAGCTCCATCAACAACAAACTAAAGATAAGCGACACCCTAGAGTAGAGCACTTTGACTAGAACATCAACCGTCGATAAGGTAGGTCCATTAAGGTCAACAACCTAAGGTTATTCAATTCGGAAGATCCGCACATCGGATTTTCGATCTGTAAGTTCTCAAAGGTCCAACAATTGACAACTAGGGTGTTCACAAAATTGTACAACGAACTAACGATTGGATTGTCATCAATCACACAAATAAGTGGCGGTCCAATTTGATCACCACACCAAACAATTGAATTTCGGGAAACCGAGATAGACATAGGTTCACAGGGTCATTAAAAGGTATTTGGTACTTAGACAACACTCGTGGACGGCCCCACACACCGCCACACGCGGGTTAGTCAAGGTGGAGGGTTTAGAAATCCCAAATTTTCAACATTAACTAAATAAGCTCAAATTTACGTGGTAGCTAGAGCTCAGCAAGGGAAACACTTTTCACAACTGGGCCGAAGACAAATTCTAACCGGAAACCGCCCAAAATCACCGGTGAAAACCGGATTTCTAAGGTTCTACACACCCACCTCTAAAATGAATACGAAAACACAAACTAAGCATACCAAGTTGAAGATTATGAAGAGCAGATGAAGTTTCATACCTCACTTGAAGGAAATGGTTGACGGAATAGCCGGAAAAATGACAAAATCGCCGGAAAACCCACGGGACTTTGCTGCCTTGAACTGGAAAAATGGATAAGAAAATGGAAAATATAATACTACAAAGTTGTAGGGCTCGTCAAGAGCTTTCCATGGACACCAAGATCACCCAAAACGGAGATCGGATGAATGAGATACAAGCGGGTCAAGTTTGTGGTTTTATGGGTCGAAAACGCCCCAAAACGGGTCAAAAAATCAGACCCCTCCTTCCTTCTTTTTTTCAGAAAACTCCCCTCTTTCTAATTGGACCCTCCCTCTTTTATTAAACTCCCTTAACCTTTAACCCACATGTGAGAATTACATAATTCCCACAATCTATAGTTCACAACTTCAAACGTCCGTAACTATACCGTTGTAACTCGGACTCGCAAACGGCTTTCGCCTATGCGCTCGTGGCTTCGAGACCTATTCGAAAACGTTACTTGTGATCTCAAAAGGTCAATGAATTTTTGATAATTACCTTCCAAACTTCAAACTTCGTAACTAATTTAATTAAAATCTAAATCCAAATAAATGAATATAATTTCTCAAAAATAATATAAAATCTCAATAATACAAATATGTAGATTATAATAGTGAAATCCAGGAACGGGATTTCACATTTCCCCCTTAAAAAAATTTCGTCCTCGAAATTTCCAGTATCAAATCACTATTCATGAATGCAACAATTCAAGAAAATAGTGATGCACAAACACATTCACATTTCGGTTATAACCAGATTGAGCTAACTCAAGTTCGACCACATTGTACCTCAACTCACAAATACAATCATCATCTTCCTAGTACGACTTCAACACCAATCTTTGCACAATCACAAAGAATGCCATTATTAGCAAGAATTCATTAATACTCATGATTCTGGCAACCAAACCAACCAAATTTGTAATTACAAACCTTCCCCATCATTCTATTTATAGTGAATAAAGTCATAACCTCAGCCTATAAGTTTATTCAAGCTCAAAATAAATAAATCAACGAAAATCATCGTCCGTATCAAATATGGGCCAATGCCTTTTTGTATTTTTTTATTATTTTCTTTGCATGGTACTGGAAGCACCTAAATTTTTTAATAATATATACATATATTTTATATTTTCTTTAACATGGTGCATGAAGCACCCAAATTTTTTTATTATATTATTATTATTATTATATATATATATATATATATTTCTTTTCTTTTCTTCACTTGGACGGACGAGTTGAGCCTATAATATATATTATTATATATATATATATATATATATATTTTATTATATGTATATATATATATACTGCTTGTCGGACTGGTGAACTTTGGAGCTTGGAGCTTGGAGCTTGTCGCAAACCACGTGGTGCTGTGCAAAAGACTGCAACGGGATTTTGCTTTGTGGTGCCTTTTGGTCACAATTTTCCTTGGTGGTGACGTTGCCATGCACATTGACCTTGTCACTTGCCGTGGGTGTGCATGTCTTATATATATATAATATGATGTGTCTATTTTTTATGCACAATGTATGTGCCCCTACTGATGGATTTCTTTGTTGTAATGCCATGAATCTTTAATTTTAAGAAGGCAGAGCATGATGCCGAGACTCTCACGAAGCTTTCAGAGACGTGGTTGTTGGTGGCGGAGTGAGCAGGTTGCCTAGTGCTTGTGCCAGAGACTGCAACGGGGTTTCGTTGTGTAGTGCCTTTTGATCACAGTTTTCCCTCGGTGGTGTGCTGCCGTGTGGTGCTGTGCAAAAGCCTGCAGCGGGGTTGCGTAGTGCAATTGCATAGCATTTTGGTTTTCTTCGCCAGTGTAGCGTGCTTTAAAGGACCGCTCTATAGCTGCCCTATTTGCCGTGCTGCTCAAGTTTTGTGGCTATTTTTTTTTTTTTGCAGTCATGATATTTTTCAAGTGTTTTAAGAGCAACACCATCACCATTCTTGCGAAGGACGGCGATTCGCAAGATGAGGGGACAACATTGAAGCTTTACGCGCCACTGACTGGTCCTAAGGCGCTTGCTCTTCTCGCGAAAGACAACTCCATGCATATTAAGTCGTGGTCTTCCGAAGTATCTTGGGAGGTGGTAGACTCTGTTCGACCAAATACAAAGAAGAAGGCGTGCATATCGAGGGTTCTTATCTTGAATCCTTCGCACCATGCTCATGACAATCATTCGGCCTCGTTTAAGCTTCTTGGTGATCACATCCGCAGCGGAGCTATGGCTTGGAATGGTACCCTGTCGACTACTAGAGAGGCCGTCTTTGATGAGTTTTATTGGGAGTGGCTTGAAGATGTCTTAAGCCGATCTATAGATGTGCTTACTAACGTGGGCCTTTACCACGTTGTGTACGCATCTTTGTTTAGTTATGATCGCCATCATTCCGTCTTTCGTGCGTTCTTTGAGCATTGGTGTTCGGCGACCAACACACTTCACACGGCGTAAGGGGAGATGTCAATTTCACTTTGGGATTTTCACAGGATAGGAGGTTTACCGATCCAAGGTAAGTTTTACGACGAGGTCGTTCCCAGCGCGGATGAACTTTCTCTTTGCAATAGCCGATGATTACCTGCGAGTTGCCGCTGTTTGTTTTGGGCGTATCACAAGCTTTTCCAGGATGCTCAAGGTAAATCAGGCGTGAAGATTTCCTCATGGATCCGATTTTGGTACTGGGAGGCCATGAGGTACAAGAAGCCTTTGAAGAAAAATGGCCGTAACAAGACCACTAGGCCAAAGGGAGACTCAGACTCGTCCGGTGTTATTGGCTCAACCAGGCGCCGTTCTTCTGACGAGTTGAGAGTGTTTGAGGATCTTGGCATAGCATCAGAGCATGTGGAGAAGGCTTACCTAGCTGTTTTCTTAGCTTGTTGGCTTTGTAAGTTTGTTTTCCCAACAGGCGACGTCAACTTAGTTCGTCCTCGAGTTTTCAAAGTTGCTAGCAAGATAGCTGCAGGGGAGTCTTTTAGCCTTGCTATTTCGGTCTTAGCCAACATTTATAATGGCTTGAGCATTATTTCGAACTCAGCAAGCACTGAAGATCATGTTGCAGTGCTCCCTTACCACTATGTGTTTGGTTGGTTGGGTGAATACTTTGGCACTTATTTTTCTTTGTCGACTCTAGACAAGTCAATGCCTTTTTCGTCGACTGCAGCCAAGCTGGGGCCTTTGATGATGAAGTATTCTGGCATGCTCTCCGTGAAGAGCCTTGATGATTTGCAGGTGCGAGCGTTGTTTAAAAGTTATGAAGATTTGAGGATGGACCCCTTAGCGAGAGTTGGCTTGGTGCGGCGAGGCATCGTAGACGATTCGCATCTCCGCTTCTCAGACTTGTCTTATCTTATAAGTCTTCGCTCGGGGTTCGTTTCTTTGCGGCAAGAAGACTGATGCATTGTTCAGCCATGTAGTCCCCACCGTTTCAGCAGGCAATTTGGTTTTGTCCAAAACATGCCAGGCAAGCTGAAGGAAAAGAACCAATCAGCATCATTGCAAGCCGTGTATATGCATTGAAAGTCTTGTACCCATTCATGTACAAATGCTGTTATCACGCTGCCAGCGAATGATGAGTTCAAGAGTAATCCAGTGACCTGTGTTTACGTAAGTTGGTGATCAAAGGTACATTATAAGAACTTGGGGATGGCAAGTGGTACCAATCCTTCTCACTCAGGCAATGATATTTTGAGAGAGGGCTGTCATGTGGTTCATATGCAACTGGTACCTTTTGATTGCGCGAGTGTGGCTCCCTTGCAAGATAGACCTGTAGCTTTAGCTCTTCAACGCCCATGCTTGTCTCCTCGACATCCGGATGCTTCTAAAGAGGCGGAAGATGAAGTTGATTCGCACGAAGATGGATTTATTTTGCAGCAGCGTCAACAAGTTTCAAAACAAGCGACCACTTGAGGGTGCTCAAGTTGACAGCGATGTCAATTTTCATCATAAGAAGAAAGAAGTGTTTAGGCCTCCTTAATTCGATGACCGTGTGCCATTTGAGAGAGATGTATGTATTTCCTTCTCTCGTGATTTCTTCTGCTTTCATCATTTTGGCTTTTGTTTCTAACATCTTTCTTTGTCTTCTTTAGGTTGGGCCTTCTTGTCCTTGTGATTTGGCAACTGCAGATGTTTATTCCTATACGGAGATGCTATTTGGAGGTGACCTACCTACAGACAGGGAGATCGGGGATCCGCCTGGTGCAGAGCTTGTTCCAAATCCTTCGAACTTCCCGAGTTTGCCATGTGTAGGTGAAGGCATGCAAGAACCCGTCATGCGTCCAACACCTTTGCCAGCTAGCTCTGAGATCTCTTTGAGAGGGCCGAACCTTAGCGGTATTGAGCAAGTCATCCATCACATCAGTCTTGGTGCGGCAATGGATATCAAGAGCCATATTGAGGAGAGGATTTCTAAGTGCCCGTTGGAAGACCTTACGTTGCTCAAGGAGGATTTGTCGAAGCTTGTTTCTGTGATTGATAACCTTAACATTAATTCTTCATCCTTGAAGATCAAGATTGCCGAACTTATGGCCGCCTTGACTGAGTATTCTTCCTTGCGTGCTATTTCCTTAGAGAAGTTGAGTCCATATGTTAGAGTTCATCAGCTAGCAACAATAAACTCGTCACTGGCTCAAGTCCGGTCTTCTCAGCAAGCTGCTTCGGGAGATTATCAAGTCACAGAGACTTCTTTAACTTCTGTCCAAGTGCGTCTAGGTGCGTTGATGCGGGAGCGAGAGCAGTTGGTAATCAAAGCATCGCAACTTGAAAGTGTTCTCGCGGAGCAGGGAACTACACTTTCTCAGTACCAAGAGGAGATTTCACGCCTAGAATGAGAGAAAGGCATGACTCTAGAGTTGCCCATCTTGTCTCCCACCAAGGTAGAGACTTTGGAAGGCTTGCTTGAAGATCGCCTTCGTAGTTTTAGGGACATAGTTTTCAAGTAGTATCTTCTGTTTTTCTTGTAATAAGGCTTTGGAGCTGACTCCTTCTTTTAAAGAAATAAAGTTTTTACATTCTTGAATTTGCTCTTCATTCTTCAAAGTGTTTTTTTTTTTTTTAGATGGTGTGAATGTACTTGAAGTTTTGACGTTTCAAGTTGCCTACGTACCCTCGGTTGAGGAGGGATCAAGTCATAACGTAGTTCAAATGAGCGATGAACTTAACAGTGATTTTGATGATGATTTTACCGTACACAGTTTATGCTTTTACGGGCCAGGAGTTTTGGTTTGTGCAGTTTAGGCTCGTGCGAACAAGGAGCGTTGGTTGTCGCCTTTTAGGGGTAGTAGCGCTTCAAGAATCTTCCATTGATAGGGCCGATCTTCAAGCCGTCTTCTGCCATGATTAAGTAGGCGCCGTTGGTGTAAACCTCTTGTATTACGTATGGTCCATCCCACTTTGATGTGAACTTGCTTTTTGTCTTGTGAGTTGTGATGATAGGCCTACGCAATGCGAGGACGAGATCTCCAGTTTGGAAAGACCTTGGGTGGACCTTCTTGTTGAATGCCTTGGATAGCCGTGCTTGATAGCATTCCAAATGTTGTTGAGCTTCGAGCCTTCTTTCGTCGATGCTTCCAACTCTTGAAGGTCCAACTTTGCATTCTCTTCATCAGTCAAGCCTTCTTGTATAGCCATTCTTAGTGAGGGGATTTGACATCGGAACGTATCAGTAGAACAGCTTCCACGCCTTATACAAGAGAATAAGGCGTAGCTTGGGTAGGATTCATGTGTCGTCCGATATGCCCAAAGTGCTTCGCTTATTCTTTCGTGCCAGTCTCTCTTTGTTCGGCCGATCACCTTCTTTAGGAGATTGCACAATGTTTTGTTGAATGCTTCTGCAAAACCGTTGGCCGAAGCATGATACATGGAAAACTTGTGCTGCTTGAACTTGTATTTCTCGCAAAGCTCATCCACGAGTCGGTTGGAGATTTGTTTTCCGTTGTCAGTGATGATGTAGCGAGGCACACCATATCGGTAGATGATATGCTCCTTGATGAAACGGACCACAGTTTCCTTTTTTTACTTCCCTTAGAGATACGGCTTCAGCCCACTTGGAGAAGTAATCTGTTGCAGCTAGGATGTAAGCTTCTCCTGCATATGACTTTGGAGTAATTGGTCCTACGACGTCCAATCCCCATGCATCGAATGGCCATGAAGCAGCTGTAGGGTGTAATGGCTCAGGTGGTTGATGTATGAAGTTGGCGTGGATTTGGCAGGCTTGGCACCTTTTGGCATGTTCCAGGCAGTCATTCACTATGCTTGGCTAATAGTAACCCATTCTTTTGAGCTGGAAATGTAACTTTGGTCCAGATTGATGCGCCCCGCATACGCCTGAATGTGCTTCTTCCATGGCTTGATTGGCTTCTTCCTCACCTAGGCATCTTAGAAGTACTCATTCGAAAGAGCGCTGGTAGAGTGTTTCTTTGTAGTAGAGGAAGCGAGGTGCTCATCAACATTTTTCGGAGCGGTGTCTAGGATCATCTGGAAGTTTTCCATGTTCTAAGTAGTCGATCAGCAGTTATCTCCACTCTTCAACATCGACTGGAAGTACTGAGATGACATTTGTATCATCCAGTAGCATTTCAGTGACAAGGGGGATCACCCATCTTTGGCAGACTGGCACATCTGTAGCTTCGTCTTCTCCTAATGTCATGCTTGAGGCTAGGTTGGCAAGAGCGTCTGCCATTTGATTTTCTTTTCTTGGCACATGTTCTAGTGTTACAGCCTCAAACCTTTGTAGCAATTGAGTTGCCAGCGGAAAGTATGGGACAAGATCATCTTTCCTCACCTCATATTCAGTCAAGAGTTGATTGATTATAAGCTTGGAGTCGCCATATACCTCGAGGGCTATGATTTCCATGTTGATCGCCATTTGGAGCCCGATGATCAGTGCTTGGTACTCAGCGACGTTGTTGGAGCATAATTTGCTTAGTTGGAAGGAATAAGGTAGTATTTGCCTTTGTGGCGACATGAATACTGCTCCTGCCCCCGCTCCATCCGCTGGTGCAGATCCATCGAAGAACATCGTCTATGTCGGGAAGAAGTCGACCTAGAACACGTCCTCGTCAGGCAAGTCGTCTGAGATTTTCCAATCAGGTGGGATTGGGTGATCAGCAAGAAAGTCTGCTAGCGCTTGCCCCTTGACGGCTTTAGCTGGGACATAGATGATCTCATATTGATTAAGAAGCAACGCCCATTTAGCGAGTCGTCATGTCAAGACTGGTTTGGACATGACGTATTTGACCGGGTCAGCTTTAACAACCAAGTGGATTGTGTAAGCATGCATGTAATGCCTGAGCTTCTAGATGGCGAACACCAAGGCAAGGCACATCTTTTCTATTGGGGAGTAGTTCAACTCGGCGCCGGTGAGAGTTCGGCTGAGGTAGTAGAGTGCTCCTTCTTTCTGGGATTCATTCTCTTGCGCCAAGAGTGCTCCAACTGAACTTTCCTGAGTGGCGATGTACAATATGAGTGGTTTCCCGGGCACAGGCGTCCCCAAGACAGATGGACTTGACAAATACTTTTTTATGCTTTCAAAAGCATTATGGCATGCTTCGTCCCATACAAACGGAAAATCCTTCTTCATGAGTCGGCTGAACGGTTAACAACGCCCTGCAAGGTTGGAGATGAAGCGTCTGATGAAGGCTAGTTATCCTTGTAAACTTTTCAGCTCGTGCAGGTTTCTTGGCTCAGGCATGCTTTGAATGGCCTTGATTTTTTATTGGTCCACTTCAATACCACGGTGCTTGACAATGAAGCCCATGAACTTTCTGGAGGTGACGCCAAACGCACATTTTAACCGGTTCATCTTGAGGTTGTATTTTCGTAACCTTTCGAACATCATTCGCAAATCCTTCAAGTGATCTGATCTTTTCTTTGTCTTGACCACCACATCGTCTACATAACATTCTACGTTTTTATGTAGCATGTCATTGAAGATTTTCTGCACTGCACGTTGTTATGTAGCTCCAGCGTTCTTCAGACCAAAAAGCATCACCTTGTAGCAGTAGATACCTTTTGGAGTGCGGAATGTTGTTAGTTCCTCGTCTTCGAGAGCCATGCGAATTTGATTGTATCCAGAAGAGTCATCCATGAATGACAGTGCCTCTTGGCCAGTGGTTGCGTCCACCATGATTTCGATGATTGGCAAGGGGAAGTCGTCTTTCGGGCAAGCGTCGTTGAGGTCTCAGAAGTCTACGCAAACACGTATTTGTCCAAATTTCTTAAGGACGATGACGATGTTGGAGATCCACTTGGGGTATTGCACCTCTCGAATGAAGCCTGCTTCGATCAGCTTGTCAATCTCTGTCTCGATTTGTGGAATGAGCTCGGATCGATAGTGCCTTTGAGTTTGCTTTATCGGTCGCGTTTCAGGCTTGACTGCAAGATGATGCACAGCGATGACAGGGTCGAGGCCGGGCATTTCCTTGTAGGTCCAAGCAAAGACGTCTTTGTACTCAGATAGTAGTTGGTAATACTCTTCTATCTCGTCCGTACTTAGCAGCGCACTTACGAAGATAGGTTTCTGCTCCTCTTTTGTGCCTAAGTTGAGCTTCTTGAGATCATCAATCGCGGATTGCCCCTCATCCTCAAGTTATGGTGGCGCAGCAGTGACATCTTCTTCGGGGATCTCGTCTTCTTTGCCTTCTTGGATCGTGATGTGGAAGACATCTTGGACTTCCTCTTCAGTGTCATCCTTTCGGGTGTTGTAGTTACGAGAATCTATGCAAGCATAGAGTTCCCCTGATTTTTTAAAGGCCACATTTAAGTTCCGTCCCGCGTCCATGACCTCTTGAATTAGATCACCTTCAATCATGTTGTCAATCTCAGCTTCGTCTAGGCTTGAAAGTGTATTAACAATGGTTTTTTGCCCCCTTTTCGACTGGTGCATTTGTGGATGCGACATAGGCTTCATGTGTAATTTCTTTGAAGCGACATGAGTCCATCCTTCATCTTCGCTTGACTTGGAGCATGCCCCCAGCGATTGAGGCAACGACTTTGAGTTGAAAGAGCCAGAAGTGACGTATTCCTTAAGGATTTCGTCCCATTTGCCTTTTTGGATCGTGACGGGGAAGATGTCTTGGATCTCCCCTTCAGTGTCATCCTTTTGGGCTTGTTGGCATGAAGATTGTCCAGTATGGATGATGGTACGCCTTCTTACTTTCAGTGGTCCATTTGTGTCAACCTCCAAGATTGCTTGGCGCTTCATCCTTGAAGGAATTGAGCTTCGAATATCGCCTTTTTCTGCTAGCCTGTAGAGCTTTTCTTCCTTTGACGTTGTCTCCCTATTTCTAGAAAACTTCATGTTGTCTTCAAGTCTTTCCAAAGCTGACCGACAAGGAGGAGAGCTAGCCATGTGGCTTTGCTTCTTAGGTTTTGACAACCTTTCAAAAACATAGCTTTGGGATGTTGGCCTGTCAAGCCTCTTGAAGACGGAGGTTCAGTTTTGACCATCAATGCGATTAAGTGCTGACGTTCTGGGTCTTGAACGATTCATCCTATCGAAGACTGTCGTCCGAGGGGCGGATTTAGGCTCATCTTGATCTTGTTCAATGCTCACGCTAATGTGTTGAGTGCTAGCATTTTTTGCTTTGCTTGAAATCTTCATGGGTGCATTTGGTGTGAAGCCAAGTCCAGCTTTGTCGTTGTCAACTCCATAACCATGCTTCTTCAACTTCTTTTGAGTCTCAGTGAGGTCACGTTCTTTATTGTTGACGGTGTTTGAAACCTTATTTCCAGGATTCGAAGAAGAAGCGAAGTCGTACCCAGCTTTCGACATGAGTTTGTAGGCGTTTGGATCAAAAGCTTCTTCGGTCCTCTTGGTTGGGAGAAAGCTTGGTTCCACCCCCTTTGGTAGAGTTTTTATGAAGCCTTATGGTAGTCTTGCAACCTTAGCATCGCCTAGCTGTGTCAGAGGCAAAACTGCATTCGTCTTGAGCAACTTTACATTATCCCTATGCCGCTGTGCATCGGCTTTGCTTGCTCTAGTTTCGAATGGAGATTGACCATTCTTTCTTCTCGACATCGGAACGTATCGGAAGACGGGTGTGTTTGGTCCATTTGAGGGCGTCCTATTCCCTTTGGTTGTTGCAGGTTTAGCAAGCTCATCATCGTTCTTGCTTGAAAACGACATGGATTCTCCTTCTTGCTTCTTGGGCATGGCTTGCCACTCCTGCTTTTTAGGTGTTGCTTTGCCCGTGGATTTGATCTCTTTTGGAAGAGCTTCGGGCACCATGTCTTCATCCATGTAGAACTTGGCATCTGCGAAATGTGATTCGGCTTCGGTGAATGGTTTGGTGTCGCCATAGATCCCCTTCACTCATTCTCGGTAGAATTTTAAGCATTGGTGAAGGGTGGACGGCACTACTCCATTCGCATGGATCCAATGCCTTCCTAAGAGCAAGTCGTAGGAAGTTCTTGCATCAATCACGTGGAATATCGTGCTTGACTTGAGTTCACCAATAGTCATCTCCACTCGGATCATGCCAATCGCTCTTTGTCCTCCTTGATTAAAACCTTGGATTAGTAGACGACTTAGGGACAGTTCATCCACCTTGATGCCGATTGTAGCCATTGTTGACTTTGGCATGATGTTTATGGCTGATCCACCATCCACAAGCATGTGGTTGGCTTTGTGCTCCCTTATGTACCCAGAGACGAAGAGATGACGGTTGTGAGGCTTGGATCCTAGCAGTAAGTCTTTGTCGGTGAAATGGATTGCGTCCTCGGCGGCACAACATGTGGCACATTCATGTGGCCGAAGTTTCAAGCCTCTGTTCTTGCTTTCTTGCACTTCGTGGTCATTGGGACTTTCCAAGACCGCTGCTAGTGCTCTTCGTATCTTCTTTAGCAATCGTAGCGCTTTCTCAATGCTAAAGTGTATCGGTAGGCCTTCTTTGGGTGTGAGGGCAATTTCTCCCTCAATGGCGATGGCTTTGCCTTTTGAAGGTTCTTCCATTTCTACTTCGACCATGTGACATGCAGCCATAGTGCACTGTTGGAAGAAGTCACTCGGGAAGTACTCGTGCAAGGAGACATGAATGCGTGGCTCTTGCTCCATAGGTTCCCCAGTGGACGTTGGCTTAGCAGCTTTTAAGCTTCTTTTGGGCTTCCTACTGTTGCGGCGACGGTGTTTTCTCCCTTGTTCCACCTTTGGTCTTGTGGCTTGTGGTTTTGGTTTCCTTGTTTTTTTGTTGGTCACCAATGTCCATCCTTCTTCATCATCGATATGTGCATCTTGTTCATTTGCCCCCGGTGATGGTTGCGCAGAAGGTATCGTGCAACTTGAGCATTGATAGGAATGGTCAGGTGTCGCATGGAGAGGCACGTGATCGAAGGATCCAAATGCAATTGTAGTAGTATGTGTTGCGGCCGTGTCTTCGAGGTCGAGCTCGATTCGCCCTTATTGTGCTAGCTTCATGATGAGCTCTTTGAGGATGAAGCATTTACCAACAGGATGGCTCACGATTCGATGGTACTTGCAGTATTTAGGATCGTTTACGCGATTCATCTCTTCAGGCCGTTTGCATTCGGGTAGCTCGATTACCTTCTTTTCCAGCAAGTCGTCTAACATTGCATCCATGTCTGAGTCAGGAAAAGGGTACGCCTTCTGCTCCAATTCCCTCAAGGTGCTTTTGTACCTGTCTTGGGTGTGAGGAGGCTCACCTCTCTTTATCTCCTTTGCTTTGGTTTTGGAGGAGATCTTGATAGGCGCAGATGAGGTCTTGATGGGCGCAGTGTTGACAGTAAAAGCTTCTTTGGCGGGCTTCTTCCCAGTTTTATCCATATTTGGGGCAAACACCTTGTCCTTCTTGAAGTTGGTGATTGGCTCTTTTTTTTCCATGGTGAGCAATGCTCAGCTCCATGTCGTGGGCACGGGTGGCTAACTCTTCAAAAGTTCGTGGTTTGATGCCTTGAAGGATAAAGTGTAACCCTCATTGCATGCCTTGGACGCACATCTCGATTGAAGAGATCTCCGAGTGCCTGTCCTTACAGTCGAGGCTTAGATTGCGCCATCTCGATTGGCGAGGTACTCTCCTTCTGTCCCCGCATTATTGCAGGTCTCAATGAAATGGGCGACATGTTGCTTTGGGTTTCCCTTTCCATCGAACTGCATGAACTTTGGCGGTTGATAACCCCTCAGCATCTTCAAAACGTCAAACTTCTTGGAGTAGGGCTTTGAGTATAGTACAGAGTCATGTGAGCTTCCTTCGTACTGCGCCTTGATGGTGCTGGCGATCATCTCCTGCAGCTGCTGGATAGAAAGAGATCCCATGAGTGCCGCTGCTTGGTCCGGCTCCGGCTTCTCATCGGCTTTCTTCACCGGAGGCTCATCTTCTTCGTCAGCTCCTCTCTTTAGTGGATTACCGTTTAGGTTTGGTTTCTCGTCTTGCTGCGCCTCCAATTGGTTAACCAGTGCAGCGATTTGTGAGTCTTTTTCTGCCAAAGTCCTTGTTAGCTTTGCGATCGCTTTATTCATATGGGCCAGCTGCTCATCGATTGAAGTCGCTTCAGTGGTCATAACTTGCATGGCTGAGTTGTCGCTTGAGTCGGCATCGGAAAGCATGGAACCAGAGTACTTCCTTGGACTTTCCTCCCCTGGCGCCCTTAGCGAGGCCAAGGTGATCATAGGTTCATGCCTCCAGTGCTCTTGTTCCTTCGACGGAGTTGATGCAGGGAAGAGCTCTTGCCTTGCTTCGAGTTGTGACGCCCGAAGTGACACCACCTGCGGTGATGACGCTCTTGTTCCTTGCATTAGTTGCGAGAACAACTTGAGCCTTCTTTGATGCCATTTGTGCTTTTTGCGGATTCAAAGATAGAGATGAGAGGTAGAGAAAGGTCCCACTGGGCGTGCCAAATTTGTAAATACGAAAATTTCTGCGATGAACGAGACAAGAACACGTGTACAAAATAATATTTGTATTAAGGATTTAGGGGTTACAATCTCTTCTACAAATGTAGCCTCTGATTTGATCTTCGTAATGTGTAAATTTGTGGATTGTGTTGTTGATCCAAGGGCCGTCAGGGCTTGATCCTGGAGGAACAGTTGTGCGGATTTGTTGATATCGTTGATCCAAATGGACCTCGGGGCTTAATTTAGGGATGAACGGATGATGAATGATGAACACTTTCTTCAAGGGCCGTCGGGGCTTAATCTTGAATTGGTGGAAGTTCTTCAAGGGCCGTCGGGCCCTTGATCTTGAATTGGTGGAAGTTCTTCAAGGGCCGTCGGGGCTTGATCTTGAATTGGTGGAAGTTCTTCAAGGACCGTCGGGGCTTGATCTTGAAGGAGGAAGTTCTTCAAGGGTAGTCGGGGCTTGATCTTGAATTGGTGGAAGTTCTTCACGGGCCATCGGGGCTTGATCTTGAAGGAGGATTTGATGAAGAACGAAGAGAGCTTTCTTAATCTTTCGGGATTCGCTTGGGAGCTTTAGAGTTTCAAAGCTTCAAGGTTTTGGTGTAATGTCCATTGGTCCCTTGAAATGAATGAAATTGGCTTTTATTTATAGAATTCCAAAACTTGATTTTTTTTATTTAAATAATCAGATGAAATAAATCATTTCTGCCAGGTGTTGACACGTGTCCTGTTTGATGACTTTTTTTATTTATTTTGATTTTTCGTTTAGTCACACGCTACGTGTAAAATTTATGTGACACATGAGCGTTGAAATTGTACCTATTGGTCAACATTTATTTCACCGAAATTTCGATGTCTACACTCCTCACAAGCAACACCGGATGCTCCATTTGATAATTGGCTTGTGCTGTTGGAACTTTAATATGTTGAGTATGTGGAAGCACGGTTTCCCTATGAATTCCAAGTCTGTGCAACCGTGTTACTTCTTGTCACCTTGAGGCGAGCCTTTCTACCCTATGGTGGAGCAACAAATCCACAATATCTATCAGTTTCTCGTTTAAGGACGTCAAAAATAAAAACTAGGGAAATGTCTACTATCTGAAAAGATGACAGATAATTACATTTCCCATACACCTCCAGATGAGGAGCAAAGCTCCCAGCCACGATAGACCAACCACAATTCATGCACACAAACACTTCACTGGTTATAGAAGGATGATTCAGCCCAAATATGTCAACCACGTACTTGCTATTTGCTTCACCACTATTACTAGGATCAGCTACCCTTGCCTGCGCTTGGGCTAACAATCTTAGTTCTTCTTCCTCTTCTTCAAAATTATGATCAAGACCCAACTTCACTATTCGATGACACTCATATGCAACATCAACAACGATCGAATCGAGGAGATCCCCAAAACATGAGATAAAAGTTGCAACCACAAGCCGACACGTTATGACAAAGTAAGATATGTACAACTTACTAGTACAGAACCACTTAGCCATTAAAGTCATTAGACCTAGTAATGTGTGATTCCAAATGGTCAACAACTGATAAATATGAAATCACCTACTCATGGACAAAATGCTCTCCTTGCAATTGTTTTATTTTAATTTTTCTATTGACAAGACATTATTTTAAGGAAGACTTTGGATGCAGTCCCTATTTATCAATATTCTTTGACGGAAACCTTGTTGGTTTTCAATTTTTGATCCAAGTCCCTAAAATTAATGTGATAATTTATTTCCATTTATGTTACTATATTTTTTAAATTAAAAATTAAAATTTATAGTTGTTTATGTTAATGAGATTTAAAAAAAAAACTCATAATTTGTGGGATTAAAAATATTAAAATATAAAATTATACTATTGTGTGTATGTGTGTGTATATATGGATACATTCATCAAAATTAACAAAAAAAATTATTGTACCAGAACATGGGTACATTCTTCAAAACCACCAAAAAAAAGAAAAGAAAAGAAAAAAATATTAGGCTTAATAACATTAGTGAATTTCTTTAATAAAACTTGACATGGATACATTCTCAAATCAAAGAAAAAGAATGTACCCATATAAGTTTAAAAATGGATTATAAAAAAAAAATTGAATAGATTTTATATAAAAAAATGGTACATTTTGCATATAACAAATTGGGATATTTAAGGATGGGTATATTTTAAGATTAAAAATTTGAAAAAAGTACGTGTGTCACATCCCGGCCCGGGCCCTGATATATGCTCGACTCCACTGTAGCATGATATTGTCCGCTTTAGGCCCCCACCACGCCGTCACGGTTTTGTTTTTGACAACTCGCACTAGAACTTCCCAGTGGGTCACCCATCCTAGAATTACTCTCGCGCGAACTCGCTTAACTTCGGAGTTCCGATGGAACCCGAAGCCAGTGAGCTCTCAAAATGCCTCGTGCTATAGGAATGTGAGTATGTACATATAAGGCATAGAGGATCCTCACCCCTGGACGATGTGAGATCTAACAACAACGTGAATGGGTACATATAAGATTAAAAAATGTTTTATAATGGGTACAAACTTATTCTAATTTTTTATTTATTTTGGAAATGTTTTGCATTAAAAATTAGTTAGGAGTTTAATAAAGGTGTGAGTATTAAAATCCTAAATCAATTATTAATTTTTATTTTAAAAAATTATGTAACTAACATGTAAATTCATTATTACATTAATGCTATGAACTTAGATCAAAATCTGAAAAACTAATAAGGTTTCAGTCAATAAAAATTAGTAATTATACATCGAATATTAATTTTTTTCTTATTTTAAACTACTTTAATTTACGATGTGTTGGATATGAACAAGTCATCAAACTCGGTTGAAGCAATTCTGTCACACAGCACCTCGATGGAAGCGGAGAGAAAAGCCTCTCCAATCAAAGCGCCGGCCATTTTTCTCTTGGTTTTCTCTTGGTTGCTAAGTTTGCTAATAGCTCAATGTAGAATGAAAGGCTTTTGGGATTGTAAATATTGATGCACCCCCCAATTTGCAATGAACTTCTGATTGCTCAGTTGACCAAGAATGAACTTGTGATCCAGAACCCGATCTTTCTGTGTGGAACCTGCGGCCCACAACATCCTTGTCGTTGATTCAAAGTAGTAGCAAATCGTGCGGCCAATAATTTTTTTAACTTATTTCACAAAAAAAACGAGGGCCTCTCTTTTCTAGAAAAGTGGCACTTTGTATCACGTGACAATTGATACTAATTAAATGACACTAATCAATATATTTTTTATTAATATTTCATTAATTATTGATAAATACGAAGCTTCTCTCTCCTCTTTGTTTACTGGAAAATCACGTGACAATCCCACCTCTTCTTTTGAAACTGTAATTATATATGTCAACAGAATCCTCTCCGGGTCCTTTTGGTGAGAATTTTGAGAATCTGTTAATTTTATTTGTTCATCGTACATCGTGTAGTTAGTTTTTGTCAAATATTATTTGTGTTTAATTTTAAATAAAAATATTTAAAATAATTTCTGACTGCACGATGTAGATGAACGAACACAATTCATGAATTCTCTAAATCCTCACAAAGAGGATCCGAATTCATTATATATGCATGTAAAGAACCTGTTATTAGGGGTGGGCAAACGGTTCTTGGACCCGTGGGTCGGGGCGGATCCTTGCTGTTCTGGGCTGGTCCAAAAATTATAAATACAAAACGGGGCGGGGCGGCCCGTTTCTTGGTAAATAACGGGTAAAAATTGGAGAAAACGGGCCCCCGACCCAGACCGTTCATTGCCTACTTTATTAAATCTCTACCTTCTAATCTCTATCACCCTCTCTCTCTTACTCTCAAACCCACCCAATTCACTTAACTCTCCCCTCACCCTCTCTCTCTATCCCAACTCCGAGTCTCCTCCCTCAATCTCTCCTCCTTGAATCTCATTTCCTCTCTCGTCTCAGACCTCAATCTCAAGCCCAGGCTCCCATCTCCGTACATCGACTCTCCACACTTTCTCGTTCTCTCCCACCCGTAGTGACTATGTCGACATCACAGCAGCCTGCCACCATCACCACCGTGGCATCCTCTCCTGACTCTCCATCGTGGCATCCCTAGGTAATTTATGAATTAGGGTTTCTGATTTAGGAATTTAGGGTTTTTGAATAAGCTTTTCGATTGATTTAGGAATTATGTGGGTTTCTGATTTAGGAATTTTATGGGTTTCTGATTTTGTTTTGATTCATCAACTGATGTAATTTGTAATGGCGAGGGTGGAGGTCTTGGATCCGTGAGGAAGACGATGTCTCTTGTTCGATTTGTGCATCAAGGTCAGCGAGAAATGCTTGAAGACAACATCTGTGGTTCGATCCATGAGGAATACGATGTCTCTGGTTCTCATAGGGATTCAGTTTTATTTTATTTTTTGATGAATTCAAAATTGTATTTGAAGATTTTGTATAGGAGGTGCTTGATGGAAGTGGCGGGGATCTCCGGGGTTGTGAAATTTAGGGTTAGGGTTTTGCCCACCAAAAGGGTCACAAATAGGTTGTAGGTATTGGATTTGGCGAAGGTGGATATTGGGGATCTGGATATTGAAAATTAGAAAGAAAAAAAATTGTACCTGTTGGACCCGTAGGAACCAACCTGTTTTATATGGGGTTGGGTTAAGTCCGGTTCTCAGTTTTAAAATAGTAAAATCCGACTCGGCCCGTGCCTATCCCTACTTGTGATTGGTCACTTAACAGAAAAAAAAACTTTACGACTGCCCTGTAATAAGTCTTTGGTCGAATCTCTTGTAATAAACCTTTGAATAGTCCTCTGCTTTCACTTTAAAGGTCGTTTGAGGACAACTTTTGAAACTTTCTATGTGCTCACAAGGGGATGCCGTTCATAGATACATAACTTGTACAGTGCACATGGACAACAACTGTTTTTTATTTTATTTTGTATCAAGAGACAAATTTAGCATTTCTAGTGGAGTCCTTAAATAGGAACAACCACAGTATAAAATGAGTATAAATAAATACAGAGACAAAATGAATATTTAATGGATCGGAAAGTGAATCCCTAAAATATAGAAACTGTATAAAGACAAAACCTTGAGTAGAAAACGTAACTCATAACCTTGAATTTGTTGCTTTTACTTGATTGCTGCTTTTAATGTTCTGATCAACACATTGAATTTGTCACTTAATACTTTGGTCTAGTGGTATTCCTCTTCACTTGTAAGTGAGAGGTCTTAGGTTCAATTCTCGTCAAATGCGAATTCAAACCATATTATTGCTAGCCCATTGTGAGGCTAAGTCAACCCCCTCCCCCTTAGTGTAAATACTATCCTATGCTCAAAAAAAATGTTAGATTTAAAATTTGTTAAATAAGCACTTTTTTCTACTGTCATTGATAACACTTTTTTTAATAAGCATTTTTTTTTTGTTTTACCAAACATGTTTGATGTTTCAAATTTTAACTTTTCAAAGCAGTTGGAGTTAAAATTGTATTTGATAAATGAAAAAAAAAAAGTGATTTTGTTTTTTTGGTCAAAATCATGGGTCCAAACAACACAATGTTATACTATTGATCTAAACCTAACTAATGGAAGTTCTCGAGGTTTGAGCTAAACGACACAATGTTATATTATTGATCTGCTCTTAAAAAAAATGAACAAACTGAATACTTGCTAGAGAAAGAAATATAGAGAGGGTCCTTGCCGGATCCTCTTTGTGAGGGACCCAGAAATCCTCCAATCACATTCGTTCATCGTACATCATGCGGCCAGTTTTTGTCAGGTACTGTTTATATTCAATTTTAAATAAATAAAAAATTACAATGATTTTTTACCGCACAATAAACGATGAACGAATGTGGTTGGAGGATCACAGATCCTCATAAAGAGGATCTGGCTAGAATCCTCCTGAAAAGAAATATGAGACTTAGAAATTGTAATTAACACGAAAACGTATTGTGGCTAGTCCTAATGAAAGGCTACGCTTGGAGCCTGAGAGCTTAATGTTGTACTGCAACATACATTCCTCTCCAAAGTCCCAACACGAATAATTAACGAAATGGAGAATGAGTTAGTTGTCGGTACCTCCTTAATTATGCTAATGATCCCTTCATTTCGGGATCTTTCTCGTGTTTGTATTCATAACTTGACAGCTTATATTGAGCAAACAATTAGATTTAACTTGGAGACATAATCATCTTTTATGAGATTTAAATTTATCATTCAAGATGTGGTCAAGAATGTTGTATACAAGGCGCTATTCTTCATACTGGAAAAAAGAATGTCACCATATAATTCCTCCGGTCATATACTAAACCAACAGACTGCTATTCAAAATTTGATGTCACTTTCCACAAACATCACAAACTAAGCAAGTATGCAAGATCCATTGCATCTAAGTAACTTGGGGAGCTCACCAGTGCTTAAACTGTTTCATGGCTCTTCCAATGCACCATTCGAGTACTCCTCACCATCAACACCGTGTTGTACTTTTATGTGCAAACGGAAGCGAATTATAACAAAGTACCAAATATCAACGTTGTAGACGAAAGCTAAAACAAACAATCTCAAAAGAACACAAGAAATTTACATGGTTTGGCGTAAATCCTTCGTCGATGGGTGAAGCACGGTGAGGAATTTAACTAAACAAATGGAGACTACAAAAGAGTGTTTAAACTCTCACAACCCAAATCACACAAATTACAAACTCTAAACCAAACAAGTAGAAAACCCAAAACTAATGGAGAAGATTCTTCCAAATTGCTCTAACTCACAAACTCACAAATTGACTCTCATCAAATTGCCACACAAAAGAGCCATAAAACCCAACACACCGGATGCTCCATTTGATAATCGGCTTGTGCTGTTGGAACTTGAATATGTTGAGTATGTGGAAGCAGGGTTTCCCCGTGAATTCCGAGTCTGTGCAGCCGTGCTACTTCTTGTCACTTTGATGCGAGCCTATCTACCCTGTGGTGGAGCAACAAATCCACAATATCTATTACTAGGATTAGCTACCATCACCCGTGCTTGGGCTGACAGCCTTAGCTCTTCTTCCTCTTCTTCAAAATTACGATCAAGACCCAACTTCGCTATTCGATGACACTCAGATGCAACATCAACAATGATCGAATTGAGGAGATCCCCAAAACATGAGATGAAAGTTGCAACCACAAGCCAACAAATTATGACAAAGCAAGATATCTACAACTTACTAGTACAGAACCACTTAACCATTAAAGTCATTAGACCTAGTAATGTGTGATTCCAAAAGGTCAAGAACAAAATAAATGTGAAATCATCTACACATGAACAAAATGCATCTTCTTGCATTTTTATTTTAATTTTTCTATTGATAAGACATTATTTTAAACTACTCTAGTTTAAGAGAGGAGGGATACGAACTAGGATGCAAAGGGAAGGCACAATGTCGTAACCAACTGATATAACTCACGTCTCCATCTCAATGCATCTAAACCCATAACAACTCAAAACCCACAAAACTTTCTCAACCCATTTCTCAAACAAATTCAAACCAAAAGTTCAAAATCCTTCAGCTTCTTCCGGGTCCGAAACCCAAACGCAAAAGGAAGCAAAAGGAGCTGCTTTAAATGTGAAAGGGAAAATACCTGAGCATCGGAAGAAAATGACATATCATTTCTTCATTTGGAAGCGACATGGCAGTTATGTCCTTCATTGCCAGTCAGGCAAGAAGCTAGCCATCACCGTATCCGGTGCTTTGCAAGAACTCTATTCCCGGTCATTGGTGTAGTTTTCGGCATACTTGTATTGTCTAACCTCCTACGGTTTTTTCTTTTCCGGCGACGACGAAAGGGCAAGTCTTTTGGCTCCAACGATGGGAAAACAAAGTCAACAGAGACCCCCTGGTCACCTTTACCGCCTTATCTGTGTCATTACATTCCTCTGGTTGAGATTAAAGCCGCCACCCAAAACTTCAACGTTACTTTCATTATTGGTGTTGGTGGGTTTGGCAATATGTACAAATGATAAATTGACTGTGGTGCCACTCCTGTTGCTATCAAACGATTAAGACCTGAGTCATCATAGGGGGCCGGGAGTTCAACACAGAAATTGAGCTACTCTCCCAACTCCGCCATCGCCATTTGGTTTCACTCATTGGTTATTGCGCCGATAATGGCGAGATGATCTTGGTTTACGATTACATGGTGCGTGACACTCTAGGTGACCATCTGCATCGCACCGGTAACCCTAAACCCATTTTATTGGATGAGAAAATGGTGGCCAAGGTATTGGATTTTGGGTTGTCAAAAATGGGCACGACCAACACGTCCAAAGCGCACATCAGCACGGTAGTGAAAGGCACTTTTGGGTATTTAGACCCGGAATACTACAAACGTCAACAGTTGACTGGGAAGTCTAATGTGTACTCATTTGTTTAGTGGTTCTATGGGAGGTATTGTGTGCGAGGCCAGCTTTAATGCAAAAGGTGGAGGCTACGTAAATCTGCCTCGCTGAGTGGGCCAACAGTTGTCATGGAGACGGGACACGTGATCACATCATTGACCCGAATGTGAAGGGTAAGATTGAAGTCGAGTGCTTGAACAAGTTCGTTGACATTAGGGGTGGGCAAACGGGTACAGGAACCGCGGGTCGGGGCGGGTAATCAAGGTTCGGGGCGGGTACGGGCCGGTTCCTATTTTGTAAAAACAGAAACGGGGCGGGGCGGGGCGGGCCTTTGAAATTTTCGGTTCGGGCCGGTTCCTGAAGTATAGGAACCGCGGGTACCCGGACCGACCCGTTTGTAGTTAGAATGGACGGATGAGATTGAAGAGATCATCTCTCCATCCAATCTGAATCGTTGGTTTTAGGTTTCCTCGTCCTCAACCTATCGAATTCGACTGTCATTCTCACTCTGTCGATCGAGTCTCTCTCGTCGTCTGCAGTGCGTCGTCCCCTTCCCTTCACCACCCCGACAGCACGACGGCCCAGGCGACCACCATCTTCTTGATTTGTCACCTCTATCTCACTTTTCTCTCGCCGTCTCGATTTGACATCCTAGGGACTAGACTTACAGAACCCAGCCACCTCTCCTCTCGATTTAACTACCCATATTCTCGATTTGTCAACTCTTCTTCGTCGTCTCGAGTGCGTCGTCCCTTCCCCTCATCGAGGAGGACGGGATTCAGATCCTGCAGGTTTACTCCAAGGAGATCAGCAATCTACTCGCTACTGCTTCCTCCATCCCCATCAACTACTCTGTCTTCATCATCTCTCTCTATAGAGCTCCGATCCTCTGCGGCCATGGCTACAGTCCTCGACTCCGTCGTCGTTCCCCGATCCTCCCCTCTCCCTTTTTCAACCGCGCTCTCTCGGATCGCGGCTCCCTCGTCGCTCTATTCCTTGTCCGTCGGCGCTCTGTTGCCACGCTACAGAGGCCTCAAGGTCGGATCAACTCTCCGAACTCACTCCGTCGGATCGTTGAGTTACGGTCCCGCTTCCGGACGAGCGAGCCGCCGTGGTGAACTCGTCGTCTGCGAGGCTCAGGACACCGCCGTCGAAGGTCAGTCTCCTAATCTCTCCCTTCCAGTCATGATTTCAATTTATTTTTTTTATTTCAAAGTTTTTATTTATTTAAGTGTTCATACTTTGTGTTTGGTTGTCTGGAAAATTGACTGTAAAATTCTCCTTCAGTTTCTTAGCAATCAACAGAAGATTTGATTTTTGTGTAGAGATTGTTGTAAGTTGATAGATTTACATTGTTTATTTAGTAGAGGTGGAGCTTTCATCCAAGAAAGTGACTGTTTTTCTCTGTTTTTCTCTGTCTAACTCCATATATTTAGTGCATATGATTCGATTTCATTGTGTTGATTGGTTGAATATGAATTAAGATTTCAGATGTTAGTGCTAGTAGGAATAGAATCATAATATCTTGATATCTTGAACTCTTGAATATAGAAATGTAAGATGTTACCATTGTAATATCTTGAACTCTTGAATATAGAAATGATAATGTGGAGGGTCTGATTCTTGATATATAGACAGAAATGATTCTATGCTAACTGTTCTATTTAATTAATGCATTCAAGGATATAGGAATAGGCTAGGTGATCTCTGTGTTCAATGTGTTCAATCTGTGCAATGTGTGCAGCAAGTTGTGTTCAATCTGTGCAATGTGTGCAGCAAGTTGTGTTCAATTTGTAGAATACCTATTTCTCTTTGTTTGATTAATAAATACTTCCATTCTCTCTCTTGACAATTAGGCATATTAACATTTTGATTGAATTATTATCTTTCTCTTGACAATCTTCCAGATTGAATAATTATAATGTTAACATATTGGGCGTTGGATGTCATTTTGATGTTATTCATTTTCTTACAGATTCAATGAGGAATGATGTTGGATGTTTGATGTCACTGCAGATGTTAATGTGGATGTTATTTCGGTTTTAATGTTTATGTTTTTTTTGGATTTGGAATAGCTCCTGTAATCTGTCTGTGCAGAAGGCAGAAGCTTGAAGCAGCTCTTGTAATTTTTGAAAACATATGTGTCGCTGCAGTGCACATCACTGCAGTGCAATTTTATAAAAATGTATTTTTGAAAAGAAAAAAAAAAAAAGTTGGACCCGTGGACCCGTCCCGGACCGGCCCGTTTCAAACGGGCCGGGTTAGGTCCGGTTCCAAAACTCAAAATCTCTCTACCCGCCCCGTCCCGCCCCGTTACAGTTTATAACGGGTAGGGCCAGGTTCCACTAAATTTGGGCCCGGCCCGGCCCGTGCCCACCCCTAGTTGACATTGCTATAAGTTGCTTACATGATAAAGGAATCGAACGACCGTCGATGAATGATGTTGTGAGGGGGCTTGAATTGGCATTGCAGCTTCATCAAAAGAGCATTGGAAGTAAGGGCGACAATGGGGTTGCCTATGGCAATGACAACGGTGATGACGAATATTCCGAACAATGTATATTTGTGACAATTTTCTCTGAGATCAACGATACGGATGGAAGATGATGAGCAACACTTTACAAAATGCAAGAAATATTCTGGAAACGATATCTCAAAGGATATAATGTAATGTTGTATGTTGTTCGGTGACACTCTAGATTCAACATCAACAATAATGAAACTGAGGAGATCCTCAAAATAAATAAATAAATAAAATAAAATAACATTTTAGTAAATCACATATAAAGTTTTACCAAAATAAATAAATAAAAAAGAATTAACATATAAAATAGATTACTAGAATAGGCGCATTTTAGTAAATCACATTGATTTTCAACCTGATTCATGTGAATTAGTACATAGCTTATAGTTCAGTACTATTCTTACTACCATCCCTAAAAATTTGAGTATACAGTTTCTACATGAATATGATTCTGATTCCACCCCATTCCAGCTCCTTCTCAATTTAGTTCCTCTCATTTTGATGACAGATTTATTTAGCCATGAATTCCGAGTTATTGGGGACATCTGAATGAAAATTTCCTCCCTATTATACCCTCACGTATTTCTAAATTCCAAAATTTTCCTTCCCTTAACCCAACACCAAATTTTGTTCTCTCAGCAAAAAAAAACTAAGTTTTTCTCACAAAGTTAAAAAAAATTACCAAAAAAGAGTTAACAATATAAAATAGATTATTAGGATAGATGCATTTTAGTAATCACATTGGTTTTCATTCTGATTCATGTGAATTAGTAAACAACTTGTGATTCGGTACTATTCCAACTCTGATCCCTAAAAGTTTTAGTATACAATTTTCTACATGAATCTGATTTTGATTTCACCCCGTTTCAAACTCTCCTCAATTCAATTCCTCTTATCCTGATTACGGATTAGTAAACGAGCCATTAGGGCCAATTCAAACAATGGAGTTGGATATTAGTGAAATTTTGTTTGTTTTGTTCTCTATCAAATCAAGCTTATGGTTGAAGTTATATTAGAATGCATTCACATCATTTTTTATGAGTGAGTGGTTAAGATTTAACTAAAATTATTTGCTTAAATCTCAACCGTTCTTTATTGTCTTTTGATTCTTAAGAGAGCAAAGCTCATATTAGGTTTATGTATTGGGTTCAAATCTCTCGTCAAACGCAACTTTTCATTTATAATGAAAACCTGTAGAACCCAAACATTTTGGGCCGGGTAGAGTCTGGCTGGCCTGGCCCATTTGTCTTCTGGTTTTTTATATTTTATTTACGGTGCTGCCATCCAACTTTCTTTGCCCCCAATACCAAAATTTCGACCCTCACCAGTCAGCACTAATTGCAGTAAACCTCACTAGGGTTTCTCACTGAAGATTTAACCCAAATACCCCAATAATCAAATCCTAATTCCCCAACTCCAATGGCGGATGACCGCGAGGAGCTCAGCGATTACACATCGGAGGACGAGGGCACCGAGGATTACAAGAAAGGAGGCTACCACGCCGTCTCTGTTGGGGATTCCTTCAAGAATGGCTGCTATGTGGTGCAGAGCAAGCTCGGGTGGGGCCACTTCTCCACCGTCTGGCTTGCTTGGGATACGAGGAGCTCGGTATGTTTCTGGCTTTGTTGTCAAGAATGCTACTTGTTTGGTTGCTGAGAAACTGAGGGAAAATGAAGGAGTAGTGGAACTAAATGTTGTGTTCTGTATGCTTATTTGGGAAATTAGGGTTTAGGCAATGAAAAGAGAGGCACAATTTTTGGATGAATCCAATTAGTTAATAGCAAAACGATTCGGTTATTCAGAGAACGAAAAGAAAATGTTGAATGTAATTCAATAGTAGAACAAAAAAATCTTAGGGAATGGCTCAATTCCTCAAATTTATATTGGTTGGCTTATACAAATAGTGAGTAGAGTTAGGCGTAATCGAGTAAGGATCTCGGTTTCTGAGTAAATTTATTGCATTGGTTATTCTTTAGTAATTTGGACTAGTTGCTTAATTGTTTTGATAGCATAGCATTAGAAGTGGAGATTCTCTGTCTTGTGTGCGTGTGTGCGTGTGCCATTTTTTCATTCACGTGTGTGAAAAGTAAATGAGGAACTTATCTATTTGAACCTTTAACAACATGAGAAATTCATTGTTTGTAGCGTTATGTAGCTTTGAAGATTCAAAAGAGTTCTCATTATTACACTGAAGCTGCAATGGACGAAATAAAGATTCTCAAACAGATTGCCGAGGGAGACCCTGGCGATAAGAAGTGTGTTGTGAAGCTTTTGGATCACTTCAAGCATTCAGGGCCAAATGGACAGCATGTATGTTTGGTTTTTGAGTACCTGGGGGATAACCTCCTGACCCTTATTAAGTATAACGATTACCGAGGGGCTCCACTGCACATGGTCAAAGAAATTTGTTTCCATATATTAGTGGGTTTGGATTACTTGCATAGTCAACTCTCTTTAATACACACTGATTTGAAGCCAGAGAATGTCTTGCTTTTGTCAATGATTGATCCATCTAAAGATCCTAGGAAATCAGGTGCTCCTCTCATCCTTCCGACCAGCAAAGATAAAACTGTGTCCGTCTCTGGGGCTTCTAAAGACATTAAGAAGTTAAACGGAGATCTTACAAAAAACCAGAAGAAGAAGATCCGGAAAAAGGCTAAGAAGGCAACTCAGGGTGGTGCCGGGAGGGAAGACAATGAGGCAGATTCCGCAATAGTTGGCTCTGAAGATTCTATTAGTGAAGTAAAATCAAATGGGGATTCTGTTCAAGAACAAGTGAAGGATTCTGGAGTTAGTAATGAATCAATAAAGCGTGAAGATAAGGAAGAAACTCAAGAAGCAAAAGCAAGCCGTTCCGCAAGGAAGAAGTTATTCGTAGAAGCTGATCTTAAATGCAAATTGGTTGATTTTGGAAATGCTTGTTGGACATATAAGCAGTTTACAAGTGATATTCAGACAAGGCAGTACAGATGCCCAGAAGTTATTCTTGGAGCAAAATACTCAACTCCAGCAGATTTATGGTCCTTTGCTTGTGTTTGTTTTGAGCTAGCAACTGGTGACGTTCTTTTTGATCCGCACAGTGGTGACAGTTATGATAAGGATGAGGTACGTGCAGATTCGTGATTTCTTCTTTGGAAGTTTATGATGAATTTGATAAACTAGGTGTCTGATATATTGACTTTTAAATCTCGTTGTGAAGGATCACCTGGCACTGATGATGGAACTTCTTGGAACAATTCCCCGTAAGGTAATACCATGATACTTTGCTCACTGAAAGAAATGAGAGTTATATGTAATTGTACTTTTTGACAATAAATCTGGTTAAATAAGGGTATTCATGGATATATCTTTTGCAGACAGCATTAGGTGGTAAATATTCCCGGGATTTCTTTAACCGATATGGGGATTTGAAGCATATTCGACGATTGCGTTTCTGGCCGCTTAATAAGGTGCTAACGGAGAAGTACGCATTCAGCGAGCAAGATGCAAATGAGATGGCAGACTTCCTTGTTCCCATACTTGATTTTGTCCCCGAAAAGAGGCCAACTGCTGCACAATGCCTCAGTCATCCATGGATTAGTGCAGGGCCTCGACTCCTTGAGCCTTCCGTGGCTGGCGTGCTGCCTCGGGCCTCCAATGGGAGTATTTCTGAGGAGACGGAGAAGGATGAGAGGAAAGCAATGGAGGTGGGAATGGGGAATTTAGCCATTGATGAATCTTCAAAACCTGTTAAAGAATCCCTAACTGCACTAAATTCATCACAACACGCATGAAGTTCCGGTTCAGGTTTTTTCCGATTCCATGTTTTATGCAATTTGTTTTGTTCTAGTATAGAGCTGTGTTTTTCTCTTCCTCATCTTTTTTCCATTTTGCCCGAAGCGTTAAGCTTTGTTGGTTTTCCACATTCATTTGATAATCGATTTCGTATTACGTTGACCTGAGCGGCACTTCTGGGTGTACATTCTTAGGTTCTTACTTCCGAAAGGGTAAAATGAGGTTTATCGTTCTTTTGGGTGTACATTCTTAGTTTCTTACTTCCGAAAGGCTCAGGCACTTGTACAATCCAGCATCCAGGTCGGCCAAAATATTACAGGGCCACAAACACTAATCACCGTTACTTGTTGCATACTATATATAAGCCTAACGGATTCAACTCGTGAAATCAGCTGCAGTGATGAAATCTTGTGGGAGAAACTCAGTACAAGTTCATAGAGCCCACAATAATGTTGAAACGTCCCACATCGACTGTATCAATGAGAAAATAAGAGTTTAAATATCTTAACCCCACTCCAACTAATACCGAGGCATTTTGTGATAAAACCCCACACCTGAGGATTGTGCAGATGGTTAAGTGGGGACAATATCGGTGTTGTTGAAGTGGGCTCTCGGCCCGTTGACCTGAAAATTTTCTACAAATAATTGAAATATGGTACAATCATATCAATGTGTTTGGCAGCTGAACGTTCATAACCTCCGAAATCACCTGTAAAATTAACGAGGTGCGATTAAGTTTCCAGAACACAAACGAAAAGCATTTGAATCTCATGGCCTCCATAGTGCATAAGCGAAAATGAAATTTTTACCTATACTGAATCACTTTCTATTTACAATATTTTCCTTGTCCTGAGATAAGAGTACATTAGAAAAAATCCGACGACGGCGCCAACAACTATCCCTGCTGTTGTAAACCAAAATGCGAACTGCACCAAACTAAGCAATAAGTAATGGCCATGTTGCAATTACCCGGAAGAAAATGGGAAGAGAATCAATTAAGCTAATTCACAAACTTTTACGTACCACATGTTCTTCAAGGTAGGACCTTAAGTTCATGCCAAATATACCTGAAATTAGAAGGAAGACGAGACTGCTGAGTACCGAAACATCAATTTAATGACAAATTTGGCTGGCAAACAAATATGGACAATATAAAGAAGTTGTTTGACAAAACAATATTGTAATCTACATTAAATTCATCTACACGATAGGAAGGGGGATTCAAACTTGGGTTCAGTGAGGGAAGCACATACTGCTCTAGCCAACTTACCATTCTAACGAATGGATATTAGAGTTGTTACTTCATGGTGTTGAACTGAGATTATATTTGAAATGTACAGAACACCAAAAAGGATTTTGAATTGTTATTGGCACTCCAAAATTCTCATTTTGCACTCCAACCTTTCAATATTTAGAAAAATACACTTGTGAGGAGTACAAAATGAGATTTTTGGAGTGCCAATAATAGTTCCCTTTTAAAAAAACGACCCATTGCACCATTCAACTCTTCTGTTTTGAGACGACTCCAAAAATGACTATATTTCTACAGTAAGAACGAACAAGAAATCTATGTTATCTACCACCTCTAGCAATAGGTTTTTTTAGTTTCTTAGCCTACAGAAATCATTGACATTCTTAAAAACAACTTAGACATGTCAAAATCCAGTTTGTTGTCTAAAAGCTTTGATTGATTCAAAGTTCTTAGATAACTGCAATAGGGATATATATATATATATATATATGGACATCAGAATTTCCTATGTGGAAAGTTATGTAGTAAATTTTCCACAAGGAGGAGAGACTGGAAACAAATAGAATCGCACCCGAACCCATGGGAACATTTTTAACAACACAATGCCCAAGCTTATTTTCAGAAGCATTACACATAACTAATACATGTAAAGAATAGGGTTTGTAGCAGGTTAAGGACACACCTGCAACCAGAGCGCCAAGTGCCATACAAAATGTCCCAACCTGGAGTAGTAATTCCACTCTGCTAACCTCGAGCCTCCGAGAACTGTAAATGAAATCAGTTAAAATTGGCATTAGATAAATGGAAAGCACAGAGTGTGGCTTTTAAGCATCTAGCAAAATTCAATCCGGTTGTATGAGAGTGCAAACAGATCAGGAACTAATGGGGAAATCTTTACTTTTTTGTTTTAGGATTATATATGAAACTTTTAACTAATACTGATTCAGCTGAGGGTGGGGCTGTAAGGTGAGCTGAATGGGCACCTATGTGTTTCTTGTCTGCATCTATGTTTGCCTCTCCATGTGAAGGATGGGGCTGCACGTGGAAGAGGATGCTGATCTATATACATTGTTGGCCCAATTTTCAAACAACTTAAACGTTTCGGATTTCGAGCTTGTCTAACAACAAGATCAATTAAAGTTTCACATCCAGACAGACAGTATAGAGCTATAAACAAATCAAAAACGACAAAAACATTCAGACCTCAAGTTGACAGCTATAGAATCTTCCATTTCTTTAGCAGAATCAAGAAGCCTTTCAGCCTGGCCATGACAAGATTCACATCTGCGAATGCAACAAGCACTAAGGTCAACTTCCGTGGTGAACATCATAGCACAAGTTTCAAATAATGCTGCTTTTTAGTTGTACCACAGCATAGTAAAAACAAATCCATCAGTATCCGTTCGTGCTAAAAAAAAAATTTGTCTTTGTTTGGGGAAGGTGAGGAGGAGCCTACCGTTGAAGATAATTTTCCAAAAGCATCTCAATTTCTTCCTCCTCTTCTGCATATAACAAAATCAAACCAAAGATACACTTAGCTGATTGACCGAATTTACAACTTAAACATTGCTCAAGTAAATTACAGACTCGCAACTAAGACTAACCTTCAGCAATCTGCTTCTCTAAAGGAACAGAACATTCCATGTCATCATTCATCTTATTGAGTGTACAGTTTCTCCCCATAATGCATATACGGCGTATTTCATGGGGATCCTCCAACAGATCAAACAGCATTTGCCTGAGCGCCCCTGCCCTTGAACCCAATTCAACCTTTCATTAACAAAGGACAGGTAACCAGATTAATACTAATGTTTGTCAATGCCCATAGACATGGGTTTACCATTAAATCAAAATGATCAACTATACCAAGGTTTGCTTGCTAATACGAAGCTCTTCCAGTACGTCAGCAGTTAACCGGTTCGGTAAAACGCTAAGTAAATTTTGAACCTGAAGCAAATTGAAGGAGACTAAACATGATAACACTTGAACCACAGAATTTGAAAAAAATATATAGACATTTATTTGGGGGAGGGGAAGAGAGAGAGAGATGTATCATCCACATTGCAAAACAAGTACACAAAATTATTTCTATTATTTTACTTGACTCACGAAATCCTTTTTCTAGTTTTCCTTGACAATAGGCAATTTTAATCATATAAATCATTACCATGCAGCATTTGTACAAATATGATCAGCATATTTCTTAGCAAAAGTAACATAACATGTGATCTTTAGATTGGTCAACCTACTGATTTTTTCTCGACAGCTGTAAGCTAAATACATAGAGGATATATTTAGCTTTAAGACAGTTATTTGCTGAGAGAACCCAGGAAAAAGAATATTAAAACACTCACTATCTGGCCATACTCACACGAGGTTCTAAATTTATTAGTCTTTGTTCTAAACGCTGTATTCTTGAGAGCAATGCTGCTTCAACAACCTGAAAGTACCAAAAACACAAAATATGTTTTTCATTCAGCACTCTGATAAATTGAGAATCAGAAGCCTAATAGGTGAAAAGATAGGAAGTATATGCATGACAAGGAATATGAATCTTATAACGCAAAAGGTCACATTTTACCTCTTGCCAAACTTTTCGGAAAATGAAGATAAGTAACACAGAAATCGGTCCTTGATGTAAGCCTTGTTATTGAAAACCTACAGTTTATTCTAATTTATTGAGAAAGGAGATACAATGAAACATTAAACTCAAAACCGTGTATCCTCCTTTCGAAATTTGACATTATCCGAAGCAGTCACACCTTAACCAAAACAGAAAGCTTTGTCTTTCAGTTTTAATCTCAGTTCAGTTGTCATTGAATTTGTATTAGATGCAGTTCACTGCATGCCACAAGCTGTCAGGTTCCTAAAAGATACATTCTTCATCTAGAAACCCCCCACAGATTTGGGCACCTGTGACATCCACAACTGGAAGTCACTATAATCTTCCATAATGATCTTAAGGGGTTGATTTGCACTCTTAGTACAGTTAAAAAAATGATAGAGACTTTGAGACAAGTTTTGATCATATGAGTATGAATGCTTCTCCCCTATAGGACGAATATTTCTTCCATAAGTTAGATTCTTATTTCTTAAAGAAGTTTTTAGTAATGGTATCCAACATACAAAATATCGAATTAAAGACTAATATATCTTTGAAGCCAGTCATAAAATAAAGATTGGTGTTTGCATCAAAACTTCAATTCAGTTATATATTTGGCCCTGCAATTATTTCCAATGCAAACGACAGCCATATTAGAGTTCCTTTAAGGCATAAAAAAACTGCAATAAAATAAAGATTGGAGACATCACAATATTAGCATATTCCAATGCAAACTCCAGGCCTTTTCAAATTCTCCAGAACTGAACCCTAATGGGCTAATAATTGAAGAAACTTACAAGGTAGCATTTCTAGGAACCATCTTTGTGTAAGATTTCTACAAGCAGACCTCTTGCAAATTTGTAATACACACTAATAACATATATTAAAAAACAGAAAAGTTATGCTTAAATTCCAAAGAAAAAATAGCGACTTAGCTTGAAGTGAGAGAGCGATCAGACAAGAATGCTAACCTCGAGCTCAAATGGCATAGATGGTCCTCCATTCATATGTTTGGGGTTTAGTCGAGGCAACAATGCTTCTATGAAAGCTCTGCCTCCTATACTGCACATGCAAAATTTCCAATAGTATTATGCTTTGAACTGGATAAGGCAAAATTAGACGTCAATGGGTGCAATATCTTGTTCTGCTCTCACTTGTTGTAGTCAAATATAAGGACACGCTCTTGCATTGCAATTGCGCGTAATGAGCCTAGATTCAACAGAATAGCATGCTCACGGACCTAAGAGGTGAACCGAAAGAAGCTCGTAAGTATGATAAATATCCGCCATATAGTAAGAATAAGTAATCCACTTACCAAAATTTAAATTTTTATACAGGTAAGAACACACACAAAAGCATTACAATTTGCAAGAACTAGCGGGAAATACCAAAATTGGAAGCTGGAACCATACCAGCAACGAAGGCATCGCATTTGTTAGAAACAATGAAGGATCAACACTCCGAATATCACGTGGACGAAGACCTGAAGACGAAAGTTAACACTCAGTAACCCGAAAACAGCACTAGAAATAACTCACATCAGTTTAACTTCAAAGAGCAGTATAAAGAACACAGTATTTTACAAACTGTTTCGAAGTTCTTTAAAATAACTAAAAGCGTTTTTAGATCACCAAAACCTTTTCTGATAATGTTTGGCATAAAAAATTAAAAGTGCTTCGGTATTGATAAAAGCCCTTGAAGTACTTCCGACAAGCATTTCCAAACGTATACTTTACTCACCACTTGACTTCAATAGCTGACGTCTATTTATTTTTCTAATAGATATCGTCCCATTAGCCTTCACTTCTTCCACCTATCAAATAATTAAATAATATTATTGCTTAATCATGTTGATTAGTGCATTAATCACAGTCTATAACTGCAATTAACAGATAACGAAATTGGCTTGCAACAGACCTCGTATACTGGCTCGCGAATTCCGAGCAAAGAGTCACCGGCAGACGACGTCGCAACCCTTGACGAACCACCATTCGTCTCCGTCGTTTGGTGTTGGCTGTTGATCGGAACAACGTCGTTGGTTCTAGCTTCGTCATCGGAGATGGTTTCGGTGTCGCTGAAGCGGTCCTCCTCGGTGGCCGATCTAAAGCACTTGGGTCTCGGCGAGACCGAGGGGAAGAGCTTGACCGGAATCGGAGAGACGAGAGAGATTTCGGTCTTTCGCGATTGGGAGAAGAAGAGCTGAGAGGAGTGGGGGGAAGAGTGGAGTGGGAGCTGGAGGAGGTACGGCCATGGAATCAGAGCCATTGCAGAGTCGCAGAGCCCTGGTTGCGATCATGTAGGTGGAAGAGTTGCGTAGTATCCGTAAGTGTAACGTGAAAATGGATTTCTGTAGATATCTTAAAATTGTTTTTCTCGAATATCATTTGTTGCACTATTAGTCATTTTTATTAATTTTGTCAATTTTTTTGTTAGTTTTTTTATGAAACAAAAGTACGATATTCATTAAACAAAACAAAATTCGTACAAACTGAGGATAGTGTGCAAAATAGACCTCGATAAAAATCTTGCCGGGGATTTCAACCCGGTCGAAGGAAAAGAGTGTCCCGCACAACAATAGACCTATCCTCAAATGAACAATCAAACTTACAATCCTTCCTCCAACAAAATATCCTGAATTAAATCCGGAGGTTCCTCGAACCACACAATCTCCTCAGTACAAGTAAGCCCTAGCCGAGCAAGCTGATGAGCCACCGAATTTCCTTCCCGTTGCACATGACTTTCCGTCGACTTCGACCACTCCAAACAGAAACCTCGCAAATCATTAATAATGGGTCCAAAATTAGTTGATGTATAAAATCAGAATTTCATCCAAAATTTTAAGAAAGGGAAATTTTTAAAGAGAAATTTTTGGCTCCTCAACCTAAAGTATCTCATGATTTATTCACAAAACTTTGTTCTTATAATCAGAACTTCTTAAGGACTAAGGATTGACTAACTTATTTTTATTTTAATTATTTTTTGCAAACTTGATCTTTATATAATAATTTATAATATGAAAATTTTCGACTATAAGCACGAAATTATGCAACTAGACCTCGAAGTATTTTGTGGAGGAACTCCTCCTTAACCTTGAAGAGCTAAGCTCCTCTTTTTCAAATAAAGTAGTTAGCTTTTTCAATATAAAGAAACCAATCTACCTTTAAATTTGACGAAAAAAAGACATATTTGACGGAAGAACCACTCATGCAACGTAGAGTTAAGTTGAAGGACAAGAGAAATAATAGGGTTGGTTCGGTATGGGATATTGAACCGAAAACCATATCCCGAATCTCAAACCAAAATTTTCGAGAATCCCAATTTCAAGACCGATCCCAAATCAAATTTTCGGGAATCCCAAAATAGTTTCAGGATTTCGGGACAAATCGGGAATCCTGAAATAGTTTTGGGCTATTGGGCTGAAACTTGACATATTGGGCTTTTTGGCTAAAATTTAGCCTTTTATATTGAAATTGTCAACCCAATTTCGTTAATACCAATATGTCATATGTGCGTTTGTGCAATCTATTTTTAGTCACCAATGCAATCTATTTTGAACCTTTAACTTCATATGTACCAATCTGTGCAATCATAGATTTATAGCCCTAATTGAAATATGAAATTATGAATTGTTCTTCAAATATATTCTACTACACATGCATGCAACAAAAATAAATTAAGTAACAAATCCAAAAGCAAAAAAAATAGTTACAAGCCAAAGTTTCAAAATAAATTAAGTAACAAACCAAAAAGCAAAAAAAATAGGTACAAGTCAAAATTTCAAAATAAATTAAGTTACAAACCAAAAGCAAAAAGAAAAGCTTAAAGTTATGAAGATTGTTGGCCTATTCGGCCCATTGATCTTGTTGATGGTTGTGGTTGCTCCCTTCTTGTTGGTAATCATACTCTTCCCATTGATGTTGATGGTTGAGCCTTTCCCCTTAAAATGGGTGCTCGTGGAGGTAGTGATTGATTTTGACATTGTTGAACTTCAACTTGAGGTGGTCGAAGAGGTGGAGGTGGCATTTCATTTCCTTATGTTATATTCTCCTCACCTCCCAAATTAGCCATGCCTAAAACAATAAACCACAAATCATTTAGATAATAAATACTAAGAAAATAGAAGAGGAAATTAAATTATTTACTTACTTTTTCTAAGCGTTCAAGTTCCTTGTAGAAATTGAATTCGTCAAGTGTAGGCTCCTTATAGAAACAAAAATCATTTCCTCCTCTAAGCCAATCACTGGACTAAAGCCTCAACTGTTTTAGGTGTTAAGGAAGCTCTAATATGATCAACAACTCTCCCATCAAGACTAAAGGCATTCTCACTAGCAACGATGCAACTAGGAAGGGCCAATACATCCTTAGCAACTTTACTAAGAGTTGAATATGTACCACTATTTCCTTTCCACCAATCCAAAAGATTGAAACCATCATATATTAGGCTTTGATGTGGATCATTGAAGTACATATCCACTTCATTGGCTATCTCATTTTGTTGTGCCGCCGCTCTCTTTTGTTGGATCTTTCTTGTCATCCATTTAGCAACATCAATATCTACCACATCCCCCTCCCCCCCCCCCCCCCAATCATCTAGTACAACACTTGATCTTTACTCCACATTTGAAGTAGCACTACTACTACTACTACTAAGGACCAATCCCTCCTTATATGCATTATATAACTCGGTTACATAGTTTTTAACCCTTGCTTTCTCATCCCTTATTTTGTCTCATCCATAGCCGAGCTCTTCTAGATTTGTCTCCAACATTTCAAATTTGTACCTCGGGTTGAGTGCTTGGGCTACAAATAGAATAGGGTTTATATTTTCAATGTCACCCCAATATTTGTCAAACTTAAGCTTTATTGAGGTAGCTACACTTTGCAAAGTGGCATTAGAGGTGTTTAAAATTTGTTCTTCTATCTCCACTTGCAAAGCAATCATCATGCTAAGTATTAAGTGTGACGTTGGAGTAAGGGTTGCACTCAATGTCAAGGTGGCGTCATAAAACTTTTTGAGAAAGTGAGCAAAACTCACCGACCTCTCCCAATCATCCACCTCCTGAGGACCCACCCGCTTCGCCTTTGTTGTCACCCCATCAACCTCTTCGATACCTCCTTTTAAAGTAAGCTAAGAGTCACACTCAAAGGCCATCTTAGAGAACACTTCTTTAAACTTGAAACACTATTAAGCATTTCATAGGTGGCATTCTACCTTGTGACAACATCAAAAGGGATACTTAACATCCTATCAAGTCTCAACAAGACACAATATTCTCTAAAAGACTCCAACCTTACCAGGGATGAGTGTATAAACTTCACACAATTTCTTATGGCATCAATCTCCCAACTAAGCTTCGCTATTCCATCCTTAATTGTCAAATTGAGGATGTGACAAGTGCACCTCATGTGCAAGTGAGCCCCGTTGAGTAAAAGAGTACCATTTGACTCGAGTCTTCTTTTCATGTATGCAATAACGGTGTCATTTGCACTAGCATTGTCAACGGTAATACTAAATACCTTGTCTATGCCTTAATCATTCAAGCAAATCTTTAGACATCTTCCAATGTCATCACCCTTGTAAGAAGTAACTTGGACAAAGTTTAGGATCCTCTTATGCAATGCCCAATTAGTGTCCAAAAAATGGGCCATGATGACCATGTAGTTTATCTTTTGAATCGAGGTCCAAGTATCGGTTGTGATACTCACTCTCAACCCCTCTATCACACTTTTATTTTTGCCTTCTCTTCGAAAAACAACCCCAAAACCACCGCTGCCACCTTATGCCTATTAGGAAGTTTGTACTTTGGATTCAAGTCACGAATAAAAGCTCGAAATTCCTCTTGATCAACCACCTTAAAAGGCATCTCCGCTATTATAATCCACCTCGCACATCTCCTATCAAGTCTTTTTTTATTGAAAGTGTGAGTGACAACTGCACCTTCCATCCTCGCTTGTGTCAATGTAGGTTGGTTCAGATCCACACTCTCAAAGAGACTAGAACCCGGGCATTTCTTCAAATGCTTAAGAATTACCGCCGTCATATAAATTCTAGGGTGTGCAGGTACTGAGAGTTTGCAATGCTTGCATTCGGCCATGTACGATTCCACCCCATTATTATCGGTGATAGTTACCCTCTTAGTATCGTTCCACGCCGGACTTGGGCCCTTTCTCCTATTGCCCTTTTTTCCGAGGAGGACCATCCCATTCTCTCACTACTTCTTCTACTTTCTCTTCTCCCTCTTCCCTCTCTTCTCCCTGTTTTTCTACTTGTTCTAATGCAATATCCTCCTCCACATCCGGATCATCATCCCAACAATCTTCATAATAATCATCATGCAGATAATCTTGAGGTGAGGGAGTGCCTAGTTGAAGGGTACCACTAGGTTGGATTTGTTTTCGTTTTCCTAATACCGAGACCATAGGTGTACTAGATTGGCTACTAGACCCGTCCATCCTAACAAATATAATAACAATGCACATTAATATATCACAACCACATTTGAGCATATATCCAAATTCCGATACAATAAATCACATATCCAATTCAAATGCAATAACATATTCAATATGTGCAAAGTAAGCAGAACATTAAATTTTAAATCTACTATGCATGCTAAATGGCATTTCTTAAGAGGAAACAATTAAATAGAATTCTCAAATCATATCTATTTGGATAGAGTACTAAGGAAACAATTAAGGGGAATTCTCAAATCAAATCATATCAATTAAAGAGAATTCTTAAGAGGAAACAATTAAGGAAACAATGAAGATAGAGTACTAACCTTAACTCATAAGCTTTAACTCTTAAGTACTCAAATGGTCTTGCATGATAAGATAAACATAACAACTTATCATGAAATGCATACTTAAGCAACAAAGAAAAAGGGGAAGACATTAATTTCAAACATAAATCGGAAAAACAGACAATGAAAATTGAAATGCCAGTGGATGGACTTGACGTCTCCCTATATATCATGGGACTTGGTCAGTGATCAAGTACCTAATACCATGTCAAGCAACCAACACCCATGTAAAAACCAAAAAATAATCTTACATGTAGAATTTGATCATTTACACTCTTGCTGCTTATGTGATTCAACAAAAGAACAAAACAGGATGTAAGCACAATGAATAAGGCAAAAAATTGTCCAGAACCGTAGATTGCATAGCACACTGCTCCCCTCTAGCGTGAAAACATTTGTTTTTTTCAGGGGACAACATTTTTATATTCTTTAAACAGGAAGCAGAACTACAAGTCTACAAGTGAATCTTAAACAAAATCCAATTTTAATAAAGTGATTAGAAAATAAAAAAGAAATTAGAGTCAAATCAAAAGAGAAATCTCTTTTAATCAACGTAGATAATTGTTAGCATAAAAAAAAAACAAGGAGAGCAACCATCAAAGCAAATTAATACTGCTTCAGTTTAAAGATATCAAACCTTAAACCAGGATCACTTGTGCAAGGTGTGAAGAACCAACCTTGAGTGCAACTATAACCTGAGTAGTACTCAGTGAGTACTGCAATAACACATAGATCAGTCAAAATATAAAGCCTGTGCTGTTCATTATCAACAAATCAAGCCGCATTTCATTAACAAAAAACAGATTAATATTTTTTGGTTCATCATTTAGTACAAAGATACTGTCACAGCCCGTTTCGGAAATAATTTTGGGCGATGTGAAAAAACGGAATTGGAGCGTTGGTGGCGTTGTGTGACTAAATTTTGGTTTAAGGACCAATTTGATGAGTCCCTAGTAAGCCTGTAAACGGGTCGGGTTTATTGGGTTTGGGTCGGGTTTAACCCGACCCGTTAAGCTAATGGGTCCTCCAAACCCAACCCGTTAAGCTAACGGGTCTTAACGGGTCACCCGTTTCACCCGTTACTTTTTTTTTTTTTTTTTTTTTTTTTGGTTTTTTTTACACATTTCATCCAAATCAATGCAAAAAAGCAGCAGAGGATGCAATGCAAGTCATGAGCCAACATGGAATGGCAGATTACAATTAAAACAGATACACTCCCATTGATAAGTTCCTTGATATTTGCTTGGTTGATCCTCCCAAGCCAAAATTAGCAGCATTCTAATTAGCTTCCTTGATATTTTTTTGTCAGATATAGTAGTGTCGAAAACATACGCAAGCCCAAGGGTTCCCACAATATCAAATACATAGAAGTTGCAGTCTTGCTTTCCCGGATTTGCAAAGTCCAATTTCAAGCAAATTAAGGTGAAAAAAAAAATTTGAGACAATTGAAACCGAAAAGAGATGGAGGCGCTGAGACCTGAGAGAGATTATCGAACGGCGGAACGACGAAGCGCGGAGGGTCGGAAGCGGAGGCAAGCCGATCTTGAGGTGTGGGTGTGGGTGCACTGGGTGGATGGTGCAGCTGTGCAGGTCTATGACTCTGCGACCCTGTCGATGCAGACCGTTGGGTCTGGGTCTTGGCAGCAGGTCAGAGATTCTCTGGCCGCCAAGAGTACGAAACGATTTGGGCTTCGAAGAACGAAGGGCGAAGACGCAGGGCACTGGAGCAAAAAATACTTTAGGGTTTAGGGTGGTGGCTACAACAGAGAGGGGGGGTTTTGGGCTGGAACACGGGAGGGGTTTGGGTGAAGACTTCACCGTGAAGTGACTCGAGGGAGAAAACAATTTATTTTCAATCATCGACTAGCAACTGGCGAGAGAGCTAGGAACCTGAGGGTTTTGGAAACTGTTGAAATTACACAAAAGTCCTTACTAACGGGTGTTAACGGGTTTCGCGGGTTCACCCAAACTAACCCGTTATTTAACGGGTGATTAACGGGTTGACCCGTTAACCACCCAACCCGTTTATCACCCACCCGAATACTAATTTTAACAGGTTGGGTCGGGTCGGGTTAACGGGTTGGGTTGAAAATGCCAGGCCTAGTCCCTAGTAGGTTGGACCTAATTGCAAGTAAGGAAAATAATTGGTTTGATTGGTGGGTGGACAGATGAGACCACACACACACATCCACATCACATTCTCTCTCACTCCCGTACTCTTTGTAACGCCCATGCCCCGAATTTTTTTATATATTTCGGCAAATAATCATAGTAGGCCCAACTAAAAAAACATAGCTGATTTATTTTCTCTCATAACATCCCTCTAAGTCCAAATTACTTACTATTACAAGTTATCCATATTTTCTTAAATGCCAAACATACCTTTAATTTAACAACTGAAATCACTATTATTAGTCATTGTTCTCCAAATCATTCTCTTCATCCTACATATATTCGATAATAATATTCATTTACCAAGATATATAATCTTGCTTCCAAATTAGAACTATTTCCGTCTCTTAGATCAAAATCCATCTATATACTAATTCTCGAATACTTAAACACATTTAATTTTATGGCTGCATCTAACGTTTTGTTAGACTGCCTACGTACCCTCAATAGGGATCAAGTCATTCGTAGTTCACCAATTCAAATTCAATTAATTATGAAATTCCAACTATTTCTAAAAATTCTCAAAAAATACAGAAATGAAGATGTCAAAGAGTAGAGCAAACTTTATACATGTGGCCAAGCCCAATTTGGCATGGAAAGGCTCCAATTTGCCTCTAACCCGTCGGAACCCTAGAATTTAGGTGTCCCCGATTTGTTATCTCTGGTACTCCGCCGCTCCAACCAAGGCTTGGGCTTTGTTCTAGGACTCAAGAGGAGTCTATAGGTGGTTGTAATTTAACCAAAAAGTTTCAAATTTTGATGGATTTCGAGCAAAGAAGGTCGCGGCACCCGTGAGGTGTTTTCCCCAATTCTAAGACCAATTAAACTCCAATTTGTGGTGGAATAGGTAAAAGAGATGATTAGAGAAAAATTTCAGGTGGTGGGGGACATTAATTTTGTCGGAATTTGGCCGGAAGAGGATGAATCTCACCGGTTATGCCTCACGGGTCAAAAGACCCGTTTTCCCCCTCCTATTTTCTTCTCTCCTTTCCCTCCTTTCTCTCTTCTCTCATTGGTCACCTCTCATCCTCCCCTTTTCTGATTGGCTCCTCTCTCCCTCCTTTCTCTCCTTTATCTTCCATCTCCACTGCCTAACTTTTCTTACTTTTAATCTGGGCCACACACGTGGCCTTCCAGATTTGGCTCCAAAAATCTGGAGCATTCTAGTAATGGTAAATTTACAATTTTATCCCCGACTTTAAACGTTAATAACTTCTTCGTTCTAACTCCGTTTCACAAACGGTTTGCGCCTACGCGTTCGTGAGGTCGAGCTCTATTCAAAAATATAAATTTTGACCTCGAAAGGTCTACGTATTTTAAATAATTAAGGTCCAAACTTTAAACCTCGTCACTAGTTTAATTTAAAACTAAACTTACACAAACTATTATAAATTCTTGAAAAATCATATAAAAGCTCAAAAATACAATACGTTGATTAATAGAATTTCTGGCAACAAAAATTTAACAGTTCTCGATTAAATTCTTCATAATCATAAATCGATTTATTTTCGATTTTCTCCACATATTCATATATTTAAAATTTTCAGGGTATTACACTCTTTCTCGGTTTCACTCTCTCTCTCTCTCTCATTGTTATACGTACGGACAAGAGCAAGAACGCCTGAAGCTTGACATATCGAAGGTTTTGAGCACACCATTGTATTCCTTATTCCATTTCGAGTTCAAAGGTACCCATTTCAGGTCAGAACTCGTCCGATATCACGTTGAAAACTCAAGCTCCGAGTTGAGCACTATTCATGAACTTTTGAACGGTTATGTTTTAGGACAATCCAAGCTCACAGCGAGCTCTAGGAGGTTCTCACGAAGCTCGGAGTTCTTCGTTGGCTCGGTTTTGACGTCAGGATCACGAGGTTCGAAGGTGGCCGGTTTTGGTAGGATTTTCCCGACGAGTTTTCGAGGGATTTGAAGCTCCAAAGAGGTATAACCTTCTTCCTCTCGTAAATTATGGCATTTTGGTGAAAATTTTGTGGAAAATGGTGCAAAAACGAGCGAGAAAAAGGCAGTTGCAGGTCTGCCCAGAATCCGGTGCCAACGACACTGTTCCGGCGTCTGGAGGTTGAAGATGATGCGCATGAAGCCGTGCCCTCCCCGGCGCGTGGGGGCGCGTGAGCCACAGAAAAATTATTTTAAAAATATCACGATGTTCGTGAGGTTGTGTAGGTCACGTTGGTATATTCAAATACCAAAATTGAGCTTTGTATGAGAAGTTATTAGCTAGTTTTGTGTATGTGCTTTAAAATAACGTTTTTATAGTTAATTCGCATATAGGTAAGACTTATCCCGAGGACGAGCGTATCCACGGGCGACTCGGGGGTTACGACCCATCGACATACCAGTGAGTAGGCTTTTGGTTTTCAGTATATATTATATACTTGATATTTTCCCAGAAATATGTGTTTAAATGATAGTATGCCATAATGCCATGCATATAAGTTTATAATTCATACATAAATTGGTATGTGATGATTTATATATATAAATGTGGTGATGTGGACGCTCAGGTAAGCTCAGGTAAGTTGTGTTTGGTTATGTGAATCATCGATGATGCGATATGTGGTTGAATAATGTTGAGCTCATAAAACTGCACGTAGGGTGATTATGATTTAGCCATAGATATGGCACATACCTGTTTATTATGTCACCTCCCGCACCATATGCTCATATTGGATCCAATTTAGGTGCACAGTCATGTCATACAGACCTTATTTATGGTTCCGACTCGTATGTGACTAGCGATTTATCGCCCAGCTATTATGTCAGAGTAGTATTGAGCATGATTATATTACACCCATTATTGTCGTATAGACCTTTTTGTTTGGTTTCGATTCTTGTGCAGTATGTTGCCGTATAGGTCATAGTAGTGACTCCGGCTAGAGTGATTTTTGAGCTATGAATTCAACCGTACAGACTACCATAAGGGTTCCGGCTAACATGTTATATTTGTGGAGCCAAAAATAATCATAAGGCGACACGTGGATTTTTAGTAAAAAATGACCAAACTACCATTGAGACACACTGGGATTCCTACATGCGAGCAGCAGAAAAAATGCTCCAAAAAAGGTAACAATTCAAGATTCATCTCATCAAATTCCCTTTTGCAAGGTAACCTCCAAAATATTCACTCCAAAATTATGTTAATTGGTTAATTAATAGATTAATCCATTAAATATCAATTAAATCATCCAATTAACCACAAAATACATCCAATTTAACCCCAAGGCTAGTCAAAGGCTGGCCATCCCCTTTGCTCTTTACCTTTTTAATCTTTTCCCACTTTATTACCCAAACTAAGTTAGTCAATTAATTATATAACCCCCCATTTATTTCTTTCATGTTTAATTAGCCAATAAATTGGCTAATTCAACCAAAAATTCAACCAAAAACCCATCAATTGGCCGGCCACTTTCTCTCCAAAGTGGACCGGCCTAGCCCTATAAATAGGCTCCCATTTTCACCCAACACTCATTCGAACACTCTTGCAAAAATCCCAAAATTCTCTAAACACTATTTCTCTCTAAATTCTAACTTTGGCATCGGAGGTTCTTCGGCCAAAGCCCCCTCATTCATCGTGGGCGCGTGAGGCTCTTGGCCTTGACTAAAGGTGTTAATTGTTTTGTAGGTGCAATTTTGTCCAAGATCAAGGAGGAAGAAATTTGCATCCACAATATTTCTATGAAATTAACCTTATCTGAATTGCTTACTCTGTTATATCTTGGCATGGCATACATATGAATATGATTATGTGAAGCATGAATTGAATTGATATGATTTCATATATATTTATGTATATGCTTATATTTTGATTCTGGGAAAAATTATACATGTTTTACAGCGAGGGGTTAGATATGTTGTTAAATGAAATGGTTTTGTAAAACATTTGTTTTTGCCCACTCACGTTTTCTGTTTTGCGCCCCTCCAGGTTTTAAGTAAGCTTGATGTTGGTGGCTTGAGGACGTCGGCAGTTCTGACCTATCTAAATAATAGTAGGACATTCCTAGTACTGTATAACTAGTACTTGTCCTACTGGACTGCACCTAGACTTATTATGCTCTGATTAGGAGTGTTTACTTTTGTAACTAACTCCTATCACTTCCTGTTTAGTAGTGCACTCTAGTAATTCGGTTTTAAATTATTTGTATATTTCCTATCATTATTGCTTCCGCACTGTGCACATGGCTACATCACTCTCACGTGACGGCCAGCATGCCTTGATCTCGGTCGGGGTGTGTCAGATTCGATTGGATGTAAAAATGAATGAAAATGTGCAATTCACATTATAATATTTCTAGTGTTCTTATAAGAATAACAATTCTAACTTTCGCATGCTAAAACCAAAAAATAATCTGAATGCAATGGCAACTTCAAAGATTAAGGGGAAATTTTATTTAAACCTATTTAACCTCTTTTAACATCCAACTTAAATTTTAAATGTTAATTGTCTATTTTATCCTACTGCATAATTACTATGAAGTACAAAATGAAATTAATAATAAAACTCAAATTTATCAATAAACCCAAACACTATAATTAAACCTTACGATCACTCTTTGTTTATCAGTACATTACTTTTTGTTATACGTGATAAAACAAAGGTATGAGCATACTTCGTGTGCATATTAATATGATCTGTCTAATTAAGTTGTCCTCGTGAAATGATTTTCTTGTTGCGTATTAATACTTTCTTGTTTGTGGCTGCTCATTTAGGCCCCTTTTGAATATCTGGAACCTGTGCTATGGGAAGATATACAAAAGGTAATTTTTTCTTCAGCTCTATGTTGATTTTATACTTTATTCCTTTTCTCATACATCTCTAAGTATTGTAAATTCTGCAGATATGGGATGGAGTACCGAAGCCCCAAGCCCATAAAAGTACCCCTTTGAGCGAATTTTTTATTGTGAGATCTCTTATATTCTTCTCTACTCTCTGGTCATGTTTGCTTTGTATAATTTTCTTATTAGTCAAAGCCTATCATCTCTGATACTTCATTTTTTAATATGAAGGTAGAAGTAGTTGCTTTGTCTAGTTACGAAAAGAAGGAGGAGGTAACCCCTTTACTATCAGAAGTCAAGTGGCACAGCGACAACTTCTGAGTTAAAAATCTAATGGGTGTAAAAATAAATCCACATATTGAATTGGTTTATAGGAGTATATTAGGTATTAAATTTCGGTTTAAAGAGATATTAATAGTGTAGTTAAAAATCAAATGGGTGCAAAAAGTAAGTTGGGTGTATAAATAGGTTAAATGGGATTAAATAAAATTTCCCAAGATTAAATGGTCGATAGGTTTTCAATTACATACTAGCACTAAAATTTCTAATACTATCATTCATCCACTACATATCTTCTACCTCCATATCAATATCTTCCAAGTGCTAAATTTCACAAACCCTAATCTAGAATTTGAACCCTAAATTAATTCCAAAATTTACCTGATTTGGGGGAGAATCGGTGCACAGTGCACTAGAATCTGGTCGTGACTCTGCCTCTGTGTCGTGAAGGGAGGCTCCTCCACAGTGAGGGTCTGAGGGATGAGAAGTCGAGAGAGAGATCAAAGAGGTGATAGGTCAGTAAAGAGAGAGGTGAGTCACTTGTGTGATGTGGGTGTGGCCGGATTCGAAGACGGAGAAAGAAATCGGCAAGGAGTGGAGGATGGTAAGGTGAGGTCTGAGCTGAGGTGAGGTCGAGTCGAGAGACGAAGAGAAAGTGACTGAGTTTCTGAGGGTTTGATTTGTATTCAACTGTTGAGATTAAATCTCAACAAAATCCAACGGCTGTTACAATTCCAAATATGTATTTAAAATTAACTAATATATATATTTTTTATTTCGGTTCGGTTTGGGATTACCGAACGAATGAAAATGTGAGATCGATTCCCGTACTGAAAGTTCGAGATCAGTTCGGTATTGGGTACTGAAATTTTTGGGATTTTCGGTTTGGTTTCGGGATTTTTTCGATTCAGTTTGAAATATTCGGTATATTTTTCCATCCCTAGAAACTAATATGAGAGTTCAGGGATGAAAATTAAACATGGCACAAAGTTCATGACCTTTACTACTATGCGCCGTTTAAAATTTTATTGTTGCAATTGGCGTTATGTGTGGTTGGAAAAAAGTAATAAATGAATATTCAGCTGCTTTTATTATTTTGAGATTCTTTTTTCCTTTGGACATAAGACTTCTCCTTTTATTTTTTTTTAATAAGAAACTAGACCATCTCTAATGCAAATAACTGAAAAGAGAAGTGATTTTTACACTTTTTTAGTCTCTTACACACCATGTTTAATCTTGGTGGCTAATTATGTGATTTATTTAATCCGATAATCATAAAGAAAGAGGATATGCGAAAATCACTTTCCAACTGAAAATTAATTTACGACATATTTGATAATCATTTTATGTTTAACTTTTTTATTTTAGTTTATGGTTTTCATTATAAAGAGAAAATACCTATTTGACATAACCGTATTTTGAAAGATTCATTGTTAGAAGAATCCCAACTCTCACTACCTGATCACATACCATAATAGCGTTGTTCATGTTTTGGTTGTGCGGTTCCCAACTCATCGTTCCCTTAACTAAATTAACTTCAATAGATTGCAACAATAATGCAATTAAATCATAATTTTCATAAAAGATTACGAGTAATAAAAAATTAAATTAACACATGAAAAATTATTTAGTACTAATTATATTCTTATTTATTTGTTAAGTAATAAGTTTTGAGTTCAAATATCGAAAAATTTAATATCAAATTTTGTTGTAGTATAAAAAAACTCATAAAAATTGAATAAAAAAACCATTTGATTTAGCTTTACTTCATTCTCTTTTTGGTGTATTCAATTGGAATTTTGAGGGATTTTAATTCTTTTAATGAATTTAGGGGTATTTAATCAAGATTTTAAGTGATTCTCTGAAATTTAAGGTGTATTCAATTAGAATTTTAAGATAGTTTATTAAAATCCTTAGAAATCCAATTGTATTCAATTAGGATTTTAAAGAAGTTTATAACATTCTAGGTGTATTCAATTAGAAATTGATTTTAAAGAATTTGAGAAAGTTGAGGAATTATAGGGAATTAGAGAGATTTTGTGACGACCCGTCCTTACTTTTCACTGTGATTTCTTTTCCGTTGGTGTGAGTTGACGATTATACCCTTTTTGGACAAAAGTAGAATCTGACGTGGACGTGGTTTCGGCTTCCAGTTTCTTTTTCCTAGTTTCGTACTTAAATAGTACTCATCGTCACGAATGCGTGGACGCGAGTTGGAACCGAATCAGATTTGTAACGAAAAAGTTACGCTCCGTCAAATTACGTTAAATACAGATGCTTTTGTACACGCGCGTACAAATTTACAGTGTCGAAATACCGTCAAAGAGGCAGATTTTGTACATTTTAAATTGTACAAAATCCATCCATCCAACCCCATTCCTCAAAAAAGGGATATGTGTTCCCCCATCTCATCCACCAATCAATTTCAACTTTTCCTTTTCCCGTATTCACTATCCACCACTCATATCCTTTCCCTCTAGGTTGGCAACCAATCAAAAATCAGATCTCACAAACCCATCACCCAATCAATTTTCAGAAAGTTCAAACCTCACTCTCCCTCTTCTCTCATCTCCCTTGTCTCTTTCCTTCTCTGCAACATACACACATACACAGCGAACCACCACCGTGCCTTATCCATTCCTATCTCTGTAAGCCCAGGTCATGAACTTCAAACCCAGGCGTAGAGCTTGCACTGCACAGTGGTCACTGCCACTATTCATCATCTTCTCCGATGAGTTCTTGTCGAGTTCGACCAAGGTAAAGTCTCTAGACACTAGTTTTAAATTCCTCTCATCGAATTTGTGGATGTGTGACTGATTTCAAACATCTTAGTGAAAGATCAACATTGAAATGACTCAAAGGATGAGATCCTGAAATTTTTCTAGCAAGGATCCGTGGCCCTTTGGCAACTTTCAGACCAAATTCCCGACCAACCTCGACCACGACTGGACTCTTATTAGGTATAAACTTGTTCTCTATATTCCTAAACTTCAAAATGGCTTTTGAATCACTCTGTTTGGTTAACTATCGAGTTAGTTTTTCACTCTGAAAGTTGGGAAGAAATTCCCAGATTTCTGGAAATTAGGATCCGTGGCCATTTAGCCACTTTCAAGCTAAATTCCTAGACAACCTGGACCATATTTGAACTTTATGTGAATATGGATCGATTCATTACATTCCTAGCTTTAATTTGGGCTTTGTAGAATTGTTTTTGGTTGAGAATCGAGCTTGATATGAGCTCAGGAAGTTGGACCAAAACCTGCAAAAATTGCAGGAACTCGCGATGAAGGCGAGTACGTATGTACTCGCAGGCGCATGGGTGCGCGTGGTCTCATATGGGTCCTCGGCGTGTGCAGCGCGTGGCGGCGCGTCCAGACTCCGATTGACCTTTTGTCAATTTGTGTAGGTCCGTGACTTCGAGTAGATCGATTTCGTATATTCAAACCCTATGTTAGAGCAATCTACGAAGGTTTTATTTAAGTTTCCGTTTATGTGTTATTAAACTAAGTTAATTAGTAATTTCACATATAGGGGAAGCGTATCCCAAAGACGTACGGGGTCAAGCAAGGCTCGGAGACTTCGTTTCGACTGCGTATCTGTGAGTGGGTAGTTTATTTTATACCTATACATATTGATAGTTCCCTAAATGCGTATTTACTTCACTTTTACGTTATATTGCCAAGTATCATTATTGTGATATTAATTGTGATGAATGCTGCTATATGGTTGGGATATTACTGTCATGACATTCATACATATTTGTGCATGCTTATCTTGCTGCACCGGTGTTAGTACTCGCCTCAGGGTCAGGGCCAGGGCCAGTCCTTCACGTGTATGTTCACATCGCACCATTCGCTCGCCTTGGATCCAAGTTAGGTGCCAGTCCAATCGGGCAGATTGCATTAGGCAATCCGACTTGTATGTGACGTGATTCTGCACGGGTCTTCACGTGATCGTAGTACTAGAGCATATTGATTACGCTCAGTCCTGTTCGTGTCAGAAATTATCTGTTCGAACTCATGTGTCAGCTTAGATGGATGAGCACTTAGCTATACTTGATTATCACATGATTATATTATTGTGGCATTTGATATACCATGACTTGGCATATTTCTGGTTATAATGCTGTTGTATTATTGTTTACATATTTACATAGTATGTTTTAAGGAAACTATACTTGTTTTACGGCGAGGGTTTAGTATATTCAAAAATAAAGATTTTTACAAAACGTTGTTTTGCTGACCCACTCAACTTTGTTTTTCGCCCCTCCAAGTTTAGTAGCTGTGCTTACGTATATACGAGGATTCTGGCAAATCTCAGGAGATGGTTACCTTCAGTGGTATAACCCTCATCATATTCACTTTACTGTCTTATGCTCTAACATCACGTGTGAAAAGGATTCAATCCCGCTCACCCGCGCACTCTATTGTTTAGGCACTTTTAGGTTTAAATTTATTCACATTCTTTTTCCACTACACTACACTTTATGGCTTCGTCACCCTCCAGGTGTCGGCCAGCACAACTCGATTCGGAGTCCAGTGGAACTTTTCGAGTCGGGGTGTGTCAGATTTTGTAGTGTATTTTAGGGGGGTGTATTCAATTGGGAGTTTGAGGGATTTTAATTCTTTTAATGAATCTAGGGGTATTCAATCAGGATTTTAAGTGATTCTTTGAAATTCAATGTGTATTCAATCAGGGTTTTAAGATAGTTTATTAAAATTCTTAGAAATCCTGGTGTATTAAATTAGAATTTTAAAAAAGTTTATAACATTCCAAGTGTATTAAATTAGAATTAGAATTTAGAGAATTTGGAAAAGTTGAGGAATTAGAGGGAATTGGAGAGATTTTGTAGTGTATTTTAAGCATCCACAAATCTCACATATTCCCATGAGATTTCGAGGGAATTGAATCAAAATTATATATATAATATCTACAAATCAGTTAAACTCCGTAAAAATCCATGGATTTATAAATCCATTAAAATCTCTCAAATTCTCAATTGAATACACCTCCTTAAGAATGACCGATATTATCTGCCCTCCCATTTTTCATCCCCTTCTATTTTTCTAGCAATTGATTTCATGAGTTAATTTAATACTGCAGATTTTGCCAACTCACACATTTTCACTCTCCTTTCTTCCTCTTCGCTTCTGCTGCTGCTTTCACAAACCATGGCTTCCTGTCACCTATCTTTCCCACTTGTCATAAGCCCCAGAAACGTCATTTCGAATGGGGTGGCTTTAGAATCTTTAAAGTTGAAAGCTTTAGTCCACAGTTTTTGCTACTTAAACCCCCCAAATCGCACAATCTAAACCCACCCAAAGCTTCCACCAATGGTGTCGACAACGGAAGCATTGAACCCAGCAAACCCACTCGCGGTAGGAAAAAGGGCACCACTTTTTCTTCGGAAGCACCGAAAAAACCCGCGTTCAAAGAAATCCGAGGTCGTAAACGGCGTCGTCGAACCCCAACCCGAAAAGGATTCGGAACTCGAGGATTACGACGACGACATAGATTTCCCGTACAATTACTCGCCTTTGGTTTGCTGCTTCGACGACGCGCAGAAGGAGTTTGTACCAACGGTCTGGGTCTCTGACAACCGGATGCACCCGGATATCTACTCACAGTGGAAGATGCTTCAGTGGGACCCGCCGGATGCACCCGGATAGCCATTGAATGATGTTTCTTGGTCTGTGAATGCAGCCGTAGAAGCGAAGAGGAAAAAAGGAGAGTGAAAATGTGTGAGGGGCAAAATCTGGAGCATTAAATTAACTTAATATGAAATCAAAGGCTAGAAAAATAGGAGGGGATGGAAAGGGATGAAAAATGGGAGGGCAAACAATCTTGGTCCCCTTAAGAATCCACAAATCTCATCTCTCCACATAAGATTTCGAGAGAATTGAATCAAAATTTTATATGAAATATCTACAAATCAATTAAACTCCATAAAAATCTATGGATTTATAAATCTATTAAAATATCTCAAATTTTCAATTGAATACGCCCCTAATTTGCGGAATATTTAACCGAAATAAATAAATAAACAAAAAAGAAAAAAATTAGGAGAATACTTAACCGAAATAAATAAATATCACTCTAATTTGAATACAGTGGAATGGGGTTTTCTTCTTCCCCAAAAAATTTGAAAACAGAGGGAAACCTAACCCGACAAACAGAAAGGCTCGTCTGAAGCTGGCGGTAATGGCGCTGGACTCCAATTCAATACCTCTACAGGAACAAGAAGAACAAGAACCACAATTACAAGACCACAACGCAACCGCACACCACCCTTCTGCTCCCCCTGATGAAGTAAAATCACCGTTTAATCTTTCTCTCTTTGAATTTCAATGGTTCCGTACAAATTCGATGGGCATCTGTGGGTTTTGGAGTTTTTGGGTTCTGGGTTTTGATTAGTGTTCTTCGATTTGCGTTTTATTTGATTAGGAAGATAAAGTGGGGGAATTTGTGATGTAGGTATTAATCTGCTTTTCGATTTATTCACTGTTAAAACCTGTATGCTGCTTAGATTTATGTTGGTTTCGATACGAAAACTAATTTGTTCTACTAAGTAGTAATGGAGGGCCAATTTGGAAACACATTTTTGTCAAAAGAAACTATGCTTACACAAATTCTGTCCCATTTGAATATTCTTTTTGGTTTTTTGTTTCAATGATCAATGATGGTACCTTCCCTCACTCAGTGAATTGGGTTTTGGTATCGAAGTTTTTGGCCGTGGCAAAGAGACATTTTCAGCTTATCTAGTACAATTGTGTATTTCGTTGCATCTTGACTAAGTAGAAATTTTATGTTGGTGACGATTGACAACTGAAAAGCACACGCTGCCTACATGGATAAATTGTAGAGACATGTATAAGAGCAAGATTTTGTTCGTATGGCCAACATAATTGATGCTCAAACTATTTTTCCTTGCACGCATTGCAGCTGTTTGACATCTCAACAACAGTAGATCCTAGTTATGTGATCTCTCTGATACGGAGACTTCTACCAGCTAATGCAAACAATAAACACAATTCGTCGGGTTTTGAGGCCCTTGTGCAAGGATTAAATGCTGATTCCATGGAAAAGAGCGAGCCCACTCCACCTGGAGACATATCACCGCACTCATCAAAAGATGTATCTGAAAGCATGGACATTATTGACGATTTTCATAAAAATGCTCCGGAGGAAGGAGAAAACGTTGATTTATATGGTGTCCCAGTGGGAATAGAGGCTTGGGAAGAGTATGGTTGCATTTTATGGGATCTTGCTGCAAGTAAAACTCATGCAGAACTCATGGTGCTTGGGATTTTCTTCATCTCTTTATTATTTTTTGCTCATTTTGATTTTGTTTGGATGTGTTATATTCTCATTTGTGATCATGTTATCCCCAATAATCATTGATTAAAAATTTAAAAGACAAGCATTGCAAATTTATAAACAGTAATATCTAACGTTATTTTATTTCTTTGCAAAACAGTCGTTATTGACATGACTTGATGGGTGATGACATTTAACAATATAAAGCAATTTCTAGCTTATCATTTTTTATATGGCTTCAACTTGCTTGTCACCATGAACAATAGAACTATTTTTGGAAAAGAATATCATATGCAATGGCCACAATTTCGAGGTTTTAGAAATTATAAAAGATTGGTGCTGGATTTGTAGTTTTGATTTTTTCTACGTTTCTGGTACTCTTTTCTTATTATGTATTTTCTTTTGTATTCATGAGATAGACATATAAACTTATTTGTGCAGGTGCAAAACCTTGTACTTGAAGTGCTTTTAGCAAACCTTATGGTTTCACAATCTGTGCGTGCTATGGTTAGTCAATTTTGTCCTTTGCTATGACATCATTTTTGTTTTAAGTCGAAATTTTTCCTCTCCCTCTATCTCTGTTTCCCTCCAACTTTCGTGGTGAAAACTAGTGTACATGGTAACTTAGTAGTTTTTGAAGGTTCTCAGCATGCGACTATATTCTCTTTTCTTATTCCAGGAAATCAGCCTTGGAATTATTGGAAACCTTGCCTGTCATGAAGTTCCCATGAAACAAATAATTTCTACAAATGGATTAATTGGAATAATTGTGGATCAATTGTTTTCTGATGATGCTCAGTGTTTATGTGAAACCTGCAGGTAATATTTAAGTTTCATCCATGACTCCTATTTAATTTTTCTGGATTTGGTATTATCATATTTGGTGTTGACTTGTATATGTTATTAAAGTTTATCCTTATTTCCTGTCCTATTATGCTGTATACTGTCTGTGTAATAGTCATTTTCTCAATTGCTTCTTGCATATTCCTGGCTTGGCGAGGAAATATACGACCTTGAAATTCGTTTCTACTTCTGTTGTTATAAACCGCTTTCTGTGTGGTACATAAGGACAGTACGTACTCTATATTTCATATATCTCTAATGAATTATATGGAGCTTAATAATTCCTAATCATTTGCATTTAGCAAACAAGGGAAGTGGTGATACATGTCTGTCTTCTTATATGTTGCACTCTTATTTTATTACAGTTTTACAGATAGGACATTGTTGTGGTTATTATATCATGTATCTTTATTTCTTCATGGTGCTAATTTAAAAATGTTTTTCATGCCTTCAACGATACCAAGTGATTTTATAAATGATTTCACAGACCTTTTTATGCTTCTTGCCGTAACATGTACAAAGCAATTTTACAGATACCAAGGATTCATGCAGAGATTAGTCTTACAATCATTATATTGACACAGGCTGTTAACTGTGGGTCTTCATAGTAGTGAACGTATTACTTGGGCCAAGGCATTGCAGTCCGAACACAATCTGAGCCGCATTCTATGGATTGCAGAAAATAGCTTAAATCTACAGCTTATAGAAAAGGTAGCAGATACCATTTAAGTTTTTGCTCAAATGAGGTTTGGTACCTCGTCACTTTTTCTTAGACTCATAAGTGAAAAGTTTTTGCCCGAGTAAATCCTTTGGATGTTCTTGTTTATATAATTGTACTTTTTATCATGCATGTGGTGTTTATTGCTTTTTGATGGATATATACATTTACACTGATGTTCTTGTTTATATAATTGTACTTTTTATCATGCATGTGGTGTTTATTGCTTTTTGATGGATATATACATTTACACTTCACCAATGAATTACAATGGAATATGAAGTTGAACTGTGTTTGAACTCAGGAATTGGTACCGGATATAGGACCACTTGACTTGAAATAATCATATGGTGTGAAAACCCTACCTATATTTGATTTAAACTTTGATAATAGTTTTAGGATCCACACCTTGGATTATGCCTATTATTCTCTTTTTACTGATGCTTCAGAGGGTAAAGACTGGTAAAACATATCAATAAGTCACTTTTAAACTGTATTACCTCTATTTCCAGGTTGGAATGTTTGCGTTCGTTGTCTTACTGAATTTTTTTTAACAGAATGTTGAACTCTTGTTAGCCACCATTGAAAACTCAGACGAAGTTGTGCATATTCTCCTTCCACCTTTAATGAAGCTGGGATTAGCAAGTCTACTCATAAATCTCTTGGATTTCGAAATGAGCAAATTAATGAGTGAAAGAGAACCTGAAAGGTTTGTAGATAATCCATCTGCAGCTGAAGTTTCCTTGTACATGTACCATGTGTCAAATTGGTTCTGCATTTATTTCATAAGCATTTTGATGTTTTCGTTTTGATTATGCCTTTTAATAGATTATGAAAAGGAGACAATTCTGTTACATTAGCTTTATTTAGGAAATAATATTGTTGATCATGGTTATTTCAGCCTGCAATTCTTTTACTGTGTAAAATTCTGCAATGTAAAACTTATTTGTAAGTCTGTCACCTACAAATGTACTTGTAAATTCGTTCTGATATATGCTCATTTTTGTACGATTCCAGGTACCCAATTCTTGATGTAATCCTCCGTTCCATTGAAGCTCTCTCAGTTATTGATGGTCATTCCCAACACATCTGTTCAAACAAGAAACTTTTTCAGCTAGCTTGTGACCTAGTCAAACTACCTGATAAAGTTGAGGTACCTATTATCTATCTTAGATATTATGGAGTACGAATCGTAGGTATACTTTATAATTTCCATGTTTATGAAGTTGTTGGTTTTGCTGTTTTGTTCACTGCTTCCAGCTGATAGTCTGGCAATTGGGTAATTTGCTGAAAGTTAACACCAATCAACTATTCACCACAGAGAATTGACATTCTTACTTTTCTTAGAAGTTTCAGGAACAATCTGTTCTTTGTATCAAAAAAATCTAGAGGCTAACCTAAGGATCGTGTACATCAGTTTGTAATTTTGCAATTGGATCTTTGACGAAATAAGGATTTTAGTAATTTTTCTAAGAAAAAAAACCTTCCATTCAATAGTAATATGAGAAAAGGAGGACCTTGAAAAGAAAGGAAATGATATTGTATACATTCTTATGACTTAGAAACAACTGAATCTACTGACACCATCTAAATAACTTTACATCAACTGAATTACCCAATAGATATATGGATATTAGTTCTGCTGAAGAATAGTGAAGTTGATCATAAGTAACAATCGAGGCTACTATTTTGTGGAGGGAAGGCAGCTGTGACATTTCAAACTGCAGTTATCAAATGTTGTTGAACCGAAAAAATAAACAAAAGGAAAGGACAAAAACTATATTACATTCTGCAACAAAAAAAAGCTAGGTCGTTGCAGTCTTTATACTATTTTCCTTCTAATTCGCCATTTGTTATATTGGACCAAAATTTTTGTGGCGATTGACTCCTACTTACGAATTTTTTTGTTTTTAGGTGTCAAATTCTTGTGTTACAGCTGCAATTCTAATTGCGAACATTCTTTCAGATGAATCTACTCTAGCATCGGAGATAGCGGAGGGTAAACTGTTTATGTTTCCTTCACTTATTTATTCCTTCCAAGATTTACTATCACGTGCTTTTGGTTTAATATCACGGCACGACATGGAAGTGACACTTCGTATCCATCCAGATTTGCCTTTCTTACAGGGTCTGCTTGATTTATTTCCCTTTTCTTCGGACGATTTGGAAGCAAGGAGTGCACTCTGGAACATCATTGCAAGGTTAATGGTTCGAGTTAAGGAAAAGGAAATGAGCCCGTCAGTTCTCCAGCAGTATGTTTTGGTTCTAGTCAACAAATCTGATGCGATTGAAGATGATCTTCTTGACTTTCAATTAGGCGACTTACAGTCAAAAGCTAGAACTACAGCTGTATCCTCTTCTGCCAATTTGTTAACTTACAATAACTATGCAATTAAGTCGATAGTAGAACCTTAAGTTCTTGTTATAGGTGATGTTTATATTGTTTCACGTACCAAATTCCATGTCTTGCAATATATTTTTCCTTCACTTTTGCTACAGCTTAGAAGGATCGTCAGTTTTTTAAATCAATGGACTACTTCAAGGGATTATGCCAAGGATAATGACATGACGGACGAACATGCAGATGATTTAAGTGTTGATAGATTGCTGGACTGCTGTCGTAAGCATTCTGAGTAAGTTTGTTCCACAGTTCTAGGTTGTTACCCATGGTTATTAAATGCTTTTAAGATTCTTCAAAGATCATCTTGTTTCAAAAAGGTTTTAGTTTTCCAATTTTCGGTACATCTAAATAGTCTTTTTCTCGTTTAAGTATTGCATCATTCTTTTTATATCTCAATTTCAAAACAAAATTATAACCTTCATTTATTTTCTTGGGCTCAGCAGCGCCTACCCTTTGTCGTTGCCTTGTTGTCAACTTGTCATAGTGTTTCGGGATTCCTTATAATTTCTTATCATTATAAGTGAAAGATGATTTACCCCACGTAGTGGGAAAAGGCTTTGTTGTTGTTGTTGTATAAGTGAAAGATGATTTCTTGAATTGACACTCAGGTGTGTCAAGTGTGCTTAGATGGCAAGAATACCGGAAGATAGTAAAAACTGTTGTTATCTATATCTGACTTTAGTGCTTACTTTCCTTTTGTATTTATGGAAGAACGTCATCACTTTGTATTACTTTCAGGCATGAACCGTCTACAGTTTCTCAGGGTACGGAAGAATAGAGTCACGGCAGCGACAGAATCACCAGGAGGAACATAATCTGTTTGGATCTCCGACAGGAAAGGAATATAAGTTGTAAGAACGAGATTTCCAGAAACCAAAACTACATCTCAAACACCGAAGTGGATATTTGCATATTAGAAAACCTGCTTAATGCAACCTCGAATAATGTTTTGCTGAGGCAAGGAAAGTCAGGACAGATGGTTGCGCCGTCAAAGTTTCTGAAACTGAACAGAGGTACCTAACATAGGAGAGGATAACATATACGATCTGCCCAATTTGCATCAATGCTGGATGATCTTTGTAATGCTGAAACTGCGCGAGCCGATAGATAAAAGAATCATGCAAGTACATTGGTGTATGGCTGCTGATTATGTTTGATACAAGAATAAAGCTTACAAATTCCATGTACTAGTAACTTGAGCATGCTTGACATAATACATGTGCGCTTTCAAACGTTCTTACTTTTGATGCAGGTAAGCAAGGGATTTTCAAATGTCGAGCACAACTGGTAGGAGTTGCTTCAAGGAAATTGTTGTACATAGTTTGGTTTCCATCTCTCTCTCTCTCTCTCTCTCTCTCTCTCACCCTTCCATTAAGCGCCGATAGAAAAGATTGTATGCCTCCATAACTTCGAGGTACCACATTGCCTCTCGATCATGGGAATCCGAAAGATCAACCATCTTGTGTACCTGATATTCAGTCACAAACGCAACTTAAATTTCAGTGTTACCGTTGCTAAATCTGTTCATGTATACACTAGTCACCTAAATTACCGGAAAAATTCTTCTATCACTGGTTCAGATGACAAATCACAACAAAATATGGTTTCCAACATCCGAATTTAAGTAACAAATATAATATATGTAACGCTACTTAAATTCGGATGGGTCTAGGTCATCCAATGTGAGTAACAAAATTAGTGTAATTTTATTCTCAAGACGTCAACTAAAAGACCTTAGGTGATGGGTCACACAATGCGATTAATATTTTTTTATTATTACAAGCGATATTATTACGCTAAATTACGTTAATGTGCTTAATAATTTTACCTGGATCATTGGCGGCTCATTCTTACGGAGCGTGTACCGTCCAACAGTCATTACATACATTCCTGCATAAATAAATGAATAATAAAAGAAAAAGATGCTAAAACGCGCATAAGGAAGATGCGAGGATGCTAATGTGCGCGGGGGTGATACCGATTTTCCAAGTACAATGGCGCAATTCGGGTCTGAGGGAGAGCTCGATGACTCCGGTGCCGTCGTCGAGGAGCAAGCGCTCTCCGTCGTCGAAGACATGGACCAGAATGCCCTGCGAGTGGTCAGTCGGTGTTAATTGAGAGTAGGAGGAAGGGAGAGGGGTAATTTGGGAAGATTTGAGACCTGTAACCAGGCGCGTTGGAAGGCGATGCCGTGGAGTTCCATGGCGTTCTTGGTGTGTTCGGTCGCGTCTTTCAGTTGGACGCACAGCAGCTTCAGTGCTGCTAGGTTGTAGTCCATCTCTCTCTCCCCCCTCTCTCTCTCTCTCTCTCTCTCTCTCTACTAAACGCAACCTCGTCTGACTTCTGCTACTGCGTTTTGGACCGTCTTAGGGAAAAATGAGAGGCAAATTCAAATTGTTTGAGAATGGAGAGCCAAAGTGAAAATGTCGCATTTTCAGTTTCCGATAATAAAGGCAATAACGGTGTCGTTCAAAGTAATGGAGACGGAGAGATTGCTATATGTGAACTATTTTAACGAAGATTTTTTTAGTGTATCCGGAACACAGTGTATCATAAAACAAGTGGTTGAACATTTGAAAAATAAAAAATAAAATATTTGTCCAATTATATTATGACACGTGGTGTATTGGGTTGTGTTACAATAACATAAAAAAATATGAATATTTTAAGGGTAGTTCTATCCACACACATTTTTTACGCCTTAAACACTTCATGTTAATTTCTATCATTTGATCTTCTTTAATTCATTCGATTTGAAGGCCGAAAATTGAAAATATGAATTGAAAATGATGTCTAAGAAATAAAAAGAGGTGTGTGGATTGTACCATCCTATTTTAATCTGTTTGTTCACATAAATTATAGAGGCAACAAAATACATTTGTGTGCTATTTTTTGTGTGATATGTGATTTTACTGAAGAATACTACTATGAACAACTTTGGTAATCTAATCTAATGTTAGTTTCTTTAGTACTTCATCAAAAGATGACTGTTGAGCACACGAACTCATTTTATAAAGTGTTTTAAATTCGTAATTTGGCTACAAAATTTACATGTTATACAATTACATATATTTACATGAATTATATCTAACCGTTAAATGATGATTATTTTAAATACATATAAGTATTGTAGTTATGTCTTCAATTAGTATGTGACCTTTGGAATGTGGGGTACTAACTTTGATCGAATTATTATTATTTTCTTTAATTTTATAATTTTGGCTTCTAGCTTATGTGTCATGTACATGTCTTTAAATGTTAAATTATTAGAAGGATCCTTTATTTAACCAGATGTAGCAAAATATAGATAAATGCACTAGACCTAAACATAAAAACTTAATTAATTTTTTTATTTCAACGCAATAAACACAATTCATAATTCATTCTACTAAACTTACATGAGTGGAGTTTCTAGAATTTTGTCATCTAATTGATCATTTTTTTTCTCTCACGATAATTTAAAAGAAGCACACCAGCCATCAAATTAACAAGAATACAAGCAACCAAATACACCAGCCCAGCACTTATTTTAATTTTATAATTAAACAAGAAAAACGATGATTAAGTGCATAATTTAATTTAATTAGGAGATGAGGGAGATGCCACTGCTGAGCAAATCATTGGCCAAAATTTGGTTTGCAGCCTCAGAAGGATGAAAGCCATCCCAAAAGACATACTCAGACGCATTGGCGCAGGTCCCTACTGACTCTGCATTGCACAGTATTGCTGTTTCTACCAGCCCTGTTCCACAACAAGCCCTCCTTGCCTCCGCAAACCCTGTCAACATCAGTCACTAGTAAGGGCGACAACTCGTGTCGATGGGTCGTGTTCGTCTCATTGAACTATCAACCCAATTTATAATCGTGTTGTGTTCAAAATTTCGAATTTATCCATTTATATTGTATGTCATGGGCCCAACAAGAAAAACTAACCAAGAATTATCCGTCGCATTATACTACCAAGTCATGTGATGAAAGAAATAAATATGCTACGTGTTTCATGTGAGTTTCTCTCCGGCAAAAAATAATGAGGTAGATGTATGCAAAGGTATAATTATCACCCCAATCCATATGTCATATGATAATAATCATATTTCTTATAGTTTTGGCAGTTGTTTTACATCCGGATTCTCTCCTATCTCACCAACGCCATACAATAATACATCGGTGTTGCTATCTCCTCACCCGATTTTACTTTTTACACACACTTCTCAATTTTTGGCAGTCGAATAAAATCAACTAAAGAAGACCAAAGAATAAAAATTAACATGAAATATGTGAGATAAAAAAAGATGTGTGAACAGTACCACCCTAAAATATAACACATCTGCCAAAATATTTTCATTAGACATTAATTGATGTGACAGATTATATAACGGAGAAGAGATCTTCTCCGGATCTCTTCCACCAAGACCACCAGATCAAGTGATCCGGACCTTTAAAATTTCATTCAACGGCTAAAACTTATTATAGCTTTTAAATGATCAAAACAGGTAGGCCGTTTGATGAAATTTCAAAGGTCCATATCACTTGATTCGATAGTCTTGGTGGAAGATCTCTTCTCTATATAATGGTCTTCTTCTAGAAATAATTGAGGTTAATTTAAAATGTAACTACTTTATCTTACTACTTTAGTTCGTCATCATCTAGTAGTATTTTTCACTTTCAATGCTACAAATGCAGTCCCTGACTCTGAGGAAAGCCGTACTAAAATTTATTCTTATCGCTCATGCTAGCACATTTTTGTGTTAAGCTGCAAAGGTCGTCCCTAGATCGATTTTGAAAGAAAAGTCAAATTTTGTCGTTTCTGCCCCATCGATTTACTTTTAAGAAGTTTTGTTTAAGCTAATTTTGGTGCATGACTAACTTTAAACCAAATAAAGGCTCTTCTTCTTCACGTACCATTCTCGGCAGGCTTTGTGACAAGGTCATAGAGCGGTTGGTAGATATCAAGGACGACCAACTTAAGACCAGAGAGGTCATTTTGCAAACTCTGAGATGTGGCATTGAGCTTGTTATTGAATGAGATTGCATCATTGTTGACTTTATCCACGCACTCATTGCTGTGCGACCCAAATATGGTGATGGCCGCCGGCAGGCATCCAAGTGGCGGCAATGTGGTCACTCCGATTCTCCTTGCTCCCAGTGCATATAGATTCTGTAACAAACCATTTTCATTAGTTTCTTGATGGTTAGGGTTTGCAGTAATTCTCACCATTTTTAGTTACTATACTTCATAAGATAATTGAAGGACAAACGACAATATTTCTCTTGTAGTTTGAATTCGATTTCAATTTGGTTATAATTATATTTTTAATTAAGGGCGGAGTGAGAAATTTTCAGTGGAGTTGTCAGATCTCTTAATAAACTATTATATGCGATTTTAGTCTACTAAGAGGTCTCACGGTAGCCTTGTCTCCATCTCCGCCGCCTTTGGTTTCAATTGTTTCCCCTTAGAAATAGTCCGGTCTAAGACAATGAAGGGTAAGAAACGAGGCTTTAGTTTGCTATTGGCTTGAATTGGGTCCAAATTGAAATCTGTTAAGAGATTTTTTCTCTTAATTTTCAGTATTAGGAGAGGTCCAATTTCGAATCTCCTCTTCCCGTTCTTTAATAAAAAGGTATGAAGAAGAATTGTGATCTACCTGAATGAATGTTGCATAAGATTGCATGAGAATGTCAGAGAACTGGTTGGGCGTATAGACCTTGTAAAGAAGAGGATCAATGTAGTAGTTCTGAAGAAAGTCACTGCTCCCAGCACCAACAAGGTAGACTGCATCAGATATTATTGAAGTAAAATTGGCTTTATTTCGTGCTGCAATTCCCACCACCTTGTTTTGGTATTCCTTGTAGTACTTCAGCTGCTGATTTAGTGAAATTGCATCCTGCATGTAAACACCAAGATTTACACACGAAAAATAAAAAAATCATACTACAATGTTCATGTGTGAGAAATTACAGAGATCTTGTAACTAGTTAAAATTGCAATTGTTTCTTTCTTTTTACATATAATTTTGCTGTATACTCATAATAGCCAGAACCAGCTGAGCCAAAATTGGCACCAATCAAGAGGTTTTTTCCATTGGCTTCTTTGCTAAGATAAGCTGGAGGGTAAGAAGTAAATCCAAGGTTTTCAGCTGCAGTCAAAGAAAACAAACCAAGAAAAAAAAAACCAATTAGTGGGCTAAAAAAATATTGTCTAAAAAGGAGACTTGAGAAATGCATGGCGATTCTAAGATATAAATAGTTCCAGATGCAAGTTAGGCTAGTTAGTGAGTTGGTCAGCGAAAGCAATGTACCAATTCCCTTGCACCTAAGTTTGAATCTTTCTTTCTGTAAATTAGAGCAGATTAGAATATAAAAATACCAGTGAAGTCTGAAGCAAGCTTTCCATTGCAGAACCTCCCAGTTGGCTTGTGATTGACAAAGTCTCTTCCATAAGGAGGGAAGTTGGCTTTGATCACGGTGTAGAGGTGGTTGTTGTTACCAGCATCCACAACTGAGTCCCCAAATATGAACATTGCAGGAACCAAAGGCTGCCCATTTGCCTGCAGAGAAAGTGCTATAATCACAAGAAGAAAAGATACTAATGATCCCATTTTCTTTCTCATCAGAAGTGGGATGGGGGATTTATGAAGAGCTTTGAAACAAATATATATATATACGTATGTATATATATTATATTATTATTACAGTGGAATGTTTAACATTGGAGTGTGAATTTGCCCATAGGCTATGAGTTGGGCAATTTAGAAGTGCTAAACAGATTACTTAATTGGGGATACCAACCACCAATATATTTAATTGGGGAGAAGGAAAAACCAAACTCACCCTCTTGAGATTATAACAGACACGCAACTTTCTAAGGGTAAAAAAGTCTTTTAACTCCAAAATCCATGCATGTTATCCACGTATAGGACTACCCAAAATCAATTTAACTGCAGAATAAAGAGGGTGGTTCGTGGAGTGTCTTAATGAAGTGTGTTCTTTGAGCTGTCATAGCGTCTAATACACATTGGCATGCAGCTGAATTATATAGACATACAACCAGTTGCAGGCCATTTCTTTTGTTCTTTCAGTTTTGTTTTGTGTGCCATATTATCAATTTCTATGGCAGTTCTTCAATCACTTTCAAACCTCCCTTGTCGAAATCAATTGTCTTTGAACTTTACATCGGAATCACACAGCTTTTCAGTCGCTCTCTTAGTCTCACCCACTCTTAAAGTTTAGTTTACAACAGTTCAATTAACTTAAAATAACTCAAGTTTGTTGGGCCGAACCTAGCCCGTTTAGTGGCTTATCTAATGCAACAACAATTGTAAGGTCTCATTGTTTGTCTCAAATTTATAATCAAACCCTAGAGCATCAGCCAAAGCCTTGAACTTGTTTATCTCAGAGCTTGCAACATGTAAACCGACCAACGCATCCGCACCGCTTTCACCCTGGTAAGATGAAAACACAACGAAAAAAAATTAGCCTTGTGCAACAAGTTACAATAAGTAAAGTGGATTGTCAGCATAACAGGTACAAACCTGTCCACTGTAATGGAACAAGCTTATGTTCCAAAGGGGACTGAAAGCATCTAAGAACTTCAACAAAGCACCTGGCCTCGCTGGAATGGCAAACTGGCAAAGGATCTCATTTTCGATAGAGGACGATCGACCTCCCACCTGATGCATATACCGGAAATTTATGGGATCAAAACCTTAACTGTGAACCATTTTGGAGAGGCAAATAAAGGAAACAAAGTATGGACGAGTCATTTCATAAATCTCATGTTATACATATGTTTAGATACATATATATCACATCATTACATGGGACCTGGGTTGATAGATAGAAGAAAGAAAGAAAACTGTTTGCTGGGGTAATAATTTGGTTAAAACAAAACTTTAAACATGACAGAGAGAATTAACAACCCTCAACATGTCATTACACATCAAATTTTGTTCATGTTTTTGCATCGATTTGATTCTTTTAAAAACCGAGAGATACAATTGGTGTCTATATAATGAAAAAAATAAATAAAGGTGAGGAGATTGATTACCAAAAATTGCATATGATCTTTAACTAGTTCCTTATTCGTAAGGTTAATCGTCAGTAGTTGAGCCGACTTCATCCGATCCAACATTGCTTCCAACTCCAAAACAGTTTGAAAGCCAACACTGCAACATATATATGACCATAGAGACTCAATGAATATGTGGAACAATTATACTACAAACTTTTTTAATGTTGGATTTAGTTGAAAACAATATTTTTGAACGACAAACTTTCATGTTAATAACATCATTTTCTAATTTATTAATATTTCTTACAGTACTGAGAGAAAGAAACATTAAGGATTTACTTTACAAGAACATAAAGTTAAAGAGTAAGAGGTCCTTGCCTGTACAGAATAAGGCCACTTTCTTTTTTATCATCATATCTGTAGTTTATCTCAAGAATATTCATTGGACCAACCTGCTAGTCAAATGTTGATATAAGCTAGGGTTCAGAATTGATGAATCAATGTTTTTTTTTCCTTATGATAATGATAGGAAGAGGTTCTTTTGAAATACCAGTTCACAAAACTGTTTGAAGCTTCCACGCTTTTCTGGAACAAATGTTGCAAGGAAAACTTCGCGTCTCCTACCAACATCGGCTAGTTGAGATACCAATCTTAGTCTGTCAAAGTTCATGTTAGCTCCACTACTTATAGCAACAACATTTTCACCCTTCAGTCCATAATATTTGCAATATGCTTCTGCTCCAGCGATGGCTACAGCCCCTGCCGGTTCAAGTATGCTCCGTTTTTCCTCAAACATATCCTGCAACAGAAGCACACGAACTAAAATACAACTAAAGTAGGAGATTGGAATCTCTAAACACAGTCTAAGTAGAAGATATTAAAATAAAACATGATTAGTTGAAACTTTAATGAGTATAAATTAAGATAAAATTAAGACTCACTTTTATTGATGCACAAACGGCATCACGACTAACAAGAACTACTCCATCAATGAGTTCTCTGCATAACCGAAACGTTTCTTCCCCTACCTTTTTTACTGCTATTCCATCTGCAAATCCTCCCACTTTCTCCAACATAATTCTCTGATCATGATGTATGGATAGTGCCATTGCGTTTGCATTGGATACCTCTACCCCAATTATCTTGACCTGCATGATTATGAAACCAATTAAGTCATGCAATCACCAAAGATTAATTGCGGACGAGCATCTTGATAAATGACTATGATTTCACATACGAGGCTAGGATCGAGTGTGTGAAGATAGATCATTACATTGAGCATCAAATAATACACATTTAAAAGGAGATAGATATATTGACAATAAAAAACACTATCTTATTAACACTTGCCAACACATGCTACGTCATTCATTAGGCCAGATATATATCTTACACACACATACATATACCACACATACATCTACCACGCATACATATACGTCCTTGTATGAAATTCTGAAATCATTTCAAAAACATTGCAAACCTTGGATAGTTGTCCAATAATCTAGTGGGTAGCGTGTTGGATTTTTACTCATGCATTGAAATTTGAAACTTTCCCTCTTATAAAATAGTATAATAGTTTCGAACTCTCCCTCTTGCCTTAATAACGGTCTTTGTTTTTCTTTTTTTTTGGGAAAAATCACAAACCTCGGGGCGAACTCTCTTGACATAGGAAGCAATTCCAGCTATAAGTCCACCACCACCAACAGGCACAAAGATTGCATGCAATGGACCTTGAATTTGACGCAGAATCTCCATTCCTATAGTTCCTTGGCCAGCTATGACATCTGGGTGGTCAAAAGGGTGCACAAATATTAAGCCTTCATCTTCGGCCCTTTGTTGTGCATATGCTTGGGCTTCATCATATGAGTCACCCACAAGCACTACTTGTCCACCTAACTTCTCCACTGTTTTCCACTGAACAGAAAATTCAGGAAAACCCAAAATCAGATTCTTGATAATTAGAGAATTGCATTTTAATCAAAATAGTTTTTCAGAATGGGCCAAAATGATTTGACAGAATTTGAGAATATATATTTTTGTCATTTTGATCTTATTTAACGGAGATTTTTCACGTAATGATCAAAATAATTGACGGTTGACAAACTCAGGGAGCATTTTTACCTATTTTAAATTTAAAGTACCAAATTGAGGAGTTGTACCAATCTCATGGACTATTTTGGCTAAAAAACTTCTAGAATTTTGTTAAACCTGTGTGTTTGAGAGAGAGAGAGAGAGAGAGAGAGAGAGAGAAAGAGAGAGAGAAGATGTCACACTTTGATTTCAGGAGTTGTAATGGGCATGACAATCACAGCAGTGCAACCAAGTTTTTGTGCTGATAGTGCAACTCCTTGAGCATGATTCCCTGCTGATGAACAAATGACACCCATTGCCAATTGTTTTGTGGAAAGCTTTGCCATCATATTGTAAGCTCCTCGAATTTTAAAGGAGAAAATCTGCATGCATTATCAACTACCTCAATTAGATTCTTTTAGTATTAAACATGACAGAGAAAAAAAGGCATTTTTATTGAAATTTTAGGAAGTAGTACTAGTAGTAACTTCGTTTTAGTCAGACATACCATTTATATTAGTTGTTGCTTGAATGTTTTTAATGGCAACTAATAAAATAAGGCTCTATGCAGCACAACTCTTACCCATCAGATTTCTTTTGAATGGTTTAGATTAAAAGGAGGGGTTGGGAGGGGACAGAAATGAATCTAAGTCCAAAAAATGTACACCTATTATGATATTATTGGACCGAAACATTAATGTGGTAATAAACTCATTCTATGTAAAACCTTTTCCTACTTAGGGCCTTTATGTCCAGCTTGCCTAATATATAGGTTTCAAAGAGAAATTATTCATATTAGTTAGAATTATTCTTGTCTCTAACAAGATGTCGTGAACTATTGGGGCAAAAGAATCTAGGCAGGACTTGCTGTAATTTAGTCCCCTGGGACATGTGCGAATTCTATCAAGCCAGAATCCAAATATATAGTAGCTGTCGTTTTTGTTTTAAATAATAACTAATAGAAATAAAGTATGTATACCTGTCTTCATATTTACACTTCTATTATTTGTTTACTTAACGAACCAATAATAAAGTATTTGGTTCAACGCTATAATCGTGCGTATATATATTTATGGTACTATGGTTTAAAGATCCGTATTAGAAGATATTTTTTAAGTTGTTTTAAGATTCAGAAAAGAAAAAAATCTACCATCCACTGCCACTCTATCATGTAATCTTTTATCGGATGGAGGTTAAGAAAGTTGAAGTTCCACCATAAAACTAATTGACAATATGAGGAGTAACCCAACTTACTTATATATGTCCATCAATGTGAGATTCATTCTCAACAGGAGAATACATACTATAGAGTTTTGTATACTTTAAATGGGTTATAAACGACTTATAGCACTCAAACTGTGAACTTGACAACGTTTTTATTTTCTAGATACAAACGATAGTAAGAAAATGAGAACCATACATAGAACCTCATACGTAGGATGAATCTCCTAACAACTTGATATACAAGCCCCTCGAAGCACCGTAGAAATGATTATTAAAACCGAACTCTATGTACTGATGTTAGTTTAGAACAAAAATTATTAGTGAATCCATATTTATCCGTTAACCTATTCCGACATAGAAAAAGTGATGACTAATTCACTAGACCCTCTAACATAGCGTGGACTAATTGAATATCATTAGACCAAATGGTTACAACTAGCAGAATGCATACGAGGAAATATCATGTGCCAAATGCAAAACTAAACAAAAGGAAGAAGAATATTCTCACAGGTTGTAGGTCCTCTCTCTTGAGCCAAATATTAACATGAAGCTTCTCAGAGAGCTTGGAAGCATAGTCCAATGGAGACTCAATGGCAACATCATAAACTTTAGAGGTCAAAATCTTTGTCAAGTAACTCATGGCATCGTGAATATCATCACTACTTCGTTCTCCTTCAACTAATTTATGAGGCACTGCTCCAAGAAACCCACTCTCGTACTGTAATGTCTCCGGGGCCACTATCTTCAACTCCTGCGGTGTCGTTTTGAAGGGACTGAGTGGTAGTTTGGAAGGTTTGATGGAGATTACTTCAGCAGCTGGATTTGTCAGTATAGCAGTGGTGATGCATGGTGATTGGTTTATTATGAGGTGTGGGAAGGATGTTGATGATGAACTATGCTGCCGTACGTTTGTACGGAACAGAGGTGAGGAGGGTGAAGGAGTCAGGCTGCAGAGAGTCTCCATCTTTATAAAAAAAAGAAAATAATGAAACAGACAGAAGAAGGGAGACAGACGAATTAATAGAAGAAGAACTAATGCTACTATGTTTGTATATTTGAGAAGGATTTGGGAACTTTGGAGAGTTGGTATCATTATATAGAGCCAAAGCTAGCAAGCCACGGTAGCACAGTAACATTTCCTTTGTTTAAAAATTTAAATGAATTAATACTACAAACAAAGGGAAAAGGATTCTCACCGGATCCTTTTCATGGGAATCCTAAAGATTCCGTGATCGTGATCGTTCATCGTACATCGTACGGTAAAAAATTATTTCAAAATTAAATATAAATAGTACCTAACGAAAACTAACCGCACAATATACGATGAACAGTCACGATCACGGGATCTCCAGGATCCCCATGAAAAAGATCCGGCAAGGATCCTTTTCCCAAACAAAATGGGAAAGAAAAATGATGCCGGGGATCATTTTGGACATTGATCCAACTTGCAAGCAAATAAGAAAAGAAAAGGTAATCAAATGTGAGCTCTTGATTATATCACATTTTCAAAGAAATGTTTTTTTTTACCTCAGACTCATTAGAGAAAAACTAAACTTATATTATAAAACCAAACAAAATATCACAACTACTCAATAGAAAATGCTAGAAATGTCATATTTTTGTACTACATTTATGTATCAACTGATGTAGCATGTAATGTATGAGAAAAACTTGTGTGGGGCTTGTCTTGCCACTGGATCATGCTGAGTGGCACTACCATACCATTCATAACTTGTCGTGTGTTAAGCATTGTTGCATTAATATAATTTCTTATTTTCAATTTATATCATAATTAATAAACTTAATATAAAAAACTATATGGAAAAAGAAAAATTTTAAAAGGCCCGACTTTGAGGGACATCATAATCGCAACGTTATCTCTCTCACGGCCTTGCATGGTTGCTGGGAAATTGTGTAGAATTTGTGTAATTACTGGTTCAAAGGTTCATTAATCCATCTGAAATGAATTAGATTTTTGACTAACCTCAGTATTTTTATAACTTATCGAATAATTATTATGGTCACATAAATTCTGGTGAAGAACCCAATATTAAAGCCACCTTCCTTCACCAGTTGTTAGCAGTTCCAGTTTTCAAATAGTATGGCCTATTGATGTGAAATTGAATTAGTTATAAGCAATCATGGGAGAGAAAGATGAGAGATGTGGGAATCAGGGAAGGGGAGGTTGAGTAGTAAGGGAGAAGAATCGACGGCATTAGGGACACCGACCGACGAGAGAGAAGAGTCTATGGGCGGGTTTGCAGATGAAGGAACTGGGGTTTGTGAGTTTTATTTTAGCAATTTTAGTTTCTTGAAGAAATAATGCTTTAACTTTTTGATTTTATTTTGACATAAAACGAAAAATTAGAAATCATATTTAATGTTTAAGAGAATATCCATTTACAAACACATGAAAAAAGTATGAAAGATTTTCTATGATACTTAGAAGTATTTGGTATTAATTTTGGACTATTTTATCATTAGATTTTTTTTATCAAAAATATAAAAAAAATTTGCAAGCATAAAAAGTCTCCAACATAGTTGATATGTCACTGCTCTTATTGAAATTCTTGTATTAATTGTAAATATTCTTGATTGATGTTGTGATTATTTTTCTAGGTGTGCAAGACTGGATATGAACTTCACTAAAAAAAAAAAAAAGAGAGAGATAGGTGTATAAAGAGAATGGTAATGTAAAAAAGGAAATTATGGGTTTAAAGGTTTCATTTCTTGTTCTATTACTAGGGAGGGAGGGAAAAGGAAAAGGATGGTGGGGGGAGAAAATGAACGATATAAGGTTTTTTTTTTTTTTTGAGTACATCGATATTTTTGCATTAAAAGAATGGAGAGTTCGGCTAAGCCACACAATGGACAACCTAATTTAGTATCGAATTTGTCATCCACGAGATTTAAATCTAAGATCTCTCACTTTTAAACGAAGAATAATATAACCAAACTGTAATACTAAGTGACAAGTTTTTTTTTATTCTACGGAAAATTAGGGTTTGTGTTGTGTGGGTGTTGTTAAAAAATATTATCATAAATTTCTTTTTCCCAAAATATTATCATAAATTTTAAGTAATATGTATTCTTTTATATTTTCATGTAATAAAATATAAAAAAAAATTAAATTAAATTGGTTATTGGTTATTGGTGGGTGAACTTAGACTTGGTTTTGTGTTTAAATAGAAAGACTCTATTCAGTTTCGCCACTGAAATCGATGGAGTCAATATACCGACTTTTGGCCAACCGACGAAATTATCAATTCATTATTCAATGAGGTCGATTAGTGGCACCGATGGGGACGAGGTCTTGGAACTCCTCGTGCACCAACCCTGCTTTTATTTCTTCTACCTTTCGCAGTTTTGTTGGGTTGCAAATATTTTACCATTGATCAGCATATTTTAACACCAAATGTTGTTTCGCATCAACTTCTCTTGTGACTTGTGAGTTGAGCTAGTCCACGGTCCTCACGGAAAATAATAAAAGAATCATACGTAGAATAATACAATCATGTATACGTATAATCAGTGGCGGATCCACAGTGGGGTCAATGGGGTCGCACGACCCCTTGGAAGCCATGGAAACAACCTTAGAGACCCCTTGGAGCTGCTGGTGCGACCCCTTGGAGCTGCTGGTGCGACCCCTTGGCTGCACACCAAGTGTTCGACGAAAGGTCTGAAAGAACATGGCGAAATTGTACGGATTTGTATCCACCATGAAGGAGGGAAGGTCTCGGCTTGTGAAAGATAATGGCAAACCTGGTAATTCTATTGGACATGGAAGGACATTGTTCGTACCAGAACTAGTATTATCCCGGATGAGATCTTTGTACCCGTTAAAGTAATAGTAGTAGATGTCGAAAACCGTGGCTGGCTGAATCCAAAGCAGAACGCGTGGGAGGTGAAGTTCATGTGCCATGCCTGAGTAGACTAGGCAAGTGTAAGGGTGACCCTCGTTTGCACTTGCGACTACAAGGTCGGTGATGGCTTGTGCTCCGTGGTACCGCAACTCCGACATGTAGTGGTCGATGTTGTCACCGGGCTTAAACCCGTCATCGTACCCATCAGAGAAGGGCGCATAAGTCAATCCATCTGGAATTGAGCCATTGCCTATGTGATGATGAGCTGAGAGACTGGTAACGAAGGTGACATGCGCACATGTAGTGTTGATAAGGCGCTTGGCGTATTGGAGGGAAGGGTTGATGTGGCCTTGAGCCGGATATGTGACAAGTAGAAAGCGGTGTTGCACCATGGCAGCGCATGTGATTGCGGAGGTGCGCGTTGGAGCGTGGAGTTGTTGGAAGTAGAATAAGTAGACTCGATGAAATGACGATATGCATGTCGTTTCTGTTAAAAAAAATTTGCGCGCTGCGCACGCTATCCTTATTGACCCCCCAAACATTATTTTCTGGATCCGCCACTGCGTATAATAATATAATCATGCATACGTACCATGACATGACAAGGAATCTAAATAAATATCCCAACTACCATGTCTCTAACTATATTTTCTAGAACGCCAAATTGTGCTTCCTATGTTTTTTAATAATATAATCCAAAAAAAAGAAATATATAATCCAAAAATCGAAAACATTATACACACAAACTGAAGTTGGAGTTTCTGGGAGGGGAAAAATCGTGTATGGTACCATGGTCATCACAGCGATATCACAATCAACATTGCCGCACCATCATTTATTCCCGTTAGTGTAAATATGTCTCAAAAAATTATATTTATTGTTTTGGTCTTTCAAAACAGTTTTTTAAATGACCACCACTCATCAGTCAATGCAAGAAAATATGGCAAAAGGTATGCATATGTGAATGGAGATTAGTTCCGAATTGATAATCTAACTATGAAAGTAGCAAGAGAAATTTTTCATTTTGCTCGGAATACGAGGGGGTACATCACGTCTTATTAAATAAGTAGCGGGAAATTTTATTTTTATTGTGCCTGCAATACGGGTATAGTGATAAATCATGTATCACTCCATGTTCCGAACACATTGAAATATCTCTCAAGTGGCACAAACCTATAATATACAAACTAGCAGCAGCCTTTACAAGGCAAGTTTTATGAATTACAACAAGATACAAGATCCTATAATCAAGTCCTACAATCAAGGTCTTATACTAGAAAAATAATCACAATATCAAGCAAGAATATTTACAATTAATACAAGAATTTCAAAAAGAGCAGTGACATATCAACTATGTTGGAGACTTTTTATGCTTGCAAAAATATTTATATTTTTGATAAAAAAATCTAATGATAAAATAGTCCAAAATTAATATTAAATACTCCGAAGCATCATAGAAAATCTTCCATACTTTTTTCATGTGTTTGTTAATGGATATCCCCGGTCAATATTTATGAGTGTGAAAATCGAATATTTTAATTTCCATGGATGGCATCACTGGCCAAAACTATCCTGATCTAATGGTAAAAACTCCGAACGAAGTTAAAAGAGTCTCGTTTGATGTCTAGGATTGGGTTGGCTTGATAATCCATTAGATTTAATAAATGTTAAATAGAAATATGAATGTCAACTTGTGCATAAAATTAAAATATACGATTTTCTATTTGCAGACGAAGTGGAAGAATTCAGAGATAAGCTTTAGTACGTAGGCGGTTAAAATGAGGTTCACATTTGTATATGTGAAGAATGATAGCATTGATTGGAAAAGAGTTACGGTTGTTTGTAATAAGAAATATTCTCAAGGTTGTTAGTGGCGTGTCGTGTTAACAATTTTTTTATATTGAAAGGTTGATTAACGTACACACTTGCACGGGCCGTATTCTTGAGAAGAAAAAAAAAATCCTGAATCTCATTGCAAATTAGAGTTTGACCAAAACCTTTCATTTCCTGCAGATATTTATTACATTTAGTGGGGTTTTTCTCATCTCTTTGTCATGCCCGTCTGAAATGAAGATGGCTCGAATGATACCTCATATTTTTCTGTCCCTATCCACTATACACACATTTAAATTCATGCAAAAATCTTCATCACAATCTTGTGTCTAACTTCCACATGTGTCCATGTGACAAATTAGCAAGGGAACAAACTGGTAACAAAGTAACAAATTAGGCCCACAGCAGCACAAATGACCCAAAACATGTGCCAATTAGACTTTCAGTCGGTATGAGTGCAAACTACATCATTCATAGGCCACACACTTAACACCAATGACTACCATTAACAAATTTTAGAAAACTAACAAGATACATGCTGAAATCATTTATGCTCACCAATACAAGCCAAAAATCTCCTAAAAAGTTTCATTTAGCACATGTAAAACCAAATGTGGAAGCGAAACACCATACAACACTTCCCTTCAATATGAATACAAAGATTATAACATCAAGAATATAACTATAGGGACATATCAATGTAATCAAACTATGGGTACAAATTCAAGAATCGAAAAAAAGACATCGAATTTTAGCTTGGAATGGTCGTTGATTCTTCAAATTTCTCTGCAAAAAACTGCACTCGTTTGAATGCTCGTGGATAAAATAAAGTTTCGAATCAAATCTTGGCAAAATTTGAATTGAAGATTCATCAAAGATGATAATGATGAATTTGAATACAAAAATCAAAATCCAAAAACTAAAGAATACCGATTGAATGAGATTATTTTGAATCTTCAGTTACGAATATTCTTCAAAGTTTCTAACTGATGGATAAAATACAAGAATTAAATATTTTAGTAAAATTAAAAATAATAATAAAGCTGACGTGGAAATATGATAGTAGTAAAATGCTGACGTGGACAAAGTACAAACTAGAGATTATGATTAAAAAAACTAAAAACCAACAAGATTTTAGTTAAACAACACTAGTAACTAGAGACCGGATACAAAGTATTGCTCCAACAAACTTGGATGAGCCCAAATCAGCAACTCGTAGATATATTTGTTTGGTCACACATATGGAAAAAAAAAATTATAATTGTAAACGAAGATCCATACATACAATTGATTTGAGATTGTGACTACGGATTAAGCTCGAAAAGAGTATAAGTTCAAAATTGATATCATATTTAATCATCAGCAAAGTTATATTGTAGGCCTTTTATCTCACATCCTACAAATCACGAAACAAAATCATAGCTATTCTTGTAGGCCTTTTTTCTCGTTACCATTATCTAAAAGCCAACCGTTGTGCTCATCTGACGTCTTTCCATGCACGAACGGTTCCTCTTGAACTCGGAGAACACTTCTTCAGCAGTGAGTCGGTCTCCCGACGTCCACCCTACCTGCAAATAATCTGTTACCTACTATGATAACCTTGTAATCTTGCAAATGTTTTTAAATGTTTTTATCCCTACTTTTGCAGGTGGTAAAAATCCTATCAAGTGTTTACATCTGGTGCGAGGATAAACGCTTTTGATTACTTGAGCTGCAAGTCTGTTGCAAATATAAACTACATTTCAGCCACCCAAAATTGACTACAAATGAACTCTTGTGCTCTTATTACGATTTGACTACCGGATCACTACAATTATAGCTCCTAAATGACAAGCACGTATACCATTTACCATAAGTTGTTTCTCCTCTTTCCCCACAAACCAAAGCCTTGCTCTGAAGTGCTAAGTATTACAGGTGCTGCAGATAAGGTAGTTGTCCATGAGCCTCAAAGCAGCAACTGTTTCTCCATTGTTAGTTCTCGTCTCCCGGATGCCTTGTGTCTCTGATTTCTTAATCGCAAGGGTGGTCATCTTTCCAAGTGTACTTACATGTTACATCTGTAGATTTATTCTCTCAGATATTCTCATGATATCTGAGTAAATCCTATCACCTCCGGTCTGTGCACCATTTGCTCCGGCAGCAACCCTGAGAACATCTTCAATTAATGCAACGTTTCCCATGATGTCAACATGTGCACCACTGTCTATACCCCTCCCCTCAAGGAGACTAGCAGGTGGCTTGTGCCGGTACTCCCTTATGTAAGTAGCAATACCAGATGGGTTGAATCTCGTTCTTCCTCTCCATCCTTTGGCACACATGAATCCTGCACTCAATACAGGCACACTATCGTCACCATCCACAAAATGTATTCCATTTTTCAGACAACTTCCTACCTCTCCATCTGCTGAGCCATCAATCCGGAATGGAATGCTCTTGCACTTGTTAGAAGGAGACATCTTGTATACATATGATCTTTCAGTGGGGATTCCAACGCCATATAAACAGTATATTTCCATGTTTGGAGCAACCGGTAACCTAAAATAGAAAAGGCAATCAAATTAATCATTAATGCCACTAAGGTTAGTGGCACCCAAAATAAGCAAACGAAAGCTACAGAGAGAAAGAGACAAGGAAAATAAGTGTACAATTCCAAAATTTATGTTTTAGTTTCGATAACTATGCATACTCTTTGAAATAAGTTCAATGCGGTATTTCTTAGCACTTGTGATTCACTTCAACCAAAATGTTGATAACAAACTGGAGACTGGACCATAACATCATTTGGCAGCAGAAATGTGATGTTTGTAAGAGAAAAAGAAGGGATCGATTCGTTGACATTCAGAAATTAGTATGAATAGTTTTAGAAATTGAGAGTAAAGAGAAGAGCCCCGCTGCTCAATTTTTAACCAAAATTCTATCAGAAAGTGCTGAAGAATGTTTATGCTTACTTGGTCTCTAGTGGATTGGACCAGTACTTGTAATGGGCGTATTTAGGATCATCAAGGTTATCAGCTATCCCATGAGAGAAGTGAGCCTCAGCCCGTCGCATCAATTTTGGAGCCACAAAACGTAGTAGATCAAAAAGTGTTTGAGCTGTGTAAGCCTTATTTTCTGTAATTCTTCTGATGCTTTCACTGCTTACCTCATCATATTCAGTCCACACAGCTCCACACGATGACTTGGAATTTGTGGCCAAATCTTTGTGTATTAGATCCTGTCAAACAATTTATTAGAACCATCCTTATTTGAGGAAGACCATCCAACTAATATATCTGCATTGAAATGACAGACCAGAAAGCACTGACATTCAGTTAAGGTAATATGAAAAAGAATCGCTTTTAAGTTGATTGAGTTCAAAGGGGAATTCGTCCTGGCATGCATCTACACGTGTTTGAATCCATATATGTGCAAGCATAGAGCTAACCCTATCAAGTTCTGTTATGAAAAACATTCTGTCTTTCATTAGGAAATGATAAATAGACAAAGTTGAAAAAAGTGTTTTTGAAAGTAAATGCACAAGATGTTTTATCTTGTGTGAAGCTATGTAATCAAATGTAAACCCCTTTTTTCCTTAGCAAAAAGGTAACATCATATGGTTAACAATATCAACCAAGATAGAGGTATAAATGTGACTATGATAAGACAACACGCAAACAAAGGATCTACAAGTATTCACTACCTAGAGAACGATTTGTGTAAGAGGTTGTTTCTAGACACGACCGCAAGACTCAGTCATGTAAAAAATAGAACAACAGATAGTTAAGAGAGTACCTTCAAATCAAGCCTAGGAAGCTGTGAAGAAGATAATTGTGAAGATTCCTTGCCAAAAGAGATTATTCTTCCATATTTCACAGGTTCTTTTACTTGGAAAACTCTATTTCCATCATTGCAGCTGAAATTGTTGTCACCAGAAGTGGACTGTAGATATCCTTTCTTTGCCCGGTCACAGCTCTGCCCATCTTCAGGAGACCAATCCAAATTGCCCCAGATGGCTTCTCCACCTTTTGGCAATACGGAAACTATGGAATCCCAGGTTCGACATGCCCGCATGACGTGCTCAAAGGTTTGAAGCCCAAGAAATTCAGAATCTAAAACACCCGGAGCCATAGCTCTTCAAAGGACAATATTCAATTCCATTATTCAGTGGTCATGTTATCATATGGCATTGAAAATCTTTAAGAATTTGAACACATCACATATTACACCACATGATAGATTACTGAAACAATTTCAACATAATAAATTCTAGTTTCTTATACTGTGTAATACAATTTTAAGAATCCGAATGCCAATTCACATGAGGGATAGACTGCAAAGACAAACCTGATGTACGCGACATCTTTACCCTCAGCAGAAAATATATTACTAACAGCTTTTGGAACACCAAGAAATGCTGGACCGATATTCATGATTGCTTTAATGTGCTCGGCACACCAGCTTGGACCACCACCACCACCTATAGGAGGAGGTGATTCAACCCATTTCATGAAGTGGAGAAAATAAATTGCACCCATAGAATGAGGCACCACAACCACTTTCTTATATCCATTTGTTACGTACATAAGCTCAATTTTACTCTTCAATCTACTAAGAGCTTGGTCCCGAATCTGCTTTTTCCCAATTAGAAAATAGATATCAGTGGACTCAGCTTAGATATTCAGCCTTTTGTTTTAGTACTCATGCTTCGCTACAAGGAAGCATATGCAGAGAGGAAAAATATAAAGGCATATTTGGACTTTCTAATACTTGTGCTTTTTTACAAGGGAGACATATTTGGACTTTCTAATGCTTATGCTTCGCTACAAAGGAGCATATGCAGAGTGAAAAATATGAAGACATATTTGGATAAAAGATAATGAAATGATCAATTGTGCTTCATATAGTGTTTTGAAACAGAACATTTAACGACATTGAATTAGTACAATGACAAATGGAACAACAACGCAACAACCATGCGTTCAATAAACAGATGATGTTGGAGTTCTGAAAGAAAATAAGCCACTGGTATTACTGATATAATGATTGAAAACAAGCTTTGTGCAAATTTAAGTCCAAATTTTAGCCACAAGTGCTATCTAACTAATTCGATTTTAACGCTATATGTAGCAAATGAGGATGATAAAAGATGCAGGAAAACAACTTTACCTCTGTATTTTGGAAAGATAGCCGCCAATCATACGCGGCCATATGCATATTCTTCCCTTCGTAACCAATTTTCGCCAAGTTTTCGATCAAAACAGCCCAAACAAAATATCCAGGAGCAAAATAGTCAGCTGCAACAAGTCCCGGAACTGCCCTGACTCGAATTCCCGGAGGATCGAGCCCTGTTTCATTGTGCAGAGACAGATGCTCCAACCAACACAAAGGCCTAACTTGCAAACAAAAATCACACCCAAATTCAGTCAATCAACATCAAACCATCATAGATATTTAAATGTAACACAATTATCAAACCAACCAAACCTTTTGAAGATTTCAGTGAAACCACCACCCCAAAGCAGCTTTCGAAAAAGCCCCTCGGCGCAAGGCCTGCCTTCCCAGAGCTCGAGGCCACCGGTCACAATGCCGGGGACAAGAACAACTGGGTGAAGGGCAGTCAGGCCTTCACCTTTAAGCCTTGTCCCTGGAGATTCCGGCACCTGAAAGCCGGTCAAAGTGACCGGCAAGCTGTGGTACAATAACAACAGAACCCACCAAGCAGTGCACATGTACCCAATGACCCAACAGCAGCTATCTATGCACCTCCACCCCCTCTGCTGCTTCTTCCTCTTCCATTGCTTCTTCTCCACGTAAATCTCATCTGTCCTTTCAACTTCTGAGGTCTGAAAAGATCGAAACTTTACAGAAGGGGAGCTCACAAGCTCAACGTAGCAGAGTTTTCGAAACCGGAGAATCGATCTCGAAGCCATGGCGGGCCCAGAAAGTTGATTTTTTCACCAAAATCAGCAGGAACAAGAGCAACCCATCAAAGAAAATTGAGAGATTGAGGCAAAGATTGAAGCTTTGGGGTGGATTATAGAGCAGAAAAAAGTTATGGGTTCACTTGCCGCTGTGAAAAAGGTAAAACCACGTGGTGGGAGACAGAGATATGGTTGCAGTCTGCCGTTGGGCGCACGCACCAGAAACAAACAACCCAAAAGAAAATTTGGTTTTCTTCTTCTGATTATTTGGCAAAACATAAAGATGGTGAATCCAAAAGACGCACACCTAAGACTGTTGGGTTTTGCAGAGAGACACTTGTCCTGGCGTTTGCATGCAGAGCTTTATCAGCTGTCAACATTTTGGGTGCATAGAGACGTTTTCTTCTCTGCTATGGACTTTTTGACCTTTTGCTATCACTACCACCGCCTCTGCCTTTGAGGACTGAGGCCCCGGAGAAAGGGGCAGGGGAGGGAAGGAAAGCCCTTCTTTTCCTGGGTTTGCTGTGGAATGGGATTCCCGAGGTAGGCAGTAAGAGTGGCCTTTTGTTTGGGGAGGTGGATTGTCTGCCTCTCATTTCCATATTTTGTCTATCCCTTCCTATTTTGTTTGGTCATGGTTAAGTCACGTTAATATTTTATATTCCTATTACTTTTTGTTTTATTATTTTTATAAAAAAATCAATATAAAATATTGACGTGGTTTAACCGTGACCATACAAACAGTAAGAGATGAAAAGAGTATGGAATGGAAGGCCAGACAATCCACCTCCTTTGTTTGGAGGGTACGAGTGGGAGAGAAAAACAGAGATAATCCAAGGGAGGATGGGTGGGTGTGTCATAGAATGGGGGGTGCACCCCCAAATCATAGGGAGGGATTTAGCGCGCACAACGAAAAACACAGATGCCCAAAATGTATGTATGACTAGCCGATGGAGCCATAGTCCACGGTGAAGGTGGTGCTAGCTAGTAAGAGGTTTCACAAATTCTCACATTGTTTAAACCAATACAACTATATACAAATACAAATAGAGAAATGATATTGAATCTCGTCTATGATAAAAGTGACATTTCATCTCAATATGCTTTGTTCTTTTATGAAAAATCGAATGAGCACCTACATTTAATACGACTTGATGGTCATAATGTAATGTGCAGTTCCTAACTGTAGATAAGCAGGCCTTGTAAAGCTCACAACAAGTGCTCGCCCCGACTCCATATTCAGCTCTTGCTAAAGAATAGAGATCGTATTTTGTCTCTTCGCCCTCCAAAACCTCAATGAATTTCCAAAAAACAAATACGATATTCAGTAGATGTTCTCTGAGTTGTTGCCAATCGAAGTCACAAAAAGGCATCAACTCCAAGTCATTATGAGCCAGAAAGAATAGTTCTTATCTCTGAAAGTTTGCTCATAATGGCCTCCTTGATAGGGAGGACTAACTTGGATAACTCTATTCACTAAATTGAAGGCTTTTTGAAGGAAAAAAAAATGGATTAGAAGTTCCGTACTTTATGCAAGTTGAAGGTTACTTATAACAACTATCCTTACTAGTCCCCACAAAAAATTGGAGGATTAAAAAGACAACTTTTCTTCATGAGTAATCTTTAACTTGGACAAAATAGGAAATGTGTCATCCATTTCTCCTTTCAAAGTGTCTTCAATATAGTGAATTGTTTTTCCAGCTCATGATGAGTTATCCTAAGTCTAGTAGGAATTATAGTCTTAGAGGATTAAATTGTTTTCCTAATTGGAGTGGCTTTCCCAACTTGAGTTGGTTTCATAATTGGAGAATGAGTCATAACTAGATTTCAATCAAGATTAGTATTCCTTATTGAAGAAGATCTTTATAGGCTTTATTATGTCTATATAAAAGACCTATTGCACTAGTTTTGAATTGGAGCAAAAGAATTATTTATAATACTCAAGGAGAGAATGGCAAAATGTGTGCAAGAGAAAAGAAAAGAGATGAGAGTGTATTTCTTGTGCTTGTTCTTTCAGGTTTTTCATTAAGTTTTTAATTGTAGAGACTTGGTAAGATTATTCGTTGTACTCATTCTTGATACAGTGAAATATTGTTTGTTGCTGCCCCGTGGACGTAGGCACATAGCTGAACTACGTAAGTTCTTGGTGTTATATCTTGGTAATTTTGTATTCAGTTTTTCGAGTTTATCTTGGTTATTTTGTATTCATTACGAGATAGAATGGATCTCCTTGAATTCATTCATCACGTTTTTAATGTGAATAACGAGACATTGCTGCAGGCGGTAGATCCACAATATGTTTCATCTCAGGTTTGTGTTCAATTACAACCTAATACAACATCTTTAAAATATTTCAATCTCATATATATATATATATATTCATTTCAATGTCATATCCGTTACATAATCTGTTAAATTAACTGTTAAGTGATGAAGTGATAAATATAGAATTTACATTTTTAGTGGCGTGGATGCAACTTTCCAGCTTGTGAATAAAAAAAACAAAGAACAAAGTTCATCTAATAAATAAAACCAATTTAAATATAAAACTAATCTAAAAGGAAAATTACAAATATACAAAGGGCATACATCTTCTTCTTTACCTGAGGGGCTTGTAGTTGAATATCAAAGTGCGCAACGAACAATACTACAAAATAATAGGAATATTATTAAACAAACGAGAATGCCGGAACGGCTACAAAACCCTAAGAGACTACATTGTGAATGACTTATTCTCAAACTAAATTCCAAGCTCTATTTATAAAGCAATAAACCTAAGAAACCCTAATGCGCAAATGCCAAAAATACCCTACTACAAAATCAAATCAAATCTCTAATTAATTTCCTAAATAAACCTAATAAATTCCAACACTTGTTGGCCGACGGTAGTGTTGTGGGGGTCCCTGAAATTGGAGGTCTTGCTATTTGAATAAATTGAAGAATGAGAGACAATCGTTGACTACGAGCCATCCTCAGGGACAAAGGTGCGAAGGCCACCGAAGCCAGCATGGCATTGAGGTCAAGAAAGAATGAGGCAAAGTCATTTTGGGTGAGAAAGATTGGGGTGGCTTGGAAGGTCCTGCTGATATCGTTGTTGTAGCCGTGGAGCATAAAGATGATGCCACGTGAATGGTAGATGAGGATGTTAAACTTTATATATTTCATAAACAACTGAAAACACCAACCTGAAAGAATTCATAGATGGTAAAGATGAATCATCTTGACTGAACCGTGCGGAATAGGCTCAACCATGAACGGACTTCTCCTACAGCGGAAATCATATTGGAATCATGCGGAATAATATGCTAGTTGACCAAAGTCTTCTGCACACTCAACACTCCTTTATACTCGAAGTAATGGGGTGTTCATATAAGTTTATGTGTGTTGTGAGCAAGGACCTTAGCTTTGTATTTATATGGAATTAACCCTAATGAATCTTCCCATAATAATGTCATTAGGATTCCTTGCAGTCCAATGATAATTGATACACCAAATCTTATTCCAAATAGGATAGAATTAGGAGCCTTTATTCCCCAAGGAAATCCGAATATATTAACTTTACTTGGGGTACAAGCTATAGCTATTAACTAAATCCTAATCTTATTTATATTCCAAGCAATCCTTAAATTAATTTTGTAGACCTATTAACCGTTGGATTATGGTCCAACGTCCAACATTCTCCCACTAGGTCAAACAGTCAATTCATAAAAGATCTTTAAAGGATTTATAAGCAAGATTACTTTATTGGCCAATGAATTAGTCAAGCTAATAAGCTTCCTACATGTTCTGTCAAATAGAGTTCACTTATCTAGAACTATTGGAGCATATGAACTTGGTAGCATCCATGAGCTCTTATAATCACTTAAATAAGCTCTTTGTTCACATGAAACATATTGTGAACACGAAAAATTCCTGAAACGAAAGAGACAAGAACAACGTGCACAAAATAATATTTTGTATTTGATGATTTTGGGTTACAATCTCTCTCAAATTTGATCCTCTGATTTGATCTCCGTAAGGTGTGTATTTGTGGATGTGCGATTGATCCAAGGGTCGTCGAGGCTTGATCTTGGATGAACGGTTGAAAGTTTCTTCAAGGGCCGTTGAGGCTTGATCTTGAATGACGGTGATGAACGGATCTTCAAGGGCTTTTGGGCTTGATCTTGAAGAACAGTGATGAACAGATCTTCAAGGGATTTTGTACTTGATCTTGAAGGACGGTTGGATGCGTGGATTTGTCGACGTTGTTGATCCAAAGGGCCGTTAGGGCTTGATCTTAGGATGAACGGATGATGAACGGATGATGAACGATGAACACTTTCTTCAAGGGCTGTCGGGGCTTGATCTTGAATTGGTGGAAGTTCTTCAAGGGGTCGTCGGGGCTTGAGCTTGATGAACAGCGGATGAGCGGATTTTCAAGGGGCCGTTGGGGCTTGAGCTTGATGAACAGTTGATGAACGGATTCGTTGATGTTGTCGATCCAAATGGGTCGTTGGGGCTTAATCCTTGAAGATGAACAGTTAATGAACGATGAACACTTTCTTCAAGAGGTTGTTGGGGCTTGGGCTTCAAGGCGGATTTGGCGAAGAACGAAGAGAGTTTTCTCGATCCTTCGGATTTTGCTTGAGAGCTTTATAGTTTCAAAGCTTCAAGGTTTTGGTGTAATATCAATTGGTCAAATGAAATAAATGAAATTGGCTTCTATTTATAGAATTTTCCAAGGCCTAATTTTGAATATAATATTCCAGATGAAATAAGTCGTTTCTACCAGGTGTTGACACGTGTCCTGTTTGATGACTTTTCCGACTCATTTCAATTTTTCGTCGAGTCACACGCTACGTGTAAAATTTATGTAATACATGAGCGTTGAAACTTTGATTTATCGGTCAACATATATTTACCAAAATTTCGATGTCTACAAATGCCCCCACTTTAAGGCGCGTCGTATACATGTGCTTGTCGCGTGTAGGAGATGCGTTTTGAAGTCCCTTATTGTAGATATCGATCCAAGGGCCGTTGGGGCTTGATCTTGAATTGGACTGGAAATTTCTTCAAGGACCGTTGAGGCTTGATCTTGAATTGGACTGGAAATTTCTTCAAGGACCGTTGAGGCTTGATCTTGAATTGGGCTTAAAGTTTTCTTCAAGTGCCGTTGAGGCTTGTTCCGGAATTTTATTTTTTTTGAAATTTCTTCGAGGGCCGTCGGGGCTTGATCTTGAATGAAACTGGATCACGAGGAGCTTTACGTGGTAGATGGTCTTTGGCTCTGGTAGTGGACGAATTGCACGTATTATGTTGCTCTTGTTGACTTTCCACAGCTTTGATCTTGAACTGGGTTGGAGGATTTTCTGGTTTCCTCCAATTGTTTGACTTTCCACATGCTTATTCTTGAACTGGGTTTGTAGTTCTGAGCAAGGAAGAGGAGAGTTCCTTGTGCTAGTGATTTGATGGCATTGTACGGCGAGGCTTTGCTCTTTGGCGAAGTTGCCCTCAAAATGTTGTTGAAGCTTCTCGAGTTCTTCAACTCAGACTCATTCTTCTCTCTAATTCTTCAACTCGGACTTCTTCTGCTGAGTTGATTGTGCATGCCGCATTTCCTTATTTGTTCTCCAGGCAGATGTGGTAGCTTCTCGAGTTCTTGGTTTCAACTCAGACTCATTCTGCTGGGTTGATTGAGTGTGTAGGCAACATTCTTCTCTGCTTGTTTCTTATGCACGGCAGGTAGGCACGAGGTAGAGGTGATGGTATGTTTCTTTGTTCAATCTGTCCAAGTGCCGATCGATTGCTTTCTTTCTCCTTGTCTCGTAGGCAATAGCAAGGGTAAAGGAAAAGCATGCCATGATATATCTTTGCCTTTGACTCTGATGATATGAGATACTTTTGCTTTTGAAGAAGTATTTTTCCACAGGTTTATTCTTGAACTAGGCTGGGGAACTTCTTAGCAAGGAAAATGAGACTTGATCTTGAAGATGAATTAGCACGTTGTCTCCACATGCTTCAAGGTATCATTTTCACTTGCCTTATCTGTTCTCCAAGCAGATGTGGCATCTTCTTCGGAAGTACATCAGCAGTTGAAGATGAGCACTCGAGAGCAATGCTAGGTAAGCAATCAGGAACGAGTTTCAGGCAGTCGGTTCTTAGATCGGAAGATTGACACCAAGTGTTGGCTGATTGCTCGCTTTCTCCTTGTCACAAAGACAAGGAAAATGACAGGGAGAAAGCATGATATGAGATACTCTTGCTTTCCACCTTCATGATATAAAATACTTTTGCTCTTGATGACTTGTTTGCAGAGGTACCTCAAGGGATGAGGAACACTGAATGACTCGAGAGGCTTCCTTAGGAATGCATTTTCGGAGATGAAGAGAGGTTGAGTATGTCTGCCTTGCTGTGAAGGTTGACATTTATAGGGATTTCTTCATAACTGGTACCGGCACTATTCTTTTACTCGTATCGGCAACCGTTGGATGATTAAACTGTTGGAAGTATGCCCACAAAGCCACTCATTTGATGTAATAGCTTTTTGGAATACTTAATATGTTAAACTTTTATATGTTTAACGGAAGGGCAATACTTATTGTTAATCACTATTTATTGAATCATGTGTTTAATCAATAAGAGAATCCAAGGGATGTATTTGACATAAGAGATAAGTGATCTAATGAGTTAGATTAAGGAGACCTTTCTCTTATGTTCATTCCTAAAACGTTCCTAGCCATAGGATTGCCAATTGGGCATTGACAATCCGCTAAGGTTAGTATGTGTTATGTTGACTCAAACGTGAGTATGAACTAGTCTCAAGTCATTTGGTGTTGGACACTAAGACAAACACATAGGTGCTCGAAAGAGTAATCGAGTACACTGAACTGCGATTAATGAGAGTTCAAACATACATGTCATGTACGAACTCTAAGGTTACAATATGCAAAGTAGTCCTTAGACCTGAGGCATCATAGATGTCTAATGGTTAGGTCCTTGATCTTTGATCATGACAAAGGCATTCCCTCGGATTGTCCACGGCATTGTTGGGGTCATGTGATCTAGTCATGTAGGCATATGAATGCACAACAAGGGATCTCTAACCTTCCATGGTGGAAGGAGTATACTCTAAAATATGATTCTAAAGTCTTTGGCCAAAGCAAATGAATATGACTAAGGAAGATGTTCCAAATCATATTCAAGGGAATCATATAAGAAAGTATCACATTGGATAGTAGACATGAAACAAACTATCACTTAAAACAATGTGGTTAAGAGTATTGTATTAGAGAAGGACCGTATTGCATTGTAATTGTAACTGGATAGGTTCTCCAACCAATTCTACTTAGCTTGGGTAACCATGACATACTGCTAGGTGTCACTCATGGTTTGTGGAAGCCCTATTGATTAGCAAACACTAATCATCAAAAAGGGAGAATTGAAATGTGGTTTCAATTCACAATCGATAGTTAAGAGTAACATCGCCCACTGCCTCGCTAATTGGAACCTAATGGATCGCACACCAAATAAGGATATATGTGAAGCAATTAAATGAAATGGATAAGCAATTAAATGGTTTAATTGAAGAATGGTCAAGATTAATTAATTAGTTAATTAATTATACGAAATGTTCGTATTGGGCTTTTAAGTTGGTTTTAGGGCTTCGGGGCCCAAAAGTGTTTTGGTCCACAAGGCCCATTATGTTTAAGTTGTATGACAACTAAAACAAAATGGGCAATAAGCCCAATAACCATATAGGCCAACCATTTAGGGTGAGGGTATGCAAGTTTGCTTAATTGCAAGTTTGCCACTCACCTAAGAAATGAAGTATAAATTCATCTTTATAGCTTTGTTTTCAATTAGGGTTTTCTAAGCTACTTGGGGAAAGTTATCTAGCAAATTTACTTCCCTAAGTGATCCATTTTCATCCTCACAAATTACATCCTTGGTGAAGAGACATAGAGACATCAAACTTTTGGTGTTTTGGAGAACTAATCCTCAAATCCTCAAAGAAGCAAAGGAGCACTAAAAGGAGGAAAATCACAAGGAAGATCCAAGGAGCAAGGAGGTGACTTGAAGGCCCTCCACTTGGGTGAATCCCTTGTGTAATCAAGGATGAGCTTCAAGGGTAAAGAATCTCTAAATTCTTAATTATCTTTAATGTTGTTAAAGAGTCTTTTGGTTCACCATATACTAGGCTTTGAAAGTCATGGGTTTCATGAATTGTTTTTGGATGCATGCCTACTTTAAAGAGTTAATTGTTAGCATATGTATTCAAATGTTCATACATGTTCTTAGCTAGGACAAAATTTTTCCTTCAAGTGGTATCAAGAGCCTAGGTCTAGTGTATGGTGGATCCTTTTGGGTTTTGTGATTTTCATGTTTTATGATTTAAATGTTGTAAATGTTACAAGCTTTGTTCTTGCTTTGAATATAAATTTTGCTAGAAAATTTAGCATCTCAAATGTTGTAGATGTATTTCATTTAAGCATGAATATTGGAACTAAAAATTTGGTGCCATGTATTTTGAGTTTACATAAGTGTTCTTCAATGTTCTTGGAGTTCTTGCCAAGAACAAAAAGTTTTGAAGTTTTGATTCAAAAAGTTTTATGTTTTTACATAAAGTTTTGATTTAATTTTAGTGGGTGGTGGTTAATGATTAAGTAATTTTAATGGGAGACAAACTTTGTTTTAAAGAATGACATAAATCATTTCTTACAAAATTTTATTTCATCTTTACCTCACCTAACATAACCCACTTACAAAACTTTGTATAAAATTTGAAATTTTCATCACTAAAACACTATATGGCCGGCCACCCCTTTAAAATAGGGTATTTTTGGGTGTTTTGTGCACTTACATAAAGTTTTGATACTTTTGTGTATTTGCATTTTGGCCCAAAAGTTTACGTTTTTACGTTAAGGTCCAAAAACTTTAAAGGACAAATTGTTTTGCTGCTTTAATGATGTTTTTGACATTATTAAAAATGTTTGGGTTCTAAGTTGTAATTACATGAAGTTGTGGACTCTTGTGTTTTTACAAAGTGACCCCAAAAGTTTTTGTTTTTAGAAAATGGCCCAAATTAGATGAGAACAAAATGGTTTGTCTCTTTAAATGAGAATTGGATTTTCATTTTATTTAGTTCCATTTAAATCAATTCTATGGATCCGAAAACCAATTGTTTTAAAGTTGTTTTCTTAATTAAATGTGTTTGATTAAGAGAAGGGTGATTATGAACCAAATGCCTCGATAATTGAGCTATGTGATTGGCCGCTTTACATTATGAATGTTTGGGCTTGGTAGTGTAGATTTGAATGTAATTTGATTAATTCAATTGTTGTAAATGGACATAAGTCCATCATTTATGTTGTAAAAGGGCATAAGCCCTTATTATTATTTCATGTATTCCTTTTGTTTAAATGTATGCAAAATGGAATAGTTGGGTCCAACGCCCAATAGGAAATAACGGTTTAATTGGATTAAACGCGTAACTAAAATCAACAACTACATACCTTAGACCCAAGGTCCAACACAAGGCTCGTGTTGGATCAAATCAAACGGTTCATAATCATCCTAAAACCTAATATGACTATATAGTCCATATGAGGATGCAAAGCATTCGTTAGTAGTTCCATATAGTCTCGCTTGTTTCAACGAAACAGTGGGAGTATTATATACTACTAATTCATATAAACTTGGACCAATGGTTGTGATAGGCCCAAGTTCTTTTAATGTGATTAAAATGTTTTGATGTAGCCCAACGCTATTCCCTCAACAAATGAATATTAAGTTGATAAGCGAGAGATGTTTAGAATATCTCTTCGTAGGCCTTCCACCGTGGTGGGCTTCAATCGTTTGTGACTCGTACACCGTATTCGTCCAGTTCTGGGGTATACAAAGTATGTGCTTACATTCAGGAGAAGCCCATAAACATATGATGAAGTGAAAGTAGGCAACGAGTATGGCCAATATGATATTCTTCTGAGGCCATTCTTGAACCCCTATTTGAACTAGCATGGTGGGAATGACTTAAACTAAGTGCAATGATGCCAATAAGATATTCTTCTGAGGCATCATTCTCTAGAGGCCGAACTAGATGGGTAATTACAAAAGGTTGTAAATGAATAATGCGTTATTCTCTCATCATTATTTTTGCTAACCAATAAGATATTCTTCTGAGGTGGGCTTGGTAATGGTGAGTCTCCCATAACCCACTAAGAGTTCAATATAACTCTCGAATTCTATTGAGGGATGTGGAATTTGCCAAAAATGGTGGGTGATACTATTTGATTAAAAGACCCAATCAAAATAGTTTTAAACAACAATGCTAATTCGATTTCTGTTATGTTATGTAGTGAACGACATGCCTAAAATTATACCCACCATTATACTTGACAAAAAGGGCCTAAAGGGCCAACGTTTCCTTGCTTGGTATCGCCACATTGAGAATGTCTCAAAGGTGAAAGACATATTGTATGTACTTAAGCAATCTCCTCCTCATGTACCTCCTACGAAACTAGCTTCAAATGAGGAGTGTCAAAATTATGTTAGACACTATGAGGATGACTTACAAGCCAAATGCTTAATCCTCACTTCACTTAGTGAGGAGCTTATGAAGCTACATAAGCACATGGACACTTCTTGTGCCATGGTTGAAAGTTTGCATAAGATGCATGACATTGAGACTAGTAATGTACGATTCTCAAATATTTGTAGTCTAATGAATGCCAAAATGGCAAAGGGGACATCGGTCCATAAACATGGACAAAAGATGGAAAGGATCTTTCAAGATCTTCAAAGTTTAGGAACTTCCATCGATGGGAAAATGGCCCAAGACTTTTTCCTTGCATCTCTCTCGGATGATTTCACTAAGTTTATCGTAAACTATAAAGTGAATAGATTCGATCATTCCTTGAAAGAGATGATTGACATGTGCTGTAAATTTGAAAAAGGTTTCAAAAGGGACAGTGGGAGTGAGAATGCAATAATAAGGAAAAGGTTACATAAGAAGAAGGCAAAGAAATCCAAGGGAACATGCTTTCATTGTGGAAAGGATGAACGTTGGAAGAAGAAATACAGGGTGCGCATTGCGAGCCTTATGACAAGGACTTTTGAAGAGACTATTTCTGTCATAGAGAGTGCTTTTACAGTGGGCTCCAATTCCTGGATATTTGATTCAGGCGCTAGTCAACATATCTGTAATTCGTATCTCCTAATGGTCCTCTTACAGTTGGGGATTCTATGATGATGAACGATACAATCACTTCGGTGGTGGCCAGAAATCTTCTCACTCCTAGAGACACTAGGATACTTTCCAGGCGGTCCGACGAGCTGGCTGTTCAGGACTCTCTGGCCTATAGCGTCCGATGTGCAGGCTCAGTTTCAAACATGGGTCAACGCCTTCTTGCTCGATCTCGTCAGGTTGAGTCGTTAATGGCTGAGGTGGCCAGTCTTCGGCAATATGTCAGAGTGCTTAGGCACGAAAATAAAGAGTTGCACATGCTCGCAACTAATTACTCAACAAGCATGAAGAGGAAGTTTGACCAGCTGCAGGAGTCCAAAGTTCGGATTCAGAGTGATCATCAGAGGTTTGTGGCGTTACTCCAGCGGCAACTTCTGCCTTTGTCCTCTGGCACTTCACCAAGTGTTGAAGCTCCGAATAATCAATCTCTGGTGCTTCGTCTTTCTGGAGCTCCGTCGAGTGATAAGGCGTCACCTGATCATCCTTGAAGATCCCTTCTTGTAAATGTGATTTGACTTTTTTTTATTTTTTTTTAGGTATGTATAATGCAAATTTATGTAAAATTTCCAGAAAAATATATATAAAATGGACTTTATTTCTCTTAATGCATTTGTTTTTCTTTTTTTTTTTTTTTTTTTGCTGTATACATACATATATTATGCGCGCGCGCGCACACACACATATATATATATATATATATATATATATATATATATTTTTTTTTTTTTTCCGATGCTGGATGCACCCAAGACATATGTACATATATAATTATAATATCCGCTATCTTTTGGTGCTGGATGCACCACCCAAAACATATATATATTATTTTCTTTATCTTTCGGTGTTGCACCCCCTACTTCTTTTTTCTTTTCTTTTCTTGCACATGGTGCCAGATGCACCATCATTCTTTTATATTATTATTTTTTTTCTTTGCTTTCGGTGGTGCTAATCCACCACTTTGCTCCACTATCCCATTTTTTAATATATTTTTTTATATAAATTTTGATGATGGGATGGGGAATTTGCAGGGAATGACGAAGACAGACGGAGAGCTGGAGTTAAGCTTGGTGGTAGTGCAACGCGTCGAGCTTCGCGACCGGCTAGTCGTTTGACGGCGGTCACTGAAGTTCTTCGCCGATTCAAAGGCAGCAGCAGAGGCAAGAAGACGGAGGAGGTCTTTGGGTGTGAGTTAACAAACTTTGGTTTTGTTAATCACATTCAAAGGCAGCAGCCATGGCAGAGGTGCAGAAGCAGCTAGAGCTTGAGGCAGAGTGTAAGGCGTCGAGCTTGATGACGGTCACTGAAGTTCTTCGCCAACTTTGATCATTGTGGTGACGTTGCCATGTTTTGCCATGTTTTGCCATTACTTGTTGCTGTACAATGGCTGTTACACTGCCGTTGCCGAGCTTTGAGTCAAGAAGCGCGCTGCCCGTGCTGATGTTGCCGATGCGATTGGGGATGAGGAGTTGACAGCTTGAGGTAGTTGCAAAACGTCAAGCTTCATGACCGGCTAGTCGTTTGACAACGGTCACTGAGCACAGCCGCTGCACACCTGTTGCAATGCCTGCAGTCGCGGAGGAAGCAAACTTGGCAGATTTGTTCTCTTCACCCGTGGATATACCTGTTAAGCTTTGCAGAGACTGATCAATCTTTCAACACGCCATCACTGCTTCCATTGCGTGAACTCGGACATGTTGCTGCATGCTTTTTTTTTATTTATTATTTTTTTAGGAATGAAGTAGATCAAGGTCTTTCTCATCCACGACTCCAACATCCCCATCGGTTCCCGAGTACTTGTCGACCACGCTCTACGACTGCACGAGCTGTTCGTCAATCATTGGCAGCTGATCGACCGACGTCGCAATCCTTAAGCTCGACACGTGTGTCAACACAAACTACTCGTATAGAGAATGTTCCACAATGTCGGCTTTGAACACGTCGAACCTGTAATCGTGATCTTCTTTGCTCACGCATGACTTGCCGTATTTGTGTTTGAAGGGCGAGAAGTGCTGCTCGGCTCCAATCAGAATAACCTTGTACGAACCAAACCCAGACATCACAGAAACAATCTTTGCAGCCTCCGCACAGGCTATGAGTGTGTGGATGAGTTGGACGCCGGTTTTTTTGTGAGTCGACCAGGACCAGAGGCCGAGTCGGGTCGGATATAGCGTCGAAGACTTCAATCCCGCTGGAATTAGACCCAATTGAGGTCTTCAATCATCTTCTGGTACTCTCGGTCTCTGACGATGAACGTGCCGGTGGGGGCGCCGTCTCACCAAGAATAGCCTTGAGATCGCACTCGGAATCATCGCTGAAACTCGAGTCCGTCGGGAATTGCAGAAGCTTGTCGACGTTATCGTCAAGGACTCCCATGGAGTGAGGAGAGGGTCATTGATTGAGGGCATGTCGACGACGGGGTCGAGCTCAGAGAGCATGATTTGGACTTACTTGGAGAGATCAGACGGGTTGTAATGGACAGTGTCAGATAGCGCTTGGTCGACCAGACCCGGGACCAGCAGCGCCGGAATCTCGCCAGAGCTGATCATCTTCATCTACGAGACCTCGCCGGGGCTCATCGTGCTTCTGTAGTCCTTGGAAGTGAGTGAATTGACTTGCTCGAGTTGCTCGTCCTCTGTGGAGTCCATGTTCCAAAGTGAGCGAGGGAGAATGATTAGAATATGGGGCCGGAGTTGGGCGCTCATGTTGGGTATGTGGGTCTTTATCCTCAATAATCCAGCCCACTATAAGAGATTTGGGCTTGCCTCAGATCGGGTTGAGATCAGTGTGGGCTTCTAAAACATGGCTGCTTGGGTTGGATTTGTAGCTGGGCTCGTCGGTTTTGGAAAGAAATCTTTTATTTATTTTATTTTATTTTATTATATATATATATATATATATATATATCTTCTTCTTTTTTTGACTCAAAGAAATATTGTTGCCCTTGTAATAAAATTGACTTTCATTAGTCACCTTGAATAAAACATTTATTTTTTTATTTTGATGTGACTGAACTCGAAGTTGAATGTTTGAGCTGCCTACATACCCCTCCAAAGAATAGATCAAGTCATAACGTAGTTCAAATACATATATATATTTTTTTCGAATTTTTTTTTGTGCCTTACGCAGTTTATGCTCTTGCGGGCCAGGAGCATCTTGGTGCCATTTGCAGTTTCAACTCGCGCAGGCAATGAGCGCCTTGGTGTCGCCTTTTAGGCTCGGGCAGATGATGAGCTTTGTTGTATCGCCTTTTATCCTCGTGCAGACCAGGAGCGTTGGTGTTGCCTTTTATGCTCGTGCAGACCAGAAGCTTTGGTGTCGCCTTTTATGCTCGTGCAGACCAGGAGCTTTGCGTCCTGTAGTTTATGCTCTTGTGGACAAGGAGCTTTGTGAATTTGTCAAACGATCCTGGAGAGGCATTCCTTGCAATTTTCATAGCAATGAGTCTTGACCGAGTGATTGAAGAAGTCTTCAGGAAAGAAATCGCGCATCGTGATGGGGATGGACGATCTATGTGTCAAAATTTCATCATCTTCAACACGTTCACGTTGCTTTGAAGGTTGACAAGAGTTGCTTTGCCCCCTTTTCGATTGTCGGACTTGTGGAGGAGACGTATGCTTCTTGTGCAATTTCTTATGAGTGACTCGAGTCCATCCTTCAACTTTGCTTGTCTTGGAGGATGCCCCCGGCGGTTGAGGTAAAAACTTTGAGTCGGAAGCGCCAGAAGTGATGGTGGTATAGTTTGACTTCACCACATCGTCAAGATCTAACTCGATGATTCCTTTCTGAGCCAGCTTCATGATGAGATCTTTCAGCACAAAGCACTTTTCTATCGGATGACTGATGAAGCGGTGGAATTTACAGTATCTTGGACTGTCGGTACAATTCATCTCTTCCGACCGTCTGCACTCAGGCAAACCGATCACCTTCTTGTCCAACAGGTCATCCAGCATGGCAACCACATCAGAGTCGGGGAATGGATAAGTCTTCTCCTCAAGCTTCTTCAAAGTGCGTCTACGCATCTCTTGATCACGAAAAGCTTCAGTTTGAATCACCTTGCCTCGTGTGGAGATTTTGACGGGAGCTGTGTTGACCGTCATTGTCTCCTTGGTGGGTTTCCACGCAGTTTTCTCCACCTTTGGCCCAACAACTTTGTCATTCTTGTAGTCGGCGATTGGTTATTTCTTCCCATGATGGGCGATGCTTAACTCCATGTCATGGGCGCGAGTGGCCAATTCCTCGAAGGTCCGTGGTTTAATGCCTTGAAGGATGTATTGCATGCCTTGGATGCACATCTCGATTGAAGAGGTTTCCGATAGCCTGTCTTTACAGTCGAGGCTTAGAGTGCGCCATCTGTTGATGTAGTCAATGACTGGCTCGTCCTTCCACTGTTTTGTGCTCGTCAGCTCTAGCATGCTCACAGTGCGGCGGATGCTGTAGAAGCGGTTGAGGAATTCCTGCTCCAATTGCTCCCAGCTGTTGATGGACTCAGGCTCTAGGTCCGTGTACCACTCAAAGGCGTTTCCTTTCAGCGAGCGCACAAACTGCTTGGCGATGTAGTCCCCTTCGGTCCCTGCGTTGTTGCAAGTTTCAACAAAGTAGGCAAAATGCTGTTTCGGGTTTCCCTTTCCATCGAATTGCATGAACTTCGGCGGTTGATAACCTCTCGGCATCCTTAAGACGTCAATCTTCTTTGAATAAGGCTTCGAGTATAACACGGAGGTATTTGAGCTCCATTCGTACTGCGCATTGACGGTGCTGGCGATCATCTCCTGCAGCTGCTTAATGGAGAGAGATCACATGAGCACTGTTGCTTGGTCTGGTTCCGACTTTTCTTCAACCTTCTCCACTGGAGGCTCTTCTTCTTCGTCGCCATCTTTCTTGGAGTCAGAGCCGAATCCTTCATCATGTTGTGCCCCCAATTTGCTCACAAGCATAGCAATCTTCAAGTCTTTTTCTTCGAGGGTCTTCGTCATCGTTGCAAACATCTCATTCATCTGAACCAGCTGTTCTTCGATGGAGGTAGCGCCGATGACTTGTTCCTTGTTTGAAGTCATTGTGCTTGAAGTGTTCTTTGGTTTTCTTGAACGGGGAAAGAGATAAGAGGTAGAGATTGTCCCACTGGGCGTGCCAAATTTGTGAACACGAAAAATTCCTGAAACGAAAGAGACAAGAACAACGTGCACAAAATAATATTTTGTATTTGATGATTTTGGGTTACAATCTCTCTCAAATTTGATCCTCTGATTCGATCTCCGTAAGGTGTGTATTTGTGGATGTGCGATTGATCCAAGGGCCGTCGAGGCTTGATCTTGGATGAACAGTTGAAAGTTTCTTCAAGGGTCATTGAGGCTTAATCTTGAATGACTGTGATGAACGGATTTTCAAGGGCTTTTGGGCTTGATCTTGAAGAACAGTGATGAACAGATCTTCAAGGGCTTTTGGGCTTGATCTTGAAGAACAGTGATGAACGGATCTTCAAGGGCTTTTGGGCTTGATCTTGAAGGACGGTTGGATGTGTGGATTTGTCGACGTTGTTGATCCAAAGGGCCGTTGGGGCTTGATCTTAGGATGAACGGATGATGAACGATGAACACTTTCTTTAAGGGCCGTCAGGGCTTGATCTTGAATTGGTGGAAGTTCTTCAAGGGGCCGTCGGGGCTTGAGCTTGATGAACAGCGGATGAGCGGATCTTCAAGGGGCCGTTGGGGCTTGAGCTTGATGAACGGATTCGTTGATGTTGTCGATCCAAAGGGGCCGTTGGGGCTTGATCCTTGAGGATGAACAGTTGATGAACGATGAACACTTTCTTCAAGGGGCTGTTGGGGCTTGGGCTTGAAGGCGGATTTGGCGAAGAACGATGAGAGTTTTCTCGATCCTTCGGATTTTGCTTGAGAGCTTTAGAGTTTCAAAGCTTCAAGGTTTTGGTGTAATATCAATTGGTCAAATGAAATGAATGAAATTGGCTTCTATTTATAGAATTTTCCAAGGCCTAATTTTGAATATAATATTCCAGATGAAATAAGTCGTTTCTGCCAGGTGTTGACACGTGTCCTGTTTGATGACTTTTCCGACTCATTTCAATTTTTCGTCGAGTCACACGCTACGTGTAAAATTTATGTAATACATGAGCGTTGAAACTTTGATTTATCGGTCAACATTTATTTACCAAATTTCGATGTCTACACATATGTCACAGGTTTGGTAGTTAAGTAAATCAAAACTTGAATTGAAAGCATCAATTCATTCACTTATTGGTCCTCTTTATCAATCTTTATAAGATTGCCTAATGCTTCCTATGAAGCTCATAAACTGCAAAACCAGCTTACTTTTGTGTCTAACAAAATTGATGACACAACTCTTTTGCAGTTTAAGACGTTTGCTGCTACTTTATGTGTTCTGAACTACAAAATCTAAGTACAAAGCTCAATCCTCCTAGTACTTAGAACACAACTAAAAATACACATTTGCTACTTTATGGAATTCACAACATAAACTAAAGATTAAATCCATACCTTAATGCAACTTGTAAATTTTGTTGCTTCCTTATTGTCATGAATCACAAACTAAACTAACTAACAGCTGCATAAAACCATCACAACTTAGTAAATCATGACAACCTTATATGAATGTGTAATGCCAACTTGGATCCTCATTCAACTAGTCATAACTGGCCACAATTTCAACTATATATGTATAAGAACTGAAATTTAAACCCACATTCATAAATCAAACAAGTGAGGCACATATCAACATGATTAGCTAAACTTCCCTTATGACATAAGCTACACATTTAAATTGTTCCTCCCACTAATCAATTATATCTTATATTGAATGCGAGAAACAAAATACCATAACCATATGCATATATTCATCAAAAACATGTTATTGCACCTTACACTGAATTATATTATACAACAATGAATATGTTAAGCCAAAATTCGTTTAGCAAGTATAATTTCATGTCAATTTTTTCAGTCATTACTTCCAAATAGTATGTACCAAACAACTTAAAATGCAACTATCTTTACAAGAACTTAACCAAATAGTAGTTAATCATGTATGGTACGAGTGTTAAAACATGAGAATACTATCATACATGCATACAAATTTGAAAACAATAGTGGAACAATTATAGGATTGAGAACTGGACAATCCTAATAAAATCTAGAAAATTTCAATTATTGCATGCATCTTTTTGTCCACAAACTCAACTTTAAAATTCTAGGGATAAATATGCAAAAATAAGTTTCATACTCAAAACTTGTACAAACGTATATTAGCATAAGAACAACTCCCACGGATCTTTAGAACTTCGCATGTGTGGCTTAGATTTACAGATAAGTCAATGAGTGTGAAACCCAATTATTTGTTAATTTATCAATTCTCCCACTTGGGCAAACACTCATTGTATTTGTTACTCTGAAAAGCATATAGGTATTTATTTGTACTAGTATAGAATTTCCCAAAATATATTAGTAAAGTAGTATACTATACCAAAAACCAAGATTCCAGCTTGATGAATTACATAATTGACATATAATTGATTTGTCCCAAAACCACATAGACTATACGAGAGACATTAAACTTTATAAAATAGAATATGAAATTGTTCTAGAGCTAAAAGATAGCTCAATTTTTTTGACGTATAAGAAAACAATGAAAACTCTAATCTGGACTTTTAACTGAGCACAGGTTACTAATAAAATCACCATAAATAGAGTAGACCATCAATAAGCACGAAATTTTCTAGTCTATAAGTAGACAATATGAACAACATATCCAAATTTCAAGTCATTTTGAGATCATTCAATCATTTGATTGTTAAACTTAATTGAAACGATGAAAACTACCGGACTAGACTTTCAACTGAGCACGGGTTACTAATAAAATCCCTATAAATAAAATACACAACCCAAAATCACGAAAATTTTCAGTCTAAAAATAGACATATATATGAAGAACATATTCAAATTTCAAGTCATTTTGTGGTCAATAGCTCAGTCGTTTATTAATTTCCAAATACGTATTCCAGCAGAAAAAATTATGTGCATCTATGTCAACTTGATAAAACCACCAAAAATTCAATTCTTCATGTATTTTCATAATTTTGGTGCCTAAAGAAGCTTGAAGAAGTCTACTTCAACATATAGCTTTATCATGAATAAATATTGGACCATAAAGATATGCAAATAAACAACATAGCAGCAGATTTTATTGTGTACCTTAGGCAATTTGTGATTATCCTTCATGTGTTCAACAACATATGCTCCATTTAATTTTGAGAAGAGAAGACAACACATAACAAACATTAAATCACATAGCCAATCTTGAAGAAATCCAAAACTTTTAACAAGATAAACATACCACCATCTCCAAATACACTGCAATGTGCCACTTTTGAACTAAATTAAGGCAAATTTAATCAAACGTGTATCTCAATCCAAAAATTAATTTAAACCAATGAAGGTTACATTTGGTCAAGAAGCCTTAAGACCAAACAAATTCTATGGCATGCTTTATCTATCCCAATATGGGATTTAAGGGGGCTCATATGAAAAGCATTCATAACTTTAAGACATAGAACTACCATGACTTTATATTCACAAATGAACAAAAACCCCATAGACTTTACAAATGAAACAACTTGCACCCTTGTTTGGTTGAACTTAATCAGTTTTTAGTGTTAAAATATAAATCATGTGAGCGAAATATAGACATGAAAACTATCCACCTTTGTTTGGCAATCAGTTATCATAGGCTTCACATAATACATACTTTACACTAAGCCACTAGTAATCAAACCAAGAAGACTAGTCACACCTTTATTTGGGGATATAGTCATATTGTTATAACTACTAATGCAATTCGATCAACTAAACTTTAAATTTTTAGCAACCCTTGAATCAATGGAACATATTTGTTGTGTCCTGTCACATCCCGGCCCGGGCTCCCACCACATCCCGGGCTCGACTCCACCGTAGCACGATATTGTCTGTTTTAGGCCCCGACCACGCCCTCATGGTTTTGTTTTGGGAACTCACACGAGAACTTCCCAGTGGGTCACCCATCATGGGATTGCTCTCGCGCGAACTCGCTTAACTTTAGAGTTCCGATGGAACCCGAAGCCAGTGAGCTCCCAAAAGGCCTCGTGCTAGGTAGAGATGGGAATATAAATATAAGGCTTACATGATCCACTCCCTTGGACGATGTGGGATGTTACATGTCCCATTCACCCAAGAACACCTCAAAAACATTGATCTTATGATAACTTTTAGCATGTCTTAATAAAAAAATTTCAATCGAAGAGCATGGTTATTTAGCAAAGTTAGAGAAAACATACAATTTTCCGGTTTTAATTAGTCCTAATATTTTAAAACATGTAAAGCTAATTTTCTCCAGGATCTTAACCATGCATTAGTTCCATATATGCATGAAAAAAAAAAATTGCTACAGAATTGAAAAACTGAAAGCAATTCTAGCATGATTTATGCAAAATATTAGGCAACAAAAAATATTGATATGTAAGAATAGTTTTTCCAGTTTTAGTTATTCGTATCAATTATTTTCGGTTTGATCATATATATCAAATTGAAAACGTTAACCAGTCCTAATAGAGATTGAGCATGCAGTAGCATTAGCAATTATATAAAATGATTAATCGATTTTTTATTCAACCTTATAGAATTGTTCCAACATATTGAGAAAAGATACAATTTTTTATAAAACAAAATTGCAAATAAAAGCTGAGTAGCAGTGGGGTTGAAGACAACTTCAATCCTGATATATGTCTTATTTCAGATATAACTTATGAGTTGAAACGATATATCCCTTGATTGTGTAAGTTAACTTTTAACATGCATTTAGTCATATGTTTCAACTAGCATCTTAATACCAGAGTTTTAAATATACATGAAACAAAAGTGATTTAGACACATTGTAGGGATGTACTTACATTTAAAACTTATGAATTCACATGCTTTGCGACAATAGTTGTCTCATACACTGCTTCAAGTTTATCACATATATGTGACATACACAATCTTGCAGGCTTGATGATCAGAGGTGTCCTCTAATGTTCTTAGACCAACTCCAATGGTGGGCTAAAAGCCAAAATCCCCCCCCAAACCCAATCCAACCCAAGGGGAAATTTTGGGCTAAATGCTAAACCAATGCCAGATTCCCCCCAAAAATTTAGCCCATAAATCATAATTTAAAATTTTCAATATTTATCGGAATTTAAATTTTTTTAGATTAAAAAGTTCATAAAATTAATTTACGATAGTCTACATTTTTTTTTAAATTTAATTTAACAAAAAAAAATAGCCTAAGTTCATTCTTTTATAATCCCAAGCTAAAATTTTAGGCAATAACGGTTGGAGCAAAAAAACTGTTTCTGGGCTAAAAGCTAAATTTTTCGGGCTAAAATATTTGGCTTTTAGCCCAACCATTGGAGATGGTCTTAATGAGGTTGTTCCCTCTTTTAGCCAATTTCAGCAACAATACATATCCATGGTATTAAATCAATAATATAGTCTGCATGCTATTGTCACAATAGTTAATTAATCTTATAATACCAAAGCATGGGCTATAACATAAGCAATATGTTTATATTCAACGTCATGAAATATCATTAGTTAAAACTGAAAACTAAGTCATTGCACATACGTGGATATGACCTTTAAATTAAAATCCATTGACATGGATTACACATATGCATACCTCACCGAATGCATTTTGGACTTATCATGCCTGAAAAATAATGTATATATGAGATTTACATATGTGCATCTGAATTGCAAGGCTGCAAGTACCACTATATAACATAAACTTAATGAATAAAAGGCAATCAAAATCACTTTAATTACCATTTTCATGCCATCAGATTTTTCGCATATTTATACACATATCAAGACTTAGAATGTTTGTGAACTAACCAAGAACCTGAAACACAATATACATTAGTAGTACCAAGAATATCCAGAAAATAATTTATCAAAAACTTGAACAAGGAAACCAAGTCAAAACCATATGTTAAAGCAAATTGTGGGTTGCCACATATATTCTTAATGCTTATTAACATCCTTAAATTCTCCATGTTGCTAAAAAATTATGCAATAACCTTGAATAATGATCAAACTAATAAGGCCTTGTACTTTTTTCTTTTTCTGGGAATACAGGCATGATAAATAAATGTTAGTCCATCATATTATATATGTGCGACTATGCCATATGTCATAACATTCAAACTAAGAACTGAAAGTCAAAACCGAAACACACACACACATGTATGCCTATTTACATTCCCGAAATTCTCTATGTCAACAAAATTAAAAAAGGAAAATTAATAGGTTTAAGAACCATGTTTACCCCTTTTTCCGAAATATGTATGTGGCAAAAAAGGGTTTGTCATCATGCTATATATACACATATGTCAACCTCAAGAAGTTCTAGATCATGACAATTATATATACTTAATGCCTTTTTCAGAAATTTTTTAATTTTAACATCCCAAATTATATATGCACAACCACATAGGAAACTTGATTAAGGTAGTTCTGATAAAGCTAATAAACATGTATAAACTCAATAGGATAATGAAATCGAAATAGGATGCAATATCAATTAATAGGTTGTAATATTCCTTCAAGTCAAAGGACAAATTTTAATATATAGCTATCTCAGGTTTCAGTATGAAAATTTAGGTTAAAACACAATTCATATTGAAAACCAATTTCTTTTGCCGTGAAACATGAGTATGAAAATTGAGCAAAACTTAAAACATGTCATGGATTCAAGACATCAATTTTTAGGGTTTACCAAGTAGGTTCTTAGTTGTATTATGACATGTTCTGATACCAATTGTTAAACTTTATATATTTCATAAACAACTAAAAACACCAACATGAAAGAATCCATAGATGGTAAAGATGAATCATCTTGACAGAACCGTGTGGAATAGACTCAACCATGAACGGACTTCTCCTACATCGGAAATCATATTGGAATCTTGCGGAATAATATGTTAGTTGACCAAAGTCTTCTGCACACTCGACACTCCTTTATACTCAAACTAATGGAGCGTTCAAATGAGTTTCTGTGTGTTCTGAGCAGGGACCTTAGCCTTGTATTTATATGGACTTAACACTAATGAATCTTCCCATAATAATGTCATTAGGATTCCTTGCAGTCCAAGGATAATTGATACACCACATCTCATTCCAAATAGGATAGAATTAGGAGCCCTTATTTCCCAAGGAAATCCGATTATATTAACTTTACTTGGGGTACAAGCTACAACTATTAACTAAATCCTAATTTTATTTATATTCCAAGAAATCCTTAAATTAACTGTGTAGACATATTAACCGTTGGATTATGTCCAACGTCTAACAGATGAGCCATTGGTAGGTGAAGAGCTTCAGGCCTCTAAGGGAGGCGTAGAAGGATTTGATGCCCTAGAGATTGTAGTATGGGAGATGTAGAAGGATTTGATGCCCTAGAGATTGTAGTATTCTTACTCTGGTGTGGGGTCTCAGTAATGGGGGAGTTCGGCTTGGGTTTGGGTTTCGGGTTGGCCTGATTGGATTCAAGTACTGGTGGTGAGGCTTTCTTGTTCCTCCATTGTTGGGAGTTGGAAAGTGCTTTTGCTCTTCTGCTTCGAGAGAATGGGATTGAGTTAAAGAATTCGGGGAAAAATTGTACATCCTTATGGTGGATATGGTCCAACGAGAACCAATTGAAATAGTTGGGACGTGGACGACGTCGGCGTCGGAGGTGGGACGCGGCAAAAGTTGGTGTGGATAGGATTTCCCTCTAGTTCCTCGTTCTTAGCCTTCTTCGCCTTCTGATTTCGCCGCTATTGCTTCATCTTGTCCAAAATCAACGTCGTTTTCGAAAATATCTTTGTAATTTCCTCTAAATCTCTACTCTTTTTTTTTTAAATTCAGCTTTCAGAAATGGGACGGTGGTGAGTTCGAGGTCGAGATGGGATCGGATAAAAGCCGAGAGAGGTCGACAAAATTGAGGTGGGATGTGGGCTAGCAAAGGTTGGAGAAAATTTTCATTGTGACGGGAATATGGATGGTACACCACGTGTTTTTGTATAAGTGGTGGGAAATTGTATTTTTTAAGTTATTAACTTTTTAGCACACATATTTCACCATTGATATAGTAACGCACGGTGTATCACTCTGTGTTCCAGTCACACTGAAAAATCTCTCCAAAGATTGGTAGACAGGAGAAGGTGAAGCGTAGGATTGAAGGGGTGGCCCTAATTTTTTATTATTTATAATTCGTCTTTTAATCAACATGGACAAATTTGACTACCACACCAGTAAAAATATAGGTCCTACATTTGCCACATTCTCACTTAATAGTTAAATTGACGGCTTGACTAACTGATGTATGAAATTGTAATTAAAATACAAGTTTGTATATGAGATTGAAATGTTTTAGAGATATTGTATAAGGTTGCAATTGCATCCAAACCTAAGAGCTAAAATGAAGTTTATCTAATTAAAATAGGCTTATTTTTAGCTACACCTCCTTGAACTCGATTTTAATCTCAATTTGCTCTGTAACTCAGAGTTGTCACTTTACTCCTTAAAACTCAAAGTTTGCTCCCCTTTACCCTCTGGAACTCAATTTTGATCCCATTTTGCCTCCTGAAAGTTGAAAGTCGTCTTTGTCTATAAAACTCAAAATTTGCTCCACATTGCCTTATATCTGTCATTTTCTTATATGGGTTTGATTGGGTGCGCCAGACTAATCAATTTTTTTTTTTTTTCACCTTTTCAATTTCTTTTAAACTTAATATTCTCTCATCGTCGAATGTCAACACATAATGGAGATTTATAATCAAATTTATTGCATATGTGACATAGTCTTATTGGGTTTAGGTTCCACATAAGTTTCAAGAGGCCACCTATAAGTTTCAAGAAAAAAAGGAAGTCCACAAATCAAAGTGAACAAATTTGAGTTTTAAGGAATAAAGTTGTGACTTTTGAGTTAAAAAAAAAAAAAAGCAGCAAAGTGAGATCAAAAGAAAGTTCGAACCTAGCTAAAATAAGCCTAAAAAATGAAAAATGGTTTAAGACATACCGCTGATATAGGGAGGAAATGAGAGAACACAATCCGTTTCCCAAATCGCGGGTAGGATGAGAAGGAAAGATGCCAAGTCCCTGACATCAACGCTTCTGCGCGCGCTAGCCATGCATGCACCGCCGAAGAAGAATCGTGTTGATCAAACGCGCTTTAGAAACGCGTGGCACATACCATCTTTAGTATTGTCGGTGCTGAGTAATTAACTACCAAATTAGTAAAATACTTCGTTAAATATTTATTTTTTTTAACTGACAACTCCCCCCATTTTATAACCAGATATATTTTGTGATCTTGACCACTTAACTTCCGGACAAATAATTTGTTTTGATAAAAACATGTTTTAAACGTTTTCGAAAAGAGTGAGGGAGACCTTCAAAAAAAAACAAAAAGAATGAGGGACACGTATGATCAAATCACTATTAACCCCCAATTATGTGAGAATGATTTCATTATCACGTAACGATTTGATATATAAATTGTTCTTTCACTATTTAATTAGAAGGTATAAACTTCATGTCAAAGATTATAACGATATCTCAAGCACACGTATCAAGTTTTCTAAATAGATAATTTATTCGATCGCACAGTGAAGTATAATCTTTTTGAAAATAATAGTTTGACTAAGTATAGTAATATTCCACTCAATTTGTGCTCGAATCATCAGCTCTGAATATTGTTGTACGTCAAAAAAAGACAAGCGTAATAGCAGCCCAAGTTGAAGTTGAGCAAATAGACAATTTATGCACATGTAAAAGTTTCACTCAATCAAACCAAATCAATATATATATATATATATATGCATAGTAGAACACACTCACTAAGACAAATCTACCAATTTAAATATTTAAGGTTATCAAATGTGAAAGTTGAGGAGTACATTTAGTTGCTTTTTGCAAGGGAAAGTGTGGCTAGGTGGTTGCCTTGTATCTTGATCTTGGGATATGCTATAAATGATATGGATTTCTGTATTTATTTTTTAGGTTATTTTGGTTCCGGAATCAATCTAATTGTTAGACTAAAACTTTGTTTGTTTAAATATTTTGATCAAGGTCCTTAGCCTCGTTTAAGATATTTAACTCATGCATTTATGCATTTAATGTCCCAGAAATTATGAAATTTATATAAATTCAAATAATATTTTTAAAATTTAATAAATACTTAAAAATCAATTTTAGAGTAAAATTGTTCTTCACAAAAACTATAGCAAAAAAATAATGTACCCACATAATTATTAACATGTTTTAAAAAATACCTATTGATATATTTTAATGCATATAATTAGCATGGGTATATTTAGCAAAATTAAAAATGGGTACAAATACAAATAAAAGTTTAAAAAATATGGGTAGAAAAAGGAATTAATATATAGGTTCAAATTAAAACTAAAAAGAAAATTGGTACAAATTAAAAAAAGGGGTTGCAAATTAAAAATGGGTACAAACTAAAAATTAAAATATATGATAAAAATTTTAGCTATAAATATAAAAATACCAAATGTAATGTTTCTAATACTAAATGAATATATTTAGAAATAAAAAATATTTTATTATTAAAATGATTAATGACGTTTGCTAAAATCTAAGGACCTTGATCAAAAATTGAAAAAGAATAATGTTTTAATCAATGGAGTAAGAAAAATAGGGATGAGAACTTAATTTTTCTTTATTTTTTTATTCAAAATCCGATTCACGTGGGAAGTAAATCCTATAAATGTTAAAGATTTTATACTTTTCTTTAGCAATTTCATATGTATCCAGGATAATATTAATACACTTGGGAAAGGCAAGACAGAAGGAAGTCCTCATTCTCTACTAACGGGACATTATTTTATCGTATAAACGTTATGATCGAAACATTCATTCTCTTTACTATCATCGCAAGATTATCACTAGAAAATTTTATTCAATTTGAAGATAGTTTAGTCATCATTTGTGAATAAAAAAATTGACAGTTCATTACTTGTTACCACACCTATTGTTTGACATATATATATATATATATATATATATGGATGTCTATGCAGTTCCTAGATCGAAATGAATTTTGTTATAGATGATCTTTAAAGGATGATAAAAAGAATGAAGAATTTTTATAAATCCTTATTATAAGGTGAAATGATGACATTGACACACCCCGACCTGGAAAGGTCGAAGCATGCTGGCCATCACCGTGAGGTGACGTAACCATAAGGGTAAGTGATGAGAAAAGTGAATAAAATTAAAACTAATTAGAACTAAATAGTGAAAGAGTGCGCAATCGTGGGGTGAACCCACTACAATTATTCAGAGCGCAATAGACAGTGAGACTACATAATAGTAGTCAAAATAACTAAAGTACACTTATTACATAACAGTGATAAGTTCGTACGTCTAAAACAGAAGGAAATATCAGAACTGCCGAGATTCCTCAAGTGCCACAAAGAGTACAGCTATCTAGGTCCTGGAGGGGCAAAAAACAAAGTTGAGTGGGTCAGCAAAACAATGCTTATAAGAAAAACTTTATCTTTGAATATACTTATATGTATATTCCCAGGGGAGTGATCCTTATATGTATATTCTCATCTCTACCTAGCACGAGACCTTTTGGGAGCTCACTGGCTTCGGGTTCTGTCGAAACTCTGAAGTTAAGCCAATAGCACACGAAAGCAATCTCATGATGGGTGACCCATTGGGAAGTTCTCGTGTGAGTTCCCAAAAACAAAAACCGTGAGGGCGTAGTCGGGGACCTAAGCAGACAATATCGTGCTACGGTGATGGAGCGGGCCTGGGATGTGGTGGACCTCGGGCCGGGATGTGACAGACATGATATTAAGAAAGGAGGACAATATTATCCATTTGTTTATGTCTAAAAATGAAAGGATAGTATAAGAAATATATATATATATAGCAGGATCTCGAGTCTTTGCATTTAACCTAATTTTGACCATTTAATTAATCTAAAGTTTGCATTTAACCTAATTTTGACCATTTAATTAATCTAAAGAACTAAATCAATCCACATCAGGTTAGAACCGAATACACGTTTTGCACCTTAATTAGCACACTAATCTATCTCACTGCGAGTCTTTCTCTCTTGCCGTTCAAGAAAATTTTCATTGTAACTAGAATATGAGTGGTATGCCATGTTTTTTTTATATGAGTGGTGAAACTTTTTAATATTTAAGTTATTAACTTTTTAACACACATATCCCTTCATTTGTATAGTGACACGTGGTGTACCATCCCGTGTTCCGATTACATTGAAATCTCTCCTTACCGTTCCCCTGTTTTTCTTCCCGCGCATAATGCCAAAGTAGTCGGAAAGCTTAAAGCCTTAAACAACTGTTTCATAATCGTCCAAATGGAGAATTCGTAGCCTAAGAAAGTAGGATGAACTGAGCTTACCTTCGTGCATCCATCATATTATGGTTTGTGATTTTACAGAAGAGCGAGAAGACGGCAAGAGAGAAGGGATAATGGAGGAGAGATGTCGAGTGAGGTGGTGCAAGGGGGATTTTAATCTAAATTTAACGTGGAAGGATTAAATTACGTTAGATAAATCAAATGGCCAAGATGTGTACAAATGCATGTAAAAATAGAAGGTAAATCCAGAGACTCAGGATCTTTTATAGGCTAGACGTATCTGAGTATCAAACTAATCATAAACATCTAACATTTTCAACCAAACGAGACAATTACCACTAAACCAAATACTAGTTCATCTATAGATTTTATACTTGTAAATGAGAAAAAGTATTAAAAAAAAAAATTCAAAATGAGCATATTTCTAATTCGGAAAATGTTTGCGACCATCTCATTTAAACTTTTTTTGTTCTACTTTATCAACTTTCTTTCTCATTATACAATCCTGCACGATTATACAAATCATCTTTACCCAAAAGGAAAAACTAAATTTGAAATGGTTTAGTTATCTAACGGTTATTGAATAGATAGACGAACAATGTTTCTAACTTAATGTTGAAATTAGCAATGTGAATTGATAGTTAAATAATTATTAATTTAATAAATTTGTTACATAAAATATTTTTAAATCGTTACCTAAAAATTAGATGGTTCGATCCATCAACTAATATTAGAAATTGAAGATGACATATGAGAAAGTAGAACAAGATGTTGACCCTAGAAATTACAATGGCTACATGGCACACAAGTCAAGTAACTACTGAGCTTCCTACGTCCTTCTTGTTGATGCAGGCATGCCAACTCGCGACCCAGCTCGGTTAGTCGAGTAGAATGGATGTGGTAGTGTGGTGTTGAATGCTTTGCTAACTTCTGCACAAGTGACTAGAACATGAAGACAAGGTTATTCAATTCACTATTAAGTTTAGGACCTTTTGCACCAGGTTCGACTATATTTGTGAAAATATAAGTGTGTCGAGATCAGGCTGTACAGACAAAGATACTTAAAGGCGATGAGTGCCTTTATGGTGAATGTTGTTAAACTGTTTGAATGTCGAACTCTGAAATGCACCTGGGAATAACGATCATAGAACTTCTCATTCCGTTGGGAAGTTAATGAAGTGATCTCTTTCGACAGTAAAATCAAGACTCATCACCGGTTGAGACTTGGATAGATAATCAATCAACCAGAAGCATTGATGTCAATGTAAACTAAAGATGTGTTGAGGAAAGGTTGGGGTAATTAGTATTTTGTCAGAGGTGTGAGAAGGTTTCGCTTAAAGAGAGGGCTTCACGTGGACCGTTGAGTTGTTTGTTGAGTTGAATGAGTTTTTTCCATTATTTGCAACTTTGGTCTCGCTAACATTATCCATTGCAATATTATCCTATCCCTCATCTCCTCTGTATCCCATGCATGCTTGACATTAATGAAAGACAACACACGTGGCTATTTACCTCCAGTTGGACACCATCTTCTTATCCTTAATTCCTTATATGCCATGACTCCTAGATTTTTAATCAAAACAATCAGCTGCCCATAAACCTCAAATGCAGCACATGTCCCAAAAGAGCCCATCATTCCTCCCCCTACCGTAATTGTGTTGGAGAAAGGAGTCTATCAGCCTTGTTTTTGTTGCTGTCAAAATATTTCTAATAAAAACTCCAAGATATCATCATGTTAAAACCAATGATAATATTTTGAATAAGTTATTAAAAATCACTTAATTCTTACAGTTATCGACGCCTAAAACCCTGTTTATTCAACAGCCTCAATTGCGTAGTGCTGTTAGTGTAATATTGGATCCAAACATTTACACCCAGTTTTCTTAAGCTTCGGCTTGTGTAGCCAAATGGTTGAGAAAACTAAGCTGTCTCTAAGCAGTCACTGAATACGCCATGGCCCTGATAGGAGCATATTTATGCGACTTAGCTTGCTTGTTTTCTTGCATTTTGGTAATTATTTAGTATTTATAAAAGTGTTTAAAGCTAAATTCGTGTGTTTGTAGGTTTTATGGGCTAAGGGTGCATTTTGAGCCAATTTGGAGTAGTTTGGAGTGTTTTTGGGCCCAAGATGGATTGCTTATGATCCAAGCTAGATGGATGGACGAATTTGAAGACAAAAGAGGCTATGAACATGCTAAAAATCTGGTGAAACAAATACAAGTTGCAAGAAGGGATAAATTTCTAGAAGGATTGACCAAAACTTCACTCAAAACCAAGAAATTCTTCAATGCCGTGGGCATTGATTCACTTTCACCAGAAATTTGAGTGATGATGCAATGCTTAAATCACCATGACATGTGAGTGGATGATGCAATGCTTAACTCACCATGACATGTGAGTGGATGACTCAAAACCTACCCTCACCAACAATTCTCCACCTTGCCATGCCTTACCTACTTCATTCCACCAAATTTTTGCATTAAACATGTCCATCCTCTTCCTATAAATACCATGGCAGCAACCTCATTCAAATCATCAAGAAATAAACCATTCTCCAAGCCTTGCCTTGCCTCTCCCTACATATCTAAACCCCTTCCCATCCATTCCTCCAAATAACCAACCCTTCAACATCATTCCAACCTTGTTGTTGCGGCAAAGAGAAGGAGAAAAGTCCTTGGACGCGCTTGCTATCCAACATGGATCGTTGGAACGTTTAGGTGCTTTCTTTCCTTTGTTTTTCAATGTTTAAATTTGTTTATCTTTGTTTTGTAATAATGAGGAACTAAACCCCCCTTGGCTAGGGGGGGATTCGAAACACATGTCCATGCTTGCAATATGATTTGATTACTTTTAATTGCGTTTCATAAGTTATGAATTCAATTTACTTATCCGTTCGTATAAAAACTGATTTGTGTATGTTGATTGAGGGTCGACACTTAGTTTGCATGCATGAATTTGATGCTAGAATATAAGGGAGTTTCACCTAATCGTCATGAACTTATATTCACAAGTAGTGAAGGTTGCTAGTCACAATCGCGTTAAGTAAATTCTTGGCATAAGTTTCATGCGTATTCCATAGTAACGAGTGTCTCGTCAATGCTTATGATTTTCATAGAACTTAATGATTCTTGCTTGTATCTCTATTATGTAATTCATTTAGGGAACTTGTGAGGAATGCTTTGGGTTGTCGTATGCAATCATCCAACTCAATAAAAGTAGGAAAATCTGAGGGTTAATTTAAGCGTACCTAATTAACTTGGGGCATTGAGAATTAATAAGTTATTGAAATACAATTGGAAATCGTTTTGTATGCAAGCAAGACATGTGTGGAGAAGAACCCCTTAGCTAGCCTTCCATCCATTTATTTAAACCAAATTCGTTTTAAAACTTGTTTTGTTTTCCAAAGTTTATGTTTTGTTTCTAAATTCATCAAATCCAAATCCCCCTTTACTTTTAAAGTCTTTTATTTACATTTGTAACTTTGTTTTTATGTTTTTGAGAGGATTTAGCAAGCCCTCCTAATCCCCGGCCTAGAACGATACCTTACTTACATCTATACTACAATTGTCAAAAAGAGGGTTTAATTTGTGTGTTTAGTTATTTTACGCATCAAATTTTGGCGCCGTTGCCGGGGATTAGCAAATTTGCTAATCCCTTGTTTATGTTTTTGTTTGTGTTTTATGTTATTTTATTTTCTTTTATTTGTGTTTATTTTATTTTATTTTATTTTATTTTATTTTATTTTTGGTTTGTTATGTTTTTTTTTTACTTTTGATATTTGATTTAGTTTTCTTTCTTTGATTTTAGTTACAAATGGAGCGAGACATGACACTTGCATCCATCCAAGCTCAATTGGCGAATCTCACATCTCAATTAACTCAGAATGCCGGAAGAACCACAATGCCAAGTGTCCCTACATTTGGTGCATCGTATGGGCAAGGATATCAAACTCATCAATGTCCCCAATTTTCTGCAAATGAAGATGTTTGGGGATATCAGGGCCATAACCAATCAAGGGGCAACATGTTTTCCAACGCTTACAATTCAGATTGGAGAAACTATTCAGATTATATGTGGGATGAACCTCAACACTTTCAACAAAGCGGATATTGGCAGCAAGACGAATTCTATTCAAGATCTATGCAGCCACCACAGCATCCCCCACAACAATTCCAATCAAATCAAAGTATGCCCGTGGATTATAATCAAAGGCTTGAAGAATTAATTTCTTTGGTACAGGGCTTGCGAAAAGAAGAACAATTGCCGCCATCGGAGGAGTTCTATCAATGGCCATGTGAACCACCACAGCCTCCACCACAATCTCCCCAACCAAATTCAGGTTCGTCGGTTGATAATGATAATATTATTCAATTAATCACTTCTTTGAACCAGGAAGTAGAAAATCAAGACAACAAGATGGATGCACTGGAGAAGCAAGTTGTGCAGATTATGGAGATCATGGCACAGATTCAAGATCAAAGTGAACTCTCCAACTCCACATTTGCAAATTCAAAGGGAGAAATGGAAATCAATGAAGCCATCACTTTGGGAAGTGATATGGAGGATGAAGTTGTTCCAGAACCATCCAAACATAGCCCGAACATGGATGAATTGCCGCTTCAAGAAGAAGATGAGGATGACGACTTGGGCAGTTTAGAAGAATTCTTGTCGCAAACCCCTCAAGTCCTTATGCCATCCAACTCAGGTGAGGAGGTTCAAAATTCATTTCATTCTAACATTATTCCGCCAATTGTCCTTTTTCCTTGCAGGTTTTTAAATCCCAAGGAAGAAGTGAATGAAAAAGACGTTGTGGAAGCTCTTCCAGAGGTGCAAAATGAGATCCCAATTTTTTGTGCACCAAATTATGTTCCCGATGATGTTGAAACATTTAAAGAACCTTGCACACCAAGAAGAGGGATTCCAGAAAAGGAGGTGGCCGGAGAATATGTTGAACATATCAAAGAGGCTGTGCATGAGACAATCAAGCCCAAAGAAGTTGAGACTGATGACACGGGACAAGCCACAACCATTATAATAAATTTGGCCAAGTTCAAAGTCCCTGAAACGTTCCAAGACGTGGTGTTTGTGATTGAGTTTGAACAAGAAAGTAAGCCATCTTCTCCATTTTTAATTTTGTTTTTTACTAACAATCTGATTTTGATGATTCAGGCACCGTCGTTAGAACTTAGACCGTTGTCGGATCATTTCAAGTACCACCGTCCGTTCAAGGATAAACCCATGCATTTGAATAATGAAAGGAAGACCTAGAGAGCGCTCCAACATCAGATTTGCGTTCCTAACCCCTTCTCTTTGCTGCACTTATTTCATTCATGCCATGTTAGATTGTTTAGTTGCTGTTTTGTTGTTTGGTTGTTATTTGTGTTAGTTTATGCTTGAAACATTGAGGACAATGTTTGGTTTAAGTGTGGGGGGGTAAACAAGTGTTTTTGTTGCAAAATTCGTAGGATTTTACCACCTAACATTTCAAAAGTTGTTTTTCACTGTTTTTGAGTGTTTTAGTGTGTTTTGAAGTAAAAATCCGAAAATCACATAAAAATTTGAAAAATTTGTTTTAAAAACCCAAAAAGAGTTGTTTTTGTGTGTTTGTTTGTGTCTTAGGTTACCTTCCAACACAATAATGAGGATTCGGTTTGTAATTGCATGACGGTTAAAGAAAGTTATAAATATGGATAAAAGTTTGATTTACTCTTTGGTTTATGCTTGGTTGAGGTTATAACTTATGAATTCACATGCAATCATAAAGGAAAAATCAGTTTTGTAACATGCTTGAAGGAAGAAACTCAACTAACGAAGATACAATAAATAAAATCACCAATCCCCTGCTACCCACCCCAGATCCTCATCCCAGCACCCGCACACGTGGCCCAATCACAGAGCGAGTAAGCCTCTGAGAGTGTAAAGAGGAGAGTAGCTCACTGTCTCACTCCGTCCCTCCCAATCACATTTCCGACTTCCTTTATATACGTTCTGCCCTCTCATTTTCTTCCTCCATATTCTCCTTCCATTCTTCCCGAGAAACTCTCTCTCCTCCCCGCACCACGCAATTTTCTCACCGCACCCACAAACCCGCGGACCCAAAACGTCGTCGTTGAGCATGGCGTCGTCGGCGAGAGTAGATCTAGACGGCAACCCGATAAAGCCCATTACGATATGTATGATTGGAGCCGGAGGGTTCATTGGGTCCCACCTCTGCGAGAAGCTGATGTCGGAGACGCCGCACAAGGTCCTGGCTCTGGACGTCTACAATGACAAGATCAAGCACCTGCTCGAGCCCGAGAACGCGCACCCCTGGTCCGATCGTATCCAGTTCCACCGACTCAACATCAAGCAGGACTCGCGCCTCGAAGGCCTCATCAAAATGGCAGATCTGGTACAACCCATTTCTTCGATTTTGTTCTTCATGGCGATTTTTTGCTTGATTTGGTGGTATTTTTCTTGATTTTGCATAATTTTCTTGCTTTTTGAATGGTTTGGATTTGTGGGTTTTTCGCAGACGATTAATCTGGCGGCTATCTGTACTCCAGCAGACTACAACACCCGCCCGCTCGACACCATCTACAGCAACTTCATCGATGCTCTGCCGGTGGTGGGTTTTCGGCTGTTGCATTTCGGTTCTTGTTTTCTTTGTTTTTGGGATACTGAAATTTGATTGCGAAATTTGGGATTTTGGGCTGGTGGGGGTGGGAATTGATTGAAGTTGATGTGAGATTTGATGTGGGTTTTCCTTACATTTTGCTATATTTTGCGATTAATTATTGTTAGGTGAAGTACTGCTCCGAAAACAACAAGCGTTTGATTCACTTTTCTACTTGTGAAGTGTATGGGAAAACCATTGGAAGCTATCTTCCTAAAGATAGCCCTCTTCGGCAGGTCCCCTTTGTCCCTTTCTTTTCAATTTTCTTTTATGTATTTGCTTTACTAGTTTTCTTCGGCATGTTTCAGATCTATGCCTTTCTTGGTGTTTGTTTTATCATAAAGTTGTTCATTTGCATAATTTAAATGGTTTGATTCCATTATTCTGATTTTGGGATCTGCAATTACGTGTCGGTGGTATGGCTTAAACATGTGTTTTACTATGGGATCTGATGCTAATTAGAGAATGTAAACTGTAGATCTAGAACATTTTCAACAGTAAACCTTGACATTTTGTTGCATGTATAACAATAATTAAGAATCTGGTTTGATGGGTATGCCAGGTATGGACTTGAGAGTGAAGAAACAGGTTTTTTTTTCTGTTTTGATGTCAATAGATTATGTGTTTCTAAAGCCTGGCTTTGCCCGGCTACCCCATGATCCAAGTGCATGATTAGTATTTTGTTTCAGCGAATGTCATTGAAGTGTTAGTGTTGTGCTTCATTTTGTTTGATGGGTCATTGTGAGAGAATGTAAAGTCTTCAAGGTTTGTACATTTTTGGGATATGGTTATGTCCCAATCAAATTTTTTATCCAGTGAATTTTTTGTCTGGTCCAGGAATTCCATTTTAGCTTTTGGTTTATAGCATCTTTAGGGTGTAATGTACTGCGCTATTAGTGGAACAGAATTTGAGTGTTGAGAAGGTTGAAGAAATGGTAGTAATAATGCTCTGTGTAAAAGCAATTAAAAAATAGTGTCTTATTCTTTTCCTAATGCTTTTGAATTTTATTTAATGGAACCAATTAGACTATTCTCCCACCCACCACAAACATACCTGAAGCTTACACAAATGGATCTGGCGAGGAACAGGTAAGTTTTGTCTAATGATTTGTGGAACAGAAGTATTGTGTTGAGAAGGTTGAAGAAATGGTAGTAATAATGCTCTGTGAACAGAATTTGAGTGTTGAGAAGGTTCAGAAGGTTGTGGAACAGTCCTATGCATGCGCTATTAGTGGAACAGAATTTGAGTGTTGAGAAGGTTGAAGAAATGGTAGTAATAATGCTCTGTGTAAAAGCAATTAAAAAATAGTGGTATAAATTTTCTAGGAAACAAAAGTATTGTGTCATATATATATAGGTTGTGATTGTCTAACCCTTTCTTCCTTCCTTTTAGCTCTTGAGTTCTTCTTTAGATGCGAGGCATTTCTATGTTTTCACTTTGTAATGTAATTTTTTCAGATGGAGTCACTGATCAATGCAATAAGTGGCATTGAAGTTTGTTGATGCTGTATGCTTTGCATTTTGTTATCGGAAAACTTACTTCTCGTGTTCTGTGTTTTCATAGGATCCTGCTTATTATGTGCTTAAAGAAGATGAATCCCCTTGCATTTTTGGATCTATTGAGAAGCAGAGATGGTCCTATGCATGCGCAAAGCAATTGATCGAGAGGCTGATTTATGGTTAGTCATCTCTTTGTTCTACTTTTAAGTGGTCGATCATGAATTGGTATTTGTAATATAGGTTTCTGATTATGACTTGATTTCTTCTCGTTTACAGCTGAGGGTGCGGAAAATGGTCTTGAGTTTACCATTGTGAGACCCTTTAACTGGATTGGACCTAGGATGGATTTCATTCCTGGCATTGACGGCCCAAGTGAGGGTGTTCCAAGAGTTCTTGCATGCTTCAGTAATGTATGTCAGATGAATTGTTGTAGAATTCCCTATTTATTTGGTATTTCGATATTTGTGTTGTGATCATGCTTTGCTTTCATCGGTTACAGAATCTTCTTCGCCGTGAGCCTCTCAAGCTTGTAGATGGTGGCCAATCTCAGAGAACTTTTGTCTACATAAAGGATGCTATTGAAGCTGTTATGTTGATGATCGTAAGTTAAAAAAAAAAAATCTTCTGCTCAAATTAATACTTAGCATGCAAAAGCTGTTGCTCAGTAATGTGATCTGTTTTCTCAGGAAAATCCTGCTAGGGCCAATGGTCACATCTTCAATGTTGGCAACCCTAACAATGAAGTTACTGTTAGGCAGCTTGGTGAAATGATGACTGAGGTGAATAATTGTCTTTGATACCATCTTCTTTTTAGTTAATTCAGTTGCATTAGCAGTATTTTGATTAAATTCACATGGATACAAGGATTGATGTTCCTATACATTACAGGTTTATGTGAAAGTAAGTGGCGAACCAAAACTGGAGACACCCACCATTGATGTTAGCTCTCAAGAATTCTATGGAGTGGGATATGATGATAGTGACAAGAGAATACCTGACATGACTATTATCAACAAGCAGCTTGGTATGTATCTTTCATTTGACTCGTCTTTAATCTGATTGACCCATGTGACTTAACAGCATTTTAACAACGTAATGGGGCTATCTATGACAGGTTGGAATCCAAAGACCTCTCTCTGGGACTTGCTTGAATCAACCCTCACCTATCAGCATAGGACATATGCCGAGGCTGTCAAGAAGGCCATTTCCCAATCATCTGCCAGCTAAATAAGGGTGCTGTTGTTTGGTGCGACGAATCAAGGATCCTTGCTGAGGTGTGCTGTGTCAAAATTCTTTCGGAAGAGATCGTCAGATGTACCTTAATGTCTGTTTTGAATCTATAGTACATTTTTTTTCTTGCCTTACGGGTGTCGTTAGTCAAATAGTTCGTGGTAGAGGTTCAACAATACGTTCTTGGGATTAAGTCTGCAGAATATAATCTAGATTACTGTGATTTGTCACCAGAGCTTTTGCTGCAACAACATGCTGGGGGGGGGGGGGGGTGCTTATAGGGGGCCAATTATACATGTCAAGTTGTTTATGTTGCTTTGCCGTTCCTCTGTTTTGTACTAGGGTGTTGTATTAATTTTCGAATAACCCTCTTATGATCTCTTGTTTTTTTTTTCTTCTTTTTATTGTAAAATTATTATTTTATTTATTTATTTCAACCATTCTGCTGCTTTTGTTCATCAATCTTTTGTTTTACAGCTAAAAAGATTATAATTGTGTTGTTGAATTTCACTTATATCAGTGATAAGATTTAGAGAGATTATATTCACATACTTTAAATTACTTCTTCCACGTTTTTTTAATTTTTTCTATTGAGTGTTAGTGGTGTGTAGAATATCAAAAGAAAAATTAAAAAATAAAAAGGATATGCAGGAAGTAATTTGGAGTGAATATAATGTTGGGAATTTTAACAAAAAACTTTCGGTACTGTTTATTTTAACAAAAAATCATATTTTTACACTAAAAAGTCAATTCTGGTACTATTCATTTTACTTTTTATTTTGTTCTTATCGTTAAAACTTAAAGTTTTCAAATCCTTTTCATTAGATTTTCTTATAATATTTCTAAAATCTATATGTAATGAAATGATAATCTCTAAATATGATGATTTATATGATACATGTATATTGTTACTGTGTGTTCCATGTCAATAAAACTTGTACAAATTTCTCTCAATATGACGTTGAATTATTGGTATGAGCACCATTATGGCAGTGTACCTGTGTCGTCGTAGAAGTCATATTTAAGGGGCTTGTTTTTGCTGGTGAGTACATATGATACAACTTTATCAATGGGACAATGTCATGTAACATTTTATGGGATGGGGTGTACAAAAACCTTCATGGCCTAAGATAAGCATGTCCTCCATAGCATGGCTGAAGTAAGCATGTCCTATGCCCCATGACTACAACCTATGTCACCCGCAACCATACATATGATATGACATGAAGAGAAGGGAAAAGGTTCAAAGAAGATCGGAATAGTCCAATCAATCGAACGGCTACTCATCATACCATGCCACCATTAGCATGCAAATTTTATTTTGACAAGCATATGCAGATTTCATGTTCATATCTTATGGATTTTAATCGTATTACTTAAGCTCTAATACCACATGTTAACTCTTGTTAGTTATATAAAATTGAAACACAAACAATGTAACTTAGAACATACTTACTGAAGGAGAGCAACTTACATGATATGAGTATACGTTATGATAACATCCTTACTAATGACACAAGGTCACTTAGAGAAAAACTTACACGTGGTGTACCGTGCCAATGACGGGTTTGAATCTGTGTTGAATGATCAATCTTAGTCCAAGTTGCAGCGAAGTCACTGCAGCTACGAGACCAAAATCAAGTTGGAATACTGCTAGATAACTATCATAACTTCAAACTCATTTTACCAAGCATCATGCATGAAATTTTACTCCATAATTCAACCCGCCATTATTTCCTTGAGGAAACCAACCATGCATTCAATTATGCATGCGCGCATTAACAACCAAATTCATTGGAAACAGGCTTTGACTGGATTCAGTTTACAAGTTTCGAATGATGCATGCGTGCATTAACAACCAAATGCATTGGAAAGAGACTTTTGACTGGATTCAGTTGACAAGGTTCGATCGTCTTGCAGAAGTAGAGGAAGCACGTGACTTGCAAGCATGCGTGTGACTTATCTATATATTGATCACGAACCATGAGTTTTGCTCACAGGAACCTTGATACTTACTATACACGACGAGCCAACCTTGAAGAAGAACCCCCCTGGGTCCTGGTATGGTATGGCTTTAATTTACTTATCTTCTTTCCATTGCGATTAATTTACGTTCTTCTCTCTCTCTCTCTCCCCTCTCTATTTTTCTTTCCATTTAGTTTCTTGTTATCTTTTCACCTTTTTGAGTTGTTCTTGGGTGTTCAATTTTCTGTAGGGTTTTGCCGAAGAATTGTATTAGTATTTTTGTTTTAATATAACTGTTATGCTATCATATAACAAATAATATTTTAAGATGCCTCCAGAAATTAAATAGCTCTTACCAACTGTACATGCTCACAGGATTGCAATATGGAATCGAAACAAAGTTCGGAGAGCTCGAAGAAGAAGGAGGGAAGTGAGAACGAGTCGTCGTACAGCGTAGGTGCAATTGCTGCTGGTGCTGCTGCTGGAATTGGTCTACTGGTATGGGGTTTATCTGCACTTGTTTCATCAGCTGGTTCGGAGTCGGAGAGAAAGAAGAAAACAATGAAAGCTCCTGGAAAAGATGATATCATACAGAGGGAAGAGTTCGAACGTGATCCTAAAGGCTATTTCAGAGACTTGCGCAAGAATTAGGATGTTCTCTTGAACGTAAGAGATTATTATGTCTTTGCTTTTGTTAATCTATCTTTATGTGCATTTTCTCTATCTATGTTAAATTATCCTAATGGAAGTTAAGAGCCAGCTTGTTGTCTTGTAGAGATGGGAATGATTACTGTTGTTTCACGATTAGGGTTTTTGCTTTCTATTTTAACTTCTGGTGTGTTGTTTAATGTAACACAAAGTGGACAACATAACACGATTCTAAATAAGTATTCAATCATTCTGTGCAACAAAAAAATTGGTAATAAGATCTTAGTGATGGATGTTGTTAGACTGGATATCACATATATATGAAGATTTACTCTCTCGTACAAATGAATTGGATGAATGAAATAAGTTTGATTGCCAACCTATTTGTAAACAACCAAATTAAAGTTGTCATTCAACATGTGTATAACCCGTGTTGGATGGTTGTAAGCTTTAAACATTCATTATATACTCGTCACTTAGTAGAGCAACATATTTACTTTAGAGTTACGTATTTTGACCAATAGACGTATTCCTTCAACTAGCATCTTCCGATGCATTTGTACAGAGTTTGCAGCTAGAAATTGGCTTCATTTTCAGCATATATACCTCTCGTTTTCATGGTTCAAAACATGGGCACGAGATAGTTACAAAAGTGAATGGGCTTGTGAATTTTGTGAAGAAATGACGGGCAGTAAAAAAATGATATAAAAAATAGTCACACCTGGTGGGATTTGAAGTTCTTGGCCCCACAACTCCTTGATTAGAAGTCACATAAACTGGAGGGGGGCGGAATAGAATTTAAGACCTCGGGTGTAGTGTAGAAGTGAATCTTCTAAAGAAGCAAATGTTTGAGACAAATGTATTCTTTAATGGTCCATATGGCACTTCACCACCAACATTTTGTTTGGTCAAAACTAAAGGCAAATGGCTAGAACTGAAAGAACTCTGATCTCCTAAGTAGTTTTTCTTATAGTATTATTCGCTTCAAAAAAATAAAAATAAAAATTAATAGCATTATATTTTGGGAGTTGTTATTGATTTGCACTTCTGTCAAGTATCTTTTCATTTCTATATTTTATTTATTTGGAATGCTTGATACTTCTTAGAGAGTGCCAATAACGCTATCAATATTTTTCACGAAAAACTCGCTCATATCGGTAGATGGTGTTTTACAGAAGTGGCAAAAAAAAAATCATGTTTATGCACAATGGTGCAAGTTTGATCTCTACCGATCCCCTCTCCCCGAGTCCAAAATAAAAAACTCACTCATATCGTTTCAGTCGTATGTGGACTCATTATTCATACTTTTAAGAGGAGAAGGTATTATATGGGGACACTAGACAAGACCGAAAGATAGAGGGTGAGGTCAAAAATGAATCCGGGATTCTGGATCCTCTTTGTGAGGATCTTGAGAATCCGTGAATCGTGTCCGTTCATCATATATCACGCAGTCAGTTTTCCTCAGGTGTTGGTTGTGTTCAATTTTAAATAATCAAATTTAAAATGATTTATGACTGCAGATACGCGGATCCCCGGAATCCTCACAAAAAAGATCTCGGCTCCCCGAAATTCTCACAAAGAAGATCTGGAAAGGATCCTTATTCGTAAAAAATGGGATAAAGGTGGGTCTCAAATCAAGGGGTGGGCCATGAGAGTTATTTTGAGTCTAGGCGTCCGAAGAGCAATGCTAAGAAGACAATCTATCTAATGATTTGCGCATTTAATATGAAAAATTAGTCTACTTACTATTATCCCCATTGGAAATTAGTGGTCCGGACTCCAAACTTAGAGCAACTCCAACCCAAAATTTTAGGCTGATCCAAAGCCTAAAAAATAGGCTGGCACCATGTAAAACAGTCGAGCAAAATTAGCCAGCCCACAACCCAAGCCAACATGCTGGCCGGACCAAAATGTGTTGAGTGATGTACCAACCTATCTGACGTCATGCTGGCGTCATCGAAGCCCATAGATTTTTTTTTGCGTCAGGCGCGTGGAAAACATGTGCGCGTTCCCGATAGAAAACAAACGGCGGGGCCCCTCATCTCAGATGCACTAAAGGGGCGAGAGGCTTGGCCACGTGGAGCGTTTTCGGCCGTTGGATTTCCAACGATAAAAAAATTTTGAAATTCAAACCTAATGGCTAGTGACGTGGCAACATCTGGGCCATCTGATTCCTAGATCACCAGTTCACGATTTTTGCCCAAAAAACATATAAAAAAAGAATAAGAAAATGTCAGAATTATTACCGTTGACCACGTGTTCAATTATGGGTTGTTGGATTTCAATCTTTTTCAAATCTAACGGTTCAAATTAATTAACTTAATAAAAATTATTTAAAAATACAGAAGAAAAAAAAAATATATATATTATATAAATACCTAACCATCATCGGAATTTTGGCTAAAGGATTGTAAATAGATAGTGACATGTGGAACGTCGGGATTGGTTGAAAATATTATCGAAAATCTATCCACAAAATAGTACTTTCGGATAATGACATGTGGTATGACAAGATTGGTTAAAAATCCTATCTGAAATTAAAACTAAATTACTTTTTTTTATTATTTTATAACAAAATTAATAATATTTTAATACGAGTTAACTAGATTTTGTGACTGTGTATTTTTTAGAGGTGAAGATGCATTTGGCCAATGATTGTTGATTGAGGTTAATTACTATTCATTTGAGTGGATTAAATAAGCTGGATGCCAACCCATTTTTAAGGATGCAATTGCTCTTTGAATTTCTCCTTTGATAGGCCGAATGACAGAGAATACATGGTCGGGCCTGCCTCTCACAGTCGACACTTATTTTTGCATTAATCATACAGCCTCTAATATACATTTATAATTTATTTATTTCAGGTTTAATAAATGGTAAAGAATAATAAATCCCAGTCGTGCCAAGAGTGTAGTGTTATATAATTAGGTAGTATCTTTGTTATGTGGTTGTTGTTGTGATTGTATGAGTCTCATGCTTAATGACAATTCAATATTATCCAGCACATACAATTATTAGTTCGGATAAAATACTTGCATCATCTACTTCTGATCTTTACTTAATTTATACATCATCTATGTTTTCTACTTTCTCATACTTATTGCCTACCAAAACGCACACTGTATCCAACATTATGATGCATATAGTGTTTTAAAAAAAAAAAAAAATAAACAATGGTATCTAGAGGGTGAGAGAGTGGTTAAGCCTTACAATGGGTTTGCCATATAATGTGGTTCCACTTTGCATTTGTCGAAAATTGAACATAAGACCTTTCACTTACAAGTGAAAAGGAATATCACTAGACCGTAGTACTAAGTGGTTATAATGCTCATATTATATATGTAGATAAGTGACTTGAGGATGAATTTCAGACCTGTATTTGACACGGCTATGTTCGATTTTTTGCACTAGTTAATCACACGATGGTGATTAGGTGACACACCTCGACCCGAATCAGGGCATGATGGCCGTCACGTGAGAGTGACGTAGCCATGTGCACATTGAGGAAGCAGTAATGATAATAGAGAATACGAATAAATAAAAACCAATTCATAAGAGTACTAGCTAAGATGAGTGCTAGAATATGAGTGAATTCACAAATCAGAGCATAAGTAGCCTAAGTTCAGTCCAGAAAACAAGTACTAATTAAACGACACCCAAAGATGCCCTACATTTGTGATAGTCTGTCAGAACCTCCAATCAATCATCGTGAGCCACCAACGAACAAGCTTATCTAAAACTTGGAGGGGCGCAAAACAGAAAGTGTGAGTGGGCAAAAACAAAGCTTTTCAAAACCATTTCATTTATCAAATGCTCTAACCCCTCGCCGTGAAACATGTATAATTTTCCCATAAATGGAATATAAATATATAAGTGTATATGTATATGTCTCAATTCATGCTTCACATATTCATATTCATAAGTATGCCATGCCAAAAATATAAAACAGAATAAGTAACTCAGGTGAAAATAAATTCATGGAAAACAACATATTAGTCGGAACCCCTGCAGAGGTCTGTACGGCTGAATTCATAGCTCATTAGTCAATCTAGCCGGAGTCACTGCAAGTGACCTATACGGCACTACACTGCACATGAGTCGGAACCACTGTAAAGGTCTGTACGACAAAACTGGGTGTAATATAGTTATGCTCAATGCTACACTCTCATGATAGCTGTGCGATAAATCGCTAGTCACCTACGAGTCGGAACCACCTATGATGGTCTATACGACAAGACTATGCACCTAAATTGGATCCAATGTGAGCATATGGTGCGGGATGTGACATTATAAACAGGCATATACCATATCTCTGGCTAAATCACAATCACCCGGGGTGCAGGTTTATGAGCTCTCAATCACGTCTCGCATTATCAATATCTCATATAACAAAACATAACTAACCTGGTACTTACCTGAGCGTCTACAGCACCAATTCATGTTATGCATCATATACTAATTCATATGCTGAATATAAATTTATATGCATGGCATTTCAAAGCATACTTTCATTTAAACACATTTTCTGGGAAAATATCAAGTATATAAATATTTACTGAAAACCAAAAGCCTCACTGGTATGTCAAAAGGTCGTAGCCCCCGAGTCGCCCTTGACTACGCTCGTCCTCGGGATAGGTCTCACCTATATGCGAAATAACTGAATAAACGTTATTTAAAGCACATAAACAAAACTAGTTAATAATTTCTCATACATTGCTCAAATGGGATATTTGAATATACCAACGTGATCTACACAACCTCACGAACATTCCCATATTTTTAGAAAAAATTTCCGACCACCCACGCGTCGTCACGAGTCGTCACACGCCGGCCAAGGCACGGCCAGACGCGCCGCCCACACGCGGGCACGTGCCAGGCACACTGACGGTAACCCTAACAGCGTTAAGGAATATTCCGTTAAATAATAGCATATACCATTAAAACTAACCTAACACCGTTAGAATATTACGTCAAAGTTGACGGAATATTCGCTCGTCTTCTTCCTTCGACTCCGGTAACCATTGTCGTCGCCAGAAAACTGGAAATTTGAAAAACCTTGATATTTCAGTCATTTCTTAACCGAAATACCCCAAATTTGTCCCAAAATGAAGCTTGTAACTAGAAGAACAAAACTTTACCAATTTCAAGGCTTGAAATCAGCGGAATCTTGACAGAGAAAACTCGATAATCCGGCCAAAACTTACAACTTGTCAAACTCGACTTCCCGACGTCCAAATTACTTGGTTTTTCTTCTCCGAGCTTCGTAAGGACGTTCTAAAGCTTCCTACAAGCTTAAAATCTCCTGAAACATCCATAATTACGACCACATGAACAGTACCTCAAAATTGGGATATCGGTTCCTCGGGTTTTCGAAGTTTTCAAGTCCTAAAAATGATATGAATGGACTCAGGAGCTTGTAGGGAACAAGAATATTACCTTTTTAACGTCGATCCGTGAAGAAACAGGTTGGTTCGAAGATGGTCCATACAATGGTACAGACGATGGAAAAAATCCGAGAGAGGGAGGGTCAACGGGTTGTGTTTTTGTGTGTGGTCCTAATTGGCTACCAAACAACACAAACAAATTCCTTTAGTTCCAAATACTTAGGAATAAAAAGGATTGGTCCAAAATATTTAGAACTTAGCATATTGGTCCACCACCCAAGTCTAAACCACACAACACAACTTAAAATGTCCAAGGCATTTAATTAATTTCACGTCGTTGAGGGTAAAATAATAAACATATCCGGGACGGGCTGTGACATTAGGGGAGACTAAAGTGCCTATGAGTGCATTTTTGAAAAAACCACTAGCTGATATTTTTTTTGTAGGAAAAAAAAACTAAGAACAAATATTAATAAATATGGTGGAATGTGCATACATGAGGGCATTTTTGGATTTGCAAATTGCAAATGGATCGAATAGAAAATATATGGTCGGAGAGAGAATTGTTTGTGGTCCGGGACTCATTTGTGTCCCTACTGGTTCATGGGAAAATGCTAAAACTTGTATATTCACTACAAGAAAATAGCTCATTTACCACATCAATTTTACCACGGACATTATGTGCCCGTTATAAAAAGTGACCATTTACCACGGACTTAGTCAGCATGTTGTGGATAACAATGTTTTACAACAGGCAAGTAATGGCCCGTGATAATAAAATAATTTACTACCATGGTCTTAATCATCATGTTGTGAAAATATTAAACCATCACAGGTATTAACCGTGGTCAATATTGTTAGTAATTACACCAAATTTTTTTATTTACCACGGACGTTAATTGTGATGCAATTAAGCACACTATTTAAAAAAAAGGGCGGGACTAGAAAATTTTCGAAAATTTGAAATCTTTCAAATTTCACACTACTAAAAAACAGACGCAAGGAGTTACTTTCCCTCGCTGCAAATAAACAGACTGACAGCCTCTTTCTGGTGGAAATCGAAACCGTCGTCAAAATCAAAGCCCTCAAAAAGGTTTTTTTTCTTCCCTTTTTAATTGTCATCTTTAATTCATGTTTCCGATGCATAAATCCATCAGTTTTCCTTGTAATTCTATTTCGGAGCCACCAACAGAGGAAACGCTCTTACTTTCATCTCTCTCTCTAATCCTTAGGTATTATCGCAATTCCTTTCTCAATTGGTGCTATAGTATTTCTTAAAACTAGATTTAGGGTTGGGTAAATTGATTTAAAGGATTTTGATCGTACTTTGTGTTCTGATTTTGTTTGAGATAGTCTTGTGTTTGGTTTAGATGTAAAGCCTGAAGCTTTCCGAGATGAATCTTAACCAATGAGGTCTAAGCAAACCCTAGCAGTCGTCGCGTCATGCTTCCGTCTTCGCGATGCCAAAGTTCACGCCAACCACCGGGAACTGGATGTAATGTCCGGCCTTCTTATGGGAAAGATCTCCCTCAGGTAGTCCTGCTCTCATTTTCAATTTTGATGTCCTGGAAGACTTAACGATGCTAGATTTTTGTAACAGCTCGTCCCTAAAAATTATGATTTTTATAATTTTAATAAGAGAATTTACGAAAATGCCATTTCGAGGCAAAGTGTTGACTTTTGTTGACTGTCGTGTCGTATCATGTAAGACTCTTTTTCTTGGCATATCCTTATAGTACTCATCGCTACGGACGCGTGGACGCAAACGGAACGCGATTTGGAGTTATAACGAAAGAGTTATTAACGAATGAAGTCGAGGGGTAAAATTGTAAATTTATTATTTTCTAGAATGCTCCAGATTTCTGGAGCAAAATCTGATGGAGCCATGTGTGTGGCCCATATTAAAGAAAATGATGATGGGTGGTGGAGATAGGAAGTAAATGAGGAACATGGGAGAGAAGTGGAGGAATAAGGAGATGAGAGAGAAAGGAATGGACGAATTAGAAAGAGGGAAAATGAGGGGAAATGAGAGAGGAAAGAAAAGGGGGGAAACGGGCTCACCCGCCGACCCGTGTACCCAGCGGTGACCCGGTTTGATTCCGGCCGATTTCCACCATTTTTCAGTTGAAATTTACCATTCCATCACCCAAAAGCTATTCCACAACTCCCTATCTACCATCTTAACTCAAATTTGAGGGCATTTGAGTTCAATTTCGTGAAAGAATGAGCACGATGCCAACGGCATCATTGACGACGATCCGCCATTTTTGAATGAACTTCGGTTGATCTCCACCACCATTAGATTGCCCTTGAGGCTTGGAACAAAGCCCAAGCATTGGTTGGGGCGTCAAAGTTGTTTTGGAGCCGAATCAAGAACATCCAAATTCAAGGGTTTTCAACAAGTTTGAGTGAAATTGAGGTGTTTCCCGGCCAAATTGGCCTTAGTAACAAGCGCTGATCGTTCGCGATGCCTCGATATTCGTGCGAACTCCAGGTGAGTGGGCTTTTGGTTTTCTATATATATATTTGGTATCAGAGCCAATCCATGGCCGGAAATGTGCCGACGAGGACGTCAGGCTCCTAAGGGGGTGAATTTTTACATCCCACATCGCCCAGGGGAGTGGATCCTCTAAGCCTTATATGTATATTCTTATCTCTACCTAGCACGATGCCTTTTCGGAGCTCACTGGCTTCGGGTTCCATCGGAACTCCGAAATTAAGTGAGTTCGAGTTCGAGCAATCCCATGATGGGTGACCCACTGGGAAGTTCTCGTGTGAGTTCCAGAAACAAAACTATGAGGGCGTGGTCGGGGCCCAAAGCAAACAATATCGTGCTACAGTAGATTCGAGCCTGGGATGTGGTAGGGGCCCGGGCCGAGATGTGACATTTTTGTTTCCCTAATTTTTTTGCCATTTTGTAAAGGAACTACTATTATGTGACTAATAGAAGTAGAAAAGAAGGGAAAACGGGTTGAAATTAGGCTTATGCTGCCATTATAGGTGTTTTTGCAAGTGGCTGGGTTATGTAGAGAAGGGGAATGTCGGATTTATTCTTGCTGAATGCGGTATGAATTAGGGAAATTCTGAGGTGCTTAGCTTGAATTTGATATGTTATTGTTCCTTTTGAGTGTGGCCTGATAGAATTGGATTTAGATTTATTATGTAGTTTCATTTTTTAAAGAACAATTTTGATCAAGTTTTCCGTTATCAGTGAATTCAGTGTTTGATATTCTCAAATATTTTAGTATGGGGATCAGTATTTGTACTGTTGAACTTCAAGCATCTAAGGATTCCAATTTTAAGGACGCAGGTCTGTTGTTGTTTAAATACAAATTTCGTCGCCTAATCTGTTATTAGTTTAAAGGTCTTAGTGCCTCTTTTTCTTTTATTGTTGCTTTTGTTAATTCAGGGTTATACAATTTGCAAGTTACTATTGAATTATATTTGATACAATACAAGGTACAACAATAAATCTGTACGGTTCAATAATTATATGGATTGTGATGATTCCTTTTATATTCTTGTGATTTGACATCATTGTGTGAAATGTAGGTAAAAATGGCACAAGTGCCATGAAGATTATACAATTAACACAATGACGCCAACTCTTCCACTTCACTGCTTTCTGAGAGCTCTCTCAGGTACTACCGCTCTATTTCTCTATTTTGGGAGATTTTTTGGATTAAGACGAACCTCTACTCATTTGTTTGCATACACTATTCGAACCCTAAGTTCTGTATTTACTCCATTCATTGTACATGCAATGTTAATTTGACACTCATGCTCTTGTCAAAGTTTTTCTGTATATCTGTTCGAGTCTTTATTGGTTAATTTTTTGCTAATATATATTCCCACATGTAGATCTATATGCTTATGTCCATGCAGATAGAGAGAGGCAACAATTGTTAAGGCTCAAGCATTAGGGGCAATAGTTCACTCTGAAGGTCCTTTGTTTGGAGGTGTTCAAAGAAGTGTGAAGTCTTCAAGTGACAATGTTCTTGTTATTAGAGGCGTATTTGATACTTTGTGGGTAGTTTGGGATTTCTTAGTATAACTTATCGATTTTGTTGTTAATTTTAGTGTATAGTTTGTAATGTTTGAATCATGATTTTTTATGAAATTATTAAATCGTAGTAAATGTGCAATTTTGTATATAAATAATATATATATATGTAGTAAATGATTTTATATTTTTCTTCATCATTGCAGTAAACTTCTAGAATTGCTCTTTGCTACCGAAGCCGATCAGAATGAGATTGGTTCTGTAGCAAAACTTGAGATTAACAAAACCATATCGGACCAAATTGAGAGGTACTTTTGGTTTTGGTTTTGGTTCCGGTATCAATTCACGTGCAAACCGTATCGTACCATGTCCAACCCTACTCACAAGTTAAATATAATAGATTAACTCCCGCTCTTAACCTTCTTCCTTTCCCTCATTCGTTGCCTCGCACTAGACATGAATGGGTGTGGTTCTACGTGTTGTGGCCTCTTTCGCTCCCCATGTTGGTGAGGGTTGCCTAATCGAATGAGAGTGTACAAACGATGGAAACCAGCTTGACGAAGCTGGTGAGAGTAGGAATTAGTGTTGATTCCCACAAATAGCCACATATGTTGATGCACAAAATTGGATGGACTTTGGAACAACTTAAAGTGTTAAGTTTGTGACCAATGCAAGATTGCTCCGGTCACTAAGTGTAGGTGGATAGGTAGAGAAACAAAGATAGAAAAGTAAGCACAAGATAAATGCGGTTCACCCTAAGTTGGGCTATGTCCACGATGGTAGAGGAGTTCTCATTAATAAAAAAGAGTTTACACAATACATAGGTTCAAGAATAATCATTATTAGTGAGTTCTAATTATGAGTTTAAGCACAATAATGGCCTTAGGAATTAATTATAGGAGAATGGCCTCCTTTATAGTTGAGGGGAGTCTTCGGCTTCCGCTAGCGGTCGATGTGGACTCTAGGAGCTTTTATTCTAATGTTAACATGTGTCGCGTTGTGATTGATATCTTGACTGGAGAAGAACTCATGTGCTTCGGCTGGAGTGCCTCAATAAAGTTAACCGGTACTTGGTAGTTTTAGAATGATGAAATATGGTACAAACAAGACTAAATGGTAGTTTCATGAGACATTTCAATTAATAAGCCAAATTCAAAATAATTGTAGAAATCAAATTTAACTCCTAAAACGCTCACAGTATTGAATGAAGCAGCATGGAAGTCCACACCCACTTCGAAGAACATAAAATAGCTTATACAAAACGTCACATGTAGGACCCCATAAAAGTAGTTACAACTCCTTGAAGAATCTTCAACCAACTATAAGAAATTAAGAATGGAGTGTTCTTCTACCTCAAAAAACATAAAAAAGAGTGGAGTATTCTTGGTGGGCACCACACCCCACGCTCACAATCATCTCCCTCAAAAACCCATGTTTACTTGTAATAAAAATCGATCGCAACCGAAAACTACCGCGACGATCCGACACCACGCGGCTCGGAAAATGATTGCAGCGTAGGTGCTTGCCAAAAAGCCTCAGACATAAATGATTAATTACCGTTTGTCTCCAACAAGTAAAACCCCATTATTTTCTCGGCCGGCTAAAGAGTAAAAAAGGTCCCTCCCTCCCTCTCGACCACTGATTGATGCTTTTGCTTGCTTCGACCCCATGACTTTGTTCCCGCACATGCCGGCCTCTTCTGGGTGTCGTAATTTTCGTAGTTTTTTTTATGAACTTTGCTTTGCTCACTCATTGGGGGCGTCGTGATCTGTGCACCCTTTTCTGGGTTTTTGTCTTTTGATTAAATTTGAATTTGTGTTGGGTTTTTTTGTTTATTTATGGTCCCATCCCATCTTATGGTGTTTGGTGGTCGTGGTGGGTGTGGGGTTTTGGGGTTTTCTCATTTGATGAGAGAGAAAGAGAGGGCGAGCGAGCTGTAAAGGGGCACTCGGCATTTGTTTGACTAAGTTGGACCTGGATTCCTACTTACGTTGCTTGCTGCCCGTCTTTAACCCCTCCTTTTCACTTTTGAAGTTTGATTAAACAACTGGTTTCTGGGTCTCTGTTCCTCCTCTCCACCCAATTTCATGAAGCTCTTGTTTTCCTAGAGAGAGAGAGAGTAAAGGTTCTCTCTTCCCACCTCAGCCATGGCTCCAGCTGGGAAGGTTTCTGAGTTTTGCAGACAAGGCAATGACTGGTAATCTCTCTCTCCCTCCCTCCCCTTGTACACCACTTTCATGGACAGAAATATGACCCTTTTCTTCCAGGTTCAATTCTCAAAATTAATGTTCTTTTAAGGCCAGAATCTAACTATATTTCAATTGCAGCCTTCAATTCTATTTGAATTCACATAGAATTCTATAATTCAATAACGAATAAACCCCTTTTGTTAAATTGTAAATTGTTTATTAAATCACCCCTTTACTAAGTTTTCTTCAAGGCTTTAATCTTCATTAATCTTCTTTTTTAGGACTTTATTCGAATTTAATTAATTGGTTGTTGAATTTATGGCCTGTAAGGACTGAGGAGCAGAGTTTGATTCCATTTGAATTACAGCTTTCAATTTTAAAATGGAAATTCATTATTCTGTTCAAATGGAAATTCATTATTTCATTGAATAATGAAGGAAGCTGGAGAGACTATGGAATTGATGTATTTTTTTTTTTGTTCTCTCTCTGTAAGGTTTTGCAAAGCGGGATTGCCAAGTGATGTTACTGTGGTCGTGGACGGCGTGAGCTTCCATCTTCACAAGGTATGTATCATTTGATGCGGTGGTTCTGCAATTTAGGGGGATTGAGAATGGATAGAAAATAGAAAGGCTTGGGTTGTTCTCAAACATCCGAAATAAGTAGTTGACTAGTTTGGTAAGTTATGCTAGATTTAGCCATAAGCCTTAAGCTTTTCGCTTCTCTCTTGTAAATTGGCGGTGCACTCTAAGCTTCCAATATATGTGTCCGGTCCAAAAATAGGGGTTGAGTGGTTGCCCCCCCCCCCCCCCCCCGCCGCTATCCCCTAATATTATATTCATGTCGCTGATGGCTTCGTTTCACAATTAGTGATTAGCTTTTATGTTATGTTGGGTTTATTTCTGCAGTTGGTGTGGCTTTTTCTATATTGCGGTCTGTTGTTGTTCTTGTTGTCTTTCCCCCTAAGGATGTTTTTATAATGGAAAATAAAATCATAGTTGTTAATTGTGAATTTTAAGTAGGACTTGTCACTTATAATATTTATAATCTCCAGTTTCCTCTCATATCAAAATGTGGGAAGATATCACATATGTACGAAGAGTCCAAAAGCACACGCAAGAGCATTTTCACTGCAGTTCTGGAGGAACTCCCTGGTGGCCCTGACATGTTTCTGATTGCAGCTAAATTCTGCTATGGTATGCGAGTGGAATTGACTCCAAGAAATGTAGTAATCGTGTACTGCGCAGCGGACTACCTTGAAATGACAGATGAGTATGGAGAAGGAAACTTGCTCTCAAAGTCAGAGAGTTTCTTCCATAAGAATGTACTTCACAACTGGAAAGACTCTATCTTGGCTCTTCAAAGTTGTGAGACTGTAATTGAAAGGGCAGAAAAGCTTCACATAGTAAACAAGTGTGTAAATGCTATATCGGTGATGGTTTGTACAGATCCTAGTTTGTTTGGATGGCCCATGATGATGTATGGTAGCTTACAGAGTCCTGGTGGAAGCATCCTATGGAACGGAATTAACACTGGAGCAAGAATTCGAAGCTCTGAGTCTAACTGGTGGTTTGAAGACATCTCATACCTTAGTGTGAGTTTGTTTGAGAGGCTTATCAAGACAATGGAAACAAGGGGTATAAGACCCGAAAACCTAGTAGGTGCTATAATGCATTATACCAGAAAGTACCTGCCTGGCCTAGGACGATGGCAGGGTGGACAACACGGTATACCCAGAACAGTTACAAGTTTTAGTTTGACGCCCATTGCCCTTGATCAAAAGGTAGTTTTAGAAAGCATTGAAAAACTTCTTCCCCTCAAGAAGGGGAAATCATTTTGCCGTTTTCTACTAGGTCTTCTTCGTGTTGCATTAATATTGGGTGTCAGTCAAACGTGCAAGGACGCTTTGGAGAGGAGAATAGGGATGCAGCTGGAATTGGCAACCCTAGATGGTCTTCTGATTCCTACTTATTCAGATACTGATGCATTGTATGATACTGACTGTGTTGAACGAATAATCCATCATTTTATGTCGTCAGAATCAAGGGCTACACCATTTTCTCCGTCATCATTTGACATGGAAACATCACCATCATCAAGACCTTTACAGAAAGTTGCAAAGTTGGTAGATAGCTATATTGCTGAGGTTGCTTCGGATGTGACTTTAAAACCAGGAAAGATACGCTCTCTTGCGGAGGCCCTCCCAGAATCTTCAAGAACTTTATATGATGGGTTGTATAGGTCACTGGATATATACTTCAAGGCACACCCTTGGCTCTCAGATAAAGGGAAGGAAGATCTCTGCAGCATCATTGACTTCCAGAAGCTATCTATTGATGCATGTTCCCATGCATCGCAAAATGAGAGGTTGCCACTTAGAGTTGTTCTTCAAGTCCTGTTCTTTGAGCAGATGCATTTGAGAACCGCTCTAGCTGGTTGTCTTCATGGCTTGGAAACTCAAAGTGGCCCTGCAGGTCCTGCGACTGTCCCGGGTGACATGGCTGGCCAGATTATACAGAGGGATGGGTGGGTGACTATGGTGCGTGAGAATCGCATTTTAAAGGTGGATATGGAAAAGATGAGATCTAGAGTTGGTGAACTCGAAGAAGAGTTCAGTAAAATAAAGCAAGAGATGAAAAAGGTGAGCAAATCACATAGCTCCCTCAGTTCTCCTCGTGTGGTTGGCAGGAGGATTGGGTGCAGTCTTCTTTCGAGACCCTCTGATGCTAAACCAGATACTGTTGAGAGTACTCGGCCATCCCCAAGATCATCAGTTGAGCAGGCACGTCCTTCGACCTTGCATTTTAGACACAATAAAATTTCCTTACAAAGCAATTAAAGCTTTGCCTCGGTAAGTAGAGGCTCTGGTTGGTTCCCAGAAAATATGTGAGAAAGGAATGGAAAAATTCATAATCAACATTCTCGAAACGATTTCCATGTTTTGAGATAGTTTCATTTCCTTCATGTTTCTGTTAACCAACCAGAATAGTTCCAGAAGTGTCTGAACGGAGGATGGTACGCAACCTGTCCATACTAATAGAAATATTGTCGTTGTAAATTTGGATTTTGAGTACAGAGAGAAATTCTTTTCACCTATTTATACGACAGTGGTTGGAACTTTGCAGTCATCATAGGATGAAGCGTTTTATTTCAAGAAGTTACGGTTACCTTACCTGTAACGGAATGCTAGTCACATCCAAGATTTGAACTCATAGGTCCGCGCTCCTCTTCTTGAGGAGCCTTGTGACAAGTAAATAGACCTTGTTTCACAGAGAGAAGATATTTTCCTTCTTTTGGTTTTTTTTCTTCCAGTTAGCTTGTTTCTGGGTTTATACATGTACATCCTTATGAACCAAATTGTAACTTATAGGTCTGTGAAATATTGGAATATATCAGCTATCATATATCTGAATTTGTTTGCCTTCCCTTGAGGTGGTTTGATTTGGAATTTCTGTTCATTAAACAGTGGAAATTTTCTGTAAATGAGGGAGTGCAGTTGCTGAAAGCAAAGGCAAGGTCCGAGTCTGTTTAATCTATTGTGTTACGTGATGTGAGAGACAGAGAGAGGGATAAATAACCGGTTACATCCCCGGTTTTCCGTTTAATTGTTCAAATTCTAACCAGAGACGGCCAAAGTTTTCATCGTCAATGTTTCTTTTTTGCTTAGAGTGCTAACTGCTAATAATGCCACCGAAGAAAAGAAAATTTTTGTGTGACAGATTTTAATGTACAAAAGTTAGGTGATAAGATTTTAATAAGGTAAAGTATGAAACATTGCAATTATTTGAATTTAAAAGACATGCTTACCTGTTTAAATTAAAGTGCCCACCATCCAAGATGTGAACTCAATTCAAACATCTTAAGAGTGTAGAGAAAAACCAGAAGTTTTAATTTTCATTTTATTTCGTTTATTCTGAGTTTGTAAGGCTAAGTGTATGAGTTAAGCTTGAAGATGGAAGTATTTATTCGTTTCTTGACGGCTAGGTAAGACTAAGCTCATGAGCTTATTCACATCTCTCTAATGTGGTGGAGAGAAACTTTCTGGTATCAAATGCATAGTTGCATCACCCGTCCAATAAATACTTGTCACGTGTTTAAAAAGTACACCACACATTCATAAATCCTTGCTAAATATGGTCTAGGGAGTAAAAGTTGTACTTTAAGAACCAAGTCATAACTGTAAGTATGAAATAGTATGGTATAAGTAACAGGGAAATAATTTCACACTTCTGATTTTTTTCATTATCATGACAGCGATGTTTATTTTTCTAAACTTTTGAGTTTGAAAGTGTGATTCAAGCACATGTGAATGTAACTAAATTACTCAGTTCTCATTAGTTTAATAAACAAAAAAATTCAATCCAAGGAGGATGCCAAATAGGCCCTTATGATTTATTTCTATATCTTGCGGACCTTCCTTATAAGATAGGGAGGGAAAATGGGAAAATTAACAAATGATACGATATTTACACTAAATTCATCTAAAATACGAAAAGAGAAATTTGAATTGAGTGCAGAGGATGGATCATACTTGTCTAGTCAACTTGGCTAGACTTTGTTTTTAAACGAATGTGTTTTTTCATAGTTCAAGTAGTAAACGAAGCAAGCATACCATCAATCGACGCTTTGGCCGAGTGGTTAAGGCGTGTGCCTGCTAAGTACATGGGGTTTCCCCGCGAGAGTTCGAATCTCTCAGGCGTCGATAAATTTTTTTTCTTTTGAATATTTTACAGCCATTCACCTTCTGCCACGTGCTCCTTTTCCTACGGACTAAACCTCAGGCGATAAATCCTCGTGAGAGTTCAAGTCTCTCAGTCAGTTATCGAAATTGTACTACAGCCAATCACCTATTGCCATCTGGAAGTTTTCCACGGACTGGACCGCAGGTGATTACGATCCCCTCAGTCAATTGTTTAGGAACTGTTTGAGTCTCTGACTTCCGTTCGTGCCAGTTTACACACAATGTCAGTTTGTACGCCGCCACCATCGCATGCGCACCTACGAAACGCCGTCGTTTCCAGCTCCGCCTCCGAGGCCAGAGCTCGTCTGCAATGTCTCCAAAATCCTAAACCCCATTCCGAACTCAAAAACTCGTTAAAGCTGGTGGCTTTACACCATTCGCAGTCTCGCAACCGCCGTTTCCATCTCAATTGCGCGGGATCAGAGGCCATTTCTGTCGCGGAAAAAAATGGTGATTTCACGGAGGCGAAAGCGATGGTTTCTGAGCCGAAAATCGACGGCTCCGGCGGAGGAAATGACAGTGGTGATGGCGGCGATTCATTTGGTGGCAGAGGAAGAGGAGAAGGAGACGGCGGGGGTAAAGAGGAGGGCGGAGAGGGAGAGGAGTTTGGACCATTGCTGAAGTTTGATGAGGTGATGAAGGAGAGCGAAGCGCGGGGAGTGAAGCTTCCTTTGGACATGGTTGAGGCTGCTAAGACTACTGGGCTTCGGGAGGCGTTCCTTCTCCGCTACTTGGATTTGCAGGTTTGAATATTTTCTTAATCTTATCGTCATTTCTGTTGAAAAACCTTCAAATTATGGTTTTCGCTACGATTCTTATTGGGTTTGTGATTGAAATTCAGGGGTCAGTTTGGCCACTGGGTTTTTTGATGAAGTACTGCTCAATGCTACGTAACCGGATGCTGGCTGATCCTTCCTTTCTTTTCAAAGTTGGGACAGAGGTTTGTTTTTGTCATTTTTTTCGCTTCGGTTTTAATATTTTTTTGAGTGATTGATGGCATTGGTGATAATCCTATGAGTTACATTACATGTATACCTTGCATTGAAACCGGACCGGTTTACGATCTCTGATCTTGTTAACTACTAAAGAGATCTTTCATTGTCCACCTTTGTAATGCAGATAGTCATAGATTCTTGTTGTGCAACATTTGCAGAAGTTCAGAAAAGGGGAAAGGATTTCTGGGCGGAGTTTGAGTTGTATGCTGCTGATCTTTTGGTTGGAATAGTGGTTGACATTGCTTTGGTTGGCATGTTGGCACCCTATGCTCGGATTGGAAAGCCATCAGTGTCACGAGGTTTATTAGGAAGCGTGCAGCAGGCTTGTGCCTCTCTTCCTAGCAGGTTAGCACTGCAACACAGCATTTTAGGATGCTAGTATTCTGCTGTACGTTTATCTAATGTTATACGTCAATAATTACTGCGCTTGACTTGAACGTGGTAAGACCTCAACAAGTACCAATCTTGTATTGTTTATTACCTTGAATGTAGTCCATCTTACCAGTTGCCTCTGTTTCGATTTTTAATTTGTTTCATTGGGATCATTAAAATGGTGACGCTATATGTTACTCAACTCAGGGCACGAAAGACTTTGCGTGGAATTCGTTGGAAACATAATTCCTCATCTTTTTTTTTTGTCAAAAACATAATTCCTCATCATTCTGATCTTATTAGACAGCTAGAAACTATTAATCTTTAACATCATGCCTGTTTCATTATTTCTGCCTGTATTCATCTTTACACGTTATCTGTATTTTTAATTTTTATATTTTGAACTTTTTTTATTAATTTTTTACGTCGAATCCTTATGATAATGAATCCTGAACGAAATTGCGCTACCGAGCGCAATGGCGTTCTAGGATTCATATAGCCGACCCCACTTAGTGGGAAAAGGCTTTGTTGTTGTTGTTGTTGAAGTTTTTTTATTAATTGCAGTATGCTATCATTTAGGTTGACCATCGTAAAGGTTGTTTCTATGATTCATTTTTTGGTTAGTTATGTTCTCTTGTTTGATAGGTTATTATGATATCTACTTTTGGCTCCAATGAAATTATAGTTTATCTTGTTTTGAGGTCATTGTATTGTGGACATTGCAAAGCCAAAAATGAACTGTTAGGCTGTTCCCTCATTGCCTGCTACATTGAGGATCCGGTGTGATTTTAATACTGAATTTGTCTGCTTTGGGATACTTAAGTTCAATATGAAAGGGTTTGGTGTCAGTCTTGTGAATGGTTTAACACGAAGGAGGAGATCTTAGTGAGCCTGCCTATTTGGAAAAGCTGTTTCCTTTCATTCTTCCTCATTTACTGTTTTGGTTGGCTCCCAATAATTTGTGAGCCCCATGTTGAGCTACAGAAAATGATGAAAACACAATGACTGAGATGGTGACATAAATTAAATTTCTTTTACAAATGTGGAAGTGTAACTTAGGGTTATCTTTTGGGACCTTTTTGGGACCTCGTAATTGTATTCTCTTATGCCTTGAGGTTGAATTCAAATCGATGAGTCCTCCTAGAATTCTTCTTTTGTGAAGCATTGCATGGTCTTCATTAAATTTTCACTGCATATATTCCTCTTATGCAGCGTCTTTGAAGCTGAAAGGCCGGGATGTAAATTCACAGTCCAGCAGAGAACAGCCACATACTTCTATAAGGTAATACATCTGATTAGCAATGTTTAACTTTTTCTTTAAGTAACAAATAAGTAATTAGTTGACTTCTGGACTGTAAATATTGAAGACAAATGTTCCATCAAGAAGAGGCAGGGTGGAGTTTTTCACTCTTTAGTTTTTTTAATGTAGTTCTTGCTTAATGATTCTCTCTTCAAACTAGGCTTCTGTACCAGTTTCATGTACCATTCTTAATTGTCTAGACCAAAATCTGGGTTCTGGTTCTTTTTAATTGATTGAAACATGTTGGTCCAGGGTGTGTTGTACGGATCAGTTGGCTTTGTATGTGGTCTTATTGGACAAGGAATTGCAAATATGATCATGAATGCCAAAAGGTATGCTTTTATCTAAATATAATTTTCATGTTATGTCTGTTTTTCTGTCAGATGTCAGTCACTCTTGCTTGGATATCTGCTATTAAATGTGTTTTTAAGGGCCTGTTGTTAACCCCTTCGTTTTTAGGCTTTAGCTTTCATTTTTGTGTGTGTGAGAGGTAGAGGGGAATGCGTATGAGGAAAAAGAGGCATGAAGAAGGGTAGAGGGACAGAGGAGGGAGTAATGAAGGAGAGTATGAAACGAAACTTGAAAGTGAACAACTCGAATTTGTTTCCAGCTTTTAGTTTTCATTTACCATTCTATATGCATATCTTCCACTTCTCTCCCACCATCCTTCCTCCACCCTTCTACATCTCTCCTTTCTCTCATGCATTATCTCCTCTGTTTCTAACAAAAAATGAAATATGGTTATCAACCTGGCCTTAACTGTTGATAATTATATAGTTACGATAATGGATCACATCAAACTGGCCCTAACATTTCATACTTATTACGCTGATCATTGTGCCTGCCCAAGCTATCGGGGGAAAAGACATTGTATTTGGAACATAAAGATCCTTCCATTGTTAAGTTAATTTATTGTTGTCCACAACAGTGAAATTGGTAAATTGGTACTGACAACCTGAATTAGGTGTTTTGAATGGTATAAATACAAAGATCGCCCAAAACTTTCACCGAACCAAACCAAAATGAAAACAAATTCTCCTTTTTAATGACAGTATTCACTCTCTTTATTCTTGTGTGTCATCAGGAGCGTAAACAAGTCAGAAGGGGACATACCCGTGCCTCCTCTCGTGAAAAGTGCTGCTCTTTGGGGTAGGTCCTGCTCTCTTGTTCAGATTTAAATTCTTCTCCTCATCTTTTTTTACAAGTCCTAACTTGTCATTGAACTATCTACTGCTGTATATTGGTTAAGCAAGTTTCTGTTGGTCTTAGTTGTGAAGTCATGGAATAAATAACTAAAAGATATGCATCAACTATGTTTTGCTCTGTTAAATCAGGTGTATTTCTTGCTGTCTCGTCCAACACTCGTTATCAGATCGTAAACGGTCTGGAAGGGCTGGTTGAAGCATCACAGTTGGCAAAACGTGTCCCGCCTGTTGCAATGGCATTCACCATAGGTGTACGATTCGCCAACAATATCTACGGTGGTATGCAATTCGTAGATTGGGCTAAATTAAGCGGAGTGCAGTAGCAGCAATGCATACCAATTACCAACAGATGTAGCTTCTCAGTTTTCAGATGTCAAACGGACGATACGTTCTTTTACATTTTGACTCAGATTTTGTCTGCTAGATCAATTCGATCGGGGTTAGACCTAGATAAATTTTTTTTTCCGAGAAATTTCAGTGGTTTAATGGTGAAATTGAAACATTTGGTTTGTACATGATTGATATTGGTAATGTTAGTGGTAACAGGGAAACTCTTATATACGGCTGCCCTCTCATAGAAAGTGGGACTCACGTGTGCAGACCTACACAAACTGTGAGAGGGCTGCCGTTATATAAGAATTTCTCGTGCTAGCAATGGCATGCCTCTAGTCTACCGCATGATCTTTTACTATCTTAACTGAATAATAGTAATCATCAACTCCGGGAGAGAGCGATTTTTAACCGTTGATGCACGTGAAGACAACCGAAGGTTGCAATTTCATTTGACAATGGTACGATTGTGCTTTGGTATTTATGTTGCAACGAGTGATTGACAACCGAGCTACCACTGCCTTTCCTCCAATGCCATTAATACACCCTTTGACGAGTTTGCATCATACCACGCCTAACAACGTTTTTTATATATTAAAAAAAGGGGTGATTGAGATTTACGTAACGGTTTTGTCGGGCATGGGTAAGACTTTTATCGAGGTCCATATATGTACCACTATCCTCTTATTGTACGTTTCTTTTCTAATAAATAAATATCGTACTTTTACTAACAAAAAAAAACCCGGGTGATTTAGACCAATCGAACAATTAGTTAACCACCATATTTTACACGGCACCCTCATTGACAAAAGTTTATATTTGCTACCCAACAGTGCTAAGTCAAAAAATAAAGTTAACTTGACGGTTAGATTGATAGAGATCCTAATATTGTAAGAATTTGTAACTTTGTCATAGTACATTCTTAATTTTTAGGCTTAACATGGAATAAAAAAAGATTGAAATATTCTAATTATAAATTAAGCTGGGCTGATGTTTTTACGAGAAATCTTTAGTCAACCTTCTTGTAAAAGATTTTTACTTAATCAAGCATGTTATTATTAGATAAAAAGTTAATCGAACAATTTCTTTGTCTTCCACGGCCTTCCTCCGTGGCCGAACCTTGTGGAGAAATACTTAGGTTTTTGGGGCATTGGATTCTCACCATTGTTTGCATTACTCAAGCCAACATTCTCGCTTCCGCTTCGTCCACGGCCGCTTGCATGGGTGCTTTCCTCTACAGTACCAATCAAAAAGACAGTAGTCACTACCATGCGACAAAATGGATTTTGGAATTTATTAACATTCTTCAAATGATACTAGTGCATGTTGTTGCACCAAGGGTGTTTTGTATCCATTGAGCAAAGACATGTTGTAATTGTATAGCGTTATCTGAAAACATATCTTGCAGGCACCCTAAAGCGCTCATATTATCATTATGAATATATAAATGGATTCCTTTGAAAATATTATGTGAGTTTTTAAATTTTTAATGAACGCACCTCATTTGTCGACTCTATACGATACTAATATTTCTATTAAGCATAAGTTCTATTACAAGTAATTGATGTATTTCCCTTTTTTTTTTGGATGCCTTGTTTAGTATGTCGGACTGTACTGACTATTTCAGTTAGATAGATTAATTTGTACATCGAATAGTACTGACTAAATTGTCAGGCTTTTAGTACTGAGTCAGACTAAAAGACTGATCATGTTATATTGTCCGATAAGAACTGAACTAGAGTCTCACTTAACCTAATTGTGACGACCGTTTATGTGCTTAGTTCTAATTTATATAACATTTTTAGACGAGTCTCACTTAACCAATTTTTAGCCAATTTACTTCTTGAAAATGTTAGTCGCTGTCAATTTTATTGTGAACTTTTATTTCAACCAATTAACCCTTGATATTTATAAATAGCCAAATATGTTAGATTACTCAACATTTCATCCAATTTTTATTCGTCATGTGGACAACACTTGAACGTCACTTTGTTGTACTTTAGATGAGTTGTTGCTACTAGACCTATATGAGTCCGAGGGAAAGTAGAATTGGTTCGCGGTGGTGGGTTTTAGTGAGGGGCAAAATTTACCATTTTAAGTGGGTGTGTTAAACATGAACAAAATAATAGATGAAAATTTTGAATATCTGAAATTGAGGAAGAAATTAACTATTTATATAAGTTTAGGGGATAATTGGCTAAATTAAAAATTTAGGAAAATAATTGTAATAATCTACAAATTTAAAGAGTAAATGAGCAAAAACCTCAAATTAAAAACCAGGTCAGCATTTTAAGCAATACCAGCAGAGAAAACAGAAAACTAATTTAAGAAAATTGATGGATGAAAAGACTTATCTGTAAGACTGTTGGTTAGTGCTTTTTTTTTTTAATATAATTTTTTTTATTTTTTTTATAAATGATATTATCTATATTAAGGGAGTATGATAAATTTCACAATTGACTAACAATAATATGGTTCAAATTTATCTTTAATAAGAATCAAATTTAAGACATTTTCACTTAAAAATGAATAGAAATATTATTAGACCGTAATACTAAGTGTCAGTGCAATTAAATCTCGAGCAATGCTGCTGGTAGATCATAAATCCCTTTCTTAAATCCAAAATTGACAAACCCATCCCATTCATGTCAGATTTGAAATAAATATATATTACCCATAAAAATTGAACTTTGCAATTGCGTGGCCCCTATAACCAATCACATAAATAATTGGGCAGTTAGCAAGAGTAAAAACACAACTAAAAATAGACCCACATTTCAAAATTTGATAATATTAATGTTTCATGGAACAAAAACATGAATTTGGATGAAATAATTAAAGAATAATTTGGATGCAGATACCGCATTAGCGAAAAATAATCATCATCTAGGTACTCTGTTGGTGTTTCGATCTCCCTCCATCTTCTTGTTTTTAATAATTAATTAATTATTTAATTCACTAGCAATATCGCTCTACTAAATAAAAGAAAAACAACAGCAAGTGACCCAGTGATAAGAGCGTGGACTACGTCTTCCTAATAAACAAAAAAATAAATGGGAGGTTTCAAATTCGATGTTCCGAACTGGTGAGGCTGCTTGATTGTGTCCATGGACAGAGTGAAATTCCCCATAACTTCTCCGGATCTATAAATGGTGGATAACCATGACTTACTAGTTGTTCTCCTTTTTTTATTTTTTATTTTTTTTAGAAAAATTTGAATAAATTAGTCAAGTAATTGCATAAATAATATGCCTGTCTGTCTGATAAATTAAAAAAGGAAAAATGAAGAAAGAAGATGGAAGTATTAGGTGGAAATTGAAATGATTTCAATCGGGCAACACTGAATAAAAGTCGTCTCCCTCCAGCATTCACCGACGGCTTTTCTGAAATTTCCTCTCAGTCCACCTTCCTTCTCTCTCTAGAAAAACCAGCGTATGCATTTCAGATCAAACCCATTTTTCCGATTTTGCAATTGGAGGAGCTGCTGATCTTCCCCAACAGTGTTCAATTTCTGCTGCCCCTTAGATCCAACTCAGGACCCAGAAGAATCTCGGTGGGGTTTGGGGGAGCTCAGGAGTGGTGGCTCTCTCTCTGTGCGCGTATTGCTAGGGCTGGATCTGAGCGGCCATGGCGTTGTCAGGCATGCGAGGCCTCTCTGTTTTCATCAGCGACGTTCGGAATTGCCCGAACAAAGAGCAGGAGAGGCTCCGGGTCGATAAGGAGCTTGGGAATGTCCGTACACGCTTCAAAAACGAAAAGGTTTGTCATTAGGTTTAGGGTTTTCGCTTTTCGAATGTTTTGTTGCGTTGCGAATTCGTTCTTGTTAAAGTTTGGGGATTGGGGGATGAGTGAGGTTTTTGATCCAGGCCGTGGTGGACTTGGTTCATTGCTTGAATTAGGGATTTGGGTTTTTTCTGGGTGTTTGTTTGGCTGCTGGGAAAGTCTGAGGAATGAAAGGAAAGCTTAAATTTTGCAATTTTGGGTAGGAAACTCAAATTTTGCAATTTTGGGTTTGTGGAATGGAAATGGTGAAGTGAGCTTGAGGTTGATTTCGAATTCCAAAATAAAGGTTACATAGTGTTTATGATTATCGCCGTTGCTAAGAATTTGGTGGCATCAGCCTTTCTCTTTTTGACTTTCAAGCTTGTTTAGAAATGGCTTTGCTGTGGACTGGTTATGCTGGAGGGGCAATAGAAATGACTTTCAAGCTTATTTACAAATTTAAATTTTGTACTGCATGTTGATGGGCTTCAAATGATACGCATGAAATACCCAGAGGCGTTCGCCGTCGCTTGCTTTGCTTTTAGATGAATATCATTAAACTTTAGTTAATTTTCACCTAGTTATGTATTGCTATCTGATAGTTTTTGAAATATTGAACTGAGTTCTTGTTAGGAGAGGGAATAAGATGGGAAGTGAACTCTAGTCTGTGCCTAGGGAGATTGGAGAACACATGGGGTTAGTCTTGATGTTTGGTGGCATTCCTTCACCTAAAACGTGTCAGTGTTCCCTCATTTTAATTCTATTGTTTGCAGTTTTAAGGTCACACAGCATCCATTTTGAAAATTTCAAGTTGGATTGAAATTCATCCATTCAATAACGTATACCTAGCTCTTATGCTGAATTTAAGATTCAGTTCGTAATCACATTTTGGTACTTCTGTGATTAGAACATGAATTGTTTGTATCCATTGAACTGAACTTGATGGCTGACTAAATCTTTTACATGTCGGCAAATATAAAGGATTTAAAAGTAGGTAAACGTCACCTGTTATCTTTAAACTACTATCATGGTAAATGGATGTTTCATTGTAGACATTTTTCCTTAGAAGGGGTATGCCAGAAGCTAGGTATATTTGTATTAAGTCGGAAATATAAATATTTTTATTAACACTTAATCTTTCCTGTGTTGAAGGTAAAATGTTGTCTGAATGTTGTCAGGCCCAAAAGTTAAAAGAAATGTGAGGCACCATGGGGGTGGTATTGGACAAGGTTATCACTGTACATGGGCTTCCATTTTTTAATTTAATTTTAGGGAATATGATTGTCTACTCTTAGAAAGTGTCATGTGTCCACGTCTTCTTCCATAATACAATCCCTGCTCTTCATTCTTCCTTTCTATATAGTATCTTGTCTTAGATTCTATTGAAGTTCATTTGCATCACCAAAAGTCAGGTAGGTTAATTTATCTGTTATTCTTTTTTATATGGGTGATATGATAGTGGGGGCATTTACTGTCTTTTTTCTTCTTATTGGGTTGTTTACCATATTCAAAATCGTGGTTCGATATTGACTATGGTTGAAGCGATGGTGATTTGTTGTTGTCATTTTCTAAAATTTCTGCACACTCACATTATATGTTATTTGTCACCACCACCCAAGTGATTGAACTAGCCTGGTAGGATTAGTATTTTTGTTGGGTCAACAAGCAATTAATTTCTCTACATATTTTCAACTTACCCTAGACTGATGTATCACCTGTGGATTTTAGGTTTGGCCAGCAAAGATGTGTACTTATATTGAGTCATTTTTGAGCTCATGAAAATTTGAAACATTTTTCCATCTTCTGGTGCTTTCTCCATGGTGTCAATCAAAAGTTATTATTATGTGTTTGGTCACAAGTATTTTGTATTGCCTTGTTGACGATTTCTGTTAGCTATTACTGGTGATGCTGTTCTAGCTCCATGTACACCCTTATTTTGTGAATGGCATGAGTTTTTGGTGGGAGGAAGAAGAGTGAGGGTTAAGGAAGATGTTGTGCGATGACTGTTTTGGGTAATTTGGTTGGAGGATATAGGAGGATGTTTGAACAGTGTGATGACTGTGTTTTGGTTAATTTGGTTGGAGGACATAGGAGGAGGATGTTTGAACAGTGTGATGACTGTGTTTTGGGTAATTTGGTTGGAGGACATAGGAGGATGTTTGATACTTTTGGGGAAGAGGAGCTGAAGATTAAGTTTGCTTTTTTGGTACTGTTATGTGCTTTGGTTTCTTCAGAGTTTTGGGGAGTTTTTTTCTTATGAGATTTTCTCTGGCTCAGACAGTTGCTGTTATTTAGGTAGATTAGTGCTGTTTTTAAATATTTTTTGTACAAGTTTGTTGGATTTTCGGATCTGTATATAGTGGATATCTTGTCCTCTGCATTGTACTTTTTTTCATTTTATTTACTCTTGTTTCTCATAAAATTGTGCCAAACTATTTTTCTCTCGTCAATGATCAAGAAATTTGACATTAACTATCTTGAGCTCTGATTTGTACCTTTTTATATTTTAATTCAATATTATTCTAATAAAAAAATAGCAAATACATTGTTCTCTTTTGCCTTCTCTGTCTCTCTCATTAATGATTTTGACATCAGTTATCTCGCAACATAAATCCTATAGTGTCCTCTCTTTGGTTGGATTCTGTGGACATAGATCAATACTGTAACTTAGTATCTTACACAATCTTTCCTTTTCCTTTTTCTTAATTGGTAGAGGTCTATTTCCTTATGAAAATTTTCTTACACTTTATTACTCAATACTGTATGTCATTTTTTATTGCTTGCTCACGCTATTTAGCTACAAAAAAGGTGACTGGTTAATGAAAATTCTCTTTAATTCTATCAACAGGGTTTAACACCTTATGAAAAGAAGAAATATGTCTGGAAAATGCTTTACATTTATATGCTGGGCTACGATGTGGATTTTGGGCACATGGAAGCAGTTTCTCTAATATCTGCGCCTAAGTATCCAGAAAAGCAGGTGATACATTCTTTTCATATCAACCAGAAAATGACTAGCACTACTTTTCCACTTTCCTTGCATGTATGGAAATATAGCTTGCAAGTCTAGGAAGTAAACACATCCTCTTCGTTTTCTTCTTGTATATCAACCAATGGAAATAGTGATTGACAACGTCTCAGGGTCACCATTTGTCACTCAGATACCAAGTAGATCTGGTATATGAATTGGAGGTGGTATGAATTTTGGGTTAACTTTGTGAACACCACTCTGCTCAAAGTTCACCTGCTGACCGGAACTCCTACATCCAGTTTTATACTTGCAAGAAATAAGAATACAGTTTTTTTTTTTTTTTTTTTTGGGTTCTTTTGCATGCATTTTTTTATAAATAGAACTTAAAAAAAATGCACAAATTTCTTCTCATGTGATTATTTTCAATGATAGTAAGCTAAACATATAATTCTATTATATTGCTTTATCTTTATAAAAAAAAAAGTTGATCTCACACTCTAATTGACTTTCAATTGTGCGAACATTAATTGCAGGTTGGGTACATTGTAACAGCATGCTTGCTCAATGAGAACCATGATTTTCTGAGATTAGCTATAAATACCGTGCGCAATGACATCATTGGTCGGAATGAGACTTTCCAATGTTTGGCGTTGACTATGGTATGGCCATAGAAATTCTGTTAGGTGTTCAAAACATAGTATTTAACTTTGTTTTGAAATTGTAAGTTATATTGATGAGATATGATCTTATCTTCTGTTTGTCTTCGATAATTATATGATTTTATGTTATGTCAATATTAAATAAGTGTTGTTGAGTAATATTGTGGTTTGAAATACCTGGGATATCTTGAATATTTATTTGGAAAGTTATTTTTTTTTTCTGAACCTGTTGCTTCCATGCTGTATTTTGTTTGTCTTATTATTCTTGTGTCCCTAATGTACCAGTCAATATTTCATGTGTATTCTACTCTGTAGGTTGGGAATATTGGTGGGCGAGAATTTGCGGAGTCATTAGCACCTGATGTTCAAAAGTTACTTGTAAGGGGCAATGGATTTTTTATGTTTGGTTGAAATTAATAGAAAATGATTCTGTTGACGAAGTGTTTTTTATTCAGATTTCTAGCAGCTACAGACCACTTGTGAGAAAAAAAGCTGCACTATGTCTATTGCGCTTGTATAGAAAAAATCCTGATGTTGTCAATGTCGATGGCTGGTATGTGAATATATGATTTTCTTCATTGCAGGATTTATTCCCAATACTATTGCCTTCTGTGCCTATTTGATGGGTTCTCTCTTTTCCTAATTATTTTAGGGCTGACCGGATGGCACAACTTTTAGATGAACGTGATCTTGGTGTTTTAACATCGTCTATGAGCCTTCTTGTTGCCCTTGTATCAAACCACTATGATGCTTACTGGAGTTGTCTTCCAAAATGCGTTAAAATATTAGAACGACTAGCTAGGAACCAGGATATTCCACAAGAGTACACCTACTATGGGATCCCATCTCCATGGCTTCAGGTTCGTAATATATACATTTTTGTTTTGTTTTATTTGTCAGCCTTCTTTGCATATACCAGATATCAAATAAAATCAGCCACCTATCCTTTTTCCCTATGAAGAAGATTCATCCTGTCAAATCTATTTTATTAAAACAATTGCAGCTATGTCTGCTTTGTCTATTTTCTGTGCCGTCTCCTCCACGTGTTTTTTAAGCTTCCACCAATTAAAGTGGACATTGTCATTTTATTCTTGCATGGGTCAGAGTACCATATACCCAGCACCCTTGCTACTATAATTGTAACTCAACCAGCCTTATAACTTTATTAGCTTAAGCTTCTAGAGCATTCTAATCAAAGAAAAATTTGGCAGATGTGGCACCATTTTTTCCTCTTTGGATTTAAATGTAGTTTTCTACACAAAGGTTTTTTCTGGGGTTCAAAACTCCGACGAGGTTGAGTTATCTTTAAGTGGCATTGGCCAGTACTTAGAGCCTTGGTAATATCTTCATTTTCTTGCCGTGCCTGGATGACTTAGTAAGGCTGAGTCTTTATCATTTAGCTTTGTTGGATGGTCACTACAGCCCATAAGGCTTGGCTTAGGCAGTGCAGGGGTGAAATGGTGAGCTGGAATGTAATGCATTCTGTAGTTTGTAGCATTTGGTGCATGTAAATGAGTTTGTGTTAGACTTATAAATTTTTTTTGTTAGGACAGGTCAAGACAATGAGGGCTCTTCAGTATTTTCCGACCGTCGAAGATCCAAATACCAGAAGATCATTATTTGAGGTTCATTTTCTGTCAAGAACTTATTATCAGTTGTGGTGGTATATTTTTTGCATCTATAAAACGCTGTACTGGTGATTTCAGGTCTTACAGCGGATTTTGATGGGTACTGATGTTGTGAAAAATGTTAATAAGAACAATGCATCACATGCTGTTCTCTTTGAAGCCCTCGCTCTAGTAAGCTTTCTGCAGTACTTGTTATGTATGATTTCGGTATTTAGGCACCATGTATTGAGAGTTTCCTTTTAATTTATGTGTGTAGAAGTTGTACTTGCATATAAGTAGTAGTACACCTATTTGGCTGACGTTTTTTTAAACCTTCATATAAGTAGTAGTACACCTATTTGGCTGACCTTTTTTTAAACCTTAGTAATTCCTGTAGTTCTTCTGGTTGCTTTGGCATTGATTTCCTCTAAAATCACGTCTTTTGTGCCGTGAGTGAATGCAACAAAATATGGTCTCTCTGTGTACAGCCGTACATATATACAGCATATACATTTTGCAGACATGCGTGGAATCATATGAACAGTTTCCCTTATAATTTTGTAAAAATGACTAGGTTGTTTAAGTGAAAGTGGTATCCTCTGGATTATTCCTCCTGCCCACTTCTTTGAAGGTTAATCAATATTTTTTAAATGTTTGTAAATTTGGGTTTGTGCAATCATCCAAGATTGTGACTCTTGTAATTAAATAAGTTTGCAAAATTTTCTTTGCTAGCTATCTCTGGAACTCTGTTTTCTTTTCTCCAGAGCACATACACACAAAAGTTTCTCATCTATTATTTTTTAAAGGCAAGTGATTCTTATGTACTTTGCGTTATCATTGCCCAATTTTAGGTCATGCATCTTGATGCTGAAAAGGAGATGATGTCTCAGTGTGTTGCCCTTCTTGGAAAATTTATTGCTGTCCGTGAACCAAATATCCGATATCTTGGTTTGGTAAGTGGTGAAAACACTTATGGTTTCATAATCTTTGTTAAACAAAGTTATCAATTGATAAATAACATATTTTTTCATTCATTTTAATGCAATCCTTGACTGAAGAAAACAAAGGAAACTGTGACTGTAGCTTAGAAAGAGTAAACATGTTACTGCTGGATATGTGTATGATTTAAAGTCACATTGCTTGTGTAGGAAAATATGACCCGCATGTTAATGGTTACTGATGTGCAAGATATCATCAAGAGACATCAGGCTCAGATCATCACCTCATTGAAGGATCCAGATATCAGGTTACAACTGTTGACTATTTGGCTACTTGCTGAACATGTTAGATATCTGGAAGTTGTTTTTCTATAAAAAACAGCATTTGTTTTTTTTTTCTTATTGTACTTGCTCTTATTTTAGTGCTTCCTTTTTCTATATCTTAAAACCATTTTTGCTTACTGACATTGAATTATATGCTCAGTATACGTAGGCGTGCTCTTGACTTGCTTTATGGTATGTGTGATGTTTCAAATGCAAAGGATATAGTCGAAGAATTATTGCAGGTACATCAAATGCTGGGTGTGTTCTAGTTGGTTTTATAGGATTTTGGTAGATTGTCTCTTGTTTATATTAGCACACATTTATTTTCTCTGAATTTCATCTGCATTCAGTATCTTAGCACAGCAGATTTTGCCATGCGTGAAGAATTGTCTCTTAAGGCTGCCATTCTTGCAGAAAAGTTTGCCCCTGATCTTTCTTGGTAAGAGTCGATCTTATTTTATTCCAATTCTTTTGAAAAACATGGTCCTCCCGTGAAAGGAATATGATATTGGACAAATACACGCTTGAAGAAATCTGAAAACAGGCCTATGATTCTGAGTTGTTAAGCAACTGTAGTGGGGGATAAAATTACTAAAATAGCCAATGTGATGTAGAACCTGGTAGACAACTAACAGTGAAAAACAAAGAGAAAATGAATGGATAGTTGGATACGTAGGGAATACTAGATGAAGTGACAGAGAAGCGTGAGGTTCATAACGTGTATGGTGACTTGTTTTATATTAAACACATGTTTTGCTTATAAGGATATATGATATATGTAGGTTGCCGTTATAAAAGAGGTGATTTTTCATGACCTTTTGAAAATGTGTAGTCTCGTTTTTGTCCTGCCTGTATTTTCTATTTCCGTTTTTGGTTTGACATATCTTCAGCTCATTATGTGACATTTTACTCTGAAACTACATTTACTATTTTCATCAAGGTCTAGTACAGAATTTACCAAAGATGTGAGTGTGACTGAATGGTGAAAACAGATCAATTTACTTAGCTTCTTTATTTCTGTCCTACTCTGTATTCTACTTAGCTACTCGGATTAGTTAGGGTAAGGCTTTATTGAGTTTATTTACACATGCTCACTCGCGCGCGCACATGCATATGTTTGAAAAGTTAGTTTCCGTAAATTTTTTGATTGGGTGGTTTTGTCTGTGAGGGAATTAAGTATGTGGAATTATGTTATTTAGTTACTTCTATTATTCTGGATCATTCTGGGCTTCTCTTTTGTTATTTGTGGACTCTTGAAGTAATGTATTATGGGAAGTAAACCTTAATCAATTTTTTTGCATAATGATATTGTACAGGTATGTAGATGTGATTCTTCAATTAATTGACAAGGCTGGAGATTTTGTTAGTGACGATATATGGTTTCGTGTTGTGCAATTTGTTACAAATAACGAAGACTTACAGGTTAGAGTGCTTTGGTGCAATTTAATTGATGGATACGTTCATTTTAGTAACTATTACTGACATGTTATGCATTTGATCAGCCTTATGCAGCAGCAAAAGCTAGGGAGTATCTTGACAAACCTGCTATACATGAGACTATGGTTAAGGTGCGTATAGACTATGATTTGATTTTCCATACAAGCTTTAATATAATCTGAAAGAGATTATTGTATGCTGGATTATGTAGCATGTTCACTTGTAAGACTTGTGTTGACAAAATGTGAATCTGGACTACACATTGACATTCTGGCCAAAATCAACATGATCGATGGCCCAAATCCAGAGTATAGGAAAAGAATATTTTCTGGCATACATTATAGAGAGAGAGAGAGAGAGAGAGAGAGAGAGAGATATAGGGACATAGATTTCTTTAGGGATTGATTTCCGTTGCCATTAAATGATTCCATGAGAGCCCATGATCCATATGTAGAGTATGATTGTTTATTAGCTTACATAACGTAAGGAGGTTAGAATTGGCTTTGCTAGGAGTTTCTTTAGAGATTTCATTGGCATGATGTCATATGTCTTGCTTCCAATAGGTATCGAGTAAGGTCACTACTTATCCCAAAGATGTTGTACCTTTTTTACTTATTTTTCTGTAATAAATAAAGTTAGATGTCTTATATAAAAATAATAGAAAGATAAGGTGCTTGAGAATTGTAAGATCACTCTTAATGGAGATTCTCATTATGTTCCAAAAAGAGTCCTATGGTTTTGCGTTCTAGGTTGTGAATGCTAAAGTCTTGGGGCAGAATATATCTTTACACGTATGATATTCAAGAGTATTGTTTCAATTTCAACTTGCCTCAATCTTTAGCGTTCATTCTTTCTCTTGCATATTTTTTGACCAAACTTAACCATCTAAATAAAATAAATCTCTTGATTTGTTTGGAATGAATACACATACAACAGGTCAGTGCATATATCATTGGAGAATTTGGCCACCTTTTGGCCAGACGGCCTGGGTGCAGTCCGAAGGAATTATTTACCGTCATACATGAGAAGCTTCCTGCTGTAACGTAAGGGAACTTAAACTTATCTCTGTTTCTTATTCTTGCTAAATCCTGTTAGCATTTCCGTATATATCTTACAGATTGTATGATGTATTTGCAGGACATCTACTATACCTATTCTTCTTTCAACATATGCTAAGATCTTTATGCACACTCAACCTCCAGACCAGGAACTACAGAATCAGATCTGGTCAATATTCAACAAGTGAGATTGTCCTCTGTACTTCTACTTTCATGAATTGGTTCTTTTCTGTTAATCAAATTCTGTGTTTTTCTTTATCGCATGGTTTATTTATGCAATATTCAACAAGTGGGGTTGTCTTTTGCGTCTTTACTTTCATGAATTGGTTCTCTTCTGTTATTAAATTTTATTTTTTTCTTTAGCTCACAATTTCTTCCTTTCAGATATGAGAGTTGCATTGATGTTGAGATACAACAAAGAGCTGCTGAATACCTTGCCTTAAGTAGGAGAGGTGCAGATCTGGTGGATATTTTGGCTGAAATGCCTAAATTTCCTGAGCGGCAGGTACATTTGTTTTGCACTTTCCTTCAGAGGATCAGTCAGTTCACAACACTATCAATTTCTTGGAAATTATTGAAACAAACTCTAATATATATATTTTTGTTTAATATGTAGTCTGCATTGATCAAGAAGGCTGAAGATACAGAGGTTGATACAGCAGAACAAAGTGCTATCAAGTTGCGGGCCCAGCAGCAAACATCAAGTGCTTTGGTTGTGACCGACCAACGCCCTGCTAACGGGACCCCGCCTGTCAACCAGCTCGGTCTTGTCAAGATGCCCAGCATGAGCAGTAACGCGGTTAGTATTGTTTTTTCTTTTCAATAACTATTCTGATCTTTTCTTTCATTCTGTGTATTTAGGGTATGCATGTTGTAGTTTCACATACAAGTATTATATCTTATTTTGATTGAACATTGATGCATGTTTGGGTATTGTCACAGGATCACAATTCAACTGACCAAGGGTTGTCTCAGGAAAATGGTACTTTGAGTAAAGTTGATCCTCAGCCACCTTCAGCAGATCTCCTTGGTGATCTCTTGGGTCCCCTGGCTATTGAAGGCCGTCCCGCTACTGCTGGTCAGCAACAGCAGACTGTAACCCCTGGATTAGGAAGCGATCCAAATGCAGTGGATGCTTCAGCAATTGTGCCTGTTGGCGAGGAGCAAAATTCTGTTCAGGTACATTCTGTAGACATTGTCTGCAATCATTGCTGGGTGCTGTATTTCTTCGAAGTTCTAAGATGTAGGTGGAACCTGAAAGTGTTCCAAATGCAGTGTATTCTGCTATGTAAATTGGACTGTCAATCAGATATTGATGTTTTGATCCTGGTTAATTGGTATTTTCTGTTTTTAGTAGTAATGGTGTTTTTTGAGTAGCTTAATACGCTAACTATTAGATAAATGTGTTTGCCTTTGGTTTTTTTTATTTTATTGTTTTTTGTCAGTTATACTTATTTTCTAATACTTGTTAACTAATTTTATAATTCTTAAATGCAGCCAATAGGAAATATTGCTGAAAGATTTCACGCTCTCTGCTTGAAAGATAGTGGTGTTCTATACGAAGATCCTAATATTCAGGTTTTCCCCCAAATTATAACCATATTTTCTTGTTTATAGATGTGATAGTTTCCATTTTTTCTTTGAGATTATGAAAATTCAACGAGGCCTTATTAGGCTTATACTGACATTCATGTGATGTCATTCCAGATTGGAGTTAAATCTGAGTGGCGGTTACATCAAGGATTTCTTGTTCTTTTCTTGGGAAACAAAAATACTTCACCACTTGTGTCAGTTCAGGCTATAATATTGCCTCCCTCTCATTTGAAAATGGAGCTCTCACTAGTACCGGATACTATTCCTCCCAGGGCACAGGTAACAAATGTTACCCTTATAATTAAGCTTTGGTGGTTGATCTCTCTCCCTCTCTCATATTTATTAGCTTTGTGTATTTCTATTTCTTTTTGTTTTGTTGTGTAGGTACAATGCCCACTTGAAGTTGTGAATCTCAGACCTAGCAGGGATGTAGCGGTTCTTGACTTTTCCTATAAGTTTGGTAACAATATGGTACTTACTCTAAAATTCTTTTGTTTTTAGCGTCCAATGAAGCAGAAAACAGGTCATATTTGTGGCTTCAGATACTTATAGTAACCCTTTTGTAGGTCAATGTCAAGCTTCGCCTCCCAGCTGTCTTAAGTAAATTTCTTCAGCCTATTCCGGTGTCTACTGAAGAGTTCTTTCCTCAGTGGAGATCACTATCGGGGCCACCTCTGAAGCTTCAAGAAGTGGTATGTGTGTTAAGAATTTGTCCCATATGTGATTTTTGTGTTGAAGAAGAAATTCCTTTTATGGGTTAAAACTAATCGACAACCATTTATATTGAGTCATTGACAAAGTAAATTTCTAATGACATGAGCGCTTATTAGTCCCCTTCATTCAGCTTTTGCGGAATAATTCGTATACTTGTATAGTGTAAGTTGTGCCCTCTATAAATTGATTGACAATTTCATTACCATCAAACTCTGATGGGAAGGTTTATGCTGATGTTGTGTAATCTACTGGAAAGCAGGATGATAGAACCTGTTAAGTGTTACACGTATCAGAATAATAAAAGCATGCTAACCAGTTTGTAGTAAAGTTTTAGCGTTGTTCAAGCAGCTTATTGCTAACCCCAGGTCGAGGTTAAATTGTTATACATTGGCTAGCTTCTGTATTTGGCATGTGGTGATATTGTCCAGTAAACAATGCAGGTTAGAGGTGTCAAACCAATGCCACTTGTAGAAATGGCGAATCTACTTAACAGTTTCCGGTTGATGGTTTGTCCAGCGCTTGTAAGTTCCCTTCTTATGTTTTAAATTTTCCTTGCAAGTCTGCCAGTTATTTAAGGTGGTCACTAATGTATTCTCTATTTTAGGATCCAAATCCAAATAATCTTGTTGCAAGTACAACGTTTTACTCAGAAAATACACGGGCCATGCTTTGCTTGGTAAGAGCTATATGTTTGTTTCCAGGACTTCAGACTTTAATTGGTGGTATTACGGCACAGCTGAACCCCCAATTGTCGGTTTATTGTTATAGATAACAATATGTTTCTTGAAAATGATGCTTTAGAATTGTAACAGGCCGCTCATTCTTTAGCTTGTTTTACTCTCCTCAGGTTAGAATAGAAACAGATCCAGCAGACAGAACACAGTTGCGTATGACAGTTGCTTCAGGGGACCCTACATTAACGCTTGAGTATGTATTGCTAACCTTAAAATTTTCTGACTTGGAAGTTGGAAGATAGAATCCTCTTGACCTCCGAGTGATGTGCAGGTTGAAGGAGTTCATCAAGGAACAATTAGTTTTCATGCCTCCAGCCCCTCATGCACCTGGACCAGTGCCGCCAGCACCTCCAGTAGCTCAACCGACCAGCCCGGTTGCAGCATTAACGGATCCCGGGGCTATGCTGGCCGGCCTGCTGTGATGTGTGAGGATTTGTTCATTATACACTCGTAAATCTGATTTATACAACCTGCCCAGTGGCCTCTCCCGCGCAAAGTAGAAGAGGTGGACAAACAAAATCTCGATGCAAGGGCTGACAGAATTGAAGTGTGAGCTAATTTGTGCGGGCGGCTTAAGTGTTTGAGTGGATCTCTCCACGGGCGGTTGGTCGGGGTTTCTAGATTTTTTTTCTGTACAATACAATTGTGCGTACGTGAGAAATTTTCGCGGTTTTGGGGTGGCGGTGTTTTTACATATCTTGCTCGTTTCACATTTTACATATCTTCCCAGTGTCTGTCAGTGGATTGGCTTCTGTAGTTACATATGATGAAGTAGATTAGTTGTAATAGCTTGTATTTGTTTGTTGATGCATAACCATAATCTTTCTTCTCACCAATACAAATTATTGGGTTGATCTGCAGTGCGTGATATGTGTTGCCCCTTCGGGTACAAAATGTTTACACTCCACGTGACGCCCTATTAGCCATTCTGCCCTAACGTTACCGTGTGGCATAATATCCCTCGAACAATCTCCAGAATTCCATCGACTCTTTGTACAGCCGTTATGGTTTTTATCTATTTTAAAGTTTTGGAATTTTCAACACATTGCATAACCAACACTTGAATTACGCAGACGGATTAACAATTCATTCCATGAGCATTACAAAGCCATGTGAGGGGGATTAGCAAAACCACACTCAGAAGGTTTCATTTGTAAATTTCTCGTGCATGCTTTTCTAATTTTGGTGATCCATTTCTTGCAACTCGAGCTTAATTCCTTGGAACTTGAAAATCCCTTACCGAAATGTAGACAGATTCTATCCCCTTGTAAATGTGTCAAACTAAATAACATCATTGAATCGGTGAAGACACAATTCAAAGTTACTGTTTGATGGGTTGAAGAGTATCACGGATAGATTACGCTCCTGACTCGAGTCCATAATATATAGGGATTCGTAGACTTAAGAGTACTGAGATATGTCTTGACACGCTGAAAAATCTCCATTGTTCTCACGCCACTTATTATACTTAGCGTCGCTCGAGGTACTGGATTACATTTTATAAAAACACAATAACTTGCACGGGAAGTCACTCATTGGCATAAGCAAAACATTCCACAACATAAAAAAAATACTCCTCATTACGACCTGATTTCATAACATGAAAAATTGTGGTCTGAATTCATTTACACAAGCAATTTAATCAGATAAGCCCCAAAAACCTGCTTATCGTCTGAACTCTTTGTTCAGACCCAAAAAATACGAAGGCAGTGAAACAATAACACCCCATTTTCTGGTTACGGAAAAATTGGACACTTTACAGTAGAGCTCCAAACCCCCGCCCAACCATTTTTTAATTGGGAAGTCACAATTCAGCTTCCCAAACTTCTCAATGTAACTGAATGTGCTAGAGGCTCAGAAACGCCGGTGGGAAGTAAAGAAAACTGAAATTTCCATATTTGATGTCTCGCCTTCTCATAAATCAAAAAATTCAACAACCATCAAGAAGTCATTACCTTGCAACTTCTCGTCCAGGAGATCTCCCTCCGAAACAAAGCTTGAAGCCTTAGAAGGATGGCAAAAACAGCTACCGCCACTCTCTGCACTGGCCACACTTCCAGCTTCCATTCGCCGATGATGATTCAATCCAAGGAGAACACTCACTGTGTATCAATAGCCCACAGTTCTGGCAGGAAATATTGGGTGATGGTTCTTGAAGTGAACATACCTGACATTGTATCATCTCAACTGCAGACTTTACTTCATCACTGAAAGTAGCCATGTTATATTGATCAGGGCCTCCATCCTGGAAAACTGTATATTGGTTTTCCAGATTTCCCGATTCGTCTACAAGTGCTTGGAATCCATCAAACTGGTCACCATCATCAGGTGCCAGCAACTCATTGATAGTGAAGACAGTTTGCGGTTCCATATTCTCGTAGTTTAGATCTTCATAGTCATGCACCATCTCACCTTCAACTCCATTCATGGAGTTATCCCATCCAACATGGGATGGTGCAAAGTCCATAGAATTTGACAGGTAATTCGTTTCACCATGTGTAGATATTCCAGGATGAGATATGTTACTCTCATGAAAGCCATCTACATCCTCTTCACGCTTAATACCCCTCCTCACTGGTAATTTCCTAGGCCCTGGCTCAGCAGTATTCCATTGAGCATTAACTTCCGAATCGTAATCTGTAACTAACTCGACTTTAGCGAGAGAAAAGAGAAGAGGATCACCATCCTGCATGGGCACTTCCTCCATGGGAAATATTGGAGTAGCAGGTTCGCAGACTTTAGAATCATATATGGAAATGGTTGCAGAATCAGAGTCTTCTCCAACTGTTTCTTGCTTTGGACGCCTAGTGTGAACCTTCTTGTTCTCTTGCGTCTTTATGTTTGTAGGATCAGTGTAAGGACACACAGGTGATTTTATCCTCCGACACTTGCAACACTTGAAACCAGCCACTTCAGAAATCTTTGACTCGTCAAGCTCAACAGCTTCAGCATGGTACCAATCTGCATCACCACAAACACAATCAATCTTAGACACACACACAGAGAGGTGGTACGAGAGAGAGAGAGAGAGAGAGAGAGAGAGAGAGAGAGAGCCAAAAATTCCACTTGTGGGAGCACACTTACTTTTGCAAGTTTCGCAGCATATATACATCAGATCTGACTGATATGCCATATGGCACAGGTGGCAAACAGGATACAACCCATGCACTTCTGAGCCATCCGCAAGAAGTATATTATTAAGCCGGAAATCAGTGTCAGTTTCAGGGCCCCCCTTCTTCTTCCATATAATACCCCAAGAACGAATGCCGTGACGAGTTTTTGCTGCCAAAGCAGAGTCTGAAGTTGCTTGTTTCTTCTCAGAACGAGTCCCCTGCCCTCTGACATGTGTTACTGGTTGATTGCAGTTTTTAGGCCTTGCAACACTGGTGACTGTCATGGGAGTTCGATATTCCTGCATTTGCAAGTGCAAAGGACTAGTTGGAGACTCCTTCAAGTTTTCATTTTTAATGAGAGCCCTTGCATGGTAGCACTGCTTGCAAGTGATCAAAAACTCAACTTCTTCTTTTGTAGAAACTGTTGAACTTATGGTACAGTCCTCATGACAATAACCTGCCAAAATATAGAAGAAATTGCAAACATTGATGAATAAATTTTACACCTTTAAGATGTTGGTATTTGATCATATAGTTAGCAAATCGTGCATTTTAAAAAAAGTTGGTAGTTACTTAGCCACTCATGCATAATTCACATTTTTAAAGAGATTCCTAATTAAAACACTGCACTCGTAAAGGCCAAAAGAAGGTTCTGTCAATGTACCTTGACAGGCACAGCACTTGACCGCATTCCTGAATTACAACAGAGAAATAATGACTCAGTTTTTGACATAGCAGTATAGACAAGTTAACAATTGAAAAGAATAAATTGTATGAAGTAATTACCGCATTAAAACATTCAGTTGACATGAAGAGCAGGAACACAAGTCCAGATTATCTCTCTTACACACAAGATAGAAAAATATATCCCTGCGGGGAACCTTCCACTGCTGTTTCTGTAACTTGCGGAACATATTCAAAGGCTGCTCAGCTGATGGCAAAAGAGCTTTGCCCAACCTTTCTTCATATTCTTTAATCAAATATAAAGGAATGCGCAGTTCAGGAAACCAAAACTTGTTATATCCATCTTGACTTTCCTCTGTTTCTATGATACTCTTCATTACACGGTTAGGCAGATGTTTTTGACCACCGAAATCAACCCCATATATGTTACCGTTCTTCACAAATTTTTTATCACATATATTTGCATTTCTAAAAGCAGAAGCTTCTGTCTCCACACCCTTCCCATCAGGGAGGTTCTGCTCAGGACGAACAAGATCACTCCATCTCAGGTGACAATCCAAATATCTGACCTGGTGAAATATTACAGTTGAAGTTTCTTATCAACAACATACCTCAAACTTATAGCTTGTTTGGATGTGCTTTTACAATGACTAAAAACGCTTTTGGTGAAAATGTTTTTAGAACCAATCTTTAGTAAAGATGAAAGTAAATCCTGAAAAAGCACTTAAAATGCTTCCTTGAAGAAGCACATAACTGGCGCTTCTTGCAGAAACCACATAACTGGCGCTTCTTGCAGAAACCACTTCCAAGTGCTTTTGGAACCCAAAATCATTTTTTCTAAAAGCGCTTTCAGTCATTTTAAAAGCACATCCAAATGAGCCCTTAATATGCGGCCAGGCCAAGAGATATATAAAGAAAGCGAGAGGGGTGAACAGAGCAAGGAATTTAGGTATTTGCAAGTTAATAACAAACCTGAAGCGCAAGCTGTGATGCATTCTTACTCATTTCAACTGCAGCCCTCCATACTGATTGTCTGCTTCTTTTCGGAATCTCAGAACCATCAGCATAAGATATACCAGAAATTTTCTTCCAACCACCTAATGGACCACAAAAAAGCCATTAGTACACATCCCTACCCCTCCCAACAGCGCTGGAAATGAAAACCTTCAATAGTTCAAAGATATCATACGGGGAAAAACAGATAGTTTTGCAGAAAGGCAAAGACAGAAGTTACCTTGGCGAGCTGCTTTTTTAACCAAAGAACGAGATAAAATTGCTCTCTGAAATATAAGCTTTGATAGCTTCCCACCTTGCCACCAGACAAAACTCTGTTCATGGCAATCATCATCTTTATCATTATGAATTGCATTCTGCTTCCTGCCCCTCCTGTGTGGTCCGTGTTTTTGTGTTGTACCAACAGAGCAAGTTGGACTTTGAATCATGGAAGAATCAACCAACCAATCATCCACAAGCTTTATCCACTCCCCAGACAAAGCAATGGTTCGTATATTTGCCTCAAGCTGCAGATAAGAGACAGATCATCCATCAGAACAGATCATCCATCAGAACATATACATAGACATGAAAATATATATCACAAAATAATTCACCCATTTATAGGATATATAAGGCTAATAAACCACAGGTCACAATTTAGGGAAGAACCTACCAAGGCATCTTATGGAACTTTGAGTAACACATACACACACACTGCTGCTATAAATATTGTATAAAAACTAACGAAAAGCAGAAGTAGGCACTATACTGCAACCAAAGTAGTAGAAAAATACAAGAGGCTTATTTCTCTAAAATCTTCCGGTGCAGATTCAGGAGCATAACTAAAACGTTTTCACAAATGCTAGAATAGTAAAGAGATTGCACTGGTATTGCACTGATTCCTACTAAATTTGTATAACTTGGCTGGCATTGGTCTCTCTCACATCACTCTAATCCTTACTGGCCAGGTAAAAAAGAAAAAAATCTTATATACGACCAAAAGACAAGCAGAATGAAACTGATCAATGAAATTGAAAATTTAATTGGCAAACTTCTTCAAAGTTAATTGCATAATTGCCAATTAGTAAGAATTTCAAAATCTCATGCTTTCAGTATATCCACTGAACTTAAAAGTTCAGATTGAAACTCAAACCAGGTCGCAAAAGTTAGACATAAATGGAAATAATTGTCCCTATAATCCTGCAACAAATTTTCCTAATAAGTGGTTTAAAATTGGTCCTCTGATTTCAGTAGTCCATTTAACCTATCCAAATTCATTTGGCGTCACTTGTCAGTAATTGACATAAGAAGCTAATGATGAGGGGCATATCATAAACAGTACCATTGGGTTTCATGTGGTGGAGCTCATGGAGGATAGAAACTAAGGCCCCTTTCACTAACCGCTACTGCCTAGTAGAAAAGTACTGGACCAACTAAAATCTACACAAAAAAACCAGACACTAGGATATTAAAAACTTACTTCAAGCAATAGCGCTTTTATTGCACTGAAAGTTGATCCTTGATAAATTTGTTTGCGCCACTGGTTTCTATAATTTTCATTGACAAATGGTCCAGTTACTAGGCCACGTAAACTCTCCTCCATGTACAATACATATGTTGCAATGCTTACAATATTCCCCTCCCCATTCTTTATAGGACGCAGGCTGGCAAGGGTCTTCATAGTACCTTTGGTGGCACTCAAAGCAGCATGATTTAGCATACATCCTCTCTTGCTTGAAACTGAAGCCTTACAAGAAAGACACCAACCACATCTCTCCCTTGGAACCTCCACAAGCTTCTTTTCAGAGCTTGGCCAAAAGAAACGTGAGGCTGTTAATGAGAAAGCTTTTGTTTGCAATGAAATGTTTGCAGATGCAGCTTTCCTGGGATTGCCTAAAGCATGACTATCTGAGACCCGAGTTTCTTCTGATGATATTGCAGCAAGTTTGGAAGCAGCAGATGCAGCAAACTCCCCTTGCATATAGTAATTTATGTATGCCTGAGGTTTATAAAAAGCCCCCATGCATGCATGCTCATTGTGACAATTGTTGATGTTCCCTGAGGTGCATGTACTACGAGGTATTGCAACTGAGCTTTGGTGGGTCAGATGAGATGGATCAGCCAGCTGGCTACCAGTAGCAGTTGGTACAGAGAATTCCATTTTCTGCCTTGTACGTATCTTGATAATCAAAGGCCGGCGCTCCTGTGGTGTACTGACCCCATGGCTCTGAGAATTAGGAAGGTCAACTTGAATCTTATCAGACGCATTGAGAGATGAAGCTGCCATGTAACCTAAGTTGGTTTCACTTACACTAGTCACGTGATTCTCAGCCTTAATCGAAGTTGTAACTGTATGATTTTCCTTTCCAGGCAAAGGAAGTGACTGCATAGAAGATTTTGCACCTTCCTTTGTATTTTCCAATGGAATTTCTGTTTCAGTCGCTTGTGGAAGAGAGAAGACACTTTCTGGGATACTCCAATATTGTAAAATTGCCTTGCAGACCTCTGAGTATAAAGCTGTATGTTGGCCAGATGAATGTAAAACTTTAAGGGCTTTTGGAATGTCATTCTGATTGTAATATCTAATACATGGTTCTGTGTTGATAGTTGCCTTGAGCCTGCAAAAATCATGCCAGGAGATTAAAAACCGGATAGGTTGAGTGACATTCCAAATGAATGAGTAGACATTAAGAGCAAGACATATAGACAGAACTAAAGAAAAAAAAATCAAAGTCTGAGGCAGAGATGGAGGCATGTCCACAAACCAATAACAATGATTTTTTTGGAAAAAGGGTTCATCAGTAATTAAAATACGTAGCAAACACAACAATGGGGGAACTAAAAACCAAAGATGTTGAAAACATACACCAGTAAGTGGTTGCAAGTACCCATGAAGATGTGCTCGTAGGAATCGATGCCAAATATTTGTGCTCCTTTAACGGATGTTCCCATCGTAATTGCTGGCCCAATCTTATTAATTGTGCACTCAGGACAATACCAGGACCCTTCCGGTATAGACAATTTCATAACACCTATACACCTCGTGTGATAAGCTGAAGGACACCCATCACAGCAAAGCAAGGTTCCATCCATGCCACAAAGCCGACATTCATCAGAGTTACGATCTACATCATCCACATACTCTTTCACACCTTTGGAACTAAATGAATTTGCATTACCAGATGCCCGATTAATTTCCACCTCTTCTCTGTCCTTCCAGGCAGAAGTTTTGGAATATCTCGGATGGACCCTTCTTGGCCCACTTACAAGAGGATTAGTCACTTCTGCATCACAATCTATTCCGACTTCTGATTCTTCACGCATGTCTAATTCATCTCTCAGATCTTTAGCATCTAAGACATCATCGCAAAGGATTTGCAAAATAATTAACTTTCTACCAACTGATAATAGATAATACTCCTTGTCCAAAACCTCATTATAAAAGCCTTTCCACTCAGGTCCTTTTGCATATCCCATAATTGTCAAATACTGGACCAAGTAAACAGGCCAAGTCAATGTATCAATCAAGTTCCAATCAATGCACCTGCAAATAAATTGTAAACATAATCCCAAAAGTTTAGTAATGGAATGGTAAATACAAACATCAGATATATCTATATAGAATAATACTTTACTGCAATTATTTTTCTGTTTGTAAAACATAGTACAAGAAGGGAAACTCGGTTAACACCATACGCAGTATGCACTTGAAGCTAATATGGCTCCTTCAATATAATGATATTGTAAAAGATCCAATCAACTAATGCACTGAGAGTTGTATGTATATGTACCTCAAACATTTTTGTGCTACCTTTGAGCCATCAGATGAGAGTGTTTCAAGATGACCCCTCAAGGCATGCAGCAAAGCAACATGAATTGCATCCAACAATGTGTTTGGAGCACGGCAATTAAGCGACCCCACAAAATCATCCAATGTAAATGGGTTCAAGAACAGGGAGATGCTAAATGATCGCAAGAAACCATACACGGAGAAAAGATGTGAAACATATTGCTCTGGCACGCCTATGGTTCCTGAAGAAGGCGGCAACTGTGGTGGTGGGACAGACGGTGGCTCATCACCAAAACCCATATCCTTATCCCTTGCATACTCACTCGAATCACTAGACGAATCATCACCACCTTCAATTTGAATCTCATCACTTTCGATCTTTACTCCACCGCCCAACTCACCGAATGCAGGTGAATCAATCGTATCCACCTCATGGGCTGATTTTGTCACATTCTTATCCAACCCAGCTGCAGTTTCCCTACTCAATTTCGACACCAAATCATCTAACTTCTTCCTCCTAACGCTCAAACCAGTGTCAAGATCATCATCACGAACAAGGATGCCACGAATCTCGCCACTCTCCAAGTCCTCGCAATCGCCATCTTCGTAATTAACTCTGTACAACCCGGCATCGTAATACACAACTTTCCCAAGAAAAATCCCACTCCTCCCGAAGTCTTTCAACACATATCTACCCACCAACACAATCGACCTTGTCTCAACAACCCGTTTCTTAGCTTCAGGACCCGATTTCCGGTCCTTTTCATCCTCCGCTTTATGCTTCCTAGGGCGACCCCTTTTTTTAACTACCGGATTGTCCATTTAGCCAATCCGATCGGATTCCAACCCGAAATCAAGCTGCCACAAAAACCCTAAGCTTTTTACCCAAAATTAAAGGCCCTCTCCTATCCCTAAGCAGTAAGATATGGATAATACTTCATCTAAAATGCTGCAAAATCCAGGTGGGTTCGGGCAGATCCTGTCGAACCAAAATACAAAAACAATCGAGGAGTGAATCTAAAATTGTTCGAACTAAATTCCAATAAAAATAGCATTCAGATTCAAAAAATTGTGCTTTTTTTTTTGTGCTTCTGATTGAGAAAGGGAATAAATATATATGTGCAACTGCGGTACCTAGTTAGGGTTTGATAACCGCCATTAGAGACGCCTCTGGGAGCTTTGCGAGAGAGAGAAAGAGAGAGCGCCGCAGAGAGAGAGAGAGAGAGAGGAGAGAGAGAGAGAAGCCCTATTGGGAGAAAACAACTGCCTCTCCCCCCTATCCCTGCCCGAGTTAAATTGTCAAGCGTGCGGGATATCCATGACTCGGAACTCAGTTTCTTCACGAGTCGCCAGTTTGAACTCGGACGAGTTGGGGTTATTTAATTTTTTCGTGGCGCAAATTATTGCGGCGCATGTTTACCAAAATTGAAATAAGGGTAAATTACATAGTAGCCCCTCAGGTTTGAGGTCTATTGCAATATTATACAACATTTTTAAAACATTTCACTTTTATACCTCAAATACTATTTTATTTCAATTTCATACAACCGTTACATTTTCCATCCATGGATCTGTTAAATGTTGACGTGGCTGCCACATATATGCCATGTGGCTGCCAAATGTCTGCCATGTGGCTGCCAAATGTCTGCCATGTGGCAAATAAAATAATTTTTTAATTTTTTTTTTAAAAAATCTGAAATTAGAAGAGAGAAAAAAAAAAGGACCGAACCCCTACAACCCAGAAGAAGGAGGAGGAAGAAGAAGAAGAGAAGAAGGAAGAGAAGAAAAAGGAGGAGGAAGAAGAAGAAGAAGAAAAAAAAAAAAAGGGACTGAACCCCTGCAACCCAGAAGAAGAAGAGAAGAAGAAAGAGGAAGAGGAGGAAGAAGAAGAAGAGAAGAAGAAAGAGGAAGAGGAGGAAGAAGAAGAAGAAAAAAAAAAAGAAAAAAAAAAGAAAGGACCGAACCCCCTGCAACCCAGAAGAAGAAGGAGGAAGAAGAAGAGAAGAAGAGAAGAAGAAAGAGGAGGAGGAGGAAGAAGAAGAAAAAAAAAAAAAAAGGGACCAAACCCAGAAGAAGAAGGAGGAATAAGAAGAAGAAAGAGAAGAAGAAGAAGGAGGAAGAAGAAGAAGAAGAAAAAAAAAAGGACCGAACCTAGAAGAAGAATGAGGAAGAAGAAGAAGAAAGAGAAGAAGAAGAAAAAAAAAAGAAAAAAAAAAGGGACCGAACCCAGAAGAATGAGGAATAAGAAGAAGAAAGAGAAGAAGAAAAAGGAAGAAGAAAAAGAAAGAGAAGAAAAAGAAAAAAAAAAAAAAAGGGGACCGAACCCAGAAGAAGAAGGAGGAAGAAGAAGAAGAAAGAGGAGAAGAAGAAGAAAAAGAAGAAAACAAAAATATGTGGCAGACAGGTTTTTTTTTTAAAAATTAAAAATTTATTTTATTTCCCACGTGGCAGACATTTGGCAGCCACGTCAGCATTTAACAGATCTATGAACAGAAAATCTAACGGTTGTATGAAATTGAAATAAAATAGTACTTGAGGTATGAAAGTGAAATGTTTTAAAGATGTTGTATAAGATTGCAATAAACCTCAAACCTGAGGGGCTACTATGTAATTTACCCTTGAAATAAATACGTATCGGCACATGTTTTTTTTTTTTGTGCTGCGGCTCTATGATACTCTGCGGGCCCACTTTTTTTTATAACAAACGTAAGATCCATTTTTCCATTTAGGATTTTTTTTTATAGTTTGTAGCATTTGGTCACTTAATACTACGGTCTAATAGTGATATTTCTCTTTATTTGTAAGTGAAATTTCTTATATTCGATTCTCGCTAAACACGAACTTGGACACATTATTGCTAACTCATTGTGAGACTAAGATCTCTCACAACGGGCTAGCATTTTGTCATTTTAGACTAGGGGGTGTTGGAATGTTGAAATTTTTTATAAGAATTTATAGAAGTAAGGGTATTTAATCAAAATTTTAAAGGAGTTATATAAGTTGTAGAATTTTGAATGTGTCCAATCATGATTTTATAAAAGTCATGGTGTACTTAATAAAGATTTGATTTTAAAAGGAATTTGAAAATGAAGGATTTATATGGATTTAGAAGCTTTAACAAAACATGCCTCTCTCCATAGGGTTTATGGGAAATTCAGAGTCTATCAAAATCTATAAAAACTTCATGAAATTTCATAGATTGTAAATGAATTAATTTTTTTTTAAATCTCAATTGAATACAAGCTCTAATGAAAAATAAAATAATATGTTCATTTGAGTGAGTGCGATACACCCAGCTTGGCGTTACAAACTCAACCACAATATGAATTTTATAAAATATTATATGCATACAATTACCATTGCATCGAATGTCTTGTTTTCGACTCTCTCACCTCGGAATATCACTTATAACAAACACCAACAAATCATTAAATAATATGTTCTTTTTAATAAAAAATTATTTTGCACTTCAAACTGTCTATAACTAGAAAGAAAAATACATTTGTAACGAGTGTAGAATGAAATTTTTGAAATTCTAATAATAGTTCTCTAAATAATGTCCAAGTAAATGAAGTGAAATATTAAGAAATATTGTACCAAAAATATAAAATATTACAACTCCATGGAAAATTCCACTTTTGTGCATTTCTCTATTCAAAAATCTATGTTGAGACTTGCAAATTACTATTCTATAAAAACAGTAAAAACCAAAACTTGTATTTTTGTATTGGCCCCACCACCCAAGACCTAAGCAGCCTATAAGTGTTGATTTTTCCAATTGTCAACTGATTAAAACGGATTGTAACAATAGATAGCTGCTTGTATCCGTACCCAATCCAGTCCCCAACAAAACTGCTTAGGCGTAATACATATCAGAAAAGTTGAAAACCCAAAATATTTGCGTACACGTAGAGTTGACTCAGTCAGAGTAGCGGTGAGTTAACTCAGTAAATCAATCTGACCAGAGGGAATCTTTAAAAGTGGCCGTGTAGGCATAATGGCACACATTTTCGTTATTTTCCGTTCACTGCTGTGCTGAGGAACAAAAAGACACATTATCCAGCAAAATGGCGGGAAAATTTCCCCTTGTAGAATTCCCCGCCAAAGTTCTTTAAAGTTTCGAATAAATAAATGGTATTTCAAATGTAATTGGTACAGGACACAAAATCAAATGTAAAAGTTTAGCATATCTGTATCCAATTTTATCCTATCAATGGTTTGGCTTCCTACCTTTAAATATATTTGTTTGGACCTGATTTTGTACGCACTCAGTTTATATACTCTAAGTTGTTGGATAAGAGAGATATTAAGGATCATGATTAGTTTCCGGATAAAGGTTGAATCAATCACATAATCAATTTAGGTTCGGAGTCCTAGTCGAAGATGGTAAGAGTTGGCGGCCATAGAGTTTCGACTGAGAATAATTCTGAGTATATTCAGAGAGTATGCTAAAGAGTTGGAATATTATCAGAATTTTACAACTCAACAAAGAGTATGCCGAAGAGTTGGAATATTATTAGAATTTTACAACTTAACAGACTTGGCCATCACGAAATTCACGCCTATAAATATGAGGGTTTGCATGTAAAGAGCCCTTTTACCTCAACAAAACAACCCAAAACACTCTATGTGAAACCCTTGTCACAACCCTAAGAAAAAAACAAAATATCCTAACCCCCTCTTATCAACACATATTCGGTTTGGATAAGTAAACAACATTGTGTTTACAACCAGCGATACATTCAGTTCAGATACGTAAACAACAATGGAGCCATAGAACTAGACGATTTAGGAGTACCTTCAGTTTGGACAAGTAAACAACATTGCGTCTGGTCGGTTGGTTATCTATCCAAGTCTCGATTGGTGAAGAGTTCTTAATTCTTTCACCTAAAGAAGTCACTTAATTAGTCCAGTGAAGTGAGGTGTTCTATGATCGATTACTCTCAGGTGCATTTCATAGTTCAACATTCAGATGATCGAACCATGTTCATTATAAAAGACACTTATATTATTTGAGTACCTTTGCTTAACAGCTTGATACCAATTAGGCGCACTTATATTCTCATGAATATAGTTGAATTGACCGAACCCAGAGCACAAGATCCTGGACTTCACAGTGAATTAAGCAACCTTATCTTTAGGTTTTAGAACTTTAGATCGAGAAGTGTTCCTTCCTCCGTTGCAGTTTCTCAAGTGCAGAAGTTAGCAGTGCATTCGACACAATCATCACCACATCTATTCTACTAGCCTGACCAAGCGAGGTCACGAGTTGGTACGGCCACATTCATTAGAAGTAGGGATGACATTTCAAACTGTTAAACCTGATAACCATAGATAGCCGCCTGAATTAAATAGATTTTGGGATGAAAATTTGTGTATATTTTGGACACAGGGAAAAACCGGAAATGTTATTCGATTATGGTTTCAGATATGGATACAGGGGTCCCCGATCCTTATCCATCCCTGAATCAAACCCAAATAATATCTATTATGTATATAATATAAGTATAATATATATGTATATTCACCAAACCTTTTACCTTGACAATTACAAAAGTTGCATTTTGTGGGAAAGTTTAAAAGTTTTGAATCAAAACTAATGAGAATTCAATGGTGTTTATGAGACAGATCAAAGATCAGCCAACATCATCAATGTTTTAATTTTAATGCTCTAATTTTTAAATTCAATACTCTAATTTATCATCACAAGTTTTAGAATTATTTGACAATTAGTTTTGTCTTTCTTCTTGGGAATTGTTATTGGCACTCCAAAAATCTCATTTTGCACCCCAAATTTTCTATAATTAGAAAGAAAAATACACTTGTAAGGAGTGTAGAATGAGATTTTTGGAGTGCTAATAACAGTTCCCTTCTTCTTTAGTGGTTGTTGTATTTGCTTTTGTCATCATTTTCTTTTTTCAGTGGACTAATATATCATATTTGGCTTATTGTTTGGACATGGATATTTAATGACGAAATAAGTTACTATTATATTATAATGTGTCAATTGAACGAATATATTTTTAGTATTGACAAAGATAGATATAACTGATAACTGATGGAGAATCCGTCACCCGATAGGTATAGTTATAGATAGTCCCCGATGATTAATTTGTGGTTATGGATGGTTAATTTTTGTGGTAGTGGAGATGGATATAACATTTTCGCTGCCAAACTGTCACGCCCCAGACCCGGAGCGGTGGAAAAATTAACCTCGCCCCCGTTGCCCCGAGTAAAAATACAATAAAAAGAAAAACGAACTTCTCTGATAGCAATTAACTCCAAAATCTTTATAGTGTACAGAAATAAAATATGTATCATATATCAAACCATTATACACATAGTGCCATATCATATCGTCCCTTCACGTGTTCATTATATCCTTCATCAAATGTAACTCATGGCATGACCACTAATGGACATTCTGCCCTAACGTCCCTTTGTGCAGTTTACATTTATCCTTTGGAATAATTCAACACTGAAGTTCTCATGCTCCATGAATAATCTCAAGTAATTCCACATAGATTGTACATATACACATCAAACCATTTCATTAAATCCAACATGCTTGACTTGAAAATGGAGATAAACTAGAAATAGTGCATGCGCGTTGCTGCAGGATTAAAAAATGTGTGAGAAAATATGTTTCAAAAGGATAAAAGAATGTAGAGCACAATATATACAGATATTTAAAGAATGATCAAGTTTGAATCAAAGGTGCATAATGGTTTGTAGACAAAATGAGAATAAAGGGATTGAAATAGAAATAGAGGAAGAGCTGTTGGGACATTAGTAAACAGAAAATCATCCTTAGATGCTTAAATAAAATTGCAATTACACCTAAACCCTAAACCGCAAAATGTACAAAACTTAAAAGTAACCGAACTATTTGATTATAACAACAAAAACTACTCAAATAAATGTTGTCCACATAAATCTTTCACATAAATGCACGACCTCTCATGAACTCGATGACAAACTTGAGTCCAAAAAACCCCATGTTTTGAGAAGCGACGTCGTCAATGGCCATGCCCATGGATAGGTGGTTGGCAAATTTTAGTAAGAAAACTCCACAGCTCCCCTACCACAAAACAACAAGTCCAGGTTACTACGTACTGGATATTGAAGACATTTAGAATAAAGTTAAAGATAAGTCAGAAAAGAACATACCCGTTGTCTTGCTGCCTGCACTTGATTACATAGTCAATATCAAACGGTTTATTCATCGTTTTCGTGGTTAGGTTCAAATCGGGTTGCGCCTTGTCAAATCCCATCATCTTTAGAAGTGTGGGAATTACAAAACACATATGTGCAAGTTGTTTCTTTATTTTTGCACACCCTGACCTCGAGAAATGTGAATCATAAACCGTGATAGTGTGACGTAGGAGATGGACATGAGTCAACAGGCAATGGTCCCCATTCATGTGACATGAGATTATACTTCCTGGACTTCCTGCCATGCACGCGTGTGGCGTCACATCTGCAGTGCCTAAGACGACATTGATCAAGTGCCTCGAAGGCATAAAAAATGTAGCTTCTTTTTCCTTTGCCTTCCCCTTGCCCTTAACATTAGTTTTTCCATTCTCAAAATGCAGCTTCTTTTTTCATTTTTTTCTTGCACCGATGCATTGCAACAAAATTAAAGATTTACCCATATAAAACAAAAACATAAGACATGTATGACTATTTGTAAATGACAACGAATTCGTATTAGGAACATAAGTAAACGGAATAGAGGGTAAGAATAAAAAGATAACACTTACCAAAAAAAAAGTTAGCCTTTATCCACCGGTCCCCGAAAACTTTAGGATGCTCCATCGATCGCTTCCTCAGAAAGTAAAGGTCGACGTTGTTTTGTTGAATTGAAGGTGAAATGCATTGTAAAACACAAAATTAAACTCTTGTACTCACTTATAATGTGGTAAACATAAAGTAGTTACAAATGATGAAAAAAAACTTATGTTGTTGTCTAGAGTACCTTCATAATGGATAAGTGTTGTAAAAAAATTCTGACCGTAGTAGTCAATGTGTATAAGTAGACTCTATCGCTGATACAAAAAAAACCACAGGTTGTGAATGATATATGGATAGTTGTTGAATATTCAATTGTTTGAATGACCACTGAAAGTGAACGTACCTCTACGAATGCGCCCAGTTCGTCACGACGTCAGCGAAAACCTCCACATCGGGCTTGGGGATGATCCGCATGGGATCCGGGACAACTCTAACATCCTCGACTCGACTATCACCAACTTTCCTTTTTTTTTTCCTAGGATTGGAGATGGGTGAAAACGTGCACAAGCTGCATTTATTTTTACGTTTCTGTTGCATTTCTTTACCGAGAAGCAGCTTGAAATCAGATGGACCAATGAGCTCGTTCACATCGAAGCCTTCCTTATTTTGGCCGTTGTGCTTGCTGACCTTCGTGTCGTCGTCTTCCTTTCCAAGATACACAACTTGGCCTTCTCCCAAGTCACCATTAAATCTAACTCCAATTTATGCATAAGTGATTGGGCGACATCGTTTGCATTGAAGGCCGAAATTGTGTTCAGCAAGACGACATCAAAAGTAAAAAAATTTGCATCGGGTGGGGGCTATCGATTTGATTTTGTCTTTTTCGGGAGGCAACTTATGTTTGCCAGTAGAGGTGTCAGGTTGAGGGGAGGGTGCGATAAGATCTTCATAACCCATGTCATGGTCTTGCGGAGAGGTAAGGATTTTTTCAACTTGGTATCCTCTAGGTGTTATTCTGCGTCTTGTACTAATCCTACCAACTTATCAGGGCTCGGGGGCGTCTCAAATGATTGAGCGGCTACGTCGCCTCGGATGCTCAACCTCAGCAGCTAAGGCTATGTGGGTACGCCGCTCACCCTCTAATTCATCTGAAATTATCCTCAATTGGGCCTCCACCAACCGTGCAAAATCATCAAACTATCACCTAGGGGCGTATGAAAAACAGTGATTTCATAAATTTTCACCGAAACTGATATCTATTTAGAAACAGTACGAACGTCTAAATTGAAACTAAAATTGGTACCAAGCGGATTACCCTATAATAAAAACTTTGAAACCAACTGTACTGACTAGTCAAACTGATTTTAGATTGTTAGGTGCTCACAAGTATATAAACCAAGTAACTTATAATGCTAAAACAATGCATTGTGATCTTCAATTATGTTTTAGCCTTAATTCTTGAGTTATGTTTACTTAGTTAACAAATACTAGCAAACCCTACAATGTTTACCTCTAACAATGGTTATTTGGTCACAATCGATGCTTTGTAAAGTATTGAACACAAGGAAGTTTTTGGCCGGAAAAACTCACCTCTAGGTTAAAAAATCGAGGACTCTCCACTTAGTCTAATCCACTAGTGTAAACAAAGGTTCATACAAAGATCACACAAGCTCAATTCCTAGACCCCTATCTATGGAATGACTTTACCTTTGTGCAACATTGCCTTACATAAGATGGACCCCTTCGGTCTTCGCGAAGTGGCAGCTCTTCCTAAGCTCATCACATTCTGCCACCGAGATCAACACGATCAATGATATGATATGCATATGAAATCTGGATTCAAATGACTAGTCAGCTTCTCCAGTCAAACAGTTGAAGGAAGAATCTAACTTGAATCCAAATGCTTGGTTTGTGAAGGCTATGAAACTTAAGGTATAAACCCACAACTTAATGTAAAACCGTGAAAACAATGCAACCCTAATATGCAATGATTGGGTGTTTGTGCATGAGATGGTTTTGTGGCTAGGGTTTCAGTTCAGAAGCTTAAGAGGTAGCTCTAGGCTAAACGCACTATTTCTCTTGAAATATAAATCACTTAGCCAACCAACAAATGAATCCTTGAAAACCCTTTTAATATGAGAGATGAATGTTTCATACAAGGAGAACAAGGAGACATGTGTCACAAGCCAAAAAGACCTTATCAAATGTGAGAGATCCACCCATGTGGGTTATCTTAAATTTCGTGCCTGGATAGCTGGATAGCAGAGGAGAGTTCTGACTTAGACAACTATACTAAACAAAAAGAATCTGGAAAAATAAGCTTGATATGCATATGCAAATGTATGATTCAAACCTTTTGCAGTGAAAAAGGCTAGTTCTTTGACAAGTTCAATCCCAGAAGAAATCCTAGATAAAGATTGTACCCTAACTCTAAATTATGAGTATGTGCGATAGTATTTACAAATTTTGACAAGGGAAGCCAAACAATAAACCTAGTACTTAACAGAAACTATAATACACTAGATTTATGTACGAACTGTTGATTGGAAAGAGGATGGTAACACTCCCTTATCTTGGTGTCTCGTCTTTGTTTTCCCTTTGGCTTTGGATGAAGGAGTGGCCTCAGAGTCATGATCAATATCCACAAGACCTTTACTTTCAGATTCTTCGGTGTTGGTTCCCTACAAGGCTCAACTTCATCAAACATGGATTTCCAGTAAGGCGCACTATTTTCTTCCTCGGTGGGAGTAATCTGCTGGACAAGAAGTTGCATTCGACAAAATCGGTGTTGCTTAAGTTAGTAGAATCAATTTTTTATTTTATTTTATAAAAATACAGTAAGTTTATTAAAATTGGAACAACTTCCTGCAGGATGATATGAAACAAGCACGTATCTTTTGTTGAGCAAAAAGACCCTTCTTGAGCCATTCATCGAACGAAATTACGTTGGTGTCCCAACGATAAATCCGGGGCAATAACTGAGGGTTCTCCATTCGCAGCTTCGCATTGTTTTTCGTCTTCAGGTAGGGCAAAATTTTAAACAACCAGATTTACAATTTGGAGTTGCAGAGAAAACTTTAGGTTCAACAAACTCCAAATCTGGGGCAATAATTGGAAGTGGCAACGTAAATAAATTGCAGCAAAAAAGAATGCAAAAGTACGTTAAACTTATAAAAAAAGAGAGGGGAAATTACCTGGAAAGCATACAGAAACCCCATTAGGTTATAGGAGTCTCAGATTGCAGCCCCTGATTTGTCTACATTTTTTTCTTTTATAACCTTGTAGCGGGTCAAAGCGGCCGCATATATGGTTGGCAGCAACAACTTGAAGGACACAAAACCCCAGGGATATGTCTCCCATTTATCTTCATTATCTACCAACTCAAGCAGATGGTAATCTATGGATGCGTCATTCTCCTTGCCCAAAACAACAAAGTGGAAGAAGTACAGTAGGCCAACTTGTAGAGATCATCTTTGTTTTGGCATAAGTTGAATTGGTCCTCCAATTGTTTCAAGGTTATATTCTTCTTCCTATGAAATAGGTCTCTCTAATATGACATTCATCTTCCTTCTGTTTGGAAGGGAGGATAGAGGGAATTCTCCAAACCTTAGTCCGTTTATCAAACATAATCTGCGACTCCTAAAAGTCGCGAGGTCTTCCTAAAAAAGAAGGAGATGGAATCGTTAATCATTCTACCCTTAATAACCTTAAGGATAACATAGTGGTTGGGCTGGACAAACCAGTAATTGCAGTCCATGTCAACCAAATGACCGAAACAAGAACCCTTGAATTTCTTCAGCTGATCCTTTGAAAATCGACTTCTAATATTACCCACACACCCCAAGATGCATGATAGGCATGGGATGGTGGAAGGAAACACCTCATCTAGCGAACACACAAGTTCCAACAGAGCTGAAGATTTGACTTTCGAATTGCAAGATTTTCAACATTAGGTACGCACATCAAATTAATAACATAAACATGCACACATGATATGCATAGTATATGCATATTGTCTACGCAACTTCAACCAATTCATCAACCAAATACAACCAAGTATGCCTAACATCTACATATGCACATAATATGCATATATTATGTACCAATTCATGAACCAAATTCAATCAATTATTTCCAGCAATATCAAAAGAATATGCACAAAATATGTATACAGTTTGCACAAATTCAATCAATTCATGAACCAAATTCAAGCAAGCCCAACATCTACACATGCACAGAATAAGCACATATGTGTACCAATTCATGAACGAAATTCAACAAAGTATGCCCAACATCTACACATGCACGGAATATGTACACTATATGTACCAATTGATGAACGAGTTTCATCAGTCAATTAATTTCTAGCAACATCAAAGGCACATGCACAAAATATGTACATAGTATGCACAAATGAATATCGAACAAACAATGATTAAAATTAACTTCAAAATACATGCAATTACACAACCCTAAACCATAATCTGTTAATTTCCCCAAATTAATATTACAAAACACGAAATCGCACCCAAAACCCTAAATTCCCAAATTTACAAAACCTAAGTTGAAATAATGAAATTTCAATTCAAACCGTACCTTTTATTTTTATTTTCCCATTGCAATTGTTTGAATCGATGGATAACAAACTCGCCTTGCCCACAAAACTTATAGAAGGGATTGGAAATCGGTTGGAGATTGGAGAGGAAAAGGGTCACGCCGTTGGGTGGTTAGGGTTCTTTGAGCTGGAGGTTGGGCGACATAGATTTTTGAAGAAGCTGTAAATGCTAACTAAGTTGAATGAAATAACCCATTTATATAGGAAGGCAATCTAGTCTTTTCACGTTTCAAAAAAAATCAAATTTCTATCATATTCTTGTGCATGTTCTGTGCATATTAAAAAAAAAAATTCCTATTTTGGTTCCAAGATTAACAAAATTACCCATTTCTGTCAATTTCCCTATAATGTATGGAGCAGAGGACTAAAGATTGAAAAAGGGAGTTGGAGATTGCGAATGATGCGAGAGACACCAACCCAAGGGGAGGGGTGGTGGAAGAGAAAGATGGAAGACTAAGAGAAACTGACGAGAGACGACAACGATGGACGAATGGAGAGAGAGATGAAGAAAGAGAGGGAGAGAAACATAGCGACGTTTTGCTTCACGAAATGGGGGAGAGAGAAATGAGGGAGATAAGTGATGAGTACCATATATTTTACTCTATTCTTAGTTATAGTTTATTGGTTGTTTTAGTAGAATTTTGATACTTTGTTATGTATTTTCAATGTAGGACATTCGATTTTCTCTTGAGCAAAAAATATTCAAATGGAAGAATTTTAGAGTGATTCTAATTGGAGGATGTTCATGAGCCTTTCAAGATGATTGTGTCAAAGTTTCAGATTTTTCTACGAAGGCGTTTAACCGTGACGAAGAAAAGAAGGCCCACATCCCAGCTTTCCCAGATTGACGTTTTTGGACGTTTTAGATATTTTGAAGGTCAAAATTGCATATTTTGAGGAAGATTCCTTCTGAGGATTGTTAGGGAAGTCTCAAGCTTTAAAAAGAGACCTTTTGAGACCAATTTGGTCGGTCAAAAGTCTGATTTTCTGAAAAGTCCTAATTTCAATTCAAATAGGAAATCTTTTATTTCCTAGTTATATTATTCTATTATGTTCTGGTTTTTACAAGACCTTTTCTAGGTAGGATTTTATTTTGTAGTAGTATAAATAAGGCTTTTTAGCCATTAGGGGAAAAATGCACGCACTATTTTGGAGAATTTCAGACTTTTTACCTACAAGGTGTTTTCTATTCATGTTCATAATAATATTTTGTTTCACGGTTGTTCATAACTAATTTCTGTTTGCTAGGGGGATGCCTTGAGCCTTAGTATGAATATGTAGTTTTTATTTAATTGCTTAAGATATTATGTATACATACTTTGAGTTATTAATCACTGTGTTTAAACTATCTCTATATCTTAATGCTTAGCTACCATTAGGATGTTTAGATAAGTAATAGGATGCAATTCGGTCGGAATGCCACCGGAGGATTGAGCATTGCTTCTTGTGATTGATAGTTGTAATTTAACTTAGGGCGAATGCCACGTCTTAAGGGTTATGGTTTTTCAAAGGGTTTTCACAAAGCATAATGAGTCATGCATGTTTATATTTGATCTAAATGCCACATACAGATTGCATGTGTGATATACGTTCTAGCTTGAATGCCACAAGTAGAATATACATTAGGAAAACCTAACCTTCAAAGTTGCATGGATAATTCATAAATAATTAGTAAATCTACATAGATTGTTAAGGGGACGACGGAACCCTAGTGCTTTTTCAAATTTATTTCTCAAAACCTTTTCTTTTTTATCTGATTTCTTCTTAATTGGTTACTAGTTGTTTTTCCTAGATTAATTTTATTAAATTCGATTTTATTATATTTAAATTCAAAAACAATCCTTTCCAATCTTTGTTTCAAATAATTAACTAAGATTTTGGTTTTGCATAAATTGTTTTAAATAATTCCTGTGAAAACAACCTTACTTGAGCCGTTTATACTACAACTACCTTGATCTCTTGCAAGTATTTTTAAGTGTTTTTATTCCTACTTTTACAGGTGGTAAAAATTCTATCAATAAGATAGTAGAACTGGCTACTCTCAATTCGGTACCCTTTTTTTTTTTGTCACTCAGGTTTCTTCGGTGTTTTTGCCTCGATTCGGTTCGATTTCTTAGTTCATCAGTTTTTTTCCACCCCTATTTAATACATCGTTACAACTTTAGGTTCTAAACAAAATTTTCTTTTCTAAACTTTAGACCAAGATGATATGCACTTTAAACTTCAAGCTCGAGATCGACTAAGCTAGAACTTCAAGTTCACATTTGGGATTAGTCCATTATTTAATCCTATATGAATTCCAATTAATAATAGCGTAAGAATGTAGATGAAACATTGTATTCCAGAATCCAGATCACGCTATTATTTACAGATGCATAATTGCACCGTTCAAGCTGTGTGTATCATTGTGGCTTTAAGAATAAGTAAAAAGTGTATTCATATATAACAGAACATTAATTCCAATTCCTTATACAATTAGTGATGCATTGCCATCAATATTGAGTACTACAAGCAGGATCAAATAATAAAAGATATTTTTAGGAGAATGGACGATAATACTTTACCATTCACATCACATTGCCCTTTTTACAATATCAATTGCGAATGGGTGAGAATAACACAATTGTAAACCCTAAATTTTTTTTTTTTTTTTACAAATTAATAGTATTAGAAATAGAAATAATTAAAATTAAAAGCGAAATCGTAATAAAATTTAATATTACAAAGAAATTTCTTAATTGTTAAGAATAACGCTACTACCACCCACATAGATACATCCCCTATCGACCATCACCAACCCCTATTTTTTCGCTCTCCAAAATTTTAAAAACAAAGTATCAATCTTATCTTCATAGTCTCCGTTATTCCCAAATTACCCTTGATTCACTAGTTTAAATACCCACCAACCATACACTATTCCCACTTCCTAAGAACCCCACATCAATCTCTCTTCCTCCAACTTTTCTTTCTCTTGTAAGTCCTAACCATATATTCTCTTGAGATCTTAAAGTCATTCTACTATTTATCTAGTATCTACATTAAAATTTCATACACAATCTCACTCATCCTCGATTAGAAGGTATGTTTACAATATACATCTATCTTGTTTGTTGAATTTAATTGCATGTTCTATTTATCTTTGTTATTTTGTTCTTTAGTTATTACTCTAAAACTTAACTTGGTGTTTAGAAGATCTATTCTAATGTCAATGTTTGATTTTTTTTCTATTTTAGGATTTTTTGTTTTTTGTTTTTAGGCTTGATTTGTGTTTAACATTAAACCTTGTTTGGCAATTCGGTTCTTAAAATCGAACGAAATGGAATGTTCGGGTTTAAAGATCCAAACTCAGATGATGTGTTCCAACTCTTTTTGAATACCACACTACTACAAAAATCACTTTTCGCAACAAAATAAGATTTGTAGCGCAAAATATGATTATGTTGCTTAAAACTTTGCGCAAAGTATGATTTCATTGCTCAAAAAATAAAAAAAATCAAAACTTTGCGCTACGAAATTTTTTTCGCGCAAGGTTCGTCACGCAAAGTTTTTTATTTTTAACTTTTTTATTTAATTAAATTAATATTTTGCACGACGAAGTTAATAATTTGCACAATGAAATATTTTGCCATGCAAGGTTTTTTCGATTTTTAAATATTTTTATTTTATTAATTTTTGCGCTATGAAATTAATTGTTTGCGCAATGAAATATTTTGTCACGCAAGGTTTTTGACTTTTTGTATTTTATTTTATTTTAAATATTTTGCACGATGAAATATTTGGTATCGCAAGATTTTTTGAATTTTTATTTTTGAATTTAATTGTATGGTTTTAATTTTTTAATTACTTTAATTTAAATTGATATATTTAAAATAAAATTATATATAAAAAATAGTGATCGAATTATCCATAATACATTTTCTATTATAAATGTACACAAAAATTAACAAAGTACAATAATAAAATCCTTATACATAGTCTATTATGGTAATTTTATTATGTTACAAGAGTCGAACCTAAGGTCTCCCATTTTTACAAGTGGAAATAGATACCATTAGATTGTAGTACTAAGTGAAACCAACCTTGATAAATTAATGTTGGAAGCCTGTTAATTATTAAGCACTAATAACTCTTTTGGTCAACTGATCGTGTACTACTAATGCTACTGCTAGTTTCATGTAGTGGAGAGAGATTTCATTGTGATCAGAATATGAGTGGTATATCACGTGGTTTTATATAAGTGGCGGGAAGTTTTATTTTTTAAGTTATTATTTTTTTTAAACACACGTGGTATACCACCCTGTGTTCTGGTCATACTAAAAAAATCTCTCCTTGTAGTGAATGTAACTCTTCATGTCTTTTTACCCTTTCCACTCTTATTAGATATCAGCAGCAGAATAAAAAAAACTTTTTCTCCCATTAGATCTTAACTCTATGATACATAACAAAACCTTAGGAATCACAAAAGTCAAATTGATCTAACACTTTTGAATTAGGTTTTGGTCATCAGACTCATAACAAATGATATATGTTGTTAGATCCCACATCGCCCAGGAGAGTGGATCCTCTATGCCTTATACGTATATGCCCACCTCCATATAACACGAGGTCTTTTGGGAGCTCACTGGCTTCGGGTTCCATAGGAATTCCGAAGTTAAGCGAGAATGGGCCAGAACATTCCCAGGATGGGTGACCCCTTGGGAAGTTCTGCTCGCGTGAGTTCCCAGAAACAAAACCGTGAGAGCGTGGTCGAGACCTAAAGCGGACAATATCGTGCTACGGCGGAGGCGAGCCCGGGATGTGGTGGAGCCCAGGTCGGGATGTGACAATTTGGTATCAGAGCCAATCCCTGGCCGGAAGTGTGCCGACGAGGACGTCTAGCCTCTAAAGGGGGTGGATTGTTAGATCCCACATTGCGCAGGGGAGTAGATCTTCTATGCCTTATATGTACATGCCCACTTCCGTATAGCACGAGACATTTTGGGAGCTCAGTGGCTTTGGGTTCCATAGGAACTCCGAAGTTAAGCGAGAATGGGCCAGAGCATTCCCAGGATGGGTGATCCCCTGAGAAGTTCTGCTCGCGTGAGTTCCCATAAATAAAACCCTGAGGGCGTGGTCGGGGTCCAAAGTGGACAATATCGTGCTATGGCGGAGTTAAGCCCGGAATGTGGTGGAGCCCGTGTCAGGATGTGACACATGTGCACACTCCTATATGGGATCCAATGACTACATATGATGACTGCATATGATAGCGTGGATCAGTAGGTAGGTTAATGGTTGCCCATCCATTAATTAGTGTATGTGTGATTCTCCTTTACTGGGAACACCAGGTTATGAAGGAGAAGAGATTGTTCTATCCATATGTGCATGGATCTGACATCGATCTATAATACGCTGGGAAGATATAAGGATACCAAGCAAGGCTTGAGTAACCGCATGCACATGCAAAAAAGGTATATAAAAACGAAGAAAAATGACCCCGAAATTGCTTACCTTGTTCACGAGAGACGGCCTAACATTCCATTTTGCTTGTGCATGGTATTTATAAGTATAAGAGTAGGGAAGAAGATCAATCTGGGGCTTTGGATGATTTCAGTACTTAGGTGGAGAGGATGGGTGTGTGTGTGTATATATATATATATATCCTTATTATTTCACGGATGAGATATAGGTTTGATTTTGTGAAGCACATATTTTGCGATTAATGAGTAAATAAGTTTGACAAAAAAACAATACAATACCGGTTTAGAATTAGATGAACTTAAAAGAAAATATATTTGTGTGTGGTGGGGGAATAATTTTTATTTAACTGTTATTTTATCAAGATTTGAGTATTTCTCTTAATTTCTATGTTTGTCTCCTCATTAAAGTTTTAATTTTATGCAAAATTTTGATAGAATATATTTTGAATGAGTCCATGAATGTCCACAAGAATTAGATCAAAATCTTTAGTAAAATAATTTATTAGATATGTTGAATGAGGATCTTGGATAATGAATTTCACCCAACTCAACTTTTTGTTTTTTCAGAAAATAGGGTTTTTATTCTATATGATTTTAGAAGGAAAGTAAATAAGGGTTTCATTTGACGAAGATTATAAAGAAAGCAACAGCAATAGAGAATAGGGAGCTTTCCACCCTTGCATCAAAATTCTATATACGTTCAGAAAAATCCAAACCAACAGAAAAATAAAAAAAGTAGAAGAGAAAAAAGAAGAAGAAAGGACACCCTCTTGGCGCCTTTAACTTACAAACAGAACTATTGTTGAGCAATTCTCTGTTCATACATATACACACAGCCTCCCTCCTATCCTTGCTAATTTTATTATGTTTCCCTTTTGTGCGCAGAACCTACCAATCCCATGGAAGAGCAAAAGATCACCGACTCTTTTACTCAGACTCCGCTCACTGATAGGGAGCCCGCCAATGCAACGGACACTTTAATGGAATCCTCAACAATGACCTTAGAGTCCAATGTAGTGAATGGAATGAAGTTGGAGTCTGCTGATGGAATTGGAGTGAAGTTGGAGTTTGACAGTGATGAAAGTGGAGTAAAGTTGGAATCTGATGGAGATGAACATGGAGCGAAGTCGGAGTATGAAGAAAATGGATCGGGGGCCGCCAAAGAAAAACTAAAGGAAACAGGTGATGATGATAATAAAGATAATATTTTGTCTCTAGTTACATGGTGGTGATGATGATAAAAATAATCTTTGTTGTTCCTGCTGTTGGTTTTTTGGTGATAGCATAGGTGGAATTATGCATGGTTAGTACAGGAATCTGACTTTGGTGTATTAATTTATTCGTATGACTTGGGATGTTCTTCGCTTCTATGGTTTCTTTTCGTGAAATAAGATTCTCGTATCTATTTGGTTGAGTAATTTGTTAAAAGCTTAATTATTGTCCTATCGAAAGCTTTTTGGTGCATGGTTTCCAATAGATTTAGAAAAAAATTTCATCTCTTGCAAGCTGTTACATCGAAGATCAATTTTGTGCCGTTAAATTGGATAGATATAGAATATAACTTTAGGGAAATTGGGTGTGTTTTGGTTTTGAAACGATCACCAATTATAGCGATGATTCAAGTGAATTCTTCCCAGTATGGACTTTTCCTATTTCTGATGATCAACAGAAACTAATCTAGCTACAAGGATCATAACGGGAAGTATGATACTACACTTGGAGTATTTTTTTGGCTTATAACACTTCCTAAATAGTTCGAGATTCCTTGTTCTTTTCTTCCTCATTCTATGGCTATCCTGCTTGTTATTGTTGCACTTAACACATATAAGCTGTAACATTATTAGCTTAACATGCTATTTCCCAAATCTTTAAACTTCAGCAGCTATATAAGCGTATTTTCGTTCTGACATCCACTACTTCTGTTTCTGTAGATAGGTTTCCTGTGTACCCCGCTCGGGTAGAGTATCATATACTGATTGTTGCGCCTGGTCAGGTAATGTTAGATACATCTGTGAGTGTCTCAAGGCCATTTTGATTAGTTATTCTTAATTCATATGTTGTTTTCTCTCTGATTTTGCAGAACATTCTTCGTGAATTACTTTTATTATCTCAATCAACTAATGGAACAATGAATGTTCTTTCTGCTGCCGGTGTGGTTTCCACCGTTTGTATCCGCAAACCTACTGGTGCTTATCTGAGATTCAAGGCATGACTCCCACACAGAACACCAATTCCTTTACCTTGAGTTCGTTTTTACCTTTAGTTAGTTTTTTTTTTTCAATGGATTGCTAGATTTTTATTTGGGGTTAGTAGGTTTCAATTTCCAAACACAACTCGAACTCAACACGACACTAGTGGGTTAAGGAAGACCGTCAGATAATTCATAAAACTAATTTCCAACTCAAACAATGAACATAACGTCATGTTAGTGTTAAACCTCAAGTAACTTGATCTTGACATGACTAACATTTTTAACTGGTATTTTATGAAGAAAATTATCGATTGAACCTTGTTCAGTGAAGCATTCTATGATTGGTAACTAGGACTGGTGAGATAAAATGATGCCATAGCTAGAGTAACTCCTTAATCCTTACTTTCTTCCTCCATGCAGGGTTCATTTCGGATTATCTCTCTATCTGGAACATTTATAAATAGTTCAATGTGTAATCCACTTGGAGAAAATAGGATGGTAACTGCTTGGCTGGCTAATCCTGAAGGGAAGTCTTTTGGTGGTTCTGTAGTCGGTTTTATGATAGCTGCTGCGCCTGTTCAAGTAAGTTATATCTTTGAGTGATTGTGGAAATGGAATTACAGAATTTAGTTTTACAGTCCCCGTAGTACTATTCTGGAAATCTAATGTTTTCCGTGGAACTATAGTAAGTTAAAAAGTGCTACTATTGGCTTGGTATGGCAGTTTGATTGGATTTCAAGAATTAATTAGTACTCTGCACAATCAGTCTGAAATTCAATTACATTTTAATCAGAACTTTTTCAATTAATGTCTTTGGGTTGTTTTGATGTATCAGATCGTTGTTGCTTGTTTTGAGCCAGACACCAGCAAAGAAAAGAATGGTAATCCTGCTTCTCCGCCGAGTTTTTGTCAGAATGGTAATCCTGCTTCCATACCGGGTTTTCGTCAGAATGACAATCCTGCTTCTCCACCGAGTTTTGGTCAGAGTGTCAATCCTGCTTCTCCACCGGATTTTGGTCACAATGTCCCGCAGCCAATGCTGGGTCCATGAACATCTCTTGACGTCATCCCTTTTGTTCCTTAGACATAGAGGTAGCTCAACTTTTATCTCTCTCTCTCTCTCTCTCTCTCTCTCTCTCTCTCTCTGACAACGCGCACATACTTACAAAATCACTGACTAGGGTACACTGATATCTTTTATTTCTAACTTGTTTAGGTCTATGCTGAGCTTCTGACCTGAAGAAGTGTGTTATTCAGTTTGCAAGGCCACAGTGCAAGGTTTCCACCGGTGTTTGATATACCCGTAAACAAGATCTTGGAGTTGTTACTGTTGTTGTTTTTATGTCGTAACTGTTGTGCTAGGACAACACCAAACTCGTTGGAACCAACTCAAGCTAACCCACAAGAAATTTATCAAATGAAATGCAAGAACAAATTATTAAAGACACCAAGATTTTAACGAGGTTCCTCAACAGTCAGTGTAACTGGAGTACGTCCTCAGAGCAGTAGGAGCTCACCCATGTAATCCACTATCAACCAAATGGGAGTTTACAAAGTGTTGGCAATCTCACAACCCAAAACCCCAATACACCCAATAAATCTCACTCACCAAAGAAACAAATAGAGAGGGAAATATAGTGAATAATTTCCTCTCTATACAAAGCTCAAAGCTAATACACAAATACAACTTTGATTGAATGAGTACCAACAAAGAAAGAAAATCACCTTTCTTTCTTCTCTTCAAAATGGGGCTGCAACACCTCTGTTTTTGCTCTCTATTTTCTGCTGCATTTTTTTCTCTTCTATGGCTTCATTACTACTCTTCATCAAAAGTAGCAATTACTTATCATTCAAAACCTCAGCCGTGACTTTTCATAGGCCAAATAAAAACAAAAGGACTTTAGACAAGGTTCCATGTTTTCCTCCCCAAAACATGGAAGAGACATAATCATGTTGTCTTTTTTCCTTTTGATTTGTTTAATAGCCATTTGGCCACTTGGCCACTTATTCAACAATCTCCACCTAGGCCAAGTTTCGAAAAACGCCATGATAAGCCAACCAACACAATTAACACACAACATCACTCCCAAACACTAGCAAGAGAACAACTCATGCTGAGCCAAATGCTCCAAAACTCCTACTGCTCAATGCCTTCTTTATATAGGCAAAATGTGAGCCAAGTTCAAACAATGAACAAACTTGGCTACACCAACAACCTTAGTCAACATATCAACGGGGTTGTCTTTAGTTGGAATCTTTTGGAGAATGATTTCCCATTCACCAACAATTTCACGAACAAAGTGATAACGCACATCTATGTGCTTGGTCCTCGCATGATGAACCTGATACTTAGCCAAATAAATGGCACTCTGACTATCACAATGTACCTCCACCTGCTTCTGATCAACCCCCAAATCTCTAATCAGCACATGTATCCAAATGGCCTCCTTTATAGCTTCAGCAACTGCCATATATTCAGCCTCTGTAGTAGACAAGGCAACAGACGACTGCAAAATGGACCTCCAACAAACTGGCCCTTTAGCCATAGTAAACACATAGCCTGTAGTAGACTTCCTTCCATCCAGATCACCTGCATAATCTGAATCAACATAACCAACTGCAAAATGACCAATACCAGAGTCATCCCTCTCAAAGCATAAACTAACATCTCGAGTACCATGGAGATATCTCAATATCCACTTAGCTGCTTGCCAATGCTCTTTACCTGGATTATGCATATATCGACTCACCATGCCAACTGCATGAGCAATATCCGGTCTAGAGCATACCATTGCATACATCAAACTACCAACCAAATTTGCATATGGTATATTTTTCATTTGCAGCTTCTCTTTATCAGTTTTAGGACATTGTAGAGAACTCAATTTAAAATGAGGAGCCAAAGGGGTACTAACCGGTTTGGTTGAATCATGAACTCCAAACTTCCGAATCAACTTCTCAAGGTATTGTCTTTGATTCAAACTGACCAAACCCTTATCTCTATCTCTAGTGATCTCCATGCCAAGGATCTTCTTCGTTTCACCAAGATCCTTCATCTCAAACTCATTCTTCATTTGCTTCTTCAATTTCTCAATCTCTTCGACATTCTTTGAGGCAATCAACATATCATCAACATATATCAATAAATAAATGAAAGACCCATCTTGCAACTTCTTGAAGTACACACAATGATCATATTGACTTCTAGAATAATTTTGGCCTCTCATAAATTTATCAAACCTCAAATACCATTGCCTTGGAGATTGCTTCAAGCCATATAGTGATTTCTTCAATTTGCAAAACAAGTTCTCCTTCCCTTTCACTATATACCCATCTGGTTGACACATATAAATCTCTTCATTCAAATCACCATGTAGGAAAGCCGTCTTCACATCAAGTTGCACAAGCTTAAGATCATACTGTGCAACAAGAGCTAACATAATGCGAATTGAGGAGTGCTTCACAACCGGAGAAAAGATTTCATTGTAGTCAATGCCCTCCTTTTGTTCATACCCTTTAGCAACTAATCTTGCTTTGAATCTCACATTGCTTTTCTCATCAGCATCTTCCTTCTTGGCATACACCCATTTGCAACCAATAACTTTCTTGCCCTTAGGCAATTTAGCTAACTCCCAAGTCTTGTTCTTCAAGAGAGAATTCATCTCATCACCCATGGCATTGCACCACCTCTCATTCTCCTCACTCTCAATGGCTTCCTCGAAATTGGATGGAATCTCATCAGTGATAATAGGAAAAGCAAAAGAAACATAGTCACTATACCGAGCTGGCTTGATAATTTGTCTATTTCCTCTGTTCTTGGCAATAGACTCTTGAGGTGAAACTTGCTTTTCAACTTGAATAGAATCTTCAAGTTCAACTTCTTCAACATCCTCATGGTCTCCAACTTCTTCACTTGTAGTGGCTTCGACATCAGCGGAAATAGGATTTGAAGTACCAGATGCAACTTTCTCAAGCTCCACTTGTTGGACATCTTTCACATTCTTCTCAGAGATTTTGTACATACTTTATTCATCAAATGTCACATCTCTGCTGATTACAAGTTTTTTCATCTCTGGGCACCACAACCTGTAACCTTTGACACCACTACTAAAACCAAGAAAGATAGCCTTTTTGGCTCTAGGATCAAGTTTATTTTCAGTCACATGAAAATAAGCAGGTGAACCAAAAATACGGATATAGTCATAATCAGAAGAAGGTTTTCCAGTCCATACCTCCATTGGTGTCTTACCCTGAACAGCAGTTGAGGGTAACCGATTGATGATGTGACATGCATAATTAACTGTCTCTGCCCAAAATGACTAGTTTAAACCCGACTGAGAAAACATACATCTAACCTTCTCAAGCAAGGTTCGATTCAATCTTTCTGCAACTCCATTTTGTTGTGGAGTTCCCCGAACACTGAAATGTCTCACAATTCCTTCCTCTTTGTAAACTTTAAAGAAAGGATCAGATGTGTATTCACCACCATTATCCGATCTCAAAATCTTAATCTTTCTCCCAGTCTGGTTCTCAACCATTTTCTTCCAACCCAAGAAAATGCTTAACACCTCACTCTTGTGCTTCATAGTGTAGACCCAAGACCTTCTTGAATAATCATCAACAAAGGTCACGAACCAATGTCTACCACTCAAAGAGGGAGTCTTTGTAGGACCCCAAACATCCGAATGCACATAATCAAGAATGCCCTTTGTCTGATGTACAGCAGTACCAAACTTCACTCTAGTTTGCTTCCCCAAGACACAATGCTCGCAGAAATCAAGCTTACAAGTCGTGGCACCTTTTAAAAGACTTTTTTTCACAAGCCCTTGTAGAGCTTTCTCACCGGCATGGCCTAATCTCATATGCCACAGTCTAGTAGTATCTGAATCAGATGTGCCCATATTTTCAGAGACTACAGATGCTTCACCTGTCATAGTGCTTCCATGCAATAAATACAAATGGCCACATCTAGGAGCTTTCATCACAACAAGTGCACCATAAGTAACTTTCAATGTCTGTCCATCTGAATGAAACCTGAAACCCTTGGATTCCAAAGTACCCAAAGAAATAAGATTTTTCTTCAAATTCGGTACATACCGAACACCTGTCAACTCTTTAACCATGCCATCATGCAACTTCAAACGAACTGTACCAATCCCTTTTGTTGTACAAGGATTGTCATCTCCCATGAACACAACACCACCATCAAACTCTTTCAAGCTTGAAAACCAATCCTTGTGAGGAGTCATATGATGAGTACAACCCGTATCCAACACCCATTTAGTAGCACAATCAAATGATGAGGAAGTGGTTAAAGCAAAATCAAAAACATCTGTTTCAACCTCAGCAACATTGGCTTCAGAACTTTCTTTTCCTTTGGTCTTCAACTTAGGACAATCTTTCTTCCAATGACCCTTATTATGACAAAAGGCACATTCATCATTTTCCAAGGTTTTTCTACCTTTAGAGTTTCCTCTAGGTCGAGAGTGTGATTTTTTCCTACTAGAAGACAACTTCCTCTCCGATGATCTACCTCTAACAAATAAAGCTTCAGAGGTACTATCATGATTTTTATCTCTATGCCTCATTTCATAATTCATCAAGGCATTTGACACATCTTCAAATTTCACAGTTTCTTTACCATGCATAATAGTGGTAACAAAATGCTCATAAGAGTCCGGCAAGGAATTCAACAATATTAAGGCCTAATCTTCATCCTTAATATCCTCATCTAAATTTAACAAGTCGGCAATCAACTTATTAAAAGAATCAAGATGTCTAATCATTTTTGTACCTTCTTTGTATTGAAAGCGGTAGAGCTTTTTCTTCAAGTGTAGCCGGTTCTCTGCACTCTTCGTCATATACTTGTCTTCCAATTTTTGCCACAACACACTTGCTACCGTCTCCCGCATCACAAAATACTTCTGAGTTTTTGCAAGGCACAACCGAATTGAAGAGCAAGCCCACAAATTTAATTTCTCCCATTCCGGCTTCGACATAGCTTCCGGCTTCTCTCCCAAAGTGGCAAGTAGATCTTGTTGAGCCAACACATCATTGACCTCACATTGCCACATCCCGAAGTTGTTTGTGCCATCAAACTTTTCCACTTCGAACTTTGCATTTTGCACCGTAGTTCTTGCAAACCCGGAGCTGCTTCCAAAAGGATTCTCATCTTGCCCGTCTGACATCTTTGGCAACTAGACAGTACCCAAGAGCAACCAGTGTTCTGATACCAATTGTTGTGCTAGGACAACACCAAATTCGTTGGAACCAACTCAAGCTAACCCACAGGAAATTTATCAAATGAAATGCAAGAACAAAATATTAAAGACACCAAGATTTTAACGAGGTTCCTCAACAGTCAGTGTAACTGGAGTACGTCCTCGGAGCAGTAGGAGCTCACCCATGTAATCCACTATCAACCAAATGGGAGTTTACAAAGTGTTGGCAATCTCACAACCCAAAACCCTAATACACCCAATAACTCTCACTCACCAAAGAAACAAATAGAGAGGGAAATATAGTGAATAATTTCCTCTCTATACAAAGCTCAAAGCTAATACACAAATACAACTTTGATTGAATGAGTACCAACAAAGAAAGAAAATCACCTTTCTTTCTTCTCTTCAAAATGGGGCTGCAACACCTCTGTTTTTGCTCTCTATTTTCTGCTGCATTTTTTTCTCTTCTATGGCTTCATTACTACTCTTCATCAAAAGTAGCAATTACTTATCATTCAAAACCTCAGCCGTGGCTTTTCATAGGCCAAATAAAAACAAAAGGACTTTAGACAAGGTTCCATGTTTTCCTCCCCAAAACATGGAAGGGACATAATCATGTTGTCTTTTTTCCTTTTGATTTGTTTAATAGCCACTTGGCCACTTGGCCACTTATTCAACAGTAACTTATTATGGATTTTGCTCTTTGGTTTAAGGATCGGTATTTGGAACTTCCTGCAGTAGAGATATTATTTGCAGCTACTTTTGCAAAGACGGTACAACATTATACATAGACACATTATATTGTGTAGATTTCAACCTTTTGTTAGATTGAAGATTGTCTTGCATCTACTGTTGCAAGTAAAAATATGAATTGCTGCAAGTCGCAGGTGCATAACATTATGCACACTGGAATGGCGAGCAAATACATTAGTTACAAGGGAAATCCAACCTATAGGATTTACACTTCATCCATGCTGTCTATAGCACTTGAGCGAAAGCTCGCTGGCAAAAGTGAATATTCGCTTAATGGTGTTCATACATTAGCAAATAACCAATAAGTTTTGGCATCGAGGCATATTTGTCTTACAGCAGCAATTGCAGCTAGAACCCCCAAGATTGAGAAAACCACTGCAATAGTGGTGTTTAACAAAAAAATGGGGCTTCTTTTAGATGGCTTGAAGGTCAAGTCATAGAACACAACAGGCAAGATGGAGTCGAGGGGCACGAAACCAAAAGCCCCAATAACCGAATTGATGTCCTCGAAAAATGGAAGCATTGCTGCTATGATGGTTGCTAAGATGACAGACATTGAGCGAGTGATTACCCTTGGGATCACATTGCAAGCAGAGAACTCTTTGTTCATTGGATCAGCGAATTCTCGCTCAATAACTTAATTCGTGGGATGCAAATAAACCTGCAAGCCAAGCGATGTGGATTAGTGTTTGGTTCCATGTTTGAAGACGAAAAGAGATTTCTGGTGTAGCGTTTGATTATTTCTTACCACGCCAACGACTGATAGTTGGAGTATGGTGAAAAGGTTGATCATGAAGATGAACCACTTTGGCACCAAAGGTTTCCCATCATCCAAGAAGTTGCTAAGGATGAGGCCTTCAGCTTGGTTGCCAAATGCCCAATAGCCAAAGATGACAACACTGAAGAAAATCTTTGTCACTACTGCATAACAAACACATAGTCCCTTGAACATTTTTCCTTTCATTGGTGGTGCTATTGTTGCCTATTACCGAAAGGTCATACAATTATTAGTTCCTAATCTAGCCTTAGTCCGTTAGGGCGTGTTTAGTAATGTTTTTTGGCCGGTATTGGATGAAATATAGACATAAATGTTTTTCGGTTTTATTTTTGGGACCTGAAAACACTTTTCTAGGAAGCGGTTTTAGGTAAAATATATGAAAGAAGCACTTGAATTTTTATAAAATAACTTATGTGATTCTAACAAAATACTGCGAAACAAAACACTTTGTTTCAGAGCAGCACTTCCGAACAAGCCTATAGTGCTTAAATTCTAATATATTCTAATTACAAAATGAGTAATTTGAATTTGAGTATTTACGGGTAGCACACTTCTCAAACCAACTTAGCTACGCCTAGATATGTCAATTGAATGCATTTAACTTAAGTGAATGTGTCTCCTGTTTCTCAACGGAGCTAAGATATTACCAATGTAGATGCAGGCAGCAGTGGTACAAGCATTATATGCCAGGCAAAGAATAAGGACAGACACCAAGTTGATGTACCTGAGTGAGTGAAAAGATGGGATTTGAGCCAAAACCAGCATCAAGCACCCAAATATGATCACAAACTCGTATAGCTTCATAGTGCCACTTGGGTTGGAAAGCAAGTAAACTGCCTGCGCGTGTGTGTATATATATATTCTTGTTTTAATTTATTATTAAGTCTATAAACAGGCAGCAAATATATATGTAAAGATAACAACACAATAATTATAAATTGAAATAAGTAGAGATAAAGTAAAGGATAAGTAAAGACGGCAATGAAAAATGATAAAATAGGCATAAAGTAGGGAAGCAAACTCACATTATTTTATTAATCTTCAACTTCAATGTTAAGGATAGCACCAAAGTTGCAAAGAGAGACAGTACTCAAACACTCAATAATATAGTTTACAAAGTGAAAGTTCTTCGTTGTGATTACAACTGAGCTCGGAGGCTCTATAAATTGAAAACTAAAAGCAAACCCAAATGCCAGGTGTCGCACAGGCAACAGAGCATCAAAAATCAGCCTACAATAATGAGCGGCATCTTCACTTTTTACAATGACACTGACAGAGCTTCACGTGAAGCAACAAAAAGATTCTTGAAAAAAGCACATACCAACAAACAGCTACAGGAACCATAGGACAATTATTCAAAAAGGAATAAAAACTGGCATCTAGATTTCAAACAGACAACATCTTATCTTCTGTTTTTTCAAAGAAAAAGCATTTCATGCTTTATTTCTTTGGTCGGATAGGAGGACATATTCCATAGCAATCATCCTCATTATCATTTCCATAGTCTTCATCCATGTTATGCTGAGATGGCACGTCTTCAGATCTTATCTCTTCGTCATCTAGGTCGTCCAACTCAAGCATTTTCAGAACCTTTTCTTTTAGATCTTTCTTCAAACAAGATGGGCTGGACTCAATTAAAGATTTAAGTCTTTCAGTCTTTGATGATGATGATGATTCAAGGGATGAACGTGAAGGTTCAATAGCGCACTGCCTATCAGGCAAGATTCTTCTGGCCTTGAAAACATCTGGCTTAAGATGATCTAGGTGAAACTTGTCCCACCAACGAATAAAGAGTTGTGTTTCAAGGTAGGGAACGAAATCCCAGGCACCATCATCGTTGTCAACAAAACCATAGTCCCATTTCAGGATCCAAGGGAGTTCATAAAATATCATGAACCAGAGAAACAACTTCTTTTTTTCAAGATAATTAGCATTTTCTTTACTAAAATTATCTAGAAAAGAATCATCAATTACTTGGGGCAGATAATCCAAATTTGGACCCTAAACAATGAACCATGTTCTAAACCAATTAGGAATCTCTTTCAGAGTTCTAAGATGAAACTAGATGAACCAAGTGTGGGAATAACGAATGTTTTGGAAACATAACACTACATCCCAAGCTTTCTGGAAATCCCATAAATTATACCCTCTTGGACTCATATCAGGGCTAGAGTGTAAATGCAAATGATAGGGGTTATTTCCCCATTCTTCTATAGAGATAACTTTCAGTATCGTAATTTTTTAAAACGCAATCATGTTGTTCGTTTCACTCCTATATCTGTGAATAACATCGATTGATTCGGTCTCTATCAGAAGTCTTTCGTACCAATATCTTGGCTTGAGAAATGGACGAATATGATCTTGGTGGTATTTTTCACCAACCTATCTTGGAGATAACAGTAAATCGGAATCTATTTTCATAAGAGGAATCACAATGGTGCATCTGAAAGGATTGTCAGCTACAACATTCTCCATGCCTTTGTTATAAGGGAGAGCATATGAGATTGGGTTTGGATTTTGGGAGGACGAAGGAGAACCTCTTTGGATTAAGGTAGAGCCTCTTTTAGCTAGGGCTAGATTCTGCTTCTTCTTTCTTTGATGTGCCCTGCAAAAATTCACGAGTTAAGAGGCAAAGAGTTGCATTCACCCTTAACATGTTCAATATTAAAATCAAATGCTAACAATATCCCTTGCCATTTGGCAAATATTTGTTTTGATGCTAAATTTTTAACATCTTTCAACAATATATCTTTAGCAGCTTTACAGTCTACCCTTATCAGGAACTGCTTGTTAAGAAGATCGCTTTCAAATTTAGTAACTGCATGGACTATAGATAAAAGTTCCTTCTTAACAGTTGAATAGTTTTTCTAGGCTATTTTCCAGACACCAGAAGTGAAGAGAACTAAGGCTTCTTTGCCGTCTTCAGTTTTTTGTTTCAAAACTCCTTCGTAGCCTTCCTCAGAAACGTCGGTTTCCACTATTTTGAATGCTTCTGGATTTGCCAATGCTAAGCACGAGAGTTCTTTGACCTTTTTCTTCAAAAGCTATACAGCTCAGGTTTGTTCCTTGGTCCAAGGAACATGATTAATTTTAGTAAAGAAAATGCTGATTATCCTGAAAAAATGAAGATGTTTCTCTGGTTCATGATATTTTATGAACTCATTTGGATCCTGAAATGGGACTATGGTTTTGTTGATGATGATGATGGTGCTTGGGATTTCGTTCCCTAGCTTGAAAGACAGCTCTTTATCCGTTTGTGGGACAAGTTTTACCTGGATCATCTTAAGCCAGATGTTTTCAAGGCCAGAAAAATCTTGCCTGATAGGCAATGCGCTATTGAACCTTCCCATTCATCCCCTTAATCATCATCATCACCAAAGACGGAAAGACTTAAGTCTTTAATTGAGTCCAGCCCATCTTGTTCGACGAAAGATCTAAGAGAAAAGGTTCTCAAAATCCTTGAGTTGGACGACCTAGATGATGAAGACTATGGAAATGATAATAAGGACGACTGCTATGGAATATGTCCTCATATCCGTCCAAAGAAATAAAGCATGAAATGCTTTTTCTCTGAAAAAAATAGAAGATAAGATGCTGTCTGTTTGAAATCTAGACGTCACTTTTTATTCATTTTTGAATAATTGTCCTATAGTTCTTGTAGCTGCTTGTTGGTATGTGTTTTTTTCAAGAATCTTTTTGTTGCTCCACGTGAAGCTCTATCAGTGTCATTGCAAAAAGTGAAGATGCCACTCATTATTGTAGGCTGCTTTTTGATGCTTCGCTGCCTGTGTGACACCTGGCATTTGGGTTTGCTTTTAGTTTTCTATTTATAGAGCCTTCGAGCTCAATTGTAATCACGACGAAAAACTTTCACCTTTTAAACTATATTATTGAGTGTTTGAGTGTTTGTTTATTGTTTCTCTTTGCAATTTTGGTGCTATCCTGTAACATTGAAGTTAAAGTTTAATAAATTAATGTGAGTTTGCTTCCCTACTTTGTGCCTATTTTATCATTTTTCATTGTTGTCTTTACTTATCCTTTACTTCTTTAAACCTTCATCTAGATTGAGATTATTGATTTTCTCTTTCATTTGGCATTGAGGTCTCATATGTCCAACTTTTCCACTTGTAGCAAACAAGAGGTTTTTTATCTGATCCTTCTCCCCCCTTTTTTGTTTGCGAGATTGAAATTTTCGCTTGCGAAATGACCTCGAAGGTTTTGATGATTTATGGGGATTATCTTCCAAGTATTTTCTGGGAAATGTTTTGGTTTTCCGAAAGGGTTTCTTGGAAGAAGATCGTCCTTTAGGTTCAAAGCCAAATTGTTCGCAGAAATCTCCCTTTTTTTTTATCCTAAGGTTATTTGCTTGTCAAGTTGCCTTTTTAGCTTTATATCATTACAAAGTGCTAGTCATTCAACACATATTTCATAGGTAAGTTCTCCATAGGTATAACTATCATAAGGTATAACTCTTCCAAATTTGTCTCTTATCCAATTTCTCACTTTTTCAGCGAACAGAGGATGTAATCCAGAAAGAAACTTTTCTTTCCAGAAATCAGCATTACAATCGGATCTAAGAAAAACCTTGGCATAGAAAACATATTTATACCACCTAAAATGAGACAAAAATGAGACAAAGTCGGCATTTTAAATTCATTAAGAATTCTCTAGACCTATCATGTTGTAGCTCAGTAGATCCAACAAAGTGTAGGGTACTGGTGTAGATTAGAGTATTCACCGCATTTTCTTAAGCTACTATTTGTCCATTGATTTCTCCTACCTTCGTGGTAGCAATGATTTGTCTCTTTGCTTATTCGCTTAGGTAGAAATCCCACAATCCATGCAATTGACCTATAAATCCTGCTAGTATAGCATGTGCAATGGCACTATCAGAATTTACTTGTAATTTACTAGCAGATGAGAACATCATCATATGTCTCATAATATTGATTACTTGGTAATCTGTTTGTCCATCAATGTTCCATTCAACAATTGATCTTCCATCATACTGAACCTTTTCACCCATATCATTATCTTCAAATTAAAGATCTACAGGGGTTGGCCTATGATAATAGTTCTTCAGGATATGTGTTCTCGTAACCTTGTGTCCTTGTCTTATCCTATTCCTTTGTGAGTCTAGGGTTGATTCGTCAAATTGCTCTTGCAAATTAGCAATTTGAATTTCAGTAATGATTGAGACATTTGGTTCTGATAATTTTATTGAACTTAACCTCTTTTCCAGAGCATCAATAAAATTATCATCGTTTCCTAGCTTGTTGTCTTTAAGTTCGAGAGTTGGTTTAAACATTGGTTGGTCTGTCTTCTTCTTTCATTCAGAAGAATTTGACGATGTTTTTGGTTCTCTAGGGTTCCGAATTCTAGACTTGAGAGAATCATTTGTCTTCAATGAGTTCTCTATTCTAGAGGCTTGTCATCCTAAAAATTGAAGAAACAGGTTAGTATAATTGATCTGTTGTATCACAACAGCAACTCCATTTTTTATAGAGGCTTATTGTCCTTCATCAGGAGCTTCTCTATAAGGAAAGACAATTGTTCCCTTATAATTGATCTGGATGGATTTTTCTAGTGGACGTATTTCTTTTTCTTCATTTCCTTATCTTGTTGTATAAGTCTTAAATGGATTTTCTAGAGTGCTTATACATTGAGTGTATTCAGGAAAGTTGTATTTCTTAGTACACAATTCATACCAAGGGAAAAATATTGTATCCCCTTTTCTATCATGAAAGTATAGTGAATTTTCTTTAAGAAAGCTCTTCTTTATGAGCTGTAGGCTTTTTCTAGCCATTCTCTTCACTGAGATAATCTTTCTCAATGAAGTCTCTATCTGGTTCAAATTTTGTTATTCCACAGATGTTGGATTCAACATCGTCCCATGTAAATTCTGGTTGTATGGGTAGATTCCTAGAGTTCCTAGAAGGAGTTGTGGCTCTAGTATTCTCGAACTTATAGAAAGGGTAATGCACTTATTCTTGGGTCTTTCTAAGGCCTTCTAGGATAGTCCTTTCATCGTCTTGCTCATACGAGCTTTTTTCAGGTGTTGTCTTCCTAAAGGAATTTGTTTTGCAAAGGTTTTGCCTAAGGGTATCAACTCTTCTTCGAGGTCCTAAACTTAGCCTGGTTAACCTGTCATTGTTAAAATGTATTTCTAAATCTCCATCATCATATTGGTTAATACGGCTAGGTTCTCGGTTTTGGATATGCTGAGGAGGAATTGTATCCTGCAATCTCCATCTTTCAGGTAGAGTAACTTCATTCCACCTAATCATTTTGGGTACCACTGTATGTGCCTTTCCTAAATTAGCTTGGAACAAAACGGTTTGTCCCTTACTATCCATGATTGTGGCTAGGGGTACAATGGTATTCATAACCTTATATGAAATTCGATAAATCACAGCTAGGTTCAGTGATCCAGGGTCCATATCATACTCTTGTGTATCCACACTTAAGTAAGGGTCTTTAAGACTCCGGGGTCGGATAATGACATTGAGAAGTTCGGGTAACAATTAAAGTAAATTGGCCCCTCACTTAAAGAAGACTCTACTAATCCCAACATGGAATTAATAAAGTTTCTGTGACATTTATCCCTTAGACAAAGTAGAATTGAGGTATTTAACCCTGTTCTAGTTAACGGCAACCTGTATTAGACCTATGTGCAAATAGTTGTAACCCTTTTGCATATGCTGATCTATTTGATGTTGAGAGGGTAGTTGGACGTCTGAATTAGCATTAGTGACGGAAATGGTTTTTCAACCGTTTTTATTAAATAGTCTTATTTAAATTCAAATGTTCCCTTCTAATAAATATCACAAGTTGGAACTTTGGGGATATTCCAATTTTCTAAATCCTTTTTCGATATTCATGATGGTTACTTCTTCAACATTTTCAACTTTCATTATTCTCGAGCCATTACTGCTATTAGAACCACTACTGCTACCTACAATTCTCTTACCCAAGTATCTAAGTAAATCAGTCATTAGAATAGAGTTTCTCTACTTCTCTGTTCCCTAGGTGATGTATTGACAAACTTACTACCTACACCTCACTATGGCTTCACAGGACGATTCGGCCCACTAATGACTTCCTCCCACCTTAGTGAGAAGTTCTTGCAGAGTATCTTGATCTAATGGTATGGATTAAATAGAAACTTTAAATAAGATCCCTATAATTAGCGAGTTTTGGCTCTGATACCAAAACTGGCCCAGAGGAGTCAAAGTAATTAAAAATGTTTAATCTTGTTTTAATTTATTATTAAGTCTATAAACAGCCAGCGAATATATATATATATATACAGATTGCTTAAGGGGAGGGATCCCCATTTTTTCAAAAAAATGGGGACACACTCCCCACCGTTATATGTGTTTTAATGAAATTGTGTTGTTGAGATTAAAACACAGGCCACACAATATCAACCACATAATTTCATTAAAGTTAAATCCAACGGTGGGGAGCGTGTCCCCATTTTTTTAGAAAAATGGGGATCCCTCCCCTTAAGCAAATATATATATATATATTAACGAAACCCTCTTTGTCAACCAAAAGAGGGTGAAAAAAATACTTAGTCTTCTATGACAAAAAAAAAAATGATGGGCAATAATATAATTTCACAGGTCCAAATTTTACTTTTTTTTAATTGAAGCCTCACTACAGGTGATGTTAAAATACCTCCAATATTAAAAATAAAAAAAAAAGCCGAAAACAAAAAACTCCCACTCCCCCCACGTTCTGTCTCTCTCCCTCTCTCCTCATTTTCTAAAAAAATGTGTTCATACACACAAAATGTGTAGGCAAATACTAGTATTTATAAAGATAACAACACAATAATTATAAATTGAAATAAACAGAGATAAAGTAAAAGATATTACTAAAGATAAAATAACGAAGACCCCAAACTGAGAAGAAACATAATATGGGTGGAAGGCTTAAAAACACTCGGTTTACTTGATGCGCATTATTATTTTGCAGGTGATTATATGTATCTAAAGTTTTTCGTACTAACAAAAGTCTTCTACCCGATTAGAGAGTGAATCGTTCTCAGTTTTTCTTCATTATGTAGAAAAAAGCATAGTCACTTAGTAATACGGTCTAATGATATTTCTTTCCACCTGTAAACGATATGTCTTTGGTTCGAATATGCTGATGGCACTGGTTGACTAAATACTAGTACTGGTGGTGAACATTGTCGTCACTAATGCATCTACAAACTCTACACTTCTAATTGCTCTATATTTCTTTTATTACAAAAGATATTATATATTGTTCTACACTAAGGAAAAGATGAAAGGTTTAAAGCCATAATGCAATAAGTTGAAGCAAAAAAACTCTAACTATTAGGGCAATTAAACACTTACTAATTGCTCTATGTATTGATATCATATGTTTTATATTTTTTATTTATTTATAAACAAACGATATTATCTACACTAAAAAGAGAAGGTAAGCTTATCATATGTTATATTGTTTTTTTTAGTACATCGATATTTTTATACTAGGCAGAGGGGGAGTTAGGCTAAACCACCAAATGGGCAACCTAATTTGGTATCGAATTTGCCATCCACGAGATTTGAACCTAAAATCTCTCATTTTCAAGTGAAGTGAAGTACCACAATACTGTATTACTGAGTGGTATATGTTATATTTTGACAACGATATTTAATACTTATCAATCATATGCCTATTATGAGATGAGAGAGACCACTAGCTTGGGCCACAAACAGTAGCAGGCATTTCTTGACTCTTAAAGTTGGCTGCAACGACCCATGTGAAGCAATGTGGCATATGTCGACTAAAACCTGCTAAATTTATAGCACATGTATTATTCAAATGGGTAAAAGACTGTTTACTACCCTAATGTTTCGTGGTTTTCAACATTTAGTACATCAAGTTTTTTTCGTCTCAGAGTCATACCTAAAGTGTAAATTTTGGGACAGTCTCATACATCCGTTAGTCAAACTGTTAAGTTTTTCGTTAACTGTGACGTGGCGCACTGACTGGGCGCCACGTGTCATCCACGTTTTTTTTTTTTTCTTTCTTTTCTTTTCTTTTTCTTCCTCCGACTGCAACTTTCTGTTTTTTTTTTTTTTTTTTTTTTTTTTTTTTTTTTTTGCTTCTTCCTTCCTTCTTCTTCCTTTTCCTTCTTCCTTCCTTCTTCTTCCTTCTTCTTCCTCCGAAATCTAGGGAATGCTTTTTTTTTTTTTTCTTTCTTCTTCTTCCTCCTTCTTCCTTCCCCTTCTTCCTTCTTCTTCCTTCTCCTTCCTTCTCCTTCTTCTTCCTCCTCCGAAATCTGGGGAAGTTTTTATTTTTTTTTTTCCTTTCTTTCTTCTTCTTCCTCAAAAAAAAAAAAAAAAAACAAACAAAAAACAAAACACTTTCATCTTCCCCCAAATTCGGAGGAAGAAGAAGAACGAAGAAGGGGAAGGAAGAAGGAGAAGAAGGAGGAAGAAGGAGGAAGAAAAAAAAAAAAACTAAATCTGGGCAGATTCGGAGGAAGAAGAAGAAGAAGAAGAAGAAGAAGAAGAAGGAAGGAGGAAAGAGAAAGAAGAAGAAGAAGAAGAGGAAGAAAAGATAAAAGTGTTTTTTTTTTTTTTTTTTTTTTTTTTGAGGAGGAGGAAGAAGAAGAAAGAAAGAAAAAAAAAAAAAAAAAACTTCCCCAGATTTCGAAGGAAGAAGAAGAAGAGGAAGAAGGGGAAGGAAGAAGGAGGAAGAAGAAGAAAGAAAAAAAAAAAAAAAAAACAGAAAGTTGCAGTCGAAGGAAGAAGAAGAAAAGAAAAGAAAGAAAAAAGAAAAAAAAAAAAAAAAACGTGGATGACACGTGGCGCCCAGTCAGTGCGCCACGTCACAGTTAACGAAAAACTTAACAGTTTGACTAACGGATGTATGAGACTGTCCCAAAATTTACACTTTAGGTATGACTCTGAGACGAAAAAAACATGATGTACTAAATGTTGAAAACCACGAAACATGAGGGTAGTAAACAGTCTTTTACCCTATTCAAATGGAAACACAGAACCCTAAATCGTAAATGGTGAACTCAAGACTTAGAAAACACCATCTCTATGTGTCAAGTAACATATCAATATAATAACACTTTAACTATATTAACGAGCAAGTAGTGGATTGTCTTAATGCATAGATTCTTCCTTTCTCCATTTTTTTTTATTCCAGTAGTATCGTCGTAGTAATAACATTAAAAACTTAATTAACGACAAATGGACATAATTAAGAAATGAGATGCCAAAAAAGGGTTTTCAAATTGTACGTACCTAGAATGTCATGAGCCATGTCTCTGAATCAGAGATGGCGACGACCCAATTGAGCATAGTTTTCAAGAACCAAAGAGATTAAATTGTATGAGTAGAAAGTAACTAGTGCTCCGATGACCAAACACAAAATTCCGGCCATACATCCGAGGCAGGTGAAAGCGTACGGCAAACTTAGAAGTGGTGGAGCAACAATTGATGTTGTCAAGTGATAACCGCAGTGCACCCACGATCCTACATCAACAATACTACTACTTCAAATCTTTCTAACAAGAAAAATAAAAATAGGAATATTTGTATCATCTTTTACGAAGAAATAATATGTATGCATGTGTAGTTGGTTGTCCATGAGAAAGAATAATAAATTAGTTAATCCCACCTCGCGTTAGAATTTTGATTCTGTCACTGCATATATATGGTTATAGTATCTCATCTTGTCTTTTGATTTTAGTAGTACCAAAACAGTATGCCCAACAAACATATATAAAAAAACCTAAACGGCTAAAACTTCCCGGCCCTAAAGTATATCGAGAGCACATATGTATGTACACTGCAAATAAGTTACACGGTCAACAACCAACGTGTACCAGTTGTGTGAAGAAACAATATAACAATGAGAATTCTGGGCCATATATATGAATGAGAATTGTTATTAGCACTCCAAAATCTCATTCTACACTCCTCACCACAAGTGTATTTTTTCTTTCTAATTATAAAAAATTTGGAGTGCCAAATGAGATTTTTGGAGTTCTAATAACAATTCCCATATGAATTGTGAAATAGTAAAACTTCATTAGTATAGGTATATGCACAAAACTAATCCATATTTGACGAGAAAAATGAAGAAGAAAAAAATGAATGAATTAGAATTTTTTTAGAGTGCTGATAAACCCACCCACTAGTTTATAAAAATTTTAATACCATTTTTACCCTTTTGTAAAATTACATCAAAGGACTTGGAAAAATCTCCCCACCCACGCTCGCAACGCTGAGGAGGCCTACGCCGTCATGGCTCTCAAGTGCGTCCCCGCTGACATCCGATCCTAGGGTGGCGTCGCCCGAATGTCCAACCCCCAGAGAGGGAAAGAGAGAGAGATCGCAGACCACCACCACCACCATTCAACTACCACCACCGTCAAACCCATACGCTCTCGGTCACCAACAACCCCAACACCTCGTCGGGTCCCTTCGTCAATCTCAAACTGCTCCAAGAAAATTGAGTTCTCGGACCCACCATCTGCCTCCACAATATTGACGACGATGACTGATGGTCTAGTTATTCCAGGTTGAGTCTCGCGCGCAGTGGCCGCATCTCGAGATCGTTCCATGGTTGTTTATTGTTCTGTTCAGATTTGTCATAAAGTTGGTATTAGGGGTTCTATAAACCTATCATCATTTGATTTGTATGCTGTAGATGTAGATGGAATTTCAAGGAGAGAGCCTCTCATGTCCAATGGCGACTGCACAGCCCAAGTCCTCTCTACCAACATCACCTATCACCTCCTTCACCAAGTAATGTTATCTCTTTCAAATTTGATTCATAACTTCACCATCCTTTTATAATTATAATCTGTTTATTGGAAATTCAAGCAATTTGGCATTTGGGCCAACGTCAACTAGCTTCAAATCGAGGCCGTTCGATTGATGATGCAGTTGGGGTGAAAAAAAAAATGGATTTAGATATTTGAGGTTATTTTAGGAATAATTGGGGTGGATTAATAGGATTTAATTTTTTTAATTTTTTATGGTGGGTGAGATTATAATGTGGGGTGTAGAAATAGGACAATGGGGTGGATCTAGTAGCACTCATTTTTTATGATGTCTATGGTATGAGAGGACCAAAACTGTCACATCCCGGCCCGGGGCGGACCACTTCCCAGGCCCACTCCATCACCGTAGCACGATATTGTTCGCTTTGGGCTTACCATTCCCTCACGGTTTTGTTTTTGGGAACTCACGAGCAACTTCCCAGTGGGTCACCCATCCTGGGAGTGCTCTGGCCTCCTTCTCGCTTAACTTCGGAGTTCTTACGGAACCCGAAACCAGTGAGCTCCCAAAAGGCCTCGTGCTAAGTAGGGATGATAATATACATTTAAGGATCACTCCCCTGGACGATGTGGGATGTCACAAAAACGACCACGGTTAAAGCGACCATCACAGCATTAAAGAAACAAAAAATACAAACGGAACTTCTATGTTACATCTAAAATTGGTAATTTGTGAGATTTATACATTTCACATGTCTCTTCACGTATTTATTGTATGACATAGAGGCACAACTGTTAGAATGAATATGTGAATGGTCTAATATTATAATTAAGAGACCGTGATCATCGATTTTAAAATCACTTTTTTATAAAAGGGAGATCTCAAAATTATTTAAACTATTAGATGAGACTTCTCTTTGATTCATAATCTCATCAACATGTGTATGCACATTATATATAGAATTTGTCAAGAGATCATTTGTATATGTACCTTTGGATTTGAGAACAAAAAGAGCGCCAGCATCGAGTTGCTCCTGTTGGTGATCACGATCAGCTTCTTCTTGGCCAACTTTTGCATCCTCTACTCGATCATCATCTACTGCTACCGACCTTGGCGGCAGCGTCCCCATCTCTCTCTCTCTCTCAACAAAAACCAAGAGCAAAGAAAGAAGTGGGATGGGAGCAGAATAAAACGCAGAAATATACGTGGGGTGTGTGTACATATAGTGTGTGTATGTAAAGCCGACCCTGCACAGTGCATACAGTCCACACGGTCCCTTTGATGATCAGCAACTTCTCTTTTCATCGTCATTATTACGGAATTGTTATTGGCATTCCAAAAATCTAATTTTGTATTTCAAATTTTCTATAATTAGAAATATTCTATAACAAATTTTTTGAAATGCTAATAACAGTTACCCACTATTATTGTTTTTCTTTTTCAATATAAGATAAAAATGGGTGATAGAAAGCTCGAGGTTGTCAAAGTGGCTATACGTCCTCTCCACTTAGCTGTCAAGCCCTCTTGTGACATAAATCATGTCGTTGCGAGAGAGAGAGAGAATGAAGGGATAATGCCCTCCTCCATACCATGATAACAACCACACATTTATATTGAGCTCTCGGAGAAGAGGCCGGTGCTCAGAAACACTTCTAGCTATTTTGCTAAAAGTGTTTTTATTACTACAAGTTGGATTTTGTTGTAATGGTTTTTTAATTTTTATTTTTTTTTAATTTTTTTAATTTTTAACTTTAATTCTTAAAAGAGATTGAAATTTAATAAAAATCTCGTGTTAGATTACATATTGATTATAGTCCCTTGATGTGTCCTCAATTCAAATTAATTAATGTGTATTGTATTCAATCTCCCATTAAATATTTGAATTTCTTAAATGAATTGTTAAAGGCACTCCAAAATTCTCATTTGGCACTTCAAACTTTATATATTTAGAAACAAAAATACACTTGTGAAGAGATAGGATGCTCGATTCCTACATGTACTTTTTTTGTTTCTCCCAATTCCTACAAATTGGATGCTCGATTCTGAATGTAAACACCAACTATTTTAATCAAAATTCTGAAAAAAGATTTTTCCAGATCCTTGACAGGAGATAGGATCCCCCGTAATTACTCTTTTGCTTTTTCCAACATTTTTTTTATGAAAAAAAAAAAGACTATTAGGAAGATTGAAACTGCCATGAAACCCATGAAATCCTAACAAACACAAGCAACGCTGCTTCTCTCTCTCTAATTCATGTCTGTCATCGGTAGAGATGGGTCGTCGAGGATAGGGTGTGTGGGAATCGGAGGTGATTGAGGGGTGGTGGATAGGATCACGGAGGAAGAGTTGGGGGAGGTTGGGTTGCATATGGTGGTAGGTGGTAGGGTTCACTGAGAACCATTTGGTAGAGGTGACGAGGATCCTATCCACCACCATCATCACCATCATGGATGTGATTGTTGCTTAGGGGATGCAACAAAACCGAAGAAGGCATTATTTCTAAAAATAAACCAAAAAACTGGACTAAGAGACACTTTTATGAAAATGGACCAAGAAATAGACATTATTTATGAAACTGGACCAAGAAAGATACACTCTTTATGCATATATGAAAATGGATCAAGAACTAGGTACTATTTATGAAATTTGACAAAGAATGAGACATTATTTATGAAATGTACCGATTACTATATACTGTTTATGAAATAAGACTCAATAACTAGGCACTATTTATGAAAGTGAACCAAAAACTAGATACTATTTATGAATTTGGATCAATAAATAGTGTAGTACCGTTCACTTTCATAAATAGTATAGTATTGTTCAGTTTCATAAATAGTGTTCAATTTCATAAATAGTATAGACCGTTCAGTTTCATAAATAGTTTAGTTTCATAAAGTACTGTTTTTTTTTTGTCGAAATTCAAATATTATTAAAGATGAACTGAAATGTTTACATCAGACGCCAGAGTGTTAAACAGCCACTCTGGTTCAAAACGAACCCACATATGAGAACTCCCCACACGCGTGGCACATGAAGCCACTTGATGGGCAACCCCATTACAGGCATGAGGAGTAAACAGAAACTCTAATGAACTCAATTGTTGTCGAATACAATTCATATCCCATAAAATACCCTCCAGAGCTGCCTCCGGGGCCAAAACCCCAGTAAGCATTTCCACCAAAACCTTCGAGTCCGTCTCTAACTGAACCAACTCGAATCCCAACTCCACACAAGCCATCAATGCCAATCTCATTGCTTCCGCTTTCGCCATTAAACTGGAACCACAAATTATACCTCTCATACCACTGTCGGCTTGAAAGATTCCAACAAAGTCTTTGGCAACCCACCCACAGCCCCCCACACTCGTTTGCTTACACCAAGCCCCATCATAATTCACCTGGATAGTACAAAAAGGTGGCTTCACTGACCGGACCTGAACCTCCCCCTCAAGGCGTTGCCTGTCACCATGCTGCTACACAACCTTCCCTCCACTATCAGCAATCTCCTGCACCTGCTGGATTAGAAACTCCAGCGCTTCAGTCGGTGTGATTAACATTTTCTCAAACACTGCACTATTTTGGCACTTCCAAATCCGCCACAATCCACATATCACCCACCGCATGAGTTGTTCTGTTTCCTTCGCCTCACCATACTTTTTACAAATCCACTTCCAGCACTCCAAAAAATCTCCACCATCCACCCTCATTACATCTAATTAAAGCGGGGAATCGAACCAAAATACCCGCGCAAACGGACAACGGAAAAATAAGTGTACCTGTGTTTCCACCTCTTCATCCCATAATGGGCAACTAGACTCTCATATAATACCCCGTCTTCGTAAATTGGTACGTACTGCCAAGATGTTTCTACACACCCTCCAAATAAAGTGGCGAAGCTTGGGAGGAACCCCCAAACGCCATAATTCCCGCCAGGTCGAATCCTTGGTATCTTCCATACTTGACTGCCCAACACCCTTCCGCCCCAACTCTCCATTCCTATTCATCTCTTGAGCAACTAGATACCCGGATTTAACTGAATACATCCCATTACGAGTATATATCCCATTTCGCATCAAGAGTTACAATGTCAGACACCCTACTAGGCATATAAATGTGTCTCGACAAAGGTTTGAATGTTCTTGGTGTAGGCAACCATGGATCCAATAAAATATGAACATTTCTACCATTTCCTACCCTCCATCGAATACATGCCTTAAATACTTTCCTTCCCTGCAATATTCCTTTCCATCCTCACGATGTTCCCCTACCCATTGGCGCATAGAAGGATAATATTTAGCTTGGAGCACTTTAGCCAGCATTGACTCCGGATTGCAAATCACCCGCCACCCTACTTTAGCAAGCATGGCTAAATTAAATGCGATGATTTCCTTAAACCCAAGCCCTCCTACTGAATTTTTCTTTGCAACCTTACTCCAAGCCACCCAGTGTACACCCTTATTAGTCTTCTGATCACGCCACCAAAACCGAGCAATAGCCTCTCAATTTCCTCCTCCAACTGTATTGGGAGTTGGAAGCACGACATTGTATAAATAGGTAATGCATATGCTACACTTTTAATTAGTATCTCCTTCCCAACGACCGACAAAAATTGCTCTGCCCACCCATTAATCCTCTCATCCAATCTATTCCGTACATCTTCGGACACGCCCCAAAATCCGTTGGATGCCCAAATACTTTCCAAAGCCTTCCTGGTGTCGAATACCCAACTCCTGTGATAACCGGTCTTTCATAGTTTGAAAACATCCCTCACTAAAATGCATCGAGCTTTTCTCCATATTAACAAACTGGCCTGATCTTTCGGCATATTGATGCAACAACCCCTTGACATTCCTACCCTCGGTCTCTGTAGCTCGGTAAAAAAAAAACCAAGTCATCCGCAAAGAAGACATGGGAAATGGGCTCGGCAAAAAGGCTCACCGTGATTCCTCTTATACGATCAAACATTTCCTCATTGTGAATTAAGGATGAGAAACCCTTGGCACAAATAAGGAACAAGAACAGAGACAATGGGTCTCCTTGTCGAAGACCTCTACTCGGTGTAATATAACTCGTGGCCTCACCATTAATTACCACACTATACGACACTGTTTGCACACACTTCATCACCCATTGACAAAAGACATCATCAAAACCCAACTTCTGCAACATCGCATTCAAAAACGACCATTCAACTCTATCATAGGCTTTAGCCATGTCCAATTTAAGTGCCATAAAATTAGTACCTTCATCATTGTTGTGTCTCATCGAATGTAATAGCTCATGAACCACCAAAATGTTATCAGAAATTGCCTTCCCGCCACAAACGCCGATTGATTCTGGTTTATTACCTTGGGAAGAACTCGCTTTAGCCGGTTCGTTAGCACCTTTGAAATAATCTTATACACCACATTATATAACGATGTCGGCCTAAATTGAGACATTTCCCTTGGATTATCCACCTTGGGAATAAGCACAATATTAGTATGATTCAACTATTTTAGCATCCGTCGTGATTGAAAGAATGATTTAATCATACCCATAACCACTCATCCCATGTTTCCCAATGATGATGGAGAAACCCTGCATTAAATCCATCAGGACCCGGAGATTTCGTTGGATGCATTTGATGAAGAGCATTTTCAATTTCCATATCCGTAACCTGAGCAATCAAAACCCTATTCTCCAGATGACCAACCTTATTCGGCACACATGGCATGATCTCTATAACATTTGCACGTTGATCCGTGATGAATAATACCTGAAAATACCCCACAACAATACCACACATCCGTTGCACATCAGTACACCAAGTACCATCAACCTCCTCCAACCCACGAATAGCATTCATTTGTCTTCGTTTCAATGTTTGTGCGTGAAAAAATCTAGTATTTTTATCACCTTCTTGTAACCATTGCATTCTTGACTTTGTACGCCAATAAACCTCTTCCATCCTAACTGCCCGTGTAAGCTCTGCCTCTAACTCACAAATTTGTTGGCCATCAAACACCTACCTTTGGTACCCCTCAGGAAGGATCTCATTCAAACGACAAATCTCATTTTTCTCATTACGACCCGCCTTTTTCCTCCACATCACTAATCCATGTTTAACACGTTTTAAGTTAGCCACCAAGTTATGGTCCGGGGCATCACCAATCCCACTACCCCAACATGAACATACCACTTCAGCATAGTGATCCTCCTGGTTCCATCAAGGGTTGTACATGAATATCTTATTTTGCTTAGGTTGGTCCACCTCCGTTAACAGCACAAGCATTGCATGGTCAGACCCTTCAAGTACCACATGTTTAACTATCGTTTGCTGATAACTTTGTACCCATTCATTTGTTGCAAAAGCACGATCAATCCTTTCTTGAATAAAACCCCCATCATGCCCATTCCTCCATGTATACGGATAACCTTCAAAACCCAAATCCAACAACCGTGTTTGTGTAACAAAATTCCTGAAGGTCCACATACTAGCAGTTGTACGCACATTGCCCCCTTCCTTCTCCGACTCATACAGTAAGTTATTGAAGTCCCCCATCACGATGCACGGTTTCGAGTAACTATTTATTCGGTCCATTAGCACACCAAACTGTTGCGCTCTTTTACGATCATCGGTACTTGCATACACAACTATAAGTCGCCACCTACATTGTCGTATCCCATCCTCAACTAAAACTTCAATGAAAAAATCTTCATACTTAACCTATACAACATCCTTAGCATCTCTCCAAAACAGACACATACCACCTACTATTCCCCTTAGCTCGATTGCATGCATACATGACATTCTGAGCCGTCACTTTAAATAATGATACCTTATACTATGGTTTTTAGTCTCCAATAACGCCACCACCTTGGGGGAGTAGAGCCTATTCTGCTCCATGAGATCGTCAACTGTCAGGTCCCCCCCTCGATACCATGACAGTTCCAACATATGATTTTCATTGCGAACGCGGAGACCCCTCGTAGGTGGCCTCTGCTTAGTCCAACTCAGACCTCTGGTGATTTGTCACACGGTGCAACTCATCAAATGTTTCCAAACCCTCACTGCCATCCTCACGACCCCGTTTAACCTCACCTCTTGAAACAGCTTCAATTATGGGAAGTAGGTTAAAAGGATCCGAATCTTGAGACATTTGTCCTTCTCCCACCTCACCACCCATCACATCCCCCTTAGGGATCCCACCATGATTATCCTTATGTTCCACATCAATAGGTATATTAAGATCAAAGGTACTGTTTGGTTGCAAAACCTCTATATTTCCCCCATTCCCGACATCCTCATCCGGTGGATTATTCAACATTATCAGCCTAGCAGCCTCATCAATAACCCATTCTGGACCAATGAGACCCGTATCAAACGCTCTCTCTCTCTTTTCCTTTGTTGCCGTTCTTTTTCCTCATCCTCCTGGACATGTTTTCATTCTTCAGAGCCCCTTGTCTCTGCCAATTTAATGAAGAAGACGAGCCCGTCCTCCCCCTTGTTCCTCTTTGCACTTCACCTTTCTTCAAAAACACATTCCCTTTTAAGTCAAACTCCGCATTCAGCCCTTTAAATGCATATAACATTTCCATAGCATCATTCAAAGCTTCATCGCCAACATTGCCCTCCCCACATCGTTACGTGACATGCCTCATCTTACCATAGATAAGACAATAGCTAGGCAACCCTTCATAATGAAAGTCCACCCATATATTGCCATCATCTGGAAAGTCGACATTGGCACCCTTCATGAGTGGTTCACGGACATCAAAAGAGATCTTCACCCGCAAAAATCTTCCAATACAATCTCGCCTATCATCTTTGTCCACCCTGAGCACCGTACCAATAAACCCTCCAATTGCCGAAGCAACATCCTCCGTCATATTGAAAGGGGGTACGTTATGCAATTGCACCCACATAGAGACCAAGTTGAGGGGTTCAGCCCAAAGACTATGGCGAGCCCCATCGACAACAAGCACTAAATCCTCCCCAAACAGCCACAACTTCTTTGCCTCCAGTACACGACTCATATCTCGCCGTCCGACAAAACGAGCCATAAACCTTGCCCCACCCAATGCCCTAATTGACACCTCATCCCTTCCTCTTCATAGAATAGTAAATTGATCAATGCATCCGTTGTTATTGACATCCTTTCGCGTAAAAACTTCTGCAGCCACACTATATTGAAAACCCAGCAAAGTTCCTTCAACTGCCTTCTTCCCAATCTTAATCCCCCCATTTTCCTTCTCTGATAAAGATAAACCCATACCAAACTTTGTTGTCAACACCTCCATATTCTGCATGCTCGATCGCTCCATTGCAAGCCCTAAAATCACAGGTTTAGCCACTCACAGAACGCCTACAAAACAAACTACACAACCAGCCACCACGAATCCAATCACAACCTGTCTCTCCAACCTACAGATCACCACACAACAGCAAGCGCCGTCACACGTTGAAAACCTTAACCTTAACACCTTAATGCACATGCTAAACCCCCCTCACGAGGACTCACAAGCTGTTTTAGTTGAATCCAAAAATTCATAAAGTACTGTTTAGTTTCATAAACAGTGTCCGCGCGTCAGGTTTTGTTTCTATTTTTTTTATATTAAAATTGTGTTCTTTTAATTAAAATTTAAGTTCTTTTGTCCTCTTTATTAAAATTTAAGGGTTTTTTTATTTATTAAAATTTAAGTTTTTTTCATTAAATAAAGTTATAGCATGGCTTTTGGTTAAAATAAATTTAGCCTAAACCCTTTTCATGAAAGCTCCATTATTAATAAACACATATTAATTTATTTTTTGACCAAAAAAAGTTTTCTTAACTTATTAATTTTATTTAACATTTTTTAAACTTGAAAGACTTAATTAATGTACCTAAATGTTGTACTGAAAGGTTTGTATTGAAATGTAATATATTGAATTAATGTAACTAAATGTGTGTATCAAAATGTATGCACCAAAATGTTAGTACTAAAACGTATGTATCAAAATGTATTATATTGAAGAGAGGTGGTAGGGAAGGTTTCTTAACTCTTAAATTGGACCTCAGTAAGGCGTATGATTGAGTGGAGTGGGGTTTTTGGAGGCCGTACTTAAACGGTTGGGATTTGCGAATGCTTGGGTCCGGCTCATTATGACATGTGTATCGTCGATGACATACTCTTTTATGGTGAACAGAGAAGCGAAAGGATATCTTGTGCCTTCGCAGGGGTTAAGACAGGGCGACCCTCTCTCACCATATATATTCCGTCTTTGTGTGGAAGGTTTGTTCGTTTTTATTATGAGAAAAGAGAGGGAAATAGTGCTTCATGAGATTCGTATTGCAGAAACTGCCCCATGTCTACACCATTTGCTGTTTGCGGACGATAACTTCTTTTTTTTTTCACGAGCCACGGTGGAGGACTGTGGGGGTGATCCAACACATTCTGAATATTTATTCTCAAGCATCAGGTCAGGCTAATAATTTTCAAAAAAGCAGTATTGCGTTCAGTGTAATGTAGCGATAGAGTTACAAGTACAACTAGCCTCGTTCTTAGGGGTTAATCGAGTTGAGAGACATGATCGTTACTTCAGCCTTCCTACCTCTATGGGGCGGAACAAGAAGCAAACATTCTTATTCATCAAAGGAAGAATTACCAAGAGGCTTAATGGGTGGAAAGGCAAGCGTCTAAGTAGTGCGGGACGAGAGTTGCTTGTAAAGGTTTATGGTAGGCTTATTTCAGATAACTCTCTCTTGGCTGCCGAGGTTGGGCATTTCTTACGTAATAAGATAGGTGGTAGAGAAGGTTTTTTATCTCTTAAGTTGGACCTCAGTAAGGTGTATGATCGAGTGGAGTGGGGTTTTTGGAGGCCGTACTTAAACGGTTGGGATTTGAGAATGCTTGGGTCCGGCTCATTATTACATGTATGTCGTTGGTGACGTATTCTTTTATGGTGAACGGATAAGCGAAAAAATATCTTGTGCCTTCACGGGGGTTAAGATAGAATGACCCTCTTTCGCCATATCTATTCCTTCTTTGTGTGTAAGGTTTGTTAGCTTTAATTATGAGGAAATAGAGGGAAGGGATGCTTAATGGGATTCGTATTAAAAAAAAGGGTTGTGATATCCACACACCCCTTTTTACTTCTCCCACACCTTTTTGGTTTTCGGCCGTCGGATCGGATGAATTAAAGAAGATCAACGGACATAAATTAACAAGGGGTGTGTGAAAAGTAAAAAAGGGTGTGTGGATAGCACACCCAAAAAAAAACTACCCCAAGTTTGCACCATTTGCTGTTTGCGAATGATAGCTTCTTCTTTTTTGCGAGCCATGATGGATTTTGGGTGATCCAACACATTTTGGATATTTATTCTCAAGCATCGGGTCAGGCTATTAATTTCCAATAAAGCAGTGTTGTGTTCAGTGCTAATGTGGTGGTAGAGTTACAAGTACAACTACTCTCGTTCTTAGGGGTTAATCGATGCTTCCTACCTTTGTGTTGGGGGGGGGGGGGGGGGGGAGGGGGGAGAAGAAGCAAACATTCTCGTTCATCAAAGGAAGAGTTACCAAGAGGCTTAATGGGTGGAAATGCAAGCGTCTAAGGGCTGGTTTGGTATTGCTGTGCTTTGAAAAAAAACTGTTGTGAGAATAAGCGGATGTGCTGTGAGAATAAGCGGCTGTGAAATAAATCAGCAGAGTGTTTGGTAAACTTTTTTGTAAAAGTGTTTTTGGAATAAAAAAGCAGTCTGATAGTGGGTCTTTTCATTAAAGGAGCATTGTAGCTCCGTGTGCTTTGAAAAAAAATCAGTTTTCCAAAGCTGCAAATAGCTGCTTTAGCTTTTTCCTTTGATTTCAGCTTATTCTCACAGCAGCTTCCAAAATAAGCCCATTTTTTTTAGTTTACCAAACACCAAAAACCCTCACAGCTTTTTTTCATGGGTGCTTTTTTTTAAGCACCTCACTCCCAAACCACCCCTAAGTAGTGCGGGACGAGAGTTGCTTATAAGGGTTGTTACTCAAGCCTTACCAACTTATGCCATGCAAAGTTTCTTGCTACCAAAGTCGTTTTGTGAAGAACTTCAACAATTAATGGCACGCTTTTGATGGTGTAGTGACATTGAAGCTCGGAAAAAATACATTAGATGTCTTAGGACAGAATGTATAAACCGAAGCAAGAAGGGCGGCTAGGTTTTCGCGACCTCTATGTGTTTAATCTAGCGCTCCTGGCAAAACAAGGCTGGCGCATTGTGCAGCAACCGACACACTTGTTGCTCATGTGTTGAAGGCAAAGTACTTCCCTGAAGATTCGTTTTGGAACGTTGATGCACCTTTTGTGGCATCGTACTCTTAGAAAAGCATTGTGAAGGCGCGTTTCATGTTAGAAGGTGGTTCATGTTGGGCTATTGGTGATGGCGAGTCGATTTAGATATGGAAGGACCGTTGGATTCCTCGGCCAAATACTTTCAGATCCTTACACCTGCCCCTCCCTCTCCCGAAGTGATCTTTTGCACCAGTTTTTTACCGAGGAAGAGGTCCGACATTTATGCTCTATTCCACTTAGTTATCGTAGGTAGCCTGATCGTTTGATGTGGCACTATGATAAGAAGGGAGTTTTTTTGGTGAAAAATGCCTACAAGGTGGCATAATCGTGTTGCGCACCACCAGCACTACAGGCATCATCGTCATCGACGACTGGGAGTGCTTACCGCGAACTCTGGCAAGCTATTTGGAGAGCTCGCGTTCCACCGAAGGTCAAGGTTTGTGAGTGGCGTATCTGCTGTGATATTCTTCCAACTATATCCAATTTAATTAAGAAAGGTGAAGGAGTCTTGTCCGCATTGTGATAATGCACACGAAACTGGCAACCATGTTCTGCGAGATTGTAGATTTTCCCTAGCAGTGTGGACTCTTGCTTCCTTAGGTGTTGGAGTAGGGCTAAATTACCACGAACTAGTTGAGGAGTGGTTGACCCGTGTGTTGGAGGATACCCAAGTGGAGTTTGATGCTGTTTTGATACTTTCGTAGACGTTGTGGATAGATCAGAATAGCTTGGTATGGGAGGGGCAGCTCACTGACCCTACTCTTTTGGTGCAACAAACACTTGCGTGGCTGCAAGAATTCCATCTGGCCAATCTGCAGCCTCTTCATACAAAGCTTCCTAAACAACAACATTGGTTAGCACTTAGCGATGGGTGGTTTAAATTAAATATGGATGGAGCTGTTAGGGTGGAGGATTGCATTGGAGGAGCGAGGGGGTGATTCAAGGTGCGACATGGGTTTTTATGGCAGCAGGTGCTTTTAAGAAGCCACCTCTTCAATACAGGTAGAGCTTTTGGCACTTCGAGAAGGCTTGCTGCTCACTAGAAGGGTGGGTTACACCAGGCTACAAGTGGAGATTGAATCGCTCGAAGCAGTGAATGCTTGCAATGGAGATTTAGTTGATTTCTCCAGTATTGGCTTTATTATAGCTGATGTTAAGGAGTTGGCATCCCAGTTCCGTGGATGTTCAATTTCGTATTTTCCTCGCTCTTGTAATGGAGTGGCACACTGCCTCGCTAAGTTAAGTTTAAGTAATGGTTTTGATGTAGTTTGGTTTGAGGAACCTCCATATGCTACTCGGGATGTACTCAATCAAGATATGTTACCCCCTTGAGTTTATGAAATAAAAGCTATCGTATTCCATTAAAAAAAAGAATTAATGTACCGAAATGTTTGAACCAAAATGTATCTACCAAAATGTGTGTACCTAAATATATGCACCTAAATGTATTATATTGATTTTAATGTACCTAAATGAAGAAGACAAAGTATATCAAAATATATTGTATAACAAAAACTAGTTTATCTAAATGTTTACAACAAATATATTATGATTTTTTTAAGTGTTATTTGGAAAAAGCTGTAGGAGTTAAGGTGCTTTTTTCCAATAAAAATTAAAAAATAAAAAAACACCTCTGACTTAGAATATGTTCAACGTATTTTTGTCAAAAACACAGTTAGATGCATTTTTTATTGCTAGCCATTTCAAAACACTTATATGACTCCACTCCTTATATTGCCAATTGGTTTTACAGTGGAACTTTAGATACTTTCTGGTGTCATAGTAAGTTGGCTTAGTTAACCTAATTTGTGTTTCTTACGTGTTAAATTTGCTCGTATTTAGTGTATGAATCGTCCATCGGAAGAGAAGAGTCGACTTTTCATTTGTTTAATATATAACTGTTGTAGTCCTAATTTTGTAAGGAATGTGATTGTTTAAGCTTCCTTCGGTCTAAAGATGATGTGAGAAATGAGGCTTGGTTTGGTAACTGGTTGGTAGAGAGAGGAGAGCGACCATGGAAGTGCTTTTAAAAAGACTGCAAGTGTTTTTAGTGAAAATAAGTTTGGGTTTCAAAAGCACTTTAAGTGCTTTTTTAAAGAAGTACCAGATATGTGTTTCTTGCAGGAAGTACTTAAAAGTGTATTTTTTATGATCCACTTGAATATTTACAAAGAATTGTTTTGAAAAGAAAAATCGAGTAGTGAATTGTAATATTTGGTAAACTATAAGGTTCTTTAATCAAAACTATAGGGACTAAAGTGGAATTCGGAGTAAAATAGAAGTGCCAAAAGTGAGATTTAGCAACAACAAAAAAGAGAAAAAGAAACGGCAAAGATTAAGAAACGGATTGCATTTTGTTTGCGCTTAAACGGGTTTCGACTTTCCCCAGAAACCCTAAGAAAGAAACGCCAGGTTTCGATAAATTCGAATCACCCGTGCCAAAAATATAAAAAGCCACTTTACGATTTCAGGTAAAGTAAACAACAATCCTTTCACTTCCCATTATTTATCAACTGATAATTCAATTAGAACTGAAAAATACCATTTTTCTTTTTCTTTTTTTTTTTTTTTTTGGAAGAAGGAAAAATATCATATTTCATTCCAGCATTTTTTTTGGGTGATTTATTGTAAAGATTTTATGTTTGTTTGGTTAGTCTGTTACGCTTACGATTTTTATTTTTTTTGGTTCTGTTTTTGTAATTTATGATTTAATTGCTTCCTAAGCTGATTTTATAGCACAACAAGACATAGTGGAGAGTGGAGAGTAAATGAGATTGGATTCAGTTTTACTTGTAAAGTGAGAATTAGATTTTGTTTAGTTGAAAGATCATTGGAAAACTGAAGTGTTCAAGTATAAATTGATGATTTGGATGCTCGTACTCGTAAATGATTTTTATTTTATTTTTTCTGTTGAGTAATGAGAAGAAAACTTTGAATGTTACAAGACTTAATTCATGGGTGGGTCAGGATTATGTATACGAACAGGTAGCATTGCGTTTGATCAACTTTTGTTGTCGGAGCAATCGAGGTTATGCATCATGAGAATACTTATCGACATGTCATGGACATCCTATCCTGCTTCAGTTGCTGGATTTTGTTATTGTCTATCTGTGTGATAGCGCGTATTGGGATGGTGAATGTTCGAATAAGCAAGCACATTGTAGCTCTTGTATCTCTACGATTTGCACACTGATACTTAGGAGAAAGATTGAATGGGATACTTTAAGAGAATCAAACCTTTGTTCTTCAAGGGTTTTTTGTTTTTCGCAATTGCTTACAGAAACCAATGTCTATTTTTCTTCAGGTCGGATCTGCTTGATATTGTTCATGCCATATACAAGGGAGGGAGAACTGCAGACATTGTTCTCTAGCGAGCCTTGTTACAAGCTCTAGCATGTTTTGGGGATTCACATTTCTTTCTGTGCTTTAGAATTATCTTGGATGCAGTAGAAGGTCAAGTATGGGCAGTAGATTAAGGAGAGAAGAGATGAAGCTGACCTTGGGACAAGCTTACTAGCCTCAGTCACATTGAAGTTCAAGGAGATAACCCTAAATATTGGAGAGTTTACTCTCAACATCTGGTGCATGCCCTATTACTTTAAGGTTGAACAGTTGAAGGATATACAACCAGATTCGATGTCTTGAAAGGCTCATCATCTTGGAAAGCTCCGAAGGTGGTAAGTTCTTTTGTTCAAATGGTCACTAGGGTCAATTCCGACTTGTACTGGAATTGTACTTTTATACAACAATGTTTTTTAAGAATAAAAATGAGATTCACCGCATGCTAACATATTTATGTGGTGTTAAATACTTTTTTTTTTTTTTATCTTTTCATTTCTTCTTGTAGCCTTGATAATGGCATGACCTTTATCATTATGGAATTTGGCGTCGTTCATAAATTGAAAGAAGGAACCAATGGATACTTGAGAAAATCTTTGAGTTCTTGTTCTGTTTGTCTTGGCTTCATGTATAATATTCTCCATGGTTATTTACTAAATCGTCACAGGTTGTATGCAGTAATCACTAATGAGGCTTGAAATATGCCATCAGAATCTGATAAGTGGGGATGGAAGCATGTTACTGTGTTTGGCAGGTTTGACAAAGGAAGTGGTACCAAAAGGTGGAAATGCAACCACTGTAACCTACGTTATAATGGATCTTATTCTCGTGTTAGAGCCCACCTACTTGGGTTCTCCGGTGTTGGGGTCAAAAGCTGCCCAGCAATAGACAGGTATTTAAGAGAATCCTTTCAGACTTTAGAGGAAGAGCGCATAGCTCACAAGAAGAAAAAATCTTCTGGATGTACAAAGCCTAGCAAGCGCATTCGGACATCACGGCCAAGTCTTACCTGTGCCACTAAAGAAGATACAGATGAAATAGTAGCCAGATTCTTTTATGTTCATGGATTGAATCTCAATGTTGTCAACTCTCCTTACTTTCATGACATGGCTAAAGCAATTTCTACTTTTGGCCCTGGATACAAACCCCTGTCAGTTGATGAGCTTTCTGATTCTTTCCTAAGTAGAGAAAAGGGAAGGATAGAAAGATCTTTGGCTCTAGTTAGGGAGTCCTGGCCTCACACGGGATCCTCAATATTGTGTTTTGGTTGCTTAGAAAGTATGCTTGGCTGCTTCCGCATTAATTTATTCATCTCCAATCCAAGAGGTCTTATGTTTTTAAAAGCAGTAGATATAGATGATGCTGATGGGGCAGAGAATGTATTTGCAGGTGTTCTTGATGATACTGTTATGGAATTCGGGCCCGGAAATGTGTTTCAGATAATCTCTCATCTAGGCAATGCTAGCAAATTATCTGATTCAGATGTGTTGTCAAAGTTTCCTCAGATTTTTTTGTCTCCATGTACTTCACACTCTATATGCATGTTGATGGGAGAAATAGCTGAAATGGACTCCCTAAAACCCGTTGTCTACTGTGCTAAGGAAATTGAGCAATGCATTACCACATATCAGCACTTTTCTACATGTAGGTTCAGTCAAAATCCGAAGGGAAGTGTTGATCCACTTTCTGTGAAGTTTGCACCTTCTTTCTGCATCGTTCAGAGGATTTTTGAGCTAAAGCAACAACTTCAAGAATTGGTTGTCAGCGAAGGGTGGAAGCAATGGAAGATTAGTGCATCAGATGACATTTTAAGTATTGAAGCTGCCATTTTAGGGGATGACTTCTGGAGCAGCGCACATCTGTTGTTGCAAGCATACGAGCCATTTGTAAGATTGCTTCCTACACTGGATATTGATAAACTTGTCATGGGTGATGTTTGTGACTGGCGGATTCAGGCTCTTGAAGCCGTCAAATGTAAGGATATTGATTATGGCATACAGAATCAGTTGGAAGAGCTGATAGAGAACAGATGGGATGCATTATTTTCTCCACTTCATGCTGCTGGTTACATACTGAACCCTAGACATTTTGGGAAAGGTCCAACCAAAGATAAAATTGTCATGAGAGGTTGGAAAGCCACCCTAGAAAGATATGAGCTGGAAAGTGCAAACAGGCTGGTGCTAAGAGAGCAGCTCAGCTCTTACTGGCGACTGAAGGGCTCCTTCGGAGATGAAGATGCTGTGGATTGTAGGGATAAAATGGACCCAGTCACATGGTGGGAGAACTTTGGATTTGAGACACCGAACTTACAGACACTAGCTGTAAAAATTTTGAGTCAGGTTTCAAGCATTGCAATGTGTCAAAAGATATGGCAAGAATATGAGTTTTCTGGTCACGAAATATCCAACCGATGGGGAGTGGATAGAGTGGAGGATCTTGTTTTTGTGAGAAACAATCTTAGACTTCATAGCCAAAGAAATATCTCAAACTCGTTATCTGGCCAGAAACATGTAAGTTTATGTGCGTCGTCTGGAGCGAAGACATGGGATGGTGCTCATCTTGATCAAACAAAGGTGACTGTAAGTATTCATGACGAAATCTGTTAGTCTCTGTTACTTTTATGCTCAAAATAGTGTAACTAAGGACTGCATAAAGTTATGGTGGGAGTTTTTTCTTTTGTGGGCAACTTGTGATTAGGGTGACATTTTGCAAAGAGTTCTTCAGCTGTTATAATGCAATATTTGAAATTGCTCAAAGACCTAATATGTTTTTTTTTAATTATTTTATTTAGTGACTAAAAGTGTTATATATAACAAATGTATTGATATAGGTGACAAGCTTAGCTAGACTAAACTTTTCTTTGATCTGGGATGCACTTTGTTTTTTATTTATTTAAAGGAAATAGATTTCAACACTTTCTCGCTTTGCACGAGGAGAACTTGTACGGAATGGGTGCACCGTCACAGTAATGTTCGGTGCCAATAATAAAGACATTTGTTAGTATCTCTCCACATGTCCACTTGTATTATTGGCACATGACGCTATATTGACGGTGTACTTGTGCCATATAAGTCCTCTCTCTCCACACCTATATCTTATTCTTGAACAAATCAAAAGATAATTAAAGGTAAAATAAACATGAATGTGCAAAAGGCAAAAAGGGTGAGCGAAATTAATTTATTTAAACCAAAAATAGTTGTTTTCTGTTTATTTCTGGCTATAGAACTCAAAAAGAAATGTATTGATGTAGGCTTGGGCCGTTAAGTCCAATTTCCCTGAATCCTTAAATCCGGACAATTTCCTATTGTTCTCTCTTTTATATTCTCATCTGCTTTCAAAGTATGCCTTCAATTGGTACAATAGGAACTGATTGTGTATCAAGTACGTGACAAAAAATGGGAAGAAAACTAAATTGTAAAAATGCTAGCGTCTTTCATTTGCGTGCAAGTAATCACACTATATCAAAATGGGTCTTGCATCTAATTCCACTTCAACCAATGATTGAGAGTTGCCGCCCGTACCATAGGAAAATCTAAGTGCATGAATTGAAGTGAGAAGAAAACTAAATTGTGAAAGTTAAGGGCCTGTTTGATAACAGGTTTTTTTTTTTTTTTTTTTTGAATAAAAAATACCATCTACACTAATGGAGGAGGGGTGAGATTAGCTTCACAATGGGCTAGCAATAATATGATTCAAATTCGTAGTGAGGACAAATGAATGAGATCGTATAAAAACAAAAAGTTAAAGGTGAAGTTGTTCTCACTTTTCGACTTTAATTTTCAATTTGTGTGTCATGCCATATACATTTGACATTGCTTCGAGTTCCATCATCCTCCATCCATCTTTATTCCTTCTTTATTCCACATACTTTTTTCTCTATATATAGCACAAAAAGGAAAAACAAAAAAAATACATAACAAAATAATTATGCAAATGAGCAATAAACACATGAATTGAAGCACATACGAAATTGAGCCCTAAACTTTTGATCTGAGTTTTTCGTATACGTTCATGTATTGAAGTAATAAGAAACTTATATGAAACTGTTATTGGTATTCCAAAAAAAATGCAAAATAACGTTTTTGGATTACTAGTAAAATAAGTCTATGAATTGAAGTACATATGAAATGAAGGAGCCTGGGAAATATGTCCATATCAAATATCAATTTGTCATTGTTTTCTGGGTTCAAGTCAAGTACATCTGACCAATGTTAATTAGACCAAGGCACCTAGGTGTAGCATAAATCATGGCACAAATCATTGCACATACACAATAGCCAAAATTGAGGGCTCAAGTATCTTCTTTACGTGGAAATTAAACTAAAGCAAAACCGGCTGGTTATGTTGTAAGAGGACAAATTTGCAGTTAAAAGTTTGAAAAAGTGGGATTAGATTTAATAAGTGGGACAAAAGGCAGTCAAACACGACTCAAAAAAATCTGGTGCATTGTTTGTTTACCTAGTGGCCACCATATCAGAACAATTTGTGGGAGATTTTAAACCTAACTTGCCACAACTTTATCAAGTAAAAGAAAAAGCACTACTATTAATTCTTACATTTATGGTTGATGGGGAATGAAGAAAAAAAGAAGAGATAGAAAAGGTCATGGAATTATCTGAAGGGGTCGACTTCTGGTTTACCTTTTCCTCTTCCCTTAAGCCTCCATCTCCACATCATAGAAAACTCAGGAAAGAATTTATCTAAAGAGGTCCAGAAACCAAAAACCCTAAACCCTTCCCCTGGTGCATAACGACGTTATGTTTTAATTTTTTAAATGTACTACGAAGTTTTGAAATTGTATCAATTTATATTTTTTGTTTGTTTTTAAATGTCTAATGATGTGGTGTTATATAGGAGACTTGATATGGGTTGACGTATAAGCTGAATGATGATTTTACTGTGCGTGCATGTAGTGCAAGTGTGCATTACCCGTTAACCCATAAACGGAGTAGCAGCCACAACGGTAATTTAATGAAGAATTAGATGGTTAATAGCTCAAAGACATAAGTTGGTATAATTTTAAAACCTAATGGTGCAATATGAGAAATTAAAACTCCGTGAGTTTTGAAAATTGATTCACATTTGAATGGTGTAAGTCTGTTTGTTTTTTGTTTTTGAAAGAAAGTACGATATTCATTAAAGAATAGAACACGTACAAGACAAGAGGATAGTGTCATATCATGACTCTGTCGTAGCACGATATTGTTTGTTTTAGACCACGCCCTCACGAATTTGTTCTTGGGCACTACCCAAAACGCATCATGCTAGGAAGAGAGGGGCATATACATATAAGGCCAGGGACCAACCCCCACCCCGCCGATGTGGGATACTACAATTCACCCCTCTTAGGGAGACCGACATCCTCGTCGGCACATCCGAAAGGACGGTGAGTCTGGCTCTGATACCAAATTTTCACATCCCGACTCCGCCGTAGCACGATATTGTCCACTTTGGGCCACACCCTCACAGATTTGTTCCTGGGCAAGGGAACCTTACTACCCAAAACGCGTCATGCTAGGAAGAGAAGGGCATGTACATATAAGACCAGGGACCAACCCCCACCCCGCCGATGTGGGATACTACATATAGTGTGCATCAAAGGACCTCAATAAAAATCTTGCCAGGATTTGAACCGGACGAGGGGAAAAAAGTGTCCTCACAAAGAACTTAACAATAGTTTCCTATCCTCCAATAGAATTTAGATTACATCAAATAGCAACAATATCAAATATTGAGATGAGGAGCCTCCTCAAGCAAAAGATCAATAATCGAGTCTGGAGGGTGATCCACCCATGTGTTCACAACTGTGCCACGCAATCCAGCCAGTGCCAATCGATGAGCAACGGCATTCCCCTCACGACGGATTAAGTTCATTGAGACGTAGTCATAACGACGAACAAAAACTCGAATATCATTGATAATGGGTCCCAGCAGGGAATGATCATCACCCAACCCATGCATTTTAAGTTTATCAAGATTTTTCCGTTTGAAGTTTATCAAGGTTAATCATAAAATAATTAAGCATTTAGTACAAATTAAGAAACTATAATTGGAATCTTTAAAGAGCTTGGAGGTGCTTCTAACTTCTTTAATTTAGAGCTTTGCTTGAAGTATCACCTACACGAAATAATGAGCAAATCATCGCCCATATATACACCATCAAGAAAATAAATAAATTAATAATATATATATATATATATGGTTTACAATACGACAAATTGCAGGTTCTCGATCTTTCATTAATTAGTTTAATTCTCTCTCTCTTGTAGTAGTACTGCAGTGTCATGTTTAATAATCACTCATTTTTTTAAATCGGACCTACAAAAGAATAAACACTTATTTCCAAAATATGATGTGATACTCTTATTATTCTGTGTGATACAACGAAGTGATGTTTAAACAGAACACAGTCATATTAATTATAATAACGATGAGGGGGATGATGATGTATGTATCGACATTATTCACAAACACCTCAAAGATCCTAATGCCTAAATTTGTTCTGTTCTGAGAAGTACTGTGTGTTGTCCCCGCCCCGTGATAATTCCTCCAAAGTTTAGGGGTTAGGGAATCAAGGGTTCTGATCTCGATCAGTTATTTTACCATGCTTTGTCTCCATTGCTGAGAACTTGGATTTTCACAACTAGAAAACATTTGCAAATTGCAGATTAATTCTACCACATATAACACAGTTTCGTAATTAATTATACAACCCTAGCATATACTTGACGTAGAATTGTACGATGTAATAAACATAGTGTTACTCTAGCCACGTTATATTTTTCTCCTTTTTTTCTTTTAAAAAAGGGAGCAACTGGTAGCTTCGTTACGATAGTTCACAAAGGCTTTTCAATCACGTTATATTGAAAATTTAATTTTTTGAGTCTTATTTAATTATTTGAATATGTGTAATTTAGGTTGATGGTCTACGTCATTAATTAATAATTGTATTTACAAAACTTCTTAAGTGTCACTTCTCTCAATTTTGTTTTCTTTCACTCATTTTATGGTATAGATCCTGTTAACTTACATGTTTTTGTCGGCATGAATGAGTGTTAGATTGTTAATACAACAACTAAGAAAATATTAGAGAAAAGTCACAAATTAAATAGGGTTTTTATAACAAGTTGAACAAGTTAGCTTGATTTATCAATTGTCAGATAATAAAGGCTTGAATCTTTTAAGGTGCACTATCGTATTTAAATTTCTGACTCTGCCTTGCAAATAGTTTAACAACATATATTTAATTATGTGTGCATATACACATATATATTATCGTTCTGAGCACACAAATGGATACAAGCAAGGGAAAGCCAAGCAAAAAAAAACTAATGACACTTGCAATGGAAAGCCAACCAACTGCAGGCCTTGAGAGTGGATCATGCATCCACTACAAAATTAATTAATTAATTAATTAATTAATATAAATCATTGTTATATAATTTAAAAAAAAAATCATTGTTGTATAAAAAAGAAAACAATTGAATTGTTCTTAGTCTGTATTTTTTTTTTGTCAGATAATAGATTTTGTTAAATTAGATATTAGATTAGTCACAGACGGGGTTCGAACACGCCATCATGCAAGAGCTCAACACATTTCCACCACTGTGGTAAATAACCACTTGCTTAAGTCTGTATTTTGTAACTCTCACAGAAAATATGGGGCACCACAATATACACAAATACATGCATATACAAACAATCTCTATCTAACTAACATCCAGTTAGGAGAATATTATTTAAAGTCTACATGTCGGTTAACTAGTACTAATCATGTTTGGTTACGCTTCATATCATCTGTAGAATACACACACACACACACACATATATATATATATGTGTATTTATATACATACACACTTCGGTTAACTAGTACTAATCATGTTTGGCTACACTTCTTCGGTAAAATACATACACATACACACACACACACAAATATGTGATGTAACATCAAAATTTTGATGAACAAGTCTTTTGTTTTTTTTTAATTAAATTTCTTCTGGGGGTTAGCAACTTGAGAGGGCCACGAAATGTCAATGGACATAACAAACACGAGAATTAAAATGGCCTCAAAGAAAAAATTATTTAGAAAGCACAATCCTCTATAAATGGAAAAATAATAGTATAAAGCTACCAGCCACCATGAAATATGACTTGTCAACTTGGTAATACATTAGCTAAATACAAATGCACATATAACTTTAGTAGTAACAACATTTATCACACACATTCACACAAAAAAAGAAGTTTGATTCTTAATTTCTTGTCATCCCTTATCTTCCCATTAGGAAAAATTATAAACTAGTGCATTGCTTACAAAACTACCACACTAATGTGTTATGTTTTTGTGTAGAATAATAGAAATTGGATTTGTTTGATACATAATATGGAAATAACGTGGGAAATTTGGAAAAATAGCCAAAAATTAGATCATAAATAGAATTCTAGCAAACTATTACAAATTATTATGAAAATACTACAATACCCTTTCTTAACTAAAATATTTGTAAACCTATATCTTTTCTATATATACTTGGCTTTAGTCCAGAACAGTCACAGGGCGAGCAGTCATGCTCTGAGCAACAGATGACCAAAACACAGTTATAGGCTTGGGGCGGTTCACATCATCATAGACGATTGGAGGTTTTACTCGAGAAATTTTTAGGTGTTCCCGTCACCCCACATCACCATTACACTTGGTGTACCCATCCAATCAGGAGATGCCACGTTTCCCATTAAAGTGTTTGTTTAATTGATTTTCTTAAAAAATAAATCAGAAATATTCTTTAATGGAAAACGTGGCATCCCCTGATTGGATGGGTACACCAAGTGTCCATGGTGATGTGGGGTGACGGGAACATCTAAAAATCTCTCGTTTTACTCATCGAGATCCATACGATTGCACCTACCCATTGGCGTAAAGGAAAAGCTAGACAATTGCTCTCCAAAGTACTCAACCATATCGTTCATCTGATAGAATTAACACCTGTAATCCTAACGGACTGGATAATTATTCTCTTTCCAATCTCAGCAGAAGCTGATTAAGGTAGGCATATTATTTCCAAAATCCCATTTATATTTCGAGACTCAATTAAATGGAAAATGTATTCTTTCTGCATAAGAGACTCCCTCAGCTTAAAAGGAGAACATAATTTTTAATTGACAGGTCACAGGTAATATAATCAGGACATCAATGTCGAGCTCTTCCTCAAGTTTAACAACCTTGTTAATTTCCTCCTTGATGGCTTTGACATATTCCTCCTCAGAAATCCTGTGACACAAAAAGAAATTAAAAAAAAAAAAAAAAAAAAGGAGTTTTGATACATAGTCAAAATTTGGACCATGAATAGATGGAGATGATATATTTTTGTTTTTAATTTAGTTTAAAAAGGTATTGATGTACTTTCACGTCAAATTTTGGTTAGAATTATAAAAAATAATAATGGTTGGTTAAAATTCAATTCATAGTCAAAATTTTAGTTATTTTTTCAAATTTCCCAAATAACGTGGATGCAAATGCGGATTTTGGAAGCAAAGTATTATATACACAAACACACACACACACACACAAATTAGACGAGATAGATTGCTGTCCATTAATTGATGTATACACAAATGGTTAGATTATGACTCTTTTATTAGAAATATGTATCCATATGAAAATAGATTATTATCCGTTGATTCATTAAGAAAAAATATATATATCCATTTAAGTGAAAACCCTCTACATAAAATGTTACAACTCACTTCTAGTAAGGTCAGGTCCAAAAGTCAAAAATGGTCTAATTTGCCAAAAAAACTCATCTCGAACCGATGGATGAGATATAATTTTATGAAGTCCACCAAACCATTATTTGGCCAAAGAGGGCATTAGGCTGGCCAAATGTAACCCCTCCCCCCCCTCTTAGCCCTTTTTTTGGGGCCTAGCTCCTTTGCAATTGATTCAAATCTAACGGTTAGATGAAAACATCTAAATATAGTTTAATTAAATTAACTAATAAATTTAAAGTATAAACTTAAAACTAATAGTTATTAAGGGACATTCGGTTGGAAATGATATATAAGTATGGTCTGACACTGTTCATTTAAAGATATTTTTTTTGCAAGGCTATAATTTTAGACAGAGTTATATTTAGCCTTTTCGGTTGAAGATGGCCTAAGATATTGTCCGCCTTAGGTCCATCTCACAATGTTTTGTTCTTGAGTTTTCATATCCAAAGCATTTCTTGCTAGGAAATATGAGATATGCACATATAAAGCGCATCTCCTAAGTGATGTGGGATTTGATGCCCAGACCGAGTCATCACATGAAATCTACTAAAGATTAGTTTTGCCCACAACATAGATGCTAATGACTTTCCATTGTCGCTAGTGCACGAAATGTTGAAGCTTAGAATACCACATGCAAGTGTACTCGTGCATTGCTGTGGGATTTAAAATATTAATTATTGAAGGTGTAGAAAGTTTTGAAAATATATGTGCCAAAGAGTAGTGGTTATATACATATATTACATTCATGTGCTCATGTAATCCTTACAATCATGTGCAAGGAAAGGAAGCTGGCAAAATTGGGGATGTTGGTATGCCATAGACAGGGGAGTGCAATTTACATTCATATATTACTTGATAAAAATTGAGGATGTTGGTACGCTATCCTCACATATTGTTTTTTCAAAAGCTATGGATCTATCTCCAGGAGTCTTTTATGTCTAAAATTGTACATGTTCAAAAAATAAAAAATATTTGTTCCACTAAAGACACCCAAATCTGTAACTCCATTAATGAATTGAATGACATATGATACCTATCTAAAATGAAGACAACTTTGTGGTAATTTAAACATGCCAGATTTCATTTACAGCCACCAAAACAAATTCACAAAATTAAAGTTGGGTTCTTCATATTCTCAATTCGGTAAGGAAAGTCATGTGGAAATCTTGAAAATAATCAAACCAGCATCCAATTTAGTACACACCTAAGTAAAACATAAGCAATAAACCATTTCCAACTCCTCAATCATTCATCAAACACACTAATACAACACAAAAACTCTCAATCATTTATCGATGAATTACTTTTATCCAACTTAGCATGTGGCTCAAATCCATATTATGCAATGCTTATATAGGACATAGTTCTCTATTGGAAACACACATCCCTTTCTTTACTCTCCAGCCTTCTTTTAAGCACAAAAGCTAAGTAGCTCCTATCCTAATTAGGAAGTGATAAATCCCAAATCATGCACCACAACTTCATCTGCTTTCATCATTAGTATTTATCATCATTTTAGTCATCTTACCAACATAATTATCATCACGCCAAATAATTAAGTATGCTTATGAAGAGGTTCTACAGACTATACCATAGTTTTTGTGTGGTATCACCTCAAAGTCAGCACATAATAAACTATGACTTCAGGTGCTTGCATCATTAGGATTTGTCATCATTGTAGTCATCTTACCAACATAATTATCATCACCCCAACAGTAAAGTTATTAGGTTTAGTTTTCCATTCAAGTGATATAGTGATTAAGTTTAAATCAATGTTTATAGTTAAGCCAAGCTGATTTCTTATTACATGTATGCAATTGAGCCAGCGCGATTTCGCTCTCATCCTTTTCTTGTTTATATGTTCAACAAATGACCTGAATGTGGTCATACTATTAGTGTTCCTTTCATCTCAACTTCTTTTGTGATTTTGCGATTTTGCACCGGCTCGCTCTCTCTCTCTCTCTCTCTCTCTCTCTCTCTCTCTCTCTCTCTCTCTCTCTCTCTCTCTCTCTCTCTCTCTCTCTCTCTCTCTCTCTCTCAGTTTTAGCTACATTACATTGAAACAAAATGGTTTTCTCACCAGTTCATCAACCAGTACACATTGTAAGCCATTAACTGGCTCTAATGTTCAAACAGTTTTAGTCTCCACATTTGACATTTGGCATATTCTAACCTTGATCTTCATGTCGTTTCTGTCGATGCAAATTTTCGTCGTCTCTTACTTTGCTGAAATTGCACATGCAAAACAATCAATACATTTGATCAAAGACCTAAGCCTCTCTATCTCTCTCTCTCTCTCTCTCTCTGTGTGTTTTAGCTACATTACATTGAAACAAAATGGTTTTCCCACCAGTTCATCAACCAGTACACATTGTAAGCCATTAACTGGCTCTAATGTTCAAACAGTTTTAGTCTCCACATTTGACATTTGGCATATTCTAACCTTGATCTTCATGTCGTTTCTGTCGATGCAAATTTTCGTCGTCTCTTACTTTGATGAAATTGCACTTGCAAAACAATCAACACATTTGATCAAAGACCTAAGCCTCACGTGCCCACGAGGTGGGGAGAAGGGGGTTAGGCCAATGGATCTCCGATGCCTAAGTTAGTTTCTATGAAAAAAGTAAGTGTTTAGGGCTTTTAGGGGTGGCTAAAACTTACCGAAATTTGGTAGAATTGGAGATATATATAGGGGAGAGGGCTGTCCATAGTGTTAGGGTTTTACCCTACACATGGCGGCATCCTTTTGGCCAAGGTGTATGGAAATAATATTCTCAAGATATTAAATAGGAAATAATATCTTGAGGTAATTAAGTAAATATCCCTAATTGATTTAAATAGGTATTACTTACTTGAATGAAGTCAATCTTCAATTGAGAATGTATTAAAGATAGGATTTGGGTAATTAATTCTTATCTTTAATGTTTTGACTTTTCCTTGCCAAGGCCAGGTGAGCTGTGAGCAACGTATTCAGTTGCATAGACCTTCAGGGGTGCTGAGCTGCATGCGGGAGTATCTGAGGAGTCTGCCCATTTAACAAGGGCAATCTTGTCTTCTTGAGCAAAAGTTCACGTGTCGCCTCTATAATTTTTTGAATTATTTTAGGCTCCACAGTTTCTAAGAGACTTTAAGTCACGAATTAGTAAGATGCTCATTGTCTTGTAAATTTGCAAACAAAATATACATATCGTTAGAAAGAGAGTGTGTCTAATATATATATATATATATATATATATGTATACATATATATCAATATGTTGGCAATATGTAAATATTTACAAACTTGCAGCGAAAAAAATAATACAGTCGTGGGACACTCAAGTTATTGAAATAGCAAGGAATAATAAAAAGGAAAAGCTATGGAAAATTTTGATAAGAAAGCGTATATATTTAGTGTCAAGAAACCAAAAAAAAAAATATCCCTTCCATTGTTTTTCTCTTTCTTTAAAACAAACGAGATTACCTATATCAAAAAGTAGGGAAGTAGCTCACAATGAACTAGCAATACAAGATGAAAAAAGCTTCACCAGTAGCTATATTTATATTATATAAATTAATTAACCCAGACATCTCAACTTTTAATCTAGGGCTTTCGTGTACAGTACTACTACTAAATTCGTTTTTTTTTTTGTCGGTCTGCAGTACTGCTAGTCTGCTACTATATAATATATGATATCTAGTGTTCCTCGAAACCAACCAACTGCGTTTTTCTTACAAAACTTTTTCCTCAATGTGCTCTTTCTTTTGGAGATAGATTGTCTGCCCTCTCATTATCATGCTTTTCTCATCTCCTCTTACATTGTGCGGTCACTTTTAAGGTACGTCAACATTTTATATTGATTTTTTTATAAAGATAATAAAATATGTTAACGTGTCATAACCGTGGCCGCACAAATAAGAAATAATGAGAAGGCATAATAAAAGAAGGGCAGACAATCTGCCTCCCTTTCTTTTTCACTCCATGTGTTGTGTTTCTTCCTCTTTAACTTTTTAAAGTCACCAAAAAGGTCATATGGGATTTGTTTTTCTTATTTTTCTCTGGAAACAAGCAAGTATGCTTTTCTTTTGTGTCAAGAAATTGATAGTTTATCTTTCTTTCTCACCAAAAACACTACTAAAGAGCTAGTAGTAGAAGATTAATCAAGTTCAATCAAAGACAAGAATGGCATATTATTACATGGGGAGGTCCCAAAAACCCCACTCTTAAATGGGGGAGTAGGTCACATTGTCTAACTTTTTGGCACATTATCCTCTTTTGATTAGCTTCACCTTCCCAAAGAGTTTTGGAGAATTTCCAGCATCCAAAGTAGCTAGAGATCAAGGTTTAACATACCACTCAAATTTCAATTACCCCAATGAAATAATTAACTTCACCTCCCCTATCTAATGGGAGATGTAAATTCCTTGGTATTTTACATTTTTTGTTCGCCAAAAGTTAATTTTCAAAGAAATGTAAAATATTTATTTCGGCCGAAAAAGATAAATAAAAGTGTAAGTTACATCTTTTTTTACATAACTCGAAAATATAAATGAGATGCAAGTGAAATGTAACTGTGTGTTTTACATATTAAATTTGTATCTCTCAATTAAAGATGCTCAAAAAAGATCCATAATACGAAATGCCAAATATGATAAATTATGGTGCAATAAGGCCTTCGACCAATGGGATTGCGTCCAAAAACAACTACCACCCATCAATGTACACATTAGATGGATATGTGCACTGTTATAGGCAGAGAGATGACATGCATGTTTTCTATTAAAGTCCCTAATCAACTACCACCCATCACGATATTAAAATAGGAAATCATTTCTCATGCTTTTATTTTAATTTATTTTTTGAAATTTACTATTATTATAGGGAGAGTGAAGAGTTCGAAACTTTTACATTAATTTAGAGAAGGGAAAGTTTCAAATCCGGAACGCTTGGGTAGAAACCCAACACTATTTCTCAAACTTTGAATAATGAGATTGCATCCAAAAACAATATTCATTAAACTGAATATATCACATGGACCGTGTCACACTAGAATATTAATATATTCTTACATTTGAAAGAGAGAGAGATATATATATATATATATATATATATATATATATATAAGGAAAAACGAACAATTTAAAACCAAGCAACTAGCAATTCCAATTAAGAAAGGATGCTAGTGAGGGTCTAAGTGTATAAATACACTTTCAGAGCATTAAGAAGATCTAGTTGCAGTCAAGTAGGACAATTACTAAGATACAACACCCTAAGGTGAATCCTACTTTTCGGATTCTGTCAGAACACCGTTGGATTCCTCGTGGCCACCAAACTATGCTACCTAAAACCTGGAGGGGTGAAAAACAAAGTTGAGTGGGTCAGTAAAACACATTTACACAAAAACCTTATTTTCCTTTGAATATACTAACCCCTCGCCGTAAAACAAGTATATGTTTACTTTCCCAGAAAATAGAATACATAAATATGTATATATCTCAAATCATGCTCAAAATCAAGATTCATATTTGTATGTATGCCATGCCTATATATAACAAAATAAGCAATTCAGGTAAGAATAGTTTCATAGAAATATAACATGTTAGCCGGAACCCCTGTGGTTGTCTGTACGGCTGAATTCATAGCTCAAAAGTCAATCTAACCAGAGTCACTACAATGACCTATACGACAATATACTGCACAAGAGTCCGAACCAAATGCAAAGGTCTGTACGACAATAATGGGTGTAATATAATTATGCTCAATACTACTCTCACATAATAGCTGGGCGATAACTCGCTAGTCACCTACGAGTCGGAATCATAATTAAGGTATGTACGACAAGACAGTGCACCTAAATTGGATCCAATGTGAGCATATGGTGCGAGAGGTGACATAATAAACAGGTCTGTGTCATGTCTCTGGCTATATCACAATCACCCTAAGTGCAGGTTTATAACCTCAACAATATTCAATCACATATCACATCATCAACAATTCACATAACCAAACATAACTTACCTGAGCTTACCTGAGCCTCCACAGCACCATGCAACAATATGCATAATTATGATAATGCATATACTAAAATAAAATATAGGCATAGCATGACATTTCAATCACATTTCCTTAAATACGTTTTCCAGGAAAAACGTCAAGTATATATATATATATATATATATATTGAAAATAACTGTCCACTCACTGATATGAAGCCGGGTCCTAACCCCCATGCCTAGCCTGGCTACGCTCGTCCTCCGGATAGGTCTCGCCTATAGGAGAAGCAACTATATAAACGTCACTTTAATACACATATACCAAACTATGTAATAACTTCTCATACATAGCTCAAATTGGGTATATGAATATACCACAGTGACCTACACAACGTCACGATCACCCAAGAATTTTTAAAATAATTTTCTGACCCCGCACGCGCCGCCACGCGCCGGCGAGTGCACTGCAATACGCTCTGCCACGCGCAGGGAATCCTGACGGATTCTCTAACCCCGTTAGGAATATTCCTTTAAAAGCTAACGGATTCAGTTAAGTTTACCTGACGGCGTCAGAATATTCCGTCAACTCTGACGGAATATTCGCTCGTCTTCTCCGATTGCTCGCCGGACTCCTCGCCATCGCCGGAAAACTGGGAAATCGAAAAACCTTCATATCTCAGCCAATTCAACACCATTTTCCATGAAATTTTCACCAAAATGAAGCCCTAATCATGAAGAACACAACCTTACCAATTTGAAGCTCCAAAAGTCACGGGATCTCGCCGGAGAAATTCCACAAAATCCGGCCAAGCTTGAAACTCACGATCCCGACGTCCAAAACACATCAACGAACTACTCCGAGCTTCTTGGAGATGTCTAGAAGCTCCCTATGATCTCCAAAATCACTGAAACCTTCGTTTTTACGTGTGCATAAACAATGCACATTTTTGGGTTCTCGGGTTCTCGGGGAAAATGGAGGTTCTAATCCTAGATAATAGTACCATTCAACTCGTAAGGTCACAAGGAACAAGATGGTGACCTTGAATCCCTCGATCTGTGAAGATTTGGCTTGGTTTAGGTGTGGTCCGTACGGAAAAGGAAGAGAGAGAGAAAGTCTGAGAAAGAGGGCACGAGAGTGAGAGAGAGAGAAAGTGGTACTTTTGTGTGTGTGTGTGGTTTACAAACAACCAACCAATCACCACTAATTTCCTTTAGTTCCAATTGGTCCCAAAAACTTAGGAATTTAACATGTTAGTCCACTTCTAATAGCATGTCACACACAACACATCTCAACGCCTAAGGGCATTTTAGTCTTTTCACACCGTCGATAATTAAATAATATACTTCTCCGGGACGGGCTGTGACACACTCTCTTAAACAGTTGATCATTTACAAATAGGAATAATGCTTAAAAAAAATAACCTAGCCGATATCTAGTAAGAAAAACAGAAAAAAAAAATTCCTCAGCCACTGATCCCCTTGATCGTTGGCCTTGGGGTCAGTGGCAATCTCTCTTTGGTCTCCTTCCCCTTTTCCCTTTCGTGTTTCTTTTGTTGTTATGGTCGCTCTTTTGCTATAGTGAGAAAAGTCTTCGTAGTTGTGGTTGCTCTCTCCCTATGTCAAGGAGAGCCTTTGTGTCGTCTATGGCTTACGGATTACACTTAGATCCTTGAGCGGCGGCTTTTGTTCAGAGTTAAATTTGGTTTTTGTTTTTATTTATCTTTGTGCGCATGGAAGATGACTATGAGGAGGGAACTCAACATTTGTTGGAGATGAGTCATAGCAATGCTCTTTGCTGACGATTGCAAGTTTAACAGAGGTAGTGCGGTCTCTTCCTCCTGATCTCTCTACAATGGTTCTACAAGTTGTTATTTTTTTTGTTGGTTAGTTGTGGGCTTTCCTAGTGGTTGAAGAATTGTATTGTATTCATGAATCATGATGAGTTTGTAATTGTGAATTTGTATGGTATTTCTTTTAGCGTGTGTGACCTCTATGTTATCCTCGACATGTTTGTCCTATGTACGTTTTTGATAATTTCTAAGAAATCAATTCTTGTTACTTTAAAAAATGGAATCAAACTTACGAGTTTAATAAAGATTGCACCACAAAACATGCATGATAAATTAACAAATAGTTTGGTCAGTTTCAATTTTTAGCATTTACTATGAGTTGTACACTCCTAATGGTTAGTTGGTGCAAATAATTAAGGGTAAAGTACAAAAAACTACCTCAACTATTGGTGTCACGACACTTTCATACCTCATTTTTTAAAATGACAATGTCATACCTCATCTTATGAATTTGTGACAATGTTATACCTTCCGTCAGTTTGTCTGTTAATTATTCCGTTAAACAATGACGTGGCTTTAAAAATAATAAAATATTAAAAACTAAAATTATAAAATCATTTAACAATTTTTTTTACATGGGGACCCACCCCTTATCCCCTTCACCTTTCTTCCCTCCTCCATTCTTCCCCCACCCCAAACCTAGATCCCAACCGCTCCCGTCTTCCCCTAACACACCCCCCAAAATCATCACCCTCAACCTTCTTCCCCACCTGTCTCCCCAGAACTCATCACCCTCACCCTGCTTCCCCATTTCAGTCCCTACCCTAATTTCCCCACTTCGCTCTCCCTCGCCGTACCCAGAACCACCATCCCTCATCTCTCTCTTTCCCCTTTCCTCCCGTATTCTCTCTCACTTTCTCCCTTTCACGCTGCAACAACAGCCTCGTCAGCTCCGCCATCGCCCTCAAGCTCCAAGCCTTAGACTTCACGAACCTCGTCATTCGCACCCACTAGGAAAGCTTTTTGTCTTCGAGAACCTGACTGATTCGGTCGTCGACATGCGCCTCAGCGAGCTCGTCCTCCGCACCCACAGCTCCGCCAGCAAGTCTGCGTCTTTCGACGAAGAATACCTCCAGCTATCCCAAGCCTTCAGTGATTTCTCCGCCTGCAGCAGCGACATATCGAGAGAATTAAAACAGCTCGCAAGCTTGCCGCCGCCTGAAAACGCGCTGACCTTTGAATTATCTGAGGCTGCGCCAGAACCGAAGACATGCTAAGGGTTTTTGCAGAGGGAGAACTTCTCGACCGAGATCATCGAGATCATTTCGCCGGAGGATCTTTAGTCGACGATCAAGATCTGTGTCAACGGCCTCCAATCGCAGTCACTTGCCGTGAAGCAATCTGCAGCGGCTAAGCTCAGGTTTTTAGCGAAGAATCGGGTTGATAATCGTGCCTTGATCGGTGAGTCCGGCGCCTTTCCCGCTCTAATTCCTCTACTGTGGTGCAGCGATCCATGGACGCAGGAGCACGACGTCACGGCACACACCCAGTTTGCGAAATTCCAATTGGGATTTAAACAGGGGAGAAAGAAAAGGATGGATGCACAAGGCAAAGGTGTCAAAGGGGTAGCAACAGAGCACACCCAATTTGCGAAATTCCAATTGGGATTTGATTTGTTTGAGTAATTAAAAATTGGGGACTGAAATGGGGAAGAAGGGTGATGGTGATGAGTTCGGGGGAGACAGGTGGGGAAAAAGGTTGAGGGTGATGAGTTTGGGGGGTGGGTTAGAGGAAGACGGGAGCGGGTGGGATCTAGGTTTGGGGTGGGGGAAGACGGGAGAAGGGAAGAAAGGTAAGGGGGATAAGAGGTGGGTCCCCATGTTTAAATGATTTTATAATTTTAGTTTTTAATATTTAATTAATTTTTTAATTTTTTATTAATTTTTTAAGCCACGTCAGCATTTAACAGAGAAATTAACAGAAAAACTGACGGATGTCTGACATTGGCACAAATTCGTAAGATGAGGTATGACATTGTCAATTTTAAAAGATGATGTATGAAAGTGTCGTGACACCAATAGTTGAGGTAGTTTTTTGTACTTTACCCAATAATTAAATACTGGGAATAGGGTTTTCCCTTCTATTATTTTTCTGACAAAAAGAACAAGTTAAACGAAAAAGCAATCCACAGTTTTGCCAAAAATGACAGACATGACCCTTCAATCAAGGTTCTGGTACGAATGCTTGCATGGTTTGTATTGGCTTAAATATCAATAGTGTAAACATTAACCTGATCGAGTTCTGAAATTCATGTCATTAATAATCCACATGATTAAATTCCTTAATTTGGTTTCATTAGCAAGTTTCACGTTCCATTGTATGCATAGCATGCGCGCAGCTGTTACAATGGGAAGACGATACTTTCAGAACTTAATTATTAGTGTTGTCGCTGTCAATTAAAACAAAATTAGAGAAATGCTAAGAAATTCTTTCAAAAGTAGAACTCTTTTATGAACGATATGTCACTTCATGTTTTTTACACAATATTTTACAATGTTGGCACAATAATTAATATTAAACTGTGGGGTGACAGAGCCCAATTTTAAGAGAGCCCTCTTAACATTTCTCAACTAATTAATCCCTCTATGACCAGCGGTAAGAATAAGCAGTCTTTCCACAAACTATATGTATATGTAGGGGATGCCGCTCTACTATTCATGAAGCAAAATTATCGACAACATATTGATAGCCACTTCAATAATATATTAACACCACATCGACAATACGTAGCGAGAAAATGTTCTCAGCCCATTTACTTATTGTATCTGTTAAGAAATTCCTAAACCCTAGAAGAAGTAATATAAATATAAACCTCTATATACGTAGATACCAAAACCAGAAAATTTGAGCTTTCTTCTCTCTCTCTCTCTCTCTCTCTCTCTCTCTCTCTCTCTCTCTCTTACTCCCTAAATTGATACACAACAAAAGGAGAAAGCAGTAACAAAATCATCCTTGAGCCAGAAAACCAAACACCCTGTCTAGTGCAATTATGGGCGGAGTGATTGGATACAAGTTATACAAAAACTAGCCCTTTTCACTCCGTTGATAATGGTAGTTGATAGGTTGAATTGATCTTGTACACAACAACTAGTCTTTCAAGGTTGAAAATTGGTGTCTTTATCTACACTCAGCATTATTCTGTCAATTCATTATATAGGACTTTCAAGTTCTTGCACATATATATGATACATATCATGCTCATGCATGAGTTTATGAATTTTAACCGTATAAAAAGAGAAAAGAACAAAGGTAGGACCTTCAAAATAAGAGCTTTACTTTTCATATGTAGTGGTATTCCTCACACTTGAAAGTTGGATATCTTAGATACAATTTTCGTCGATGGTGAATTCAAAATAAATTACTACAGCTAACCCGTCGTGTGGCTTAACTCAAATCCTTCACCCCTTAGTGTAAATACAGCTTTTCACAAACAAGTCCTAGACAACATCAAACTCTAGAGGAAACAAATCAACTCAATAAGTAAAAATTGACTTGATAATGACAGAAACGCACACAAAAAAAAATCCACAATTGGATAGATGAGGGATTTTTCCTCTTTTATTTTCGATTACGAGGCATTTTTTTCCTTGCTTGAGTTCTTAATTTGTGTTTGTATAATTGTCGGTTGTGTTTTCTAGGATAAGAAATTAAGGTCGTCAGACCTCTCATTGTAGGATTTGTGTTAGCCATAATGAGTAAGCCATAGTATGATATTAAACTCCTCATTCAGAGAAGTTAAACTTAGAATCTTCCACTTACAAATATAACGAGGCTACTTTGCACCACTAAATAAACCCTCCTTATGGACAAACTTTTATTTAATTAGAATGATCGGATGGAGGGATTAGATTGTAACTTGAAAACCCTAGCTACTTATAAATAAATAAAAAAATCAAACTCATGTTTTGAATCTCCAAGCATGTTAGCTTGGACAAGAAAAGTACTTTACAAGTTACAACTAACTAGCACAATAAAAAATGACCAAAAAAAAAAAAAATCTCGAATCCGACTTGTACCACAGAATATGCTTTTCAGCATATGATTTTGATTTTTTAAAAGCTTGGGCCACAAGGGTTCATATAATAGTCCCAAATGAACTCTTCACAAAAATGTTCGATTGTCCCTTTTCCTTTGTAAAGGCAAATTAAGGAACACACACAAGGATTGTACCTTAACCAAAACATAGTCTTCACCGACGGGGTCACCCATGCCTTATATATCCTCAAAATTATTTGCCTACCAAAGGTAAAAAATGTTCGAAGAGAAGTGAGCACAACTACCTAATTACCTAGCCCTAAAAAGGGGCAAGGTCTATTGGAGGAAAGAAAAGGCCATACTTACAAAATATAAAGGACAATAGTTAATTTGTTAACAATTTATTCAACAACTTTATACTCATATGCAACTGGTAGATTGCTCTAGTGGTTAGAGCGTTCTTTATTTCACCACGTTCTTAGCTTCAAATCTTCCTCCGTCCCGTTACTGTAGAATATCACTAGTACTAAAAAACAATTGTTATGTGACTTAATTAGCCCAAGTCTCTCACCTCCATAAATTGGTTGTTTAGTGCTCATAAGCAACTTTATACTCATTCAAAGAAAAATTGAATCGCTGGATCATATTAATATTGTGTTCGTTATTTGAAAAGAGATCGATATTACATGATTTTCTCAATGAAGTTAACATATACGAAAAAAGGTTAACCGTTTCAATCTTCAAAATGTTTCAATCAATAATATAAATAATGCTTTATCTCTCATAATCTTTCTCCATTTAGAAAAATAAAAAAACCACCTTATTTTGCACGAAGACTCTTTCTATTTTTTTCATCGAAAATGATCGCTGCAGTATATGAACGAGATCTCCAATAATTTAAAGTGGGATTAAACTTTACAAGTCAACAAAACAGTGAAATTATATTTTTACCTCGAAAATTTTATAATTTTCTTTGAAAAATTCAAAAAGTTGATAGAACAAATTCACTGCGTCCACCTATTCATATGCTATGGCATGAGCCCATTGCCAAAGCCAGTGCAGCTAAAAAGGGAAGGATAAGAAGGTTTTATATTAACGAAAAAAAAAATCTCTAATTACAAAAGTGATAGAATCAATGACCTTGATCATAAATTGCAATTTTTGATGGTGTATCCACACATATATTTTTGCCTTTCACACACACTTATTAATTTTTGTCCTTTGATATTTTTTCATTCATTTAATTCGACAGCTAAGATTGAGAGAGTGTGAGAAATAAATGATGTACAAAATTCATTTCCCTATAGACCAGTTGTTACTTGATCTCTGTTTAGATTGGAAAGAGTAATTTCTGCACACTCCTCTTTGTTTTTTATCTTTAATTATTGTTTGATTTGTTTAATCGAGAGGTCGAAAAAATAAAATGATGTACAAAATTCATTTCCCTATAGACTGGAGGAGCTTCCACAAATGCAATGATGATCTATATTTCCAGTGAGTTCTATATTAAACTTTGCAAGATCTCCAATAATTTAAAGTGGGATTAAACTTTACAAGTCAACAAAACAGTGAAATTATATTTTTACCTCGAAAATTTTATAATTTTCTTTGAAAAATTCAAAAAGATAATAGAACAAATTGACTGCGTCCATCTATTCATATGCCATGGCATGAGCCCATTGCCAAAGCCAGTGCAGTTTAAAAAGGGAAGGATAAGAAGGTTTTATATTTACAAAAAAAAAACAATTTGTAATTACAAAAGTGATAGAATGAAAGGAGAACTAATGAAAAATACTTGAAAACTTTAAGTTTTAACGATAAGAACAAAATAAAGGGTAAAGTGAATAGTATCAGGTTTGACTTTTTAGTGTAAAAATATGGTTTTTCGTTAAAGTGAACAATACCGCGGGCTTTTCGTTAAAACTCCTTAGAATCAAAGGAAAACTAATGAAAAAGACTTGAAAACTTTGAGTTGTAATGATAAAGACAAAATAAAGGGTAAAGTGAATAGTAGCATATTTGACTTTTTAGTGTAAAATGTGGTTTGTCGTTAAAGTGAATATTATCGTGGGCTTTTCGTTAAAACTCCTTAGAATCAATGATCCTTTGTACTTGATCATAGGTTGCATTTTTTTGGTGGTGTATCCACACACTTATTTTTATCTTTCACACACCACTTGTTAATTTTTGTCCTTTGATCTTTTGTCATTCATTCGATCTGACGGCTAAGATTGAGACGGTGTGTGAGAAGTAAAATGATGTACATAATTCATTTCCCTATAGACTGGTTGGTCTAGAGATACTTGATCTCTATTTAGATTGGAAGAGTAATTTCTGCACACTCCTCTTCATTCTTGGTCTTTGATTCTTGTTTGATTTGTTTAATCGAAAAGTCAAAAAAATAAAATGATGTACAAAATTCATTTCCCTATAGACTGGAGGAGCTTCCACAAATGCAATGATGATCTATATTTCCAATGAGTTTGATATTAAATTGGGGGGCTAACTACATTTTACATCCTTAACGTTTGAAGTAATTTTTAAATTGGGTCATGAGATTTTAATTTTCTCACATTGCACCATAATGTTTTGTAATTATATTATTTATACATTTTGTGTATTCAAACGTCTGTTTCTCCACTAAATTGATGAGTGTTTTAGTCAATTAGATACAAATGTGACTTCCATGTCAACCTAATTACGAGTTCCACGCCCATCATGTCATTAATCTAATGAAGGTTCAAATAATTTGGTAGACAAAAGACAAAAATTGATAAAACCTCATGGCCACATGGCTCGAGGGCGAGCTTTATTTAAGAGAGAATGGGGAGTGAGTTGAAAGGCTTCTGTTTCTGTTCTTGGTCGCCCAAAAACCTGAAGAATGCTAAATGTCATTGGCCCTAAATTGAGACTCATTCTGTCTTGGTGTGACATAGGTTTTTAATTTTTAATTTTTTAATATGATGATGTATTTACACTAAATAGTAAGGAATATATTACATGAGTGAAACTTAGACTTTTACTTTGCAAGTAAAATAGAAAAAAGTAAGTCGGACCGTAATATTAAGTGGTTATTGCGGCATCATTAATGACCTGATCTAGAAGTAATTATTTAATATCCTTTTTTGTTTTTGTCAAATAAGTTAATACCCATTTCAAGACAAAAAAGAAAAAGAAACTATACCAATTTACCAAAAAAGAAAAAGAAAATATACCTTGTAAATGGCAACAAGCAAGTAAAAAGATGGGCAAGATAATGAATAGGGTCACAGTTGAAGAGAGAGGATTCTCTTGATTGCACAAGGATGATACCTACCTAGAAAAAGAGAGTGAATCAGAATACAAATAGTCTGGCAAAAGTAGGAAAAAATTAAAAAAAAAAAAATAATAATAATAATAATAAATACAAATTAATATAAAAATCCCAAATAGGACCAAAACTTACTATAAAAGACCCTCTTTTTTCTCTCTCTGCCTCACAGTCCCTTCATATATTCTCTCTCCCTCACCACTCTCTTACTCCCCTACCACTGTCCTGCCTTCTGCTTCATTTTGCCAAGAGGCAGAACTGGCGCTAGTTTGGCACAGATCTTAGAGAGAGAAAGTGAGGTCAGAGAGAGAGAAGGAAAGCTCATATTTCGTTCTGTGCTTTCCACTTCTGAGTGAAGAGAGAGGGAGAGAGAGAGAAAGAGAGAGCCAATCTGTACTGTTGTGCATATTAAAGGATTTCCCTTTCTCGGTTTTCCTTGAATTAAAGGATTTTCCAGCCCATTGAATTGATTCATTTTCCTCCGTATAACACCTTGAGCCACATTCACATTGCCCACATTTCATCTACCAAAAGCAAGAGAGAGAAAGCAGAGGAGAGAGATCTGAAGAACAACCAGTTTGTTCATTGGTATCTCAATCTCTTTCTTATCTAGAGAGAGAGAGAGAGAGAAAGAGAGGAGAGAGAGGGGTGGGTACAATGGCTGAGACCACAACCCAAGTTCTGATACCAGAAACGTTTCAGGGGACGACATATGACATTGCAGGGCAACTTGGGCTGATTTGGGAGCTAATCAAAGCGCCATTGATAGTTCCTCTGCTCACAGTTGGGGTCTATGTCTCATTGGCCATGTCTCTGATGCTCTTCTTTGAAAGGGTTTACATGGGAGTGGTCATCGTTCTGGTCAAGCTCTTCTGGAAGAAACCAGAAGAACGCTACAAATACGAGCCCATTCAGGACGACCTTGAAGTGGGAAGCTCCAATTTCCCTGTTGTTCTCATCCAAATCCCTATGTTCAATGAAAGAGAGGTATATAAAGTTATAAACACACACATATGTATATATATGTATAGATATGATTGTTTTTGCCATTTTTATTTTCTGGGTTTGTGAGAAAATCAAACAAAAAGCCTTAAAGTACGGTGCTTTTTGTGTATGCTCAATCTCACGATTGTGTTTTGTGTTTGGGGTCAGGTCTACAAGGTCTCCATCGGAGCTGCATGTGGACTTTCATGGCCGTCGGACCGTCTCGTGATCCAAGTCCTTGATGATTCAACTGACCCTACAATCAAGGTATAAAGAATCTCATCCTTTCGATGGGTCCTTTTCCTTTTAGTCCATTAGCAGAGCTCCAAGGATCTCAATTTCTGACATGGGGTTGTTCCAATGCGCAATGTCCAAGTGGGGTTTCAACAAAAATGGCAAATAAATTAATAAAAATTAATCTGAAATCGTTGCAGCAAATGGTGGAGCTGGAATGCCAGAGGTGGGCAAGCAAGGGCATAAACATAAGGTACCAAATCAGAGAAACCAGGGGAGGCTACAAGGCAGGTGCCCTAAAGGAAGGACTCAAACGCAGCTACGTCAAACACTGCGAGTACGTTGCCATCTTCGACGCCGATTTCCGCCCCGAGCCCGACTACCTCCGCCGAGCCATCCCCTTCTTGGTCCACAACCCTGACATTGCCTTGGTTCAAGCTCGATGGAGATTCGGTAATTAGCTTCTGAATTTTAATTCCCATACCTGATTTTTTATTATTATTAAATTGTTAATTATATGATATTATTTGGTTTTGTTTACGCTTTAATTGCGCTAAGTATTTTTTTCCGGAGAGTGTCGGTGGTCTTTTAATATGCTGAGAGAGAGAAAACCGTCGATCACGGGGTCGGGCCCACTTAGCAGCCCTTATTGGTCATCTCTGATTTCGACACCTGTTTGTCTGCTTGCCTACATCAAGGGTATAGATTGGAACCCACATGAGGAATCAGATGATTAGTGTGATTATTTATTTAATTTGTCAGTTTTAGTGCCATTAATCAGTGTCTCTCTCTTGCAGATTACGTTTCAATTGCCCTAATTTAAAGCCAAATATATGTTATTATATCAGATTGTTAATCGAGTCAGTGAATTGCACACTACAGAGTCCATCCGTGATTTAGATATTAGCGTTTTGGTTGTGATTCAGAAGCTCTAATAGCACAACATTGTAACATGTCATTTTACGAGATAACGATTTAACCTTGATTGTTTCAAATGACGTGAGAGTGTCCTTAACATAGGACATATGAGTCCTTGTCCTCCCCTAAGTCACATAGTCAGTGTCACCTTCACGATGTGAACCGGCACGATCATTTGCTGGAAATGCGGGGTTGTGACATTATAAGTTGGCGTAGGTAAACCCGGAATGTACGGCTCAAACTATTCAGCGAGATGCCGGAACCGGATCAATTTCCGGAATGTAAATGGGTCAATTTCGTCATTTACTTTCCCAAGGGTGACCCTTATCTGCTAGGGCACTGTCCACGTGGTGTTCTATTGTTTGTCCTGCTCATGCTACCGTGGTGGACCTCATTCCTTGAGAGAAATTTTTTTTATGTCTCGGAAACATGGTACAGTACATCAAGTGTTGTAATATATATATTTGAATGTTTAGAAAAGAAACTTCCATATAATCACATTTAGTACTTTGCGTCGTGTTTTCGACACACTAAAAAAATTATTTATTCCCTACTTTACCGACACTTGGATTGTCGTGCTCTTGCTAGCATGGCCGACCCTGAATTGTGTCACGTGACCACGAGACCAACTCCCTACTTTTCCTATTACTGACGAGGTCCACATGTTATTATTTCATTGACATTATTTTTTATCATTAATTTCATTGACATTATTTTAGTTATTTTACATGTACACTTCTTTTTGTCAGCTATGTTACACCTACTTGCTCCAATAAGCGAGTTAGGCTAATCGAAAAGGATAATGTGTTTGTATCTATTTCTTCGTAATTTAGAGTAGTTTAAAATATCGTTGTGCTCGTGCTAAATTCGGGTATGTGGTTTGGTCTTGCAGTGAATTCGGACGAGTGCTTGTTGACAAGAATGCAGGAGATGTCGTTGGATTACCATTTCACAGTTGAGCAAGAAGTTGGGTCAGCAACACATGCTTTCTTTGGCTTCAATGGTATACTTCCTATATATTTTTATTTTATCAAAAACCATTTCTTCTATTTTTTATTTTATTTTCAGTAATATATCTCTTTCTTTATTGTTGCTTGTTAATTAAAAACACAGATGGTTGGTATGTGAGAAAAGTAGAAAATTGATCCGAGTCTGCAGTGGAGGGAGAAATGTAATGCTGCCATCATCTTCATCATAATTAGATAATAATTATCATGATCATCATTAATTTACGATTTAATAGGTTTTGGAATAAAAAAATTTGGAATCACACCGTTGCAAAAGTTGACTTTTAGAACAGAACCGAACCGTCTTTCATAAATAGTCAACTGAGAATCTATGGAGGTTGCAATTTCATTGTCAAGTTACTAATAAGCCACAGTAATTACTAATTACTTCTTCTTCAAGTAACTTTCTAATGCATTTATTTATTTTTAGATTTGTAGTCTTGAAGTTGACATACGTATACATTGCAGGGACTGCTGGTGTATGGAGAATTGCTGCTATCAATGAGGCAGGCGGGTGGAAAGACCGAACGACGGTGGAGGATATGGATCTTGCTGTCCGTGCCAGTCTCAGAGGCTGGAAATTCTTGTATCTCGGTGACCTACAGGTATCTGTTAACCGAATGTGTATACTACATTGTACGAATTATTTGGTTCGTGATTAGCACTTAAATTTCATGACTGTCCAATTACATGACACGAACACAATTTCTGATTATCGTCTTTGTTTCAGGTGAAAAGTGAACTTCCTAGTACTTTCAACGCCTTCCGTTTCCAGCAGCACCGATGGTCTTGTGGTCCTGCTAATCTGTTTAGGAAAATGGCGATGGAAATTATCAGAACTAAGGTGAGTTCAGTTTAGTTGCACTATTCACATGTTCTTCTAGTGCAGTTTCTTCTTCTTCCTTCTTATTCATGGCTTCTAATTGTGTTTATTGTATGTACTGCTGCAGAAAGTTACAGTGTGGAAGAAATTTTACACCATATACAGTTTCTTCTTTGTCCGGAAGATCATTGCTCACATGGTGACCTTCTTCTTTTACTGTGTTGTACTTCCTCTGACCATTTTGGTTCCTGAAGTTTATGTTCCAATCTGGGGGGCAGTATATATTCCTTCCATCATCACCATTCTGAACTCCGTTGGAACTCCAAGGTCTTGTAGACTCTCCCCTTCATTTCTTGATCAATTGTCTTTCGTTACGTGTTCTTCTATAGGATTAAAGTACTTAATATTATTCTTGAACATTACAGGTCAATTCACCTTCTGTTTTACTGGATTCTTTTTGAGAACGTGATGTCTTTGCACCGGACCAAGGCGACATTGATTGGCCTGCTAGAGACTGCAAGATCTAACGAGTGGGTTGTCACTGAAAAGCTCGGAGATGTTGTCAAGAACAAAGCAGCAGAGGCTGCCAAGAACAAAATAGCAGATGCTAACAAGACTAAACCAGCCAGCAAACTCTTCAAAAGGCCACGATTCAAGTTCGGAAACAGGTAAAATTTCGCTAACACTATATGTTCTTCCTACTGCAGACTTGCTGTTAATTCTTAATTGATTTTGACATGTGCAATGTGCATAGAAATTTGTAACTATTTGCATTGACACCACATTTTTAACTGGAAAACAGAGAACCCTGTCTTCTCTGCATAACTCTAATAATTGGCACAAAACCAATCACATGCTCCTTAAGTTTTAATTATTTTCCTACAAACCTAATCCCTCAGCCCCAAGTAAGAATAATTTTTTCGGTTTTACCCTTTTCGTTATTGTATATCAGAATCTTTGCATTAGTTAATCCAACCTCAAATGAGTTTATTAATGGTAAAATTAATATTATCCGTTGGTGACAAGAAAGCATCCCGAGATTGTTCGTCTACTCTTTATTTTTCACTACCATTCTCACCTAATATTCAATTTTTACAGGCTTCACCTATTGGAGCTGGGATTCGGGGTGTTTCTGTTCATCTGTGGATGCTATGACTTTGTGCACGGGAAGAACAACTACTTCATATACCTCTTCCTCCAAACCATTTCGTTCCTTATCTGCGGATTTGGCTACGTTGGAACCATCATCCCCAGCTCATAGTTAAATTCTATATAGATTTAATAGACACAGACCAGTGATTGTTTCTCATGCCATGCCAGCATCTTTCTCCTCTTCAACACAGATTTAAGTAAGTGCAGTTCATTAAAATTCATCGTGCTGGTGGAAAACAGAAAGGTTCTTACTGCGTCTTCCTCAACGAATTTCATGTCATCGTTCGAGTAAACATGGAATTTTTCAGAGGAAGAACAAATGGTGTTAGTAATTTAAATACATTATACAGAGTGAATTGTGAAGTAAGAGAGGCAGATGTCATTTTCTTTTTCAAGGACAAGGAGATAGTACTATTTTCTTTCAAATAGATTGCTTGTAATTGTGAAGTTTTGTTCTTCTTTCTTGGGTTTGCCTCTTATAGCCTGCCTTGGATTGTGCGGAATAAGCTCTTGGGTGGAGAAAAAACCAAATTAGTTGAACTTGTAATCATAATTTACTTATCATTGGATAATCATCATATATGAGTAGTGATTTTAGATCGTACCAAATCGATCCATCTCAATTATTACATAGAGTAAACATTTGCTTTTGTATCGGTGGGCGTCACACGCATCAGCAACTGGGAGTCGATCGTCTGCTTTTGTATCGGTGAGATAAATATAGCAAAGCCGTTATTCGGAAGAGTTTGGAAAGATTTCTACTATGCTCTACTATATGGCATTTCACTAGAACGAATGATTGGATGTACGATTAAATATTCAAGAACAATATAATTTAATGGCCAAAAATATCGGTGTACGCGTTTATTATGCGAGCATCTCAAGAAATGGCTAATGATCATCAAATTTCTTTAGGCCTACTGAAATTTGTGTGAACATTTTACAAGAACAAGACTTATATAATACGAGTATACTGTTATGGTCGCGTCCCATACTGTTGATTATTTACAAAACTCTGGTATTGCTAATAGTTATTAATTAATAGCCAGCATGCAGTGCAATGCAACAAAATTTGTAAAGTTTGAGGCATGCATGTTTCCTGTCTGACTCGGAGTCGGGAGATTTGTCGTTGTAAAGACCCCAATGGCATATAGAAGGGAATTTTAATGAAAAGCTCATGGTACTGTTCACTTTAACGAAAAACCACATTTTTACACTAAAAAATCAATCATGGTACTATTCACTTTACCCTTTATTTTGTCCTTATCGTTAAAACTCAAAATTTTCAAGCCCTTTTCATTAGTTTACTAAAAGCAGCATCCAAGAAAATTGATGAAATTCGTTGACCAAGCACCCTCACAACTACGCTTGGCAAACGGGTCATGGTTTTTGTATTTGTGTCGTTTTTATGTCATATTCGTTATCTTAACGGGTCGTATCTTGTCAAACTCGTTATCTTAACAAGTTGTTGGGGGGGAACTTTTAGGTCGAGGTGGACTTGGGCTTTGAGAACGTCCTCTTGTCTCCCTTGGTTCGGATTCGTACCAAGTCCCGGAATATCTCGAAAGAGTTGGCTTGTCTTAGGAAATACCCCGGTGATATCAACAACTCGAAGATAGCATGATTGATCAAGATAAAGACTTGCTCAAGTGAAGTGTGGTGTGAAAGCTACAAGATTACTAGTTTAACATGAGAGAGAAGGGGTTTGCATTGTTATATGGCATTCTTGGCTAGATGATTTAGGCTTTCCTAAGGTAGTAACAAGGCTTCTAATGGTTAGGATCTTAAATGGAAGACTGTGGGAATTCCTAAGGTAGCATGGATGATCATTCTTGAGTCTTGAAGTATGTTTCTGGGCTAAATGGAATTCTCTAAGCTTGTTTCCTAGGTGGCTCTCTCTTCCTGCGTTCATTTCTATCTCATTTTGTAAATGAAGGGTTCTCCTCTAGGCTTTAAGGGAATCTCCATTTGTGGCTTGGTCTTCCCCTTCCTTTCTCTTTAACCCTCATATTATTTTCCTTTTGGTGTAAGGTAGTTGTACTGTTATTTTCATTTTGGTGTAAGGTAGTTGTACTGTTGAGACCTGCATTCTGCTTCTTCATGAGGTGCAACTTTCCCAGGCTAGCCTTCCGCAGACGCTACTTCCGGTAGCGCGTTGGTTATCTGTGCAAGTTGGGAAGGGAAAGTCAGCATTAAATACTTGACTTGCTGGGTTAGCATGCATTTAATGCAGGAATCTAGTTTAGTTCTAACTAAGAAGGTTGCCTTGCTAGGGAAAGAGGTAAACTAAGCTAGTTCTCTCTCAATGTTTGCCTGCTTGAAATGCAAAGGGTATGGACTTGGATCCTTGGGCCCTCAAGCAATCCAAAGTTTTCCATAACTCTGATTCCGCTTAAGCCCAATAACTTTTCGTAACAATCCACACCACAATTCACTTGACAAGCTTTGAATATGTGACTTGGGCTTAACATGAATAGTGACTAGCATGAGGAAGCTTGGCGTGATGAATAGGCATGAGTATGGCATGATTTATTTAGATATCCGGCTTAATTATTGTGGCGTAGCATGTTTGTAAATATATTGCTCATCGATCCCGCACCTTGGCATGTGTTTGGGCTTGAATGAAAGCTTTGCATGCCAATTGGGCCTTGAGACTTGGTTGGATTGGTGTGTGACATTTTTGGGCCCCAACACAGATAAACCAATAACGATTTGATTAGTTAACATCACTTGTTTAGTTAACGGGTCATAGTTATTGTTGTTGTTGTTAGTCTTGTTGCTGTTATGGCTCTGCACCAACAAGTGAAAGTATTTGGACGTGAGGGGCATCAGTGAAACTCTTGTCCTCGCGTAATTCTGGCACTACCTCGTCCTTAGTCATCAGGTTTAGTCGCTGCTTGCAGGTGATTAGGCCCAACTCAAAGGAAGTGGCATATAGGAATACCAGCAATTTATCAACAAGATGAGCATTGGGGCTCTTCGATCTGTTCGTTTTCTTTTTAGAACATTTGTGCTAACGAATTTCTTTGCGACGCTTTTAGAACGTTTCATTTTCTTCTTCTCCAGCCTTCGGGTTTCTAGGACTTTCACCAGATATTTCCCATATTTAGCATCCACTTCTCTCTAAGACAGAATTTCGATTGGATGATTGGTGCATAAATCAAGTATGGCATCCCGCCCATGTTCCCTTGTTCTTTCTAGAGCTATGAGCTATTTTCAATTCTAGTGTTCGAAAGGAATAATTTTGAAAGCCGTACCAATTAACTAAGAGCTGCACTGGCCGATAATTATGACGTTGTTGCTGCAGCTGAGGCCGGTGGATGGAATATTTCGAATTCTGAGTCAAGACATATATTTTTCCCAATTTTCATCTACAATCAGGACATTTTTGTACTAGTCTTTGTCGTGGCGTGGCAACTCGGTTATATAGGCGGGCCATCTAACACTGGGTCTTGATTGAAAAAAGTAATAGGGATCAGAGCTCTTGCGGATGGTAAATTCCTAGATACCCAGTTCCGCCTCATACTAGTCGTTTAGAAGCTCGAAGCAGGTGAGGATGTGAAATGACATGGGAGTTAAGTTGCAGAGGAGCAACATCGTAGCAGTTCAACACTTGTTTCAAGAAGGGAGAGAGCGAAAACTTCAAACCCAGGTCCAAGTACTAGGGGTGGATTCTAATGCATGGATGCTTAGGATTGGAAGGTTTCGGCAAAGGATTTTGGACATCATGGCGACCTTCTCATTTGACAGTGCAGCAATGCAGAAGATGCTAACGGAGTCTAACAAAAACTTTCGCTTCTTCCTCACTTCATACCTTCATCATTTGAGGCTCGAACTGAGAATCGTAGTTAGCGGCAGGAGCTGGAAGTTCGTTTGAAGGTGCAGCCATTGGTTTGGGTGAAAGTATTCGAAGAAATTGAGCAAAGAGATGTGGACATGGTGGAAATTTCAGACTTGATTTGCAGAAGGAAAGTTCAAGACCTTTTCGAAAGAGTTTGGCGGTTTTTGTAAAGGCTGAATAAAAGATCCGATGATGTTTAAAAAGAATATTTCGGAGTCAGCTAGTCGTTGAATGCGGATCGTCATCAACGAATCCGACGACTGAATTTTCCTAGAGAAAGCGGCAATTGCGAAAATTCTCATCGTTGTGAAGTTGAAGGCACAGTTCACAAGGTAGGGCGCTTGGATACAGAATGTCTCGATGTCTAAATGTTTGCAAGAAATGAAGCTAGGATGCCACACGTCTGAAGGAAGAAAACAATACATAGTTTAACTTACTCTGAAAGACATGGTCCTTGGGTAACTACCCTATCTTCATGGGGAATAAGTGATTTCAAATGCCTAGTTAGGGGAAATTGTGAGACCAATGATTTTTCCGGGGTCGGAATAAGGTGGACCAGAATATGTGTACCTCAGAAGTTTGATCATGGACCCAATAACCTCCATTACAAAGCTGAATAAATGGATCAGTAATGCTAGCATCATCTTGTTTTGGCATCAACGGGCGAAGCCCATCGACTTTGTTGAGATAGACCATGCTTGTTCCGTAAGTTTCGAGAACCTAATCCAGCAAGGAATCAACAAGTTTCTCATAACCTTGGAGTCCTTAAACTCTAAGGATTGGCGTGCCACAAGTAATCGCACTCTTTTAAGAGGATGCAATATCTACTACTTCCTAGATATCTTTTGAGATTCTCTCGGTTTAATAAGGATTTTACTATCCTAAAAGGTCATCTCCTTGACTGATATAAATACACATTTGTAGGGTTCATCTCTGGTAACGCAATCTCTGCATACTTATTATTTTGCCCATTGCTTGAATCTTAATATTGCTTACTAATTTGATCGTCAGAGAGCCTTTGACTAACATACTGCACCCCCCAGAGGCCCAGCCCGGTCTTTAGCTTTCTTATGGCTGTTTGTTCTGTTACAAGTTAACGAGTTTAGGCATTTCCATTACTCACAGTGATGTGCAAATTTAATTTCAACACTTGTGACAAGTGGGGAACACTTGGGACAAGTGGGGAAGGGCACTCGTGCCTTGTCTCAATCATAAATTTATACCCAATGATGATACTCATCATCTTCTCAGTGTTCACCTTTACTGCCTTGTTGTGTTTAAGTAATTAACTGATCAAAAGATAAGTTTAATTTTGGAGAAAAAAGGTTAAAATAATAAAGTAGCTAGCCACGGTCTAGGGATTACTTGTTCTTCAAGGGTCATTATCCGTCTTAAACTTTTTCTTTGCTTGCATCAATGAGTGTCTCGGAGGACCTGCAGGCAGTATAATAACCTCGCCCTAATGCAGGTGCTGTAACAATAATAATAGTTTAGATAAAGTTAATATTAAAGAGAGATTAAAGCTGTTTATTAGAGAAGCAATTTTTTTAATTAACTTGAAAAGTTATGAATAATTGTCTAATTAGGTAAATTAGTTTTTTGTAACTTTGAAAGCAGGGCAAGTTGCTTCGATAGGTCTGTCAGCAAGAGATAATATTAATATGGCAGAAATACAACGGGCTGATTAATTGGATGAACAACCATCTTTCATCAAACTTTTGATCAACTGAGAGAGTCACCATACTTATAATTAACAACATGGAGTTGCTGAGCAACAAGCCTAAATACATAATTTTTATTCGGTGGTGCTATCCATTTTCATCTCCCACGCATCTTTCTCAATTTTCAGTTGTCGAATCGAATGAATTTAACAAGATCAAGGTACAAAAATTAACAAAGGGTACGTGGATAACACTACCAGTAAAAAAGTTGATAATGTTGACACTTTTTAATAGGTTCTACATACAATAGTAAGATTCATTTTTATTAAAGAGTATGTCTAGAAGTGTGTTAGTTTTTGTATGGTCAAGTAGAATTATCGATTTTTTTTTCTAACAAACAATAAGACTTTTACAAAAATATTTTTACAACGAGATAGAGCACACACACAACAGAGATGCGGAATCATATTAGAGCCAAACATAACTAAGTACTCAACATAAAAGATATTTCATTTACATGTGTGATTTGAACTTTAGACTTTCTCAAACAAAGTAAAAATAACTACCACTAAGCCAAATGCTATTTTATTTTTCTTACAAGCAATATTTTACACTAAAAGCAGAAGAAAGAGTTTTATCTAAGATGCAGCGGGTTGAAGAGAAAAACGCCAACCACCAAAACAATCCACTACTAAGTCAAATTCTATAAAACAACTGTGTGTAATGGTTTAAGCGTTACATTTAATTATTGATGAGGATATCATATAAGAAAGGGCAAACAGATTAATTGATTTTTTCTTGGGTAGGGGGCAATCAAAGAGGAGCATATCCTCCCGTTTTTGCTTTCCACTGTACTAAATTAATATAAATAACACCAATTTGGATTTGGATTGCCGTCTGCCCTAATTATCTTTCTGTCAGTCCAAGACATAGTGAGACTAATTAATCAATTATTTTTATGTTTTCTATTAATATTTGATTAAAGTACTTCAAATTAATCATTTATTTTTGTGTTTTCTATTAATATTTGATTAAAGTACTTTAAATTAATGTAGGGAAGTTGAAAAGACAACTAATGTATGTACACTGATGCAAGTATCTACTAGAACATGTGCAACTTTATAAAAATAGGGATGTGATATCCACACACTCATTTTTACTTCTCTCACACATTTTTAGTTTTCGGTCATTGGATTTGATGAATTGAAGAAGATCAATCGACAAAAATTAACAAGGGGTGTATGAGAAGTAAAAATGAGTGTATGAATAGCACACCCCTAAAAATATGCTATCTTAAGAAAATCAATTATTTAATTTTGTGGTCATAAAGCTATGTGATATGATTTTGTGGTCATAAAGCTATGTGATATGTTGGAGTTAACCACAAAATTGCCGACACTTCAAAACATGCTTTCACCTCGTATGCATCATTTTACTCTCCCAAGCACTACCATTTTAAGGAGAAATTCATGGAACTTGTTTTTAGTCTTTGTAGTGTTATAGTTTAATAAACGATTGTTATGTGTTTAAAAAGTCACTTATTATTAATTATTAAAAAAAAAACAAAGGATACATAGTAAACTAGTTACATGAGAGAATCTCTCCATTTTGAGATACAACATACTGATGCAGAAAAACTTCTAATTACATTTTAGGTTTTTTTTTTTTCATATCACAAATTGCATTACTATGCGTCGCTCACACATGCATAAATCACTAATAACCGTTTGATTGGTGTAATGTGAGTTTTATGCTTAGACTAATCCATGACTTACCTCGCATTATAACTTAAGCAATGTGTATTATTTGCCAAATTTGATCTAAATTAAGAAAAGCTTTCATCAAGGAAGTCTAGATTTATGGGGTTCAACCTTTTGTTAAACAAAAAATGAAAAAGAAAAAGAGAACCAAAGGTATATATCCAATGACCAAGGTGAAGAAAGTATGCACATATATACACATACATATATGTATTAATGTAAAACAAAGCTTGGGTTAATAAGTTTTGTAGGAACCACAAATACGTGGACAATAATGTGAGAAACACACAATGTGGGATTGCTGACAAGATTAGTTGGCAAAATAGGACAATGCAATGCCTTTAGATGCAATCCTGCCTGCTAAGAGCAAGTGCCAAGTGGAGTGGGTACTCCTTCTCCAATTGAACATGGCCAGCTAACACCTACAATATTAGCAAATGGAATGCTTCTTCGCGTAGAACAACTGTTTGAAGAATGTTACAATCAGTCGTCCACATATGAAACGTGCTATCGTTAATTTTCTACGTAGACGATTGTTTATGCATTATAAGTTTCAAATACATGAACAGTCTGAAATCGTCCACGTATATCTCTGTGCCAGTGACCATAGCGCACTCAAATTGGTTAGAAACTATCTCAAGAGTTGGTCCTCACAGTCCCACTACCACACTGATGCCATGCGCTGGCTTCTCGTGGGCTAATTGGTTTTTGGTTTGAGTATTGTCGTGTATTGACCATTGCCTCAATCATGAACTGAAGCATCAATTCTTGTATTGGCGTATCTGCCTTTGGAAATACATTAGGCCCATTTCTTCTGCGACGATGGGGCAACACCCATTTAATAATATTCCACATGTTTCTCACTCTTTCTTTGTCTCTCACCTCCCATCATTGTTGAACAGAAGCATAAAAAGTTCTGCTCTAAACTACTTTCGAAAAGGTTAAAAACGTTTTTATGATAATATTTCACAAAAAATTATATGTTTTTTTGTTCAGAGGAACACCTAACAGGTGATTCAACATGTTTCTAGTTAAAACATTTCTATTAAAATCGCTTATGAGCGGAAAACTTTCTACATAAACAATCCAACACAAGCCCTATTTAAACTTATTTAATATTTTACATATTGTAGAGCTGTCACATAAATAGAGTAGTTTAGTTGTGCATGTGACTTGTTTTTCTGGTTGGACCAAACCCCTTTCTTGTAAGCTGTAACATAGAAATTAAGCAGATCTAATCTAAGTAGTTAGTATAATGTATATAAATATACATACATATATATAGATACACACACACATACATAGGTTGACACACGCCACTGAGAATAAGCGTGTAACATGTTGAGTCTGAAATCTGAATCTATGGGATGTTGATGATGATGATGTTGGAGTATACGGCAAACAAAAGGAAGAAATATTAAAGAGCCACATCGATCCGCAGTAGTTAAAATAGAAATTATAAGAGAGTGATTAACGGGTGAACATGTGTAAGCATCACAATATGTGTATGTATATATTACATATAACACAACATATCCCCTGGAATTAATGTAGAAATGGATGGCCAAAAGTCCAAATTTCCTGCTGGAATTAACATGTTTTGCACGCAATTCTAACCATTCCCTTACCCTTTTGTTTAATTGGTTGCTTGCATTTATTTTCTAGGGAAGAAAGAAATTGATGAAATGGTTGGTACTATTTTTACAATTTAAGCACTAATGGAGTATTTTGTAACTGATATTTGCAATCACTGAGTTAAACTTAAGACATCTCACTTATAAGTGAAGAACCTTCAAATTGGACACAATTGGTTTTGTTTATTACTCAACATATCTTAAATATAGTTATCTATCTAATTCAAGGGCTTGTTTAGAAGTTCTTTTAAAATAACTGAAAGCGCTTTTGGTGAAAATGTTTTTGAAACAAATCCTTAGTAAAAATCTAAGTTGATCCTGAAAAAGCATTTGAATTGTTTCCTGCAAGAAGCACATATCTAGTGCTTCTTCCACAGTACTTTTAGAACTCAAAATGAATTTCACCAAAAACGTTTTCAGTCATTTTAAAAGCATGTCCAATCGAGCTTAAATTCTGGACACCAAATGGCAGAGTACTGGATGGGAGTGAGTTGACAAAACACAACTTACTCACCCCTAAAGGTTTTGCTAACTAATTACTCCCTATACCCAACCCCAACCCTTTATCTGCCCATCAAAAACCCAACTAAGTTAGTCACAAAACCCAACCCGTTCATAAAAACACGCAAACACTTAAAATTAAAGTAACCCAACTGTTACATTGTACTTTGTAAATGATCAGTTACCACGATACAAATTTGTTAACTTTCTTTTAGAACTGGTAAAAGTGTTATGGTGTACACAAACCGTTAATACGATATGAATTCGCTAGAAAATTTGCTATTTCGGCTCGGATTATTAGTGGTTGGACCCATTAATCACTGTTTGAACCAATAAGAGTAAGAACATTTTAGTAATTCTTAGACATCTAAATTGGACCATAGTTTAACATATTTTACATTGTAGTAAGGGGACATTTTAGTATTTTCGAGTCGTGCATTTCTTGCATTGGATATGTTGTCGAGATGTATTGATGACAGTTAAAAAGGAGTTTCTTACAAAAACAGAACTTTTTAAGTGTGTGAAGATAAGAAAGTTGTGGATTGCCTTGGTAGATAAAGTTTTTCTTTTCATTTCATTGTGTCCTAAGTTCAAATTCTATCCGCTTTCCTTGGGCGTTCTTAGTAGTTTTAGGTGAGTGATACCTACATATAGAAATCAGACTACTTAAGTTTGATTCTTAGCACTATTGTTACACAAGTCCCGAACCTTCCAAAAGTGAGGGGTATGTGTCGTTTCTTGACACTCTCTTTATTTGTTATGCCAACCTAAAGCTTTTTAAGTCCGCCATCAAATCCCAAAATTCAACCCTGGACAGCTACCAAGCTAGAGTGAGTTTACTCTAATAAGATCTTTAATACGAGCTTAATATTGATTATCTTTAAATATGTTCATTTATTTATGGAACTTTAACGAAAAATTCCTGGTACTGTTTACTTTAACGAAAAACCATATTTGTACACTAAAAAGTCAATCATGGTACTATTCACTTTACCCTTTATTTTGTCTTTATCGTTAAAACTCAAAAATTTCAAACCATTTTCATTAGTTTTCCTTTTATTTATTTGGTCAGATTTTTTTAGTACAACCATAATAAACCATGGCACCGCGCAGTGAGAAAACTTAAAGAAGGTGAAATAAGCAGCAACATAATAAAAGAGAGTCCAATCCAGCCTATAATTGCATGGTCGAGCGACCCCATCATACTGTCGGTCGGCCCTCCTAATCCTCATCCTCGCACTCCGCCCGCTCGCTGTCAGTAATCATGTTATATGCAAAATGATGCGAGTCTTTATGACATGGCCCAGAGATCATTGTCTCTTTGCCCACCGACACCAACCAAGTATATATGCCATCTTCTGGGCATGCTCTAACTACTCAACCATCCTCCAAAGCGGTCTTCAACTTTCCTATATTTTGGACACTTTTTTTCCACCAACAGTACAAAATCACAAAGTGAATGACAAAATGTAGCACCATTTGATTAGAATTAGTACTTTGAACTCAACGAAAAAGTAATCAAGGTTAAATAAAAGGAAACGTGACAAATTATTAAGTGTATGATGAGCATGCACCATAGTTTATAGTGGTGAGTTAAAATACCCCCTCATTAAAAACATAATACATAAAGTGTGGGACCCAACTCATTTATGTTATACCTATCACTATCATAGTTTAATATATTGGTATCACATTCAAAATTTTCCGGCCCATTGTAAGGTGATTCCTCCATGCTCAAAATATTGGTATAACACACTTTTTTCCGGCCTACTGTAGAAGGCCTTAGTGTAATTTAGAATAGTAATATTGCTCCAAAAGAGTGGCAGCATGCATTGTGAGCTATACTGCTAAGAAGCTATTTGGTAATCATTTCATTTTCAGTTTTTGGTTTTCACTCTCACTTTTTGAAAAATGAAATCTTATCGGTAAGTTGGTAACTACTTTTCTTTTTTTGTAAAATGAAAACTAAAAACCAAAAAGTGAAAACTCAAGCCAAATTTTGAAAACTCAATAAAGTATTTTTCATTTTCTAAAAACTAAAAATTAGAATTAGTTACCAAACAAGATTTCAATTTCCCCAAAAGCTCATGTAATTCCTTATCGAGCTGGTCATAAATAGCTACTCCGGATATTACCCACCTGCCAAGAGAATTTATAAACAAATATAGTTTTCAAACTGAAAATGAAATTGTTATCAAACAACTCTAAATGAGCCTTAAACTCAATTGTATAATTTACCACCAAAACTAGAAGATCCAACCCAAACGAACCCTGACAGTACCCACAAAAGTAAAAGTATTAGGCCCAGTAGGCCCTGTAGTATCTGGTTTAGTTTTTGCTGTTTTGGGCCTTTGGACCCTCAAATGTATCAAAAAGAAAGAAAATTAAGAAACAATATGCCAGCAAAAGAAATGAACGAAAGCAAAATATTTGAGAGAGCTTGTGAAAGAAATAAGACAAGATCACATACATTTAGGACAAGAAAAAGTTTAGTCACAAAATCAATGTGGATTTTTACATTCGAATTCTACATCTCCTACTAAAGGGCCCAAATTTATAAGAGTCTCGTTCTCCTCGACCTCATTGTCTAAGATAATTGTGGTCACCCACCGTTTGATCTTAGTCCAACGGTTAAGAAAAAAGTACAACAACAAAAGTTAAACCACTAATTACTATTAGATTACAATCGAACGGTGACCATTTTCTTGGACCATGGGGTCTTAAGAGAACGGAACTGAAGTTTATAAACCACACAAGATGTTAGACATAAGAAAAACATTATAAGCAAAGCAACGTTTTCCGAATACTTGAAACGAAATGATATCCTAAAACATATTGAATGGAGACAGTACAAATGGATATGCAATTTTTCTTTAAACGACATAAATTAAATAATCACAAGGAGATCCAAGTTAAGAATTGACATAAATTAAATAATCACAAGGAGATCCAAGTTAAGAATTTTAATACTTGGCTTTCAGAATGTAAGATTACAAATTTTATGATTTTGACTGAGTTCTTGTGACGACCCGTCTCTAATTTTCTGTGTAATTTCTCTCCGAATGTGTAAATTGACGTTTATGTCCTTGTTGGCAAAGTGACGTGGACGTGTTTATTCGCTCTTAATTTATTTTTCTTGCTATTGTAATTAAATAGTACTCATTATTACGAACGCGTGAGCGCGAGTTAGGCTCGAATCGGAGTTGTGACGAAAAAGTTATGATACTTTAAAGTGAGTTAAAAACGGGTAGTTTTATTCACGGGTGCAGGAGCACTGTTTTGGATAGATTCCGTCTGATTACCTTTGTACATACCCTATCCATTTTCTTCTTTAAAAATATGTCTCGTGTGCCCTCACATTCACTCCTTTTTCCCTAAAACCCTCACTACCAATCAGAACATCTCCTCACACCTCTCCTCAATCAGAAGTTGTCAATCTCTCTCTCTTATCTTCCCTCTCTCCTCACCATCAAAATTTACAGATCGAACCTACAAACTACACCATCGTACTCCTCACAACACTAGGAACTCAGCCGTACTCTCAGATCACTTTTTGACCGAGTCTTGGACGTCCAACTCGTAAGGTCCGACTCAGTGAGCTTTGGTTCGACGAGCTAAAGGCCAAGTCAAGGAGTTTTGAAGGTTGTGGAAGCTTCTAAGTGACTCCCCGAGGTCCCTAGACTAAGTTTGGAGTGGAGTTGACACGAGCATGTACGAGTTCTAAGAGTCAAGTTTTTGGCAAAACCTTTCGAGCCATTTTCAAGCCACTTCTGTCCACTTTTTGGACTTCCAAAAGGTATAGACTTGTTCTACTCCTTAAGAGCTTCATTTCCATATAAATTTCATCAAAAATGGTTGAAAAATGAAGAAGTTATAAAGCTTTGAAATTTTCCCTAGAAACCGGCCATTTTTTCCAATTTTCGACTAACCAAACGGTGGCAGCGGAGGCGGACGGTGAGGCTCACCGGAGAAGACAAGGAAAGTTGATGGAATATTTTGACGGCGTCAGGTAACGCCGTTACTATTTAACAGAATATTCCGTTAGTTCTGACGGAATATTCCTAACGTTCGTTAGGGTTCCATCAGCTTCTGCCGTGCATGTGCTTACGCGTGGCTGCGCATGTGGCCATGGGTTAGACGACGTGTGAGGGCGCTTCCTGCCTCATGCCGGTGAGTAGTTGACACTTGTGGATCCATGACTTCGAGTAGAACATTTTCGCATATTCAAACCTTTCATTTGAGCAAATTATGGAGAGTATTTCCTAGTTTTTTTGTATATGTGTTAGTTAAGTAATTATTATTAGTTGTTTCACATATAGGGGAGACTTACCCTAAGGATGCACGTGGACAAGCGAGACTAGGGGGCTACAATCCTTCGACATACCAGTGAGTGGGCATTTTGTTTTCTTATATATATTTATAAACTTTATAGTTTCTACAAATGCTTTTAAATTGATTTTTGCATTTTATGCCATGATTTACTTAATTTTTAAAATGTTGTTACGCGGTTGAGATTTATATATTGTCATGGCATATTCATATACATTTTACCTGCTCATAACTATTGCACTGTTATGAGATGCTAAAATAATCCTACAGGATACGCATATAAGTTATTATATTGTTGCAATCATAGAATCATTATGGCATGCATGTATTCATGTAGTGCTCATCATTGCTACACCCCGGTGTTTGTGCTCCCGCCCCGGGCCAGGGCCAGTCCTTCACGTGTATGTTCACCTCTCGCACCGCATGCTCGCCTTGGATCCAAGTAGGTACTAGCCTATCGTATAGGTAGAATAGGTGACTCTAACTCGTAAGTGACCGCGCATAGCGTTAGCTTCACGTGATCATAGCACTATAGCGTATATTATTACACCTAGCCTGTCGTACAGGTCACATTAGGCGACTCCGACTCGTGTGTAGCATAGATTGATGAGCATAGGTGTAGTCGTACTTGTCACATTAGGTAACTCTGACTTGCATGCTAGTATAGATTATTGAGCACATGATTATATTCATATTGCCGTTGAGATATTCTGCTGTGGCATATTTCTAGATTTATTGTTGGCATGCATTTGATTTCATACTTATACGTAGTATGATTTTCGGGAAACTATACTTGTTTTACAACGAGGGGTTAGTATGTTCAGAAAACAAATGGATTTTATAAACCTTTATTTTTGTGCCCACTCACCCTTTTGTTTTTCGCCCCTCCAGGTCCTAGTTAGCTGATTATCTCTGTGGCATACGAGAAATAGCTGGTGATTCTGACATACTCCATTTAAAAGTAGGAACTGATTTCCGATCGTGTACTAAACACTTAATTAGTTTCAATTGCACTACTGTTGATATCTATGCTCTAAATATTTGTATTCTATGGGTTCTACCCACTACTGTGCACTCACTTTATTAGTTTAATCAAGTTCTAGTTTTGGTTTTAATTTTTCCACATTTTTCTTACATCACTTGCACTTTTGGTTACGTCACCTTCGGGTGACGGCCAGCACGCCTCGACTCCAATCGGGGTGTGTCAGTTGTTCCAATCTAATGTACCGGTAGAATTTAAAGTTATGCAAGGATGCTATCAGTTGCAACCACTCTTTCGTTTTGGGTTCGGTATTAGACTAATTGCAATTCTCTCATCTGTCAATTTTTCACAGTAACGGCACCAAGGATGCAAAGTTGTTCAGCAAATCCAATATCATTAGAAATGAACAAAAAGTTAACTCACTTATCCCCCCAAGAAAAATAGAAAATTGGTTCAAGAGATGGACTATAACTAGTAACCGACAAGCGGAGTAAGCCTTGCTATTCAAGCTACGACGTCATCCTAAATAACCTAAACCTCGATACATCCTCACCTGGAGAATGAGCTCCCTTGGAGTTGTTCAGTGCTCTACTCTCAGAGCTCTACAGAAAATAAAAAGACATGAAAGGAGTGATCGGTGACAACCAGAAGAACAGTTGTTCTGATGAGACTGTAGTGTTGGTAGAAACCAAAATGCTGCGTGAGGCACGTTTTAATATGAATGACGGAGGGATCTACACTTATATTTGTTTAGCTACTCAGACCCGCTCAAAACTTAGCTGCTTCAAGACTAATGCATCTGCTAAAATTATATTTTGCAAATCACTATCTAACTATGTATTCAACTGTACTCATCGGCCAAGAATTTTCAACAAGTCAATTCCATGAGAAACTACCTTTCGCACTGTCTATACTTGGACGGTATTGTCTACATACAAGTGCTCCTTCAGAATTTCTCGTAGGTACTCTAGCTGCTCAAAACCACCTTGAAGTTCTTCCCACTACAAGAAACAGAAAATAATTATGTTAAAAACATCTGGAAACCACTCATACCCGATAAACATGTAGGTAGTTTTTACTACTGATCAGCCAGATTTTATTTTTTAGGTATTACTCTGTGCGTGTGTTGTGATAATTCATGGATGTGAGATGTGGGAACTCACCTCTTGATGAGCCACTGACACTACTTTCCAACCAGCAGCAGTTATGTAGCGGCGTTTCAACATAGTATGTCCCAAGGGAACCCCTGCACGAAGCATAATGAGATCAGTTGAATACTAACTAGGACATTAAGAGTAGTCAATGGCTCAAATGAAAACAAGCGCAAAGAAGAAGCTGTAAGATTATGTGAAGGATACTCACAAGCATTTCTTGAGAAATGCGTTGGGCCATCAATCTCCATAGCAACCTTCTTATCAATCACGACGGCATCTAGAGTGTACCCGTCCACCACATATTCTTTGACCCAATCAAGACCAGTGCTGACAAGAAGACGAGCGACCTCCTTTTGAAATGATGATGTCGTTTTCTGATTAAATCTCTTAGTTTTACCAGCCCGAGCAATTTTCTCCTCAAGATCTTCCCGTAGAGATAAATGAAGGTGCCGGTACTCAAGCTTCAAGCACTGGTTCACTAGATGAACCTGAGACGCAAACATGATATCTTCCCTATACTGCTCTGAAATCCTTTGCTCTTCAAATTGGCTCAGGGTTCTCCACACATGGGAAAAGAAAGTCCGATCCATTTGTCCAAAAACAGCATAAGACCATGCTATACTCCCAAGCTGATCCCTACGGAAACTGAGCACGGGAGCGCTTACATCGCTGCCATCAAAGTCAAGATCTTCTATGTTGTCCACACTCTTTTCTCTGTAAAATTCTGATTTTTCTTTGCTTGAGAAGCATAAAAATTGGCTGGACTCTTTGAAAACAATATCTAAGGAGTCCAGCAAACGTTCAGCAGACTCTGATAACGAAGCAAAAGCCCACAACACCTGAGCAAGCTCTTGCTCGTGGAAAGTGTGAATTATATCTGATGCCTGTTTTGATAATTCAGAAAAGAGATCAGGAGCGGAGTGCTTCATTGAAGCAAAAGCACCGGCAACATTAGCCACATTCTGTGAATTAAACTCCTCGACCTTGGTTAAGGCCACCTCCGCAACTCTATCCATTTCTGACAAGTAAAGTAGATCACCGCCGATCTTAGACAACGCCCACGAGATATTAGAGATACCTTGAGCTGAACACTCTGGCAAGGCTGTCATTGCTATTCCCACAAGCATAGACATCTCTCTTTGACGAGCAAAAGCCAACCTACGTGTCTCTGTCATTGCAACTTGCTCCATGTTCTTAGCAATCCGATGAAGAGCAGTGGCAATGTTTAAAGGAGAGAGAGGTGAGGGACTCAAGCCCTTCCCAACAGCCATGATTGTCTCCGCAGTAACCTCCAACACTTCTTCCGCAGTCTGTGCCTCAATAATTGCTCTATTCAAGTTGATTTCTTTCTTGCGATCTGATGGCCCCGAGAATTGGGAAAGCCTCTGAACAAACTTTTCCCTAGTTTTCTCCTTCTTCTCTTCAAACATCCCACCCCCCAGCACACTCACAGTTCTTCTTAAATGACTAGCACTGTCCAGACTATTCATGTCCGGCATATCAAAGTCTTCCTCCGAATCAACATCTAAATCTTCTTCAATTTCCTTGATTTTCTTTCCCATTTTCTCTACTTTCCCCACCTTCTTCTTGTTCTTCTTCTCTTTCTTCTTTACAGTAATCATATCCTCCATTGCCTCAGACCATCCCTTCGCCTCGATCACCTTCAGCGCAGTCTTTCTCGCCCTCACACACCAATCCATTCCCTCACTTTCAACCAACTTAGCATTTTGCTCCTTTTTCCTCTTCCTAGGGGCCTGGAAACCCAAAGGGTCAAGCTCCCCAAGAAACTCCAACTCCCAATCCAAATTCCCATCTCCTTTCTCTTCTTGTTCACCGCTATCATCGCCACCATCAACACTCCTAGAACTAACAGCAGTATTATCTCTTCCTACACTTAAACAATATCTTCTCGAAAAACCCACCTCGAGCTTTCGAGCTAAGACCCCAGTTTTCGTTAATGGAAGCTTATGAACAATATCGGGTTTAAAAATGAAGGGTTTGAAGAAAATTTGATTGGGGAAAGTGGTAAGAAATCCTTGCATACTTATCTAACAAACTTGAAAAATGGATTAACAAAATTCTAAGCAACTGTATATTTAGGACAGAAATCGCAAACTAACAGGACATACCCAACACACGATATCCACTGATTCTAAAGGGAATGCTGCTGTGGTGGCGCCTCTGGAATTTCTGGTTTATTTGGCTAAGGAACTGGCTTGGGTTTTAGGAGGGTTGGGAATTCAAGAAGATTGGAAGAAAAATGGAAGATGAGGAATCGAAGGGTTGGAGTTTGACTGAAGATTAGAGTATAAAAGAAGAAATTTCGAAGAACTGAGAGAGAGTTCGGCAGTTGAATTTCAGGGAAGGAAGGAAAGGATAATGTCGAAGAGTGAAAAAGATGATGCATTGGGGAGAGTGGAGACCACACCCTCAAAACGAGAGCAACTTACATAGATACTACACCACCACGTTATCAACATGCTTTACCAGAAGCTGAGAAATTGACGCATCGTAGGAGGAGGCTATCATCCACTAAATTCAAAGGCTTGTTCATTTTCTGCTAATCAAGTACGCTTAAAATAAAAGAGGATATTTGAAACGTCCACAAAGCATGAAAACATTCCCCATGATGCATAAACTCATCTATGTTTATATTTTCACTTCGATATATATATATATATATTGTTTATGTTCATATATTTGTCAATATATATAATTATTTCATGCATCACACAATTAAATTGTTATGTAGAATTTGTGAGTCAAATTATCTAAAATAAATTCGAAGCAAATATGGGTTTCCTAAACCCTAGAGGAATTTGAAAAAAAAAAGGGATTGGCACCATCACTATGGAAGCAGCCACCAGGCCTCGGCCTGGCACTCACCTCGGTAGGGCCTGAAGCCCCATGCCCATCCTGCTGCATTGGCTCGCAACCATGACACCAACCTTTTTTTAGGCTGGGCTCCCATACGAACCCACATGCCAGCCCACGGGCTGGGTTTTGTTGTCCTGTGCACCCCCTCCCTTCGGCCCATACTGAAACCCAGCTGCGGCTGGGGTTTCTCCTCACCTCTTGTGGCCTGCAGCGCACACTCGAGGCTCTTTTTTGGGCCATGCCTTTTTACTCAAGGCACCTAACCCGAGCCCAAATTATTTTTGGGGCTATATTTTCGATCCAATAATATTATTTTAATATTATTTAGCTTCTACAATTGACCCCGTCTGGCCCGATTTGTTGAATTAATTAAAAGTGACATACAGTCCATTAATCTAATAATGAATCCAAATTTATTGACATGAATATCACTTTTGGACATTAACGATTCAATAATTTATTTTTATACTTTGAACCGTCACATACTTTCATAGTAACGAAGCTCTCACACTTGAGTTCCTGAAGAACCTTAAATCCACTATATTCAAATTAGTATATTGCATCCTGTGTTTCTTGAAGGAACCTCTCATTATGAACTAATTGTTCATAAAACTAAATTGAACATGTAGTTTCAAATTTAATGCCTTTGAAACCCGAAGTTTTCATTCAAAACATACCACATGAAACCTATAGTTTTCATGCATAAATTAAACCAATACATGTCTATAGAACTTGTATGTTCTATGATATATGTCTATGACTTACCATATGACTACTCACGTTTTTCCCCTCTGTTTTAGGGACATGTCGAACTTAAACAAGCTCGATTTCTCCGCTCTAGAAGTCTTTGGAAGAAACTATCTGAAGTGGGTTCAAGACGTGAAGCTTCATCTAACTGCAAAGGGCATTAGAGCCACTATCGAGGCACCTATTGCCGACAAACCTGTTGACGAAGCTCAGAAGGCTACTGCAATGATCTTTATTCGAAGACACATCCATGATGCACTGCAGACTGAGTATCTCACTGAAGAGGACCCACGCACCCTCTGGCTTGCTCTGGCTGACCGTTTCGATCACCAGAAAGATATATACTTGTCTGAAGAAAGACACGACTAGCAACATCTTCGCTTCCAGGATTTTAAGACCGTGAATGAATACAACTTTGAAGTTTGTAGAATCCGTTCATTGTTGAAATTCTACAAAGTGGAACTCACTGAATCAAATCTCTTGGAGAATACCTATTCGACATTCCATGCCACCAATATTGTCCTGCAGCAATAATATAGGGCACATAAATTCACGATGTTTTCGGATTTGATCTCTGTTTTACTTCTTGCTGAAAAGCAGAACCAGCTTTTGATGAAGAATCATCAAGCTCGACCCACTGGCTCGAACACCGCGCCTGAAGCGTATGCGATCTATTCTAGCAGCCATAAACGACAAAAGAATCGTTGTGGCTGTGGCAATGGGTGGCAAACCCAACCACATGACCACGGTCAACAGAGTGCCGCACCTAAGGGAAGAAATGTGACCCAGCAGCGTCCATCACTCGCTTCTAAGGCTCCAAACTTCAAGAACGAGGGCAAAACTCTAGTTCAGCCCGCTTCTACTGAACTGGACATGTGTTATTGCTGTGGATCAAGGGATCATTGGTAACGCGTATGCCGAGCTTCCCCTGAGGCTATTGCCAAGTATCATTCCCGTCGTGAGTCTAACTTTGCACATGTGGATCATCCGGAAGATGCAACTACATCAATTGAGATATCGGATTTTCAGGAGGCGTCAGCGCCTATGGATGATTAAATTAGACATGTTTTTAGGGTGTTTACCCCTAGTGGCCGGCCCTACCCCCCCTATTTTCTAGGTTTATGGTTTAATTTTGAACAATTTTTCTAAGTATTTGGAATAATTTGTTTGGTTTTGGTTTGTTTTGAATTAGGGATTGTTATTTGAATGGATATTATTCTCTCGAATTGCTTAATTGAATGAATGGACTTATATTTATGCATGTGACCAATTCAATCAATTTATTTCTAGTTATGTCTAGTGGGGAAGTTAGTTGTCTGGCAGATAGTGCAACCACACACACCATCTTGCGTGAATGACACTATTTTACTAACTTAATACCCAAGAAAACTCATTTGACAACTTTCTCAGGCTTATCCAACCTGATTGAAGGATAGGAAAAGACACGTATCATATTGTCTAATGGTACAATCTTGACCATTAAGGAGACACTCTATTCTCCACGTTCCGGAAGAACGTTGCTAAGTTTTAGAGATATTCGAGATAATTAATATCTTATTGAAACCACTAAAGATAATGGTTCTGAATTTCTTGGTATCACTTCATACGAATATGGCCAGAAGTATATTCACGAGAAGTTGGAATGTCTGCTGAGTGGGTTGTACATCACAACCATTCGCAGCATAGAAGCCCACAGTGTGACCGGCCCTATGCCTAAGTTCCAGGACACTTTGTTGCTTTGGCATGACCGTTTGGGACATCCTGGATGTGACATGATGCGTCGTATCCTCAAATCTTCACACGGGCATAAGTTACATCCCTATGTTGGACTTCCGCCATGCAAAGCGTGTTCTTTAGGGAAGTTGAATACTCAACCCTCATATACAAAGATTATTCACGACCCCACTAAGTTTCTTCAGAGGATTCAAAGGGACATTTGTGGACCTATTCAACTAACATGCGGACCATTTAGATAATTTATGGTGTTGGTTGATGCATCGACAAGATGGTCACATGTTTACTTATTGTCCACACGCAACGCCGCGTTTGCTAAACTCCTAGCTCAAATCATGAAGCTAAGGGCTCACCACCCTAATTATCCGATTAAGTTGATTCTACTGGATAACGTTGGAAAGTTTACGTCATGGACTTTTGACACTTATTGCATGTCAGTAGGGATTGATGTGGAACATCTTGTACCCCATGTTCACACCCAAAATGGCCTGGCAGAAGCTTTCATAAAGCGTCTTCAATTGATAGCTCAGACTTTGGTTATGAGAACCAAACTACCGGTATCTGCCTAGGGCTATGCAATATTGCACGCAGCTATGTTGGTCTACCTGAGGCCCACCGCTACTCAACCACATTCACCGTTATAGTTGGTCACTAGATACGAGCCTGACGTCTCGCATTTACAGGTGTTTGGGTGCACCATTTATGTGCCAATAGCGTCACCGCTACATACCAAAATGGGCCCTCAGAGAAAAATGGGAATTTATGTCGGTTATGATTCGCCATCAATTGTTCGCTATTTAGAACCCTTGACAAGAGATTTTTTTACCCCACGTTTTGCGGATTGTCACTTTGATAAGACAGTCTTCCCGTCGTTAGGGGGAGATAAACATGTTAATGTTCCCGTAGAACGCCGCGATTGTCGTGGTATGCTCCCACTATGTCTCATTTAGATCCTCGCACTGCCCAGTCTGAAATTGAGGTGTGACGAATTATAGATCTTCAGAGCATTGCTCAAAGCATGCCAGATGCTTTTAATGATCTAACAAAGGTGACAAGATCACATATAACCGCTGCAAACACACCTGCAAGGATAGAGGTACCATGTGTACGTCAACAACCCGTTTGGGAAGGCCAGACCGTCCCCGAAGGTAGGGAGGCCGTACCCTCCACACAGTAAGGTATATTGGCGACTAGCCAATCATCTGCTCCGACCCTGAAGCGTGGCAGACCCCTTGGTTCAAAGGATTCACAACCCCATAATAGGAAAATGGCACAAACTACTAGTTTGAATCCGACCATCGCTCACTCATCCGTTCCAACGCATGAGGTTATTCTAGATTATGGTGATACTTCAGATGAAACATGTCGGCCTTCTGAGAATCGCGATATTTCGGTCAATTACGCAGTATTAGATGAGGTTTGGAATAAGAATGAGATGATCGTCGACGATATATTCGCGTACTCAGTAGCTTCTGACATCATGCTTAGCGATGATATTGAATCACGTTCCGTCGATGAATGCCGACGTAGAACCAATTGGTCAAACTAGGAATAAGCAATCCAGGTCGAACTCGATTCGCTTACGAAACGTAAGGTGTTTGAAACTATCATTCCTATACCACCACGCGTGAAGCCTGTTGGCTACAAGTAGGTTTTCGTAAGGAAGCATAATGAGAATAATGAAATAGAGTAATACAAAGCACGTCTCGTAGCGCAAGGCTTCTCTCAGTGCCCTGAGATTGATTATGAGGTGACGTATTCTCCATAATGGATGTTATAACGTTCCGCTACCTAATCAGTTTGGTAGTTTTGAAAAACTGAATATGTAGCTTATGGACGTGGTAACCACGTATCTCTATCGGGATCTAGATACGGAAATTTACATGAAAGTTCCAGAATGACTTCCATTGACTGGTTCAAATAGTTCTAGACCACGAAACACTATCTCAATTAGGTTGAGGATGTCACTCTACGGATTGAAACAATCCGAGCGGATGTGGTATAATCGTCTGAGTGAATATTTGACAAGTCAAGGTTATGTGAACAACGAATTATACCCATGCGTGTTCATAAAGAAGTCACATTTCGGATTTGCAATCGTTGCAGTTTATGTCGATGACATGAACCTCATTAGAACTCCTGCAGAGCTTGAGGAAATTGTTGGACACTTGAAATCGGAATTTGAGATGAAGGATCTTAGGAAAACTCGATACTGTCTCGGCTTGGAGATTAAGCATTGTTCGCATGGAATCCTAGTACATCAATCGAACTACACCCAAAAGGTGTTGCGTCATTTTAATGAGGATAAAGTGAGGCATTCAAGTACACCCATGGTCGTTCGGACTCTAGATGCTAAACGAGATCCCTTCCATCCAAAGGAGGATGAGGAAGAGATTTTGGAACCCAAAGTTCCTTACCTAAGTGCAATTGGGGCTTTATTGTACTTGGCTCAGTGTACTAGACCTGACATCTCTTTCGCTGTGAATATTTTGGCAAGATACAGCAATGCGCCCACACGCAGGCACTAGAATGGTGTTAAAGACATTTTCCGCTACCTCAAAGGTACAATAGATGCTAGATATCTGTCTGACCCACATAGAGCACGTTCTCAAACGAGCTATGTCTTTACCATTAGAGACACCGTTATATCTTGGAGGTCTACCAAGCAAACACTAGTTGCGACTTCGTCTAACCATGCTGAGATTCTCGCCCTGCATGAAGCATCGCATGAGTGCTTTTGGCTGAGAGAAGTTATGGGATATATTCGAAGTACTAGTGGTCTTACATCAGTCGTTGACCTTCCTATGACGATCTTTGAAGACAATGTGGCATGTATCGAGCAGTTGAAGAAGGGATACATCAAGGGAGACAACATCAAGCACATAGCGCTAAAGTTCTTTTACTCACACCAGCAGCAGCAGCATCAGAACATTGAAGTCAAGCAAATTCGTTCCCAAGACAACCTGGCCTATCTCTTCACCAAGTCATTGCCCAAGTCTACTTTTCAAAAACTCGTCAAAGGAATCGGTATGCATAAATTATCTGAGTTGAATCGCTTGTAGTTCTCTTGTTTAGAAGTTATGTCTAACTCAGGGGGAGTTTCTAGAAGCATACTCACATGATCTTAATGTACTCTTTTTCCTACGATTAGGAGCATTTTTTTCCCACTAGGTTTTTGCTACCTAACGAGGTTTTAATGAGGCACCCATCCTGGGATGATCATACTCCATTGAGTTCACTACTTTCGTCCTATTTGACGTTTGTTTAAAGACATTATGCATACTTCTCACTTTTCTCCTTAGTCTATGGGTTTTCCCCATGCCTTGGGTTTTACCATAGCGAAGTTTTGTGAGTTTTACTACAAATGCATACCTCACTTAAATTTGAGACTCGTGATCACCCGTTATGCCGATGACTTCATCAATTATGCTACCTTATCTGTTAAAGATCTGATGCGATGGTTTGTTGAGTATTTACACACTCAAGGGGGAGTGTTGCAATCATATTTAGAATAGGAATGTGATTGTGTAAATCCTAGTAGATATGGGAATGTATCTTATATTCCTATTAGGAGTAGATTACCTATTAAATGTTGTAATCCCAAAGGGAAAGGTTTTTACCTATCCTACTACTATAAATAAAGGCACAATGGGGTGAATCAAACACACATCACAATTAAATCACTCTCTCTTCTCCCTCAATATTGCCGGCCCCCTCTCTCTCTAACCTTAGATCATTCAATCAAATAAGCCTACAATATGTTGCAGTCATATTTAGATTAGGAATGTGATTGTGTAAATCCTAGTAGATATGGGAATGTATCTTATATTCCTATTACCTATTAAATGTTATAATACTAAAGGGAAAGGTTTTTACCCATCATACTACTATAAATAAAGGCACAATGGGGTGAATCAAACACACCTCACAATTAAATCACTCTCTCTTCTCCCTCAATATCCCCCCCTCTCTCTCTAAATCTTAGATCGTTCAATCAAATAGGCCTACAACACGTTATCAGCACACTCTTACCAGAAGCTGAGGAATTGACGCATCGTAGGAAGAGTCTGTCATCCACCAAATTCAAAGGCTTATTCGTTTTCTGCTAATCAAGTACGCTTAAAATAAAAGAAGATATTTGAAATGCCCAAGAAGCATGAAAACATTCCCCATGATGCATGAACTCCTTTATGTTTATATTTTCCTTTCGATATATATATTGTCTATGTTCATATATTTGTCAATATATATATTTGTTTCATGCATCGCACAATTAAATTGTTATGTGGAATTTGTGAGTCAAATTATATAAAACAAATTAGAAGTAAATATCGGTTTCCTAAACCCTAGAGGATTGTGAATCGGACCAAATGTGATAGTGAATTCGTTTTATATAAATCATTCTTCTTACAAAATATTTTTGAAATGATTAAACAATAACACATAGTTTTCAAAGCATATACTGCTTTGAAAAGCATTACCAAGCGTTTCTTCACGAAGTACTCTTAATTTTTTTTTTAAAGTAATGTGTTTATAATAAAAGCACGTTTAGCATAAGCGATTATAAATCATAGATTCATTGTTTGAAACCCAAACTCACCCAACTCATTTTTTCTCTATTGCACTCATGGTCCTATGAAAGTGTAAGTTTGCAAGACCCAAAATTTTGTTGTTGTAATCAGTGGCGGATCAAAAGAGAAGTCCTCTTAGATTTCAACACTCTATTGAAGTCGAGAAACATAGAGAAAAAGTCGTTGGAGGACTCTATAATCATCTAATATGGGACCTGAGAATGTCCATAAATTGTTCGATAAAATGTCTCTTACACAGAATTCGGTATGCTTGACAAGTGATGTTGAACATGCCTCATTCAAATGTGAAACATAAGTTCTAGTTTTTTTTTTTTCTTCACTTGCGCACTCGTCTACAAACAAAAATTAAAATCCCAAAAACTAAAATAGTTGGTATCTAGTCAAGGAAAGCAATACTCCTTTCACTAATATAAGCTAAGGTGCGCAATAATCAAAACCCTAGGCCTAATTAGGATCCAAAAAGTAACATATATTATAGAAAAATAAAATCGTTAATCAAAGCTATTAAAAGATGATTATTTGGATCCCAAAGGGAAGATGAATAGTTGAATAACATGATATATTTTTATAGAACTATGTTCATTCTATTTCACTAATTCATTTTTTTTTCTTACTAATGTTATTCATAACTAATCGCCACTATGTTACTTCTTAGTTTTTTTTTATAGTTAAAGATGAATTTTGTCGATGTACTAAATCGGGTAAACTTTGGAACAATGTAAAGTGTTAAGGTGTGACCTTTCGCAAGGTTGCACAGTTCACAAGTGTAGTTAAATATGTAAAGAGAGAGATAGGGAAGAAAACACAAGATATACATGGTTCGCTCTAAATTGGGCTACGTCCACGAGGATTGAGGAATTCTCATTATCAGTGTAGAGTTTCCATAGTACAAAGGTTCAAGCATAGTCATTATTAGTAAGTTCTAATAAGGGTTAAGGGGAATAATGTCATTAGGGATTAATTGTAGGAGAATGATCTCCTTCCATAGTTGAGGAGAGTCTTTGGCTTTTGTTTGCGGTCGATATGAGACTCTAGGAGCTTTATTCTAATGTTGTCGCATGTCGCGTTGTGATTGGCCTCCTGGTTGGAAAGAAACACTTGTGCTTAGGCAAGGCCTCAATACAAATCCTTTAGTGAGTATCTGAAGGTATAAAGTTGATAGGTGTTCGGTAGTTCTGGGATTGGTGAAGTATAGTACGAACAGTACTCTCCAAGTTCGTCTCAGTTAGAAACTTGCAAAATCCAAGTCACTAAATGATGACGAAACTTCTGAGTGCCAAAGTGGATTTAGCATATGGTGGGAGTTCCTCCGAGTCTTTGAGCGAGGAGAGTTGCCGAATGAGGTGTCCTAATTTTTTCGAGTCGCCGAAGGAACAATTGACTTCAAAAAATTTATCCCTCTTTCCTTGCTATAGTAATGGGGTTCAAATTTGCCTTTGGCGAGAATCGAACCTAAGACCTCTCACTTACAAGTGAAGATGAATACTATTAGACTTCCTTGCATATACTTTAGCCCAAGTATACACATATTTTTTTCTAGGCCAAATTTTTTTTGATGATCCCTATGGTGAGACACTACTTTAAATCAACTCGACCCTTGTGGCAAAAAAAAAAAAAAAAAAAAAAAAACTATTAATCATAATTCTGCGATGAAGTTCGTTATCAATTGTAGGCCAAATCGAAATTTATGTCAAAATGTCATTCTATTCTTTTTTTTCTTTTTTTTTGTAATTCTATTTTTTTATCAACCAAAATAGAAAAAAAAAGATTAGAAATCTCTCCCCAATCCCAGAATTAGATCCACTCCGGACCTTAGTGTCCGGAGCCTAGGGATCAATTCATCTGGGCCACACATATTCAATCCAACGGTCCCCATTAACTCATTTTCTTGGCCCACCACACAAAACCAACGACTATTATTTCTTTTACACAGCAATAAAAGGCCCAAATGATTTGATCCATAGGCTCCGGACACTAAGGTCCGGAGCGGATCCAATTCCCCCAATCCCCACCCTTATCATCCACCTCAGCCATCCCCGCCAACCATGTTATTCTAAAATCAAACTAAATTCAATGTTTGCATAATAGTTGATAATTCTAATCTAGATGCGGTGAGGTACTTTGTGATTTTTTGAATCTTGGTTTTGGACTCTTGCCCCTCTTAAAGTGGGGAAGTAGGATATGTCCGTTGACGGCTAGTCTGATAATATGAACCTTGTAATTTTCTTGTTTTTTATTTTATATTTTTTATTATAGTAGTTTTAAAAATAAACAAAAAATGCATGTCAATATGGCGCTTTATGATTGGCTAATGCAATCAATAGAATCTAAAATGACAATTTTGCCTCTACATATGACAAAAAATTGAGGTGAAATCCAATTTGAACTATGATTGATAACGAACTTTACCACATGTTTACGATTAATAGCTTTTTTCCCACAGGGGTCAATTTAAAAGTAGAATATCATCACAAGGATAATGAAATCAATTTGGCCTATTTTTTATTAAGCCCAACTCATTCTTGCTTCTTGTTGAGAAAGAAAAAAAAAAGCCAAATTTGGAGGACAACACTTCTTTTCTTTTTCCCTTTTTTTGCGCGTTTTTTTTTTGGTTGCCTTTTTTTTTTTCTGGCAGCTTGCATTTTTTCTTTTTGCTATTTGTTTGTTTTTTTAATTAAGAATAAAAAGTGTGGTTGAAGCTTTTGCAATCACAAAAATAGATTTTGCTTTGCACACTTGTGAACAAGAGTGTGCGAGGCTTTTTTGAGTTTAGTAGTAGGCAAATGTGTGCGAACTTTGTATTTGTAGCTTCCATCATTCATAGGTGTGTGAAGCTTCACACTTGTAGCTTCCCTCATGCATGGATGTGTGAAGCATTGCACTTATAGCTTCCCCCTTCATGGGTATGTGAAGCTCCATTCTTACATAGCTTGATTTCGTACCAAGGTGGTGGAAGTTAACATAGGACCACATAAGTTGAATGACTTCGCACACTCTTGAGCGAAAGTGTGTGAGGCTATGAGGCTATGATCTACATGTTGTAGTTGTTAAAGGTTCAGAGGAATATGATTTTGCTTGCACACTTATGAGCAAAAGTGTGCAAGGTTATCTGCATGTTTTAGTTGTATCATACATATTGAGGCTCTTATTGGCTTCCCCAAAATGCCAAAATTATGTAATTAATTAATAATTGACAATTAGTTAATTAATATTAACAATTAATTAATAATTTAATATAAAAAAATTCGCTTTTTTTTTTGGCATGAGGAACAAAAATTGTGGGTGAACGCACATAAATAGATTTTGCTTCACACACTCTTGAACAAAAGTGTGTGAGGCTAACCACATGTTGTAGCAATTGAAGGTTTGGAGAACCACATAATATGATTTCACTTCGCACATTGTGAGCATCAGTGTGGGAGGCAATTTTTTGTTGCGTTATTCTTAGGTTGTTGAAGGGTTGGAGAATCGGCACGATATGAGTTTCTTTCGGACACTAGTGTGCATCACCTACTGAAACTTCCCATTTGTTATCGTTGGTAAGTGAAGCTAAGATATAATACTTGTATGTTGTCAAGTGTGGCTATAAAGTTATCAAAGCTTGCAACTTCAGAGTTCTTGTAAACATTGGAGTGGTTGGGACTTCAGAGTCTATAAATGAGTTTGCAACTTCAGAGTTCTTGTAAATGTTGGAGTAGGAAATACATGAGGCTTTCAGAGGGTCTATAAATGAGTTTGCTTCGAACCATATCCATGGGAACCCAACAGGATCTCGATAGAAATGTCTGAGGTTTTTGAATAACCCAAAATTGGCTTCATTCAAACCATACCCTTGGGGGTCCAAATAATTTCTAGAACTATGACGTTTGACTTTCTAATATAGTTGAAGGGTATGTCTAACAATGCTTCATATTGCATGTTGCAAATTAAGCCACTAAAGAGTTTAAGCTTATTTGTTGCTTAAAGCTCTCTAGAAGTTATATAAATTGATTGATCTTCATTGGAAAAATCCACCAAAAGGAAAAAGAAGATCCTTACTTGCCATCAAAAGAAATCATTGACTTTGTAGCCTTGACTTTGCCTCTAAAAATGGCATCACCATGCAGGAGCCTCTTCAATCTAAACTATAAATCGTCACAACATTATGCAAATTGTGCCAACCTCTGTACCATTGTGAAATCGTGCCTCAGGTAGAGTAAACAGATAACCGGAATATGATTGGACAAGGATTTCAATCCCAAATCAAACTAATAAAATCTTGCAGCATAAGTAAATTAACACAAGGATTTTTGTACCCAATGGTACGAGGAAAAAACCAACCAGGAAAAACCTCTAGAAATCCACTAAGAATGGACTATTACAAGACTCAAGAAGATAAACTCTACACAATAATCTACCCAATACTTTTGTCTTGCCTTACTCGGTCCTTGCTTGAACTCTCTCGAATTGACGATCCTCACAAACAAGCATGTCAGCACACAGCTTCCAATATGGAATATGAAATATGAAGATGCAAACTAGAAATAAAAAGCTTCACAAAGTTGCTTTATCATTCTAATTTTTCATGAACTCACATTTTCTTCTCTCAATATAAATCTCTCAAATAAGTTTTTGCAGAAGTGAGTAACAAAGGTCTTCAAATTTTATTTTTTAATCACGAGAAATCACGTTCCAAAAAGAAAAGGAAAAAGTAGAATTGGTTTTAACGTGAAAAAAGAGGAAAACAATTCTCCTAATTGATTTTATTATGAATTTCATTCCTAATAAAACTTAATCACAAAAATATAGTTTTCTTACTATGATATGCAAATGCAAATTACTTTATAGACATAGTCAACCCTTGATCTGCTCAATTTGGATAAGTCTTGTGCCCCAAATTAATTTGCCTAAAAACAAGGCCTAAGTCTATGAAACGAGGACACAATTACAAGTCTAGGAAATTAGCCAATTCCTCAGTAAATTCACATTTACAATCTCACCCTTTGGCATTTCCTAGACAAAACCCCAACACAAGAAAAAAAGAAACCACCCAATCTCAACTTGATCAAGGATTCGACTCTGCACAACTAAATTAGATAGCATATAGTTGTTAGAGTATCACAACCACAAGTTCTCCCCCTCAATATAACCACTTAAGCAGAACCAAGGCTCCCGCTTAATCATAGCAGAGTAACCAATTAACGTAGGGTTTGCACCAATCTCTCCCTTTTTGGAAAGAAAAGTCAAAGATGTATGACCATCACCTGTATCCGGACAACTCTGCACACTGGCACAAGAATCATGAAAAGCGTTCATACCCATACAAACACATGCAGTAGATGAACCATAATAATCAATGTAAAAACATGCTGAACGGATAAACAGGGAAGCAAGAAACAAGCAAAACAGAGCTGTGGGGGGAACAAGGAAAGCGTCACAACAAGTGATTTGGTGTGATACAAGCATAGCATTGCAGACATACTCAACATGGATGTTCATAAACCACAAATAATAAAGAGATTAAAAACCAAAAACATGGAACATGAGTTGAGGTTGCCAAGTTAGAGAGCAAAATGCTTAGATTCAATTAAGAAGATGAAAAAATGTGTAGTGTGAGTCAGCACAACGGAGTATACACCTATGAAGAATAATGTGTTTTCGACTAATGAGAGCCCACGATGTGTGATCATGTAGCCTTGCTTCCTAGAATAGTTGACCTGCATAAATTTAAGTTTTGAACAAGGGGACAGTGGACACCTTCTTTCAATGGTAGTTATACACTCCAACCCACTGGCTTTAAGTTCTCAACAAGTGTGAGAGGTGTAAAGATTTTCAATATGCCATGCAATAGGAATTACATGTAGCTTTTTCCACATCATGTCATCTCGAAAAATTCTGCCCCTCAATTTTTTTTGTTTTTTTTATAAGTACACACACACACACAGTTGGTCCAAGTGTCATAAGAAGCATGGCCTAACGAAGACAATGTATGTCTCATTATGTCTCAGCTGAATTCTGCATAAGAGCATACACCAAGAATATTTACAGAGTGTAAGAAGAATTTTTATGGTTTGTCAATCTAAGCACTCAGCAAAAAGACCATTTTAACCACTAATCTCAAAGGTTCAATCTCAATATTATTCACAGTTGTAAAACACGTTGGAAGGAGATATGTCAATCTAAGATCAAGAAAACACGAAGCAATTTCAAGAGAGTTTAGCTCATTTCCTAACAAGCCGTGAAGAACACCAATCAAAACAAAAGCAAAATATATAGAAAATGTTTTTTTTTAAATGAAAATAAAAATAAAATGCAAGTTTTACACAATGAGATGCAATTGAGACAGTAGCCTAGCTGTTCAAGAGATAGTACAAATGCCAATGGACTTTCGTAGGTGTTCGAATCTAGTAGTATCCAAGGGTTTTGTAAAAATATTAGCAAGTTGATTGTCGCTATTCACATAATCAAGTCGAAAAACCCCTCTTCAACCAACTCACGAATAAAATGATGGCGGATATCAATATGCTTGGTTCAGGAATGCTCAACAGGATTCTTAGAAATATTTATAGCACTTTGATTATCACAGAAAATGATCAACTTACCTTGAATCACACAACATTTTCTTCATCCATAGAACTTGTGTACAACAACTCCCAGCTGCGATGTACTCAGCTTCAGCTGTGGAAAGTGATACACAGTTTTGTTTCTTACTATGCCATGAAACCATATTGTTTCCAAGATAAAAACAGCTAACAGATGTGCTTTTTCGATCATCAATATTTCTAGCCCAGTTTGCATCCGAATAACCTGCAATTTCAATGTTGGAATCATATGAGTAATAAATTCCATATTTAAGAGTACCACTTACATATCTAATGATTCTTTTACCAGCTAGTGAGTGAGATTCTTTTGGACAAGACTGAAATCGTGCACAAACACCAACAGAAAACGATATATCAGGTCTACTAGTAGTTAAGTAGAGTAAACTCCCTATCATGCTCCTGTAAAGTGTCTGGTCAACATCTTTTCCAGTTAGATCTTTATGAAGCTTGGTGGTGGTGCTCATGGGATTTGTGACTGGCTTTGCACTTTCCATTCCAAACTTTGAAACCAAGTCCTTCACATACTTAGTTTGAGATAGAAACATCCCATCTTTTAATTGTTGTACCTGTAATCCAAGGAAGTAAGTTAGTTCACCACTTATACTCATTTCAAATTCATTTTGCATGACGTCAGTAAATTCAGAAACTAAGGCAAGTGAAGTTGAACCAAAAACAATATCATCCACATATATTTGTGCAACCATTAGATCATGATCAACCCTTTTGATAAACAAGGTTTTGTCAATTGTACCCCTGGTGTAACCTTTCAACAACAAATGAGAGGATAATCTCTCATACCAAGTTCGAGGAGCTTGTTTTAAGCCATACAAAGCCGATACACATGATCAGGATGAAAATGGTCTTTAAATCCTACAGGTTGTTCAACATACACTTCTTCCTTGAGCAAGCTATTTAGAAATGCACTTTTGACATCCATTTGATACAACTTAAACTTTAGATGACAAGCAATAGCCAGCAACAATCTAACGGATTCCAAGCGAGCAACTAGAGCAAATGTTTCATCGAAATCAATGTCTTCAACTTGAGTATATCCTTGAGCAACTAGTCTTGCCTTATTTCTCACAACATTTCCCTTCTCATCTGTCTTGTTTCTGAAGATCCATTTTGTACCAATAACATTGGTGTTAGTTGGTCTCGGAACAAGATACCAAACATCATTTCTGATGAATTGATTGAGCTCCTCTTGCATAGCTAAGATCCATTCATTGTCCACAACAGCCTCTTTGACATTTTTTGGTTCGAGATGAGATACATAGCATAAATGGCTTATCTCTTCTGTAAGTTAAACCTTTTAACTTCAGGTCATTCTTTGAGCATTGGGATCACCAATGATATTTGTAACCTGATGATCTCGTTGAACCTGTTTGACTCCTGGACATTGAACTTGTGAACTTGTATTGCTAGTCTCAACGGTTGTGGAAATGTCGTCTTGAATGCCAATGTCACTGTGATCAGTTGTAGAAGCTTCCTTCACGTTAGATAAACTTTGTGGCATTGTAATATCAACACACTCATCAAAAGGTTCATATGTCTTACAATCATCAATAACAACATTTATCGATTCCATGACAATTTTGGTTCGATGATTGTAAACTCTATAAGCCCTAGAATTTAAGGAGTAACCCAGAAAAGTACCGGTATCACTACGGGCATCAAACTCTCCCACCAAATCTCTATCCTTGTAGATGTAGCAAATGCTACCAAAAGAAGATGACTTACATTTTGTTTCTTGCCTTTCCAGAGCTCATATGGTGTGGTGTTTGTACTTGATCTGAGATACACTATATTTAAGGTATAACACGTTGTACTAATAGCTTCAGCCCATAAATGCTTGGCTAGATTTGCATCATTTAGCATGACTCTTCTCATCTCAATCAGTACTCTATTCTTACATTCAACAACACCATTTTGTTGTGGTGTTATTGGAGTAAAAAACTCATGAGCAATTCCATTAGTATTGCAAAAATCATGAAATGATGCATTTTCAAATTCAGTCCCATGATCTGTTTTAAGATGAACTACTTTATCATTTTTCTCATTTTGAATCTTAGAACAAATTTTAGAAAATGAATCAAATGCATTGGATTTAGCAGCAAGAAAGTTTACCCAAGCATACCTTGAAAAGTCATCAACTAAAACAAGAATGTATTTCTTACCACCAATGCTTTGAGTTGACTTTGGACCTACTAGATCCATATGCATAAGCTCACGAATTCTGGCGGTTCCAATGAACTTAGTTGCACTATGAGCTGTCTAGTTTGCTTCCCAATTTGACATCCTTCACACACTCCTTCAGGCTTTCCACTTAGTGATGGTAATTCATAAATGTAAGACTTCTTTGACAACTTGAGCAAATCTCGATAATTCACATGTCCTAATCTTTTGTGCCATAACTCCACTTGATCATCCACTGCCCTGAAACACAAATTCGAATTGTCAATGCTAGTGCAATAACAATTCTCTTTTGATCTTGGTGCCCGTATAACTTGTTTGCCACTTGGATCACTAACTATGCAATTTTTAGTGTTGAATTTAACTTCTCCAAACTCATCACATAACTGACTAATACTCAAGAGATTAGTAGTTAGTCCATCAACAAGTATAACATCATTTAAAGGATGTAAGCCAACAATCTTGATAGTACATTTACCTAAAATGCAAGCTTTCTTATCGTCACCAAAGGTTACAGAACCACTTACCTTCATATCGACGAAAGATTCAAACCAATTTTGTCACCTGTCATATGTCAAACAACCACTATCAAAGTACCATTTGTCTTTGAGACGTGCACTAAGAGCTGTAAATGAAACCATACAAACAACATTAGTCTCATATATGTTAGAAGTGATAGCTAAGGAACGTAGTAAGTTCTTCATTGTTCAAGATTGCATTAAAGCTGACAATCTCCTAACTTCTTATACTAACTCTGAAATTTGATTTTGAAGATTTTCTGCATTAAACTTGTTAAACATTTTAACTCTATTTTGACATTTTGGCCTAATATGACCTGTTTCACCACAACCATGACAAACTTGATTAAACCTTTTTGGCACAAAACTAGTCATAACATTATCATGTAAAACAGTTGTATTCATATTTTTAGAGGCAATATCAGAAGCAACAATGTTCAAGTTAATAATAGGTTTAACAAATTTAGTCACAGAATTAGTTGAAGATGAGGGTTTGAACCCTATACCTATTTTGTCACCATTTGGCTTACCAATTTCAATCATTCTGTCAAGTTTTTCAGCTCCTATGATCAATCTGTGCAGTTTTTCCTTAGCTCCCTTGAGCTGTTCCTTCAACAAGTCTCTTTCAGCAAGTAAGTTGTTGACTTGGGATCGAAGAGATGTTTCAGTCCTTTGCCATTCATCCTCATTTTTTCGCACTTTGATCTTGAGTCTATCATTTTGTTTCTTCACTTTGTCAAAGTTAAGATACAATTCATTGTACCTTTCTCTGGTTTCTTCAATATCTACGTCATCCTCATCTGAATCATCAGATTCATCATTGTTTTCAAGAGCAACAAAAGCAATCTCTTCCTCCTCAACCTCGGACATATCTAACTCACTGTCACTCCAAGAATTATAAGATGCTTTCAAGGCTTTCTTCTCCTCTTTTTGTTTGGAGATAGTATTTGCACACTCTTTGGCCTCATGTCCATACCATGAACATGCATAACACTTCCTTCCTTCAGACTTGGGAATGAATCTTTGAGACCCATCTTTTAACATCTTGTTTATAGAAGATTTTGTACCTAAACCACTTCCTTTAGAATTTTGCTTCTTCAGTAGCTTTTGAAAATGACGAGTGATTAAGGCAAGTTGCTTCGGATCAATCTCATTACAATCATCATCTTCTTCTTTTATAACTTTCAATGCTAAATTCTTGTTGGCTTTCTTTATAGGACGTAACTCTGACTCATAAGTTTGCAAGGCTCCACTAAGATCAGCAAGAGAAAGTATCTTTATATCTTGCATCTTCAATGGCAGTCTTCTTGGGATAAAGTCTGACAGGCAATGATCTCATAATCTTTTCTACTACTTCCGCTTCTGGTATAACTTTTCTCAAGCTTGCACAACTATTTACTATCCCAATAATTTTTTCATAGAATTCAACATAAGGTTCTTCCTCTCCCATTTCGAGTTTTTCAAACTGTGATATAAGTCTTTGCTGCTTCGACTTTCTAACCTTGTTATTCCCCTCATGAACAATCATAAGGTTATCTCATGCTTCCTTTGACATCTTGCAATTTCTGATATGTGCAAACTGTTCCGAAGATACAGCAGCAAATATGGTATGTATGCCCTTCTGATTATAAACACTCATAACCTTTTCTTCAGCAGTCCATTCTATCTTAGGCTTGGGAATTTGAAATTCACTAACCACAAAATCTTTCTCTTCTACACCATCTTTTGTCTCAATCTTCCGTTTCTCAATAATTCTCTCAGTCTTGGTAGGTGCAGCATATCCTTCCAAAACCATATCCCAAACATCATCTCCTTGTGCCCAGATATAGGCTTGCATCATACCTTTCCATTCTCCATAGTTTTCACCATTGAACTGAGGAGGATGCGAAAAATACCCATAATGCCGTTCCACCCTGAGTAACCCTTAGGATCTCTCTAAAATCTTAGAAACATGCTCTGGTGCCAATTGAAATTATGCCTCAGGTAGAGTAAACAGACAACCGAAATATGATTGGACAAGGATTTCAATCCCAAATCAAACTAATAAAATCTTGCAGCAGAAGTAAATTAACACAAGGATTTTTGTACCCAATGGTACGAGGAAAAAACCCAACCAGGAAAAACCTCTAGAAATCCACTAAGAATGGACTATTACAAGACTCAAGAAGATAAACTCTACACAAGAATCTACCCAATACTTTTGTCTTGCCTTACTCGGTCCTCACGAACAAGCATGCTAGCACACAGCTTCCATTGCACACAGCTTCCAATATGGAATATGAAATATGAAGATGCAAACTAGAAATAAAAAGCTTCACAAAGTTGCTTTATCATTCTAACTTTTCATGAACTCACCTTTTCTTCTCTCAATATAAATCTCTCAAATAAGTTTTTGCAGAAGTGAGTAACAAAGGTCTTCAAGCTTTGTTTTTTAATCACGAGAAATCACGTTCCAAAAAGAGTAGGAAAAGTAGAATTGGTTTTAACGTGAAAAAAGAGGAAAACAATTATGTTGATTGATTTTATTATGAATTTCATTCCTAATAAAACTTAATCACAAAAATATAGTTTTCCTAATATGATATGCAAATGCAAATTACCTTGTAGACATAGTCAACCCTTGATCTGCTCAATCTGGATAAGTCTTGTGCCGCAAATTAATTTGCCTAAAAACTAGGCCTAAGTCTATGAAACGAGGACACAATTACAAGTCTAGGAAATTAGCCAATTCCTAAGTAAATTCACATTTACACATTGCATTTGTTTCTCTTAACTGCCAACGACATGCAAAACTTCTAAATCTTCTACTTGGCTACTTAATCTCCTCCACCAAGTTCCCATCCACACCTTTATTGTCTTCATTCTACAAAATGCTCTCCACCTCATAAGCAAACATAAGTCCTTCTCTCGCGACAATACATTTGACAGCTCGAGGAGAAAGTAGCTCTGCTTTTCTTACAAACAAGTTGTTTTTCACCATTCATGCCATTGGTGGTTGCCAAGTAGCATGAGCAGCAACCCCATTTAGCCTATTCACCATCTGTAAATTTCTCTCATAGTTGTCCTGTATGCACAACAATCTCCCACCGATGACCAGTTTTATTTTCGAAAACTATACTATTTCTATCATTCCATCTAAACTTGACATTTGTGTTGTGTTTTTTGTGTATTCGTGACATATCTAATATCTTAACAGGTTGTGTCGTGTAACACCTGTTAAAGTAAACAAATAATATGACCCGACCCAAAATCGACCCGTTAATGTTATCAGGTAATATGACCCAACCTGTTACCATTTAAAGAAATTATATTTTAAATCAATAAATAATGAAAATGAAAAACATAATTTGACCCAAAAAAATGAAAAACATAATACTAAATTAGTATATGCATATCACATTGTCACATAAATATTACTTCAAAACATAAAAAAAATAAAAAATATTTGCCTTTCAAGTATTACATAACCCAAAGTAAAAGCCTACTGAAAAAACATTAGTACATTACTACAAAGTACCATGTCCAAGGATATGCAAAACAAAAGGAGTTGCGTTTCAAGGTTGATGATGGAATCACAAGCGTTTATATATACTTTCACATTTTTCAGACTTGTATATTAATGATTATGAATTTTATTTATTTTGAACTCCCTTAAAACACTATTCATGAGAGTTTGTATGGTTCTAAAAGTTCAAATAGCGATGTACCCATCCTCAAAGCGTAGAGGATACAATCACAAGCATTTGCCTATTTTTTCACATTTTTTGCACTTGTAAATTAATTATTATAATTTTTTAATGTGTTTGGTATTTTTAAATTACTTTATATTTTTACTTTTAATGTGTTTTATAATTTTTTTTTAATCTCCCTCTATGCCTATAGGGTGCGTTTGTTACACCGGACTATCTCGGACTGGATTAGCTTCAGGGACTAAGATGGAATGGCTTAGACTATATTAAGTTGGACTGACTTAGTGAAGCGTTTGGTGCAGTGTCGAACTAAAAAACAGAATAATTAACAAATCTTAATATTATATTATTTACTCTATATATATTAATATTATATTATTTAATTTATATTATTAGTATACTCCATTCTTTCTTTTTTCATAACAATTCTCCATTTTTCTATTCTCTCCCTCCCCATCTTTTTTCTCCGTCCAAAGCAACCCAGTCCCCAGATCATCCCAATCGCCATCCAAACCCAGAAATAGAATCTTGGCCTCCTTCTGCCACTACCCATAGAAGCAGTCCAGCAGAAACATGGCGGCGACTGATTCTTCTCCATGAGCAGATTGGTGGAGTTATCAGTGAAGGACCAAAATACCCACAACGAATCAAATTAGGAGAGATCGAATACAAAAGTTGTCTGGCGAAGTGTTGCAAGTCCGTTAGATCTGTGTTTAAAAATGGTTTTGGGAGAGCAAGATTGGGAGTCGATGAAGCCGAGGAACTAAGCAGAGAAGTGTTGCCTCTCGACAACGAGCTCGACAATAAAGCATCTCGAGGATGGAAGAATTTGAGGTCTTGTGATTATGGGTTCAGGGCGAGGGGGAAATAGTGGTGGCCGTCTGGTGGTGTAAGAGGGAGAACGGGGACGATGTGGTTGACGTCTCGTGAAACAAAGAGCAGAGAGGGGTCTTAGCTAGTCCCATGGTTTTCGGGGACTCTCGCTAAGAACCTCTAGCGATGTCCTTAGTCTAGGCTAATCCCAGCTAGTCTCATTAACATTAGTCCCGTGCAACAACAAACACAGGACTAGACTAATTGTTAGTTCAGTCCCACTTAGTGAAGGCAAATAAACGCCCCCATAGTGTACTACAAAAATAAATAAATAAACTTAAATTTTTTAAATTTATATATAATAATAATACAATAATACATATTTAATATACAATATATACACATACACTATGGCTATTATATTTTATAGTAAGTTTTTTTAGTAGTTTAAAAAATTAAAATCATCAAATTAACATTTTTTTAACTTGTTCAAATGGGTTATCCACATGTCACCATTGTGTAAATCTGTTAGGACCCGTTATTAACAGGTTCTTATCGTGTGACTCAATAACGACCCGATTAATTATCATGTCAATCCGAAACTCATTACTTTCGTGTCGTTTATGTATCGTGTTAACATGTCGTGTAAGAAATTGTCAGATCTAATTTCATCGTTTAGAGCAACTCCACCCATGGAGCCATCCCCCCTGACAATCCAACTTTGAATCCACCCTTTTGAACAGTAACTGCCTTTAATGAATAGTAACTGCCATAAATGAACAGTAATTGTCATTTGCATCTCCACCCTTGGAGCCCTCCCCCCTGGCAATAGGCAATAAAATATTAGTTTTTTTTGTTTGTTTAAATAATACAAAATAAAATTATTTGTAATTTCGGATAAGATTTTTTAAATCGTTCTCGTTGCGCCACGTGTCATTTTATAAAAAAAACAATTATTTAGCGATGGATTTCGATCAGATTTTTATCCAATGTCATCGTGCCACGTGTCGTTATCTTTTGAGAATCTTTGACGATAGATTTTGATCAGATTTTAACTCGTTCAAAATTGCGCCACGTGTCATTATCCGAAAATATAATTATTGGAGATCGATTTCGATAAAATTTTATCCAATACGATCGTGCCACGTGTCATTATCTTTTCAGAATCTTTGAGGATAGATTTCGTTCAGATTTTTAACGAATGATGGCATGCCACGTGGCCTTATCTACAATCCAATCCTTTCTGAATCGTCCATATAATCCACCATCCATCTTCACAAATCTCACACCAATTTTCTCAACATCTCTATCTCATTATTCATAGTTTCTGCTTCTTCTTCACCATCCATCATTACAATGTCTTCTTCTTCATCAAGGATGATGTGGGAAATCGATCAGCAAGAGGAAGAATTGTTTAACCAATCTGAAGGAATGTTCATAATGTCACGATCTCGTTGTGCAATTCTTTCTTCTCTAAGCAACTCCCTTTCTTGCCTAAGTAGCTCTATTTCCCTCTGTTCAGTTTCAAATGCTTGTTGAATAGCTGCAGCTTTTACCTCATCTCTAGCCTTATTAGCCTCATATTTCGCCAATTCCCGCGCCAACGTCAATTCACCTTGACGAGCAAGTTCTTGCATGTACTTTCCATAATCATTCTTGGAAGCACTCCCTTTCCTCTTTGAAGCTTTCTTATCTTGAGGCCTAATTGGATAACGGGTCGACCCCGACGCTTGTTCTGGAATGGGCGTTTCAGGCACTTCTTCTCCATCTTCTTCATCAACATGGGAGCCATGATCGGGTGTAGAGTGTGGAGGGGTGATGTGTACAAAGGTGCTGTGTAGAGGGATGCTACTCATGCATACTTCTGGACCAACAGGCACAACTTTGAATTTAGGACAATCTTTAACAATATTCCAACATTCCCACCGGGTGAATGATTTGTTTCTTGATTTGATTTTGGCAGCATACCATGCTTGTGCTTGAAGTTGCTACAAATAATAAAAATGAAATTATTAGGTAACAAATAAATAATACAAACAAATAATAATAATGAAATTATTAGGTAACAAATAAATAATACAAACAAATAATAACAATGAAATTAGGTCACAAATAAATAATGCAAACAAATAATAATAATGAAATTAGGTCACAAATAAATAATGCAAACAAATAATTATAATAATGAAATTAGGTAACAAATAAATAATACAAATAAATAATAAAAATGAAATTATTAGGTAACAAATAAATAGTACAAACAAATAATAATAATGAAATTATTAGGTAACAAATAAATAATACAAACAAATAATAATAATGAAATTAGGTCACAAATAAATAATGCAAACAAATAATAATAATAATGAAATTAGGTAACAAATAAATAATACAAACAAATAATTATAATCAAATTAGGTAACAAAATAATAATACAAACAAATAATTATAATATATTCTTACCTCATCCGCATAATTTGCCCCACTTCGAACATTACTACTAGCTTGTGTCAAGGCATCTCTCCACGTACTAAATGAATGGCTAAGTATTTTCCAACGACTGGACATCGATTCCTTGGTTCTTTTCCCACTCATTTGCTCAAGAAATTTGGTATGAATTAAACTCCACATTTCTCGCAACTGCATCTCATTACCTGTAAGGGAATTATGAGTAACTTCAACCCAGCTAGTGCACAACGCAACATCTTCAAGAAGCGACCAATTCTTACCTGCATCAGTAGTCATTTTGTGGAAAAAAATTGGATTGAAACTTTGAGAGAAAGATAGGAATTTGATTGAAAGTGGTTGAGAAAATATGAAATTGTGGTGTAAGGTAGATGGAGAAGAAGTGGTATTTATAGAAAAGTAAAAACAATTTTTTACAAAAAAAATTTCAGATTTTTTACAATTTTTTCGGATTTTTTCCATTTTTTTAAAATTTTTTTTTCAAATAATTAATCTCTGCCGTTGGATTTAAAAAAAATTGAATTCCAACACTCCAGATTGTGCCACGTGTCACAACGGTAACTTTTCTTAATTTTAAAACTATTTTTTCTTTATTTATAAAGCATATTAATATCGACCGTTGATCTCAGATCGAACGGTTGATATTATATAAGATATTTTTTTTTTACCGTTGAGATCCAACGGTCCAAATGAAGGAGCCGTTGAGATCGAACGGACTGTGGGAAGCCACGTGGCTTCCCAACGGTAACTGAGCCACTGCAAAAGGCGCCTGATTTTTCTGAAAAGCTATCGGGCGACGCGCCCCCACGCGCGAGTGGGGTGCACGCGCCTGATAGAAAAAAATAAAAAAAGGGCTGGGAGCTCGGGCTGCCGGGCTGTCACAAATTGACAGGCCCCTTGCTCGGGCCTTCTCCACGAGCTCGGGCCCTTCATGGCTGGAAATGGTTGACAGGCCCTCGGGCCCTTTCTTCTCCCCTGTCCCCCGGCCTAGAAGCAAGGCTGGAGTTGCTCTTATGGGCGTGTAATTGATGAGCGGCCACGTAACATAATGCAAACCCTCACGTGATCCCAATTTCACATAAACACGTCCAACCGTCCGAACGAACCCTCTAGAAGAACCAGAACCACAATTGCAAACAACCACTTCCTGTCTCCCCTTTCCTCAATATTTATAGCCCACCCTCCGCCTCCGGCCACCGTCTCAAGCTTCCTCCTTCGGCCCATTAATTGACAACTACAGCAGAATCGAAGACAGCCATGGCGGAGCACTTGGCTTCGATATTCGGGACGGAGAAGGACCGAGTGAACTGCCCTTTCTACTTCAAAATTGGGGCTTGCAGGCACGGCGACCGCTGCTCCAGACTCCACACCAAGCCCAGCGTCAGCCCCACGCTCCTGCTCTCCAACATGTACCAGCGGCCCGATATGATCACCCCCGGCGTCGACGCCCAGGGCCAGCCCATCGACCCCCGCCAGATGCAAAGGCACTTCGAGGTCTCCCTCAACCTTCTTTTTCTTGTTCTTTGTATTGAAAATTGAAAACCCTTTTGCCGGATTTGCTTTAATGTGATGTTGTTTTGTGCAATTAAACCCATGATTCAACGGAAACCGAATTGAATTTGTGCTGTTTTTATTTGATTTGATTTGTCATTTAATTATGTGCTGTTTCTCTGAATTAGGGTTTTTTGTTATCCATATTAGAGTCTCTGCAATTCCCCCATTTGTGAATTTATCTGAATTGCTGTGATTAAAAATTGAATCGTTAATACTATTCAACAAAAAGTCCGAAACGAAATTGAAGATTTTATCTGTTGCTAGTATTTTTAGTTGGAAAGGAGAGAAAGTAGAGTTGAATAAAATTACGAAATCGGTTGTAGGGTGCGTTCGGTACAGAATAAACTTTTGTATGATCTTTTGTTACCTTAAACCCCCGAATGCTTAATACGCAGCTGTGAAATAGTTGAAAACTTTTAGAGGTTGTGCAAATCCATTTGTATTCTGTATGTGATACGCCCGACAATTAAAATTTTGATGTATGGGAACTGCAGGAGTTTTATGAGGATCTATTTCAGGAGTTGAGTAAGTATGGCGACATTGAAAGTCTGAATGTCTGTGACAACCTAGCCGACCACATGGTATGTTATTTTGAACGGAGAGTTAAGCTCTTGTTCAGTTTTCCTCTTTTATTTTTTGTTTCAACAGAAAGATTATTGATATTTGGTTCTGCCGGGAAATTTATCAATTTGGGCAGGTGGGCAATGTGTACGTTCAGTTTAGGGAGGAAGATCATGCTGCAAATGCTCTTCGGAACCTGAGTGGAAGATTTTATGCTGGTTAGTGTTTCTCTGTATCTTTCATCTTTAGAATTTGGTCTCAAGGTTTCTACTAGGTATGGTTTATATCTCTATTTAGGCCTAAATTATATGGTTATTATATACTGAACTTCTGTCCCATCGTAAATCATTTGCAGGTCGTCCTATCATTGTTGACTATTCACCAGTGACAGACTTCCGTGAAGCCACCTGCAGGCAATATGAGGAGAATACATGCAACCGTGGTGGATACTGCAATTTTATGCACCTGAAAAGGATTGGCAGGTAAGCTTTACTTGATGATCTTTTCTTATTACAGAATGTACTGATAAATTAAATTTACTCATACTTTGTTATAAACTTACAATGTCAGGGAATTGAGGCGTGAATTATTTGGAAGCTATCGGAGAAGGCACAGCCGCAGTCGAAGCAGGAGTCGCAGCCCTTACAGGCATCGTAGTTACGAAGAGCGCTCTCATGGGAGCCGTGCTCATAGCAGAAGGTATGATGATGATGGTCGTTATCCTGAAAGCTGGAGCCGGAGGAACAAGACTCTAAGCCCTGGTCGAAAGAGAGGACGCAGTAGAAGTAGAAGCCCTGGAAGAAGAAGAAACCACGGTCCAGTTAGAGAAGGAAGTGAGGAGAGACGGGCCAAAATTGAGCAGTGGAATAGGGAAAAAGAACAGAATGAAAATGCTAGTAAGGTCAACACTGACAGAAGCAACAATGATGGGTATGCACATATGGAAAATCAGTACAATGGCCATGAGTAAGAGCAGCAATAGCAACTTCCAGAGAAATGAGGGTATGACTACTGATATTATAAAGCTTTTGTCTGGTTTTGCCTCACTCTCTCTGTGTAAATATACATATATGTAGATGCACACACACATATAGAGATACGCTCTCTCCCTCTCTCTCCCTCCCTCTCTCTCTCTCTCTCTCTCTCTCTCTCATGCGTACACACATGCATACGTATCAACATATATTATGCGTGCTCAATCACAAAAGAAATTTATGTTTCAACAGCAAGCATTCGTTCAATAAATATAGCTTACAGCACATTTTCCACTGTGCAGGTGGTGTGCAGGTTCACACTAGTGATATGGAATTGATATGACTGCATTTTTTTAAATCTAATTCATATGTATGACTGTGTGCTTCCTGCATGATATACCTGAATATATTTTTCCCCTACTGCCCTAGTTCTCTATTTAGCTTCCGGAAATTTTGAAAACAATAACAACAAAGCCTTATTTCTTCGGCCGTATGAATGCTAGAACACAATTTGAACTGGATATTGGAAACAAAAAAAAAAACTTTTAGTTCTTAGCTCCCGAACAAAGAACTTCTGTCTGGGCAGTAGGGGTTGATCTAACTTAGTTTAATCAAATTGGCATTTTTTTTATTTCCATGTAAACCAATCCCTAGTTGATATATTACAGACGTGTGAAATTTGTTTGCTTGTATTCATGCATTCACAATTTACAGTCAGGTTCTGTGACAACCACAAATCAAGAGTAGTGAAAGATCGAATGTCATGGTTCTGTCTTGGGTTTTGTTTTCTTCTCCCTTTGTAGCTTTATTTATTTTTCTGTTTCAGTTTACGGAATAAAAAAAAGTCATGATCTTACATTCTTGACAAGTTTTGCAGGTTCAGGTTTCCCTACTTCTATGGTCCGAGCCTTTTTCTTTTCATTGCAGCTTACCATGGAATTTGTGTACAGGTTTGCTGGTGCAGTGTTTCAGGATTCAGGAGAATGTCATTATTCGATGTTTCAGGTTTCGATTCAGGAGTATGAAAGTATCTTCGTGTTCCATTGCTCGAACGAATGTTTTAGGTTATTACTGTTGGTAGTAGTAGTAGCCTAAAGTAGTAGTCTAATTGTGTTGCAGGTTGAGTGTGGCAAACAAAATCTCTCATGTTGTTGAACAAGTTGGTTTACATTTCTGAATGTTCAAGGATTATCATTTGATGTTTTTAGTTGGCATGATCATATTATGTTGTCTCTGTTTTAATGATACTCTCCTTCTCCAACATTACGTCTCTTTATATATATATATATATATATATATATATATATATATATTGATGAATTTTAAAGCATTAAGTTTTTGTCATGTGTGATGTTATCTACACCTCATTTTACGTTTCACACTTCTTTTAATTTTTTACTGTCAGATTTAATGAATTGAAGAGGATCAAAGGACAAAAATTAACATGGAGAAAGGTAAAAATTGTATATATTAGCTACCATGGTGGATGGAGCACCCTACTAATCAGAGGGCTTAAGGGTGTATTTTGTGTGATTTTATCTAAGGGTGAACAGACCAAGACCAAGACCATAGTAACCTTACGTGGTTAAGATTTATGCAGGCAACCAATCACATTTTTTCCATCATTTTTTTCGTCTTTTAATAAGAAATCTTAATCCCAACAGCTAAATTGAATCCCCAATTTGCTTGCTAAAAGGGGTTAATTTGGGGATTCTGAGGTCCATGGATAGATCAACGGACGTCCAATTTTGTTATGCAGTTACTGTCGCAGTAAAACCCTCTAGTAATACTCTATAAAGTAATGACCTAAGTTATAAAATAATTTCGATTTTAACTTGAGACCAGTTATATATAGAAATGAACTCCACATTGAGTTATAACATTTCTTGGTTCCATATCAAAGAAATGCACATTCAAACAATAATACTTGTCAATGATACAAAAAATATGCAATATCACTCATAAAATAATTTCGGTCCTAACTTGAGACCAATTATGTATAGAAATAAACTCCATATTAAAGAAACACACATTCATATAGTAATATTTGTCAATGATACAAAAATTTGCAATGTCACATATATAAGTTTAAGATGAACTAAAATACTTATCTAAAATAGCGACAATGTTTTAGTTTTGAGAGGATATCACATTTTGAGATTGTGAGTGCGTAATACTTCTTCAACATAGACATCATCTTATTGAAGCCAAAATGTTTCTAACAACTCAAGCATGTTTATAACTTCTTGGCAAGAAACTTTTTAGTATTTCCATATATGAATACTATTTGGGAAATACAACTTTTAGTATTTTCATACGACATGTGAATACCATTTGGGAAACACAACAATCATTAAAGAAAATAAGTCAACAAATAATATTTGTTTAACCACAGCTTTATTAAGTACTAACCTCTTTAAAGTTAAAATTGGTTAGTCCCAACCTTATGACTTTATAGAGGTTTTACTGTACTTAAGAATGTTTAAAATGGTTAAGACCAATTCGAAATCATTCCTAAATCCTAGTAATTAGGTAATTATCCCTACTTAATCATTGCATTTGCTACGTGGGAAAGGATTCAAAGGGATTAATGTATATTCATTTCCGCTATAATGTATATTCCATACCATTTAATCCTCGCAATCTTTTTCTACACTTCTATACGACGAACAAAGAAAGTAAGAAGTTGGAAAAGGTAGCTAGCATTTCTTACTCTAAAGCCCCCTCAATTCGTGCACTTCATGCTTAATAATCCGGATAAAATTCTCTTTTTATGCATCTCTCTATTAAGTATAAACTTCGGATATAGGAGACCAAGAACCCATTTCACCAACCAAACCGGCACGTTAATGAAAGATCCGGCCGCCGTACTTGGCAAGTTGCGGTGTTCCGGCTAACCATACTCTACACCACGCTCATGCCAGTCTTGATTATGTTAAGCTTAGGATTGAAGCTGTGAGATTATATTATGGTAAAATATCAATTTGTTACCCGCCAACGAGACATTATCACAGCTCTAATAAAAATAATATATAAGATTTAAACCGCGTTATTCAGATAAGAAAAATGATGTCCAACCACTCTCTAATTGTCAAACTGAATAAATCAAACAAAAAACAAACATCACGAGTCACGAGTGTGTAGTGAGATTAGGAGATTCAAAACATATTACACCTAACTTCAGATTCATGAGCAATATCCAATACAAAGGGACCAAAAACCATGAGGACACGACGACGATCTCAAAAACCACGACGACAACCACTACGCCCAACCCTCTGTAATCTCAACCATCAAAAACATTATATATCATAGACATGTCACGCTTCCGTACATCCCTCTCTCCTTCTACTTAGCGCTGTGCTTGGCCTTCTTGTGAGATGAAAGAGCACCATCGGAGTTAAACGACCTGCAACCAGCAAAACACCACATGAAAACCAGCAACAAAATACGATAGACACCTGATAGTAAAGAAAACAACAGTTTTGATTTCAACATACTTGTTGCATGGCTTGCAAGAGTGATCGCCGCCAGCAGACTTGGGTGTTTGTGGCTTGGACTTGTCAGAGGTAGCAGGAGTCTTTCCTCCCTTCTTTGCAGGGTGTGGTGTAGCAGTGTGGGCACCCTTCTTTCCATCTGTAACAGAAGCAACCAATTGCGCTAAGTAAATGAGATAATTTTATAGAATTAGGAATTAATTTTGCATGTTGAGTTTCCCCAATCGTTATACATTTACATCACATGTTGACATGCAAGATAAATTCCTAATTCGATTACTAAAGCTCGAAAACAGGAAGAATCATTCGCGGAAATATTATACTAAATAATGCTTTTCTGTGTGAGAGAGGAAAAGTACCAGTCTTCTGTGGAGTAACTTGCTTTGCCTTCTTAGCAGAGACAGGAGTTTTTGGAGTAGATTCATTGGGCCTTTTCTTGGAGTTCTAGATAAATTATCAAATTATGAACAATTAGAACTCGCATAAATAGTAAGTTAAAAATCCGGAAGCCAAAAGCAAACAAACGGGAACCAAATGAATTCATTTGATTACCTTCTTAGGAGTTGGGGTCTCCTCTTCTTCCTCACTGTCGTCATCATCTTCATCACTGCTATCAGCTCCAAGCATGTCCTACAATAGGAAACGCAAATTTTGAAAGTTACCCAAGAACCTCCAACAACAAACAAGTTGAAACACAGCCCACGAACAAATTTTCAGAACTAAAGAGGAAAAAAAACTAAAGCTCAAACTAATTTTAGACATTGGCTAAAACCACAGCAGTTGAAATAAGTTAACTTGTGGATGAAACAAAAAGGCCAAGGGGATATCAAAAGACATCGTCAGTGTGCAAAAAGTTCATAATCTGTATACTTTTTGGGACAATTCAGAACAAATTTCAATTATAATTATTAAAAGAACAGCCACATTCTTATGAAACCCTTTTGGTTACCTCATCAGAACTTCTATCGTCATCATCGTCATCAGAATCACCAATATCATCTGAGTCATCAGAATCATCCTCATCCTTAATTGGCTCTACAATATTAACCTTCTGCTTTCCAGACGATTCTGGTTTGACAGCATTGGTCTTGGGTGGAGCTGGCTTTGCTGCAACAACTTTACCTGTGCACAATCCAAAAACTGGTAAGAATGAATTCAACTTTAAGACACATTCCCGCAGGAAAATTAAGAGAAGTCCAAGTGCAGCATTTACCATTGTCAGTAAAATTCAGTGGGAGATCCTCTTCTGAATCTGTGAATAACACATACATGGAAAATTGTAACCATATGAGCTAAGGTTGAATAATAAATTCATGATAAACAGAAAACAGAAAACAGAAAGGTAAAATATAATAGAACTTACCAGATTGGTCCTCCTCATCCGATTCAGTGGCAGCAGAACAGAGCAAGTAGTCAAGGAAGCAATGGAGAAACACTAAATATTGCAATATTAATCAACACTAAATTACAAAATCAGCATTATATTAGTTTTCATGCAATTTAAAACCCCAGTTCACAAAAACATGTTTTCCTCGAAAGATAACTAGCATGGAGGAAAAAACATAATAATGAACTTGTACATTTTTCATCCCAAAAGCAATAGGTACAACTGCCGAAAGTTTTGAATACCTCTCTACAACAGTCAACACAAAAACACGATAAAATTACAATAAACTTAATTTTGAAAAAAAACAATGTAATAATATGGTACTATAAACCAATTAACTTGCTCCCAATTTTAGGGTGCTCAACCCAACCGGTCCAACAATACTACACCCGCTGAGGTACGAAAAAAATCAAAGACCCAACTAAAGGTTATCCTAAGAGGGTAACCAACAACAGAAAAAAAATAGCAGTAGAGAAACAAACAACTGAACACAGCATTTAAAATGAGACTCCACCTTATCTTAACAAGTTTTAAGGCACTTAGAAAGTAAGTGTAAATATCATGATCCAACAATCAAGTCAGCATAAACACAAACGATTAAAAGGATATTCTGCGAGGCAAGTTTGATAACCACAGAAGTGGACACTCCCACTTTTCAAGTTGTGCGAGAGCTCGAACTCTTTGTCAAAGACCAAGTCAAAGGGAATCTGAGGAATTTTATCAGATGAGAGATTTGCCAAAACAAGCTTCTGGTTCCCAACCTTGACATGGATAACACACTGATCACCTCCCTTTTTCAACTCGCCCAGAGTTGCCTAGAGAACAAGAAACTATTAATAAACTTGCGAAGGCATGCCATGTACCGTGATTACAAAGAAATATTAGTAGACCAATCAATTAACCTGTGACAAGTGGATAACAGAGCTTTCCTCTGGCACTACTTTTAGAGGCTCTCCAGCCTTCACTTCAACACCTAAACCAATGAAAACGGGATCGTTATTCAGAGTACAACAATAATTAAGAGCATGACATCTGCAAACCCAAAATATCCAGACACATTTCATTGCAGACCCATAAAAAGCAGAATAACCTCCATTGTCCTTTTAAATCCACATTTTTTCTACAAAACCCGGGAAAGGAAACCGTGCAGACTGCCGTTTTAAGAGACCGTAAACCCGAAATACTGGTTGAAAATCATCAACTCAAAAACTAGCAAAATGATTACACCGGTTTCTAAACAGAAACAACACAAACAACTTCAGACCCATACAAGGAACACAAACATTTTAGCAACAACAACAATCTCCAGCGTGCAGAAGCACATCCAAAATTTTATTGGTACCGAAAAGCGTAGCAATAAAGCACAACCAGTAAACAAAAAAAAAATACAAAATATCAAACACAGAAAGCATATTTTCTCAGAACAGAAGCGCAAATCATAACAGCAGGTAACCCTAGACACCGAAATCACGCGAAACGAAGACTAAAAGAGATGTTGGAAGAGTCGGCTCACCCCAAAACTCCATTGAAGACCTGAGAGAGAGTGAGAGAAAAGGGGGCTAGGGTTTTGGGTTAGGGTTTTTGAGAGAGCGCGATTGAAGAGGCGAAAGATGGAGGGTTTAAGGGGCTTTTTATAAAGGAATTGCCGCTAGGTTTTTTGAAGACTTCTTCTCATCGAAGTTTGGGCCTGGGCTTTGGTTTAAAGCGGGCCGAAGCCCAAATCAGAAAGTGTAATTAAATAAAATCTAATTACGGAGTTGCCGGATTTGAAAGGGATCTTATGTGGCTCTAATAGGAAATTAATCCCAATTATGTTACAAAGATCACTCAACTAAATTTCAAACGTATATCACTAATATTTTTAAATGATTTCAAATCTCATATTTTTTTTATTTCTTTATGTCATTGTGATTTAGTTTTCTTCACCATTCATGGCAAAGAAAACAACTTGTCTCGTACTTGATCCGCAGTCGTTTGGTTTTTCGAACAATGTTTCATTTTATTTAAATATTGGGAGATAAAGCGAACTTGAGTGCATTTGAGGAAATTTCCGAAAATCTCTAATGTAACTCATTAATATGCACTGAGAACAAAATTAATTAATAAGTTCAAAGTGCAAGCCTTTTTAGTTAGCATTTTTAGTAGATTGTCTTCAATATGTGTCTATAATCGTTCGTCTTGATTTTCATTTAGTCAGTCCTTTAGTTATGAGTCTCGTCTCTGATTACTTAGTTAACACAACTTGATGAGAATATCTCATGGACTGCATGAATAATATCCATGTGCATTCATTTAGGAATACAATTAGTGACTAAATTATTTTTGTTAACGCATGATCATTTTAGACCCCTAGAATAATACAGGCCTGAGAAGGCCCAAAGAAGGAAAAGAAGACCAAGTCATTAGGCTTATAAGCCAGTCATTAGAACCAAGGGAAGGAGGTTAGACCGCTATGTTAAGAATATCGCGTTTAAGAATAGGAAAAATAGAACAAACTCTGGAAATCGAAAAACAGATAACCAAGATAAATAACACCAAGAATTTACGTGGTTCGGCAATATGTGTCTACGTCCACGAGACAGCAACAACAATCTTTCACTATATCAATAATGAGTACAACCAATAATCTTGCCAAATCTCTAGAACTAGGACTTGACGAAAAACTTGAAAGAACGAGAACAAGAAATACACTATCTCTTTTCTTTTCTCTCGCACATACTTTACAATATTCTCTCACTCTAATCCCTTGAGTGGTATACAATTTATTGTTTTGCTCCCTCAAATTCAAAACTAGTACAATAGCCCCTTTATATAGACATAATAAAGGTCTTCTTCGATAAGGATTATTAATCATAATTGGAATTTAGTTATGAATCCTACTCCAATTGAGAAACTCACTTCAAGTGGGTAAACAACTCCAATTGGGAAAACAATTTAATCCTCTAAGATTATAATTCCTTATAGACTAACTTATCATGGGCTGGAAAAACCTAACACGCTATAGGTGACCGCTTATCGATTTGGATTGACTATCAATAAAGAAACCCAACACCTATCAAGAAACTACCTTCCGACCGCTTGAAGAAAGTTGACAAATTGACAACTTTATAGCATGAAGCCCTAGAGACAGGCTTACTCTGACATCGAATTCGGGCCGCGTGTTGGCCATCAACGAGAGTATAAGCCTATGAAGGGACATAAAGGTTGTCAGACAAAACGCTCGGGTCAGTGTCTCCTTAGCTTCTCAAGACTGAGCAAAGTGCTCAGTATGCATTTGCCCAGAAAAGTTTGTAACTGGCCCTGAGTAGGTGTGTCAACTGAGTAAGGAAGGACTAGCCATCAAGGCAAGGCTACATATCTAGTTCATTTAATTTACAGTGGTGAAATACTTGAGAGCCCAAGACTTCTGGGCTCATTGGAGGCCTATATAAGAGGGACGAGTTCCTCTTATAAGGGGTCAGACCAAGAAAGAAGAGGAAATATTACACTATTACCTAGCACTTCTTTGTAACTCGTATACAAAACATTACAGTTGGTGTAGCTCAGCTTTGAGGGTGAACTACTTAGACCTTGTTGTCAATTACTTAAAAGTCTTTATCCCAAGTCCAAGGGTTAACTGTATTGGTTTTTTTTACCTCTCAATTTTGAGCGTTAACAAATTGCTGCCATATTTGAGACGCACGTCTCATGACGAGTAGACATATACACTCCCAATATCATGACAAGCAGAAGAATGAAGGAGAAAGCTTTGTCCAATGGCCTTAAAGGGACTAACAGACGGAGAAAACGAGAAGATGAGATCAAGGTGATGGCCGAGCATTTCTTGGGATCGCTCATCTCATTGAAGCATCGCCGGCACCAGATACAAGAGATAAAAAAAGGCCCGAGAACATCCCAAATTGATGGGAGAATTAGAAACAGTTGTATTATTAGAGGAATGCTACAAATCTAGTTCTTTGAATGCTAGGGTGATGAAGTACTTGCAAGCCTAGGACTTTTGGGGCTCATTAGAAGCATTAATAAGAGGACGAGTACCTCTTATAAGGGGTCAGAGCAAGAAAGAAGAGGAAATATTACAATATTACCGAGCACTTCTTGTAACCCATATAAAATATATATACACCGGACAACAGTGGACGTAGCCCACTTACAACTTCTTGTCCATTACTCAAAGTCTTTATCCTAAGTCCATCAAAGGTTGATCGTACTGGTCTTTGTTGACCTTTTAATTTTGAGTGTTAACAATTTTAAAAGTGTGAGATCAAATCATTTAGTTAATATAGGAATTTATGACTTTTTTTATTTTAGGTTATTTTTAAAGGAAATCAGTTTTGATATTGCCTAGAAATTACGCGTTGAATTCCCTACAAAGAACAAAGTCTCTTCGTTCTCTCTTCACCTTTTGCATAACCCTAATACGCACTATTTCATCTTAGAGAAAACGGTGAGGCTTAACGTTTGCTAGGTTCTGAAAGCAACTTTATGAAAGCTTTAGAAACCTTGAATTCACATTCATACGTTATTATTCTTCATGACCAAGTTTTGTGCATCTATTTGCTCATGAGGTGGACATTGTGTGTGACGTGATCATTCGAAGGAGTGCAAAGGAAGACGGAGTACTGCACAACAAAAGTATTTGGTAAGCAGGGCCGGTCCAGAGATTTTTGAGGCCCGGGGCGACGCCAAAAAAAGTGCCCTAACTTCATATAAGAAAATTATTTATTTTCACACGTAAGACATTGATAAAATTATACTTAGAAAAGCACTTCAAACTCAATAATTTAGAAACACAAAAGGACTAATTTATTTTGTATTGAGAGAAGAAAACCAAACAACTCTGGGCTTATAAGTAGATAGATGATGAGTTTTGTTTTCCGTTTGAACTTTGAAAGTGTTTTTGTATAAATCATGAGGTGTTTTTTCTTATTTACTAACTTTGTCAATATGGGACTAAAAAAATAATGATGTTTTCGAGTCTTTAATTGATATGTATTAGTAATGAATGAGCATTAAATTAAATATTTTGATAACACGTCATATAATTTACAAATTTGCGCTACAAATTTGGTCTACGTATTACTCATTGTTGAATATTAGACTTGAATTGAAACGAATATTTAAAAATAACAACCTACATAGCTATTAGCTAGTAACTAAAAATAAATTAACAACCAAACAAAAATTTGTTAAAATTGAAAAAAATAAACATGCCCATAGCGTTTCGAACTTAGGACCTCTTGCTAATTTTAAACAACAAAAACCATTGCTTCTAATTAAACTTCTTGATCCTTTAACCAAATTTTATAAATTTATACTCTTATGAAAAGAAATTTGTAAAAATTAGAAAGTAAATAAACACATGTGGTGTTTTGAACTCAAGACCTCTCATTATTTTCAAATGACCAAACCACCTCTTCTACCTAAATTTCTGTGTCATTGAACCAAATTTTATAAATTTATACTCTTATGAAAACATATATAAATATATCATCCTAATAATTTTGGTGCCCCTAATATTTTTGGGCCCCGGACGGTTGCCCTGCTTGCACTGGGCCTGGGCCGGCCCTGTTGGTAAGGCTTGGTCTAGTAAGGCCATCTCCAACCGAAGGGTCCAGAGGGCCGAAAATAGCCCTAAAACCGTCTCCAACCGAGGGCTAGGCCAGAGGGCTCGGGAATCTGGGAGGGCCCCACGGAATTTCAAAGGGCTGGCTGGCTGGCTATTTTTTTTTTATAGTTTTCCTATAGTTGTCGGTTATAACCGACAACATTAAAGAATGATTTTTTAATACTGTCGGTTATAACAGATAGTAATAGGTATTCATAGGCAATTTTTTTTATTTACTATTAGTGTCGGTTATAACCGACACTAATAGTTTGAATTTTTTTTAATATAACGGCTAGCTGAGTCAGCTAGCCGTTGGGTTTTCCTTCAATATTTTTCAATATTTCCAATATTTTCCTTCTTCAATATTTTCCTTCTTCAATATTTTCCAATATTTCCTTCTTCAATATTTTTCAATAATTTCCTTCAATATTTTTTCAATAATTTCCTTCATTTTTTTCCTATAACTTATATTTCACAAAATTTGTTTCATATTTTTTTTAAATTCCATTTTTTTTTTCCTATAACGTCCATTTTTTTTTAATTTAAGTTGTAGTTTTTAAATAATAAATTATGTTTGGCCCTATGACCCTTTGGCCCTCGGTTGGAGACGGTTTTTTGTGAAATGGCTAAAACGAGCCCTCTGGCCCTCGGTTGGAGACGGAGGCAAATATGGCCATGTACTGTTCATTAAAATATTAATATCTTGGAGAATCTTGGAGGGCCAGAGGGCTAAAACGAGCCATCTGGCCAGCCATCGGTTGGAGATGGGGTCAAGTTGAGTCTTGTAAAAGTCTTATTCTTTAGTGGATTCTTTGATTTGTTGTGTGCCTTCTATTGTGTGCAGTGTGCGGGGTGTTGGAATTGTTAGCAATTCGGATGTTACTTCTCCTACAACAAATCACATATAATTAATATTACTATATCATATTTTTATCATCACAATTTATTAAATAAAATAAACCAAATAAGATACTTATCTTTTGTAGGTAGAGAACGCTCTTCGTCAATCCTTGATTAGAACAAGATTTTAGGTTGAGATGTGTAGTCATTGTCCTTAAGAGTAGATTTCGTCCCTCTAAGACAATGTCTCAGTGTAGCTGGTTATGACGTCCTACCCTCCAGGATACAACAACATATGATCTTTGTAAGCGTACACTCACAATACATGGATCGAGTGAACAACTCGCTTCTTTCCTTTGGTATGGAGGGAGTGAAGAATATAATAATGCTTTCAAGAAAGGTGAATCAAAAAGAGAAGAAGAAAAGAAGAAGAGAAGATTGTCTTTTTTCCATTTTTCTAGCATAGAGATAACCATGTATATAATAGAACTATCCCAAAGAGACGTTGGTCAATAAAGGAGAATTAATTCAAAGAGTATTATTATATTATAAAAGTGTAACGTTATTACCCCCAACGTTAGAATATAAGGAAAACTAACGAAAAGTCCAAAAATACTTCCCTTTTAATGAAAAACCCTTTTTAAAGGTATAGTGAATAGTACCAGGAAAAAGTATAAATGTGGTTTTTCGTTAAAAGTGAACAGTATTGGAAGTGTTTTGTTAAAATTTCCTAGAATATAATGGAAGTATCAGTTTTTATTTTAGAAAGAAAACTGACATTAGGACATGGTAAGCTGCACAAGACCAATTGGCTAACTAACAATATTAGACTTAGTAGTATAACACCAACGTCCCAATTCTCGAGAATAATGCCAACATTATTGGCTAGAATTTTAATTCAATAAATAAATGGATTTGAAGGAAAATGAATTGTCACAATGAGTATTGGTTTGTATTTTGAAATACACTATAAAATTCTAACAATCCCCCACATATTTCAAAATACAAATCAAACCATTAAAAGGAATTTGAGTAACACAAGTTTAAAGAGGACAAGGAAATACCAAAGGAAAGTGAGAATCCAACGCATTAGAACTGGTGTCTTTTGGACAATGAACCACCTTAGGACGAGCTAGTCTTAACTCACATAAATTTGGTGAAAATTAAATTTTCTATGAACCAATATTTCTTTGCATGAATCATGGGACTGACCATCCACATTGAATCCTCGGAATTGAGCATATTCTAGTGGGTTGGCGCGAATAGGCCATGTGTCCACTTGGATATTCATAAGTGCTCTAGAGAACATACCTAAGCTCATAGGAAGCGGCCCCACTCCCACACTCAAATGGGTGAATCCATCAAGTATGCACTACAGTCAAGCACACCACTTATATATAGGCTATGGTATTCATTAAGAACATAAGTTCAACCGCACACACTGCAGTAGTTGCACTATCTACACCATAGACGCTCAACAAAGTTATTGGCATAAATTGATAATGCACGCCCAATGAACAAGTGACTTGTTCTTACCCATATGAACCTACTTCATGGGATCTCCATTCACATAGGTTAGGTTACCATAACTCTTGATCGATGTTATAGGCACAAGTCTCATCCCCCTCGATGTAACAATCATCACTAGCATTTAGCTTTAGTGGATTGGTCAAAGGATATCCTAGATCCAATTCTGACCTCAAAATAATTATATCAAATACATATGCATAAGTCATTTAGCTTATGCTCTTATAGCTATGATATCATAGATGATGAACCGGTTTACCTCTTCCACAAATAGTGGGATATCTCAAACCAAATAAATTGGTCTATTCCACAAAGGGATATCACAATAATAGACTCAAACAAAGTTGGTCTCTTCCATATAAAATGGGATATAACAAAGATGTTGTTAAGCCTCAAATAAATATCTTTTCCAACGATTGTCAACTCATGTTCCAATCCAAAGTGAACGTGCATATCTATTTAAGATATCTCTCCCAAGCATGACATCTCAACATAATATGGCAATTACACGTATAACATTACCATAAGCTGTTTAATAAAAATTACCATCCATTTCTAATTAATATAAACCATATAGTACCTCAAAATATTTAGCATTCAAAATATGCCTCTGCAATGGTCGATGAGAACTTTTCGGTACACCTGCCTAAATCCTTTGCATCTCACCAACTGAGTGTTAGTATCATAGTGACCACACTTCATTTTCTTACCAAACTTTGTGAGAACAAAATTAGTTTCTAACGTATTCAAGATAAATCTAATGCCATGAACAAAATTTCAAGTATGTCAAAATTTATCCAGTGTATCGGGTTCTCCTCCAACCCCCACAATTTTGAATGATGTCCAGAAATTTACTCGAACAAACTCATTAGTGATTACATCTCAAAGATGTATAGCAAAGCTCATTTATAATATTCATAATCACACGGTCAAAACATCTAATTAATTCCTCCAAGCAAAATTGAGATGGAGAGACCCCCACAATTTAAAGATGCTATAAAATTTATATGTCAATGCTGTTTCTTAATTAACTTGTATTGACATTGTGGAAAACAATATAGCAGCCATAAAGATCAGTGAAGAAATGCGAATTTTGAAATTTAAAATGTAACAATGTCTTATTCTCTTAGCCCCATTACTAGAGAGAAAGTAAGAAAGAAGGAAGATTCAAATTAATTATATCAAGTGCATATGCATATGGTAAATAAATTTATATTTAGCTCAAGCTGTCATAGCTAGGCAATGGTCTTTCGTAAAGGGAGATACACAATGGTCTTTCCCTTAAATAATTGAAAATCTCAAACATGTTTAGGCCACTTAATTAGCCTTAACTCTTCAACCTTCATGTCACACATCAGTCATTAATCAAGATTACCTCTTTATGTGTTTTATTTTTATACCCAGAATATAACTTTTCCAATGCCTTGTGCTGAGATGTACCCCACATTTTTCTAGTATGTCACCATCTGCAAAGTTGAAGAAATAAAAATAAAAATTTGCAAGTATTAAACAGATATCTCATAAATATTATAGCATGTTAACCATAAACACCCCACAAATTCATAGTAATGAAATAACATTAGAATATAATCTCATGTCATAACATATTGTAATTCTCATTCAATACATACTCACAAAATACATGAATATAATATTCACTTGAAAAACAATATTAATCAATATACTTAATTGGCATGAACTAATTAAAAATTTGCAACCCCCACATTAAAGCTCTTTAACCAAAATATTAAGCACTAATTAAGATGACATTTGCATTCTGTACAACTGTAACAGGCATCCAATTTTTCAAAATATTGAACAGAACCTATAATTTTTCAATAGCTCATAAATTACCATTACGAAGTAGAATAAGTTTGTCTACTTTTAAAAAAAAAAAAAAAAAAAAACTTTTGATCCCAAGTTCGTTTAAAGAGTACAGTCAAAGACTGGAAACAGTTTGTATAAATAGACTATTAACAATAATATCACTTAATAAATTGAATGGCTCAATAACAAGAAATTGAAAACTCCATTAATGGACTAAAACTTTTCCCCAAAGCGTAAATCCAATCGAGAACAGTTTCCCTTTTGTTACCAATCATGTTTAGAAATTAAAATCATCCAAGAAATAAGAACATTGATAAAACAATATATAAGTGATAGGCAAATGGCGGAAGCACTGGCGAAACTACGGCAGCGCAAGGAGGGGCGGCCGCCGCTCCAGTCGTCGGAATTCAACGCTGAGAACGAGAATCCGTCCCTCTGCAGTCGTTGCTTTTGTGCGTGAAGAGTACCGGGAAAGAATCAGAAAGCCACAAATTCTGAGGAGCAGGAATTCGAAGTCCTGAAAATGACGACTTACAGAGGAGATTTGGTTGCCTATCTTCTCCGATCAGGAGGAAATCTAGAAGATGAGGGGCGTGAATATTGCAAAGAAAACACGATCGTCTTTTGCTTTTGATTTTTTTGCCTAAATTGGTTTTGTATTTGTTGTGCTCTATCAAAAGTTCAAAACTGCCACTGGACCTAATGAGCCCGGCCCATTAAGTACTACACCCTAATGCTCAATCATAAAAAATGGACGAGGATCCTCTCTGGATTCTCTTTGTAGGGATTCAAAAATCAATTAATCATGTTCGTTCATCGTACATCGTGCAGTCAGTTTCATTAAGTGCTATTTATATTCAATTTTAAATAAAAAAATTCAGAATATTTTTTAACCGCACGATATACAAAAAAATGATAGATTGATTAGTCTTCCAGATTTCCACAGAGAATATCCGGAGGGGATCCTATTCCATTAAAAATGATCACGACCAAAGATTTGATGATGGCCTTTATGGAAAGATCATTTTCCTAGTTGCTTCTTACTTTGGAGATGTCACTTTTATGTTTCATTGTACATATTCTTTTGGGTCAATAATCCAAAGGCAATTGGTCTTCTCATCACATATGATTACCATCTCATCATGTATGATTATCATATTAACTAGTTATCACACATAAAAGATAACATCATCAACAATTTTTACTACCTTTATTTTTTCTTTTTGTCTTCATTATCTTGTTTCACTTAATTTTAATTACTTTACTGAATGCGAAAAAAAAGGACACAAAGGATTGAAAGGTAGAAAATGACACTATGAATATTATTTCCCATATATTAGAGAAAAATAATTTGAAGATTGGGAGGTGCAAAAGCTACAAATTATTGTATAAGCTTCTTACATTGGCTTTAGTGTTACTGGTTACAACAGATTTGGTGGAAAGAGCGTTTTCTCTTCTCTACTAGACAATTTCTGGCTTCGCCACTGGGCGGAAGTAGCAACCAAAATCTACTCTTAAGATTGTTGGAAATGTTGGCGATTCGGATGCTACTTCTCCTACAACAAATCACATATAATTAATATTAGTATATCATATTTTTATCACCACAATTTATTAAATAAAGTAGGCCAAATTTTTTTCGTGATCCTTGTGGTGATACCTTACTTTTAAATAAACCCATGTGGTGAAAAAGCTATTAATTGTAATCTTGTGGTGAAATTTGTTATTAATCATAGTCCAAATTGATTTTTTCCTCATTCTTCTGTCATTTGTAGGATAAAATTGTTATTTTTGTTTTTATTGATTCCATCAACCAAACATAAAGCGCCATATCAACATAAATTTTTTTATTTTTAAAACTTTTAGAGCTACAATTAAAGAATAAATAAACAATAAAATTACAAGGTTCATATTATCAGACTTTCTCATTTCAAGAGAGCCAAGGGTTCAAATTCAAGATTTAAAAAATCACAAAGTACCTTACCGCATTTAGGTTAGAATATAAATTATTATGCGAACATTGAATTTAGTTTCATGTTAAGAAGAACAGTGGTGGACATGATGGCTAGGGTATGTGAGAGAGTGGGAGAAGGTGGTGGGTGGTCGTTGTGGCTATGGCTGACAAGGGTAGGGATTGGGGAGGGATTTTTTTTTTTCCTTCTTTTTTTGTTGATCATAAAAAAGTGGAATTACCAAAAAGAAAAGAAAAAAAATGAATGGAATGAATTTTTTACCCCTGCATGTGGATGAGATTTTGACAGAAATTTCAATTTGGACTACGATTGATAACGAACTTCACCACAGGGTTAAGATTAACACTTTTTTCACCACATGGATCGATTTATAAGTAATGTCTCACCACAAGGATCAAGAGAAAAATTTAGCCAATAAAGTAAACCAAATAAGATAAAATACTTATCTTTTGTAGGTAAAGAATGCTCTTCGTCGATCCTTGATTATAACAAGATTTTAGGTTGAGACATGTAATCACTGTCCTTAAAAGTAAATTTCGCCCTTCTAAGGCAATTTGTTCTCTTTTTGGGATTGGCATATGATCCCATTAACCTTACAAGTTACAAGTCAACGAAGTGACCATACTTTTCATGACCAAGTCTGTCACAGACCGTCCCAAAATAAATTATCGATGACGTGAATTGACTATTTTACCCTTGGACGTTTTGTGAGATTATGGGGTGAAGTTTTAATAGGACCAATTCAAAGATTTTCCTAAGTTTTTGGAAACACTTAGGACTTAAAAGAATTGTTTTGTGTATTGGAAGACAAAAATAGGACCAACACACCCACACACACTTATCCAACCTTTCTCCCGTGCACTCTCTCTCATCTCCCTTTCGATTTTCTGCAACGTCCGTACAAGTGTACAGACAAATCTCGAACCCTCCCTTCCAGTCACAGATCAAGCTTGTAGACACCATCATCATCTTCATCTCATCGTCACGAACCTATCTGTACCATTTTTAGGACGTGAAAGCTACGGGATCGTGAGAACCAAGAACCCCGAATGGAGGTACTGTTCATGCACATGTAAATGTGGAGTTTTTGGGAGATTTCAAGCTTATATGGAGCTTAAGGACCTCTCCACGAAGCTCGGAAAAGAAAAATGACTTGATTTGGACGTCGGAAAGTCGAGATATATGCATTTGAAGTTTGGACGGATTATCAAAGGTTCTCCGGCAAGTTTCTGTGGATTTTAGGTCCCAAAATAGGTATAGTGTTGTTGTACTCATCCAAAGCTTCAAATCGGTACAAGTTTCACTAAATTTGGTTAAGAATTGGACGAGATATGAAGGTTTTCGTATTTTTCCAGTTTTCGGCGAACGGCGAGGCTAGCCGAAGAAGAAGATATAATATTCCATCAAAGTTGATGGAATATTCCTAACGGCAGTTAGGGTTTCCGTTAAGATTCCATGCGCGTGGCCGCGTGTATGGCCGTGCACTTGCCAGCGCGTGCCGGCGCGTGGGTGGTCGAAAAATTATTTTAAAAATATGGGGATGTTCGTGGAGTTGTGTAGATCACGTTGGTATATTCAAACATCCCATTTGATCAATGTATGAGAAGTTATTAGCTAGTTTTGTCTATGTGTTTTATATAACGTTTTTATAGTTAATTCGCATATAGGTGAAACTTATCCCGAGGACGAGCGCAGTCAAGGCTGACTCGGGGGCTACGACCCTTCGACATACCAGTGAGTTGGCTTTTGGTTTTCAGTATATACTTATATACTTAATATTTTCCCAGAAAATGTGTTTAAATGAAAGTATGCCTTAAATGCCATGCATATAAATTTATATTTCGTATATGAATTGGTATATGATGCATGATATATATAATTGTGGTGCTGTGGACGCTCAGGTAAGCCCAGGTGAGTTGTGCATTGTGATGTGATTTAAAGTTGTGATTAATTGAGAAACATAGCGCTTATAAACCTGCACCTAGGGTGATTGTGATTTAGCCAGAGATATGGCACATGCCTGTTTATAATGTCACATCCCGCACCATATGCTCATATTGGATCCAATTTAGGTGCACAGTCTTGTCGTACAGACCTTTACTATGGTTCTGACTCGTAGGTGACTAGTGATTTATCACCCATCTATTATGAAATAGTAGTATTGAGCATAATTATATTACACCCAGTATTGTCATACAGACCTTTTCATTTGGTTCCGACTCGTGTGCAGTATAGTGTCGTATAGGTCATTGTAGTGACTCCGGCTAGATTGACTATTGAGCTATGAATTTAGCCGTACAGACTACCACATGGGTTCCGGCTAATATGTTATTTCCATGAATTTATTCTCACCTGAATTACTTACTCTGTAATATCTTGGCATGGCATACTTACGATTATGAATATGTGAAGCATGATTTGAATTGATATAATTACATATATATTTATGTATATGCTTATATATCTATTTCTGGGAAAAATTATACATGTTTTACGGTGAGGGGTTAGAGATGTTGATAAATGAAATGGTTTTGTAGAACATTTGTTTTTGCCCACTCATGTTTTCTGTTTTGCGCCCCTCTAGGTTTTAGGTAAGCTTGTTGTTGGTGGCCTTGAGGACTTCGGCGGTTCTGACATAATAAAATAATTGTAGGACATCTTATGGTACTGTATAATTAGTGTTTGTCCTACTGGACTGCACCTAGACTTTCTATGCTCTGATTAGGAGTATTTACTTTTGTATCTTACTCCTAACACTTCTTATTTATTAGTGCACTCTAGTAGCTTTCGATTTTTATTTATTCATAACTATCATCTTTATCGCTTCCGCACTGTGCACATGGCTACGTCACCTTCACGTGACTGCCAGCATGTCTTGATCTCGGTCGGGGTGTGTCAAAGTTGAGGGCTGAAATTTTCGCGTATAAAAGTTGATGAATTTCCAGGTCTGATCGTATATTGTCATGCATATAAAAATACATTTTAGTAGATCACATTACATTATACTACTTGTCTGAAAAGGAAATAAGGGTCACCAATACAAATAGAACTCACCTCTATTTAAAGGACAGTTTAACATGGTCTACTGAACAAACTTAAAAAATATATATATATTTCCCAACTTAACTAAAATACAACGTTCATGTCAAATGGGGATTAGTTGTGGGACTCACAGCACATCGAACTTCAACGATTCGAACCATTTATTTTTCAAGTTGAACCTTGTAGATCATCTTTGCAAAATATTAGCCAAGTTGAAAATATTTGAGACATCTACTTGAGTTCAAAGAAATTGACGAACAATTTGTTCTACAAGAAACAATGAAATTGCATCATGTGGATTAAATTGAATTTTTGCAAGAATAATCTATGAATTGGAACTTACAAAATAGACGGTTCGGATCGTTGAAATTCAACATGGAATGGGCCTTACAACTAGTCTGTGTTTTTATCCAAAAATGGTGATCCCCTTGAATAAAGGGCATCACTAGTGTATACTTTGTATACTTGCATTTTAGATTTGGCCGAATAATATTTTAACACATGTTTTATTGTTCTAAATAATAGTACATATGTTGTTTAATTTTTCTTAGACCTTTTAAAAACAAAATATTGTATTATCCATTTTTTTTGTTAAACGATAAATTTTATTATATTAGATGTTAGATTAACTACTAACAGAGTTTAAACCCACACCATCATGCAAGAACTTAATACCTTTATACCACTGTGGTAAATGGTCACTTGCGTATCATCTTTTGAATTGCCAAATTAGAAAATGAGTATATATGGAGAGATTTTTCAGTGTGACCAAAATACGAGGTAGTACACCACGTGTCATCATACAAATAGTGAGATATATGTGCTAAAATGTTAATAACTTAAAAAAATAAAAAATTTCACTACTTATATAAAAACACTTGACGTAATACCCGTGTTCCGATTACAATAAAAAATTTCCGGTATATGTTATACTAGTGAATGATTATACCGACTAACCACCACTTACAAGTTAGCGGTTACGCGTGCCCTACCATAATCTAGCTAGTGCTTGTACTGTTGTACACATCCTTTTTAGTCAAACAATAATAATTGAGGTGGGTTTTACACACTTTAATGATTTAATCAATGATAATAGAAGGAGGATGAGGCGGCACTAAATATTACAACTACAGTCCTCATCTAAATAATATATCAATTATTATACATATTTAAGATTTACCCTAAATTATCTTCTTATTCTTAATTTATAATGACATTTTTGTACTCAGATAATGTAAAGAGATTAAATTTATAAACAAATTTTTATAAATTAATGATATAAATTGAATTATAATTTAAGAGTTGATAAACACGTTCATTCCTATTAGTAAAACATCTTTTAGTTTGTAATTTTATTTACAACATTACTTTTTGTACTCACAAATAAAAAATACCGTTAAACCGTAGTAGTAAGTGTTAATCGCTTTCTGTTAAAAAAAAACACTTATATATGGAGTGCTAAAATGAGTGGGCAAACTTGAAAATGCAGGAAAAACCCTTTCATTTTTTTTTTTGAATGGCTAAAGATGCATAATTGATGTAAAATCTAACCAAAATTTTAACTGTACAAATTGCAAGTGCTTATTATATAATTCAAGGAATATTTACATATATCAAGCGAAAGCTCTCTCCAAAATTCTAAAGCTGTTGTAAAATCGACGGTGGGTGCAGTAGAATAAATGAAACAAGACACAAAATTTACGAGGTTCCTCTACAGTCAGTGTGACTGGAGTACGTCCTCGGGGCAGCAGTGGTGCTTTTATTATAATTTGAAATAATAGGAGTACAAAGATAACTCTCTTTATTATCTTCTCTCCTCTTCCTCTCTTTTCTCTCTTCATCTTCCTTCCTCTCTTTTCTTTCTTTCTTTTCATTCCTTTCTCTCCCGTGAACCTCTCTCTACTTATCTCCTTGTAATGCTCTATTTGTAGAGCAAACATTATGAAAGCAAACAAAAAGTTCACTATTTAACTTGTGAACCTTTACTATATACATGTGGGCAAACATACCTATTGTTTTACAACACTCCCCCTTGGATGCCCACATAAGTCTTCAATTAACTTGTTAAAATCTTGATCTGTTTTGGATGCTCCCCCTGATGAGTATCTCCCTCTGATCTTAAAACATTTAGGCTGATCGTTGATCATTCTGCTTCAGTCTCTTAGCAAAAAGAGTTGTCGAAAGAGGTGCTTTACTTGTTGTTAACTTTCCACAGACTTTTCTTGAACTGGGTTGTAGGACTTTCTGCTAGACTTCCATCGAAGATCTGAATTTACTCATTTTATCTGGAGCGGAATTTGATTCAAGAGTGCTGGACACTTGATATTGAATCGGACTTGTGATTTCTTCAAGGACTTCGAGGCTTAATCTTGAATGAAATTGGACCATGAGGAGCTTCATGTGACAAGTGATCTTCGGCTTAGTTAGGGATGAATCAACACGTGTTCATTGCACTTGTCTCTACATTCTTCAATGTATCATTTTCACTTTCCTTACTTGCTCCCCTGGCTTAAGTAGTATTTTCCCTGGTTTTCCCCTATGCATGTGTGGCATCTTCTCTTGTAGGATTTGTCCCCTGATGCAGGAGTGGAATGCAAACCCTTGCATTTAAATGGTTCATCACTTCTTGGTGACTGGGGACCCAGCTCCAACAACAGTTGAAGATGACTACTCGAGAGCAATACTAGGTAAGCAATCAGGAAAGGTTCCAGGCAGTCGGTTCCTTACCGGGAGTTTGAGTGGAGGTTCCGACATATTACTTTCTTTATCCTTGTCTTTGCAGGCAAGAACAAGGACAAAGGAAAGGACAGGGAAATTGCATGATATGAGATAATCTTGCTCTGGTCCCTGAAGATATGAGATAATCTTGCTCTAGTGTGACTTATTTGAAGAGGTATTCTCGGAGAGGAAGAAAACTGAGTATTTCGAGATGCTATGTTGAAGATGCATTCTCGGAAATGAGGAAGAGTTAGGTATTCTTGCAGAGTTGCGGGTCTGCCTTGTTATGAAGAACAGAGGTCGACATATATAGAGATTTTCCAATAGCAAGTGGTGGTGCTGTGATTTTACTCTTGTCAGCAACTGTGGTGTAAATAGAACAGTAAGATTTACGCGTTTTCAACTTTGTCAGAAATCTTTGACAAAGTTGCACGCGATATCTGAAAAAGCTGAGATTGCGTCTGAAAAATGCCAACGAACTTTATTCAGGAAAATCTGGCTTTTGAAATTCGGAGAGTGGTGCATCTTCGATCTCTGAATGAGTGGCTCTGTTGCCTCTTCTTTTATAAAGACATCAATTGTGTTCAAGAGTATGCTCAAAAAGTTGCTGCCTGTAGAAATTTCCCCTATCTTGCACTTCTCATTTTTCCTTCATCATTTCTGAAAATGACTTGCCCATCTAACATTTGCTTAGATTTGAGTCTTAGGAGTGATACAGACGAGCAGCGTCATGATAATATATGGCGCCCGTCCTTCTTATCTTATAATGGTCATCTTACGGTTGTGGACTCTGTGATGAAGAATAACATAACCGCTACTGTGGTAGCTAGAAATCTTTTCACTCCAAGGGATAACAAGATCCTTTCAGAACGGTCTGAAGAGTCGGTCGTTCAAGACTCCTTGGCTCTCAGTGTTCAGTGTGCTGGCTCTGTTTCCAATATGGGTCAACGCCTACTTGCTCAAACTCGCCAAGTTGAATTATTGATGGCGGAGGTGGCAAGTCTTAAACAAGAGATCAGAGGGCTCAAGCACGAGAATAGAGTGTTACACGTGCTTGCAAATAATTACTCTACAAGCATGAAAAGAAAGCTCGACCAGCTGCAGGAATCCGAAAGTCGGATTCAAAGTGATCACCAGAGGTTCGTTGCTAGATTCCGAAAGCAACTGATGCCTTCCCCTTCTGGTGTTTTGCTAAGTACTGGGGTGCCACACGATCAATCTCCAGTGTCTCCCCCTTCTGGGGTACTTTCGAGTACTGAGGCTTCACATGAGCAACCTTTGTGAAGGCTCCATCCTGTTTGTTTGTTTTAACTCATGTGTATGTACATATCTGTAATTTCTTGGAGATATTAATAAATAAGCTTTATTTCATTCAATGTATTGTGCCAAATAAAATAAAGCATATACTTCACTAAGATGTGGTACTTCTGGACCAAATATCCATTTATCTTTACCCTCACGAAGATAAATGATTATTCTTAGTGTCTACATCATTTGAGTATTCAACTCATAATCTTCAATCCATATGGTTCTTTTAATATCATAAATATCATGGATAAGATTCGTGTTGGTAGATTGTTCGATCTGCAGCTCGAGACAATAATTCTCTCAACACTTCATAATTTTTCTAGACTCTTCAGGAGTCCCAATTTAATATCATCAACTCTTCAAGAGTTCTAATTTAATGTCATTGACTCTTGCAAGAGATTTTAGTATGTTGCAACAATATCATAATGATAGTACTCACTAAGGCAATTTATACCATCTATTGGTATTGAGTACATACTTTATGCTTTACCCTTTCGGGGGCTTACTTCAAGTAATTTGAATCCTTCAGGGATTTTCTACACTTCATGACACACTTTCCTTTGGAATTTATACAGAGCAATTTGCTCCCATGTATACTTGAGGGATTTACTTATGGAGATATGATGTGTGCGACTCACAACCCTTCATATATAATTCTCCATTTATATGAACTCGTTTACAAGAGTATAATTTCAGGTTTCAATTAGTAACCTTGTGTCATATCATGTGAGTGTAATTCACTGTATTACAAATGCCCATATGTAACCTCATTGGTTCAACATCTTCTGGCTATTTGTATTGTATTCAAATCTATAGGTCAATTTTCCACGTTCTTACGAAATTGTAATGAAATTGCCTTTCTCCATTTTGGCCAATAATTTTCCTTTTGTCGACGAACATAAGAACGTGACTCAATATTAACACAGCTCATTGATGAATTTAGTAGCTACTTATAAAAACCAAAATTACCATTGGTTATCATCAATCTGTGATCCCATATTCTCATGTGCATGCGCATGCATAAAAGCTTTTTATTTCTTTGGATATCCATTGCCTCTTCAAGGGCATGACGCTATCTCTTCCAGGATAGTCATAATTTAGAGAATGCGGATCATAACCTCTTCTAGAGCGTTATAGAGCTTGAATTTTAATCTCCACTTCCGGGAGTTGAGTCATTGGAACCTATATGTCTATCATGCTCCATGCATGAGACATCAACATTCCCATGTCCGTGGATTGTCCTTTCTAGGACGTAAATCCATGCGGCGACTGTCATGCTTCTGGCATGCAACAGTTATGCTTCAGGAATGCAATAGTTCAGTAGTGCCATATTATTCTTCTATCGAATAACTGAACCTTTTGAGTCTAAAAATCTGCCACGCTTCAGGCGTGCAATAGATAAATCATTTACTGTCTCATTATTTTTGTCCAACAGGGACATCAATTCTTGTAGGCATATTTGCAGTAAGTATATGTGATTTCATCACTTTCGTTGCATCATTCAATTATTTCAATTTCATTTTCTCATTGTTTGTTTCGTGAATCAAAATAAGACAAATTATCTTCGTTCTTCTAGAACGGTCGTTTCTCATCATTCTTCTGGAATGATATTTTCTCATTGTTCTTCTGGAACGATGTTATTTTCTCCCCTAATGGCAGGAAAACTGTCTTATCAAAATCATAGTCCGTAAATCATGTGGTAGACATATCCCCAGTCAAGGGTTCCAAATATTGAATGATAGATAGTGTTCAACATCAATGCCCAATCAGCGATGATGTCTCATTTCAGTACGTTGTGGCAGTGTAATAGGCACATAGATAACACAACCTAAAACTCGTAGATGTATAATGCTTGGCTGGTTCCCAAACACGAGTTGTACTAAGAAGTATTGATGGTTGGTAACATGTCTCAACCGAATTAATAATGCATCATGTAAAGTTTATATGTCCCCATGTAGAAAACTAGCAATTTCGTTTTCATGAGCAGAGCGTTGGTAATCAATTTCATCCGCTTAATAAATACTTCTGCTAAACCATTTTGAGTATGGACATGAGGAACTTCTGGTCCTTATTTAATAGTCTGTGAACTGAGACTCTTATGTCCTTTTATTACAATTAAGTTGAGGCACTATGACACTTCAAACTTAAGGTACTTATCAAGAAACTTCATGTCCGATCTTGAGGATCTAGGGACTTCATGCCTGATATTTTTGCATGATGGAACTTCGGGTCCAATCATTTTATGTGATGAGGATCAAGAAACTTCAGGTTCTGATCTGATCAAGGAACTTTGGGCCTTATATATACTTATCGTAACAAAAGATAAATACAATAAATAAATTAAAGCAATAGGCGGTAATTCCAGCCATAGTAAATAAATTGCATTTAAGTAAATAAAGCTTGTGACAAGGGCTTTAATTCAGCACCATTCACATAAATCAAAACTTAAAGCAGTAGGCGGTAAAACCGTCCATGATAAATAAATTGCTTTAAAGTAATTAGAACTTGTGACATGAGCTTTAAACCAACACATGCACATAAATATCAAAGCTTTAAAGCAAAGGGTAATAATTCTACCCACTGTAAATAAATTGCTTTAAATAAATAGAGCTTGTGAAAGTGTTTTAAGCCAACACCATTCACATAAATAAATAGTATCAAAACCTTTTATTTTGTCACATGCTGCACAATTCCTTTGCTTTTTACCTTTTTCAAGCTCATCAGTCTCTTTCCTTATCTCCTGATTATGCATTATCCCTCCTTGTCTTTTTGTTATTATTATTATTATTATTATTATTTCACAGCTCTGAAGTCATTTTGGTTACTCAGGAAATAATAGTAACAATAGGTTCCAATTGGTGTTCCTCCTCCGGTGAGTTTCGAAAAAGTCGAAACGGTTCCCATAAGTTTTGGAGTCAAGAGTGTTTGCAACTTATGAAAAGATCAAACCGTTAGATTTAGCTCAAATTTTAGTATGATATGGATAAGAGGATACTGAACAACTTTCGTGAAGAAACAATTTCGATCTGTGCTACAGAAACGGAGTTGTGGTACTCATAAGGTGGCTGTCCAGTTTTCTACGGAAATTGGAAACTGGTTTGGTATTTCAAACATCTGTGACAATCCCACCGTTAAAGTTTTCTGAAATTTTGATACGTTGTAGATACTGAGCAGACGAACAACTTTCAAGAAGAAAGTATTTCAATCCGAGGTCCGCAAGTTGGAGTTCCGAGGCTGTTTACATGGCTGTCAAATTCTCTACGAATTTTGAGTCTGTACTCTTTTGCTTCTGCAAAAGATGATATACAGTCATACAACAATATATATAGTTGGTTCAAGAAAATCAATTGTACTGAGATTTGAAGATGAAATGAAAAGATTTTCTTATCTGTGAGATTCCAGCTGAAGGAGGTGAACAGGATTTATGGCGTTGTGCTTTCCACTGACATGAGAGCTTCTCGTGCTGATAACGTGTTGTAAAATCGACGGTGGGTGCAGTGAAATAAATGAAACAAGACACAAAATTTACGAGGTTCCTCTACAGTCAGTGTGACTGGAGTACGTCCTCGGAGCAGCAGTGGTGCTTTTATTATAATTTGAAATAATAAGAGTACAAAGATAACTCTCTTTATTATCTTCTCTCCTCTTCCTCTCTTTTCTCTCTTCCTCTTCCTCTTCCTCTTCCTTCCTCTCTTTTCTTTCTTTCTTTTCATTCCTTTATCTCCCGTGAACCTCTCTACTTATCTCCTTGTAATACTCTATTTGTAGAGCAAACATTATGAAAGCAAACAAAAAGTTCACTATTTAACTTGTGAACCTTTACTATATACATGTGGGCAAACATACTCATTGTTTTACAACGAAAGCTTATTATTAAGCCATTTTCTTGTGCTAATAAAAACCTGAATTATAAAACCTTCTTCTACAGCACACCTACATATATACACTGCCACATGCAATTTTCAAATAATTAACATTTAATTAATTGTGGCCAAACTAATTAATCCCAACTACAACATGAAATTCATGAACTTCAGCCACGCAAACCCATTCCTTGAAACTTTCTCCGCCTCTTTTGAACATGACGCGGACGACGCCGTCGCTCCACCGCCACCTCCACCGCCCACGGCTTTTGCGTTAGGGCACAGAAAGAAGTTCCTGGATCCCAACTCCATCAGCTTCTCCTCCCTAGCCAAACCTGGCCCCACAGATAATTACCACAATCAATACGCGCCGGACACGTGTTAATCAATCGCATACGAAATTAAATCGGGGACGTTGATTTTATAAGGCGAAAAGACAATAAACGCTTACTTTCTAAGCTGAACTGCGAGTAATGGAGGTCGAACAACGACGGCTCGACGGAAGGCAAGATCGGACGGCGACCTTCCTTCCCGTATTGCCGCACGGCCGCCGCGACCAGATCTCCTACCGTCAGTTCCGGCGACATCACGACCTGTATGGCCCCGACGCTCCCCTGGATCGTAACGTTGAGGAGCAGCTTCGTCAGCTTCGGCCGTAATTCCATCGACGACGCCGTCGTTCCCACCGCGTTCCTGAACGACGCCATGTCCGGCACCGTTTTCGGCCTCCGAAGCTGCTGCGTCGCTATCTCCGGAAACTGGCCGTGGAACGACGACGATCTGTCGGAGAGCGGTCTCGGCCTGCGGTTCTTCTCTTCCGGCTGCCCCCTCCGGCTAGAACTCTTCGGGCTGGGCATGCTCCGTAAAAAAAATAATGTAATATCTATAGGACAAAAACGGAAATAACTACTTTTTGTGGCGTTTCGTTTGGAGCGGGTGGAGCAGTTGCCGGTTACCTCAAGCGTCGGTATCGGAAATACCTGGGGCGAGGGAAGCCGAGAGCAGGGGAAGAGCTTCGGCTCCCAAATTTCCGGTAGCCGATAGCTATCATAACCTGATTGGTAGTAATAACCAGAATCCGACGATGGCAAAAGGGGAAATATAATAAAAGGGGGGAGAGAGCTTAAACAAGCCCCCGCCCTGGTATGGATTTTATACCCACAACAAGATAAGGGGTAGCCTAGAAATTAACACGACTTTTCTAAGGGCGGTGACCGGGTACTGGCTATTTCCGGTTAAATAGAGGGAGGGACGAGGTAAGGTCTTTTTCTAGTAGTATTTCATGATTTCAATCATGTTGTGACGTAATTTATCTAAATTATTGAAGATACCTAGTGGATGGCCGCTTTTTTCGATTGTATTTTTTCGGCACATGTTTACAGTCGGAGAAGGCGGCTATGGTGTTGCGATATGTCTCCAGTTTGTCACGTGCTTAGCACGTGGAGGTGAGCGATGATAGGGTTACGGTGGTCACGCGTGAAATGTAAATGGCTTCGTGGAGTGGGGCTAGTGGTTTGAGGAAGCTTCAGCAGGCACGCACGATAGCATAGGACAGAGCCCCTCGAGACTCTAGCCTCTAGGGAATTGAAGCGTGTGTGGACTTCCACCGTCCACGTGGCAAAATCGGAGTGGACTATTGGGCTGGCGGTGCGTGCGCATGCCACGTGGCCCAAACGGGTCATGCGGAAAAGAGCATTTGAGGTGATGGTGCAATTACGTATTTTGTCACATACGAGTTAATCGCAAACAGTGGGTGCAAGTGCGATGTTCCTCTCAAGCATTACATCAAGTAAAGTAAACGATGAACAATTCTCCAAATTTAAAGAAATATCAACAAGTTAGTATCGTTTTTTTCTTCATTTTTCACAAGAAGATGTTTTATTACGAGAAAATAGTCCTATTGCGTTTAAGGCCGATCATACGCTTACGGTCAAAATAATATAAATGTGCTTTATTCCAAATAAATGAAATTTAAAAGAAGGTACAGAGAGAAAGATATAGAAATAAATCAACCGTCGGGAAGATTAATATAATAATGAAAAAATAAAATGACTCATGTATATATTGCCTCTACTCTATATTACACCATAAATAGAGTAGTTTGATTTTATAATCAAATGATTAACTAGCGGTGGGTTCAAAAAATCGAAAACCGAAAAAAAAGGGATCGAACATCGAATCGAAACTGAAACAAAAACGAACCGAAAAAGAAAAAACCAAACCGAACCTTATTGATTCGGTTTCGGTTTTGGAGGTTCGAAACCGAGCTATGATGTCCACTTAGACTCCGAATCGAGCTGTGATGGGCGTCACCTAGAAGGTGACGAAGCCATAAAGTGTAGTGAGGTGGCAATTGTGAATAAATTAAAACCTAAAAGTGCGTAAATATAAGAGTGCGCTTGTGAGCAGAAATGAATCCATTTCACATGTGATGTTAGAGCATAAGTAAAGTACAATATAGTAGATTGAGAATTTTACGATCGAAGGTAACCACCTATACCAAGATTTGCCAAAATGCACCTGCTGAGGTGAATGCTGGTGTGGCTGAAAGAATTCGTTTCGTGACTTTTGCTTTCTTTATATATGTAGATGGATCACCCTCTCCCCTGAGTTGGGTTAACACGAAAGCTTTGCTACTAAAACCTAGAATGGCGAAAAACAAGGGTGAGTGGGCCTAAAAATAAAGTTTTCTAAAACCTTTTCGAAAACATACTAACCCCTTACTATAAAACAAATATAGTTTCCAAAGTATTCATACTACGTATAGTATGAAAATACTTACTATAATTAGCAATATCTTAATAATGCAATATGTCACGACATTTCGTAAATAAACATCTAACGTCCGGAAATCACATAATCTTGCATAAGCAACCATATCATATCGAGTGCTCATTGACATATGCTAACACACGAGTTTATGCAGATATGTTCTGACATAAACAAGACTAGGTGTAATAATTATTTACGCTTTAGTATTACAATCACGTGAAGACCGGTGCTATGCGCATCTCATACGCATACCTTTGCATCCCCTATGACGTAGCATAATTGCAAAATTTCTATCTCGGTGTATCGTAGAAAATTATTTATGAAATATATAAATGGAAAATAACAAATATATACACACACACACACACACACTATATATAAAAGAAAAGACTCATTCGCAGGTACTTGCGAGGTCGCAGCCGTTCAAACTAAGAAAGTTGGAGTCACCGATAATAATCGCACCTAAGCATAACATTGTGGCCCGTTAGTAAAACTCAACTAAAACGACTATATTTGAGAAAACGGAGTGCGGATTTGGAATCAGAGCGTTGAAATACGCTAAGAAGGGTCCCGGACAAATTTTGTAAAAAGTCAACGATCAACCCTAAAAAGTCAACTGAGCTGCCGAGGCGGTCAACTATGTTAAAACTTCGGAATAATTAATCAAATGGATACCAAAAATGGACTTGGGACTTTGAAATTAGCCTAGAAAGGTTTCCAATAAAAATTCGAAAAAAGTCAATACAAGGAATATTCTAAGAATATTTCAGAGAATATTCTTAGAATACTTTGAGCCCATTTCATAAATGGGTCGGGCTGGAATAGTTTGGGTTTAAGATTTGGGCCGGGTTTGGGCTTAAGCCTTTTTTTTCTCAATCGGGTTGGGTTGGCCTGTTTGGGCTTGCAGGTTGCTGAACCCAACGAAAAAGAAGGCCGGATAGGTAGGATTTGGCCAGGAAACTTCCCGAGCTCCGATTTGGGTTTGAAACTTAATCATTTTCAATGATTCAAAAACGAAAATGAAGCTACAAACGTAAGGAATAAGAATATGCCATCGTGGTCTCTCGCCTTGGCTGGAAAAAACCCTGCAACCCCGCGATCCTTCACCGAAAACTGGGGAAAATATCCCCATCATGGTTTCAGTCCTTAAATCCTACAATCACAAACCTGTATCTTCAAGATCTTTCACAAACGACGAGAAATGACAAGAGATAGGGATTCTCAAGGCCTACCTTGGTCGGAAAATTGTGAAATCTCGTCGAGAAATATGGCAACAGTGGTTGCCATTTCTGCATCTATGCAGTGAGCACAGTATCAAGAAAAGAGAGTGTGTGTTTGAGAGCACCAAGGAGGATGAAGGTGGTTTGGTGGGTGCGGTGTGGTGAGGTTTGCCGGAGCGCCGACTACATGATGGTGTTGTCGACAATGTAGAGGAGAGACTCGGGAGAAACATGAGGGAGAAGTGAGGGAAAAGAGAGAGATCCAAATTGTGGGAGAGGAATTGCCACTTGGCAAGAGGAGAGTGGAGAGTTGTGAAGTGTGGGCCCCACGGTCAGAATTATAGTTAAAATGATAAAATATTATTTTAAAAAATATATTATAGTAAAATTTTTTTTACGAAAGTATTTTTCAGATTCGTAGTTTCGTAAAATCTTCTTCATAACTTCGAATTCGATTCCACTTGTGCCTACACATTCATACCGTCGAGTACTTCGAGAATACGATAGAATAATAACTCATACGCGTCACGAAATAATGGTCTACGAAAGTCAATAACCTCGCCTCTAGGGGCACTTTCGTCAATTCACTCTTTTAAAATTAGTAAACTCGTAAAATTAGGGACGGGTTGTTACAAAACTGAACCGAACAAAACCAAACCGAAAAAAAATCAAACCGAACAAAACCGAAAGAAAATTGAACCGAATCAAAGTTTTGGTTCTGTTTTGGTTTTGGCAAAAAACCAAACTAAATGAAACCGAACCCACCCATATGATTAACGATATTTGCAAATATTGAATTGGTATGGTAATCATTAGGATATTTTCCTTGATCAATTGTCGGATTTGAACCATCTTCTTTTTTCTAGTATAGTCTAGCAGAAATATTGCTTTCACAAAAAAAAAGATATTTATGCAATTTTTTTTTTTTTGAGGGAAGATATTTATGCAAGTTAAGATGTCAATATTGGATAGACTTTTCTTTTTTCTTTTCTTTTTGTTGTCAAATTGATAATCAAGTTTTTTTTTTTTTAGTACATCAATAATCAGGTACATGTCTAAGAGAAAAAGAAAAAGAGGAAGAAACCATCAAAGCCATGAATTTGTATAAGGCTTTGCATCCCTATAATAAGGGAGGATTTTAAGTTCCTCGTTATAATTAAGGAAAACTAATAAAAAGAGCTTGAAAATTTTGAGTTTTAACGATAAGGACAAAATAAATGGTAAAGTGAATAGTACCATGATTGACTTTTTAGTGTAAAAATGTGGTTTTTCATTAAAATGAACAATACCGAGAATTTTTCATTAAAGTTCCCTTATAATTATAGTGTATGCTCACCGTACACCTAAACATCAGCCGCATGTCTTTTCACCTAATTCTAGTTCACTTTCACATTAAATGTTACTTTTCAATTTGAAAAAACAAAAAAAATCAAAATTTAGTGTAAAAACACGTGATAAATAATTAGGTATACGATCAACATACACTATAATTTATAATGGTAAGCACACATGCTCTCTACTACAATTAGGTGAGAGGGGGGGGGGGCAATAGGACGATTCTAAGCAATATACAAGTCACGAGAATATTCCCACTATAGATTGGATGCATTATTAATGGACATAACACATTTAGCAGGGGACAAGTTTTATTTGGACCACACATTTTAAGATTCTACAAAGGTAGTTTGCAGTGGTGCGCAAATAATTTAGGTTAAAATAATTGTGATATTTTTGGCACTTGAACTTAAAAATATATAGTGCTGTTATGATGGGATTGGGTGGGTATCCGTGGTTATTTACTCATAACCGTTTATGTTTATATTCACATAACCGTTTACCCGTTGGGTAATTGCTTAAACGGTTATACTCATACCCATAACCGTTTATAAATGGTTTATCATACTCATAACCGCGTACTCATTTAACCGTAACCGTTTAATACCCGTTTACCCATTTACCCTTTTTAACCCATTTATTCTTTTTTTTACCATTACCCATTTTTCACCCGTCTACATGTTTTTTAACAACTTGAAAATTAAAAAAAAAATTGTCATAATTTTCTTTTTTTTTTATAATTAAACACTATTATAGGTACATTTATCATACATTTCTGTATTTTAATTTTTAAGACCTTATACCATTTCAATAATTAAAATAATAGTTTACAGACGATATTTTTAACTGTTACTAATGAAAGTAATATAATATTTGCTAAGTATTCTTAGGTTATGAAAACTGTTTAGAAGACAATATTCTTGAGTTATTTAACCTAGAATGTAAAGTATTAACATAATATATATAATGAGCTACATTACATTATAATTAACTATAGAAACCATGCACTATAGTCAATAACATTGATCTAAATTTTGTCCGATAGAGAACATGGTTTGTGTTAATTTTACATATATAAAATAAACGGGTAAACGGTTATCCGTTTATAACCGCGGTTAATACTCATAACCACAAATTTAAATTTCACGGGTAAACGGTTATACTCATAATTGTTTATTTATCTAAACGGTTATCTATAATTATAACTGTGAAGTTTAAAATGACGGAAAACCGCGGTTACCCATAACCGCAAGTATTTTGCCCATCCCTAGTGCTGCCTACTCTACTATGTAATTGGATGTTAAGTTAGGCAAACGAACATGGTTAAAAAAAAAATTGAACGGATGATATTTCTTTAGTGATACTGAAACTGGATGATTAAAAAATTTGTGATATTTTTGGCGCTACCACATAAACCATTAATGTTTATTTAACCTTATTTAATGGACACCAAGTAGAGTGGCAATCGGATCTTGTTTGAGTCATAATCCTCTCCCGAGCTAAGGGTGAGGATCATCCTGAGTAAACTCATCGGATCGTTCAAATTTTATCCAATAGTTACAATTATTATAACTTTTAGAGGGATACCCTATTTGTAGCCGTTTGATAAAATTTGAACAACCCAATAAGCTTGCTCAAGAGGATCCTCACCCATAGCTCAGGAGAGGATCTTGATCCATCTATTTACATTACATATCATCTAATTACATCACGTGTCGAAGACCACGTTTCAACCCGAAAGGAATTAAAAATTAAACAAGAATCTGTGTTTGAGTTGATGAACATAAAAATTTGAATTAGACTTACTATATAATAATACGATAACTCATATTGTTTATTGCGATGGTGAAAGTTATCATATTACCTTTCTACACGTGCAAGCTCTTGCGCTCGAGCTCTTGCACGTACATAATTTTTTTTCCTTTGCACATCTCTTTCCCTTTTCACATTTGCACATGCAGAAAGTATTTTTATAAATACGATGCCCTATGGACGATTATACAAAATTTTAATTTTAGTTTTTACATTTGTACATTTATCTCTTATAATATAGGAAAAATCTCATATTTTCATGAGAGAGACAAACTTTTAAATAAAAGATTCAAATATAGATTATATTGCAGAAGTACTGAAAACTTGATTGTGTATTTGAAGAGATATAAACACATGGTTCTAAAAGACACTAAGAGTTAGTAAGGCAGTGCCCATTACCTGGGTGGATTTAAATATATTTTATTATAATATTGTACAAATGATATTATCTCCACTTAAGGGGAGTGAGCTAAGCCTCACAATGAGCTATCAATAATATAGTTCAAATTCGTCTTTGACAAGAATCGAACATAAGACATCTCACTTACAAGTGAAAATGAATATCACTAAACCATAATGTTACCAGTTTTATTTCTTCTATTTTTTTCCAATTTATGGTTTTACTATGTTAGTCCTCACTATTTTAGTTTGTTCATTTTTCAATTGCCTGTAAATAAAGGGCATTTTTGAAATTTCAGAAAATTAATAATATAGACAATATCATGGTCCGACTTAAACAAATATAGGTTAAAATGCATGGGATTTAGCTTATTTATTTGGTATCATATGTCGTTGTCTATCTCACCCACTTATTTTATGGCATCGTCACGGGTCGGTACATGGTAAGCGCACCACACAACCTACAATATTTTGGCCGGCAGGTCGAGATGGGCTCACCATTTACTGTTGGCCAACAGTTATGTGGTGGTGGGGGTCGGCGGTGTTAAAGAGGAGAAACAAATGGGCGGATCCACTTGGTGGTGTATCATGCATGTGTGGCACGTGATTTAAGGGCTAACTTTTTTTCTCTTCACTTTTTGGAGAGGAGGAAAATGCACGATTTGATTGACGGAGAACGAGTATCATAAAAAATAAAAAAATAAAAAAAAAAAGAAGAAAAAAGAATGAACAATAATCGAAATTTAGGATGAGCCAATTTAATTAATTTATACACATGTACATGTGCTTATGTTCTTCTTTCTCCTTTGTTCTTCTCTCTCCATTGTTCCTAATTGTGTGTGTAAGTGATTGAATAAAAAGAAATTACATTTCCTATTAGGTTTTAAGTCAAGTAAGCCAATTCTAATAAGCCTCCAAAGAAAAAGTAGAGTTTATGTACTCACTTATTGATAGACAGTTCCACAAGTCGGTAAACTTTTCACTTTATCAATTGCCATGTGGCATATCATATCAGAAATCTCTTTACTTGAGAAGTGAAAATGGTGATTATGCCCCGTAAGAGGATCATAGCCATGCAAATGTGTGATGTAATAAATAGGTTTGATATATGTAACATTACTACTTTATGAGATGGTTAAAAACTTTGAAGGTTATCTAATCTAAAATACTTATTAATAAAATTTTCTTTGTCAACCAAAAGATGGTGAAAAGATCATCTGGTCTTATATCACAACTAAAATAATAGGCAATAATCACTGTTCTAAAAATCTCCGCCTAAGCCCCGCCTAGGCGCTAGGCGGTTGGCCACCGGCCCGATTAATGCCTAGACGTTTGAAAATTAAGAAAGGGTGCCCAAATCTACTGAGGCGCCCACTTAGAACGCCTAGGCACCCGCCTAACCCGTCCAGACCCGCCTAGGCACCTGCCTAGATCAGACTCACTTAGACAGAAAATAAATAACTTTCATTTTGCATTTTATTTATTTTTTCAATAAATTGTAAGAGACTTGTTGCATACTTAAATGAACACACATTATATCCTTGTTCCCTATGTTTTCATTATGTTCCAATACTTCATCATATATATGTCATTCTATTTTGAAGTTTATGATGAAATTATATATATTTTAAGTATAAGCAGACATTTATTTACATGAAATATAATAGTTTACTTAAATCCGCCTAGTCCGCCTAGGTGCCCACCTAGACCCCGCCTAATCGCTTAGGCACTAGGCCCCAATCCACCGCCCGACTAGCGCCTAGCGTCTTTTAGAACCTTGGCAGTAATGTAATTTCGCACAAATCAATTTTTTTCTGTTTTTTTCTTCCGTCACCCATATGTTAGCATATATCTAATTTTAAAAAATATAATCATAAATTTCTCTCCACTCCCACGTTCTCTCTCTCTCTCTCTCTCTCTCTCTCTCTCACTCTCTCTCTCACACACACACACACACTCCCTCATTCTTTAACATTTCTCTTCTCTTCAACTTCTCTCTCAACCATATATTTTTCAAAAAAGAAAAATAACAAAAAACTTGCTTCCCACAAAAAATATGTGGGTTTAAGCTAGTACTAGTATATGCCCACACACAAAGTGTGTGTGAAACTTTTTATTTTGTTTTTAAAATTGAAGGAGAGAGGAAGAAGTGAGAGAGAATGTGGGAGTGTGATGTAGGGCGCAGCGGACAGAAACGAATTAAAATGATAGATATAATGGATAGGTAGGGTCCACTATCTCATAGTGCAAGGAGAGACCTGAGAACCCTATAAACTTTAGTTATAGTACCAACCTATGACGTAGACACTAGAAACAAAAGCTGAACAATCTCACAAAGAGAAAGGCGCAAAACTGAAACAGAGAAACACTCTGAGTATTTTCATTAATTAAAAAAGTCCAACTCCTCCATCTTACAGAAAGAGATGGTATTTATAACTATTTTGTAGCATACATTCAGAATAAAAAGGCAATAAACGTAAAACGACAAAAAAATTAAAAATTACATAAAGAAAGTAATCCAATCAGCCAAAAAATGTCCAAAACGCCCTGGCTATTATTAGGAGCTACTAATGGCTATTATTAAGTTCTTCGGATTGGTTATAGTCATTCATTTTATCCCAATCATTCAATAAATGCACTGGCCAACTGATCTGCATCATCCTCTCTGCGTTGGAGAAAATTCACCCTCGAATTTGCATTTCCAGTATCGTCAATGTCCCCTTTGTATGGAATGAGATGTTTCACATTGAACACATTAAATATGGCTTGGTAACTTGGTGTCATGATCGAAACAATCGAACTTGGTACCAAGAAGTTGGTACACTCCACAAAAGAATAGCTTAGCAACTTCTGAAGCATATGTTGTCTTCTTGCAGGCTATAAGGTGAGCCATTTTGGAAAATCGATCCACCACAACAAAAATTGAGTTTACACCATGCTGAGTACAAGGCAAACCCAAAACAAAATCCATACCCATGGTTGTGATGGAATGGGTAATGGCATGTACAATGCAGTGTTCGTTGCCTTGCCCTTAGAAACTTGACAGCTTCGACATTGTTCCACAAAACAATATACCTATTTGAGCATGGTAGGCCATAAATGAGAAAAAAGCACTAGTGTAAAGGTTTTTCCCTTCCAACGCAGCCATCGTTATGTAACTCTTGTATGATTTGCAGCCTCAAACTAGACTCAAGTGTACAAAGTTGATTCCCTTTAAAGAGAAACCCATCATGGAACACATAATATGTTCTTCTTGAATAAACTTGTCCCCGAGTTTTGTTTGGTCTTCCTCTGTCTTTCGGATACCCAACAAGTACTTGCCACAATAGCCAATTAAGAACCATAAATTCAGTATGCATCAACATATCCAAATAGTACAAAATTCCAAATAATTTCATTCTTCTCCACTTTCTCATGTTCCGTTTGGAATTTAATATTTTCTTGATGACATAAATTGCATTTGAGTGCACATACAATTTCCAACAAACATCTTGATATTTTTGACTTTGAAAAATGTAGACATAATTCGAACAATGTGAAAAATTTCTTTTCTCGAAGTAAAATTTTGTAGCGTGACAAGCAATGAACGATTCCCAAACATAATCATAAAAGTTATAGAAATGGAGAACATATTTTACCTCAAGTACCTCAATCATTGAACCCAAATCTTCATCACCATTGCATTCATCTAGAATCAGCGCAGAATCTTAATAGGCAACACAATGAGCTTTGATTTGCATAGTAAATTGAATTTCTTTAGCTACTTTAATCACAAGCATGTAATCTTCATCATATTCATCATAAATTGGTAGAGAATTCCAATCGGCTAAAATATCGATTTCGTAAAACCTAACAATAGCAACATGATAACCCAAGAATCGATTAGGGCTCTGATACCAACTAATGTAGTGCGCAGTGGACAAAAACAAATTAAAATGATAGATAAAATGGGTAGGTAGGGTCCAATATCTCCTAGTGCAATGAGAGACCTAAAAATCCTATAAACTTTAGTTCTAGTACACTACTACAAAATTACCTATAACTGGCGGTTCAAAAACCGACGAGAAAACATAATTTATGTTGGATATTTGGTAAAAATCCGACATAAACTCATGCAATGTCAGATAATAGGACCGACACCAATGTTAGCGTCACGAAAAGGCTTTTGATGTCAGTTAGTCCCCTTAATCCACCACGAAAAAGGAAAACAATATAAAATACAAAAGGATAATAACGTCGGTTAAAAGTGACATCGAGGCTCACGTCGGATACATGCGACATTAAGTATTGATAAAGACTGTCGGATGGAGCATACTGGTGTCGGTCTTAACCGACACCACCTAACAATTCGATAAATAAAATAACCAATATACTGTTGCCCATAAACGACACCATAAACTATTAATCATAAAAAAAAAAAGAAAATCCGTCTCAGTTTTTAATTAATAATAATTAAAAAAAAGTTTACATGAAATGAGAGCTAGAAGCAGAAAGGGAATTGGAGGAAACGAGCGATACGGCCGACATGGAATTGGAGGCCGGTACTGGTATGTTGGGCGTAAAGTCCATTTTTGAGGAAACAAGCAATACGGCCAACAGAGAATTGGAGGCCGGCTTTAACTGACTTGGACACCGACTTCTTCCTCACTTCGCCTCTTCTTCCGCTAGCGCCCTTGGTGGCTTTCGTGGCTTCCATTCTCTCTGAGTTTTTTGGGAAATGAAAATGATTCGTTTAGGAGGGAAAACAAATTGTTGGGAACTGAGATGTGCTCGGATTTGAATTTTGGTCTGGAGTGGTTTGGTGCGTGGTGTTATTCACTTTGATGAGACAAGACTCCGCTGGATTTCCTTGTTGGTTTTCTGGGAATAATAACTCCAATACATGCAGAGGCTTAATACTTCAAATCTCTCTCATTTTCAGTAATTTTCCCTACTAAAAGCTTATAAGCTTACCTAGAACACCATAATAAACAATTTTGAGCCGAAACTAGCTCGAGTTTAAGGAGACCTCGCCAGATTCCATCACCGGAACTAGAGAGGTTGCACAAAAAGGTTGCAAGGGTTAACATTTAACACCTTACCTAGGGTTGAAGATTGGCGATTGGGGTTTCTATCGAATTTCATCGGGGTTGCTAGAGACACACACATTGAAGACCTCAAAAAAAGCACATAAAAGTTACAGAGGTTTACACCTCAAATCCAACATGCAGAATGAGGAAGCTCCACCTTAAATTAGAAGGAGTTAAGCGCCAGCTCGATTGACAGTAAGTTTGTCGGATTTCTCGAGAAATACACTGGAGAACCCACAGAGCACAGAAGCTCAAGTTCGATATGTTCCAGACCATGGATCATGCATGCAAGGCTCTTGAGCAGATCCCTAGGTTACTGTGGTGCTAAATTCGTGGTTTGGGGTTCTAATTTTGGCTGGGTTCGAGAGTAGTGATGATGATGCTCTCGTTTACTAGAGAGAAAGCTGCAGAGTATTATTGAGAAGAGAGTTAGAGAGAGTGTGATCTAGAGAGAAATCACGGGGGTGGGAAGAAAAACAATGGGCTGGTTTACAAACACCACACAGTGGTGGGTCCCACACCTAAATTTTAAAACGGGTTGTTACAATCTAGTGGGGTTTGCCACCTTGGCGATCCAAGTGCTTTTGGGGTGGCCAATTGAATTGGTTTCAAGTTATTTAAAAATAATTATTAGTGTCGGCTACAACCAACGCCGGGTTTTAAAATATTTAAAAATAATTATTAGTGTCGGGTAGAAGTGACACAATTTTTTTTAATCAACACTAACTTTATGTCGGTCGAAAGCGACATAGTTTTCTTTTTATACAACACCACCATTTAAAAGATTAAAAACTATGTCGGTTATAAACGACCTAGACAGTTTATGTCGGTTATATTCGACACCATGTAAAAAGGGTGTCGGAAATGTGTTATCCGCCAATATATTATATAAAACCGACACCAACCATCGATACAGTAAGCCACTTTTGTAGTAGTGGTACCAGCTTACGACGTAGACACTAGAAACAAAAGATGAACAATCTCACAAAGAGAAAGACACAAAACTGAAACAGAGAAACATTCTGAGTATTTTCATTAATAAAAAACATATGACTCCCCCATCTTATAGGAAAATGTGGTATTTATAACCATTTTGTAACATACATTCATAAATTAAAAAGGTAATAAACTTAAAATGACAAAAAACTGAAAGTTACATAAAGAAAGTAATCCACTCAACCATAAAATGTCCAAAACGCCCTGGCTATTATTAGGAGCTACTAGTGGTTGTTATTAAGTTCTTTTGACTTGTTATAGTCATTCATTTTATCCAGTGATCAATAAATGCACTGACCAACTGATCTGCATTAGAGTGGGGAGAGAGAGGGAGAAAGGTTTAATTTTTATTTATTTTTTAAATTAGAGATGTTAAAATCACTTGTAGGTGAGGCTTAAAACAAAAACAGCAAAATTTTATTTTGTAAAATTACGTTACTGCCCTTAACTTTTTTGTTGTAATAAAAGATTAAATAGTCTTTTCACCATTTTTTAGTTGACAAAGAGAATTCTATTAATATGTAGTTTAGAGATTATAATCACAAAGTTATATCGTATATTGAAGTTAACATGATGATTATATGTGCTTATCAATATCAAATTATCAATGCAACTTATTATAAGTCAAATGTACAAAACATCTTTCATCATCATATAATTTCATGTCAGTCTTTTTAACAAAAACATTGGGATATTGTTGGCAACGATGTATGCAACGACGTCCGGGCACTCCTCTCATCGGGGAGAATGTTGAAAAAGATCAATTACACTTATGTTACTCTTATTTCGAAGAATAAGATCCGACAGTGATGACACAGTTACGTCCGATTAGCTTATGCAATGTCATTTACAAAATTTGCTCCAAAGTTTTAACCAATAGACTCAAAAGGGTGCTTTCGGAGATTATTTCTACTAATCAGAGAGCTTTTGTGCCGGGGAGATTGATTTCGGATAATAGCTTGGTAGCTTCGGAAATTGCTTATTATATGAATAAGAAGTATTCTGGATGGGATGGAGTGATGGCATTGAAACTGGATATAAGTAAGGCGTAAGACCGTATCGAATGGAGTTTCCTCGAACAAATGATGAAAATGTTGGGCTTTGCAGACATGTGGATTAGTTTGATGATGGCGTGTGTGACTACCGTTTCATACTCGTTTAAGGTAAATGGTGAGCGGGTGAGACATGTTCACTTGAAGCGAGGGATTCAACAAGGTGACCCTCTTTCTCCATTTCTTTATGTGTTATGTGCGGAAGGTCTTTCGGCTCTTTTCGATGCTTGGGAGAAGCAGGGACGGATTAGAGAAGTCATAGTGTGTAAGGGCACTTCGGCCGTGAATCATCTTTTGTTTGTGGATGACAGTTTCATTTTCGCCAGGGGCACGATTCAGGAATGCCTACAGGTGAAACATTTGTTGAAAACATATGAAGATGTATCAGGACAAGCTATTAATTATGCAAAGAGTTGTGTAGCTTTCAGTGGAAAATTGACTGAGTATGATGGACAGTTGTTGGCGGATTGCTTGGGTATGCCGCGGGTAATTTTCCATGATCGATATCTTGGCCTACCGGTTCTTGTGGGAAAATTGAAGAAGGATACGTTCTCATACATTAAAGATCGATTGTGGAAAAAATTAAATGGTTGGAAAGGAAGCCTTCTGAGTAGTGCCGGGAAAGAGATATTGATAAAAACTGTAGCCCAAGCTGTACCCCTATACACCATGCAAACCATCTTGCTACCAAAATTTTTTTGCGATGAGTTGAATCAAATGGTGGCACAATTTTGGTGGGGAAAGGAACAAGGGAAGCGAAGGATACATTGGATTTGGTGGAAAAAGTTATGTAAAACAAAGGGAGAAGGTGGTCTTGGCTTTAAGGATATCTATGCCTTTAATCTAGCTTTGTTGGCAAAGCAAGGGTGGCGATTGATACATGAACAATCCTCTCTAGCATCCCAAATTTTTAAAGCCAAATATTATCCACAAACTGATTTTCTTTCGGCACTAGTGAAGACAAATTCATCTTATGGTTGAAGAAGTATAGCAGAAGCCCGCAAAGTAATTAGAGCTGGAGAATGAGGGATGTTGCTTCGATTAAAATTTGGGGTGATAGTTGGTTGCCAAGGGAAACTTTATTCAAAGTTCTTAACCCTATACCTATGAGAATGGATCAGTCCACTACGGTGGAGAAGTTGATCTCGGTGAAGGGAAGGATTGCATGGAACATGGAGGTGGTAAATAGTATTTTTTTTGGCAGAGGAAGCTCGATTGATACGGACCATACCACTTAGTATCCCTCAGACACCGGATGTTTTAATCTGGTCCGCAGAGTCGAATGAGAAGTTTACAATGAAAAGTGCTTTTTTTAGCTCGGATTAGTGGAGAAGTCAATGGACAAGAAAGTCGCGGTTCTTTGATTACACATGAGATGAATTTTTTGTGGAAGGCTTTGTGGAGAGCTCAGGTTCCTGAGAAAGTAAAGATTTGTGTGTGGCGATGTTGTATGATTGTGTTACCAACACGGGACAATCTAAAAATAAAGAAAATCACTACGGATGTTGCTTGTATGTTCTGTAACGGCGAAGAAGAAACCTTGGTGCATTTGATGAGGAATTGTCCTAGAATGGCTTTGATTTGGTTAATAAGCCCGTTGGGTCTACGAAGTAGAATAGACAGTAGGGGACATTTGGTGGATTGGTTCACAAGACTGGCTAGTGATTTATCAAGAGAAAGCTTTGACTTGTTACTTGTGATTATTTGGAGCATTTGGAAGGAACGGAACTCGTTTTTATGGCAGGGAAAGGCGCTTGAACCGTTGGAGTTGGTTTCCAGAGCAGAAAGTTGGTTACAGGAATTCCAACGATGGCATGAGAAGAATCAAACACGCAGCAGCAGCGAACCAAAGAAATGGAAGAAATTGGATTGAGCTGGGTAAAATGTAACTTTGATGTGGCCTGGGATGAACAACATGAGGTAGGTGGTGTTGGGGTGGTGATTCGAAATGAGAAGGGGGAGTTTATAGCAGCAAAGACGACACAACACATTGCCATTTGCTCCCCACAACTGGCTGAGATTATGGCAACAAGGGACATTGTCAAGGAGTGGCAATCCCCAGCTTTGGTTCTTGAAGGTGATGCATTGCTTGTGAGGCAAGACTAAAAAATGAAGGAAGTGATGACACCTCACATTTTGGAAACATTTTAAATGACACACGTTCAATTGTTCATTCATTGCCAAAGTGGAAGGTTGAATTTAGTGGAAGGGAGACGAACAGGGTGGCACACAGGCTAGCGCGCATGAGGTTGAGTTATGGTAACATTGTGACTTGGTTTGAGGAACCTCCTAATGTAATTCTTGATCTTCTCTTTGAGGATATTAATTCCTAATTAATTATGTTGGTGCGGAACACTTTTTTTTCCCTTCGACCGGATTGAAAATCTTGGCAAGATTTTTATTGAGGCCCTCTGTTAGTATCCTATCCTCATTGATGTACGTATCAATTTCTTATTAATGAATATCGCACATTTTCACAAAAATAAAATAAAAAAAGCCACCAATCACGATACGTATCTGATCGAGTTTTCTATATAGCCATATAGGTCAATGGGGGTTTCTGATAGGTAAAACCACAAATCAAATGTTATTTATTGCGAATGAAAAGGGCCACCATGCGAATATTTATCCGAGTGATGACCGTTCCATGAAGAAAAATATGCAGAGAATGGTATGGGTTGCCATCCATCCCAGTCTCTTAGCATTAACAAATTAACTTCTTATACGTAACATCTTCGCTTTCTTCTCATAAATATATCCTTTCGTTTTCTCCCTTCGATATCATTTGGGGGATCAATCGAATTCATAAGCAACTTTTCTTTTTGGCTTTTCTTATGAACTTATTACATCTTCAAAGGGATAAGATCATGCCATCTTATCCAATCCATTTTACAACAAACCCAAATATATTATTTCCCTTTATTCTAGTATAATTTATGATGACTCACATGATTTATACATTTGGTAGTAAACTTTTATATTGGTAAATATGTAATTGGTTTCGTTAGATTTCAATTATTGATTAATTATCCTCATGAATAATGTGACAAACTCAATATAAAAGATAGATTCAGAGACGGTGTTGAGCCGTGTAAGCGGTTCAGCGGCACAAAGCTCCCAATTATAGGCACCCCACCCCCAAGATTTTCATCCTCTTATATTTCATATGAACATATTAAGTAGAAATTGTGATTGTTTATTGAATTCGGCTTGATTACATTGTCCAAAAAAACTTTAAATGCTATCTTAGGAAGCAGTAAGTCTTCAATAGTTCAGACTGCGGGGTAGCTTGGCTTTATATTCATTAGATTGACAAGTAAATAAAAATAGTATTTTCTTAATTCAATCATGACCATTCATTTCCTGTATTCTGAGTGGTCTGGACTATTAGAGAAAAATTACTTAAGAAGTGCTCTATTATAGAACCTCCAAAATGTTAGAGACAACTTCGGATAAGTTGGTGCTTATATAAATTCATATATCTACACACACACACGCACGCACACATAGTTCTTTCAATAACCACATGATTGTCTATCTAGGGTAGGTGACATCTACCAAATTGATTGATGAAAGAAGACAAGAAATAAAAGGAGGCATCACTAGTGCAGGTTGGTCTAGCAAGACAGCTAGCATATAACCTAAGCTAAGCTAAGCAAACCAAATATGTGAACAAAAAGGGCCAAGTCGCAGTCTCGATCGGCATAAATTCATGCAAATTGCAATGCAAGAGTCTAAACTAGGTCCATGCACTTGGACTCGCTCATTATTCGATTCCAAAATTGTCTTACAATTCAAGGGGACAAACAATGCATACGACAAGTCCATATGGACCAGCTATTTGGCTCTATCATTGGCTGCTGACATAATAATTCTCTATCTTGAGAATAACTTACATAAGACGGATACACTTAACGTGGTGTCTGTGCTAAAATCACAAAGGCATTTGAATAGAAACTTATGGATGTTTTTATTTCATTAGCTTGAAACTCCATCCAACGGTGTACGCATAACATGCAAGTTCTTCTCGTATATCTAGACCTCAGTCACTCTCATGCACGACCGCGCATGCATGAATGCCGACCCGTTTTTGTGTCCACTACTTGGAAATATTCAAACTTTTATTTCTTGTGGACATGGCTTAATTTTCTACTACTTGTTATGTATTTGGTTTTGTTTGGCGGGGATATTGGTACAGATATATAATTGGTCATGGTGCCGTGCCTGGACAGGCTTTTTTTTTTATATTTATTTTCTTTAGTTTCATATACGGGAAAGTTTGCTTGTAATGTTTAAAGCTCTAATATGTTGGATGCGAACTTGTTTCTATTGAAAGTATGTAAATAGTAAGTACCCTATAAATAACACTTGGCTAAATAAGAGCATGGGACAATTGTAACTTCATGAAACCGTCAGTTGGTATACATAAGTATCAGAAGTAATAACTAAGAAACTCCAAGTATTTGACAAGCCACTTTAGATCCGTATTACATTTAAAATGACAAAAAATTATTGAGTGGCACAGAAACTTATAATTAATACATATTATGGTACTGGTGTATGATCAATCTAGTTTATAATTTGTGGTATAGTATTAATATAATAAATAAAGCGTGTTAACACATGAGTATCATGTGACACTATTCAAGTATCACGCTCAAGGTAATATTGTAACAAATTTATTTCATTAAGATTAAAATATGACTTAAGATTTTGCTCAATTTTTTTTCTTTGAATTATAATTCCAAAGGTAAGATATTAGTAGTTACAATTTAAGAAACTAGCGTTATGGGTATCCTCAATATATTCTATAAACAATCTATGTATTATGTTCGACGAAAGCTATATTTAAGTACTAGGAAAAAATACTAATCCTTTTATATTGCCCCTTTTTCTTGTGTTAGGTTCAAATGACGCCATATTTAGGAAGCGAAGACTGCTTAGAATTTAAATACTCTTGAGTTTATTCCTCCTATTACCAATTAATTTTAGAATTGTATCCTCACGTCTAATAATAACAAAGAAGAATCTCATTACAAGAGAGTTGTAAGTGATCAAATTGTTAAGTGCATACTCGAGGAAGGTCCTATGTTCGGTTCTTCCTCTTTCTCTAATATCATTCATATTAAAAAATAATCTCAATTAGTGGTGTCTTTGTTTCCACCAAACACACCAACCGATAATACATTGAACACATAATTGAAGAAATAGTCCAAAGCATCTCTCTTGAAAAACTAAATTATACTAATAAAGGCTTTTCAATACAAACTATACTAATAAAGATTTTTTTTTCTTTTGAATAAATGATATTATCTATACTTAGGGGTGGGAGAGTGAGTTAAGTTTCACAATGGGCCAGTCATAATAATGTGGTTCAAATTCACCTTTGGCGAGAATCGAACCTAAGACCTTTCATTTACAAGTGAAGATGAATATCATTAGATCGTAATACTAAGTGAGTATACTAATAAAACATTGTTATCTTTATGCTGAAGAATGTGGACTTAAAACTTGACTCACCATCTTTTGGACCACTTTTAATTTGATTCTAATTTAAATTTGTAATTAATTTCGATTAAAAGCAAAGCGCAGCCATGTTAGACCTAGTTTGGGAGTGAGGTGCCTAAAAAAAAAGCACCCATGAAAAAGAGCTGTGAGGGTTTTAGGTGTTTGGTAAACTGAAAAAAATGGCTTATTTTGGAAGCTGCTGTGAGAATAAGCTGAAATCAAAGGAAAAAGCTGAAGCTGCTATTTGCAGCTTTGGAAAACTGGTTTTTTTTCAAAGCACACGGAGCTACCGTGCTTCTTTAATAAAAAGACCCACTATTAGACTGTTTTTTTTCTTTCCAAAAGCACTTTTACAAAAAAGTTTACCAAACACTCTGCTGATTTATTTCACAGCCGCTTATTCTCACAGCACAGCCGCTTATTCTCACAGCAATTTTTTTTCAAAGCACAGCAATACCAAACCAGCCCTTAGAATGCTCATGCCGCCGCCATTTTTAATAGTCAAGAACAAGTAATTGTAGGTAGCTAGCTGGCTTGTGAGATTTCGGCGTTCTCCCAAAGTTAGGTGAGTATGTATATTAAAAATATTTACACATAAAGTTAGGATGAAAATATTTACATCTTAGGCCGTAATGGTCTAAAAAATTGAGTGCTATTAGAGTGATTTTTTATTTGACGTTAATGTATTGATAAGAGAGAGAAAATAGGTAACCAATCATAAGGTGGGGAAAAAGAAAAAGCAATTGGATCACACATTTAATGCAAATCAAAGTTACGGTGCTTAATTTCTTATATACAAACATCACATTTACCTAAACCACTACGAAGAGACTTAGGGGTGGTTTGGGAGTGAGGTGCTTAAAAAAGAAGCACCCATGAAAAATACTGTGAGGGTTTTAGGTGTTTGGTAAACTGAAAAAAAGGCTTATTTTGGAAGCTGCTGTGAGAATAAGCTGAAATCAAAGGAAAAAGCTGAAGCTGCTATTTGCAGCTTTGGAAAACTGGCTTTTTTTCCAAAGAACACAGAGCTACAGTGCTCCTTTAATGAAAAAATCCACTATCAGACTGTTTTTTTTTCAAAAGCATTTTTACAAAAAAGTTTACCAAACACTCTGCTGATTTATTTCACAGCCGCTTATTCTCACAACAACTTTTTTTCAAAGCAGAGCAATACCAAACCAGCCCTCAATTTGACCTCTAAATTACCTTTCATATATCAATTTAATTTTTTGAGTAAATGATGGATTTGAAACGGTGTGAGATTTGATATCCATGCTTATCTTCAGTAACAAATTTATGTGAGTCTATTAGCAACAAATATTAGCACTTAGCAGATGTGTCATTTCAATCCCCAGGAATGCGAGAGTGACATTGGTGTAACATGGTGTATAGACCATTGTACCCATCTCTCTTCTCATTTGAGATCATTTGAGGTGTGACATGACAAGAAAGAGGCACAAAAAATTTTCTCCAAGAATGTTTGCAGTTTAAACCGTGTAAAATGTCTTACTTATCTTACGATTTTTAATAGGGAACTTTAACGAAAAGTTCTAGGTACTGTTTATTTTAACAAAAAATCATATTTTTACACTAAAAAGTCAATTCTGATACTATTCACTTTACCCTTTATTTTATCTTTATCGTTAAAACTCAAAGTTTTCAAATTATTTTAATTAGTTTTCTCTTTTTAATATACTTTCTCAATCGTAATTGCCACCCGTTATCTCCCTTATAAAAAGAGTGCATAACGACAAACTTAATCATGTGAATAACGTTTCATTAAGGTAAGTTTGGTCAACGTAGATGAACACATTCATAGTCAGCTCCATGGACCATCAGATGTAGAGGCAGTCTCAGTGGCATTCGAACTCGTAGCCCTTAAATCCAAGTGAATAACGTTTCATTAAAAGCAAAATTTTGTAGATATTTACCCCTTAAATCCAAGTGTAATTGTTTGCCACTCAGTACTACGGTCTGATGATATTCCTTTTCGCTTAGAAATGAGAGATCTTAGGTTCGAATCTCGTAGATGGTGAATTCGATACCAAATTAGACTGCTCATTGTGTGGCTTATCCGAACTCCCCATCCCTCTAGTGTAAAAATATCAATATACTTACAAAAAAAATTAAAAAAAAAAATCCAACCGTAACTGCACCCGTTCTACAATTTGATTGCTTCTCACTAATATTATCAATTGTTAGGGAGAGACTAAGATTAATTAGGCATTTCAACTTATTTTATACTTTTCACCCAAATTGCTTTGTGCGCTACTCTTTTTACTTGAGATGGACAAACTAAAAGAACTTAGGAACTGTATCCAACCAACATGCTATTCTTATCGACAAGTAGGCATTGCCATGCGACTACTGACACTGACTTCCCAACTAGACTTGCAATCTAAGCAACATCTCCATCACCATAACGTGGAAGCTGGTATTGTCTGGTTGCAAACACAGATAATAGCATTACTCGTAAATCTTTAACCTCAAAATCTTTTACAATCTACCGAAAGCTGTCTATGATTCATAAGTATGAGACGATCCAAGGAAATGAAAATTTTGGAGCCCCGGAGCAATAAGAGTTACACTTAACACCCTCCATATTATTATTAACCTAAAACGCATACATACAGCGATATTGAGAATTACAAGAATACAATAACGGTGACAATGTTGCTACATAGGCCCTCTTCACGACACCTAAAAGACATTCAAACTCAAATCATCATCATCTTCATTTCCGTCTTGGTTGGGTTTGGAGGGAGAACCTCGGGTATGTATATGAAATTTAAGCTAGAAAAAAATGTGGCGCTTACAAAACTGACCCTCTTTCACCGCCATAGCGTACCGGTGTTATGTTAACTTGGAAGATAGTGAATGAGGTGAGCATAATTGAGATATGGGCCGTATCCGACATAACCTCCCATTTGAGAAGTTTTTGGCTTCGAAGTTCAACTGTCTTTGACTAGTGGCTTTCAAGTTTACTTTTGGACCAACCACCGGAGGGAAACTGACTGAAACAGCTGAGAGGCAACTAGAGTCGTCATTGCATGAGGGAATAGTTGCGTTTGGCATTGCTCTACTCTTTTTCCAAGTCGAAAATGATTGTTGTAACCTGGATGGAACCTGCACAGCCAAAAAATACAAGTAAGAACTAGTTCAAATTGACAGGCATCACTCAAACTGCGTTCTCTTACTACGGAGTACGGTCAAATTGAAAACACCAGCTGATATACCGATTAAAAGTCTTCATATTTTATGCGTCAATCACCAGTCTCTACTTTCAAATACGGATTATTAACTAATGCAATGTAATATAAAATAAAGGCTGCTGGCATTATTTAGAGTGCCCTCAATCTTCAACGTATTTCAGACAAACAAGATGGGTTAGAAAGTGACAACGTTTATGATCAATCCATTAGACATAGTCTAACTTCTGAAGGACACTACTACCATAAGTTGTAACTATTTGAGGGATATATAGATAAGCTCCCATAACTCAAAAATCATTTGGTTAAGTGAATCTTAAATCTGAGCTACCATAATAATGTCCCCAACTGCACATCGATAGATGCACACGCCCAGATTTATGGTAGTCAAACAAATTTAAATTTTTTAAACTCTTAATTCACAAGAAAACTGATCCATTATTTCATTTGCAAGTATAACCTATGCTCCAATTACATACTTTGTAGACAGACTAATTAACTCATTCTACCAATTTATATGTGAATTGCGTATTCTATCAAAATTCTTCTTGGCGAGGCATAGTGATAAATTTTGTAGGAGCATTTTTACACATGGAAAGATGACGAAGTGTGTAGTTCATAAAGACAAGAAGAGTTCTTGTTTCAATCATGAAAGCAATCAAGTTCAACAGTTTAAATCCTTAATGCAAATATAAACTGTCATCAACGTTAACTAGATACAAAAGATCAATCAAAGCCTCTACAAAAGTGGATTATGAGTTCAGAACTCTGATCGTCATGATTCATCCACCAACCAGCAAAACAGCTAATCAGACAGCACAACTACTCATTAAGAGGACACTACGCACTAGCTTTTTACCCATACCAAATCCTTATTAAATAATATAAATATAAACCTGGTGCAGCAATATAAGTCTATGATTTCTAATCCAAAAATTATAGACAAGTTCTTTATGAAGTTGCTTGGCTATGAGGTAAGGAAAAGATGCTGATTTGATCCAAAACCATGACATCATTTGGACTACCACAATTTAAACTTTCCTACTGCCTTGGCTAATATATTGATTGGCTACGGTTTTCATTTTTGGTAATCTAAGGCCCTGGATAGCATATATGTCTTAACACCACAAGATATTCTATTCATAAACACTGACTTATCACAACTTTATGAAATGAAATTCCAAGAAATATGTTGTAAAAGAAAAGTTCAGAACTCACTCCAGAGACGAGGCTACTTGAAGCAAATGCCAATGTAGACGAAGAAAATGGAGATTTCCCAGGTTTGTTTCCCTTCTGGCCATTTTTAGTTGCATCTTGATCTGCAGTTGCAGAACCAAAACTTGATGGCGCAACATCATCCTCATCTTCATCTTCCTCTTCCTCTTCCTCTTCATCTTCATCCTCTTCAACTAAGGGTTTCTCATCTTGCTTAGCCAATGCAGCAGAAGTATCTTCTTCCTCCTGCAAACCCATTTCGACCTCTCCTCCTCTTTCTCTCTCCTCTTTAACTCCTCATCCATATCCTCAATTACCTCTTCTAGGCACAACTCAGCCTCTACAAGTACAAGTTCTTTTTCAATACCGGATTTCCTCTTCTCTTCAGTCCATTTCTCTACTTTTTCAAAAATGGGCTTGCATGCATTTTCCACCGCTGATAATACACGCATCCATAAATTTTTCTTCTTCGCATCAACATTTCTTCCATAGAACTCATCAAAACCAAGGGGAAGGAACTCCACCTTTTTTGGGTCCACCTCTTCCCCCATCTTTCACAAGCAGCTGCCAAAATAAGCGCACCCATTATTTTTCATCATTAATATAGTTGATTAACTGTCCAGTTCGTGTGTGTAGGATTATGGGATCTTCAGTATATACAAGCTTCAATGGGTCTTCAGGATCAGGCTCTGGTCCCTTGATAACAAGAACAAATTCTGGAGTTTCATCTGATCAAGCAAATGTAACATATATTTAGTAGGTAACTTGACTTTGTGTCCTTTTTGGCCGAAGACCAAATCACACATTACATTCGAAGAAACAGAAAACGAAACGGAATTCTATGAAGAAGCCACTGGCTTATGTGGCCAGGTAACACCTCTCAATTTTACAATGGAAAGATAAAAGGGTTCATAAAATTGAGTTTTTCGTATGTTGGGAAGAGCTCTAACATTCTGCACTCCGAAAAAATGGGTGGATGCGCAGAGCAATTTTTTTTAAATGGATGCGAGATGGGGAGAGGGGGTATGTCTATGGATGATGAAATTAATACCCTTTGACCACCAGTATTCAAGCTCAGCATGCATGGGTATCCTCAGTGGAGCTTTATAAAAAGAGTTCAACCACATTTCCCTTTCTTCATCGACCTCATGCACATATGTTTTCCAATAATCAGGTACCTGACAAAGAAGTATAAATACTTTTCTATGAGAAAAGAAATATTACATACTCAACTTCTTAAACCTAACCAATAAATTTCCTGACTAATTAAGGTATATTGATTTACTTTCATTTGTTTTATGTGAAAATTTTTACCAACCGTAAACAATTGATGATAACTTACTTCATAAAATTGGTTTATGAAGCCTGGTGCCATCCAAACATCACCATCTTCATAAAACTCGGGATGTTGAGGATCACCATAAGGTCCCCTTTCTTCCCTAACCACTTTAAAAGAAAAGAAATTCCATTGTCATGAACCAAGGAGAGATCACAGAGTACACAGAAGCTGAACGGATCTTATGGTATAAACCAGATCTACATGATGCAAGAATTACAATAGTAATTCAAAGTTCCCGTGTACACAAGTTTACAAAATCAACAAAATCTGCATTTTCTGAGGGCCAGATTATCAGAAAAATATTAATAATAAATGGAGCAAGGCCCCAAAAAGCGCTCAACTAAACATATGCAAACTTATAAGGGGTATTCAAGAACTATTGGTATCTCTTCAGTAAAAATAATGCGTACATTCCATAGTCTGCTGAAATGCTATCGTTTATTTTTGGTCAATGTTCTCAAATGCTATCTATATGGACAATTTTATCCGTGAATAAATACTAACAATATGCAAGTGGTATATTTTTAGTGCATATTTAGATAACCTCTGGCCAGAAACTTCCAACTATAAAAGTTGAGTTCAAATTTCAGTTTCTACAAGATACAGCAATTTGCAACTTAACATCCATGGAAGGCAATTATTAGTATTAAAAACATACTCCCATCAGGCTTGTTGACAAACATCCAAGCCTTAGCAGCAGCCACTTCTGCAATACCCGCATGCAGCTGAAAAGCAACCAACACATTAGTGAAATCTTCGCACAGATGGTAGCTTTCGCCTCTGTACTTGTAATGTAAGTATAATACATCAAAGAAGGAACATAAATTTTTACCGCTGATACATCCTCATCACAACCAGTATCATCCTCCACTAACTCCCCAAAATAGAACCTACCCTGCATGCAAAGAGAAGATAAAGCACCTTAACTCATAACCATAATATAGTATGAAGCTGTTACAAACAGGGGCAGAACTTTCACATTATTTGATGCCCTACATGTTATTTCATTACTTTCCACTGTAAAATTTTTCACTAGCATCCCCCACAAGCATCTTGTATTGCTCGAAAGTATACTGGGATTTCCCACTGTCCCACATTTATTAGAGAGAGGCTGTCGTTGTAACCTAGGGATCTAATTTTGAGTTAAGAGATGTTATTAAGTTCTTATGAAGCCCTAGGGTAGTTTACAACTTGGTTTATTACTCGTAGATTGGGAGACAGGTTCTACATCATATTAGGATTAGAAGTAGCAGAAAACAAAAAGAAAAAGTATTGATGTTTTATGGAAACATTGGTGGTCTCAATTCACAGGAATATGAATAGATATATCAGTATCGTTATAGGTCAAGGACAGCTATAGATATTCTTTAAAATATAAAAACTGAAAATGAAACTTGGAGAAATATAAAACTAACTAATGATGCACCACTTAAAACTTAAAATAATAAACTTCATAAAATAAAGCAAAGAATTTATACCGGTACATCAGTTTTGGTATTAAAGTTATTTTTCCAAATCAACTACCTGGGTCTTGAATCTAAACAGCCCTCTTTCTGCTGAATATTATACAACTTTCACTTTGCATGTCTTACTACCCCATATATTGTGCTCACTCAATCTACATGGTTCAATCTAATTTCTAAGATGTTGCTTCGTGTATTTTATTGTGACAAACATCAGGAAAAAATCTCCACTTGTACTTGATAAGAGGCAATATTTCTCTACTCTTTTGACCTCTTCCGTATCTTAAAGTTGATTCCACGTGCTTAGTGAATTTGTGAAAAGAAATGGCGTGTATTTCATACCCCGCATCCATGCATTCTGGCATGCTTCCACTGACCAGCATAACGATGCCGACCTTTCTCCCTGACAAAGAAAGATCATTAAATAAAATCACAAAGCCAGTCTCAGAAAAAGAGTATACATTTATGGCTTGTACAGTTGTACAGTAAAACTTGCAAATGGCTTGATAAATGGTATATGAAAATTGTAAATTACAAGCCCTCATGCCCATTTCACCTCTTCTGATTGGTAAGAAGGGAATACTCACATCTAGACTGTCTATGGGACTATTCAGCACCAGATATTTGCTGGGGGCTTGTTCTGACATTGTTGACACCGTCAAAATAAGATCCTAAGGGTTGGCAATGGCTACTAAAGAAGGGGGAGTGATATCTTATCCAAGATGAAGCCACTTTAGGAACTCAAGCCCATTGACCAATTATCTTACTTATTTTTACTTGATAATCCATACAAATAGCCATATCAAGATAACATATTAAAAAGCTAACCTCCTCTTCCAATCTTAAATAAATCAATTTTTTAATATTAAATAAAATTCATCAAAAAAAACTATCCTCATTACAACTGATGTAACATAAAAAACTTTAACTTACGGTTTCCTCCCAAATTGTCTGATCCACTCGTCTCTTTCATAAAAGGGTACTTCAGTCTGCCCACCTGCTTGAAGAATGCTGTCTTCAATATCCATCTCCAGCCATTCCTTGTCTTCCGGGGTCATATAATCTCTTGATATTATGTGCCCTTCAGTACGCATTTGTGCTTCAAGCCTTACAAGAGGGTAACGAGTAACTCAATTAGTTTATACTGCACAGAAAGAACTCTTAAAGCACCAACTGCTAAGAAATAGCAGGGCACATTTACATAGGGATAATAAACTCACTTGGAACCTGGAATAGGCTCTATATCAGGTATATCAACTTCAACAACCCCATGACCCTCCATGTTATTTTGAAGCCATTCACCTTCATACCTCTAGAAGGGAAATGAAATTACATTTCTCACATAAAACAGAATTAACTAATTGCAAGCTAACCGAATTAAATACACTTAGATAAAGATAAACAGGGTGGGGGCCTCATACAAGGCAAAGTAACAATGCCAATTTATTTTTTAGCTAGTATATTGAACTTGAAAACTACTCCAACCTCACGGAAAAGAACCATAGTGATGAAGCAGACTATATCTCGTGCATGAAATCTTTTTGATACAAGCTTTGTCCACCGCACCCTAGGACGCCAATGTCAAAATACTCACTATCCCGTCATATGCCCCAACAAACAAAATAAAAAAAGATACATTGCTCAGCCTGCCTTTCTTTCACATTTCTTTTTCTTTTCAACATTCTCTTCTTGCAATTTTAAAGATGTGCAAGATAGTCATCGATATATAAGAGTACGGTCACAACTGAAATTCATAAATTCTATACAAACCTGACAAGTCCCTGCTCGGCAACGTAGACTCCCTTCCCATGAGCCAAGTCATACCACACAGTGCTCTCATACCTTCAACAAAGACCATCATAACATAATGTGATAAGAAACATGACAAGTTAAAACACTGAAAAGAAACAACTTTTTAACATAAAAGGAGTAAAAATACAATCTTGCAGGAATGTAGAGAATGAAATTCGTTTCATCATATAAAAGAAACGAAATCCGAATGCAGTAAAGAAGGAAACAGAAACATACGTGCTTCCATTATCAAAAACATAGCTAACCCATTTGAGAAACTCCTCAATCCTATCCATTTCCTCAATCACAGCCTTGGGATTGGAAATGTCATGGTGGTCATCCGGTATAGCCGGGTAAGGCTTTCGGTACGGGACATAAAATGGGGCAATTGGCGGGTTCCTGCCGGCCTTAATCTCCTCCCGGACAATGTCCCACTCCTCCTCATCAGCCCAAACCGGGTCCCACCCGGGTTTAGTCATCTCCAACGGAGCGTCCCCCAACAACTCCTTCAAGTCCTCCTCCCTCCAATTTTCCGGGTCCTCGGGAAAGTCGAAGAGGTCCTCGTAAAAGACATAGCTTTTGTCCTCCTCCTGCCTTCTCCTCACTCTCTTCCCCTGGAGGACCTGAGAGAAGAGCTTCATGTTCACCTCGTGTGCGTTATCGGCCTCGGGAATATCTTCACCGGGTTGGATGTACTCGAGTGAATCATCCGCTTCAGCGCCATCTTCGCCGCCACCAACACCATCTCCTTCGTACTCGGACTCTGAGTCGTCAGAGGAGGAAAGATTTGCTTTTGCCTCATCTGGGTCGGAATTCGGGCCGGCTTCTTGGTCCTTGAGTTGGGATTCAGTGGGTTTGGGCGAGTCTTGGTCCGGCATTATGGTGGGTTTTTGGAGAGGAAGAAGAAGATAAGGTAGCTAAGGCGAAATGGTCGAATAAGTAGAGAAGCAGCTACAGAGGATTTTGCCGTTTGGTCTTCTTTACACTATAAAATTCAAATATATAAAAATAGAAAATAGAAAATAAAGTAAAATTGGTTTGTATGTTATATGGAGTGTTTAAAATATCGGTATCGGTAAAAATATCGATATGAAAATTTATGAAAATAGTAACGGGTATATTGAATATCGATATCGGTTACTTTTGATGAAAATTTAAAATGAAACTTTAGGAATTGTCAAACGATGGTTTGGACATACTTAAAGATGTGTAAGAAATATTGACAATCTCTGTCGATTTTAGCCTAAACTTAAGAGTTTCTCCGATACGAGGTGAAGTTATTTTTTGGATATTTTCATGAAAATATCGATTGAAAAAATTTTAAACACTGGTTACGTGGCCTAGTTTCTTTGTTGAGGTTTAAATCTTAGCCCATGTCTTGAATTTGGGCCTGGGTTACTCAATTGAAGACCAAATAAAGTGAACATTTTCACATGGATCCATGTTTGACAAACGCAAAGGCGCAAAACTAGAACTCCTCTGGTTGCCAAAGCATATTTTTTCGTTTGTCGATAATCTAAACTGTTCTAATGGGTGAGGAGAGAGATGGGATAAACGTGCAAAGAGGCAAGCACATTGCCTTACATCTACCTTTTTTCCATGATACTTTATTGGGTGGTTTTATGCTATCCCAAGTTATCATCCTACTTGGTGTAGTATGGTGATAGTACTTGAACTGCAATTGTAAAATGTTCGGTGATTAATGACATGATGATACAAATGTTCAAAGCAGTATAACAAAGAAAACAAAATACAATGTTAAAATAGAGATGTTATTAACACTTCAAAACTTTCATTCTACACTTCTCATAAGTGTATTTTTCTTTCAAATTATAGAAAATTTGGAATGCAAAATGAGATTTTTGAAGTGTTAAAAACGATTTTCAATTAAAAATGCATAAAATAAGATAACGGTGCAAAAGATGTAATGGGGCAACTGAAACAAAGCTAAAACAATCAAGGATGCACCAATCAAATAATGGTGCAAAATGGTACTCGAAAAAATTGTAAAAATACGCTGAGTCATCATTGTAAAATAGGAATATTGTTTAGTTGGATCATAAGTCAATGAACCTAAATTGATAAGCGAAACTTCAAGATTAAATCTAATATCTAACTAACGTACTTAGTCTTATATCTAATTATCTTTTAATTTTATTCCAGTCAAGGGACTAAAATATGACTCTTGGACAAGTTAGTGACTGTGCTATAAGAGCATCTCCAACGACCAAGCTAAATAAGGTTATTTGGCTACTTTAACAAAAAAGTGCAGAAAAAAACAAACTTTAACATGCTAGCTAAATGACTAACTATCTTAATTTTGTAAACTGTAACTAGCTAAATTTAGCCAAGAGAGAGAAAGTTAAACTTTTACTAGACATTAAAAACTATAAATTTGCATTGTTTGTGGAATCAGGATTCTCTCCTGAGCATTTCCCTAGAGATCCCGCAATCTTGTCTGTTCATCGTGTATCGTGCGGTCAGTTTTCGTTAGGTACTATTCATATTTTAATTTTAAAATTTAAATTTTAAATGATTTCTGACCGCACGATACACGATGAACGGACAAGATTGCGGGATCCTTAGGATCCCTAGGGAATGCTCAGGAGAGAATCCTGATTCTTGTTTGTGGGCTTCAAGAGAAGAAAAAGAGTTTGGGTTGTTTAGTTAGGAAAAAGTAATATTTATATTTAACTTAAGCTAAAATAGCTAACATTGTTGAAAGTCGTAGATAGCCAAATTAACCTTTGGGTTATTTGACTAGCTACAATAACAAAAATTTAGCTAATATTGTTAGAGATGCTCTAAGTAAGCCAATATATATATATATATATTATCTTTCTATAAATTTGTAAACAAAATTTGCAAACTAAATAATGTGTCACCAATAAGAATGAGTTGTTGTAGGCCTATTTGATTGAGCGATATAGGGTTAGAGAGAGGGATGTGGCAAGCTTTAGGGAGAAGAGAGATTGATTTAATTGTGGGGTGTGTTTGATTCACCCCATTGTGCATTTATTTATAGTAGTAGGAAGGGTAAAACCTTTCCCTTTAGGATTACAACATTTAATAGGTAATCTAGTCCTAATAGGAATATAAGATACATTCCCAGATTCCTTAGGATTTACACAATCACATTCCTATTCTAAATATGAATGCAACACTACCCCTTGAGTGTGTAAATACTCAATAAACCGTTGCATCAGATCTTCTGCAGATAAGGTAGAATAGTTGATGAAGTCATCGGCACAACGGGTGATCGTGAGTCTCAAATTTACTTTGAAGTATGCATTTGTAAAAACTCACAAAAACTTTGCTATGGTAAAACCCAAGGAATGGGGAAAACCCATAGACTAAGGAAAAAAGTAAGAAAATATGCATAATGTCTAAAATACTCATCAAACTGGACGAAGGTAGTGAACTCATCGGAGTATGATCATCCCAGGATGGGTGCCTCATTAAAACCTCATTAGGTAGCAAAAACCCAGTGGAAAAAATGCTCCTAATCGTAGGAAAAAGAGTACATTAATATCATGTGAGTATGCTTCTAGATACTCCCCCTGAGTTACACATAACTTCTAAATAAGAGAACTACAAGCGATTCAACTCAGATAATTTACGCATACCGATTCCTTGGACGAGTTTCTGAAATGTAGACTTGGGTAACGACTTGGTAAAGAGATCGGCCAGGTTGTCCTGGGAACGGATTTGTTTGACTTCAATGTTCTAATGCTGCTGCTGCTAGTGTGAGTAAAAGAACTTTGGCGTTATGTGCTTGGTGTTGTCTCCCTTGATGTATCCCTTCTTTAGCTACTCGTTACATGCTGCATTGTCTTCAAAGATCGTCGTAGGAAGATCAACGACTGATGTAAGACCACTAGTGCTTCAAATATGTTCCATAACTTCTCGCAACCAAAAGCACTCACTCGATGCTTCATGTAGGGCGAGAATCTCAGCATGGTTAGACGAAGTCGCAACTAGCGTTTGCTTGGTAGACCTCTAAGCTATAGCAGTGTTTCCAACGGTAAAGACATAACCCGTTTGAGAACGTGCTCTATGTGGGTCAGACAGATATCCAGCATCCGCATAACCAACAAGGCGAGAATCAATCCAATGGCCATATGGGGCGGCAACACTTAGAGATTCACGGGTATAGAACAAGCCCAAATCCGTAGTACCTTTGAGGTAGCGGAAAATTTCTTTAACACCATTCCAGTGCCTGCGTGTGGGCGCATTGCTGTATCTAGTCAATAGATTCACAGTGAAGGAGATGTCGGGTCTAGTGCACCAAGTTAAGTACAATAAAGCGCCAATTGCACTTAGGTAAGGAACTTCGGGTTCCAAAATCTCTTCCTCATCTCCTTTGGATGGAAGGGATCTCGTGTAGCATCTAGAGTCTGAACGACCATGGGTGTACTCGAAGGCTTCGCTTTATCCTCATTAAAACGTCACAACACCTTTTGGGTGTAGTTCGATTGATGTACTAGGATTCCATCCGAACAATGCTCGATCTCCAGGCCGAGACATTATTAAGTTTTCTCAAGATCCTTCATCTCAAATTCCGATTTCAAGTGTTTAGCAATTTCCTCAAGCTCTGCAGGAGTCCTAATGAGGTTCATGTCATCGACATAAACTGCAACGATTGAAAATCTGGAATGTGACTTCTTTATGAACACGCATGGGCACAGTTTGTTGTTCACATAACCCTGACTTGTCAAATATTCACTCAAACGGTTATACCACATTCGTCCGGATTGTTTTAATCTATAGAGTGACCTCCTCAACCTAATTGAGAGAGTGTTCCGTGATCTAGAACTATTTAAGCCAGTCAATGGAAGTCCTTCTGGAACTTTCATATAAATTTCTGTATCTAGATCCCCATAGAGATACGCAGTTACCACGTCCATAAACTGCATATTCAGTTTTTCGGAAACTACCAAACTGATTAGGTAGCGGAACGTTATAACGTCCATTACGGGGGAATACGTCTCCTCGTAATCAATCCATGGGCACTATTTCATTCTTCTCACTATGCTTCCTCACGAAAACCCACTTGTAGCCAATGGGTTTCACGCGTAGTTGTGTAGGAATGATAGGTCCAAATACCTTACGTTTTGCAAGCGAATCGAGTTCGACCTGGATTGTTTGTTTCCAATTTGACCAATCGGTTCAACGTCGGCATTCATTGATGGAACGTGGTTCAATGTCATCGCTAAGCATGATGTGAGTAGCTACTGAGTACGAGAATGCATCGTCGATGATCATCTCATTCCTATTCCAAACCTCATCCAATACTGTGTAGTGGACCGAAATCTCGCGATTCTCGGGAGGCCATCAGTTTTCATCTGAAGCATCACCATAATCTAAAATAACATCATGCATTGGAACGGATGAGTGAGCGATGGTCGGATTCAAACTAGGATCACTAGTTGGTGCCATTTTCCTCTTTCAGGGTTGTGAATCCTTTGAACCAAGGGGTCTGCCACGCTTCAGGGTCAGAGTAGATGATTGGCTTGCCGTTAATGTACCTTGCCGCGTGGAAGCTGCGGCCTCCCCTCTTTCGGGGACGGTCCAGCCTTCCCAAGCGGGTTATTGACGTACACAGGGTACATTTATCCTTCCAGGTGTGTTTGCAGCGGGTATATGTGATATTGTCACATTTGCTAGATCATTAAAAGCATCCGACATGCTTTGAGGAATGCTATAAAGATCTATAATTCGATGCACCTCAGTTTTAGATTGGGCAGTGCGGGGATCTAAATAAGACACAGTGGGAGCATACCACGACAATTCGAGGCGTTCTACGGGAACGTTAACATGCTTATCTCCCTCTAACGACGGGAAAACTGTCTCATCAAAGTGACAATCCGTAAAACGTGCGGTAAAGAGATCTCCTGTCAAGGGTTCTAAGTAGCGAACAATTGATGGCGAATCATAACCGACATATATTCCCATTTTTCTCTGAGGACCCATTTTGGTATGTAGCGGCGACACTATTGGCACATAAATGGCGCACCCAAACACCCGTAAATGTGAGACGTCAGGCTCATATCCAGTGACCAACTGTAACGGTGAATGTGGTTGGGTAGCGGTGGGCCTCAGGCGGACCAACATAGATGTGTGCAATATTGCATAGCCCCAGGCAGATACCGACAGTTTGGTTCGCATAACCAAAGTCCGCGCTATCAATTGAATGCGCTTTATGAAAGCTTCTGTAGGCCATTTTGGGTGTGAACATGGGGTACAAGATGTTCCACATTTATCCCTACTGACATGCAATAATCGTCAAAAGTTTGTGACGTAAACTATCTAGCGTTATCCAGTCGAATCGACTTGATCGGATAATCAGGGTGGTGAGCCCTTAGCTTAATGATTTGAGCTAGGAGTTTAGCAAACGCGGCATTGCGTGTGGACAACAAACAAACATGTGACCATCTTGTCGATGCATCAACCAACACCATAAAGTATCTAAATGGTTCGCAAGTTGGTTGGATAGGTCCACAAATGTCCCCTTGAATCCTCTGAAGAAATTTAGGAGGGTCGTGAATAATCTTTGTATATGAGGGTTGAGTATTCAACTTCCCTAAAGAACACGCTTTGCATGGTGGGAGTCCAACATAGGGATGTAACTTATACCCGTGTGAAGATTTGAGGATACGGCACATCATGTCACGTCCAGGATGTCCTAAACGATCATGCCAAAGCAACAAAGTTCCCAGGAACTCAAGCATAGGGCCGACCACACTGTGAGCTTCTATGCCGCAAATGGTTATGATGTACAACCCACTCGGCAAACGTTTCAACTTCTCGTGAATATGCTTCTGGCCATATTCATATGAAGTGATACAAAGAAATTCAAAACCATGATCTTTAGTGGTTTCAAGATGATATTGATTATCTCGAATATCTCTAAAACTCAGCAACGTTTTTCCGGAACTTGGAGAATAGAGTGTCTCCTTAATGGTCAAAATTGTACCATTATACAACATGATACGTGCCTTTCCGTATCCTTCAATCAGGTTGGATGAGCCTGAGAGGGTTGTCAAAAGAGCTTTCTTGGGTATGAAGTTAGTACAATAGTGGCATTCACGCAAAATGGTGTGCGTGGTTGCACTATCTTCCAGACAACTAACTTCCCCACTAGACATACCTAGAAATAAATTGATTGAATTGGTCACATGTATAAATATAAGTCCATTCACTCAATTAAGCAATTCGAGAAAATAATATCCATTCAAATAACAATCCATAATTCAAAACAAACCAAAACCAAACAAATTATTCCAAATACTTAGAAAAATTGTTCAAAATTAAACCATAAACCTAGCAAAATAGGGGGGGTAGGGCCGGCCACTCCCAGTGGGTTCGGCCACTAGGGGTAAACACCCTAAACACATGTCTAATTTATTTATCCATAGGCACTGACACCTCCTGGAAATCCGATATCTCCAATGATGTAGTTGCATCTTCCAAATGATCCACATGTGCAAAGTTAGACTCACGACGGGAATGATACTTGGCAATAGCCTCAGGGGAAGCTCGGCATACGCGTGACCAATGATCATTTGATCCACAACGATAACATATGTCTAGTTCAGTAGAAGCAGCCTGAACGGGAGCTTTGCCTTTGTTCTTGAAATTTGGGACCTTAGGGGCGAATGGTGGACGCAGCTGGGTCGCAATCCTTCCATTAGGTGCAGCACTCTGTTGACCTTGGGCCTGTGGTTGGGCTTCTCGCCCATTTCCACGGCCACGATGGTTCTTTCGTCATTTATGGCTGCTAGAATAGGTCGTATGCGCTTCAGGCGCGACGTTCGAGCCAGTGGGTTGAGCTTGATGATTCTTCATCAAAAGTTGGTTCTGCTTTTCAGCGAGAAGTAAAACAGAGATCAAATATGAAAACTTTGTGAATTTTTGTGCCCTATATTGTTGCTCCAGGACAATATTGGTGGCATGGAAGGTCGAATAGGTCTTCTATAGGAGATCTGATTCGATTAGTTCCACTTTGCAGAATTTCAACAGAGAACGGATTCTACAAACTTTAGAGTTGTATTCATTCACGAACTTAAAGTCCTGGAAGCGAAGATGCTGCCATTCGTGTCTTGCTTTAGGTAAGTATATATCTTTCTGGTGATCGAAACAGTCAGCCAGAGCAAGCTAGAGGGTGCGTGGGTCTTTCTCAACGAGATACTTAGTTTGCAGTGCATCATGAATGTGTCTTCGGATGAAGATTATTGTAGTAGCCCTCTGAGCTTCGTCAACAGGTTTGTCGGCGATAGGTATCTCGATGGTGACTCTAATACCTTTTGCAGTGAGATGGAGCTTCACGTCTTGAACCCACTTCAGATAGTTTCTTCCAGAGATTTCTAGAGCGGAGAAATCGAGCTTGTTCAAGTTCGACATGTCCCTAAAACGGAGGGAGAAAACGTGATTAGTCATATGGTAAGCCATATACATATATCGTAGAACATATAGGTTCTTTAGACATGTTGTGGTTTAATTTATGCATGAAAACTATAGGTTTCATGTGGTATGTTTTGAATGAAAACTTCGGGTTTCAAAGATACTAAATTTGAAATTTAGTTTTATGACCAATTAGTTCATAATGAGAGGTTCCTGCAAGAAACACATAATGCAATATACTAACTAAGTGTAGTGGATTTGAGTTGTCTTCGGGAACTTAAGTGTGAGAGCTTCGTTACTACGAAAGTATGTGACGGGTCAAAGTATAAAAATAAATTATTGAATCGTTAATGTCTAAAAGTGATCTTCAGGTCAATAATTTTGTATTTATTATCAGATTAATGGACTGCAAGTCACTTTTAATTAATTCAATAAATCGGACCATGCGGGGTCGATTGTAGAAGCAAAATAATATTAACATACGGGTTAAATTACTGTAGAATGCTAAAATAATAGCATTTGGATTGAAAAATATGCCCCCAAAATATGTAGGCATGGGTGTGTGTCTTAAGCATAAGACACGGCCCAATGGGTGTCACGGGGTGGACTTCAGGTCACACGGGTGGAAGACAACCCCCCAAACGCAGTTGGGTTTTGGTTTTGGGCTAAAGGAAGGGCACAGGTCAAGGCCTAGTAGAGGCTGGCCTTGAGGGTTTTGCACGAGGAAGGACAGCCGCAAGGCTGGCGTCGGTTTGTTGCAAACCGTGACGCAGGGGAAAAAACCCAGCCTGTGGGCTGGCATGTGCGTGCGGGACAACGATCCAGCAAGCAAAGCTTGCTGTGGGTCTGGTCTGGGTCCAGGAAAGCTGCAGGCTTTCCGCAGAGAAAGAACTAAGGCTGCAGGCCTATTCCACTCAAGCAGGCCGAAGGCCTGGGGATCCATTTAGGTGCAGCAAGAGCCCATAGGGCTGCTGCCAAGGTTGTGCCGTAGGGGTGGTGTCCAATTGCCTAAATTTTTTGAAATTGTTAGGGTTCTACAAACCCTAATATGCTTATAATTTAATTTTATGTTTTGACTCACAAATTCCACATAACAATTTAATTGTGCGATGCATGAAACAAATATATATATTAACAAATATATGAACATATACAATATATATATAAGGAAAGGAAAACATAAACATAGAGGGGTTCATGCATCATGGGGAATGTCTTCATGCTTCGTGGATTTTTCAAATATCTTCTTTTATTTTAAGCGTACATGATTAGCAGAAAACGAATAAGCCTTTGAATTTGGTGGATGATAGCCTCCTCCAACAATGCGTCAATTCCTTAGCTTCTGGCAAGAGCGTGCTGATAACGTGTTGTAGGCCTATTTGATTGAGCGATCTAGGGTTAGAGAGAGAGAGGGGTGCATCAAGCTTTAGGGAGAAGAGAGATTGATTTAATGGTGAGATGTGTTTGATTCACCCCATTGTGCCTTTATTTATAGTAGTAGGAAGGGTAAAACTTTTCCTTTAGGATTACAACATTTAATAGGTAATCTAGTCCTAATAGGAATATAAGATACATTCCCATATTCCCTAGGATTTACACAATCACATTCCTATTCTAAATATGACTGCAACATGAGCATGTTTATCAACGCTTAAATAATAATCCAATCATCAACTTCCATGTCATTTAGTTTAGGAAATTTTGTTTACAAATTTAGCCTTCATAACATTATCCATTAGTTACTCCATCTCATCAAACAAGTAAAGGGAAACAAAAGGGCGCACAATTGTATTATATTCAACATAAATGTTCATCATTGATTATGGTTGTGTAAGCAAACATAAAATTTTCATCGAATGGTTTTTATTACGAATGGTCTTTGAAATTGGTTAAATTCCTTATTTTGGTTGCTGAAATATAAAATCAATAAATATCATTTTTGAAATTTGTCGTTGCGAATCGAGATCCTTCATTTAGTATTTCGTCAAAACTTTTGTTAGCTTGTTGATCTGATACGTGCGTGATGCTCTATATACCCAATTAAAAAAACACACCAGGATTATATACTATATAATAAAAAAGATAAATAAACAAAAAAAAAAACGAAAATATCATTCTCCTCCTTCTGCACATCATCGTCATCATCCTTCCAACCTAGGCACCAACTCTTGCCGGGCACCCTTCTTCCTGATCTAAAATCGATTTAAAAAATTATAATTGTGTAATGCAGATGGCGCTGTATAATTGGGTATATGAGCCTACACATGCCAAAACAGCACCTAACAGAAGTTTTTACGTAATCCTAATGAAATAACTACATTAATTTGCAGTTGCAAATTTCAAAAACCAAAATGATGAGTTTTGTCAATTTTAAAAACGTTCGTGATAAAAACCCTTGTATGAAACATGTGGTAACACTAGTTCTTATTACATGTGTACTTTGTTTCTTTATTTATTAAGTGATCTTTACTAATATAAGATGAAGACTTAAAATCATAGATGTAATGAGTTGAACAGGAACCTTGGATAAAAGTCAAAATTTGACTACAAATTATTCTTCTTGATGGTTACAACCAACAACTTACATTCGTGTGAATCAAAATGGTCGCTTGGACGTTTCAGTTACGTTAATCACATCCAATATCTCATCCAAATCTTATCACTGCTGCACATTTTTTCAAACTACATTGTGATTGTACCTTCATAATACAAAATTGCCTACTTTAGTCATTTCCATCCAAATTACTGTTAAAAATGTTTTGGATTAATAACAAAATAATAATAAAAGTTAACAAATAAAGAAGAATTTTAAAAGAAAAAAGAAAGTGTGAAATCCCACCACCGTTGAAAGCACCCTATAGCCAACACCCAAACATACAAACCACCATGAATCGCCATATCAGCCACCTCTCTCTCTCTCTTACCTTTACCTCGATCCCCCACCCCTGCCACTATGAACAGCCCCAACAACCACTCCACACTCTTTCTCACAAAATTCTTCACCGTACGATCCTCCACTTCCAATTAATCTCCCCCCACCCCGCCCCAACTCTCGCCGACGTTGGCTGCACACAACCCTAACCCTAGGTTCCCTAACCAAGCCGCGACATCGCGTGCAACCGGAACTCGCCGGATAGGACGAACCCGGATAAAAAAACGTCGGGAACCAAACCAAAACAGTTCGGTTCGGCTCAGTTTGTGGTTTTTGTTTCGGTTATTGAACTGATACCAACACTAGTCTTCGTCATATCAATTTGTACCTCTTGTATAGATACACAATTCTTTGGTAATCTCTACGTCTTGTAGGGGTGGGCACTTAGGAACCGAAACCAAAACCGAAAGTGAAACCGAAACACGAATCAAATCGAACCATACCGAACAGTTCGGTTTTGTGGTTTTGAAACTAAACTGCAATGTAGTGAAATAGTTTGGTTTCAGTTTTGGCTTTTGAAAACCGCACCGAAACCACCCCTCAAATTAAATGTCATGTTTTAATTGGTTGTTTGTTAAAGTCCATATATTTAGTTTGGACTCAACCACACTAAAATGTCATCCCCTTCCACCCCTAGGATACAAAAGGCAACTATTATCAATACATCATCTTTCTGGAGAGACAGATAAAGGGTTTGTATAATGTATTGATACAATACAACGAAGTGGGAACCTCAGTTTGTCTAAGTTTGTATTGGTACAAAATGCTTAATTATATCAGTGTCAACACATTGCTGATTCGTTTATTAAGAGAGGGAGGGAGGGAGGGAGGGAGGGAGAGAGAGAGTCAACAATCACTTTAAAAATGAATGTTAGGTCATTGCCACTTTTAAGGGCCTTCTCTTTTCTTATAACAGCTTCGTATAATCTTAAAAAAATGAAGTTGTTCTTCTTATATTCTTACTGCAGTTTGGTGCAAGTATTCAACAGGTTCATTAATTAATGTATTATGTGAAAAGAAGACTGTCTTATGCGTAGATATGTGTAAATTTTAAATTGTACATTATTTTTTTTAAAATCGAACCGAAACTGTTTGAAATCGCACCGAACCAAACCGAATCAAACAGTTTGGTTTCATTTCGATTTTGGCTTCAAAACCGCTGCACCGAACAACAAAAAGTTCGGTTTCGGTTTCACTCAAAACCGCACTGAACCAAACCATGCCCACCCCTAACCTCTTGTATGGATTTCTTGATCCTTTTTTTCACCTCTTAATTTGGTAAATTCCTTTTTTTTTAGTTTTTATTTTAATAAGTATATAAGATCCAAGATTCAAATTTAAGAATAAAAGGATGCATTAAATTAGTTTTTTATTTTAATAAGTGTACAATCAAATATATAGGATTCAAAATTCAAATTTTAAGAGTAAAGAATGCATAAAAAAACCAATTGTTTGATGTGGTTTGAAGAATCACCAGATTTGATATAATATTCTCTATTTAAGGATAGTAATTCCATTTTCTAATATGGTGTAAAGGATGCATAAAAAAACCAATTGTTTGATGTGGTTTGAAGAATCACCAGATTTGATATAATATTCTCTATTTAAGGATAGTAATTCCATTTTCTAATATGGTGTGGAACGCTTTTTATTTCCTTAGACCGTGTTAAATTCCTGACAAAAGTTTTATTGAGACCCTTAACATGCAACCTAATCTTAGCATTGTACTTATTTCCTCATTACTAATGAATATCGTCCTACTTAAAAAAAAGGACGCATAAAATTAGGGAATTTATTTTGTTCTTTCTTATTAGCCTCTAAGGGACAAAATAAACGTGAAAATAAGAACTAAAATATTTAAACCTATATTAAGTGCCATAAAGTTGCTGATGTGGATAAGTGGGTTTTTCCTATAATTTGTATAGTTTTTTTTTAACAAATAATATTATTTATATTAAAAAGAAAAATGTGAACCTAACCTCATAATCAACAATAATTTATATAAGTGACTGGTCTAAATCAATCAATCATAAAATCCAATGTATATTTGAATATAATTAAGGACTTTACATTGTGAATTGTATTTCAAAGGGGATTTTCATGCAGAAAAAGGGCCAGCAGCTTTAGTTTGAATTCCTTGTGCATGACTTTATATGAATAATGTATTTTCATTGTACCTGGAAGAAGTAAACGGTAGCGAGAGGATCCTTGTCAAATCCTCTTTGTGAAGATCTCGAATATCCTCCAATTATATCCGTTTATCGTACATCATACGGTCAGTTTTTGTTAGGTACTATTTATATTCAATTTTAAATAATAAAATATACAATAATTTTTGACCGCACGATGTACTATGAATGGATGTGATTGAAGGATCCCCAGGATCCTCACAAAGAGGATCTAGCAAGGATCCTCCTGGCAAATGGTAAGCCATATAAAATGGAAAAGGATCCTCTCCGGATCCACTTTGTGAGGATTTTAGGAATCCCCACATTCTAACCGCTCATCGTACATTATATGGTCAGTTTTCGTCAGATACTATTTGTGTTTAATTTTAAATAATAAAAAATCAAAATTTCTGACCATACGATATACAATGAATGGATCCCCACAAAATTGATCCAGATGAGGTCCAATTCTATATAAAATTAAGCTATGTTAAATATTAAAATATTATTAAAATATTACCTAGAAGAAGCAAGCGGTAAACAAAGACGGCCATATAAAATTAAACTATGTTAAATATTAAAATATTAAATTGATCCAGATGAGATCCAATTCTATATAAAATTAAGCTATGTTAAATATTAAAATATTATTAAAATATTAAAATATTACCTGGAAGAAGCAAGCGGTAAACAAAGACGGCCATATAAAATTAAACTATGTTAAATATTAAAATATTAAATTGATCCAGATGAGATCCAATTCTATATAAAATTAAGCTATGTTAAATATTAAAATATTATTAAAATATTAAAATATTACCTAGAAGAAGCAAGCGGTAAACAAAGACGGCCTTTAATTTTATATGGCCGTCTTTGTTTACCGCTTGCTTCTTCCAGGTAATATTTTGATATAAAAAAATATTTTAATATTAAAATAATATTGCAAGTGGTCATTTACCATATTGGTGAAGATGAGCGTTGTCCACGCATCACGACCTAGGTTCGAACCTCGTCAGCTTTCTAATCTAACATTTAATCTAACAAATCTATAACACCTAATCTAACGTATATATAATATGAAGAAAAAAATAATATTATAGAGGGTCTGCTATCTCAGCTATTTTCTTTTATTTCGTTGATCCTTCCATTGTTAATATATATAGAGGATCGATTTTATAGCTTGCTTCGAGCATAATGGAGCTTTTGTACATGATCTTAATTAGTTTTGTGCTTGCATGTATTTCTCTCTGCTATGTTTTTAACCATATTCGTGTCGCCGGCGGCATGGGAAAGGAAAAACTTGATCGTCATCCGCTCCCACCAGGAAGCACAGGATGGCCAATCATCGGTGAAACCCTAGAGTACCTGCGCACGGCCAAAAAGGGTGTCCCGGAAAATTTCATGTTAGACAGGGTTAACAAGTACTTGTCATCCGCTGGCAACTCTTGCAAAGTTTTCAAGACATCGTTGTTGCTTCAAGACATGGCAGTGCTATGCACTGCGGGCGGAAACAAGTTCCTCTTTTCGAACGAGGAAAAACTGGTCAAGTCGTGGTGGCCGGCTCACTTGGATAAGATTATCGTTGGCAACTCAGAAAAAACACTCAATATCACTGAGGAGTCTAATCGATTTCGCATGATTCTCGCTCCGTATCTCAAGCCTGCCGGCCTCCAAAAGTATGTAGGAACCATGGATTCGGTCACCAAAAAGTATTTGGTTACCTATTGGGACCATAAAGATCAAGTGAAGGTTCACCAACATGCAAAGAAATATGCGTTTACGTTGGCGTGTAAACTCATGTTAGATGCGGAGGATCCACAAGTATTGGACAAACTAGAGGGGCTATTGAAGGATTTGTCTTCTGGGTTCACGGCATTGCCAATCGACCTTCCGGGCACAACATTTAACCGAGCCATTCGAGGATCGAGGCAACTCAGGGAAGAAATTGAGAAGATTGTGGTTGAGAGGAGGATAAAGCTTTCCACTGCTAGTGCCAATAGTATGGTCGACGAGAATGGTGATCACGGAGATATGTTGTCGAGCTTACTGATGGAGACATATAGCGACGGGCAACAGATAAGCGAATCGGAGATTGCGGACAAGCTGTACGGTGTTATAGTTGCTGGCTACGACAATCTAAGCAGTGTGTTGGCTACCATTATCATGTATCTGGCGGAGTTTCCTCAAGTCTATGATGCCGTCCTTAAAGGTAATTAAGCCGCATTTTCATGGATTTATTATGAATATCCAGTTTGGGATGGTGGTGTTTTTTAAAACAGCATATAAAAACAAGGGTAAACTATATTTTACACCTTAGATTTGGATGCAATAACAACCTCATACAACATGTATAAAACATTTTAATCTCATACATTAGTTATCATTTTATTTCAATTTCATACCATCGTTAAAAAATCTGTTAACTTAATCTTTAAGTGATGACATGGTAATAGTAAATTCTAAAATTTTGTTGACGTGACTGCTAGCTTGTGCCACGTGGCAAAACAACTAATAAAAAATATTTTAATAAAATATCAATTCTTTTGTTTAAAAAAAGGGGAAAAAAAAAGAAAAAGAAAAACCAAACCCTCCCCAGTCCCAGGCCGTTCATCCTCTCCCCTTTGGTTTTATAATTAAAAACCTTAAAAAATAGAAAGGAGAAAAAGGAAAACCCCAAATTTTTCCAAAAAAAAAAAAAAAGGAAAACCCTAAATCCTACCCAGTCCCACGCCCCCCCCCCATTCTCCAAGCCCACGGCACCCCCGCCGTCGTCCTCTCCACTTAGCCATTCTCTCCAGCCCCGACCGTATTCGCCGTCCGCAACACCTAATTCCAGAACTCCGTCCTCGATTACAGCGTCTCCTACTTCCTCACCTCGTCTTCTTACCCAGCCACATCCTCGTCTCCGGCAACCACCTCGCCACTCTTCGTCTTCCTCACCTGCAGCTACGTCGCCTTGCACGGCGCATTATCCACTCTCCCTCCTGATCCTCGCCGAGGTCGCTAGCCTTCGCCAGAACGTCACCGGCGGATTGATTCCGTGGTGGGTTTGGGTTTCTTGGATTGAGGTGGCGATGGCTGCCATTTTTTGTTAGCATTTTGTGGATCTCGAATCTCTTGGAGGAATTGGAAAAGAAAACTAGATAGAAAAAAAAATCAAGAAGGAGAGGAAGAACGGCGTGGGACTGACGAATTGGAATACAAAACTGGTTGACGAGACCAAAGGGGAGGGGAGAGGATGAATGGCGCTGAACTGAAGAAGGTTTGGCTTTTTTAATTTTTATTTTTTTAATAATTATATTATACTAAAATTAAAAAAAAAAATGATATTTTATTAATTATATTTTTTGCCACGTGGCACAAGCTGGCTGGCAGCAATGTCAGCAAAAATGTAGAACCGATCACTACCACGTTATTATTTAATAGTTAATTTAATAGATTTTTTAACGGTCGTATAAAATTGAAATAAAATAATAACTAAGGTATGAGATTAAAATATTTTAAAATATTGTATGAGGTTGCAATTACACTTAAATCTGAGAGGGTAAAATGTAATTTTCCCTAAAAACAATTTGAAACATCAAATGAGTTTGGTAAAATAAAAAAAATGTGTGCGTGTGTGTGTGTGTTTTTTTTTTATTATTTTTTTAAATTGCTATCAATGACAGAACAAAAGCATATAAAAGTATAAGTAGGGTTTACTATGTTTTAAAAAAAAAAAAAAGCTTTATTTTTCGGATCAGGATCCTCTCTTGAGCAAATGGAGAGGATCCTCCTGACCTGGCTCATCGGGCCGTTCAAATTTTATCTAACGGCTACAATTATTATAACTTTTAGAGGGCATCCTGTTTGTAGTCGTTGGATAAAATTTGAACGGCCCGATGAGCCTGGTCAGGAGGATCCTCTCCATTTGCTCAGGAGAGGATCCTGATCCTTATTTTTCAAAGCATAGTAATGAGTGCCCATTTTTACCAAACACTCAAGTAATTTTTTATTTACTTTTTGTTAAAGTACTTTTACAAAAAAAAATTATCACACACTAAATAACTTTATTTTATAATAATTTATTTTTACAATACAGAAAAAATAATTTTTAAAAAAATACATCAATACTAAACTAACCCGTAGTCTAAACTACTCAATTTGCAACAACAAATTAAGGATTACAAGGATGACTACGACCATGATCATTAGATATATTTTTTTTTTTTTGTAAAAAACATGGTCTTTAATTGAGGATTTAGAAAATAAATGGTCCATATCTTGAAATGGGGTTGTAGAGTGGACGGAAATGACATTGTAGAGTGGACAAAAATGACTTAAGTCATTGCTAAACCAGTTTATATACATAATTTCACTTTTCTCAACTAATATATATAATAATATTTGCTTACTTTTCCATGCTATCTATTAATAGACCACCGTTAGTAAGCCAAAAACTAAGTACTATCTATTATCTATTAGTAAAACACTTTTTGTCAAACAAAAAACAAGGAAAATACTATTATACCTTTCCATGCTTAGTTGAAAGAAAATATCAGCAAAGAAAAATTATGGGCACTTAAGTACTTTGCACAAAAAAAAATAAAAGAAGCTATGGTATATTTTTTTTTCGATCCACACATCATCAAAGCACGTGTCTATTAGAGATGGACAAATACTCATCGGTTATGGGTAACCGCAGTTACCTGCTTATTTAAATTTCACGGTTACAGTTATGGGTAATCGTTTAGATAAATACACAGTTATAGGTATAACCGTTTACTCGCGAAATTTAAATGGGCGGTTATGGATATTAACCGCGGTTATAAACGGGTAACCGTTTACCCATTTATTTTATATATGTAAAATTAACACAAACCATATTCTCTATCGAACAAAACTTAGATCAATACTATTGACTATAGTGCATGATTTGTATAGTTAATATAATATAGTTTTCCTTAACCACTTAAAATTTGATGATCCATTATATATATTATGTTAATACTTTACATTCCGAGTTAAATAACCCAAGAATACTGTCTTTTAACAGTTTTCGTAACCCAATAATACTTAGCAAATTTTATATTACCTTCATTGTTAATAGTTAAAAATATCGTTCGTAAACTATTATTTCAATTATTGGAATGGTATAAAGACTTAAAAAATTAAAATGCGGAAATATATGATGAATGTACCTATAACGGTGTTTAATTGTTGGAAAAAGAAAATTATGACAAATATTTCTTTTTTAATTTTCAAGTTGTTAAAAAAACACATAGACGGATGAAAAATGAATAAATGGTAAAAAAAGAAAGGATAAACAGGTTAAAAATGTTAAAAAATGATAAATGGGCTAAACGGTTACGGTTAAATGGGCTAAACGGTTACGGTTAAATGGGCACACGGTTATGAGTATGGTTAACTATTTATAAACGGTTATGGGTATGAGTATAATCATTTAGGCAATTACCTAACGGGTAAACGGTTATGCGGGTATGAAAATAAACTGTTATGAATAAATAACCGTGGTTACCCGCCCGCCATAACCGTTACCCATCCCTAGTGTCTATTAAGAATAATAACTAAACCTAACTAATTAATTCGGTGGCCAAAATTAAACTTGAACAGAACAATTGGAGATTGCAAACTCAAAAGCAGCAGGAGAGCTGCTGAACTGGGGGGACGTACAAAAGATGAAATATTCATGGAGCGTGTCGTGTGAAGTGATGAGATTGTTGCCCCCAAATCTTGGGACTTTTAGAGAGGCCACCACCAACTTCGTTTATGAAGGACATCTAATACCAAAGGGAATGAAGGTAAATTATTTATAACTATTATTATTTATATAATGATAAAATTATTACTACTATATGCACAAACTTTATGTATGTGAATATTTATTTTTTATTATTGTTTTAAAATGGAAAAGGGAGCGTAAGAGAGAGAACGTGGGAGTGAGGATAGAGAGGTGTTTATTCTCTCTCTCTCCTTTTTTATTTTTTTTATTTTTTATTTATTTTTTTAATATTAGAGATAGATTAGGATCATATGTGAGTAAGGCTTAAAAAAAGTAAAATTTAGTTCTTGCGAAATTACTTTAGTGTCCATGATTTTGTGTTGTGATTAAATATTAAATTGTCTTTTCACTTTGTTTTAATTAACAAAGAAGTTTTTGTAATTAATAGGTAGATTATTATTGTTAGTGGAATGAGGGTAATTATAAATTAAATAAATCTTGGGGTGTATTTAATTTAAATTTGAGAGAATTTTATGAATTTTTTTAAGTGACAGATTTTAGAAGATTTTTAATGGACATTTTAATAGACTCTACAATTTTATATAGATTTTTGACATATTTATATTAATTTCTAATATAAGTTTCTATAAATTTGTATGAACTTCTTTCATAAATTTCTTAAGATTTCTAAGCATCACCAAACCTAGTTAGAAAGCTGCGAGTGCTCTCATTGTAATAAGCATTGGTTTGGCGACCGTTCTACTAAACATTAGTGAACACTATTTTAATAACAAAAACATGTAGAACTAGTTAAACATTATTGTACACTATTTTAATATCAAATAAATCTTACTTCACTCACTATTAATAATTTAAAAGTATTCAAAAAAACATTTATAGGTTGTTATAATAATTTGGGTTAAGCCATCATTAGGTTTGTCATAATAATTTGATATCAAACTCGTTATTGACAACATTAAAACCTAAGACCTTTTAAAAAGAAATATCACTACACCAAATGACTAATCAACCTACGAAAACCAATCTTAGACATTCACTAGTCTCCTACATAATTAAGAGGGACTTTTTATGAATAGGGGGATCATGATTAGAGTCACTCTGCAATGTGGTCCATCATGAACATTTGAGAATTATTTGTATATGAAATTAACTATATGGTCATCGCCCTGAATATTTCGTTTCTATTGGGAACATTGTGTCCGTGTATTTTTCATGTTATATTGTTAGATGACTATGGTTTCATATTTCATTGATTACCTTGTGAGATTGATCCTTGAAAATCAACTTAATTGTGTCGTGGATCTACTTGTGATATCCCTTTTTGGTGAAGATTGATTAAAGAGGGAACCTCATAAGTTATGGGTAATGTATATATATGAGCGTACTGGACGTGATATATACGATTTTTTTTAGTACAATATATATAAATGAGTTTAATTTAACTTTGATTACATTTGTATATGCATGCATGGATGAATATGCAGTTGCATTGGAATGTGCATTCGACACATAAGAACCCAGAATGCTTCCCGAATCCAGAAAAGTTTGATCCGTCGAGGTTTGAGGGAAAAGGACCACCTCCTTTTGCATTTGTTCCTTTCGGAGGAGGACCTCGAATGTGTCCCGGCAAAGAATACTCTCGACTCAAAATACTGGTGTTCATGCACAACGTGGTCACCAAATACAAGTGGGACAAGGTTTTTCCTGATGAGAAATTCATATGGGCACCTGTGCTTCGTCCTACCAAAGGACTTCCAATTAAGCTTTTTCCTCACAATAAATCCAATTAACAACGTCGTAAGCCCTTAAAATAATTAATGGATGATCAACGATCCTATGAATACATGTAATGCTATTGGAAACTGTATTTGGTTTTATCTATTAATTATTGTTATTGTATGAATCTATAGTTTGTAGTCTACACGCGAATCCTATTCATGTATATGATTTTATTAATGGAATAAAGATTGTAAAAGTTAATCACGTTTGAATTTCCCTTTTTCTTTAAGTTGTCATATATATAGAAATTTTCTTTGATACAGTTAGTCAATTTAGTTGAAAATCAGAGTACGTAACAAACAGATATATGTAATACAAAGGATAAATCTCAATTTACCACCCTCAAGTTTCGTGGTTTTCAACATTTGGTATATGAAGTTTTTTTGGTCCTATAGTCATACGTAAAGTGTTAATTTTGGGATAGTCTCATACATCCATTAGTCTGGTTGTTAAGTTTCCCGTTAACTGATGACATGACGTCCATATGGACAATAACTGGACTTCACATGTCATTAAGGGGTCAACGTGAAAATTCAAAATTCAAAAATTAAAGAAATTCAAAAAGGGTAAATCTCAGTTTACTATCCTCATGTTTCGTGGTTTTCAACATTTAGTACATCAAGTTTTTTTCGTCCCAGAGTCATACCTAAAGTGTTAATTTTGGGACAGTCTCATACATCCATTAGTCAAACTGTTAAGTCTGCCGTTAAATGATGACGTGGCGCATATGCGGATAACGACTGGGCGTCACGTGTCATTAAAAAATTAAATAAAAGTACTTCAAATAAAACATAAAAAAAAAAAAAAACAGAACCCCATTTTTTCCTTCCCCCTTTGTCTTCCATACTGGTGCGACGGTAAGCCCTTTGCCTTCCTCACCCGCGCTAGCTTCCATCTCCACCGCTCACTCCCCTTTCTCCTCTCCTCTTTCCTCTCTCTATCTCATAAGTTTCTCTCTCTCTCTCTCCCTCTCTTTCTCGCCAGAAGGGCAAAACCCTAAGAGTCGTTTACACCCACCTGAGTAAGTTTTCTCTCTCCTTTCTCCTCTATCAATGTCTCTCTTTCTCTATCTAAAATTTGAATATATGGGTCCTTGTACTATTAACCTGCCATTTACATTCTTGTGCATATTTGTATATTTAAAAGCTTCAAACTTTATTATGAATTTGTTATTTTTCTCCTTGTTATGCCCAAATCTCAGATACCAATTTCTTAGATTACGAAACCCTAATTTGTTGTATTTGATTTTGGATGGAAATTCAGATCTGGGTGTTGTCTGTTTACTTGGTTGGGAGATATTGACCGGGAAACTTGTAGAGCCTAATGGAGTGGTCGATGGAGCCGGAGGCGAGGCAGGTGGAGTTGTGGGCCTCTCGAAGCTTCAAAGTTCGGATCTTCATGGCTCCGCGTGCGGATCGACGGAAACTTGGATTTGGGTTTTGTTGGATTTTCCAGATTTCTTGTTTGATTTTTTATTTTCATGTTTAGGGGGTATTTTGGGTTGAGATTTGATCTGGGTTTTGAAAGTTTTAGCTCGATTTTTGTAGGGTTGTTGATTTTTTTGGATTTTGGAGATGAAGATTGAGATGGGTTTGGGAGGAGGGGTTTGGGATGATGAAGATAAAACCATGGTTGTTGCAGCTTTAGGAACCATTATTTATTTTTATTTTTTTTTGAATTTTGAATTTTTTTTAACCCTTTCTCAAAAAAAAAAAAAAAAAATCCACGTGGACCCTTAATGACACGTGGTGCCCAATCATTGTCCACTTGGGCGCCACATCATCAATTAACGGCAGATTTAACAGTTTGACTAACGGATGTATGAGACTATCCCAAAATTAACACTTTAGGTATGACTTTGAGACGAAAAAAACTTGATATACTAAATGTTGAAAACCACGAAATATGAGGATAGTAAACTGAGATTTACCCATTCAAAAAATTCAAAAACAAAAAAAAAAAAAACCCACCCGTCTTCTACCTCCTCCAACCCCTTCCCTCTCTTCTTTCTTCTGCAACTCGTACACTCCCTTCTATCCTCTGAACCCATACCCACCCTTTTAACAAAGATCAAATGCAGTAGGCAGCATCACAATTTCGATTGAAAAGCTAAACATCTTCATACACAAGTAATCAGAAACTTGCCTGATTTCGGTGCTGAGGAAAATCGTGGGAGGGGGGCGTTGCGGCCTTTGCTGGTAGCAGTAGCTTCAACAGAACTCACATTCGAATAAGAAAAACTAATTGCAAGAACTGCCTGGTTCGACAGCCGAGTTCGAGTTCGGCGCTTCCCAAATCCCAGTTCATCCTAAAATCCGAAACTTCAAACCTCTGCCAAATACAAAAACTAGGACCAGTTTTCGAGGTAAATTTTCACCTTCTTCTCGATCTGTGTATTTACATCTCTAAATACCAATCTGGGTAACGATTATTTGTGTCTAAAATCCCCATGATTGTTAACTGTTTTGATGGATTTGCAGGGAAGAAGATGGAGTTCTGGGGCGGCGGACACGTGGCTTTGAGTTTGGCGCTGGTGGGTTTTCTGGTTTTGTGCCGATTGGAAGGGTCGCTAGGGTTGAGGTTCGTGATAAACAAGGAAGAGTGCTTTTCTCACGATACAAAGTACATGGGAGACATGATTCACGTATCTTTCGTGGTAATTAAAGTCGATTTGATCTGGCATTACACCGACGACGTCGTTGATCTCATGGTATGAGTGAATACTATGATGTTTCATATTTGTTTGTTTTTCCCAATTGTTTGATGTTTCATAATTTTGTCTGTTTGATCTTGTTGTGGAGAATATTTAATGGTTTTTGCTGGTTTGCATTACTTTTTCTGCCTTGGCAAGTTGAATTTTGATGGAAGATAAAGATTGTGGGTTTTTGTTTATGATTGCATTGGTTATAAGCAAGGAAGAAAATATCGGTAATATCGGAAATATCGGTAGTCCGAAAACACGGAAATATCGATGGAAATATCGGTAAAATATCGATATCAATAAAATTTACATGGAAACCACGGAAATTGTAAGAAAAAATTGGAAATTTTTATTGAAACTTTGTAGGATGTTTATTTAGTCAATTATCTATTAGTTTATCACAAAAAATTGGAAAGAAATACATTGCATGATGGATTTAACATTATCAAGTTGATTATATAGCGAGCTGACAAACATTGTGAGTGTAGAAAATATGTAGTAATTAATGAAAGAAGTCTAAACACACCATAATCATTTATATATAATGAATTAGTACAATATTTTACACTTTATACATTGCATGGTAAGATACATAAGTGACTTAGTACCACATAGAGTTCCTATGAAGTTCAAAATTTTCACTATCTTCATCATCTCTATGTGTAGAGTGAGTGTATTGTGAAGAGTAGTTATCAAATGATAAATCCCCAAAATAGTTTTGCATGTAATTGTCAACATGCCACCCATATGGATCGGAGATTGGTTGACGTTGTCCATAAGCAAAATCATTTGAAGATTGAGTCTCAGATTGTTTCCATGAGTCGCTCGATTCCATCCCAACAGGAATGGGATATGAAGGGTAGGGAAATGGTTGGTTATGAGTATTACCATAGTAACTACTTCCCACTCCAACAGAGTCCGAAGTTCTAGATAACGAGTCATCTTCTTGACTTGACAAAATCCCATTGCCTCTTTCTCTGCGAGTATAGTCCTTCCCTATGGCACCAATTCCTGGTCCTACCCGCCTACTGCCATGGTCATCATCCTGTGTTGCATGCGTGAAGTTTGCCTCACCAGTGAAGGGGCTCATAAATCCGGGAGGTGGTGGTCCATAATAGTTTCCATATCCAGCTCCACTACCTCCAGCTCCACTATGTCCTTCATCATTCCCACCTCCGGTGGTAGGTGAGTCTCCTGATCTTGTACTAGAGATATCATTAGTATCAGCACGATGTTGTGGTTGTGTAGGATTGGAAGAAGGTGGAATTCCAGTGTTTCTTGGTCTTGGGCGCAAAAGTTCTTCCAAAGAGTCAGCGCTGCTAGATCCCACCTCCTCCTCTAATACTCTTTCTACATTTATCCCTTCATTAAGTGCTTCTTTAGCAACTCTGGGAGCTGGGTTGCCTTCATCATCATCTAAATGAAGAGGTCTAATCCATTGAAAAAGTTGGTTACCCTCTGTATCATCATCTTCACCAACAATATCAAACACATCTAGTGGGTCACCACGGTCGACATGATCTATTTCTGCTTCCTTATCTCGAATTTGAAGCTTCATGTTGTAGTAGCAATAAACTAATTTTTCCAAGCTACTATGAGCCAACTTATTTCTTTGCTTTGTGTGTATGAGTGCAAATGTGCTCCAATTTCTTTCACAAGCAGATGAGGAAGCTGTTTGTGATAATACTTTGATTGCTAATTTTCTCACAGTTGGTGCATCGGTCCCATACATGATCCACCATTCAACTACAATGAAAAACAATGTTGATAAGCCTAATAACTCCAACAAATTCTATTATAAACTTATAGTGAAATATGTTTATACTCACTAGGAGACATATTTGTTCGAGCAGCAACTGATGTTGGTTCTCCAAAAGTTCTTATTGCATCTTTAAACCATGTTAGCTGAATTCAATAAATCGTGTTAGTTTAATCCAACAAAGTAATTATTATAATTTAAGTAATTGTGTACCTCATTTCCAAATTGGCCAACTGCTGGTGATGCAGGGTCTAATTTAGAGTATACATTATGTACAGCACGTATAAGGTTACCATCATCTCCAACACCGGGTCTGTATTGGTATTCGGGATTCAAATAATATGCTGTTCAAAGAAACACATACTCTAATAAGAGAAATAATACTTATGCAACTAAAGAAATGAATTGCAAATTATGACATAATTTATACCTGCTGCATGCAAATCGTGGTATAATGTTTTATATCATCGGTCTTCAATTATCTTTATGACCCACCTTGCACCATGTTTTCTTTCCAATTCATCATTCACTACACGCATCAACTCATATACTGCCCCCATAGTAGGATACACTTCTGTGTCAACGATCCGTAAAACCTTGTAAAGAGGTTCAAACACTTGGCACACATGTTCTGATTGAGTCCAAAAAGCATAATCAAGCACTATACTTTCCACCATACGACCTGCATTTGAACGGCTCAAATTGTGGTTGGCCCAATCGTCACTAGTGAATAGTTGCTTCAACCCTGCTTTCTTCTTAAGTAGGCTGTCTAATGCAATATAGTTGGTGGCGAATCGAGTGGTAGCTGGACGAATAATTTCTCCTTTGCAAAATTCACGCATCTTTGCCAACAACCAACCGTGATTGTAAATATAATTTGTGATCGTTCTAGCTCTTTTGACCACAGTAGCAACATTCTTTCTCTTCCCCATTGTCTCAAACATGAGATCAATACAATGTGCTGCACATGATGTCCAAAACACATTATGATGCTTCATTAACTTTTTTCCAGCTTTGACAAATGCAGAACCGTTGTCGGTCACGACTTGGACAACATTATGCTCTCCCACCTCCATGATTACATCCCTCAATAATTTGTAAATATACTTGTAGTTCTTTATATGGTCTGAAGCATCAACAGACTTCAAAAAAATTGTCTTTCCCTTGGAGTATACCATGAAGTTTATGATAGACAATCTGGTCGGGCCGGTCTATCCGTCACACATGATTGTGCAACCATTAGTTTCCCACTTTGACCTCAACTTGTTAACATACTCACCAATGTCTTTATACTCCATATCCAAATATTTGTTTCTTATCTTATAGGGAGTGGGAGGTTGTACTCCAACACCGGCCTGTTGACATCCCACTACCATATTTTTGAAATGATGTGATGATGCATTCGCAGCAGGGACATTTTCATAGATAAAGAACTTGCTAATTAGACGCCCCATTCCCTCCTTCACATTACCTCCAGTGAAATAACTCCAAACACTCTTTTGACGTGCTTTGGATGACTTATATAAACTTGGGGCTATTGGTGGTGTTGGTTGTGATTCTCTAAGACTGCCTCTCCGTCTCATTTGTGCACCACCACTTGTCCCGGAACCTTGTGCTCTATTAGAAATTTTATGAAGGTGTTCTCTTTCCCATGCTGACTGTTTGGAGGCACGTAATGCTTGTTTCAAACTGCGTCGTTCTTCAGGTCCCATGTCATCATCACATTCGTCCTCATCGTCATCATCATGACTGTCAACCGCTTGGCCATAGACTTCTCCCCGTAGCCCAGCTCGAATATTTTCCATTCCCTGTGTTATCTTTTCCTTCTGCTTTTTATTTTTTAATAATGTGCTGATGAATGCCTTCACTTCTGGGGGGGACATTATCGCATCGTTGGACATTTTTTGATGGATCTAATCCACTAAGATGGTACTTAAGTCGTGTCACTCCGACACTCTTCATTACTCGACCACAATATTTGCAAATTGTGCCATGTTTGTTTCCGTCTATTGGGTCTCCATGTTCCCAAGCTGGATCACGTTTAGTAGCTCCACTGGACATCGTAAACGTACCTACATTTATTTTTCATGAAAATTAGACAAATATTTTTTGGCCTAAAAATATAGTAGTGATGACGGTTATATAAGAGAACCTAAATAATAAAGTTATTCTACAGAAGAATTAAATACGAAGTAAAGAAAATGATTGTAAAAATTTAAGTAATTAAAAAAATAATATGGAATAATAAAACCTAATATTAATGAATAATAATCCAATTTGATAAAAAAATAATACTAATATAAAACATGGTGATGAATAATAATCCAATTTGATAATAATCCAATTTAATGAATAATCCAATTTAATGAATAATAATCCAATTTCATAATAATCCAATTTAATGAATAATAATCCAATTTGATAAAAAAATAATCCTAATATAAAACATGGTGATGAATAATAATCCAATTTGATAATAATCCAATTTAATGAATAATGCAATTTAATGAATAATAATCCAATTTCATAATAATCCAATTTAATGAATAATAATCCAATTTGATAAAAAAACAATCCTAATATAAAACATGGTGATGAATAATAATCCAATTTGATAATAATCCAATTTAATGAATAATCCAATTTAATGAATAATAATCCAATTTCATAATAATCCAATTTAATGAATAATAATCCAATTTCATAAAAAAATAATCCTAATATAAAACATGGTGATGAATAATAATCCAATTTAATGAATAATAATCAAATTTGATAAAAAAATAATCCTAATATAAAACATGGTGATGAATAATAATCCAATTTGATAATAATCCAATTTAATGAATAATCCAATTTAATGAATAATAATCCAGTTTCATAATAATCCAATTTCATAATAATCCAATTTAATGAATAATAATCCAATTTCATAAAAAAATAATCCTAATATAAAACATGGTGATGAATAATAATCCAATTTCATAATAATCCAATTTAATGAATAATAATCCAATTTCATAAAAAAATAATCCTAATATAAAACATGGTGATGAATAATAATCCAATTTGATAATAATCCAATTTAATGAATAATCCAATTTGATAATAATCCAATTTAATGAATAATCCAATTTGATAATAATCCAATTTAATGAATAATAATCCAATTTGATAATAAAAAAAACCTAATATTAATGAATAATAATCCAATTTGATAATAAAACATAATATTAATGAATAATAATCCAATTTGATAAAAAAATAATCCTAATATAAAACATGGTGATTGTTAACATTACTTAATTACTTAAAAAAATTAACATGTAATTGTTAACATTACTTAATTACTTACAAAAATTAACATGCAAGTATTAATTACTTTAAAAAATTAACATACGAGTCCACACAAATTTATTTGTTATTGTATAAATTACAATAATATAAATATAAGTTTGTAAACTTACCTTAAATATGGAACCCTTTGTGTTCAAGCTTTGGAATGGATCTGGAATGGCTTTGAAAATGGTAAGGGAAGAAGAAGAAACGAAAATACTCCACCTCTGATAAGGTGAAAGAATATAACAGACAATGACACATTGTTTTGCATGTGAAAGAATATCACGGACTCACAGTGAAAGCACTATTATTTGCTGTCCATGGTCTGAAATTGCAAAAAGTTATTTGGATCATTGGATCAGAGAGCTAGAGACATGTTTTGAATTATTTGGATCATTGGATTCTTTTTTTTTCTCACACTCCACCACACACACAGAGAGTCAGTGAGTGAGTCACACTCACACGCCACCACCACACACGCACACAGAGTCCAGAGATTGAGATTCCCTCCCCACACCACACACGCACAGAGATTGAGCTCAGTCTCTCGACCCTTCATTCTCTCTCTTCTTCTGAGTTCTCCATCCTTCATTCTCTATCTTCTGAGTTCTCGATCCTTCTCCCTTCCCTTCTCCCTTCTCCAGTTCTCCCACACACACACACAAACTCTCCTCTGTCGTCCCCATCGGCGCGATCCTCCTCGTTCGCGTCTCCCTCTGCTCCTCCCTCGCCTTCCTCCTCGTCGAGCCCATCACCATGTCCCGCGAGCCGCGACCTCTACCTCTCCTCCGTCGTCCCCATTGGCGCGATCCTCCTCGTCCGCGTCTCCCTCTGCTCCCAGCTCCGTCCAATCTGCCGGTGAGGTACTCGATTTCTCAGCTTCTATTATTTTCTTCCAGATCTTGCTCGAATTCAAGCCCTTGCTTCTCGGATTAGTGTAATTTTGTCACTGATTTTGGTATAAAGTGGTGATTTTTGTTGAAAGATAGTGATGATTTTGTTCCGTTTGGTTGCATGTTTCGTTCTTGCTCGGAGTCGGAGTTATTCCGATTCTCCGGCGAGGTCGTGAGTCGTGACTGTCGAGAAACCAAAATATCGCCATATTATCGAAAATTTCGCGATATTATGACGAAAATGCCTTGGATACCTATTAAAATATCGGTAAAGCAAAAAACCGATAATATCGGCGAAATATCGCCGATATTATTGATTTTTTCTTCCATGGTTATAAGAGGGTGGTGCGGGTTGCAGAGGAGATGAGGGAGGGTGGTGCGGGTTGCAGAGGAGAGAAGGGAGGGTACGGGTTGCAGAGGAAAGAAGGGAGGGAGGGGGTTGGGAGAGGTAGAAGACGGGTGGGCTTTTTTTTTTCGAATTTCGAATTTCTACGTGAACTCCTTAATGACACGTGACGTCTAGTCATTGTGCACCATGTTATCATTTAATAGGAGACTTACTAGCCAGACTAACATATGTATGAGACTGTCCCAAAATTAACACTTTAGGTATGACTCTGGGACGAAAAAAACTTTATGTACCAAATATTGAAAACCACGAAACTTGAGTGTAGTAAACTGAGATTTACCCTAATACAAAAATACGAATAATACTTTTTTAAATTTTATTTCTCAAAAAGCGAACAACTGATGTTGGTGGTAAGTCATAGTTATTTACCATTTTCGGGCCCGGAGAGGCTCTAGGGAATTTTACCCTACGCGTGGCCAATAATACTTTATTAATTGAAACGAAATCAAACACTATAAATTTGCAGAGACGGTTACAAACTCATAAGACTACATCTTCCTAGACTTGTTGTAAATAATAAATACAAGGCTCCTATTTATAGGAGAAAACTAAACCAAACCTTATTCCCCAACAGGAAAAAAAAAATCTAATACTTGATCTAAAAAAACTATAATTAAAAAATAAATAACTAATTTTCCAACAAATTTTGTGTCTTGCTGATCGCATGGCTAATGGCTACAAATTTTGTGTACTTTTAGTGAAGAAACATTTGTAGAATGTTGCATGTGAATTCAGCCCAAAAAGCCTACATCAGAAAATTTTTGGAGCGTTTTTATTTTTTACTTTAAGGGCCTAAATAAGACTCCTCATTATTGTTCAAAGGTCGGTTGCTTTGGTTGGTTGGTGTTTTCATTAGGTTTTTCTGGGAGTGGACTCTCTCATCCACCCCGAAGTGCTTTAATGAGTGCTGTTGATAAGTACACTCTCTCAACGTTCCAGAAATATTTCAGGAAAAAACACAACTTACGTGTTTAGGAAAATGAGTAGCCTTTTAACAATACATGAGCGCAGCTGATTGCATTCGTGTGTTTTCGATGCTTAATCAGTTATCATGGGAGAATCTTTGTTTTCTGTTTAACTTTTCTGCATCTCTCATGTTGTTTGTTATTGTGAGGGTAATCCTGCGTTTTTTCATGTGTGCTTATGTTTTAGACGATTTTTGTAGAGAATCTTTTTTTTTCCGTAATGGTTGTGGTTTTGGTTGAATCGTTGTTTTTTATTTATTTGTCCATCATTGGATCATCGTTAGTGTGCTTTTCTGTGGCTTTATTGATTTTTTTTGTTCAGTGATAATTGTGTTCATTTGTTTTTAGTTCTTCATGAGTTGTCTTGGCAGCATCTTTGTTCCCTCTTCAGCTTATTCGAGTACAAAGTATAAAATATCGATAGTCTAAAAACACAGATATTTCGATGGAAATATCGGAATATTATCGATATCGATAAAAATTTGACTAAAAACCACAGAAATTGTAAGAAAAACTTGGAAATTTTTATTGAAACTTTGCAGGATGTTTATTTAGTCAATTATCTATTAGTTTATCACAAAAAATTGGAAGGAAATGCATTGCATGATGGGTTTAACTGATTTAAGTTGATTATATACTGAGCTGTCAAACATTGTGGGTGTAGAAAATATGTAGTAATTAATGAAAGTGTTATAAATAGGCAAAATTTAGAGAGATAACCTTTACTCGGGACATGAACGAAGCAGTTGCAGAGTATTATACCAACACAAGCTATTGCAGAATAAGTAATGTATATTATAGCTATTAGATGTTTTTCTCTTCTATTTCTCATTCATCATCTTTGCACAATTGAAGTGCTCTATTTATAGAGCTACTTCAATGGAAAATTACAAAACATTACTATTTAGCTTGTGAGTATATAGTATACACATTACTATACACATGTGGGCAAACATACCATTATTTACAACACTTCCCCTTGGATGCCCACATATCAACATCAGTTGCCTCATTAAAACATTGATTGGAAAAACCCTGTGGGAAAAAACCATAATGAAGGAAAAAGAGTACAACTTTACCCGGATGGTGTTGAGAATGCTTATGTTGCCTCGTTAAAACCTTGATAGGAAAAACCCAGTGGGAAAAATCCTAAGCGAAGGAAAAAGAGTACAACATGCATGTATCATGGATGCTCCCCCTAAATTGTATCTCCTCCTGATTCCGCATTCTTCAAATTTGTAAGCCGACGTAATCCGATTCCCTGCACCAACTTCTGAAATGTGCACTTTGGTAGAGATTTGGTGAACAAGTCTGCTAAATTTTCATTGGAACGGATTTGTCTGACTTCAATAACTTTAGCCTTCTGAAGCTCATGTGTGCTGAAAAATCTTGAAGATATGTGTTTAGTCCTATCACCTTTGATAAATCCTTCCTTCATCTGGGCGACACAAGCTGCATTATCTTCATGGATGACAGTTGGAGTGCCTGTATTTGAAGGTAGACCACATGAATTCCGGATGTGATGGATCATTGATCTTAACCAAGAACATTCACGACTTGCTTTATGTAAAGCAATTATTTCCGAGTGATTGGAAGATGTAGCAACTAACGTTTGATTCGTTGATCGCCATGAAATTGCAGTATCTCCATTAGTGAACACATATCCATTTTGTGAGCGGGCTTTATGCGGATCGGAGAGAAAACCAGCATCTGCGTATCCAACAAGGATATATTCATTTGTAGGCTTGTCTGAGTAGAAGAGATCCATATCTGTTGTCCCACGAATGTATCGTAGAACATCTTTGACTCCCTTCCAATGACGAATTGTTGGAGCAGAGCTGTACCTGGCTAACAAGTTAACTGAAAAAGCTATATCTGGTCTAGTACATTGTGCTAAATACAATAAAGCACCTATTGCGCTCAAATATGGTACTTCTGGACCAATGACCAGTTCATCATCTTCTTTTGGACGTAATGGATCTTTCTTAATGTCCAAAGAACGAACGACCATTGGGGTGCTAAGTGGATAAGCCTTGTCCATGCCAAATCGCTTCAGTATTTTTTCAACGTAAGCTGATTGATAGACCAAAATTCCATTAACACAATGCTCGATCTGCATGCCGAGACAATATTTGGTTTTCCCAAGGTCTTTCATTTCAAATTCGCTTTTCAGATATTCAGCAGTTTTGTTGAGCTCTTCAGGGGTTCCAACTAGGTTCATATCATCGACATATACTGCCACTATAGCAAATCCAGTATTTGATTTCTTAATGAACACACAAGGGCAGATGACATTGTTGGCATATCATTCTTTAATCAAATACTCACTAAGACGATTATACCACATTCACCCAGATTGTTTCAGCCCATATAGTGATCGCCTTAATTTGATTGAGAACATACCCCGTGGTTTGTTATTTGCTTCAGGCAACTTAAGTCATTCTGGGACTTTCATATATATGTCAGTATCTAATTCTCCATATAGGTACGCGGTGATGACATCCATAAGTCGCATGTCAAGTTTTTCTGAAATCACCAAACTTATTAAGTAACGAAACGTAATTGCGTCCATTACAGGAGAGTATGTCTCTTCATAATCAACTCCAGGTCTTTGTGAAAAACCTTGTGCAACGAGTCGTGCTTTATATCTTGCAATCTCGTTTTTCTCGTTGCGTTTCCTTGTGAATACCCATTTGTAACCTACGGGGTTCACACCAGGCGGGGTTTGGACTACTGGTCCAAAAACACTTCGTCTTTCCAAGGAATTTAATTCTGCTTGAATTGCATCTTTCCACTTAGGCCAATCTTGTCTCTGTCTGCATTCATCAACAGAGCGGGGCTCAATATCATCACTTAATATAATTTCAGTGGCTATTGCAAATGCAAACATGTCGTCGATGATTATTTCATTTCGATCCCACAATTCATTAGTACATGCATAATTTATGGATATTTCTTTGCTTTCATGTACTTCTGTTTCTTCAGGGACATGTGTCTCATCAAGAACATTTTCTTTTTCTGGAAGTACAAAATCAAGAATTGTGGATTTATCATTCAATTCATTTTCTTGAATGATATCATTTGGGTTCAACTGTGCCCTCATCTTTCTCTTTCGAGGGGCTGAATCTTTTGAACCTGAGGGTCTACCACGCTTCAGGCGTGCATTGGATGAATCATTCGCTGCCACTTTATTTTGTCCAACAGGGACATCAATTCTTGCAGGTGCGTTTGCAGCTGGTATATATGACTGTGTCACTTTCGAAGCATCATTAAATGCATCTGGCATTTGATTAGCAATACCTTGAAGATGAACGATCTTTTTCACTTCATTTTCACATTTAGTGTTTCGTGGATAAAAATGAGATAAGGTGGGAACAACCCCTGTTAGCTCTTGCCGTTCTTCTGGAACGGTCTTTTCTCCCCCTAACGACGGAAAAACTGTCTCATCAAAATGACAATCAGCAAAACGAGCTGTAAACATATCATCAGTCAAAGGTTCCAAATATCTAATGATAGATGGTGAATCAAAACCTATATAAATTCCCAGTCTGCGCTGATGTCCCATTTTAGTTCGTTATGGCGGTGCAATAGGCACATAAACAGCACAACCAAAAACTCGTAAATGTGAAATATTTGGCTGATGTCCAAACACGAGTTGTATTGATGAGTATTGGTGGTTGGCTATGGGTCTCAGTCGAACCAATGATGCTGCATGTAAGATGGCATGTTCCCATACAGAGACTGGCAATTTCGTTTTCATGAGCAGAGTGCGGGCTATTAATTGAAGCCGCTTGATAAATGCCTCTGCTAAACCATTTTGGGTATGGACATGAAGAACAGGATGTTCAACATCAATGCCCAGTGCCATGCAGTAATCATCAAAGGTTTGAGACGTAAATTCACCAGCGTTATCAAGTCGAATGGACTTAATGGGGTGATCTGGAAACTGTGCTTGCAACTTAATTATCTGAGCAAGAAGTCTCACAAAAGCTACATTTCGAGTAGACAATAGGCAAACATGTGACCATCGGTTAGATGCATCAACCAAAACCATAAAATATCGAAATGGTCCACAAGGTGGTTGAATAGGTCCACAAATATCCCCTTGAATTCTTTGCAAAAATGATGGGGATTCATCATTAACCTTTAGTTGTGATGGTCTAATTACCAACTTCCCTTGGGAACAAGCCTTGCAAGGGTTTTCATTTGAGACATCAATGTGTTTGCTCAATAATGGATGTCCATTAGAGTTGGTAATGATTCTTCGCATCATGGTAGATCCTGGATGACCTAGACGGTCCTGCCAAAGCATGTAAACTTTTGAATCAATGAACTTCTGGTTCATGACAGTATATGCATCAACTGTCTTTATGTATGTATAATACAATCCACTCGATAAACCATGCAACTTCTCCAATATACGCTTCTGGGTATCATTGGAGGTAATGCATAAATATTCCACATTTTCTACACTTTTCGTTTCAATGTGGTATCCATTTAGACGTATGTCTTTAAAACTCAACAAATTTCGAATGGATCGAGTAGCATACAATGCATTCTTTATAGACAATATTGTTCCATTTGGTAACATAATTTGGGCCTTTCCTGAGCCTTCAATTACATTTGATGACCCTGATATTGTTGTTACCTTTACTTTTGCAAGTACCAAATTCAAGAAATATTTTCGATCGCGAAGTATTGAATGCGTGGTTGCGCTGTCTGCAAGACAAAAGTCTCCGCCATTGCTCTTGTTTTGATAATAACCATATTTTTATCCATGATCTCTGAGTAAAGAAAAAGCAGTTTTTTCATACTGGAATACTACTTTTATTGAATTAAAAATGCGAGCATTAAACCACAAGTACAAATAACAAGAGTACATTAAACATAGATAATTCAATCGGACCCATAAACTTCATTCCCTCTTTCATTAACAAAGTCTGTAACATCCAGGTGGGTTGTGTTTAACTGTCCCGATAAATTTGTTACCGGATCAGTGTTTCCATTGGTTGAGCCTGGTCAAGTAAATTGATCTCGACACCCTTATCCTTGAAGGAGGCTTGATATAAATCCACCAGATGCTTTGGGGTGCGACAAGTACGCGCCCAATGTCCGTTGCCACCACACCTATGACAACCTCCTTCAGGATTTCTAGGAGTGTTCGTATGAGCTTTTCCTTTCTGGCGATTTGCATTTTTAAAGCTCGGGCCTGAATTATACCTTGGAACCTGGTTGTGAAACTGGACACCATGGTTCTTGCCTTTCCCGTTCCACCTGCCTCGCTTGTGGCCACGTCATCGTTTGTAATTATTGCCACGAGAGGATATGGAATTCCTTTCAAGGGAAACAGCATTCACTTCTGGGAATGGTGCTGATCCAGTAGGTCAGGAATTATGGTTTTTCATCAGGAGCTCATTATTCTGTTCAGCTACCAGGAGCACAGATATCAGCTGGTTGTATTCAGTGAAGCCTCGCGCTCTATACTGCTGCTGCAGTACCATGTTAGATGCGTGGAATGTGCTGAAAGTCTTTTCCAATAACATCTCATCAGTGATAGTATCCCCACAGAGCTTCATCTGAGAGGTAATTCTGAACAACGCCGAATTGTACTCAGCCACTGACTTGAAATCCTGGATCCTTAGGTGAGTCCAGTCATAGCGAGCTCTTGGAAGAATCACCGTTGTTTGGTGATTGTATCTGCTTCTCAAGGCATTCCAGAGGGCTAACGGATCTTCAACCGTTAAGTACTCGCTCTTTAGTGCCTCATCAAGATGACGACGAATAAAAATCATGGCCTTTGCCCGATTTTGAGAGGATGAACTGCTCTCTTCCTTGATGGTATCTCCAAGATTCGCTGCTTCCAGATGGATCTTGGTATCCAGTACCCAGGTAAGGTAATTCTTTCCAGTAATGTCCAGGGCAGCGAAATCAAGCTTTGCCAAGTTTGCCATTTTCTTTTCTGAAAGAAAAATGAGGTGCGTAAGAACTTGCAATAATATGTGTACTGGAGAAATATATTGTTAGAACTTCTGGTTCTTACACATTTTGATCTTCAGGCCAAAATGATAAGTACTCGAAACTTCAGGCTCGAGATTTACATAATTAATGAGAAGGGCAATTGTACCGCACCATTCTCATCGAAACAAGTATAGGATGAACGATTATTCCGCACTACTTTAAACAGCAGGAAAATTTAAATATGTTGAGCAATGTGGACGATTATACCGCACCACCTAAAATTGCAATAAAATTTAAATTGCGATAAAATTTAAATATGTAAAGCAGGGTGGGTGATTATTTCACACCACCTAAAATTGCGATAAAATTAAATATGTAAAGCAGGGTGGGTGATTATTTCACACCACCTAAAATTGCGATAAAATTAAATAACGGGAAAATTTAAATATGCAGGATAGAGCGGGCGATTATACCGCAACACTTAAAATTTGCAGTAAAATTAGATCTGCAGTCCAAGATAGGCGATAGAACCGCACAATCTTGGATTGCATAAATAATCAGTGGGTTAGTAGTCAATATCTACACCAAACAAGAAATCAAAGATATAAGTGACTGTTAGTTGGAGAACTAGAAGTAAACATGGTGCAAACAGTTCTTCGCGAGGGTATACCCAGCAATTGAGACAGAGGAAGAAGAAGAACAGTAAAAATCTTAGAGGAAACATTTTTTTTTTCTTTCGGTGAAGGGAAATGAGAAAAATGATTAGAGAGTCGTGCTGATAACGTGTTATAAATAGGCAAAATTTAGAGAGATAACCTTTACTCGGGACAGGAACGAAGCAGTTGCAGAGTATTATACCAACACAAGCTATTGCAGAATAAGTAATGTATATTATAGCTATTAGATGTTTTTCTCTTCTATTTCTCATTCATCATCTTTGCACAATTGAAGTGCTCTATTTATAGAGTTACTTCAATGGAAAATTACAAAACATTACTATTTAGCTTGTGAGTATATAGTATACACATTACTATACACATGTGGGCAAACATACCCATTATTTACAACAGAAAGAAGTTTAAACACACCATAGTCATTTATATATAATGAATTAGTACAATATTTTACACTTTATACATTGCATGGTAAGATACATGAGTGACTTAGTACCACATAGAGTTCCTATGAGGTTCAAAATTTTCACTATCTTCATCATCTCTATGTGTAGAGTAGTGTATTTTAGCATATTTTCACAAAAAACATAAGTGATATGGTGGTCAAAGTGTTGAAGGAGTAAAATGGGAGGGGTTTGAATCCCCTTGGTGTTTTTTTAAATATAGAAATTTATTCTAGATAATAAATATTAGCTTGCAAGCCTTGCAGACATCTTAACGATCATATAAATATTACAGGCTGAATATGTACTCATAAACACATCTGTAATGAATTGAATAAGGCTCAAGTGCGTGGTTGACAAAGGGAGAGGTTTGAATCCCTCTATGTGAGTCATAATATCTTCTTTTGGTTGGATCTCAGCTCAGGCCATTAAACTGTAGCGTAAATAAAGGTGAATGGCGTGGCTTCAAATGAAAGGTGAGACAACCTTCCACGTTGCAAAAAGAAACAAATTGCCAGGAACTTGGAGAAAGTCTCCAATACAAACCGTGGGCCCCAAAAAACTTAAAAACAAAAAACAATTTTTTGTTTTCTATCTTTTTCTATTTCTTTTCTCTTTTTTCTCTTTTTCTTCTTCCTCCTGGAGCTTTCAAAACACGCGCAAGTGCAGATGGGAAAGATTCGAATTGATTTCAGTCAATTAGTTTGTGCATCAATGATTTCAGGAGAGGTGTTCCCGTTAATTTAGCAGTGAAAACAGCGGATCGATAATTGGGTTGGTGTCGATATTGTAGCAGCGGTGATTCGATGTCGGTTCGTCAGCTACGGGGCACACGAGCTTCGATCTGGGCGTGATGCAGCAGCGAATCGTGATGGACACGGGATCGGCGCGGTGGACTCGGGTTAGCAACGACGGCGTCGCTCGCTGGTCGGACGGCGCAGCACAACTGGTGCGCGACTAGGAGTTTTGTTTTGCGCACAGTGCGCGGCGCGATATTATCGATAATATCGCGATATATTGACGATAATTAAGTGGATAAGTGTGAAAATATCGCCATCTCACAAAAACGATATTATCGACGAAACAACGCCGATAATATCAATATTTTAGACTGTGTTTGAGTATAAAATGATAAAGAGTATAAATTGAGTACAAGGTTCGATACCCTCAAATATGAGTAAAATTTTTCTCGGTTAGCTTAATTATATTTAGGTTGATTCAATGAGAAAACAAAAACGTATGTGAGCGAATATACTGTGAGATGACCGATTTGAGAACGCATTTTAACGGCTTTATCCAGATGCTAATTGAGAACATTATCAAATATAAATGATTGGTTTTCAGCTACCGGTGGATCACCATAATTGTACCTGGATAGATTTTTTTAAAACCCCATTGTGGGTTAGAGCATTGCCAAGCACCGAACAACGATGTCTCAATATGATTCATTAGTTTTTTCACATTCAATTTCAATTTCTTTGCTTGATTTGGGAATTTGTGTGTTTATCTTTGGTCAAATGTAGGGGACAAAGTGAAAAGTGATGTTCTGAGACTTACCCTTTTGATTGGTGCACTGTCACAGATTGAGTCCATTGCACCGTCACAATTTGAGTTACTTTTATTGTGTCTGTTTGTTTGGGCTTCAAATTCTTACTCTCAATCTCGCTAATTTTTTGCAGTTTAGCTCGAGGTCTCATCACAACATCATAATCTCCTCTTACTGCTGCCTTTCATCTAAGGGTTCTGAGGCATTACGTTTGAATCAAGGCTTTGGTATGTCCTGAACTTCGATGCATTGTTTCCCCATCCTTTTCGTTTGAAACATCGCGGCTTTATCATTTTTAATTGATTGTTTGGTTTTTTCGGCTTATATTATTCTTTTGCTCTATGCTTTGTTTCTCATTCTTGGTTGTCTCTGTGACCTTTGTCTAGAGGTCCAACAATTATTTATTTATTTATTTTTAAAATTTTTCCTGTGCAATACTGTTATTGTTCGAAGATCTCTTTCCGTCTCTGTGATTCTGGTTTAACCCAATGTTCTTGATTCTTTATCGACTGTTGTTAGGCATTTTATATGTTTCTTCGTTGTGTTCCAAATCGTTGTTCAGATCATTTGAGCGGTACTTAGTTAAGTTTAATACTGGCGGTTTGGCTGTGAGTGAATTAATCCAATCTCGAATAGTGTGGCATGTGAGATGATAATAGACTAACAGAGGAAAATGAGTTGATGCATCTGTGTTTGATTTACAAATTTTGGCAAATCCTTACCATTTTTTTGGTTTCCTGGTGATATATATCTATCTTCATAACCAAATAGCGATAACTTCGAGTTTCTAGAAGTTTAATGTGTTTCGCGTCCTGCATTTTTGTAACTTCCGTACAAGTTTTCACCAAGATCTTTTGGTTTCTGGCTACTTTAGTTTTTCAGCATTGAATTGTAGGATTAAAGATTTTGATTGAGTTCTTATTTAATTTCATATTGGAATGGGTACAATCTGAGCACTCCTAAAACTGAAAAGTTCTCCAAAGATTGCGAGAATGGCTGTGTCAGATATGGTTTATCGTCCATGCAAGGATGGCGTACCACAATGGAGGATGCTGTGAGTGCATTAAACTTTTCTCTTCCTATTTTAAGTTGTTTTCAGAACATAAATTCTTTTATGTCCATTCTCAGAAGTTTCTACTGTTGTATCTTTTTCCGTCTTTATTTAGCATGCTATAGTTAGGATTCAATTGAATATGATTTTACTTGACATGTTCAAATCATCTTAATCATGTTCTTGAATTTGACTACATGTATCGTGTTCTTTGCATTTCATTATTTGAACTCTGTTATTTGAATTTGGTTACCTGAATCGTGCCTAATATTTGATGTGGCCGGTGGCTTTGTATGGCTGGCTGGCTGGTGTGATTTGGAAGTGTTTTTAGTCAATGGGAGACAAAGGACAAAGGTGTGGGGCAACGAAGTCAAGTGGGATTAGGAATTGAGGATAGTAGAATTTTTGCTAATTTATGGGATTAGAAGTCTTCCTTTATTTTTGTCTTGGTGTGATCAATTGTAACAAAGAATTTTTCATTAAATTGAGGCATCGAACCTACTAATTTTCAACTGTTGTTTATCTACAGTCTTCTCCATTCTCTTGGACCAAGCATGAAATCCCAAGCACTATATCACCACAAAGCAAGCAAGCTGAAAAGCAATCCAACAAACCCTTTTTCCAGAAGCACTTAACATAACCTTTCTATGGGTTAATTGTTGTTTCAATTATACCAAATTGAAAACGAGTATGGAACCATTGGTCAAGCATACGGGGCTGTTGCTTCTTTTTCTCAGGGAAACAGAGCATTTTTTGCAACCACATCTTTTATAATCAGCTGGGTTGAATGTATATGAAAGTTAAGCTGCTTATCTTACCGACACCGTTCACTCATCTATCCCTTTTGTTCATTCATGATTATATTGATTTTTTTTTCAGATTAAATGTGTCTTATTCATGTAGTTAAAGTTGGTACATTCAAGTCCCGCAGCAACTTGCGGGCATGTTACTAGTTGCCATCTATAATTGTTACCCAACCCATAATCACAAACTTTATATTAGGAAATTGTTGTTGTTCCAATTTTATTAGGAATGTGATTTTGTAAATTCTAATAGATTATGTGTAAGATTCTACAATATTTTTTAGATAGTTTTTTTGTTTTACTTATTTTACTTGGAGAGCCAGTTTCCCTCTCCTTTATTAGTACAAATAAAGGCACAATGCATGAGTAATAACACACAGAATTCTTCAAGTCATTCTCTGTCCTCTCTGACCGATCTCTCTCTTTTTTCCCTCACTAAAATAGGCTTACAACCATTACAACATAACTGGTTTTCTATAACACGTTATCAGCCCGCTTGCGTTGCTGTGCTAAGGAATTGAAGGGTTTTAGAGAAGAATCTTCTACAACTAACATTCAAAGGCATTCATTGTTTACACCTAATTCAAGTTCTTCTAAAACACAGAATCGATATTTTATAAGAACCTGATAGCATGGAAATATTCAGCATGATGCATAAACTCCAAGTTTATATTTGCTTTGTATTGCCTATATCAAGGTTCTAAAAAACGCTAGGCGCTAGTCGGGCGGCGGGCTAGCGCCTAGCGCCTAGGCGGCTAGGCGGCGCCTAGGCGGGTGCCTAGGCGGCCTAGGCGGATTTAGGTAAATTTCTTATATATCTTGTAAATAAGTGCATATTGACACCTAAAAAAAAACTATACTTGTATGGATAATAAAATAATGATAAAATGCAAATTAGGTACACTATTTCCATAAGTATTGGATGAACTTGTAGTAAATCCATCATTTGCAAATTAGATACACCATTTCCATAAGTATACCACCATGAAATTAAAAAAGAAAAAAGCACGCAATTAATAAAAAATAATAAAAAAAAACCTCCTAGGACCGCCTAGGGCCGCCTAGGGCCGCCTAGGACCGCCTAGCCCGCCTAACCCGCCTAGCCGCCCAGCCCGCCTAGACCGCCTAGCCCGCCTAGACCGCCTAGGCGGCCGCCTAGGCCCAACCCGATTTTTCCTCCCGATTTGCCCAAAAACGCCTCGGTTGCTAGGCGCCCAGCGCCTAGGCGGCCGCCTAGGCCGTTTTTTAGAACACTGGCCTATATTGCATAACTTGCTCAATTATATATATATATATATATTGTCACAACCCGTCCCGAATATTTAATTTTCAGTGATGTCAAATGACAGTTTTATCCTTGGACGGGAAAATTGTAGTGTGTATGTGTGACATATTGAGACTTAGAGTTTATTGTGTGGTTTTGGATTGGTGACCACGTGGATCACACACACACACACCACACTCACTCCCTCTCTCTTGCTTCCTCGTACGGACCAAGCTCGAGGTGAGCTTCCCAGTCATAGATTGAAGATTCTAAAGGCATCATTACATTCCTTGTGCCATTTCGAGTTGGTTGGTACCCATTTCAGGTAAGGATTCCTTCAAAATCTCGAGAACCCGAAACTCATTTTTCATGCACTATTCATGTGGACGTAAAACCTTGTGTTTTAGAGGATTTCAAGCTCACAAGGAGCTTTAGGAGGTCTTAAGGAAGCTTGAGGTAGTTCGTTGGAAGAGTTTGGACGTCGGAGGGCCGAGATCGAAGTTTTTCAAAGTTGACCGGATTATCGAGCTTTCTCGGGTAAAATCTAGTGGATTGCAAGGCTTAAAAATAGTATAACGTGATTCTACATGTTATTAGCTTCATTGTGGTACCAATTTTATGAAAAATGGTGAAGAAATGAGAAAGTTATAAGGTTTGGAAGTTTTTCCAGAAAACTGGCGAAGTCACCGGTGACCGGCGACTCGTCGGAGAAGACAGTGGCATATTCCGTCAAAAGTGACGGAATATGCTGACGGAGTTAGGTGACGACGTTAAGGAGGGTTAAGAAATTGACGGAATATTCTCGGAATATTCCTGATGGCGTTAATTGACGCCGTCAGTGTGCCTGGCACATGGCCATGCGTGGGGGGCGCGTCTGGCTGTGCCATTGCCGGCGCGTGGGGGCGCGTGAAGCTTCCAAATTTTTTTCTAAAAATTTGGGGATGATCCTGAGGTTGTGTAGGTCACTGTGGTATATTCATATACCCAATTTGAGCTATGAGAAGCTATTCGCTAGTTTTGTCTATGTGCTTTAAAATAACGTTTTTATAGTTAATTCGCATATAAGTGAGACTTATCCAGAGGGCGAGCGTATCCAAGGGCGACTCGGGAGCTACGACCCTTCGACTTACCAGTGAGTGAGCTTTTGGTTTTTAGTATATATTATATACTTGATATTTTCCCAGAAATATGTGTTTAAAATGATAGTATGCCTTAAATGCCATGCATATAAGTTTATAATTTAAGTATGAATTGGTATGTGATGCGTTATATATATAATTGCGGTGATGTGGACGCTTAGGTAAGCTCAGGTAAGTTATGTTTGGTTATGTGAATTGTCGATAATGCGTTATGTGATTGAATAATGTTGAGCTCAATAAACTGCACTTAGGGTGATTGTGATTTAGCCATAGATATGGCACATGCCTGTTTATTATGTCACCTCCCTCACCACATGCTCATATTGGATCCAATTTAGGTGCACAGTCTTGTCATACAGACCTTTATTATGGTTCCGACTCGTAGGTGACTAGCGATTTATCGCCCAGCTATTATGTGAGAGTAGTATTGAGCATGATTATATTACATCCATTATTGTCGTATAGATCTTTTTGTTTGGTTCTGACTCTTGTGCAGTATGTTGCCGTATAGGCCATTGTAGTGACTCTGGTTTGAGTAACTTTTGAGCTATGAATTCAGCCATACATACTACCACAGAGGTTCCGGCTAATATGTTATATTTCTATCAAATTATTCTTACCTGAATTGCTTAATCTGTTATATCTTGGCATGACATACATATGATTATGATTATGTGAAGTATGAATTGAATTGATATGATTTCATATATATATATATATATATATATATTTGAGCTATGAATTCAGCCGTACAGACTGCCACAAGGGTTCCGGCTAACATGTTATATTTCTATCAAATTATTCTTACCTGAATTGCTTACTCTGTTATATCTTGGCATGACATACATATGATTATGATTATGTGAAGTATGAATTGAATTGATATGATTTCATATATATATATATATTTATTTATTTATTTATGTATATGCTTATATCTTTATTCTGGGAAAAATTATACATGTTTGACAGCGAGGGGTTAGATATGTTGATAAATGAAATGATTTTGTAAAACATTTGTTTTTGCCCACTCACGTTTTCTGTTTTGCACCCTTCCAGGTTTTAAGTAAGCTTGCTGTTGGTGGCTTGAGGACGTCGGCAGTTCTGACCTATCTAAATAATAGTAAGACATTCTTGGTACTGTATAATTAGTACTTGTCCTATTGGACTGCACCTAGACTTATTATGCTCTGATTATGAGTGTTTACTTTTGTAACTAACTCCTATCGCTTCCCGTTTAGTAGTGCACTCTAGTAATTTGGTTTTTAATTATTCGTATATATGTTGAAGGAAATTTTGTGAAAAACATGTTCATTTGAGCAACATCAATAGCATGCAATTAACAAATTAAAGGCGGAATCATGCTTACATGCACTCAAAACAAAACATCAACCATGAAATTCAAAGCCTAGTAGATTGGTGAACCTTGACTCAACTTAAATCAACATTTGTTAGTTGAGAAATATTTACCTTTGTAGATTCCTCTTTGCATATGCAAAGGATAATCACCCAAGAGATAGGGCCTTCATTCCTTGCTTCTTAGCTCCATGGATTTGGTTGAAAGAATTGGATTCTCCAAGTTCCCAAAATAGAGAACCTCTAAAGATTCTACACCAAGGTTAGATTGAAGAAGAAATGAGTGACCTTGGAGTAGTAGGATTGCTAGATTCACCCTCCAAGGTGGTTGGCCTCTTAGAGAGAAAATGAAGAAACAAGTTCTCACCAATTTTCTCTAAAACAAACCCTTATGAATTTTAGGCTATAAAGTTCTTTATATAGTCACTTCTTTAAATGACCTAAAGAACCAAAAACCCCTAATTCTACACAAAATGGATATGGGCTTTTGGGCCTTTGTGAATCTTTATTCATTAAGTTGTCATACAACTTAAGTCAATGGGCTTTGACGTTCGAAGCCCATTGGGCCTTAAGGTCCAAAACTATCCCGAGGTCTTTAACGAACTTATTCGTTTGATTAATTAACATATTAATTAATCCTTGCCATAAATAATTAAACCATTTAATTATTCTTACTCATCTCCATTGTTTCTTCAATCTCCACCTTACACGGTGTACGATCCATTAGGTTCCTTTTAGCGAGGCAGTGAGCGATTAAAACCATTTTACATCAATTGTGAATTGAAACTTACTTTCAATTCTCCCTTTAGTTATTATACACGTTTAGGGCTTCCACAAACCATGAGTGACACCTAGCAGCATATCATGGTTACCCAAGCTAATCAGAAGAGGTAGAGAACCTATTCAGTTAAGGATTACAAATGCAATACGGTCATTCTCTAATCTAATACTCTTGACCACATTGTTTGGTTTGATAGTTTATTTATTCATGTCTACTATCCAATGTGATTCGTTTGCTTATATGATTACCTTGAATGTGATTTGGAACGCATTCCCTAATCTCATTCATACTCTGGCCAGAGATTTTAATCATATCATAGAGTATTCTCCCTCAAACCATTTGAAGGTTAGAGATCCCTTGTTGCACATTCACTTGTCTCCATAACTAAGTGGCTTAACCCCAATGATGTCGTGGACACCCCGATGGGGTGACTTTGACATAATCAAAGATCAAGGACTTAACCACAAGACAGCTGTGATGCCTCAGGTCAAAGGACTAATTTGCATTATCCCAACCATGAGTTCTCATGTGACATGAGTATGAGAACTCCTCGTTGATCGTGTTCAGTGGACTCATTCTCTATTGAGCACCTACGTACTTGTCTTGATGTCACACACACCAATGACTCGAGACTAGTCACTCTCCCTGAGAGAAGACATAGCACGTACTGATCTTAACGGACTGTCAATGCCCAATTGGCAATCCTATGATCATGAACGTTTAGGATGTGTCTACGAAAGAATGGTCTCATTAATCTAACTTCATTAGATTGCATTCTCCCAATCACATATTCCTTGGACTTTATCGTTTAAGCATATAACATTTATATGAGACGGCTCAAACAATAATGTTTGCCCTTTATATGTAAACTAGATTAGTTTAACATGTGAAATGTCCGTAAAGTATCATCATATGATTGGCTTTAGGGCACATTTCCAACATATGTTTCATTATTGCTTCCGCACTGTGCACATGACTACGTCACTCACGTGACGGCCAGCATGCCTTGATATCGGTCGGGGTGTGTCATATATTGTGCATGCATGTGCAATATTTTATTTCGTTAACTTTGCTATGCAATATTATGTTTTATTATATTATTCGATATTTCTATGGTGAATTGTGTGAGTACAACAAAAAACAAGAAAGTAGAAACAAAATTAGGATTTTTTTTCAAAACCCTAATAGTTAAGCGGAGCCACTACCTTAAGCCATTGAGTTACACTGCATCGCGCCAAGCCGTGTGCTTGAAGCCACTTCCAATACATCGCTTTTTGGCGTTCTGTTCAGCACCCTAATAGCGCGTTTACTAACTCGTAATTGGAATGAGAATAAGGAATTCGATTTTGATTACGGATTATACATGTGTTTACTAAAATTGGGAGGAATCAAAAGTGCGTGGGGTCCACACAAAAAATGGAATCCAATTTCTGAAATTGGAGGATTTGGATTCCGGATTGCCCAAGCAATCGGCAATCGGAATGATACTTTTTTTCCCCTTGTGCTCTCACTTAATTTCATTATTTCCAAGATTATCCTTTTAACCCTAGACTTATTTTTCTTTTCACCCAACTCATTTCTATCTTCTCTCATCTGCAGGCCTCTATCTTTTCTCAACCGCAGCTCTCGTCACAATTACGGATAGGTAAATTCCTACTTCTTCTGCATTTTTATCTCTGTGCTCATAAAGCTCGGTGAATATCAGCGTTTCGCTGCTAGTTTCTTTCTTCTTCGCGATGGATTTTCTTTCCAGGATTTCGTTCAATTTTTTTTTCCCGATTTTCTTCTCTTTTTTTTTTCTTTTTAATTTTTTGGTGTGCAAAAAACTTGAGAGTGAAATAGGGAGAGAGAGAGAGGGAGAGAGATAGTGAAAGAGTGAAAGAGTGAGATAGTGAAAGATTGAGAGTGAAAGAGGAATTTTTGTTTGTTTTCTTTTGAGCTTACCATCTGAGGAATCAAAGAATCATTTTTTTTTGTTTGTTTTCTTTTGAGCTTACCATCTGAGGAATCAAAGAATCATTTTTTTTCCAGAAGAGGGGAGTGGAGGAGGAAGACTGGAGGGAGTGGAGGAGGAAGACTGGAGGAAGTAGAGCTTAGACTGTGAGTTGGGTTGTGCTCAGATTTCTTGCTTGTGCATCAGGTATGCTTCTTTTAGCTGCTCCATTCTCTCTCTCTCTCTCTTTTGGAATGGTTTTTCAGTGTTTTGCGCTTGAATCTCAAATTTGCATTGCTTGTTTTGTAGTGGGTTGTATTTTGTTTTCCCATTAAATTTGAAATGGGAGGAATAATTAGATGGTTTGCTCAATTGTAGAAGACAAAGTTTGCCAAAGTAATGTTATTGCATAAAGATTTTTTTAATAGTTTTGAGTTTCTGGCGTTTATGGGAAGCTACTTTAGGGATTTGGTTAGCTGAATGCGATGATATTTGCAAATATTGGGAGAAAAATGATGGATTCCTTAAATTGGGTTCTTTTAGATTTCGATTTGGGTGTGCTCAAATGTGTGAGATTTTGTAGCCATTCACATTGCTTCTATTAGGGGCTCATTGTGTATTTAGGTCAACTTCCATCCGCATTACGGATCTCTGATCCGTTAATTCCAAAGATTCACATTATGCTTCTAGAACAACATCCTAAAATTTCATTACGATCCAACGGTCGGATTTCTGTCAATTGCTCAAAACTAAGTGACGGTTAACATTTATTTTATAAACTTACAAATCCAATTCGGGAAGATCCGTATGTCGGATTCCAGATCCGAAAGTTCCTATGATCCTCAAATATTATGCACTATAACTTATTAAAGTTTGGTGACGATCCAACGGTCGGATCGTCGATTCATATAATGACCTATTAACGTAACGTAGAGAATTTAGATTCCAACAATCAACCTATGTCATATAACTACCGAAACTGAACTCAAGGCATCTAATTAGCCTAAGAATAACGTCGATAGCCCCCTGGCCACGCGCCGCTGCACCAGCCAGCGCAAGTGGCGGTCGGCCGCCCCGGCTCACCGGAAAATTCAACTATTTCTAAAAATTTTCAAAAATTATAGAAATGAAGATCTCAAAGAGTAGAGCAAATTTTATGCCTGCGGCCAAGGCCAATTTGGCCGGGAAACACCTCAATTACATGAAAATCCGTCGGAAACCCTATAAAGGGTGTGCCTTGATTCATCCGCAATTCAACTCCGACGCTCCAACCATTGATTGTGCATTGTTCTAGGCCTCAAGGGAAGTTGGTTGATGGTGGGAATCAATGGGAAGAGTTGTAGAAAATGACGAATCACTGTCGGGTGTCCTCGGAGTCGCCATCGCCATATCCCACGAAACAGGGCCAAATCCCGTCCAATTTGTGTAGGAAATCGAAGAAGAAGGACCAAGGAGAAGTTCCCATGTGTTGGTCTGGTGCAATTCGCCGGAATTTGACTGGAGAAAGCCCCGGGTTTCATGTATTCCCACCGGTCCAGTTTCAAAAGAGAAACGGGTCGAGGGGGACCCGGGTAGTCTACCCCTCTCCCTTCATCCTTTCCCTCTCGTCTCTCCCTCTGATTCGTCCCCTCTCTCTTTCTCTTTCTCTCTGATTCGTCCCCTGTTCTTTCCTTTGTTTCTGATTGGGCAGTGCCCATCATCTTTTTCTCCCTCTCCACTTTGCTGCCATCAGGCAGCCTCCCTCTTCCTCTTTAAAATAATTAATTGATAAATAATATCAACATTATAATATTTATATAAAATATAATTAGTGACTAAGACAAAAGTACTTCTCGAGTTTACAGTTCCGTAATGTCGAGTACTTTAGGAAAACGCTAAAGGATTAATTCGTACACCTCACTATACGCTGATCAACGAAAGTCAATACCCCCGCCTCTAAGGGCATTTTTGTAAAATCACGCTTTTAAAATTAATATAAATGTAAAATTTGGGACGGGTTGTCACATACAATGTCACGTGACGGTATACACATAGGTACAAACACAAATAAAACTTTAAAAGATATAGGTACAAATTAAAAATGAAAAAAAAAAATTGGTACAAATTAAAAATAGGTACAAACTAAAAATAAAAATATATGATAAAAATTTAGCCATAAATATAAATATACTAATTGTAACATTTTTAACACTAAAGGAATATATTTAAAAATAAAAATATTTTATTATTCAAATAATTAATGATGTTATTAATACCAAGGATTTTGATCAAAAATTGAAAATGAATAGGATTTTAATCAATAGAGTAGCAAAAAGAAGAACGTGAAACTAATTTCTCCTAAAAAGAATATACCATTTGTCTTCATGTGATAATCATCCCATCTTTCTTGCTTTGAAAATCATATCCATAATAAACACAACCGTGCTTGAATGTACATCCACATTATTCCACCACCATTCAAACTAGCTAGGATCTAGATAATATTAAGTCAAAATAACCGAATATATTATTAAGAGATCATTATTATAACTAAAATCATAATATTATCCTTCAATAATAATTTTTTTTTTATAACTCTGTCATTTAATAACTCTGCCTTCAACAACCTCGTTTGCTTGGGTCAATGGCATAAAATCAGGTCCAAACACTTATAATGACTTATGTATTTTTTTACCTCATCTGGAAGAAAATTATTTTTATAACTCTGTCATTTAATAACTCTGCCTTCATCGATCTCGTTTGCTTGGATCAATGGCGTAAAATCAGGTTCAAACACTTATAATGACGTATGTATTTTTTTTACCTCATCTGGAAGAAGGAAACGGCAAACAAAGACGGCTGGGCATATAAAAATTAATCTAAAGTCAAAAAGTTAAAATAATTTTATAGAGGTTGGTGTGGAGACTAGAATTTGGTGTACAAAATTATTGATTCGTGAGAAGGCTTGCTTTGTTGCTTCGAGCTAACTCAGCTATTTTCTTTTAATTCATTGATCCTTCCATTCTTAAATATATATATATATATATAAAGGATCGATTTATGGCTTGCTTCAAGGATTAAGGGTTCAATGCTTGAATTATAAGTAGATCGAGCGTAATCGAGCTTTTGTACATGATCTTAATTAGTTCTGTGCTTACCTGTGTTTCTCTCTACTATGTTTTTAACAATATCCATGTCGCCGGCGGCATGAAAAATGTAAAACTTGATCGTCATCCGCTCCCACCTGGAAGCACAGGATGGCCAATCATCGGTGAAACCCTAGAGTACCTAAGCACGGCTAAAAAGGGTGTCCCGGAAAATTTCGTGTTAGACAGGATAAACAAGTACTTGTCATCCGCCGGCAATTCTTGCAAGGTATTCAAGACATCGCTGTTGCTTCAAGACATGGCAGTGCTGTGCACTGCGGGAGGAAACAAGTTCCTCTTTTCGAACGAGGAAAAACTGGTCAAGTCGTGGTGGCCGGCTTACTTGGATAAGCTTATCGTTGGTAACTCAGAAAAAACACTCAATATTACTGAGGAGTCCAATCGATTTCGCATGATTCTCGCTCCGTATCTGAAGCCTGCCGGCCTCCAAAAGTATATAGGAACCATGGATTCGGTCACCAAAAAATATTTGGTTACCTATTGGGACCATAAAGATCAAGTGAAGGTTCACCAACATGCAAAGAAATATGCTTTTACGTTGGCATGTAAACTCATGTTAGATACGGAGGATCCACAACTATTGGGCAAACTACAAAGGATATTGAAGGATTTGTCTTCTGGGTTCACGGCATTGCCAATCGATCTTCCGGGCACAACATTTAAAGGAGCCATTCGAGCATCGAGGCAACTCAGGGAAGAAATTGAGAAGATTGTGGTTGAGAGGAGGATAAAGCTTTCCACTGCTAGTGCCAATAGTATGGTCGACGAAGATGGTGATCACGGAGATATGTTGTCGAGCTTATTGATGGAGGAGACATATAGTGACGGGAAACAGATAACCGAATCAGAGATTGCCGACAAGTTGTACGGTCTTATAGTTGCTGGCCACGACAGTATAAGCAGTGCGTTGACTACCATTATGATGTATCTGGCGGAGCTTCCTCAAGTCTATGATGCCGTGCTTAAAGGTAATTAAGCTACATTTTCTTGGATTTATCATGAATATCCTCAATTAGAATCATTCCTCGTCGTAGTAAAAAATATAGAAAACTTCATTTTAATCCCTAAAAAAGATGAGTTTTAGATTATAACCATATGTAAGATTAAAATCCAATTTTAGTCCCTAGCACATTTAATCATATCATTTATTAGTTGTATTTTGATGTTTTATTTTATCTTTTTATTTTTTATTTTAATGTATTAATTACATTTAAATTTAATTTTTATTTCATTCATCATAATATATTTTAATGTCTACATTTAGGCAACTAAATTTTTTATAATATATATTCCGATAACAATTTTGTATGTTCTTCATTTAGGTACATTAATACATTTGAATATTTTGGTATATCTATCGGTCCAAACATGTAGTTACATTGATTCAATATAATGCATTTCGATCAATATAATGCATTTCGTTATGTACACTTTGATACACACATTTGAGTATTGACTTTTAGGTACATTAATTTAATTATTATTTCGGTAAATACATTTAGGTACATACATTTTGGTATTGATATTTAGGTACATACATTTTCAGTATTGACATTTAGGTTCGTACATTTTGGTACATACATTTCGGTATTGACATTTAGGTACATTAATTCAATATAATACATTTCAGTACATACATTTAGGTTCATTATAATATATTTCGGTACAATCATGTAGGTACAAATATTTTGGTACAAAAAAGTCAATTTTATATATTTTAGCACAATCATTTTTGTACACTTATGTATCTATATATATTTTTTAATATTTTCTCATTTACGTTCATTTCTAATTAAAAAAATTAAATATGTGCATATTAATAAAATTAAAATTTAATATGGAGAGATTAAAAAAATACACATTAAATAAGAAAAATTGAATGTAAATTTTGATAAAAGTACACTCAAGGGATTAAATTGAATATTTAATCTAGCATCAGGTTTTTTTTTTAATTTTAATCTTTTGTAAGGACTAATGTTCAAAAACCCCTAAAAAATATTATATAAATTATAACAACCCTAGACTTGGTCTCTACTCAAGTTGCAATAACGAATTGGTTAATGCTTGCATTCCGTGTGGGGGAATGATCGGTTATTCCCCACTTATAAATAATGTATCTTCACAGATAAAACTTTATAATCGGAATAAATTCTTAATATTTATTTGAAGATCATCTATAAAAAAAAATTATTCAAATTCGATATTCGTTTAGTCATTCAAATGTATCAACCAAATCAATAGTTCATCATAAATATGCTATTTGGTACCTATACCGTTGATTTATTGTGATAAATTTGGATGACTAAACATGCTTGAATAGTTTTTTGTAAGGATCTTCAAATAGAGATTAAGAGATTGTGCGGTTTTGATTATGAAATCTTATGATCAAGACACGATATTTGTAAGGAGGAATGCGCACATTTTCTCCAAGAAAGAAATACAAGTATTATCCTAACTAATTTGTAATTCTCTAAGCTCTAGCTCTAGCTAAGTAGAAACAAAATTCTCTATTTAAAATTTAGAAAATCAACCATCATAATCTTCTCATCCTACGTGATTCAGGAAATTGAGGGATTAATATGGCACCTCAATAAATTAGTCTTTTAAGAACCTGCTTGTCAAGTGGCCATGTTAATTAAGAGAAGTAGTGATCGAGGTCAATTCTGTGAATTTTGTATGCACGTATTAATTAGGTTTTACAGTTTATTTTTACAAGGATGTATCTTCAGATTTTTATTTTTTGGGTAAAATTAATTATCTTTAACTAAGGATTTAGAAAATAAATGGTGAATATCATGAAATGACGTTGTAGAGTGGACAAAAATGACTTAGTGCCATATTAATTTGCTACTCAGTTAATAATAAGGAAAACTAATGAAAAATACTTCAAAACTTTAACTTTTAACCAAAAACCACCTATTAACTTTATTTAATGATAAGGACAAGAGAAAAAAAAATAAAAAAATACATAACAAAAGTTTGGTGCTTCAGCCTCCTCTATTCGAAGCTCACCTCCTCCGCACTAACTCCTTCACCGCCGGCATCCCCACCCTCCCCGAACTTCGCCTCCGATTCCCGGCCAGCAACCACCATGGCGACGAAATCCGTTGTATGTACAAGGATAACAACTGGCAAAGTATAATTGGTATTTATATATGTTCCTTTGAGTTCTGCTTATTATCACGTGTGCACAGAGGAAAGTGGCAACGGGCAAGCAAACTACAAGGTCGAAGAACTCACAAAGCATGGATGAACTTGATACATATGAGTTGGATGATACCTTACCAAATACTGATCCACAAGCTACGAAACCCAAGAGGCCGAAGAGGTCAAAGAAGAGTGTGAACGAAAATCTTGAGCCGACATTTACTGCGGTTTCGAAACAGACCGAGTATCCACCACGGAGTTAGTTTGGATCTGGTAGTTGCAGAGCAGAACCCAGGCAAAAGATATCGCAATTAGAAGGGCAGTCCATTTTCTTGGAAATATCATGCATTGTAGATGATTGTAATTGAGTGATGAGCAAGAGCTTCACTTCTGGGTCGTTTTGTCGATGGCCCCGTTGTGGTGATGGTGCTTGGAGTTCTTTTTGGCTATGGTGGTTTAGAGAGAATCCAGATAGTTCGAAAAGAGAGAGAGTTCTGGAGTGTTCACGGGGGAAAAGGAAAAGAAGAAAGAAAAGGGGAAGAAAACAGAGTGGGCCAGGTTACAAACACAACACAGTGGTGCAGTACCGTTAAGTTTCATAAATAGTGTAGTAAGTTTCATAAACAGTGTCATAAGTTTTCATAAACAGTGCAATAAGTTTCATAAACAGTGTCGTAAATTTCAAAAACAGTGTAAAAGTTTCATAAACAGTGTGAGGACATGAGTCCGCGCATCAGATTTTTTTTAAATTTTTTTAATATTAAAATTATGTCATTTTCATTAAAATTTAAGTTCTTTTTGTTGTAAACATTCCTAGAATAAGTATGATTGTGTAAATCCTAGATTAGATTTGATTATAGTTATCCTTTCCTATTACAACTTGTATTACTTGGAGGAGAAGGAATATCTTCTCTCCCTTTACTACTATAAATAAAGGCACAATGTAGGAGGGATAACAACACACACATTCCCCTACAATTCTACAAACACACATCTCTCTCCTCTCTCTCTCTGTCGCCGGCCCTAGTCTCTCTGTCAGATAGAAATAGACCACAACACGTTATCAGCACGCTCCTACCACTGCACTTAGGAATCTGACGTTGGAGATTTTTTCTGCATCAAACCAGTTCATCCATATCATCACGCAATCAGGTTCTTTCCAAACAACGGTTTTTAACTCGATATTTTGCAAGCCCTGATAGCATGAACATTCACCATGATGCATGACCCAACTTTACGTTTTACGTATTTTAGATTCTACATAAATTGTGTATGCTTCATAACCAAAATTGCTACAATTATGTGAATTTGATATTTGTCATGAATTGAATCTTACATATGTACATGCATTGAAACTATTATTTGCATATGCATCAACGTAAATATGTGATTCATTAAAATTATACATGCATATAATATAATTGAATTGAAAAAAAACATTTTTTTTGCGATTGGGACCTGGGTTCTTTAGAACCCGTGACCACCATCCTGCAGATGGGGTCTCCACGCAAGCAGATAGCATGCAACTCTCCTTGTTCCCAGAAAAAACCCACGAAGCCAAGCCCCAAACCCAAAATCCCGACACCCTTCCTGGTGTCCCCCGACCATGGCATGGCCTGTAGCCACAGCCTTGAACCTTTGGTTCATATTCTCGACGACCTGAAGTCGTCCCATGTCGACAATTGAACCGAGATTCAACGGAATCTCGTCGGAATTTTTTGAAAATTCGATTTCAATTTTTAGGGTTTTGATATCACGTCGAGATTTCATCTCCGTCGATGGATACTTGGTTCTCCGACGAACCATGGCTTGCACACACCAAGGACAACCACCTGCAGTGGCGCCGTCCTAGTTTTTTCGGCCTTCTTCCTCGGCCAAGCACACCCAGCGTCGCTGGGGTGTCTGATACCTGCAACCCGAGCGCTAGTGGGCTCTAGCCTCTCAGCCCGTGCGGAAAAAAAAAAGATTTTTTTTGTTTTTTTGGGCCAGCCTAAAGCGGCCCGCGCGAAAAAAAAAACAAATTTTGTTTGTTTCTGGGCTCGCTTGCAGCGGCCCAGTCCGAAAAAAAAGATTTTTTAGTTTTCTTTTGGGCCTGCTTGATGCAGCCCTTTGTGAAAAAAAATTTGTTTTGGGGGGTCTGCCCGCAGCAGCCCAACCCCCTGCTCTCCCCGTGGGCCTGGAGCCCCACCCGAGGGTTATCGGCCTACATTTTTAGGCCCCGAGATTTTATTATTTAATATTTTTTTTAAATAATATGGGTTTTTATATTTTCACCCACACTTTAATTTGGCCCCGAAGACCAAAATAACATTCATTCAATTATCATTATACAATATTTTTGCATATATTTGTTGCATATTTGTTTGCATATATATTTGTGTTTGCCTGCAGGAATATATGAACCTGAAGTTCATAATTACTTTGAAACCCAAAGTTTCTTATAAACATGCCTTGTTTGAAAACCTGAAGTTTTCTCTTAAACATATCACCCATGAAAACCCGAAGTTTTTCATGCAAAATTAAACCAATACATGTATATTAGAACCTGTATGTTCTACTCCTATGTGAATGGATTGATTTTTCTCCATTACACTAACCACATCTTGTCCATCTATTTTGTGATAGGAACATGTCGAATTTGAACAAACTCGACTTCACCGCTTTGGAGGTCTCTGGAAGGAACTACCTCAAGTGGGTTCAAGATGTGAAGCTCCACTTCACTGCAAAGAACTTGTGTCTTGCTATTGAAGAAGCAACAGATAAACCTGTTGGCGAAGCTGAAAAAGCCACTGCTATGATCTTCATCCGAAGACATATTCATGACGTTCTGCAAACTGAGTACCTTGCTGAGGAGGATCCACGTGCATTATGGATCGCTTTGGCTGATCGTTTCGATCACCAAAAGGACATATTCTTGCCTGAAGCAAGAGACGACTGGTAGCACTTGCGCTTCCAAGACTTTAAGTCTGTGAATGAATATAAATCTGAAGTTTGTCGAATCCGATCACTTCTCAAGTTTTGCAATGAAACTTTGACTGAAGAGGATCTCCTGGAGAAGACCTACTCGACCTTCTCTGCTTCTAATATTGTCCTGCATCAACAATATAGAGCTCAGAAGTTCACTAAGTTCTCGGATTTGATCTCTGTTTTACTTCTTGCTGAAAAGCAGAACCAGCTGTTGATGAAGAATCATCAAGCTCGACCTACTGGGGCTACTGTTGTGCCTGAAGCACATTATAGCACTCATCAGCACCCAAAACGCCAACAGAGGCGTGGTAAGGGCGGCCAGAAGCCATCCCACCAAGGTCAACAGAGCCAAGGCCCATCCAAGGGAGGAAACAAAGCCCAGAAGCGCCCAAACCTCGCTCCCAAGGCCCCGAACTTCAAGAATAAGGGCAAATCACCTGCCACAATGAATGACGATATGTGCTATCGTTGTGGTTCAAAGGACCATTGGTCCCGTATTTGCTGTGCTCCCAAGAAGGTTGTAGATGAATATCATTCTCGTCGTAAGAAGTTTGAATCAAACTTCATGCAAGTGGACGAACCAGAGACTACAAAGATGGAGGTTTCTGACTTTCAGGAGGATACCACTCCTATGGAAGATTAGAATCTTAGACATAGACTTATTTTTCAGTTAAAATAAGACAATTGGGGCCGAATTCCACCTAGTGGCCGAACCCCACCTTGTTTTTTGGTTGATTTTGAACAATTTTCCTTTATGTTTTGGATTATTAGTTGGCGATTTATTTTGGATATTAATTTTTTAATCCTTGAATAAACGAAATTATTTTGAATTGATACTTGTTTTTATAAACTTTTATGCATGTGACCGATTCAAATTAATTTTTCATTCTAAGTATGACTAGTGGGAAAGTTAGTTGTCTGGCAGATAGTGCAACCACGCATATTGTTTTGCGTGAACGCATCTATTTCACTAACTTCGTACCTAAGAATGCACCTCTGACAACCCTCTCAGGCCCATCCAACATGATCGAAGGATACGGTAAGGCACGTATAATGTTGTCCAATGGTACAATCTTGACCATTGCTGAGGCACTCTATTCTCCACGTTCCGGAAGAACGTTACTAAGTTTCAAGGACATTAGAGATAACAATTACCAAGCTGAAACCCACGTAGAAAACGGAGTTGAATTTATGTGCGTAACTTCCTACGAATATGGCCAGAAGCGTATTCTAGAGAAGATTGAGCGTAACCCGAGTGGTCTGTATACTACGACCATACGCCCCATAGAATACAACTATGTGGCCGGCCCTACCACAGGGACCGCGCACGAAATTACACTTTGGCATGATCGTTTGGGACATCCTAGACGAATAGTGATGCGCCGTATCCTCAAAACTTCACACGGGCATCCACTAACCCGAAGCTTAGGTTCGATCCATGAAATTGCATTTCAAACATGTTCTATGGGAAAGCTTATTACTAAGCCTTCTTATGACAAGATTCGTTCGAATCCTCCCATTTTTCTACAACGGATTCAGGGGGACATTTGTGGACCGATTCAACCTCCATGCGGACCATTTAGATATTTTATGGTTTTGGTTGACGCTTCTACACGTTGGTCACACGTGTGCTTGTTGTCCACAAGGAACGCTGCATTCTCCAAACTGTTGGCTCAGGTTATCAAGCTCAGGGCTCACCACCCTGATTATCCGATCAAATCTATTCGATTGGATAATGCTGGAGAATTCACATCTAAAACTTTTGATGACTATATTGCATGTCGGTTGGGGTTGAAGTTTAACATCTTGTACCCCATGTTCACACCCAGAACGGCTTGGCAGAGGCTTTCATTAAGCGTTTACAAATGATTGATCGATCATTTGTCATACGTACCAAGCTCCCGATCGTTGCTTGGGGCCATGCAATATTGAACGCATCAAAGTTGGTCCGCCTGAGGCCTGTTGCGACACAACCATTTAGTGCCCTTCAGTTGGTCACCGGATGCGAACCCGACATATTGCATCTGCGCGTTTTTGGTTGTGCGGTCTATGTGCCGATCTCGCCGCCCTTACGTACAAAAATGGGGCCTCAGCGAAGGATGGAAATCTATGTCGGATATGATTCTCCTTCGATTATTCGTTACTTAGAACCTTTGACAGGCGATCTGTTTACCGCTCGTTTCGCGGATTGTCACTTCTATGAGACAGTTTTCCCGTCGTTAGGGGGAGATAAGAACGTCAACGTTCCTAATGAACGACGCGAATTATCGTGGACGACTCCCACTTTGTCTCATTTAGATCCCCGCACCGCTCAGTCTGAAGCTGAAGTGCAGCGCATATTAGATCTCCAGAGCATAGCTCAGAGCATGCCAGATGCTTTCACCGATCTAGCGCGCGTGACAAGATCACATATTCCAGCTGCGAATACGCCTACAAAGATAGATGTACCAAATGTACGACGGACTACCCTCCTGGAAGCCCGGGACGCCAATTCTGGTGATCCACGTACATTAGCGGCTAGCCAATCCTCTGCCCCTACACTAAAGCGTGGCAGACCCCTTGGTTCAAAGGATTCACACCCCCGGAAGAGGAAAACCACGGCACAAGGTCCTGAAGAGCCTACCGTGAATCCGACTATCGCTTACTCATTTTACCCAACTCATGAGGAAATTCTAGATTATGGAAGCGTCCTTGAAGAGACGAATCCTCCTCCCAAGAATCGTGAGATTTCGGTATATTATGCTAGCTTAGATGATGTATGGCGTAGAAATGAGATGATTGTTGACGATGCATTAACATTTGCAGTAGCTACTGAGATCATGTTGAGCGATGACATTGAACCGCGTTCCGTTGATGAATGTCGACGTAGAGCTGATTGGTCAAACTGGAAACAAGCAATCCAAGTCGAACTTGATTCATTTGCGAAACGTAAGGTGTTTGGACCTGTAGTTCCTACTCCTCCACATGTGAAGCCCGTTGGCTACAAGTGGGTTTTCGTTCGGAACACGCTCTCAATTCGGCTGAGGCGTTCACTATACGGTTTGAAATAATCCGGAAGAATGTGGTATAACCGTCTGAGTGAGTATTTGACTAGTAAGGGATATGTGAACAACGAACTATGCCCTTGTGTGTTCATTAAGAAGTCACATTCCGGATTTGCGATTGTTGCAGTATATATCGATGACATGAATCTCATCGGAACTCCTGAAGAGCTCGCGAGAACTGCTTCGCACCTGAAGTCGGAATTTGAGATGAAAGATCTAGGTAAGACTCGATACTGTCTCGGTCTCGAGATAGAGCATTGTTCGGATGGAATCTTAGTACATCAATCGAACTACACCCAGAAGGTGTTGCGCCGTTTTAATGAGGATAAAGCGAAGTCTTCGAGTACTCCTATGGTCGTTCGTACGCTAGATGCAAAGCGAGATCCCTTCCGTCCGAAGGAGGATGATGAAGAGATTTTGGAGCCTGAAGTTCCTTATCTAAGTGTGATAGGCGCTTTATTGTACTTAACTCAATGCACTAGACCCGACATCTCCTTCGCTGTTAATCTTTTGGCAAGATACAGCAATACACCAACACGCAGACATTGGACTGGCGTGAAAGACATATTCCGTTACCTTAAGGGTACTACGGATTTGGGCTTATTCTATCCCTACGAATCCTCGAGTGATGCCGCACCCTATGCTCATCGGGTTGATTCTCACCTTGTTGGTTATGCCGACGCTGGATACTTATCTGATCCGCACAATGCGCGTTCTCAAACGGGTTATGTCTTTACCGTTGGAGGCACCGCAATATCTTGGAGGTCAACTAAACAGACCTTAGTTGCCACTTCGTCTAACCATGCTGAAATTCTCGCCTTACATGAAGCAACTCGGGAATGCCTTTGGTTGAGAGCAGTAATGGGCCATATTCGAAGCTCCTGTAATCTTCATCCCGCCGTTAATGCCCCGACGACGATTTTTGAAGACAACGCAGCTTGCATCAAACAGCTTAAGAAGGGTTACATCAAAGGGGACAACACCAAGCATATTGCGCCGAAGTTCTTCTTTACACATCAACAACAAAGAGCATCAGAAGATTGAAGTCACGCAAATCCGATCACAAGACAATCTGGCCGACCTCTTCACCAAATCACTACCGAATGCGACGTTTCAGAAGCTTGTTCATGGAATTGGTATGCGTAAACTTTCTGAGTTGTAACTTTGCTATTTCTCTTTGGAATTATGTCAAACTCAGGGGGAGTATCTTCTGGATACTTGCTTGATCTTAATGTACTCTTTTTCCCTACGATTAGGAGCATTTTTCCCGCTGGGTTTTTGCTACCTAACTAGGTTTTAACGAGGCACCCACCTTGGGCTGGTCATATCCCTGATGACGTCCTGTAGACGTTTTTTTTGACTTTGCATTTCTCACGCATTTTTCCTTAGACTATGGATTTTGTCCCTACTTGGGTTTTTGCCATAGCCTTAGGGTTTTTTTTTAGTGAGACTTACTACTTATGCAAGTTCCTACCTTATTGAGAATAAGCGTTGTTCCTTGGAATCAGTGCCGACGAGTCGACTTCCTCAACTTCTGCATGATGCTGAATCTACCTTAAGTATGCACACTCAAAGGGGAGTGTTGTAAACATTCCTAGAATAAGTATGATTGTGTAAATCCTAGATTAGATTTGATTCTAGTTATCCTTTCCTATTACAACTTGTATTCTTGGAGGAGAAGGAATATTTCTCTCCCTTTACTACTATAAATAAAGGCACAATGTAGGAGGGATAACAACACACACATTCCCCTACAATTCTACAAACACACATCTATCTCCTCTCTCTCTCTGCCGCCGGCCCTAGTCTCTCTGTCAGATAAAAATAGACCACAACACTTTTGTCATTTTTATTAAAATTTAAGGGTTTTTCATTAAAATTTAAGTCTTTTTAATTAAATAAAGTTATAGTATGGTTTTTTATTAAAATAAACTTAGTCCAAGCCCTTTTCATGAAAGTGTCGCTTACTTACTGACACTGTACTACCTATTAATAGGGAATTGGATCCTTTAAAGTTATAATAATTATAACCGTTGGATGAAACATAGGGAATTGGATCCTTTAAAGTTATAATAATAATAACCATTGGATGAAAATCTTTCATCCAACGGTCCACATTCCTTGATCAGGAGGATCCTCTCCTAAGCCCAAGGAGAGGATCATCCTGATCAAGGAATGTGGATCGTTGGATTTTTATCCAACGGCTACAACAAATAAGGGTTTCTTTAAAGTTATAATAATTATAACCGTTGGATGAAAATCTAACGGTCCACATTCATTGATCAGGAGGAGGAATTGGATCCTCTCTTAAGCCCAAGGAGGATCAAGGAATGTGGACCGTTGGATTTTTATCCAACGGCTACAACAAATAAGGGTTCCTTTAAAGTTATAATAATTATAACCGTTGGATGAAAATGTAACGGTCCACATTCCTTGATCAGCCTTGGGCTTAGGAGAGGATCCAATTCCTATTAATAGAAGACTCTGTCAACCAAAAACAAAGAAAAATACTATTTTTAATGCATAATTAAAAGAAAATATCAGGAAAAATAAATATAGGTACTAAAATAATTTCACACAGTTTTTTTTTCTTTACTCACCCACATGTCATCAAAGCTAACAAAGAAAAATATTATTTTTAATGCATAATTAAAAGAAAATATCAGGAAAAATAAATATAGGTACTAAAATAATTTCACACAGTTTTTTTTTCTTTACTCACCCACATGTCATCAAAGCTTGTTTCTATTAAGAGTATTTAATTTTTTTTTTTTCTTTTGAACAAAGTTAAGAGTATTAATTAAACCCTAACTAATTAATTCGGTGGCCAAAATTAAACTTGAACAGAACAAATGGAGATTGCAAACTCAAAAGCAGCAGGAGAGCTGCTGAACTGGGGGGACGTACAAAAGATGAAATATTCATGGAGCGTGGCATGTGAATCATTGAGATTGTTGCCACCAAGTCTTGGGACTTTTAGAGAGGCCACGACCGACTTCGTTTATGAAGGACATCTAATACCAAAAGGAATGAAGGTAAATTATAATTATAATTATTATTGGGATGGAGATAATTATAAATTAAATAAATCTTACTTCACTAATTATTAATAAATTAAAAGTATTAAAAAAACATTTAATCAGCCTTGCTCTCATAATGTCCTCATTTTGAGGATATGTAAGAACCAAATACATATTAGCCGCTATATTATATTAGTTTAAATTCAAATGCTTAAAATATTTGACAACTCAATAAACCCTTTAGATCTAAACTAATATAATCTTAATGCTAATATGCATTTGTTCATCATAGGTCCTCAAAATGAGAACCATAGGAGAGCAGAACTCTATTATAATAATTTGGGTTAAGCTACACATGCTTGTCATAATAAATTGACATCGAATTTGCTATTTACAGCATTAAAATCTAAGATCTTTTGTTTACAATTGGAGAGAAATATCATTACACTAGGTGACTAATCGAGGGACGAAAGCAAATCCCAGACGTGCACTAGTCTCCTACTTAATTAAGAGGAACTTTTAATGAATAGGGGGTCATTGTTAGAGTCACTCTGCAATGTGGTTCATCGTGAACATTTGAGAATTATTTGTGTATGAAAATACTAAAATTGGAAATTGTTTGACTAAATGACCATCAAACATTCCGTTTTTCTCGACAACATTATTATATAGTTAGGTGACTATGGTTTCCGATTTCATTGATTTCCTTGGTAAGGTTGATCCATGAAAGTCAACATAATTGTTTCGTGGATCTACTTTTGATTCCTTTTGGGTAAATATTAAAAAGGGGAACCGCCTTAAGTTATGGGGAATATATATGAGCGTACTGGACATGATATAAATGAATCTTTTAATACAATATATATAACTGAACTTAATTTAAACTTGATTAAATATGTATATGTATGCATGGATGGATATGCAGTTGCATTGGCATCCGTCGAGGTTTGAGGGACAAGGACCACCTCCTTTCGCATTTGTTCCTTTCGGAGGAGGACCTCGAATGTGTCCCGGCAAAGAATACGCTCGACTCAAAATACTGGTGTTCATGCACAACGTGGTCACCAAATACAAGTGGGACAAGGTTTTTTCTGATGAGAAATTCATATGGACACCTGTGCTTCTTCCTCCGAAAGGACTTCCAATAAAGCTTTTCCCTCACAATAAATCCAAATGACAACGTCGTAAGCCCTTAAAAATAAATTAGTGGATGATCAACGATCGTATGAATATATGTAATGATAATGCAAACTGTATTTGGTTTTAGCTATGAGCTGTTGTTATTGTATAAATCTATCTGTTTGTAGTCTTGTTGACCCTAGAAACTACAAAGCCTACGTGGCGCGCAGGCCGAGTAATCTAAAAGCTAACTACGTCCTTCGGTGAATGCGGGCGTGCCAACTCGTCGGCCGAGCTCGGCCGAGGAGTAAATTTGTTGATGTTGCGTTGGGTCGCGCTACTGACTTCTGCGTCTTGCGATTGCGGCCGAGAAAGGAACACGTCTCGGCCTCTTGGATTCTCAAACCTGAAGACAAGGTTACTATTATTACGAAGTTCACGAATCGCTGTCGTCGGACTCGGTCACAGTGATGGTATTCGTCAGAGTAAACTCACGCCGAATCGACACCAAAGTGTAAGGACACAAATACTCAAAGCAAATATAAGTCTTTATAGTGAACGTAGTTCGGCCGTCTGAATGCCGAACTCTAAATCCCACTTGAGAGTATCCAATCATAAAACAACTCGGCGTGCAATGCGCCGAGCTCGGTAAATGGTAACACTTCACTTCGCCGAGAAGGCTGATGAAATGACCTCAATCGATAAGGACTCGGACGTCCTTCTCGACCAAGACTTGGATAGATAACCAACCGTGCCCGCCGCAGTGCTGTTGATGCCAACGGAAGGTACTGCGAGTTCGGCCAATTCTACGGTGACAGAGCTATCTATGCCGACTTAAGATATCAACGGTTGCTTCCACAGTGCTGTTGATGCCAACGGAAGATGTGTCAGCGAAAAGAGAAAATAAAAAATCTCAAAGTTGTTGAGAGAGTTTGCGCAGGGCAATTGTGTGTTGAATTGGAGAGCTTTTACTGACGCACAGCTTCCCCTATTTATAGCACTGGACCTTGAGTCAAAATCCTACTCGAACTAGGTTTTTCTTCTCCGGATCAACATCACCTCGACCAGTCCTATCTTGATTAGGATTGTGAACCTAATCCCTTATTGAGTCGGATCCCTTCCGGACTATCAAACTTGCCGAGACTCCTTGTTGTACTAGGACTCGTCTCGCAAATGACCTAGCCGGCCTAGTTTTAGAAGCCCACGATCTGAACGACCCGAGGCTCCCTTGTTGCCAGGCCTTCCGGGCCGAGAATGGTTCTATACTCGGCCCAAATTAACATTTTGGGCCCAAACAAGTCTACACATGAATCCTTTTCATGTATATGATTTTATTAATGAATAAAGATTGTAAAAGTTAACCTTGTTTGAATTTACCTTTTTTTTTTTTTTTTTTAAGTTGCCATATATATAGGATTTTCTTTGATATGATTAGTCAATTTAGTTGAAAATTATATTACGTGACAAACATACATATAATATAAAACTACGAATAATATCTTTTTGTCGAGACGGCTATATAACTCGTAAGACTACATTTTACTAGATTTGTTGTAGAATAACGAAAACAAGTCTCTTATTTACAGGGAAAACTAAATCAAACCTTAATCCTTAACAGGCAAATAATTTGCCACTTAGTATTATGGTATAATGGTATTCATCTTTACTTGTAACTTGTAAGTGAGAGGTCTTAAGTTCGATTCTCGTTAAAGACGAATTTGAACCTCATTGGTGCTAACCCAATATGAAGCTTAACCCACTCTCTTACGCAGCATTTGCGTATCTCCATCATTCTCTCTCCCTGTAAAAATTAATCATATTTTTAAAACATAATAATATGAATTATTTATGGCATTGGAAAATCTCCTCTCTCCTTAATGGTTTTCCCGCTTGCACTAGGCAAGCTCTCCCTTTTAATAATTTGTACTCCGACTGCCTTGTGATTTGCTTTTTAGTTTATGGTTTCTTGCAAAAAAAACCTTAATGGTTTTCAAAAGCTAACTTTAGTCCAGTTTTTAAGATTAGAAATATTTTTTATATGTCATAAGAGTTTATACTCTTATTAAAATTTGTCATATAAAACTAAAATTTTAAGCGATTTGTGATATCAACATTCGAAAATCATTTATTTGTCATCTAACTTTACTCTGTTAAGTTTTTCATCCAAAATAATGCAAGCACATGACTTATTTTCAAGGTTATTTTGAACATTTCAACTCTTTTTTTTTTAATGAACATGATTGATAAACGAATTCTCAAAGTGTGTAATTAGTTAAACTCCATGTTAGTGAGCCTAATGTACATTTTAGTAGTTCACTGTAAATTTATGAAACGAACGTGACATGTTTTTCTTTTCGTACCAAAAATTAAGTAGATAACTTGTAAAAAAGAAGTCAAAAGTTGAAAGTCAATTTATTGCCCACCCCAGTATACATATATCTTTGTATAAAAATAACAAATGATAAACTTGTGAAAAATGAGGTCAAAAGTCCAAAATAACTTTTTTGTGGATGAAACACTTAAGAGAGTTAGGGTAAAATAACAAATTAATGATTTTAGAAAGGCTAAATAGCCAAAATGGTCCCTGAGATTTGCATAATTAATAGAAATGGTCCCTGAGATTGAAAATCAATAGAAATGGTTCCTGAGATTATCCACCATCCATGATTTTGGTCATTCCGTTAAAAACTCTTTGGGCAATTTTCAAAGCTTTGTAACTCAATCGTTTCTCAACCAAATTCGACTCATAATATATCAAAATGAAGATAAGAAAGTGTAGAATAAGATTATACCTATTTGGAAGCCCAATGGTTGCCAAAGATGGCCGGAAAATAGCCTGAAAGGTGACTGGTCCGCGGGAAAACTGGAAAACTCGCCGGAAATTGGGTAAACTTTAAACGTTCATAACTTCTTTAATACTCAACGAAATCGAGTGATTCAAAAACGAAAATCATACTTGTCGACGAGACGAAGATAATGATACCTTTTTCGATTGCTAGCTCGCTGTGGTTTGGCCGGAAACGGCTCGAAAGTGGCTAACCATTTTCGAGTTAGTGTAGATAAAATCATTTGTTAAAAAAAAATAATAATCATTTGATAACTAATTTAATCACATTATTATCCGCGTGCAAATGACCTTTTTTATAACTAGCATTACACGCCTCTTAAGATGTTTTGAATGTGTTTAAAAATAGAGAAATTAAATCACATTATTGCTAAGTTATTGTGAGACACTAATTTAAAAATAAATAAAAAATAGCACAAAAAAATTAATTATTAAAAAAATACTATTAAAATGACGAAAATGCCTCTACCTTATTTGATGCATTATTTTGAGATGCCTTTGAAGTTTTTTGTCCAAATATTTTTGTTGAAGTTTGGTGACACCATATCACTATTCACTTTTCCATTGGCTTTATATATAAGAAGATCACTGTTGAATAGTGACTTGAGATTTTTTGGTAACCAGAAAATTTTCAAGCACTAACGAAAAAAAATAAATTGATATGAGTTTGTCTAATTACTAATTGGTTGCAACCACGCAAAAAACCAAAAAAAAAAAAAAAAAAAAGTTGCAACCACTAATAACAAAATATTGCAGTTAAATAAATTTAATTTAATCTAGCCGCTACATAAAATTTAAAACTTAAAACGATTTAACATGCAACTTCGTAATACCATATGAGCATGTATCATCGTATTACAGTCATACTGGAAAATTTCTCGTTTTCCACGTTGAAAAATTTCTCGCTTCCTTGAGACTCAGGTTAAGTTGAACCGAGTCAAACTCTTAATTACTTCCCTAAACTAAAATAACGTATTTGGTTCCATAAAGAACTCTACTCTTATTCAAAGTAGCAGATAGATCCTCTAACCCTTTTAAACTAACTAAACCCAAGTAAAAGATTACGGCAGATTTTGCTAGCTTGGTTTGTTATCAGGTAAATTCCCGTTTCTGCAAAACTTGTGCTCTCCTTTCCCTCAGCCGGCCATGCATGGCTGAAGTAATTGACTTTTTTTTTTTTTTTTAGTGCTGTGATTGTGTTTATACTACTATTTGTGATCAATTTACTGTCTCTGTTATCGTTTTATTGGTTTCTCAGTTGTTTTTTTTTTTTTTTATAACTGGTTTCTCAGTTTGGTAACTTGAATTAGGCATGGCCGAACTGAAAGTTTACCAGAGGAGAGAACCTGATTCCAGAGACAATGCCATGGAAGAAGAAGAGAAAGAGGAGGTGGTTCAGAATCGGAAGGAGGGTTTGTGGGTGCCACAAACCCCTGCAAAGCCTGCTACAGGGAGGACACAAAAATCATATTTCAGAAGACGATTCAAGAGCAATTCGGGACAAAATAATAGCATAGTGATCGGTGATTCCCGAGTGGAATTGGAGCGTTCTGATGGGGTTTCTGTGTTTTCTGCTGCTGCAACTTCTTCAGAGGAAAACACTTGCCTGATCGACCCAATTGAAGAATGTCCTAGAGAGGAGGAAAAGGTACAGAATTTGGGTGGAATTGGAAGCACAAATTTGAGTTCTGTTGGGTTGTTCGATTTGAATGAGATTGTGTTGGAATGTGATGAGGGTTGTGTGAGTTTTTCTTATGGGGGTTCGGAGGATGCAAGCCAAGGTTGTTTAGAGGGATTAGTGGCAGCAGAAGAGGTTGCGGCGAATGATGATGAAATTTTGACAGTTGGGGAGGAGCTGGTGTTGCAGGGGATAATTGTAGAACCTCCAATTTCTCAGTCATCAACAAATGCAACTAAAGGGGCTTTATTTGAAAATATAAACTGTTGTTTCATTCCAGTTGCGCAAACTCGTATCAATGAAGAAAAGCTGCAGCAGGGGTCTGCCATTCCAGATTGTATGTCGCAATGCAAGTCCGGTAAGGATTCTGTTGATGTTGATTTATCTGTTTACTTACTGTTTTTGGGCTTAATTGGATTACAAGTCCCGGTAGTCGAAAGAAAACCTATGTGGTATAAACTAACAAATTTAAACCCGTCCATTAGGATTTAAGTCCAAATTTAAAGTTACGGAAGTCTCCGTTAATTGTTAGCGTAAGAGACCAATCATCTCTTCTTTGTTACTAAAGATTGTCGCACCATTTGGAGCAAGAAGGAAACGTTTCTTTGGTCTTGTGAGCTACTGCTCATCTGATAAATTTCTGTCTCAGTGGCTCTTTTGTAAGAATCTGAGATTTGTTCTTGGCTCATCTGTGTGTGCGAGTGATTTGGGTTGTGAGAGCCTTTAAACACTTTTGTAGTCTCCATTTGATATTAGTGAAATTTTCCTCGGGATCTCCAAACTGAACGTAGGCTTACGCCGGACCAGTATAATTCCTCATAACTGTATTTATCATATTTTGCCTTGTTACATATTGGCCTCATAACTGAAGCTTGGGCACAGCAGGATTGAGGTTAGTGAAGTGTTGAGATTTCAATTTTGACGAGGGACGAAAAATGAGAGCAAAAGAGATAAAAAAGGAGAGGATCCTCTTCCTTTGTGTTACTGTTTACGGATTGTAAATTTGCATGTTAAGACAAAGTAAATCCATTGTTGAACTTGAGGAACAGGATTTTATAATATTAATATGAATTTTACAACCCCAAGTTACTGGTTTTGGCTTACTTGTGAGAATCGGAAAGCATCCATTCAACCTGTATCAGAGTAATGTCTACTGTAATTCCAGATGGCATCACACGCTTATATACTTTCAGTTCTTGCTGATATTACTGGTTGCGTTCAATATTCTCAGATTGTGTAATTGGCTGCAGGTGATCAACAAAATCAAGAAAGTGTTAAGCAGGAGGATGTCATCCATCGGGCAGAAAACAAGAATTGGGCATCCAATGCGGCAAATTTTATGGGAGGCTCCAAATTTCCTAGCACTTCGAGCCCATCACAGAAAAAGAAAAACTTGAAAAGAAGCCCAGATGGTGGTATAGACTTGAATGAAGGGCCACAAAAGAAACCGAAGAAGAAAGTATATAGGCCGAAAGTGGTATGTATAGGAAGACCAAGGCCTATAGAGCCTAAGACCCCAAAGAAGGCAACACCAAAGCGTCCTGCTTCAAAACCAAAGATACCAAAGCCTACAACTAAAATGCATGTTTCTTCCGAGCAAAATATGTCAGCCGAGAAGTCTTCAAGCAGCCCCAAACACTCGGTCCCCATAGAAGTCACTTTGGATAAAGTTGCATTTTCTGTATCAGACAGAGCAACTCTAGATGGTGACCTGAAATCTAAATCAAACACGGAGAATGCCATCATTCTAGCGACTCCTCCGCAAAAAGTTAGAGCTAGTCATGGAACACTTATGAATCTCAGTTGTAGACAAAATTTAGGACTGAACATTCCAGCTACATGCAGGAAACAAAGGTTGGCAAGGAGGAGGCGGGAAAAAGATAGATGGTCGACAATAGCTAGATATTTTCTTGAGAGGGAAAGAAACCTTCACAAAGAGCTTGGCGACAAAAATCAGGGACGGGTTTCATTCCAAAAAACAGAAACCACAGATCTAATTGGTGCACTGCAGCCACTAATTACAACAAGGAAGAAAAGATCAAAGGGACATACTCGGGGACGAAATGGAGGGTTGGTGACAGAGAAATGGACTAACATGGGACATTCCCTTAATTTAGAGCTTCACAATGGTGAATGTGAAGGACATCCATCTAAGCATGAGGGCCCTTTCTCCACCAACATAAGAGGTATCTATATTTTGCATAATTTGGGACATTGTACCCTCCCGTATTAATTTAGAGTTTCATAACCATAAAAGTGACAGAAGCCTACTGAAAAATGAGATATTGGGGCTGACATACAAATTAATAGGTACTTTGGTAGAGATTATTTTTCTTTCCTTGAGCGTACGCTATCGGAAGCAAATTTAAGCAAATGCCACTGTAAATCATTTTGTAAGAGTCTCTTTTGCATTTGGTGCAGATTCACAGGAAGATAATATCGGTCCGTTTGTACAGAAATGTCCAGATATCAGCCATGGAGTTAACCATGACAAAGATGCACATGTTCCCAGCAATGACCATGGCATTCTAGTTCCATACAAGGAGAAGCACAGTAAAAGGCGTCCAGAGCTTTCTCCCACAGACCTTGAACGAGTTAAGTCATGGAAACTTCAATTACAAGCGAAGGTTAATGAGGGTCAAGAGAAAGAAAGTGAAGAGGAATGGTGGAAGAATGAAAGAGAAGTATTACATGGACGGATTAATCTACTTATATCCCGGATGAACACAATCCAAGGTACAACCTTACTAGCAATGTGATTCTAGCTAATACTTGTTGAAAATGTTACAGAAAATTATATGCTAAATTCCTAACAGTAAAACTATATTCTGAACAGGAGATAGGAAATTTTCACCATGGAAAGGTTCTGTGGTGGACTCAATAGTTGGAGTTTTCCTAACTCAAAATGTGTCGGATCATCTTTCAAGGTAACTCAAAATCTGCTATAGTAGATTTTCTCAATTATATTTCTTCTGTTTGAGGTTCCTAATGAGACTATTAACATATTATTCTTTTCTACAGCAACGCCTTCATGTCACTTGCTGCCAGATTCCCTTGTCAGTCCCATTCCAACGAAACAGATTGTGAATACATAAACATGGTTGGCACCCAAGAATCAGTTGGAAGTAGTATTCTTGCTATCATGCCAAAATCTGAGGAGGAGTTACACACAGGTGAAGTGGCACTCTCAATGGACTATAGACACAAAGAGTCAAGCTCTGACAAACCCAATGACCTTGAAGGGGCGTCAACGCCTCTGTGTGATTTCCACAACCCTCCTGAGGTTTCCCAAATTGGTTTCAGTGAAAAGGTAAATCATCTCAGAGTCTCGGAAGATAATGTTGTGTCAGATAACTGTGGAGTTCAGGTAATCTCCGAAAAAGTTGAGTTTCATACATCTGTAGAAATGTCTAGTCTGCCACCACTGTGTTCCCAAACAAAAGATGCGATCGTAGAACCAAACGATGAGAGTCATCCTTGTTCTCAGAATATGCTGGTGGATAAGCCTGAGAGCGCAGTTGATACTATAATCCAAAATCTTGTGGAACCACCTAATGAGGCCAACAACTTCAACCAGGTAAATCAGAAAGGAGAGAAACCGGATTTAAATGAGCAACAATCAGACATGAAATTTGATAAGACGGCGAAAGCTCCTCGAAGAAGAAAAAACAAGAAGGCCATAGTGAAGACTAAACTTAGTTGGGGGTGGTGTAAAAGTATATTTTCAACCAGTAGAGAAAGAAATAGGAATCGCATGGATTCAGTAGACTGGGAGGCAGTTAGAATTGCAGAAGTTGGTCAGATTGCTACGGCTATTAAAGTGCGTGGCCAACACAATATGATTGCAGGACGAGTCAAGGTAAAACAAATTTATTTTTATTCTCATATTCAGGAATTTTGGACAAAAAGATATTTTCTTTACATGAAACATCATATTAACAGTCAAGTACTTTTATTTGATGTTGCACAATTTTTTTTCTCTTCACAAATTCTAACAACTACTTTTACTCAATGTTACAGAACTTTCTTAACCAAGTACATGAGGATCATAAACAAATAGACCTCGAGTGGTTAAGAAATGCCCCGCCTAAGTTAGTAACGTAAGTATGCATTTACAGTATAAGCTTGATAAAATGTTCCTATTATTTAATCCTAGTTATATATTAATTTGTGAAAATTTAATCATTCAACCATTTATAATTGTAGGAAGTACCTAAGAGAAATTGACGGCATTGGATTGAAAAGCGTGGAGTGTGTGAGACTTTTGGCACTCCAACATGTAGCTTTCCCGGTATGATTTAAATGATTATTGTTCAACGACTAAATGCGAACTATGCTTTCATAAATTCAAAGATGCATTCTTCTTGTCTTCTATTAGGTGGATGTAAATGTTGGCCGGATAGCAATTCGTCTAGGGTGGGCTCCCCTTGAACCATTGCCTGAACAAGTTCAACTACATGTATTAAAACAGTAAGTATATACTATATAGTACTATACTAACAAGAGATATTACATATGTATCTGTTGACAGTATCTAAATTTTGTATGTGTAGGATGCCACTGTTGGATACCATTCAGAAGTATCTTTGGCCACGGCTAAAAACCTTGGATCCAAAAACATTGTAATTTTCAACATCCGTTAGGATTATTTTTACAAAAAATCATCTTTGATAAAGTAAAACTTATACTCATGTTAGTATATTTTTTAACAGGTACGAACTACATTACCAAATGATAACCTTTGGAAAGGTAATACATTTTTGCAGAGTAATTATTTGAAGCAGCAATGTGACTTTAAAATTCGTTAAATATATTTATACATAATGGGTGTGTTTCTATATTTATGCAGGTCTTTTGTACAAAGCAAAAGCCAAATTGCAATTCATGTCCAATGAAGGGAGAGTGCAGACATTACGCTAGTGCATTTGCAAGGTTTAAATTTTTAATTCGAGCTCTATATCACTTATATATACAGTGAGATTTTTAAAAAGATGTAGAAAATGAGAAAGTATTTACTGCAAAAAGATAAAAAAATTAAAATAAAAAAATTGTAATTTAACGGCATGTGATGGGATTTAGGATATATCATTGTGGGAATTTTTAAATGAAATTTTAGATATTGCAATGTTCGCTATTGAAAAAAAGGATAGTAACAATACAGTATTAAATATTTTACACTATTAGTTTATTATCTTGTTAGTTTCTTGCTTTTATGTCCATTACAGACCTTTTCAGATGCATTGTAATTTTGAATCTCTTGGTGTATGATATGTGTCCAATGTATATGTTTGATACAGCGCCAGGCTTGCCTTACCAGGGCCAGAAAAGAAGCCAGGTTCAACAAAGAATGGTAGTTCTACCGATCCCTTGATGATGGCTCTTCAGGCACTCAATCCACCAACTGTCTCCTCTCTTGAGGTCAGCCTTGACTCAAAATACCAAAGCAAAAGTTGTGAACCTATCATTGAGGAACCATCATCACCGCAGCCTGAATATACAGAAACATCATTAAGAGACATTGAAGATCTTTTTCTTGATGATCCTAATGACATGCCAACAATTAAAATGAGAGATGAAAGATTTTCAACAACATTAGAGCCATACACGGGTGAATTTCAAGAAAACGATATGGCAACAGGATTAGTTCCTTCCCGATATGCAAATTTTCGAGCTCCCAAATCGAAGGATGCTTTCCGCTTATGCACAAAGCACCTAGTGTAAGTTTGGTTTGCCCTTTTCATTTCTTTAGAAAGTTATAAATATATGTGAAAAATAAAGAGTAACCTTTGCATTTATTTATTTTTCGTGAAATAAAAGACAATTTAATAATTTAATTTTTAACCTTAACCATTAATGTCCACGAATTCTCTCTTATACAAATTAATTTCTCAAAGAAATCCCTCAATGGAAACTCCCGCTCCTTGCATGTTAGTTGTCATGACACATTTCTCTCTCATGGCTCTCTTTCTCATATAAACTCACATGATCAATTTTTCTGGTCTTATTTCTTAGTATAATCATTCATTTGGTCCTTTTCATGCTGCTATACATATGAGATATCAGACCTATTCTTTTTTTTTTTTGTTTTTATCGTAGACATAAGACGTATTTGATATAATGCAAGAGAAAAACTATTAGCAGAAGGTTGAAAATTTGTGATTAATGATGAGCATGAGCTTCAATGAGAGAAAAATGATGCCAAATCTTTGTTTTAAGAGAGATAATTGGTGGATATAGAGGGTAAGGTTGAATTAAATAATTAAGAAATTTTTATTTCACAGAAAAATAAAATAAATGCAAAGGTTAACTATTGTCTGTGTTTTGACATATGACATAATCCTTGTGGGAATTTTTCAGATAAATCCCCAAAATGCTGTGCTATGATATTTCATTGCATCGTAACTTATTTTAATTATCATGCAGCTATGTTCTTCCAGATTATCATCCTCTATTGCAGACTGTAAGTCTTTTACTATTCTTTTCCTGTGCAAAAGTGTTTTCAGTTGCATAGTGGTATGTAAACCTCTCATAATTTTAATGTCACAGCTAGAAAACAGAGATCCCGATGATCCATGCCAATACCTTCTTGCAATATGGCCATCAGGTACTACATGACTGGAGCAAACAATTTATATAACTGCAATGTGTTTATATGTGAAAGATTTGTGTTTTCAAAAGTCCAAGGACTGTGAGGTCTAAAAGTTAGAGCGTCCCAACTTGAAAATAAGATTCAATGTTGGAATATGTGCTAATCAAATTATGTGGAAATGTGATTATCAGATGAAAAACGATGCGATCCTCAGGAGTCCAGAGAATTAAGCAATATTGTGGAGCCATGTTTTTCACTTAATAATCATTCACAAGCAGCTTCACAAATGGTTCGTGGAACACTTTTGGTGAGTAACACTCAGGGTGCACAAACACTTCTACATTCTTTTAAAGTCCCAACTTGCAGTAAGTACGTTAGACAATTATGGAGAATGACATAATAAAAATGATGCATAAACAGATACCATGTCGAACTGCAACAAGGGGGAGCTTTCCACTCAACGGGACATACTTTCAAGTGAATGAGGTGAGTTTACTCAAAATTTCTCCAATAATATTTTTTTTTGTCAGCATATACTGTCAGGTATTTTAGATCAAGCTACCATACTAGAACACATGTATATATCATCTCCTTGCAGATATTTGCTGACTATGAAACCAGTATACACCCGATTGAAGTTCCTAGATCAAGCTTATGGAGTCTAGCTAGGTTAACTGTATACTGTGGGACCTCAACATCTTCAATCCTTAAAGGTAAACAAACCTTCAGTCGCCTTCAGTTTGGCATGTTATGCTGCTAGATCATCAAATGACACGGTTGATATGGCGAATCGTGTCTTGGTGAAGGCCAAACTCTATATATAGAGAGTGAAACAAGCATCTCAATAATGTCTTCTTATTGCAGGGTTACCATTGAACGAAATTAAGGACTGCTTTGTGAAAGGTTTGTAACTTCTGCCCCTGCTACTACTTAATATTTACATCATCCATTTGGTATGAGAAATCCATGGTTTTTCATAGAAGTAGCAATGACAACCTAGATAGTTTGCATCACCATATGTCAGATTAGTATGGGAAAAAAAGAATTAAAATGAAAGAAATAACTAAAAGATTTATGGGTTCAAACTGTGGAATAGAACGAAGCATGATCATACAAATTGTCATAGAAAAATTAAAAAGAGTAACGAGAATAACCAAATAACATATTTCAAATTGTGCATGTTTGATGAAGCAGTCTTACTTGTAATCTTCATACATCTTGATAATTGGAGGGCAAAAACGAGCGATTAAGTATGATATAGTAGGAACTCTTTAATGCTATTGTTGTCGAATGCGAACTATTTTCTTAATGGTATAACTTGAAAACTGAAGTTGCAAACATGAAATTATCTTTGTAATTTAGTTGCATCTATGTGCATCTTACAACAAACTACTTTATTAAGAAAATTTATAAGGAGGAAAATACAAAAGCGATCTGATCTGGCCTGCAAGCATATAGCCATCTCATGATACGATATGAAATTTAACAATAGTACTAAATTATCTTGAACTTTTTCCTTTCAGGTTTTATCTGTGTCCGAGCCTTTAACCGGAAAACACGCACTCCTGAAGAACTTTCAGAGAGATTCCACGTTCCAACAACTAAGAAGGGAGGCAAGGGAAGCAAGGGAGGCAAGGGAGGCAAGGGAGGCAAGGGAGGCAAGAAGAACAAAAAAGAGGATGAGTTGTGAATCGGAGGAGATGATGATGCAAACACTAGATGATAAAAATATTCTTAAAATGTGCAGTTTCGTACACACAAACTAGTTATAATTCTTTTCGTCAAATTTGGATGCATAAAGTAGATTTCCAATTTAGCGGAATCTAAACATTTATCAACAATTGCCTTTGAAGCCTCTAATGAGAAAGAAAGAGACGTCATATATGTAGGTTTTTCTGACAAAATAAATATCTGTGCCATCTTTTGCACAATATGAGCATGTAAAATTTTTAGGGGAGCATTTTGCTCACCACCATAATTATAGTATATGCTCATCATACAACTAATTATCTGTCACGTGTTATTTTAGTTAACTCTAACTAACTTTCATATTAAATATTTTTATTTTTTGAAAAAAAATAATTAAGATTAAGTGAAAGAACTCGTGTTAGATGATTAGGTGTATGGTGAGCATACATCATAATTTATGGTAGTGAGCAAAAAATGCACCCATTTTTTAGTGTTGAGAGAAGACATCATCTATTCATAGCGTAGAGGATGCAAGAGGTTTCATTTTATGCTTTCGCTTTTCCACGGTCTCTGATTAGGTAAGATTTTTTTTTGACACAAACGATTTTGGGGGAGGGAGACTTATGCTGAAACTTGGAATTCATGGGTGAACGTTCGTATCTTACTGAGCTATATAAGTCCTTTGCAAAATCTCTTATCTTGTTAAGGATTTAATTGTAGAACTCCAAACTGGATGATACCACCCTTGAATTATTGGTCGAGCATTTAGATTGTAGAAACAAAAAATTGTCAAGGAGAAGAGAGGATTTGAATGCCTTGGTGCCACTTTGATTGGCGTGAATTGGAGCTAAAAAGTTCAACGAAAAGAACGAAAATTTGAAGGCTGATTACTTTGTATTATATGTACATAAAAGTCTAGATAGAAAATATGTTTCCGAATTTGAAGAACCTCCAATTGCTGGACAGGCAGGAAGTCACTACCCTCCTCTAATACAGAATTTTTGAAAGAAAAAAGCACTGAGGAAGACCACTTCAGCAGCAATAGTAACACACAAAAAAAGCATTCAATTATTTTTCGATTGTTTTTTTTTTTTTTTTATAATTTTTTTATCAAGGCACTAATCATATCTGATAATTGAATTATACATACAATATATATAGGGGCAAATCCATGACATCATTTTTTTTTACACAATTTTTTATACAAGTTTTTGTGAGGATCCCTCCATAATGTATGTCAACGTCCGAGCTGTCTATTTTTTAGGTCTTCTCTCAAAGATCATGTTTACCAAAAATCACTTAAATTTGAATCATATGACTATTGGATTAAGGGTTTAGGGTTTCTTTGTGAGAGTGTATTCGTGTATTTTCTTCACTACAAATGAATGTCTTAATGATTTTGTAATTGTCCAATTTTTGTAAGAATTATCTATGAATGATGAACTAAAAGATAGACTGTTCAGATTGTTGAAATACATTACGGATGGGATCTCACAAAAACTTATGTCAAAAGTTATGTAAAAAAATGATGTCACGGATTCCCATATATTTATAAATCATCATTTCTTTTTAAAAGTTTGTTGTATGCAAGGATGAAAATATTCGCTGATACACCGATATTTTCATGAGATATTGATTGGGTAGAGAATATTAAAGATAGGGGTGTGATATTCACACACTCTATTTTACTTCTCACACATTTTTTTAATTTTCGACCGTCGGATCGGATGAATTGAAGAAGATCAATGGACAGAAATTATCAATGGATGTGTGAGAAGCAAAATAGAGTGTGTGGATAGCACACCCCTAAAGATATTCTTTACCACAGGAAAGAACACTAAAAAATATAGAATTTTGAAATAACAGAAACGCAGTGCATTAAGAAAAACAATATAAAAATGTGTCTCACCCTCAAAAACCCCATAACTTAAAAACTTTCAGTCAGTGGATATTAGGGGTGGGCAAACGGGTATAGGAACCGCGGGTCGGGGCGGGTAATAGAGGTTCGGGGCGGGTACGGGCCGGGTACTAATTTTGTAAAACAGAAAAGGGCGGGGCGGGCCGGGCCGTAGACATTTTCAGTTCGGGCCGGTTCCAAACATATTAAAAAACGGGTACCCGGACCGGCCCATTTGTAATTAGAATGTACGGTCGAGATTGAAGATCATATCTCTATCCAATCTTAACCGTTCGTTTTAGGTTTCCTATCGAATTCGACTCTGTCTATGTCACTCTCTAATCTCTCACTCGAGTCTCTCAGTCTCTCTCGCCGTCTGTGAATCGATCCTTCCCCTCCACAACCCCGACATCACGACGGTCCTGGCGACCACCACGACAGCCTAACAACTTCGACGACATCCCAAACTTACAGAACCCAGTCACCCCACCACCCATCTTCTCGATTTGTCACTTATCTCTCAGTCTCACAGGTAAAAACCAACCTTTGTGTATATAACTGATCTGCATTTCGAGTTCTCTGCTTTATTTCGGGTGTTAAATTCCTAAATATTATGTGGGTCGAGTTTGATTTAGTTGTTTTTCTGCATTTCGAGTTCTCTGATTTTGAATCACCTGTTGTGTTTTTAGGTCAATTTTATGTGATTAGTGCCAGCATTTTTTAAGGATCTGAATCTGGTACTCAGTCTCTGTCTCACAGGTAAAAACTAAAAACCAATTGAATCTTGCCCTTTGGGTGTGAGATAGGCTGCGTGAGTCTATCTGTGTAATGTGATGTTTTATAGCTTATGTTATTGTTTCTATTTTCTTCTCATACTTTTCTGCTCTTGGTTTTGTGATTTGTTAAAAAAAAAAAATAGAAAGATATTTGGCCCCAGCAGGTTTTGTAATTGTATGACTTTTGACTCTGTTTGGCTGCTCAGAAAATATGTCTGTCTAACTTTGAATGCTGAGAAAATGTTGGTAATCAAGTGTTAAAAACGTACTGTAAATGATGATTAGCTCATCACTTGACTATGTAAAATATACGGATGAAAGTATTCACCCTTTTTTTTCTTCACTGTCCCGTGGATTTGGTTGTTGTTATCTGGTATTGTGTTGTGTGTGTGTGTGTGTGTGTTCCTGTGTGTGTGTTCTCTGTCTGTGTGTGCGTGCGTGTGTGTGTTCTGTGTTCTGCTTCTGTGTGTGTGTGTGTGTGTGTATGTGTGTATGTTCTGTGTGTGTATGTGTGTATGTTCTCTGTGTGTGTATGTGTGTATTTGTGCTAGTTTGGGAATTCGGTTGTTGTTCAATTCTGTTGTGGTAGTTTATAGTTGTACTTTGGTTGTATATCCTTGGACATTTAATGTCATTTAGGACTAGTGGTCCAGCACTTCTTTGCTAAAACTGTTAAAATGCCGTGAAGAGCTTATATAAAGTTGACATGAATTGAACAATTGGCTTTATATATACTAAAGATGTCATTAGTTGCTTATGGTTCTGTATTGTTTCTGGTATCTTTTGTGACTTACGTATTATCTCATCTGTTGCAGGTTCAGACAAGGTAGTTGGATGGGCTCTAAACCATCATTTAATGCAGAATCCTGAAGCTGATCCAGAAACAAAAGTTGTTGTATCTGCGGAGAGGTAATTGACTGCTTAATTATTGCCATCTTCCTGAATAATTGTTAGCTGAAATATCAGTTATTGGTTGGATATTACACAGTTGTAATGCCATGTTGCAATTCTGGCAGCATCCAGTACGGACTTGAAATTTTACAGTTTTGATTAATGTATGAGTGCATATTAACGGATTGGACAAAATCCAAATTCACAGTTTTGAAGGGCCAATACTTGACCTCGTGTGTATGTTCTGTGTGTGTGTATACATGTGCAGTTTTGATTTATGTGCAGTTTGGTTTTATGTAGATCGAGCATACATTCTTTGAGGAGCAAGACTGAGCAGTTTGGTTTTATGTGTATACGTGTGTATGTTCTGTGTGTGTGTATACATGAGCATACATTAGTTGGTTGATTTCTCAAATTCATGTCCTCAAGTTCCTTGTTATACTTATATGTGCAGTTTTGATTTATACATGTGCAGTTTGGTTTTATATATTTACAGATTTCTTTCTACATTATGTCTCACTCAGCAAGTCAAAGTACCCCTAGTGTTAATGTAGCATCATCTACGGCTAGTACATCACCATGTCCTCCACAAATTTCTTTCTAAATACATGTGCAGTTTGTATTTAGATTAGATGTGAATGAATAATGGTGAATTTGTGCAAAATCTGCATAAATGCAGTGTCATTGTGATTGTGCAGTTGCAAATTGCAATCTGTGCAGTTTGCAAACTGTGCAGTTTTCAAACTGTGCAGTGCAGTTAAAAAAAAAAAAAAAAAAAGGGTACCCGTGGACCCGGCCCGAACCGGCCCGTTTTAAACGGGCCGGGTAATGTCCGGTTCCTATACAAGAAAATCCAATCCCCGTCCCGGCCCGGCCCGTTTCATTTAAGCTCTGGTTCCTACAAATGTAGGTTCGGCCCGGCTCGGCCCGGCCCGTGCCCAGCCCTAGTGGATATGCCTTGCAGAATAGGAGGAGGCCCGAAATTTCAAGTTGTGATATTGTAATTTAATATAAGTGATAGAATACTTGGGAAAATGAAGGACCTGATTTAAACATTGAGACCGATCCAGATCATTCAATATCATGAGGCATTGTTGCCATCGATATTGGATGGTTGAAAATTATTAAGACTTCAAATACATAATTCATTCTCTAACTTTGCAATTTACTTTACCTATCTTCAAGAATATACACATATGGCTGTTGGATTCTATATTGCAATGTACTATCTAGTGTTGGACCAAAACAATTGGGAAGGTGACCACTTTGTCTTTAATATTCTATCAATTAAATAATGCAGTGTCTAGCTAGTTTCTCCTTAGTGGAAACTTTATTAGCAGATATTAAAATCAGCAGTTTGCTTCTGTGAGCACACATATAATGTATTAAGTGCCACCGAAGTAGCTACCGGAACTCAACCGACAACCAAACCAGTTAAAGAGAGAATTAAGAGCTTTCTTTCCACAATGCCTTCACGTGAGCTTTCGGACTACAAGTTGTCAAAATCTTGTTTACTTCCCAACTGTGTCTAAATTTACTCAGCCAAAACTTCCTAACTCCTTACCTGTTTGCAAATTAATTGGAAAGTTTATTTAATGCCATGTCCGAAAATCACCTACCAATTGTAAGTTTTCATGGCTTATGATGTAACACGTAATCTCAGAAGTAGCACAAGCAATATAGAAAAATTGGGATCAATCCAACACATACCTCGAGTGTGTGCCCGTGAATATTCTTAACTAACTAATGTACAAGTTATTTATAAAACGGTTGAAACTAATTCTTATACAACTGTTTCTAGTGCGGAAGGCTTTACTAGATTCCCCTACCCTATCATTAAAAAAAATGATAATATAGGTTATAGTTAAGGGTTCTATACTACAACAACAACAAAACATTTTCCCAAATGTGACTTCATTTGTTTTAGCGCACTTATTTTGTCTACTTTGTAAAAAGACTCATTGGGAGTTTGAGGACGCAGTTATACAATTAAATATCCTTATCTACTTTAGATGTAACTGTTGCATTATGTTTTTTTTTTTTTGTTTTTTGGACAAACTGCAATACTTTTCCATTAAACAAAGAGGATATATATCTACTTTAGATGTAACTGTTGCATTATGTTAAAAGGAGGATATATATCTCCAATCTGATAATTAGCTTTCCAAATGTTTCCTAATAAAGGAGATTATGAAAATGACAAGAAATGAATTATTGAGTTGAAAATATGAGGAGTATCAAGGCTTATGGTGCTCTGTGTAGATGTAGTCCAAGTGAGCTTCAGCCATTATCCTTCTCTTTGAATAGTCCTCATCTCCATCAACACAATCCTCCACCCCCATAAGCTGCTACAATATAAAAATATGTCCCAACAGAAAAGCAGTATAAGACATATATAGTATCTACTTGATTAATTACTCTAGCTAGGGTTAGAAAAAGAATAACAAGAAGAAGAAGAAAAAAGAAAATAACATAAACATACATTCATTAGTTCACTGCCTTTCAATTCTACAAGTGAACCCCCATTAACCATTTCATTGAGCTTCACCTTCTCTTGTCCTGTAAAGATGCCGAAGATTTATATATTGCTAAAAATAAGAAGGGAAGTTAATGAATAATAACTTCTCTTTTACAATATAACAGGAAGAAGGATTCAAATTTCAGATCTTTTTTCATTGAAGTAATAAAATACACTACTTCCAAATTAATAGCTAGTTGGTATAACAGCACAAGTGTTTTACCTTCTTTGTTCACTAAGAGACGGATCGATAATGTTGAGGAAAAAAGGATGAAAAATATGGAGAGAACAACAACAGCGCCTGATTTGAAGCTTTGCTTCATGGCTTCGAATTCAAATATGTGAGAGAGAGAGAGAGAGAGAGAAGCTTAAAGTTTGGAACCTGAGGTGGTGGAAAAAAGGAAAACGAGGATGGAGGAAACTATACATGCCAAAAAGAATGCAGCAGGCACTCAACTCAGCTTCTGTAAGTCAAATAAGTCACATAACGGAACCCTCCCTTGTAAACAAGGCATGCAGTTGCAATACCTTTTAACGTGGGGCCAAACAGCACCATCTTCATATTTTACTGTACTCCATGCTTTTGCGTGACATCACATCTCCCCTCCACTACTTTTGATATATGATATATATCATGTACATATATATATGTGTGTGTCCGAGAGAGGGAAAGGGCTTTGTTGCTGGTTTGGTTATTGTCATATATTTGTCCGCCATATAGTGGTCCAAAAGAGTCCAAACACGCTGCAGAAATCAATGTTATATACTGATTGACAGTGTCAACAAGTCAACCTTTTGGACAAGCTGAGACAGCTGCTGCCATCATTACTAAATTTGGAGATGAATTGTGTGCCTTCCATTTCCATACTCTTCTTATCCCCTCCTGTTTTGTATGGTCACGGTTAAGCCACGTTAACATTTTATAATCCTATTACTTTTCATTTTATTATTTTTATAAAAAAATTAATATAAAATATTGACATAACTTAACCGTAACTACACAAACAAAAAAGAATGGGAAGAATATGAAAATAGGAGGTCGGACAATCCATCCCCACTAAGTTTTACCAATTTCTGTTCTATGAGATACGAATCTGCATGGAACGAGTTTGTGGCGTTCCAGTTTAAAAAAATATTATCATTTTTTGAATTTTTTTAATATTGTATACATTACTGAATTAAGATATTATAATAACAATAAATTTCTTCCATATAAGTTGGTCTTGATATATAATTAAACTATGAAGATAAATGACATCATACTAAAAATCACAATTGCTCCACGCCAGATTTATGTATATACTACCGGTATTGAGTGGCCACACCACCCATCTTATTAGTGGCATCAGTGATCAGACCATCCTATATTTCTACTGAGCTGTGCTATTTTAATCCAAGCCCTCAGCTTATACATTGAAATATCAAATATGTGCCAGCGCACAATTTTATCACAACTTTGTTTAATGAGTTCTAGTCTTCTATTTCACCTAAGATAAGATGCCTAAGTTGGTACATTAAGAATCGAGACCATTGATCTCTTTGATTATGTGATTTACATTCCGAATCGAACAATAATTAGGGTATTGAACAAGTTCATTTTGTATTTGAGATACACCAGTCGACAACATATATAAGTATATTTATTTAGCAACATCAACATCATCTTGGGAACATTTGAATTTGTACAAGTATTATACAGACCATTACCCTATTTAGAACAATCTAATATATATATGTGTGTGTGTACGTGTGAATCTAGATTTTGTTTATTCTACAAATCAGATTCATAGTTTAACAACAAAGTATACATTTTGACTTAAGTATTTGTATAGTATAACACAAAAAATAACTATAAGAAAGTGTTACACTATGTTTGGATGAAGAAATTTAAGATTACTAAGGAATTTTAAAATGACGGAAATTTAAATGATGGAATTTTATTCTATAGAATTTGTGAATTTTTTTGTTTGGGTAACCTAAAAAAACAATGGAATTGAATACGAAATTTGTTGTTTTTTAACTCTCAATCATAGAAATTGGAAAATGACACCTATTTACATGAAATTTAAAATTGGGAATTGGAGGTCCCAAATTCCAAGTTTTTTTCCATGCGGATATTCTAAATTTCTATGTTTATGAATCCAAACAAGGGAATTGGTGCATGTTAATTTATAAATTTTGTCTTTAATCCAAATTCCAAGTTTATTTCCCTCATCCAAACATAGAGTTAGGGTTTGCATATGCTGAAGGTCCTAAACATAATTTTACAATAGTACTATACACACACCTTTTTTTTTTACTTTCCAAACACAGTTTTTAATTTACAGCTGTCAGATCGAATTAATTGAAGATGATCAAAAAACAAACATTAATAGAGAATGTGTGGAAGACAAAAAGAAATATGTGAATAGCACCTCCTTAATTTTATTATTAGAATGTAAATTTGATTTACTAAATCAACATGACCAATGACTTAGATTATGAGAAAAAATCAAATATAGATGCATGCGGATATATTGAACCATTTGGTCACTCACTACGAGGTCAATGTCTTTTGGCACTGGTGGGGTGCACACGAATTCTTGAGTTTGAAGATGTGTCTTGTTTCTTCTCAATAAAGAATGGTTAATATAAATTGTAAAAAGGAGATTATGCTTTTCTTTTTGGAAGATTTGAATACCAAGGTTTGAAACCAAATTTTGCAGACCGCATTGTTGATGATTAGATTATTATTTAAGTGTTGATTAACATGTTTATTTCTTATTGGTGATATGTCATATAGTTTGCAAATTTAATAAAAAAAATTTGTATATGCATTACTCTTTGTTGAAGGTTAGACTTGAATTGGAATGAATGTCTAAAAACTGCAACCCACATAGCTACTAGCTAGTAGTTAAAAAAATTAACAACCAAACAGAAATTCGTAAAAATTGAAACCAATAAAAAAAAACACATAGCATTTCAAACTCAGGACCTTTCGTTAACTTTAAACAACAAAAACCATTTATTCTGATTAAACCTCTTGATCATTTAACCAAATTTATAAATTTATACACTTATGAAAAGAAAATTGGAAAGTGAAAAAACAAAAATAGCATTTTGAACTCATGACCTTCTTGTTAATTTAACAAGCATAAACCACCACCTTTGGATGAACTTCTTGATCATTTGACCAAATTTTTTTAATTTATACTCTTATGAAGAAAAAAAATCGTAATAGTAGAAAGTAAATAAACACACATAGCGTTTTGAACCCAAGACATCCTTGTTAATTTTCAATAACAAAAACCACTACTTCTAATTTAACTTCATGTTCACTTAAGCAAATTTTATAAATTTATACTCTTATGGAAACATATATGAATATAACATATAACCCTTAAGACATGCAATCCATATGTGGCATTCAAATCGAATGTGGACATGCCTGACTCATTAAGTTTCATGAAAACCCTTTGAAAAACCATACAACCCTTAAGGTGTGGTATTCGCCCTAAGTGAACTTACAATTATTAACCACAAGAAGCATTACTCAATTTTCAGGGTGACGCTCCAACAGAAATTGCATCTAATTACTTATCTAAACAACTTAATGGTCGCGAAGCATTAAGACATAAAGACAGTTTAAACACAGAAATTAATAATTCAAAGTATACATGCATAATATCAAAAGCAATTGAATAATACGTATTCATGCTAAGACTCATGGTCTTGCCCTAGCAAAAGAAAGTTAGTTATGCATAATCATACAAAATATATTAAGAACATGGATAGAAAACACGTGATAAATAAACTTCAATCGTCAAAAGCTCTCTAAAGTGAATTCTTCAAAGTAGTGTGTAGAGAACCCTAGTGTCTAGTAAGCCTTATTTACACTATTACAAAATAAAATCCTTCGTGTTCTAAAAACTAGGAAACAAAATAAATTAAGAAAAACTAGGAATCAATCTCCTAGTCAAACATGGAGAAACTGCAAGTAAACTAATCTGCCACGTTATGAACCTTCGATACCTCCAAAACAATCCAAAATTACTTTTTTTTTTTTTAAAAAAAAAAAAACTTAAGATGTCATGAATATATTTCCAGAAGGGCTCATCGCCCAAAGACACCATACTGGACGTCAAAAAGTCCAATTAAGCCCAAAACATCACTTTGATAATATTGCACCCTGGTCTTTTATTTCATCGCTATAAATTAATCATTTGGTAGAAAAATCTGAAACTTTGACACGAGTAAGTTAAAAGACTTACGAACATCCTTTAATTGGAATAATTCCAAAATTCATCCATTTGAATACTTTTTTCTCGAGAAGAAAGCACAAATCCTACTTTAAGAATATAAAGCAAAGTATCAGAATTTTACTAAAATAATTACCAGAGCATACTAAAAATATAATTAAATCTATAATATACAATTGACTCATTATTGAGCACGAGCAATTATTCAAGCAAAGGCCATTAGTGGGTTTGGGTTGTGTGAAGACATATTTATCATAGTAACTTATTCTCTAGGGAAGTGAGTTGGAAAATTGGAAGGTTGCGTCTGCTAGTCCAAAAGTGTGATTGGAGAACATGATCATGACCATGTTATGTCTCACACTAGCATTGGGAACTGATCATTTTGTTCTTGATATCATATATAACCTTTTAAATATTAGTAATTGTTTTAGTGCTTGATTATCTTTGCTTATATGTATTACTAGTGTAGAGGACAATTTGAACTCAAATCTTATATAATTAATATGTGTAAAAGCCTGTTTAATGCACCAGAAATTTAAAATCTATATATAAGTTTCCGGCCAAAGTGAGATTTAAAGTTAAGTTTTAATGTAAGATTTGAGTCCACCTCATGTTGCTTAGAAAAATGTTATTCACCTGTTGACCCTAAAAACTATCAAGCCTACGTGGCGTGCAGGCTGAGTAATTAATAAGCTAACTACATCATTCGCTTATGTGCTGGGCGTGCTAACTCGACAGCTGAGCTCGGGCGGTGAGTAAAATTTGTTGATGTTGCGTTGGGTGCGCCGTTGACTTCTGAATCTCGCGACTGCGGCCGAGGAAGGAACACATCTCGGCCTTCGGGTTCTAGAGCCTGAAGACAAGGCTGCTAGTTCTACGAAGTTCACAAATCGTCGGCGCCGGATTCGGTCACAATGATTATATTCGTAAGAGTATAAGTACGTCGAATCAATACCAGACTATACGGACACAAGTACTCAAAAGATATGCATGTCTTGATGATGAATGTGGTTCGGCCGTCAGAATGCCGAACTCTAAAACTCACTTGCTAATATCCTATCATAAAACAACTCGGTGTTCAATGTGCCAAGCCCATTAACTTGTAACACCTCACCTCGTCGAGAAGGCTAGTGAGATGACCTCTGCCAATAAGGATTCGAAAACCCTTCTCGACCGAGACTTGGATAGATAACCAGTCGGCCTCGACGCAATGCTGTTTATCCAAACTGAAGGTGCTTCGCAGTCGGCTAATTCTATGGCAACAGTGTTGTTTATCCAAACTGAAGGTGTTCGCCGGTTACCTTCACAGTGCTGTTTATCCAAACTGAAGATGTGTCGGCGGAAAAAGAAAATAAAAATCTCAAGGTTGTTGAGAGGTATCACATAGAGCGAGGGTTTGTGCAGGGCAATTTGTGTGTTGAGTTGGATACGCCTTGAATGATGCACTCATGCCTCTATTTATAGTAGCAAACCTTCTTATGATTGAATCAAAACTATACTCGGATTAGGACTCCTTACCCCGATCCAATCTTATCTCGACCAATCCTACTCCTATTAGGACTTTGAACTCAACCGCTTATCAGGCCACATTCATTCCCAAGTTTCAGCATCCTCATCCTGCCGAGACTCCTTATTGTATCAGGATTCAACTACCCCATCCTGATAGGACACGGCCGGCCCTTAAGCAAAGCTTCCGGGCCGAGAACAATTCTAAACTCTGCCCAAACCAGTATTTTGGGCCCAAACATTGCCCTCTCGCTTCTGAGGTCGTCGACCTACATTCCTTGGTTCGAGCCTCAGCCTTGAAGAAGCGAAACTGACCTAAAAGAAACATTGAACCCTTTCGAGAAATACCACCATGCGTATTTATGAGACATGATCTCACGATCTCGATTCTCCCAACCGTCCTGCCACGTCTCGGTCCCTTGGTTAACCTAGCAGCCCTTAATCATGACCTTCGAAAACGTGCGACAGCCAAAACGTCTCTTTTACATTAAATCCGCTGCAACACGCAATCGTGCATCCTCAAACCGCGAAAACCTTGGTCTTTTCGCCTAAATCTTTTCCATTCGTACTTTACGCTTTCCAAAACCCTTGAAACCTTCTTGCCATTTTGCTTTCAAAATCCCAGAAAACCCCAAGCTCTTAACCCAGAAATCCTCGAGTTTTCATCAATGACCTCCTTCATCTCCCAGCTTTCCGACGAACGCAACAAGTGCAAGGACTTCATCGACCGAAGCGTCATCAAGACTCTACGCATAGAGAGTGATTTAAGCGCCACTCATCAAATCCTGGGACCACTTTTCAAGGATGCAGTGACATCGTCCATCACCAACCTCTTCAAAGACCACTGCCTAACACCCTTGTTGTAAGGGTTTGATTGGTCGAAATTATGCCTGACAAAGCCCCAAAGAGCCTGGCCTTCGACCAACGCGACCTGGGTCGAACGGATGGAAATATTCTTCGTCAAAGAATGGGAGGCTCTTGGCATCCACGACGCCATTAAACTTTCGACCATGGAGATTGCCATGGATAAAGAACTCCTTATGGCAGCTTTGAGCTTCTGATGCTCGGCCACCAACACCATGATCCTACCCTTCGACCCTATCACCCCCACCATCCTCGACATCTCAGCTATCTTTGGGACTTCTCCCTCTGGCATCCCAATAGATGCCGCCCTTTTTGGGTACCCGTCGAATCTCGACCTTAAAGCACTATTCGACGAATGGGCCGTCAAGACGCTGAGCCAAGAAGGTTAAGAGCCTTCAAAAGAAGAAGTTCAGAAGTTGCACAAGAACTTCTTCAACTACAACACCTTCATCCTCCATTTTGCTGGCCGATGGGAGGTGAGTCTGCTGAAGGGATAACACGAAGCCTTCCTATTTTACTGGTACAACAAGTTTATCTGTTGTACCAAGTCAAATAAGTGCTTGGTCGAAAATATGTCAGTGGCTGAAGTTCTGGCTAGTGGTCACTCCCTGGCACTCAGTCTAGCTATCCTCGCAAACCTCATGCGCTGTCTGGCCGAAACGACCATCAACAAGATCGACCCGCACCAGAACAGACCTCCCTGGGTATTCCAACTCTGGTTGCAGGTCTATTTTTCCACACTTTGGCCAAAGATCCCCAACTTTCAGTATACTGCAGCGCTCGACCTTCAGTTGACCTCTCGACCAGCACCTCATCACCGAGCCGAAGAAGTCTTCAAATACTTCTTCGGCCTAGATGTCCTTTTAGACGACAAATTTTTGATATGTCGTCGTCAAAAGTACCTTTTTCCATCAGGCTTCCAACATCAACATGGAGTGAAAGTGAAGATGCTGGTCTTCGTCAAAACTGGGGATCATTCGTGATAACACGTGACCTTCCCCTTGGCTGCGACGCTCGCTGAGTGAGCTGGGAGGTCTACCACCCCTATTTTGCTGCCTAACAGCTCAGCTACCTCCAAGGTTGCTCGGTGCCTCTACTTACTTCCCATTCCCTCCTAAGCCGATGACGCATCTCTGGTTCCTCAGAGAGGGAGTGCAGAGATACCGAGAAAGAGTTTAAGGAACAATGCATAAAATTTCGTCTCCGACCAACTGTTCCTGAATCTCTCGGCACTGACACCTTTGGTGATTGGTGGGAATGATACATTCATGACTTTTTTGGCGTTTCGGTCGAAGACGTGGTCAACAAAATTTTTGGCAACCGACCCAAAAAAACTCATGCCCCTCAATCCAAAGAGACGACCCAAGGTATATGGCTTTCTTTACCTTTATTCTTCAAACACTTACTCAATTTTACTAACTTGATTTCGCTTTCTCAGGCGGTCGAGTATTAAAGCAAGCAAACGTGATCACCGCGGCTGCGGCCAGAAAAAAGTTGCCATCTTCCTCCAAGAAAACTAAAATTGTCGCGCAAACCCTGCCGAGCAAACAGCCTCGCCAGAAAACCGAGAAGGCAAGTGAAGCTCCTCGTCCCACAAAACGCGTCAAGAAATTGGCGAAGAAAGGAGAACGAGAGATTCACGCTATCTCCAGCCAGACCGCGAGAGCAACCACTCTTAGTACCTCTTCTCCTGCTCCCGTTGTCCAGGCCTCGACGGAGAAGCGGCCAACTCCAAATAGCCCAGCACCCCAAATTCAACCCGTCATTGATGTTCATGAGGTCGTGGTCGAACGAGTTGTTGCACCGCTGGTCGAAAAGCCTGCAGCTCCAGGGTCGACCGTTGCACCCGTCTTGGAGAATGTAACCCCTTCGGTCAGGAAAAGTCTCCCCAAAAATCCAAAACAATCAGCGATCATCTTGGAAGAGGTATGATTATGTTGTTGGTAACTCCATTGTCTCATTAAATTCAAAAGTATTAACAACTTTTTATTTCAGGATGACGAGAACGACGAGAGTCCGCTGGCGAGTCGCTCTCGACTAACGAAACCTCATTCCATTGAGCCTCCCCCTGTGGTTGAGGCGACTGACCAGGTCGATTCTCCTGCAACCGATCGAGGAAAAAAGCCTCATGTTGAGCCTGAAGCGACGGCAGAAACACCAATTCACCCGCAGGATCAAAACCTCAGCATTCCCCCTCAAAAAGCGACTTCGGCTTTTGTAAGAATCGATTATTTTCTCTTGTTTACTTTCACTTGTTATCTATATTTCCTGGCCACCTCAGTGGCCGTCGAACGTAGATAACCTTCATCGGCTACTGCGTGAATTGAAAAGCAGTCTAAAACAATGGGCTCGGCCATTAAGCTCTCTAGGTTCGAGCAATGAACCAGGAGATATGAACCAAGAGATATGGTCTAGAAACAAATTCTCTCTGCTATATTCTTTTACGTTTTCCTTTTGCCTAAATTCTATTCATGTGCAGCCTTCATGGGAAGTCGAGTTCGATGCTCTTCTTTTGAATACTTCAGGAGTGGTTGGCCCTTCGGCAGCTACAACCGGGTCCTCCGTATCAACAGCGGAATCAAATGCCCTTGTTAGGCTGCATGAGCTCTTGTCTCTCTTAGCTTCACAAGTTCTTTAACGTCAATGCCTCGACTCAGTGGGTGCATGTCTGAACGATCTCGCAGCTGATGGTCAATTGAGCACTGAAGCTATCACTCGAGCATCTTCTACCCTGGAACGAACCCAAGAATATTTCGATATTTTTGAGAAAGCTCTTCGGGCCGAAGACGACTTGAAAGCTGCAACGGTCGTTCGAAAAACTCTTCGTCCAAAGGTCGAAGTTTTGAAGGCGAAAAAAGAAACATTGGCCGACCTTGACCGTCAAATTGCCGAACTCCAAAATCGAAGGTCAACAGTTGCTTCCGAGCTTGCAAAGGATTTTGAGTTGAGCGGTAAATCTTGCTTAACCGAATACGTGGCTAGCATGAAACGGGTCGAACAATTGAAGATGGATAAGAAGAATCGGCAAGCTGAGGTCACCATGGACGAGGTGAGGTGGTTGGAGTTGAAGGCCATTCTTGAATCTCTCCTTCCTTTCTCACCCTAGAATTATTTAGTTGTAAACTGATCAACCAACTCTATTTGTACATCATTTGGCAAACTTAATGACATGAACTTTTATTCCCTCATTTCCCATGTGACTGGATAATATTTCTTTAAAAGCTTCCCATTGATTGGCAACTTGTGAATTACACCAATTCGATCCCTAAGATGGTATGCCCCATTGCCGAGAACTTTATGAATAACGAATGGCCCTTCCCAATTCGGCGACCACTTGCCGAACCTGGGGTCTTTAATTCTTACGGGTAGTACGTGATAAGCTCATATTTATATATATTACATCAAATTCACTTCTCTTTTCTTAGTTAGTTCCTTATATTTTTTATCTATTTACTTTGTGTTTGTGTTTTGTGGGATTTGTCAAGCAAAGAAAAGAAAAATAGCACAAGTGGGATTTTAAGTGACAAATTCGTCAAAACTGCCTGTGCAGATCATCTGACTTTGGAAGCAAGTTGCGAACAGCTCAGAATGAATTAGAGAATGAGCCTTATATGCTTGGAAATCTACGGATGTCTATTTTCTGGAGCATTTCGCGGATTGTTAATATCATTTGTCTAGAAAACGTTATGACCGTTTTAACACTGAAAGGTTACCAAGAGGCTGAACAGTTTGTAACTGCAATGGAAGCAATAAACCCAATAAATCTAGCAGCCAAAACTGATGCAGCAAAGAACAAGTCAGCTGACACTTATTCAAATATAAAAGGGAATGGAATTAAAGATGAGGATTAAGAGGGAGTAATTGGCATAAGGGCTACCCAAAGAGTTACAATGTTTTACCATTTCCTCTCACTTATTGTCATCATTAAATTGCTATTAGTGGGTGAGTTAAGGAGAAGAAAATGATGCAGCAAGAATTGGTTTAAAAGCAGCGTTGGGGAAGGAAGGAAAGGAGGAGGAGGCCTCAGTCGATTTCTTTCAGTTCTATCTTCTCAAATCCATGTCTATCTTTTGTTTTAACTTAAGGATTGTGTGTAGCTAAATTTTTAGTAGTTAGGGGCTGTTTTGAAGCCCCGAATATGATTGCAATTTTGTGATGACATTTTGTTTGAATTACTTTTATGAATGGATGAAAGTTGGTTCACTACTTGTCTCATTGATGAATTCTTTATTTGTTTTCTATGGATGCATACGTAGTAGGCATATCTATGATTCTAATGCTATGAATATGTGTATGCTTGCCCTTGTCGAATGAGGACCTACATATGTTCTAAAGTAGTACTTGTTAATTGCGATTAACATGTGAACCAATTTCTAGGATAAGTAAGACAACGCCAGTACTTACGATGCCTTGTGATGACTCAAACTCTTTTCGTTCTTAATGATTTCTACTTGTTAAATCTATGAACACGCCATTCTAGATTGCATGCTAGGGACTAAGTTAAGTTGAAAACGCCATTCCCTTAACATACTACATAAGAAAGAGTAATAGATTGAGTTCTAACATTGAGCCAACTTGAGCATCTTCATCCTGAAATAAAAGGAATTTGAATGAAACATAACATGTTTGCATGACTATTTGGTGGTGGATAACAATTCCCCTAACTCGTTTTTCTTAATTTATGAACTAACTAAAAACAAAGTAAATAGATAAAAAATATAAGGAACTAACAAAGAAAAGAGAAGTGAATTTGATGTAAAATATATATAAATATGAGCTTATCAGTACGGTTTGCCAAACCAACTCCTCTTCGCCGAACGCTTTTTGTCTGACTCGTTGATTATAAGCTCACTCGGAGATCTTCTTTTGTGCCACTAATAAGTTATAAGCATCAAGCCGAGCTTCTTCTAAATTTTCTAACTCTTGTCTCATGGCCCGACTATACTCGGCACTGAACAAATTACTTTGTTCGATTACTCGCAACAAGTTTATACTTAGCTCGACCGGCAACATTGCATCGTGTCCATAAGTCAACGTGTATGGAGTCGTTCCAGTGGCTGACCGGAGAGAAGTTCGATAGGCCCATAACGCTTCGTTTAGCTTTAGATGTGTACCAGGCCTTTCTCTCACCATTTTTTCAAGAATACCAATCAAAACTTTATTACTTGATTCGGCCTGCCCGTCTACCTGCGGGTAATATGGCGTAGACTGCTCAAGTCGAATTTTCAAATTCGTCGTATACCCCTTAAACTTGTCGAATGTGAAAATCGTACCATTATCTATTATGATTGTTTCTGGTACGCCGAATCTAGTCACGATGTTTTCTTCTACGAAATTACAAACTTCTTTAGACGTTAACTCGGCATATGACTTCGCTTCGACTCATTTGGTGAAGTAGTCCGTCGCGACAAGTATCCATGCATGCTTTGCGGACTCGGAATATGGCGTAATTTTACCGATTACATCCATGGCCCATTCTCTGAATGGCCATGGCTTAGTGACCGAATGTAGTGATTCGGCCGAGACCCTCTGTATAGGACCATGAATTGGCACTGTACACATCCTCGTGCGAACTCAATACAATCCTTTAGTATACTTGGCCAGAAATAGCCATGTCGGCGAAGCAACCATCGCATCTTTCGGCTGGACTGATGAGCCCCGCAAATTTCTTCATGAACTTCTGTGATTGCTTAGGCAACCTTTTATGGTTCGAGGCATAACAGTAATAAACCGTCCTCACATTTTCGATATAATTCATTTTGGTATAATATGTAGTTTGTGGCATGGACCCTTGTCCGTCGGTCATGTTTTTTGTTGGGGTTATCAATATATCGCATAACCGCCCTTCTCCAATCGTCTGGTAATGCCTCGACAGCACAAACCTCAATAGTGTCCTTCCGTTCTAACAACGAAGGTAAGGACATGACCCGTGTACGTATCACGCAATCGCTTTGGAGAACTTGCTGATTAATCAAGGTCGAGTGTGCTTGTCGTGACACAAGTGTTTCTCGGCCTAATTTGCCCCCCCCAAGAGTTGTGCTCCGAAGGCTAGTTGAGCTAATTCGTCGACATCGGTGTTATGAACTCGTGAATTGTGTTTGAAAGTAACCCCGTTAAAAGACTCGGCCAAATAGCTGACAACCATGTGGTAGGGCGCCAGAGTACAACTCATGCAACGAAAAGTCTCATTGAGTTGATTAATGACAAGTTCGGAGTCACCAAGAACAAGTCTCATTGATTAACGAAAAGTCTCATTGAGTTGATTAATGACAAGGGCTTCGTATTCGGCCTGATTATTCGTACAATCAAAATCGAGCTTGAAAGAAAAATAACATCGGCTATGAGTGGGGGATTGAATAACAATCTCAACGCCAGCCTAGACTGAAGTACTAGAACCATCAAAGTACACCGTCCAGTAATTATCACATGTTTCTACCATGCCGATTTCAATGTCATTGCCCCCGAACTCGTACGGGGAAGGGTGTTGGGCCAAGAAATAGGCTAACTCTTGGGCTTTGACAGCTTTCTAGGGCACATATTGCAAGCTGAACTCAGAGAGAGCCATCGTCCACTTGCCGATTCGACCCTTTACGATCAGCCGAGTGAGCATGTAACGAATGATATCGGTCTGGGCGATGACCTGAATGACTGACGGGAGCATGTAATGTCTGAGTTTTGATGCAGCAAAAAATAGGGCGAGACAAAGCTTCTCAACAACGGAGTAATTAATCTTTGGTGGGTTGAGATTTCGGCTAAGGCAAAAAATGGCATGTTCTCGCCCAGCGTCATTGTCTTGTGCAAGAAGGCATCCGATGGATTCTTCGGCCGCCGAGATATATAGCTTAAGAGGTCTGCCACATCGTGGTGGGACGAGGACGGGTGGAGTTGTTAGGGAGACCTTGATCTACGTAATGCCTCTTAATGTTCTGCACGCCATTCGAAGATGTCAGAATCCTTAAGTTTCAAAAGCGTGGAGAATGTTTTCATTTTCCAGGCCAAATTAGCAATAAATCGACGGAGAAAGTTAATCTTGCTGAGCAACGATTGTAGTTGTTTCTTAGTCGTTGGGGATGGGGCGTTGATGATTGCGCGAGCCTTGTTATCATCTACCTCAATACCACGATGATGTACGAGGAATCCTAAAAAATTACCGGCTGATACGCCGAAAGCACATTTGGCGGGATTCATCTTAAGATTGTGCTGATGCATGTGTAGGAAAGCCCAACGGAGGTTATCCAAATGTGTCTGCCGACGTTCTGATTTGATTACAACATCGTTGATGTAAACTTTGACGATGGTACCAATCAAATGATGGAAAACAGTGTTCATGGCTCGTTGGTATATGGCACCGGCGTTCTTGAGGCCGAATGGCATGACGACCCATTTGTATATGCCGAATGCCCCGGGGAAATGAAAAGTGGTTTTATGAACATCAGCTTTAGCGATGAAAATTTGGTTATAACCAGCGTGTCCATCCATAAAGGATAAGATCTCGTGGTGTGCCGCTGCGTCGATTAACAAATCTGAAATTGGCATTGGATACTTGTCTTTAGGCGTTGCCAAGTTTAAATTTCAAAAATCAATACAGATGCTCTGGGCACCATTTTTCTTTAAAATGGGGACGATGTTCGCCAGCCATTCAACGTATCGAGCTGTTCGAATAAACCCAGCTTTTAAAAGTCGAATGAGTTCGTCTTTTATGCCGAGTTGTACTTCGGTCGAGAATCGTCGAGGTGGTTGGCGGAATGGTTTACACCCAGGTTTAATGCGCAATTCATGTTCAACTAGTGTGCGATCTAGACCAGGCATCTAATGGTAACTCCAAGCAAAACAATCCTTAAATTCTTTAAGCAAATTACAAAGCTCAATTTTTACATGTTGGGGTAACAAAGCATTAATGAACAAAGGTCGTGGCTCTTCAGCAGTTCCAACATTTATTTCCTCTAATGGATCTTACTTGAGGTTGACTATCCTCGAGCTCGGCTAGTGCAACCTGAATTTTCTCTAGTGATAGTATGGGCGGAGCTACTTTAAGTTTGTCGTCGTTATTTGCTTGCCCATATTCTGTGGTAGCGATGAAATCGACTTGTGTTGCTTCCTAGGCAACCACACCACCATCCAAGAAATTTGGTTGGTGTGCAGTTGGCTGAAATTCAGCAAGTAGAACAAAAACCATGCTGATTTCCATGTTCTCCAAGACTAAAGGGCCCATCGAATCTTGGTCGTCGTCTTCTGGGTTATCGAGGACTGCAGCATCATGCGTTAGAGCATTATAGGCCTGATCATCGTGTGCCTCAACAAGTACTTGCTCTTGTGATATGTAACCCGACCTTGCTTCCTTCTAACTGTCGTCTTCGAGCCCGTTCGTTTCTGGTGTCTGACTTTGCCCCTGCAGTGCATTATGAGCTCGTTCTTCATAGGCGATCCGGGCTTCCCTTGTGTTTAGGTAGGCGTCTAGACGTGTCACCCGATCTTTTTCATCAGCCGTAAGACCAAAGAGAGATACGGTCGAGAAGACTTCGAAGTGGTGTCGTAAGTATTGAAGGTCTTCAAGAGAAAAATGAAGCTCGACCATATCAATGTCCGTGTATGGATCGACCTCGAAGCTAAGGACCATAGCTTCTGGTATGTGCTGGAACCTGGCCTTCATTGCTGGATCGATGGTTTTTTGGATAATCTATTCAGCATCAAGACAAGTTAGTGCCAGGTCGAGAGCTTCTTGACATGCCTTGGGTAGGCCGTACAAATCGTTGGCAGTATATTATTTATGAAACTCTCTCATGTACTCCAAGGATTCGCCGAGGAATGAAGAGTGTAGATTACGTCAAACTCTTATTAATGGCTCTTACGGGGGTAACTGGGGAAGTTTGCTTTCGACGTCTTTCCCAAACTGCTCAAAACGAACTTTCATCTCCCCAAGCCGAATGAGGAGTTGATGCACTTATCGGACTCTTCAATGGTGGTTTCAAAGTCGTAATCGGTTCCCTTTCGCCCTTGTAATTCAGCCATGATTGTTGTTGTTTGTCGGTCATCTCCGCTTCTTATTGCTTCTTTCAGCTGCCATTTAGCTGCCGTAACGATCAGGGCTACCTGTCGTCGAGCCATGTAATCTATCCGCTGGCGTCGATGTTTTTGAGATTTGGATAGTGCAGTATACATGCCAGTAGGAGAGTTGTAATTGTACCAACGTTGGTTGCGTGGCTCATGCGGCTTGAAGGTTTTTTGATTCGCCGATGAACTTGAACTACTGGAATTACGCGAGTAATAATCCTCGTTATAAAACGGCTCGTCGAAATCAAGACACTTTCTGACCGAGGTAAGGCCGTCTGTCCGTTCCAGAGGGCCGAGCCTATCGAACACTTTCTGGCTCTGGCCTCCGCCAAGTTCCTTTGGAGGTGTCGTCACGACCTTGGATGGTTGCCGTGGTGTTGGAGTCTGAGGCTATCTCTCATTCGGTTCGGTTAATATGACGCGAGACTTACAATTGCTGCACAAAACCATCGGCCCGTCAGTTTCTTATGCACTGGAGTCTGACATAGATTCAACTACGGCGGTTCATTGGAAAATAGATCAATTTTGAGTCGTGGCCGAGAGTTTTTCTTTGGGACGTGTTGTATTGGGACAAACTCGGCCTTCCATTCCCCTTTGCTCTTGGGCAAATGGGCGTCTACCATGCCAACTGTTGCCAAAGGGAATGGATCAACGTCGACCGCCATTTGTTTTTCAAGAAACTTTAGCTTGCCTTTATCAATCTAGCTTTGAATATCATCACGGAACTGAAGGAAATTTTGTGAAAAACATGTTCATTTGAATAACATCATATAGCATGCAATTAACAATTAAAGGCGGAATCATGCTTTCATGCATTCAAAAACAAAACATCTACCATGAAATTCAAAGCCTAGTAGATTGGTGAACCTTGACTCAACTTAAAAACAACAATTTGTTAGTTGAGAAATATTTACCTTTGTAGATTCCTCTTTGCATATGCAAAGGATAATCACCCAAGAGATAGGGCCTTCATTCCTTGCTTCTTAGCTCCATGGATTTGGTTAGAAGAATAGGTTCTCCAAGTTCCCAAAATTGAGAACCTCTAAAGATTCTACACCAAGGTTGGATTGGAGAGGAAATGAGTGACCTTGAGGAAATAGAATTGCTAGACAATATCCCCCAAGGTGGTTGGCCTCTTAGAGAGAAATGGAAGCTTTGTGTTCTCACCAATTTTCTCTAAAATCAACAACTTATGAATTTTAGGTTATAAAGTTCTTTATATAGTCACTTCTTTAAATGACCTAAAGAACCAAAAACCCTAATTCAACACTAAATGGATATGGGCTTTTGGGCCTTTGTGAATCTTTATTCATTAAGTTGTCATACAACTTAAGTCAATGGGCTTTGACGTTCGAAGCCCATTGGGCCTTAAGGTCCAAAAACTATCCCGAGGTCTTTAACGAACTTATTCGTTTGATTAATTAACATATTAATTAATCCTTGCCATAAATAATTAAACCATTTAATTCATCTCCTTTGTTTCTTCAATCTCCACCTTATTTGGTGTACGATACATTAGGTTCCTTTTAGCGAGGCAGTGGGCGATTAAAACCATTTTACATCGATTGTGAATTGAAACTTACTTTCAATTCTCCCTTTAGTGATTACACACGTTTAGGGCTTCCACAAACCATGAGTGACCCCTAGCAGCATAGCATGGCTACCCAAGCTAATCAGAAGAGGTAGAGAACCTATTCAGTTTAGGATTACAAATGCAATACGGTCTTTCTCTAATCTAATACTCTTGACCACATTGTTTGGTTTGATAGTTTATTTATTCATGTCTACTATCCAATGTGATTCATTTGCATTTTATGATTACCTTGAATGTGATTTGGAACGCATTCCCCAATCTCATTCATACTCTGGCCAGAGATTTTAATCATATCATAGAGTATTCTCCCTCAAGCCAATTGAAGGTTAGAGATCCCTTGTTGCGCATTCACTTGTCTCCATGACTAAGTGGCTTAACCCCAATGATGTCGTGGACACCCCGATGGGGTGACTTTGACATAATCAAAGATCAAGGACTTAACCACAAGACAACAACTGTGATGCCTCAGGTCAAAGGACTAATTTGCATTATCCCAAACATGAGTTCTCATGTGACATGAGTATGAGAACTCCTCATTGATCGTGTTCAGTGAACTCATTCTCTATTGAGCACCTACGTACTTGTCTTGATGTCACACACACCAATGACTCGAGACTAGTCACTCTCCCTGAGAGAAGACATAGCACGTACTGATCTTATCGGACTGTCAATGCCCAATTGGCAATCCTATGATCAGGAACGTTTAGGATGTGTCTACGAAAGAATGGTCTCATTAATCTAACTTCATTAGATTGCATTCTCCCAATCACATATTCCTTGGACTTTATCGTTTAAGCATATAACATTTATATGAGACGTCTCAAACAATAATGTTTGCCTTTTATATGTAAACTAGATTAGTTTAACATGTGAAATATCCGTAAAGTATCATCATATGAATGGCTTTAGGGCACATTTCCAACAGGAACACGACATAATTGTTCGTTGCATGCTTAGTCGAGTTATGGTACTTGCAATACGTCTTTCCTTTAAGCTCTTTGGCCTTAGGAATGTTATGTCCTAGCTGAAGTTTGATAATATTTGCTAACAACAACTGGTCGAAAATTGCATCAGCCTTGGTGATATCAAAAGTGTAAACTTTTGATGTTTTCGCTGTCTCTTCAGTGGTCGAGCGGGTTTTGGCATCCTTAGAATTAATTTGAGTCAATGCCTTGCAGACATATGGTTTATCTATTACTATCTCAGCTGCGTCCACACTGACGTATTGGGAATCTTCGCCTTCGGCCGATGCGTAGCTGACCGTGGGATTTTTGTAAATCATTCCTCGGGATTGGGACTTCGAGATATTTTCCTCTCGGAGCAAATAATCATATTGCTCGACATGTTGGGCTAATTCGTACATATCTAAGAAGTTTGCCCTCAGGAATTTCTTTTTGTACTCCACGTCTAGCCCATTCAGAGCAAGCCTAACAAATTCGACTTCGGGTAGAGGTACTCGGTACCAATTCCTGGCCGATTTAAACCTTGTAAGATAGTCCATTGGTGACTCATCAGATGCTTGAGCCATCCTAGCCAATGAAGAAACTGACATTTCCATCCCCGGCCGATAGAATTGTTCGTGAAATTTCTCGACCAGCTCCTCCCAACTTTGGATGGAATTAGGTGGGATGTTGATATACCATGCGAATGCTGAGCCCGTCAACGAAAAGTTGAACAGTCGCAGTTTATGGAAATCACTATTGACATCTCCACATTGCGCAGTGAACCGGGCCACATGTTCTAACGAGGACAAGGACGATTCTCCAGCAAAGAGGCTAAAATCTAGGATCTTGAAGCCTTTAGGATATTTGAATTTTTCCACATAAGCTGGATATGGATGGATGAATTTTGGGAACTTCAGCCCTTTTTTCATGGCTAAATCAATCATCATTTGGACCTCGATCATATCGACGGATGCTACTTTCACTCTCTGGTTGGATCCATCTGACCTACTATTTGATCCTCACTTTTTTTTCCAAGTCAATTGTTTTGAGCTGAGTAGATCTTACTTCGGCCTGTAGCGGATTACTTTTGAGTGGAAATTTTCGAGACTGATCAGTAGGTCCCCATGCGAAGACTCTGCTAACTAATAATTCAAGCAATTGAGTGTGTGTCTCACCATTACTTCGTATTACCTCGAGCAAACTGTTCATTTTTTGGATAACTGTTTATTCAACCTGCCGAGATTGCTTCGAAGAAACGACCTAGTTGGAGGGTCATAGCCTTCACCACCATCTTCGTCATAGTCTCCATTATTCCTTCAATGAAAACGCATGCGGTTCAGTTGGGTACTTCTGTGTTTCGGGGCTGGGTACCGAGACAAACTTCATTTTCTCGGTGTGTCACACTTGCAGCCTCAAGGGTCACAGTAACGGGGGGATTTCGCACATGTCACACTTCTTGTCCAGGACTCTGAACTGGCAGATCGGTCGTTGACTTTCCCATGATTGTTTTCTTTTTAACCGATCGTGTCTCGATGGTCATGAACTTTGTAGTTTTAGCATTTGGTCCTGCTAGGCGTGCCAAAATGTGGACCCTAAAAACTACCAAGCCTACGTGGCGCGCATGCCGAGTAATTAATAAGCTAACTACGTCATTCGGTTATGTGCGGGGCGTGCCAACTCAACAGTCGAGCTCGGCTGGTGAGTAAAATTTGTTGATTTTGCTTTGGGTGCGCTGCTGACTTCTGAATCTCGCGACTGCGGCCGGGGAAGGAACACGTCTCGGCCTTCGGATACTAGTGCCTGAAGGCAAAACTGCTAGTTCTGCGAAGTTCACAAATCGTCAGCGCCAGATTCGGTTACAATGATTATATTCGTAAGAGTATAAGCACGCCGAATCGACATCAAACTATACGGACACAAGTACTCAAAAGATATGTATGTCTTGATGGTGAATGTGGTTCGGCCGTCAGAATGCCGAACTCTAAAACTCAATTGCGAATATCCTATCATAAAATAACTCGACGTTCAATGTGTCGAGCCCAGTAACTTGTAACACCTCACCTCGCCAAGAAGGCTAGTGAGATGACCTCTGCCAATAAGGATTCGAAAACCCTTCTCGACCGAGACTTGGATAGATAACCAGTCGGTCTCGACGCAGTGCTGTTTATCCAAACTAAAGCGAGGGTTTGTGCAGGGCAGTTTGTGTGTTGAGTTGGAGAGGCCTTGAATGGTGCACTCATGCCTCTATTTATAGTAGCAAACCTGCTTCTGATTGAATCAACACTATACTCAGATTAGGACTATTTACCCTGATCCAATCTTATCTCGGCCAATCCTACTCCTATTAGGACTTTGAACTCAACCCCTTATCAGACCACATTTATTCCCAAGTTTCAACATCCTCATCCTACCAAGACTCCTTATTGTATCAGGATTCAACTACCCCATCCTGATAGGACACGGCTGGCCCCTAAGCAAAACTTCTGGGCCAAGAACAATTCTAAACTCGGCCCAAACCAGTATTTTGGGCTCAAACATCACATCAAGAAAGTTTGAGTTCTAAGTCCAATCATATTAAATGCTCATACTCAAAATTACCAAAACTCAAAATTTGGGTATTGACTCCAATGTTTCTCACCCTATGTAAATACTCTCAAATCTTAAAATTCAAAATATATGTAGGTCGATGGGGGTTTATTGCATTCCAAATTTATATTAGTCATTATATTCAAAATTTATAGACTTTTGCAAAGGTTTGTTTATGTGATAGACTTTTGTAGATTTCGTAGACTTTTATTGATTATTAGAAACTCTATGAAATCTACAAAAATTTTAATGGTAGACTTCAACAAATTTTTGAGAGTTTAATGAAGACTTTTGTAGAGTTTAAAAGGAGTTTAAAGACTTTGTAAGGTGGCAGTAGGAAGTTATGGTGATGAGGACTGTGACAGGGGGATGGTAGTAGAGGTAGTGGTGGGAGTGGTGTCGATGACTAAGGTAACATGGTGGTACTATATAGGTGGCAATCATGGTAGTCGTGTCAATGGCGGCAGAAAGATGATTGTAGGAGGTTGTGGTATGATGATTATGAGTATGACAAGGTGGTGGTAGAGGAAGTGATATGATGGTCCAACAGTGGTGATGACAGTTGCAACAATAATGGCGATGGCAGCAACAGGGTAGTGGGGATGGTCGTGGTTAGACATGGTGTGATGGAAGTGGAAATAGTAATCCTCATTGCATCATGGTGGGTGGTGGAGTATCAAAGTTTATGAAAGTCCATCAAAATCTTATAGGGAGAGTTTGGATTTGCTATGACATAAAATATAACATAAAAAGTGAAAGTCCATAACTTTTTAACATCTTTTAAAACCAATGAACTTTTGAATACACCTAAACTTTTATAGATTTGCTGAAAGTTATAATGGAATACCACAAGATTTTTAGAGACTTTTTAGAAGTCATAAAAAGGATTTTTTTTCCTTTTTTCAATACAATGTGATTTATTGATTCAGAATACACCTGAGTTTTTTAATCAGGTAAACTCCATTAAATCCATACACAATGCACCCCTTTAAGAATGGAAATCTTTACATAAGATATGCTTTTAGCAACACAGTACACCATACAAATGCAAAGAATGACGAACAATAAGAGGAAGATTTGAATGAAGCGTCTAAGCATTTAACCCATCCCAGATTAAAGACTTAAATATATACTAATCTACATGGTAATTTTACACCATAAATAACAAATCAAAGTAACAAAGTACTATATTGATCAAAGTTGTAGAAGATTGAGTAAAAATGAGATTTTATTCCAGCCACGCATTCATTAAGAAACATGTAGAGGTCGTGTGCATCAAATTCCAAGCAAGCACTAATTCGGGCAAGTTTCTACCTTGGCCCAAAAGATAACTTATCAACCCAAACCGAACTAGTACTTGGTATGAGACCAGCCCATATATGAAGTAAAATTCATAGTTCGGGTCCGCCGGGTTTTGGTTGAACCGGTCCCCACTTGATAATCGTAGTTGGTCAAAAATGAAGAAAGTAGCCGATCAGACAGCGCGAAGCTCATGAAAACCGAATACATGCAAAACTCTCTACCATACGAATTGACCACTCAGACATCGTATGAACCATGAAAACAACATGAATCTCAGTCTGAGGCTATAAAATCATGCATGCATATTTCTCTTTCGAGACAGCATTACCATCCTTTAATCTCTCTCTCTCTCTCTCTCTCTCTCTCTCTCTCTACTTGGAGAATGGCTGAGCGAGAGCTCGAGCTACTCGTCGGCTCCTTGGAACAACGAGTAATTACGTTCACTTCACCCCATTAGTTCTTTATTCCGTTTATTTGCTAATGGATCTGCTTATGTTTATTTTGATTAATTTATCCTTTTAAGTCATTGTTTGGAGTTTGATGTTATAATTTCTTCCATCCGTTGCAAGATTATATGGATGTTTGTGTCTCCCTTAATGAAATGCATATATTTTATTAAGAAACAAACTTAATCTATTTTTGTTTTCTTTTTGTTTAATTAACTTGGGAAAGAGTATATTTTATTGATATGAAATTTCAGATAATCTATATATGTTCAACGTTAGGTCAGTGGTTTGGTTTGGTTTTTTTTTTTTTTTTTTTTTTGTGACTTAGGTCAATATTCTCAGTTTTTATGTAACAGAGAAAGAAAAAAACATATGATAATGTTAGTTGTGTATCAAGTAGTCTTTTCGATTACTTGAATAAAGATTATGATATCAAAGAAGGGTTTAAACACTCACTTACTTTCTCTGCAATAAAGAGGCTGTAGTTATTGGTTTTAAACAACGTAAGTGTTACAGTAATTTAATTTCAAATTTTACACTCACTTTCTCTGCCACTTTTTTTTATACTTTTTCTCAATTATTCCCCACCGCAGTTTCGCCTTGAACACATGCATAGGAATTTTATAGACTAATTATTAACCATGCTTCCTGCAGGGCATTTTTGAAGACTTTTTTGGTGACATGGAAGCGTTACAAGAAAAGGATCCTCGCCCTTTCGAAGATCTCTTCCCTGAGTTCTTTACTACTATTGAAAAGAAAATAGAAGAGCTCGCCCCAAATCTGTAATTTCCTTCACCATTTCCTTTAAGAATAATCAAGTGTTTTTACATTATTTATATATTGATCGGAGAAAATTCAATTTTAGGAGTGAGGCTAATGCCAACTATGCCATGGTGCAACATTTCTCCCAGAAGATCAAGGAATGTGCCGAGACGTACGTAATTGATTGCTAATAATTTCATATTAAGCTGTTTCGTGTATGATATATGTGTGTGTTCTTAAATAATATGCTTGTGAAAAAGATATTTGGTGTCTAAGATCTATCTAAACTGAATCACATATAGTGCATTAATTTATAAAGCTTCTACATAAGTAAAATTTTAAATAAAAATATTATTACCATCACTGGCGGAGGCACATGAGGACTAAAGTAGTCCTAGGCCTACCCTGACTTGAAAAAACAAAATTAGTATTACACCTATTTCTATTGCTTTGCAACTCTTCTCAACACTTATCTAATTATTTATCTATCTTTTCATCCAAATCCCATCCTAGAATTAAGAATAATATTTCAAATGGTCATTTATTACAAATCAATAAAACTCTTAAATTAAAACCCATCATTCATTTTTAACTAATCAAATTGTCTTTCACTCATGCATTGGCAGAGCTATTCCCCATATTCTTCTTGAATTTCATATATTTAGTCATTCCAAATCCCAAACTTATTGAATAAAGGACAAATAAGGTTTGTAAAACTCTATTATTCTCTATAAAATATTTGTTTCTATTCTATCCTACCTTACTTGAGTTTTAGGGTTTGCAAAATTTTTAGTAATTCTTTCCATTAATTTTAATAATTCTTTCAGTAGTATAGATGACATCATGCAATGGTTTTAAAATATGAAATTTGTCGAGAATAATTATGATTACTATAAATAGATAAAATTATCTATGCATATGTTAATTTTGACTACTTAATTATTTGGATATTTTTATGATGTTTTTGGATTCGTAATTTTATAACCACTATTTGTTTTTTTTCTTTTTCTATGCTTGTGTGAGGCCCCTCCTCACAAGAAATCATGGCTCTGCCACTGATTACCATGCATCCGCAGATAATTTATAGATCATGATCATAAAAAATTCAATTTTCATCACCTCTCCATTTTTTGTTGTACATTATATAATAACCGATCAAACTCAAAAGCTAGCTAAGATTGATGCGTTAATTTTGGACTTACAGTTACGGTTGTACTCGGTTGGCCAATTACTCGCAAGACCTCTGGGATACATGCTGCAGAAAACAACAAAGAAGAGTAAGACTTTGTTCCCTCACCATATATATATCATATCATATCATATCATATATATATATATATATATATATATATATATATATATATATATATATATATATATATATAGACACACACACACACGCACACACATCAGCACTTAATTAAGCTTCTAATTAACATGTTTAATGATCAGCTGATCATGTTCTTCGACATATATAACCAAGTTTGAGGGAACAAAACATGTTTTCAATTTCCACAACCAACAAAATTTCAAATTCTTCGTCAATTATTTAGAGTAATATATTGCCTTCGTCTCTTAGACGATTATAATTTCTCTATTTTTTTTCTTTCAGAACAATGGTAATTTCAAATTATGTATGTATGTATGTATGTATGTATGTATGTATGTATGGTTTTATAGAAACACCACCTTTTATAAGTGTTGTGTTTGTAGGTGCCCGATACTTTTTGAGAGCCTCAAGACTGAATATTATGCCACGAAGGAGCATCTGACTCGCATTGCCAAGGTACTAAACATATAATTTTTAACTAATTTGATCTCTTCTCAGCTTATATGCTATAGGATAATTAATGTTTTTGTTTCTTTAACGCCTTATGTAGATGTCATATTTATCGTGCATATGATAAAAAATAAATACATACATTGACTGATAATTTCTAGACTGGAGAAGTACAGAGATACACACTAATTTTCATGGTAATTGACTTCCCACGAATCTTCTAATCTTCTTGTTTTTTCCCCCACAGCTGGAGCGTGAAATGTCTGAAGATGAGCAGGCTGAGGCTGGAAAGTAGAGAGTTCTCGGTCGCTTTGTTCGATCGTCTCCGGAAGACGTGATGTTTTCTTTGTTTGAATTAGCCATGGAATAAGTTTCTATCAGCATAACTTACTTTGTTATAGACTGATTTATGACTTGCTCAATTTATGTTGGGTTTGGCATCTGAACTAGTTAATTTGAATAAGTTCACTGTGGAGTGAACTAATATATATATATATATATATATATATATATATATATTGTGTGCTAAGAGTTGGTTAATTTTCTACCTATTTGATAAGTTTCTATATATCTTATTATTAAATTTGGTACTATGATGTGTTTTCAATAATTTTTTTTTTGGCTATTTTCTACTTTTCATAGTCAATTTTAGGTATAAACTTGTATGCTATAATGTAGAGAATAAATCTTGTATATAGGTTATACGACGACACTCACAAAAAATGAGCATATGTGAGATACACATGTAAGGCTCAATTTTTGTGTGAGTATTGCCATATACGGATGTTCGTATACAACGTTTTAAGTAGGGGCATTATGTTATTATTCAGCATGTTTGATGTTTCTTTTGTAATGGAGTCTGGAGAGTCATGGTTCTGTCAATTAAACTAGTGAAACTTTCACCCACCTTCTGCTTTCTCTGCTGTTGACATTGACTTACCAGTCTGCACCTTTTCTGTCTTTTTATTTTTTACATAATGTTTTATGCAGCATTCCTCATGATTTCGTGGAAGAGCATGGGACATGAAATTTATAGTCAGCGAGTGATCTGTTTGTTTCTAATATATTTGTACTTTTTTAACTTTGCGAAAAATGACATTATTAATTTAGAATATCGTTAAATTGTAATTTATTGATTTATTAAGTAGCGTATAATAAGACCTTCAATATAGGTCAGACTTTCTCTTTCTTTTTGTGGATCACCCCTCTAAGACCATATTTAACCTTGGGGATAAAGCTTAAAAATTTAAGCTAGCAAAATTTTAAGTCATAACCCAAAAACTTTTTTTTTCCTTAAACCCTTAAATAATTATTATAGTCTAATTTTTTTAATCCGAGATTATTAAATAATCATTTTAGCCTGAGATTATTAAATAATCATTTTAGGCGACATATTTAATTTTGGGCCTTCAAATCTTTTTTTGCCATTAGATTTGATCACATTTGATCACAACCGTTAGATTATAAGCAAAAAATAAAATAAAAAATGTTTGAAATATGACAGTTTGGTGGGTCTAGAATAATTTAAGTCAAACTTAAATGTTGGAAAATCTAACCCAAAGATATATTTTCTCCAGGGGGTTTAAAGCTTATGATTTAAACTTTATCTCATGGATTGGAGATGGTCTAAGAGTGATTTTCTAGAGGGAAAGAGATCATCTCTGGATCTCTTCCACCAAGGCCACCGGATCAAGTGATCTGAGCCTTTGAAATTTTATCCAATGACCCACCTTTTTTTATCTCTTAAAAGCTATAATAATTTTTTACCGTTGGATGAAATTTCAAAAGCCCGGATGACTTGATCCAATAACCTTGGTGGAAGAGATCCGGAGAGGATCTCTTTCCTTTCTAGAGCATGTCGAATAACATTTTCACTTTTAGGTTTTTAGCTTGTATTTTTTTTTTTTTTGGGTTAATAGATGAAAATATAGAGGACTGAAACAACCCAAGTGTTTTCAACTAAAAAGCTGCTATCCAAGTGTTTTGAACTCAAGATATTTTGGGATTAGGATTCTCTCACCTCTTCTTTCTATCCCCTTCCATCTCCTCCTCACATTCTTTATTTTGTCTACCATTTTGTAGGAATTGAAAGGGATAAGTTATTAAGTTTTCTTTACTAGTAATTTATCTTCAACTGTTAATGTGACAGCCCGTCCCAAATTTTACGTTTTTATTAATTTTAGAAGCGTGAATTTACGAAAATGCCCTAGAGGCAAGGACTTTGACTTTCGTTGATCATCGGTTAGAGTGGCGTATGACTTATTCTTTTAGCATATCATCGTAGTACCCGTCACTACTGACGCGTGGGCGCAGACGATTCGTGATTTCGAGCTATACCGCAGAAGATGTTGATGTTTAAAGTTTGGGACATTTTAGTAATTTAATTATTTGTGGTAGAATTTCAGTTTTGGAAAGGGGAATTAAAGGTTGGGCACTGCCCAGTTAGAGAAGGGGGGAGAGATGAACTGCCCAATCAGAATTAAAAGAAAGAAGAAGGGGGATTGGCTGCCCAACCGAGGAATGAGGAGATGGACCAATCGGAACAGTGAGAGAAGTGAAGGACCAATCAGAATCCGAGGAAAGGAGGGAAAGGAGAGGAAAAGAGGAAGAGATCGACCGTATCCCCTTGACCCGCAACCCGTTTTTGACCCGGTCGGCAAACACCTCACTTTTCAACGATTCTCACCCATTTTTCCAGCGAATTGCTGCAAGAAACTACTTGGGAACTCCTCCACGACCTTCCCTCTATCCATTCCATCTCAAATTTGGAGATATTTGGCCTTGAAAATGGAGGAACACGCAAGGAGGGGTGCGGCGGCTTTGGCTTCGAATCACCCAATTCCGAAGAAATTTCTTTCAATTGCCACCACCCCTGGCATCCTATTGAGGCCTAGAACAAAGCCCAAGCAATGGTTGGGATGGCGGAGTTGTTTTGGAGTTGGATCGATCACACTTAAAACAAGGGTTTCCGCACGGTTTTGGAGGATTTGAGGCTTTTCTCGGCCGAATTGGCCTAGGTCACATGTATGAAAGTTGTTCATTTCATTGAGATCTTCATTTCTACAAAATTTGAGAATTTTTGGAAATAGTTGGATTTTCCGGTAAGTCGAGGCGGCCGACCGCCACCCACGGCGGCGCGTGGCCAGTGGGCCATCAATGTTATTTTTAGGCTATGTTTGATATCCTGAATTCAGTTTTGATAGTGGTTTGATGTAGGTTGATCATTGAGCCAGATTGTTTACGATTAGGTAAAAATGTGAATCGGCGATCCAGCCGTTGGATCGTCACCAAACTTTAATGCATTATAGTACCTAATATTTGAGGACCATTAATATTTATGGATCGGGAATCCGAAGTACAGATCTTTCCGAATTGGATTTGTAAGTTTATAAAATAAATGTTAACCGTCACTTGGTTTTGGGCAATTGGCGGAGATCCGACCGTTGGATCGTTTCGAAACTTTAGTATGTTATTCTAGAAGCACAATATGCATCCTTGGAAGTTACGGATCAGAGATCTGATTTGTAGATCTTCTGGACCGAATTGCGTAAACTTATGTTCGATGTAAGTTATGTATTGTATCAATAAGAATTCTGAGATATGGTTTGATAATTGGTCACAGGCGCTGATCGTTTGTGACGCCTCGATGTTCGTGCTAGGAAATTGTAGCGCGGACTCCAGGTGAGTGGATCTTTCCTTGCTCATCTTATGTTTCATGATTGATAATTCTATAAATGCTTTTAAATAAAACTGAGAAACTTATGCCATGACATATATATATATATATATATAAATTTATATGTTATAAAATACTATGAGATGGTTGAGTTAGATTTCATCGTGATCTATCCATATGCGTATTACTATAAATGATTATTGTGAACTACGAATTGCTTGATCCCTGTTTAGGGTACGTAGGCAGTCTAACGAGATGTTAGATGCAACCATATAAGAAATGAGATTAAATAATCGAGACCATAGCCTTGTTTAAGGAATTGAGCAATGTGTGTGGGATTTTGGTTTTCAATATATATTTATATACTTGATATTATCCCAGAAATATGTTTAAATGAGATTATGCCTTGAATGCCATGCATATAAGTTTATAATTCGTATATGAATTGGTATATGATGCATTATATATAATTGTGTTGCTATGTGCACTCCGAAGTGCAAAGGTGAACGTAGGACATTCAGGTAAGTTCAGGTAAGTTTAAGTAAATTCACGTAAGTATACGGTATTAGTTGAATTGATGAGATATGTGATGATATATGAATATGTCGTATAGGTCACTAGAGGTGACTCCGACTTACATGCTAGCCATGATTGATGAGATATGTGATGAGATATGGATATGTCGTATAGGTCACTAGAAGTGACTCCGACTTATATGCTAGCCATGATTGATGAGATATGTGAGGAAATATGAATATGTCGTATAGGTCACTAGAAGTGACTCCAACTTATATGCTAGTCATGATTGATGAGATATGTGATGAAATATGAATATGTCGTATAGATCACTAGAGGTGACTCCGACTTATATGCTAGCCATGACTGATGAGATATGAATATGTCGTATAGGTCACCAGAGGTGACTCCGACTTATATGCTAGCCATGATTGATGAGATATGTGATGAAATATGAATATGTCGTATAAGTCACTAGAAGTGACTCCGACTTATATGCTAGCCATGATTGATGAGATATGTGATGAAATATGAACATGTCGTATAGGTCACTAATGGTGACTTCGACGTATATGCTAGCCATGACTGAAGAGATATGTGATGAGATATGAATATGTCGTATAGGTCACTAGAGGTGACTTCGACTTATATGTTACCGATGACTGATGAGATATGTGATGAGATATGAATATGTCGTATAGGTCACTAGAGGTGACTTCGACTTATATGCTAGCCATGACTGATGAGATATGTGATGAGATATGAATATGTGGTATAGGTCACTAGAGGTGACTCCGACTTATATGCTAGCCATGATTGATGAGATATGTGATGAGATATGAATATGTCGTATAGGTCAGTAGAGGCGACTCCTACTTGCGTATTATTATGAGTTATTAATCGCATGATTATTTGATATTATTGATGAGATGCTGTGTTGTGGTACATTATGATTTCTCTGGAAATTATACAGGTGTTATAACGAGGGATTACATGTGTTATATGTTTTCTATTAGTATTTTACTTACATGGCCACTCACCCTTGTCTTGTCTTCACCCTCCAGGTATTATTAGCTGAGTTTTATTATCACCAAAGACTCGCGGCGATTCTTAGTATCAGAGACTATTTCGAGGGTACGATTCTTATATCATTTTTCTGTACTTGCTTATGCTCTAACATCACGTGTGAAGTGGGTTCATTCCCGCTCACCAGTGCACTCTGGTATTTAGGCACTCTTAGGTTTAAATTTATTCACAATTTTCCACACCATCACACTTTATGGCTTCGTCACCTTCCAGGTGTCGGCCAGCATAGCTTGATTCGGAGTCCTAGTGGACATTCCGGGTCGAGGTGTGTCAGTTAAGTTGGAGAAACATTTGTTTATTTTATCCTCATATTTTGATTATAGTGAATTATTTAAATACCAAACGAGTCGTTGGTCATTAAATAGTTTTCGAATCGTTATTAAAGAGAACTCATTCCTACTTGATATGTTTTTTTTTTGTCAAACGATAGATTTATAGATTAGATGTTAGATTAAGGAGTTAATGGAGTTCGAAACCACGGTGTAGTGCAAAGGCAACATATATCTCCACCACTGTGATAGAATGCCACTTGATATTGATGTGTAGATGATTGCAAAAAATGGTCAATACTATTAGGAATTCTAAACCAAATACAAATGAAGAAAATTAATGACATTGTTTTAAGTTGTAACGGTAATAGTGTTGTCGCCCCCTTTTGTCTCTCGCACAGAACCCCCAAAAAAAAAAAAAATTCCCTGCTATTCATCACCAACTCCTTCCTTTGGTTAGGGTCTGGCATGTCACCCCCTCCCCGATCTCCCCCCTTTTCCTACTCCTCTCTAACCTGCTCCTACTCCTCTCTAACATGCTACCCCTCCCTTAATTCCTCCTCATTCCCTCCCATCTTGTCAGCTCCTATCCACTTACTTCTTCCTAGCCCCACTCATTTCCCTCCTATCTTATATGTCCCCTCTCTTTCATGTTTTCCTTTTCAGTAACCCTCCTTAATTTCTAGTTTCCTTGAGTTTGTCTCAACCTCCTTGAGCTTGTCTAAGATATGAGCTTTTATGCCATTTTCTTCCTCGTAGTCGCCAGTCCTCCACTGTCGACCTTTGCTACCCAGCCCATCTTGTGTTTCCACTCGACGGAGCAATTTGGTGTTGGGTGGTTGTTAAAGTGCTTTTAGCACTATTTGGTAGGATTATGGGTGCACTTTTTGCTTGGGAGGATTGCTCACATCATTTTTTGTTCATCCAGCTTATTCTGGTTTCTTGCTCTTGGTGCTGGTGGCGGATCGGCGATAGCGGCGTAGCTGCTGTGGTGGAGGCAGCAGTATTCCAGATCTAGAGCTTTTTATTGTTGTGGGCTTGCTCTTTTTAGGCTTTTATGTTGTATTTTCTATTGGACTGCCTTTGGGCTTTCTACTTCATGTAATATTTCTTTAATTAATAGAAGTTTCTTTGATGAAAAAAAAATTGAAAAAAATTAATCAACTATACTAAGTGAAATTTTGCGATGAAACTTCACACCTATACAGACTACACGTACTATATCAATTGACCTTACAAATAATTCTCTAGATGGGCCAATACCCAATATTTATGATTAAGATAGATATTATTGATGCTACATGGGCCCCAAGACCAATATGGCCCACTCATATGTAAGGGAACACCTACGAACGTCAGGGAGAGGTGGGGAGGGCGTCACGGTGAAGGGAGAGTGAAGTGGAGTAGCTATCAACCACTTGTTAGCAAGCAAAGCAAAGGTGCCAAAAGCACAAATTGCACAATGCTCCACCTACCACAACCCATTTTCTCCATCATGCCCCTCCTCTCCCCCACCAAACTCTCTTTCTCATTGTTTATATATATATTGAATAGATTCGTGGCACACTCTTTTTTTTACACAACGTTAGAAATATATTTTTGTAGAGCTTACTTCGTAATATATTTCAACGATTCGAACTATCTATTTTTTAGATATTCCCTCAAAAATTATATTTATAAAAAATTATCTAAATCTGAAACCATATAACTGTTGGATTAATATTCGTTTTGGGTTTATACATATTCACCCACTTAATCCTATCTTATTCTTTTTTTTTTGTCGTTTATTGTTCTACTTTAATGACACTTGAATATAATTTTGGTCATAATCCAATCATTTAAGGGTCGACTTTCCTATTAAGATATAGGACATGTACACATTTGTTTTGGGTTGATATTTCCTTTGCGTAGCACTTTGAAACAAGAAACCATAGATATTTAAAAATGGTCTGAGATTTCGTCATAGTTTACAATAGGTCCATACACTAGAAATTCATGGACTGAGGTTGCTGAATTTAAAAAATAATAATAATAATATTCATATTCAGAAAGCCTTTAAGAGAGAGGATCTTCATTTTTTAAATGGAGATTAGTTGTGAGGCTCACATCACATTGAACTTCAACGATTTAAACCGTCTATCTTAAGTGGGATCTTATAGATCATCATTGCAAAATATTAGCCAATTCGAAAATATTTGAGACATCTAATTAAGTTCAAAGAAATTGACGAATATTTTGTTTTATAAGAAACAATGAAACTTCATTGTGATAATTAAATAGGTAAATGGTTTCGGAATAAATTGAATTTTGGCAAGGATGAACTATGAACCGAGACTTACAAAATAGACAAATCATTGAAGTTCGATGTGGAGTGGACTCTACAACTAGTCCCCATTTTTACCCAAAAATGAGGATCCCTTTCGTTAAAGGGCATATACATATCCAATTCTAAATATATGTTCATAGATCAATTTAAACTAAGGTAATAGTTTATGAACCAAATCGAAATTAGGGTGAAAGTTCATGGATCATGTCAACATAATCAAAATAAGATATCTCACTGATGGACCAATGGTTTTTGTTAAATTCAGGACCCCAATTAATTGAATTTAGATCATGAACCAAATCTAAAATACAGTGAAAGTTTTGGACCAATCCTAAATATATATATGGCTAAATTGGATTGTTCATCCCTGTGGTCATAGGACACTTGCATGATGACCCCCGTGGTGAAAAAAACTAGGAATTAAACCTCTGTGGTCTAGAATGTTAGCAAATTTAGTCCAAAAGTAAGATTTCTGTTAAAGGACTGTTAAAAGTTAGGGTAAAACTGTATTTTCAGTTCCAATTGACATTGAATTGGGGCTTTTTTTTATTTAAAAAATTAAGCATTATTTTTTTTTGTTAATTGTTATAAAAAAAATATTTATTTTAAATGTCAATTGGAACTGAAAATACAGTTTTACCCATACTTTTAACAGTCATTTAACAGAAATTTTACTTTTGGACTAAATTTGCTAACATTCTTGACCACATGGGTTTAATTCCTAGTTTTTTCACCACGAGGGTCATCATGCAAGTTTCCTATGACCACATGGATGAATAATCCAATTTAGCCTATATATATATATATGCGCCAAGCGTTTGCTTCGTGCATCAACAATTAAAAGCCATTAATTAATGTAGCTCCTACCTTGAGATCTAAATTACACAAAAATTGTCAATTTCCAAGCGTGTGCGCAAAAGATTGACGATGACATTTTTAAAGGGAGAATAGTTCATCATAATAGAAGGTAATTTCACATTTGTATAAAAATGAAAATTTGAAACCTTAGTGATGTTGTTGATCGAAGTCATTTGTTTGGTTGGCGAAGCCGAGAAAATGGTGTAGAAGCAGGAACAAAGACAAGTGCATGAACCCCTAGTTTATTCTATATATAGTTTGGAGACTTGACTAATTCGCACGCAATAGCTTGAATCAAAACTTAGACTTATGTCACTCGGTTTTGGTTGGTGAAAACAAGCCTTGGTAAGTTTTTGAACGACCCCAAGCACGAGCCTCTCCAAACATTCCTATCCATTCACAAACTACTTCTCTTGCCTTGCTTAACTCTACCACTTCCCTTGATTATAAAAATGGTTGGGCAAGTTTCGAACCGTCCTCCCTCCCCTTAATAATAATAGATTTACAAAAAAAATAGTATGTGGAACATAAAATCTGTATAACCATCATGGGGTGGTCTAGTGATCGGGGACGAATTCCAAGCCCGTATTGCACACAACACGTCCTGAGTTCGATTCCTAGTACTGGTGAATCACAAGATGATGGCCAGGGGATGGTGGATTACCTTTGTGAGTCTTCTCGGCTCCCAGAAAGGTGGACTGCCATGATGAAACCACCAACGAAATATAGTTTGTCCCATTAACAAAATGTTGTAACAATTTGTCTCCACAGGACGAGAAATGGTCTTCCCCACCATAACATTTTGAGAGGAGTTGTCGCTATCAAGTATCAAGGCCAATATTATCTCTATAATTATGTGATTTGACAATCAAACCACCTTATATTGAAGGAGTTTCAAACACAACACGTAATTCAAGTGAATATATAGAAAAATGGGAATTACCAAAATGCTATAAATTGGTAGAATTAGAAACATTTAGTACAAGAAATATGAGTGTTTCTTGAGGGAGGATCATCGCCGGATCCTTTTTGTAAGGAATTTTTTAATTATATTTATTCATTGTATATCATACGGTCAATTTTTGTCACGTACTGTTTATATTCAATTTTAAATAACAAAATTTATAATAATTTTTTATCGCACAATATACAATGAATAAATATGATTAAAAAATCTTCGCCATCCTCATCCTTTGGGTGTTTTTGTGCCACTGCCAACTTCGAGAAATGACATATTTCTAAAATATCAGACTGCCAACTTCGAGAAATGACATATTTCTAAAATGTCAAACCTAATTAAACACAAGGGTGAGAACACAAGCGCCACATAGGGTCTCATTCCAAATTTTGTTGTATGCTCATCATATATCTAATCATCTGTTACGTGTCTTTTCATTTAATCTTGGTTAATTTTCTAAAAAATTGAAAAAGTAACATTTAATGTGACAGTTAACTAAAGGTACGTGAAAGAACACATGACAAATAATTAGATGTATGATGAGCATATACCATAGTTATGGTGATAAGCAAAAATTCTTCCCTAAATTGAGCATTTTTGCATGTTTCTAATTTGGATAAATGGTGCTTGCATGCTTGTCCTATAAAATACAATGTTAAATATTTTTAAAAAAAAAAATTCAGGAAATGTTTTAAAAGTTTTTTTTTCTTAATAGGAAATGTTTTAAAAGTTTAGAGCAAATCGCTACACAAGCAACAATAAGTGTTGAAAATATTCATGAAATTGTTAATATTTTTGTCAAAATATTCGAAAAATCAAGAATCGATATGGAAAGGGGGTGAAATGCAAACTTCATCCTATATCAGCAAGATATAGAAAAATCAATAAATATTGATGATATTTATCGATTCACTACAGAAATTTTTCCTGAACCCATTGCAGAATTTAAACTTTTGAATCTATTTTTTAGAAAACTTTATCTAATTTTGACTAAATCTGAATGGGTTGATGTACCCATCCCATTGCAAATTTCCATAATTTCGTTGAAGGCAATCAATATCGATATCTCCATAAATTTGTATGTCAATATTCCGAGCTATATCAATATTTTAAACGCTGTCAACTAGGGGTGGGCACGGGCCGGGCCGGGCCGAGTATTGCAAAACTAATCACTGGAACCAGACCTAACCCGGCCCGTTTCAAACGGGCCGGTTCGGGACGGGTCCACGGGTCCTTTTTTTTTTTGGGGCTTTGATACAGAGCTCCAGATCGCCACCACACCCAGTTCCAAATCGCCACCACCTCCTCGACCTCGAACGACTCGCCGTCCTGCCACCGGTAATTCGATATCAAGATAAGCCATCAACAATTAGATATCAAGATAAGCCATCAGTAATGAAACAACAAATCAACCAATTTAAACAGAAACCTATGAATACCCCTAAATCATACCAAACCATCATAGAAAACCCCTAAATCAGTAACCCAGTCCCCAAATCCCCAAATCAAAAAAAACCCTAACCCAACAGAATCCCCAAATTCTGAAACCCTAGAATCAAACCAAGCAATCACGAACAAGAATTAAACCAAAATTCAAGGTTAAATTGGGGTTTAAACATACCAGAATAAGGTCAAAGAGCGTAGGTTGGTCAACCTTGACGAATTCCTGATCCTAGCCCTTGAGATTGTCCTCGGGAGATCTTCTCATCGGGCTTGGCGGCGTCGACATGTTTCTTGCAGTACTCGATGACCATGGCCAAAATCTTGCGTTGACATTGGGCAGAGGAATGCCGTTGTCGGCGCAATCGTCGTCGATCATGTGCTTGATGGTCTGCGACTCCAGAGCCACCGCCTCCTCGACCTCGAACGACTCGCCGTCCGAGCTCTTTAGGGTGATCTTTTTCGATGACGGTGACATGGTTGGTGACGATGATAACGAGGAGTGGAGGGATGAAATTTGATTCCGGTTGTAGTGAGAGAAATTTCATTTCGCACGGAAATATATGATAAAAACGAGGAGTGGAGGGGTGAGTTGGGTGACTGGGGAAGGAGCTACGTTTATAAACGGGCCGGTCTGGGTACCCATTTTTCTGTACTTCTGGACCCGGCCCGCCCCTAAAATTTCAAAGCCCCGCCCCGCCCCGCCCCGTTTCTCTTTTAAAAAATTAGGAATCGGCCCGTACCCGCCCCGAACCTTGATTACCCGTCCCGACCCGCGGTTCCTGTACCCGTTTGCCCACCCCTACTGTCAACGCTTGATAAAAATTGAAAAAGAAAATTACTTAATTCTAAAAAAAAGTATAAAATATGAAGGTTAAGCTAGGGACAAAATGGAAATCATATTTTGGGAAAATGGGCGTTGCGATAGCCTTATAAATCTCAAAAATATTGTAATTAATATTTAGCACATGTGTAATTGTGTAAATCTTAGATAATATACGTTTATGATTACTCTTTATTCTAGTGATTTTTTTATTAGACTTTATATTACTTAGGAAACAAGTTTCTCTCACCTCATAGTTTATTTTAGATAAAGGCACTGACATAGGGAGAATACATCCTACAATTTTTCTACACCTTATTCTCTCCACTCTCTCGCCACACACTCTCTTCGTTTAGCAAATCAACACAACATGTTATAAGCACGCGCATGTCGTTGCGCTAAGCAATCTGAAAGGTATTTTTTGCTACAAACTAGTTCACAATTATCATCACGCAATCTAGGTTCTTCTAAAAACACAATCTTAATTATCAGTAATTTTCAACCTTGAGTGCAGACAACATTCACCATGATGCATGAACCTAACTTTTATGCATCCTGAATTATAGATTATGCTTAAATTGTGTTTGCATTCTTCTTCGAATATATTATGAATTGATTATTGTGAAAGAAAGAAAGAAAAAAAACAAAAGAATAAAATTAGGTTTCTTTTAACCTAAAACCCCAAGATCGAGAATCCGATCTCCGTCGCCGTTTGTTGGTCCCCATCGTACCATGGCTCGCCTCACCCCAACCCAGATTTGAACCCATATCCATGGAGCGGGAAGAGGGGAGCTTTTACATTCTTACACGTGACGTGAGTAACCCCATAAGAAAAGTTCATTAAAAAATTAAAAATGTAACTCCAATAAAATATATTTACCCAAACACGTTCCAAATTGTTTTTGATTTGTTTGTGATGGAGTGGATCCAACCGTCGATCTCGATTCAGATCCCATCAAAATTGCAAAAGACAAAAAAAAAATAAAAAAAAACAGTAGGAAAGTGAATGGGAGAAAATCGAAAAATATCAAATTTTCTCCCAAGTCCTTGTTCTTTGCAGTAGTAATTTTACAATTTACGGGCCTAAAGAATCAAGTAATTGCACTAATCACCCCCCCTGGATGGACTCCAAGGAGTCATATCAATGGGGTAGCTTCCCAGCACCCTCAAGAACGACGTGAACTCCTGAACCTCCGCCAGCGCGTTCTGTGCCCTAACCTCCGCCATCGACGCTTCGAAGTCCACGTAGAACAGGTACTCGAAGTGACTCGCCGTTCCTTCGTTCGAATCGCTCACCAGCCTGATAGGACGGTTCCGGTGCGGCCGCGACTCGATCTTTGTCAGGCTGATGTTCCGGAAGGCGAACGCCGATAGGACCTTGAACAGCACCGACGTCCCCTTGTCGTGCGCGAAGACGATGCTCGTCTTGAACGGCCGGTCCGTGCGGGGAATGATCGGCTCCCGGGCCAGCATCACGAACCGGGTCACGTTGCTCGAGTCGTCCTGGATCCCGTTCTCCAAGATCTCCATGCCGTAGAGTTCGGCGGCGCGTGCCGAAGCGATGGCCGCCGTGTCGCGGAGGTTGTTGGCGGCGACGAATTCGGCTGCGCCGGCGGTGTCGTCGACGGCTTCGCGAGCGACGTTGAGGCCGAGTTTGGTGAGAGTCAGCTCGCACTGAGCCAAGGCTTGAGGATGCGAGATGACTCGGTTCAAGTACTCTTTCCGGACTCCGGGGAGGGCTAGGAGGCAGTGGTGGACCGGAAGCTGGACTTCTCCGACGATGTGGAGGCGGTGGCGGAGGAGGAGATCGTAATTGCGATGAATTGAGCCGCCAAGGGAGTTTTCAACTGGGAGGACTGCTCGATCGGCGATCCAGAGCTCGACGGCTTGGAAGGCTACTTCGAATTGGTCACAGGGGATGGCCTCACATTTCGGGTAGGCTTTTCCAGCGGCGGCTTCGGAGTACGCCCCGGGGACGCCTTGGTAGGCGACACGCAGCTGGGCTCCGTGCATCGGAGCTGGAGAGAGGTCGGTGATGGTGAGCGCCCTGGGAGGCGGAGAAGACGACTTGTCGTCCGGGGATGACGACGACGAGGAGAGCTTCTCCATGGGGACAATCTCGAGGTCAACGGAGGTCTTGTGGCCGTTGACCGAGCCGACATGGTCAGCGGTTCTCGATTTGTCAGATGGCGGCTGGGGCTGCTGGGAAACGACGTTGCTGGCAAGAATGGCGCAGGAGCTCTGCCAGTCAGCGCGGCTGGAGCCGACGCTGTTGGGGAAGTGGACGGAGTCGGAGCGGTAGGCGCATTTGAAGACGGCGAGGCGGGGTGGGGCGAGCCGGGGGAGGCGGAGGGCGGGTTTTGTGAGGTTGTTAGGTGAGGGTGGAAGAAGAGCCTGCATTGTGTTGTGGTGTGAGATAGTGTCGGGGACTCGGACGGAATTAAGAGAAAAGAATGGGAACAGAAACGGAAGTTGAGATATTGTTGTGTTTTTTGTTTTATTGGTGAAAAAAATGGGAAACAGAAGAAGCTTGGTGTTCTCTTTGGGAGAAGGGAACGTCAAGCTGAGAGGAGAGGAGGTTGGCGCTAGGTATTTATTGAGAGAGGGGGAAGCAGTGAACGAGTCCGTTGGGAGGAGTTGGCGGCCGGGTTTGGTAAAATCCCACACCTACCCTCGCTCGCCTCACCTTCCCTGATTTTTTACATGAAAAATGGCTTTTTCAAAATGAAATTTTATATAAATTTTTTAAAATATATTTTATAATGCTAATACAGAAATTAACGTTAAATTGTGAGATGACAAATAATTTATGAAGAACCTCATTTTTAAAGAATCTACTTAATATTTCTCTTCTTACAATTTTTTTTAATGTTTTTCTTTCTTCGTTGGTTCATTTTTTAGTTCTTTCTTTTGGATTATTCTTATCGTTATATATATATATATATATATATATTGAGAATTATATTAGTATTCAGTAAAAAAGCGTAGTATTTGGGAAAAAAATATAACACGTGTGGGATCCACTAAAATATGGGTCCCATTTATGGTTTTTGTTTAATATTGCATTTGAAAAGGTGGGGCACTGTTTTTTTTAAATAAACGAATGAGAAGTTGGGTGTTTTTTTTTTGTCGAACTTTCTAGTTCTATTTGTTCATTTTTAGTTCACTATTTAAAAATCAGCTTTTGAGATTGTCTAACCATTTGATTAATGTTTGAGAGTTTAACTAAATAACTGGTTGGTCTATTTATTGCACAATAGTTACATGTTTATGAGCTCATTTGGTATACATAATTAGATTAGAATGGATAATCTACTAAATTAAAGATAGGTTGAGGGAGAATTTATACAATTATGACTACGGACAACCTAGATGACAAAAGAATTATTCATGAAGAAAACTTATCCATTCCAATCCTTCTTAAAATGGTCGGATTAGAAGGGATGGACTTCTTTCATAGCTAATCCTCGTCTAATTCCCTCCAAATGAAAACCATTCACTTCCACCTCCGATATACCTTGAAATTTGAGATTTCTCCACTCCAATCCAATCATGTGTACCAAACAAGCCCTAATGGTTTTTTATTTTCATGATTTTTAGCAGATTTGGTCTTTGAAGGATGGCTTAAAAGACAGACAACACATATTATTGTGTAAAATGGCAGAATGAGAAGGATATCCGAAAAGAAAGAACGAGAAGATCAAAATATGAAAGTTGCTAACTATCCTGAAATTGAAGAAGATAGGCAGGACGAGAAATTAGGAGTACTTAAATAACCATAAAAAAAAATATTAGCGTAGATTTCCTCCCTAGTAAAGGGTTTTAATTATTTCGTTTGTGCCTCTCTGGAAGAATTGCTTGTATATAATACTCCAGAGTATTGTATATTCCGAAATTTTTAACTGTTAGATCTTCAATAAAATTTATAAAAATTAAAAACTGAATGGTTACAAAGTTTAGAATATTCTATACTCGAAAACACTATAGAATGTTTGTCCTCGGGAAGCATTACTCTTTGCTATATATTAAAGTGAGAAGTTGAATCTGTGCCAGTACATATTATTGTGGAGAGTTTTATGTGAACCAATCCGGCACATGGAGCTCAAAGTGGAAAAAGGCAAGCTCAATGGGCACCCCCGCCACCTTTCACCCTCCCATTCGCGAGCAACCTTAATGGGAGGATAAGTTGAGGAAAAGACATGATAAGACGCTGACCACATCGAAGTTGAATTTGTGGCATTACAGTTTGATATACCATTCACTGTATATGCTTCTATAGCTATGTGTGTATGTCTTGCGCTTGGTATGAAGTAAGATGAACAAACAAGATATACGTTCATTACCACCTAAGTAACATCCTGTTCTACGTCTAAGAACTATCATGGTAGAAGAACTGCGGAGTTCTAAAGCAGGTTAGCAACTTTGAATATGTTGACGGCACATGATAAAGTATTAGAAAAAATTGAAACATTGGTCGAAATTGTTTTTTGTGTAAGTGTTTAGAGTTTCGATTGATGCCAAAGTATTTTCTTCTTTTTGTTTGTCAACTGGCACCAAAGTATTTTAATTGGTCTTTTTTTTATTGGGTGGGTGTAATTAGAACAATTTAGTGATTGGACTTGAACCAAGACTTGGTTTCTTACTTGATCGTTCAATCGTTTGATTAGACGTCATATTTAAGCGCAACATCTTAATTTAATTTCAACCTTGCCAATTCTTGGTTTGGTTTGGTTGGAGGCACACCTGCATACTAGATCCAAAGAAGGAAAGCAAAAACTTCTTAGCGGTCTTCCGAGCTGAAAAAGAGGGAAACACTACCAAGATTAGATAGAAGTATACGTGATATAATCATGATACCTTCCAAACCTTAGTTATAATGCATTGGTTTTTCTATCACTTATGTTCCGATCACAATTTTGTTGATATTAAATAACACCAAATCAATTGAAAATATCTTTAATTACCATGATGTACCTCATCTTGAAGTAATTCTTAGAAACCATAGCTTGATCAATAAGCTATACATGAATTTCGGAGATGGATCTTTAAGTGGCTCCCAACGATATCTCCTACCATAACACAATTACCCGAGAAGTGATAGATTTCTTGTTGTGCATTCATGTATCTCTGTACTAAAACATACGAACTCAAGCAACACATTATCGTGCCCCTACGAGTTAGTAAGGGAGGTGAAGTCAAATTTCATACCTAGGAGCACGTTATAGTTGATGATGCAACAAATCTAAGAACTATTTGTAAGAGAAACCATACAAGCTCTATAACAAACTAGCCAAGAACATAAGATTTAACCAACTAAATCACAATCATCACTCCAAATATACTCTATATATGCAAATACTGAAGTAATATCTGCAACACATACCTGCAGACTGCTTGACGAAATCTTTCCCATGTGTGTTGTCAGAAGACAGCAGATGGTGCTGTTCCATTAAGCCAAAGGACGAGGGGTTTTCGAGATGCATCCTCTTGGGCTTGAAAAACCAGTAAAACAAGGCTTTCTTCCCTGAATTGGGAAGTCGAACGTAGCTGGCGTAGTGCAGGAATGACACCAGCGGTTGTCCAGGCAAGTTGGTGATCCTGTCACCTTCTCCCAGTAATCTCTGTGCTTCAAACTCTTCATGTTTTACAGCATTGATCACAGGAAAAAGTAGTACTAGACACCATATCATAACTATGTTCAACAGATTAGGATTAAGAACCATTGGAGAAATCTACACACAACATTATCCTCTCTGCAAAACTCAATGCTCTCCAAGTTATAGGTAATTGGAACAATAAGAGCGTGTTTTGTGAGAGCCGGGGCTTGTGGTTTTATACTACAAGACCTGGATCGCCCTATAACAATCCCACAAGGAATATAAGACCAAATCCTTGTACAAGTATAAGTTCTATTCTTAAGCTTATCAACACAGAGTTTCAATCCTAACCAAAGTCGAATTAACTCTCATAAACATATTAAGACTTCTTTATAGCAATCTGAGACAACAAGGATTATTACCAAACCGTATGAATCATACTCATACTCTAACACTATTTGAATACTACAACTAAAAGCTTTGTAACATTTGACGGGTGATAAACATACATATTGCTCAGTGTTAGTGAACTAGTTCAAAATGTAAGCAAATGTATATCCACCAAGTGTTCAAGACGCGTACCACAAGAGCATGCTAACCTTAGTGTGACATACATCGACTTTTCTGGATAGTCAACGTCAAGTTAACTTTCCAACGGCAAGGAATTGCCATAACAATTGGGAGAACCCATGAATGAATAAAATTTTCTCTTTTTTTTTTATAAACAAAAGTACGATATTCATTAAGCAAACAAATAATACGTACACCATAAGGATAGTGTGCTTACTGGGCCTCGATAAAAACCTTGTCGGGGCTTTCAACCCGGTCTAAGGAAAAGAATGTCCCGCATAAACTGGAAACCTATCCTCAAATGAACAATCAACATGAAATAAACGAAGAAATTACAATCCCTCCTCTACTAAAATATCCCGAATCAAATCCGGAGGTTTCTCAAACCACACTAACTCTGAGAGCTACTAAGACCCATCCTAGCAAGACGATGCGCCACCCCATTTCCTTCCCGATGAACATGGTTGATCATCAAGTGCGGCATTCCTGCAAGAAAGCATCTCAAGTCGTTGACAATCGGTCCAAGAGGGGAAGAATCATCCCCCTGCCCCTTCATAGCAGCCATCACCAAACTTGCATCCCCTTCAAATATAATTTGACAATCCTCGAAACATTGATTCTGTACCAGCAGCACCGCTTGCCATGCAGCCAATAACTCCACGTAGACAGCAGAGGATGGTTGCGCTAGAGGACCTGCAGCAGCCGCAAAAAAAATCCCCCCCATGGTTCCGTATTACAATTCCATAACCTCCCCGACGCCCATTCTGACTCCAGGCCCCATCAAACTTGCATTTGAACCAACCCTCGCCCGGTTTGCTCCACTTCTGAACCTCTCTATCAGCCATATGTCCCCCCGTCTTATCCATTGGTGGAACTCGTGCATCCAACCCTCTGTACGAATCACCAATTCAAGCGGTGGTACGAAGATACCATTCCAAATCACATCATTTCTATGCTTCCAAATAGACAAGATCAGCATCAAGCAAAATTCAAAACCGTTTGTAGGAAAAGACATAGAAATGTTCTCCAACCAAAGCATGAATGATATTCGATTACCCGTATCTACTCTAATTCCCATGCTTCGAAACTAAACCGCCCTTGCCAAACTACATTCTCGAAAGACATGTTCCGTAGATTCAATTTGCCCCCCACAGACTCCACACATCTCATCAGTCGAAATCCGGCGTTTACTGAGATTCAAGCGAGTAGGCAATGAATCCAAACACGCCTGCCAAGCACAAATCTTTACGTAATATCCAATATTATGAAATTGGCTTGCACTTAAGCCTATGATCATAATAACGAACACCCATACTAATTAAACTGCTTTTGTGTCATCGCCATAGTGATCATCGATTCACTACGTTTTATGCATAGACAATTCTTTGTATATAAACCGTTTCCTTCTTTAAAGTTCTCTAATCTTGTGATAATGCTTTTCTATGTGTTTGGATGACTTATGGAACTGTAGTTACTTGGCTTGAGCCTATGCCTCATTCTTACCACCTTATAATGACATTGGTTGTTCACTGGTGGGAACATCTTCAAGTTTAGTGACGAGCTTCTTTATCCAAACAACCTCTTGACTATCATCTGCAACAGGATAATATTCCTTTTTCAAAAAAAAAAAAATTATTATTATTAAGGGGAGGGGAAGTTCAAAATTATTACAATAACTTAGGAGATGAGAGAGTTTCAAACTCGAGACGCATGGATGAAAACCCAACATCCTGTCCATTAGGATATTTGACCACGTGCCAAGAGAACATTCTTCTTATTTGATAAAGGGCTCTATGTATTTGTAGAATTATCAGAGAGATGGGCCAAGGGCTCACTTCCAACAACACCGATACCCCAACTTGGTAATTACCACCTACACAATCTGTTAGATATGAGGTTTTACCACAAAAGGCCTCGGTATTAGTTGAAGTAAGGTTAAGATAATTAAACTCTTCTTTGTTTCTTTCTCTAGCCGATGTGGACTTTCAACAGTATTTATGCTTTTGCTCCTCCAACTCAAAGCTCTTCCAATCAAAATGGAGACACAGCCTAATTGTAGATTTACACTTTACAATTTCCAAGTGGTCAAAATCAGAGTAGACTTTTACCAACTTCTCATCGTTATTTCCATATTTTGTATATTCATGTAAAGAATCCTCAATTATTTAGAAGGAAAGTTTATTCCTGAATTTAGTTAACCCATCAAAACTTCATTTCCTCTAATAAGCACTAACTCAATAATTTTAAAGACTAATACATGAACCCCAGTTAACTTATGTAAATACAATTAATGGATGTTTTGACAATCCATTCAATTACTACATATATTAAATTAATGTATGCATTAAATCCTAATCTACTTAATCTGATGAGGAGTTAAGACTATTCTCAACACAAAATACCCACAAAATCCAAGCTATCATAATATATATATATATATATAAAACACAAAAAATCCATTCTATCATATTTAGGGGTGGTTCGGTATGGGATCCCAAATTCAAAATGGGATCCTGAACCCCAAACCGAAATTTTTTGGGACGGGAGGTTCAGTATTCACAAATTTTGGTATTCCCGAACTAAAATTTTGGTATTCCCAATTTTCGGGATTCCCGAAATATTTTCGGTATTTCGGGAGGTTCAGTATTCACAAATTTCATACAAATTGAAATACCAATCATTCATACCACGTCAAATTAACATGCAACCAAAATAAAATAAGTAACAAACCCAAAAGCAAAAAAATAAGTTACCAACCTAATATGTTCGAAAACTAACAATACAATTTTTTGATTTCCTGTTGAAGAAATAGACAAATTTGGCTAAGAAGCAGCAATGCAGGGTGGGTGTTTGTGTGGGAGGTTCTTACCTACAATGTGACATTAAAGAGTTATGGTTAGTACCTGTAAACCACATCAATTATATTGCTACTAGTAGTTAGCAACAATTCAAATGTATAATATATATATATATAGGGAATTGTTATTAGCACTTCAAAAATCTCATTTTACACTCCTCACAAGTGTATTTTTTTTTCTAATTTTCGGGAAATTTTTCCAGCCCAAATCATATTGTAGCTGCTTAATCACCCATACTAGGTTTTCTCACTTTACACCTTTGGCTCTCACTTATGAGTGCAAATATCAATAGCTAGTAACATAACTACCTCGTTCTTCTGGACTTTATGATTTAAGAAAATTATGGTCACTTACCATTCGATTTAATCCAATAGTAAAGGATAATAAGTGTTCATAGTAGAATTATTAGAGAGACGGGCCATACATCCCACTTCCAACAATACTGATATTGTCCCCAACTTGGTAATTACCACCTGCACAATCCGTCAGGTGTTGGGTTTTATCACAAAAGCCCTCGGTATTAGTTGGAGTGGGATTAGAGTATTTAAACTCTTCTTTTATCATTGATACGGTCGACGTGAGACATTTCAACACGCCCCCTCACATGGGACCCAATTAGTGGGTCACACGTGGGAGATCCACACATGGACAACCATGTGGAGCCAAGGGGACTCACCCTACACGCGAGGCCAAGGGACCCACCATCATCGCGCGAGGCAAAGATGACCCACCCATCACGTGGCAGTACGGTACATGCTCGCTCCCTGGCTCTAATACCAAGTAGAATTATCAGAGAAACGAGCCATACGGCCTACTTCCAACAATATCGATATTGTCCTCAACTTGGTAATTACCACCTGCACAATTTGTCAGGTGTGGGGTTTTATCACAAAAGACCTCGGTATTAGTTGGAGTGGGATTAGGGTATTTAAACACTTCTTTTGCCATTGATACGGTCGATGTGGGACATTTCAACACATTTAACTTTCATTGTTTTACTTTCTCATATGCTGTTAAATTAGATTGAGCGTTAAGTGATCACAATTCCCTTTAATAATGCTAAGGCATGTGTAAGTCTTTTTTTTTTTAAACCAAACGATTGCGGTTTTATTCTAATATTAAAATTTGATATACAAACATCAACGAGAACATTTTAAGTAAAATTCAAGAGGTCCTCAATCCAAAAAACTTTCAACAAAACATTAAATGCCAACTTGGTGAAACGACTGCATTTATTCAGCGTTTGACTTGGTTTAATCGTGATCATTCAAATAGAAAGAAACTAGGGGGAGTGCCTCGAAAGGAGGAGAAAGTTGTCAAGGGTTAGGATCCGCAAGTGCTTTAGGCAGGCAAAATTTCCTTTTGGATTTTGAAGATCTGCGGCGGGCAGTCGAGTAAGCAGGACTTGTTGGAGACCTACAAGAGGCCGGGAACTATGGACGATTTGGATTTGGCCGACAACATGGAGCAGTTGAGGGTGAAGCTAGGGTCCAATCTCAAGTTGTCGGAGAATGAGCGAAAAGTAATTGTCATCGGAAGGAAGGAAGTTGAAGAGGCCCTGATTGGGTTTCATTTTTGTGTTGTTGTTGAGGTGCTCACAAACAAGGAGGTGCATAAGGATGTGTTCATCGACAGATTCACGTCTCTGTGGAGAGGGAAGAGTAGGGTCTCGATTAGAGACTTGGGAGGTCGTCGGTTCCTTGCCCGCTTTGTAACTGAAGAATACCTGACCCGTGTGACTGATGATGACCATCCATGGATGTTCAAGGATGACTTAATCATGGTGGCGGATAGAACACATGCATGTAAGAATCTATGAGAACCCCTTACTCTTGGGTCTTTTTGGATGTAATTACATAATATTCCTCATCTGAGCATGACCGGGGTGATCGCACTAGCCCTAGGCGGGCTGGTGGGTACAGTTTTGAAAGTGGATTGGAGTGTGAGTAAGGAGTGTATTGGCAGATTTCTGAGAGTTAAAGTCCGTTTAATGTCAATGATCAATTGATGCGAGGAACACATGTACAATTCCCCAATGAAGGGATGATTTGGGTGGACTTCAAATATGAAGGTCTCCCAAACTACTGCCTCATTTGTGGACTCCTGGGTTACCCATCCAGGATCTGTAAAGGTAGTGTGGAAGGGACAGATATGGATATGGAAGGTGAGAAGAATGGGGACGACCTCTACGCTTGTAAAGACCTTGATGCCATGATAGACTTGCGTGGCAACTCGCTTCATTCGGGAAGTCGCAAGGGAACAGGGTCGGGAGACAGTAGAGGGAGAATGAGTTCCATAAGGCAACAACAGAGCGGGGGGACATAGAGCATTAAAGTCGGAAGTGTGGGGAAGATCTCAAGTACGAGCGGCAACCCGGGGAATGACTTCCAATGTAGTTACCATAGTGGGGTAGGAAGCAGTGGCACCATAAGGAGAAATGATGCGAGTGATGGTGAAACGCTTGATACAGCCAGCTCGCCTCTAAAAAGGAAGCCTAATTTTGGCATGGAATGTACCTAGTCAACAATAGCGGAGAAGATCAAGGCTAGAAATGAGAGGGAGGAGGAAGAGAAAGAGGCAGGGGAGAAAGCTTTCGATGAGGCGATGAGGGTCTGATTGGGCCCGGGGGGAACGGTGGCTCCGGGGGTAGAAAACGCATGAGGATTCTGGAGGTATGATTGATTTGAATCTCATGTCGATAGAGGGGGATCCAATTAGAAACTTTGAGAATGATATTGGGGATTACTTAAGACAGGCGACTGGAGTGAATGGGAACTCATACGAGGCTCAGGAGTTGGTTTCAACTGTGGGTACCCAAGCCTCAGACCCGTTTAACTTGGGGCCAATTATTGAGGCTATCTCGAGGAAGAGAACGGCTAAAAAATGAGGACTTATAGAAATGATTGAGTCTGAGGACGTAATAAGGGTGTTGCCCAAGAGGGTAAGACATCGCTCAACTAAAGCCACAACAGAGGCAGAGGAGACCAGCCTTGATGGGCCTCCCAAGTCCCTATTACACTCATAGTATGGAACTGTCAGGGTATCGGGGGTGACCTGACAATTGACAACTTGCTGGAGCAAAATAGGCTTCACACCCCTAACATAGTGATCCTTCTTGAAACAAAAAACAAGAGTAGTCGCTATGGGTATCTAAAGAAAAAAAACTAGGAATGGAGTTTATGCATGCAGTGGAACCTAGAGGGATTGTAGATGGTTTGTGTTTATTTTGGAGATATGTTTCATAGGTTCTCTTAGTGAAATACACTGATTTTGTGATTGAAGTTAAGGTGTGGTACGAGGGCAAAAATTTTCACTGGCAATTATTTGCCATCTATGCTAGTACGGACGAGAAAAAGAGGTGAGACCAATGGAAGGTACTTAGCAATCGGATCGAGAAGGAGAGTGGTCTATGTCTCCTAGTAGGGGACTTTAATGACATACTATGCAACGGTGAAAAAGAAGGGGCAAATCATAGATCAGTGGCTAGCATGAGGGATTTTAGGGAGTTTGTGGCTCAAATGAACTGCTGGACTTGGGTTACGAAGGCTACCCATTCACTTGGAAAAACAACAGAGACTCCAAGCCTATTCAACAAAGGCTTCATCGGGGCTTGGTAAATTCGGGATGGCATGACCTATACCCGGACACAAAAATTTTGCATGTGGCTTTGGAAGGTTCATACCATTTAATGTTATTTCTTACCACGAAAAAGTCAAAGGAGTGGACGGGAATAAAGTTTATGTACGATGTGAGATGGGGCAAGTTGGTAGAGTGCCACAACCTGGTGGCTAGGGATTGGAAGGAAGAGGCCGGGGGCTCTCATGGCTTTCGATTATGTGAGAAGCTGAAGTCCGTCAGGAGGAGTCTCAAGGGGTGGTATAGAGAGAGAGGTAGAAAGTCTAAAAAAACCATTGACAAGCTGAAAGGTAAGCTAAATGAGGCTTACCAATCAAAAGGTTTTACCTCAGTGGAGGTGTACCTAAAGGAGAGAGAGCTAAAGAAAGCGCACAAGGAGGAAAAGACTTTTTGGCGGGTTAAATCGAGGGTCCAATGGCTTAACGAAGGTGACAAGAATACCATATTTTTTCATGCACAAACGATGAAACAAAGGAGATCAAAAAAGATAAAAGGCTTAGAGGATCCGCAGGGGGTATGGCATACGGGTAAATATGGGATTTGTTCGCTTGCGGTGGATTATTTCTCTAACCTATTTCAGTCCAGTAAGCCGTGCCGAATTGATGAAATTGCAAGTAGTGTGCATACTAAAGTTACATATGAGGACAATCTGTTATTGATGGCTCCGGTAACAAATGGTGAAATTCAGAAGGCTGCTTTCCCAATCCCAGCCTCGAGAGCTATGGGGCCAGATGGTTTCTCCGGGAGTTTTTATCAAGACCATTGGGAGGTGGTGGAGATGGATGTGATCAACATAGTCAAAGCCTTCTGGCATTCGGGTAAGTTATTAAGGAAACTAAACCATACAAATTTGGTTCTCATTGCAAATGTGTCGTGTCTGAAGAACTTGTTGCAGTACCAGCATATTGCCTTATGTAATGTAAGCTATAAGGTCATAGCTAAGGTGCTCACGAACAGACTGAAGAGGGTGATGCCAAAGGTGATTAGCGACAATCAGTCGGCTTTTGTGGCTGGGAAGCATATACAAGATAATATTCTTGTAGTACATGAAATTTTGCACTCCCTTATGCATCAGACAAAGGAGGATAGAGTGGGTATGGCATTAAAGTTGGACATGGCAAAGGAGTACGATCATGTAAAATGGGAATCCTCTTAGTCATGATGGCTAAGCTAGGGTTCGCTCCAATGTTTTGTAGTTGGATAAAGAAGTGTATTTCATTTGCATCCTACATACAGTATTTTGGTGAACGGGAACCCAACGGGGTATATTTTGCCGCAAAGAGGGCTGAGGCAAGGAGACATTTTTTCCCCATACTTGTTTCTTCTTTGCACTGAAGGTTTCTCTGCCCTAATCCGGAACGGCATGGAAAGGGGTGCCTTCCAATGGGTGATGGTGGTACTAAATAGGATGCTTATTGCACACTTATTCTTTACGGATGACTCGGTATTATTATGTGATGCAACCGTTAATGATGCGCAAAGGGGGAGGGACATTCTAAACATTTATGTAGCTGGGTCGGGTCAGGGGATTAATATGACCAAGAGCTCTATTTACTATGGGTCAAAGGTTAAGAAGCGGGATAAGAAAATTATTGAGCGAACTATGAACATTCAAAGTAAGGTGGGTTTTGGGAAGTACCTTGGGCTTCAAGCAAATTTTGGTCACTCAAAAAAGGTTGTCTTCGAGGACGTCAGGGAGCGGATTAAGACAAGGATGGCGGGATGGGCCGAGCAGTTTTTAAACCAAGCAGGGAAGAAAGTCCTTATAAAAGCAGAGGCAATGGCTATGCCAAATCATGTCATAGGTTACTTTAGGTTAGCAATCGGGGTTTGCAGAGACATAGAGAAAGCTATTCAAAGCTATTGGTGGAGGGGAAATGAGCACCGTAAAGGGGTTCACTAGGCCTCCTAGGATCGTTTATTGAAGCAAAAACGCCAGGAGGGCTTGGGTTCAAAGATATACAGTGCTTTAATTTAGCCTTCCTAGCTAAGATTGGGTGGCGACTGATCACCAACTCGAAGTCCCTGCTAGTGAGTGTGATGAGGGATAAATACAATCCAGGAAAGATCTTCAAGGAGGCGACTGGAGGGTGAATGACATATTGGGGTTTGAAGGGGATTCTAGAAGCACGAAAAGTGTTAGATAATGGCATGCTTTAGCGGGTCAGGGACGAGACCAGTATAAATATAAGAGAAGACCCTTGGTTCCTCAAGCCCACCACCTTCCATGTCAGACTTAGGGAGAATTTGAAAGCAAGTTTAGTTTGTGACTTGATTGATCCAGTCTAGCGGACCTGGGACGTTGATTTGATTGAGGCAGGTTTCAACCATGATGAGGCGACTGTGATTCAATGCATCCCGGTTAGCAGGACAGGTTGTAGAGACAGGTTAGCTTGGTTCCACACCGCAAACGGGATATACTCGGTGAAATCAGGTTATGGGATCCCTATGAAGCTCATGGAGAACGGGGCTTTCAGGAGGAAAAGGAGATGATCGTCGAGTGAGAAGACAAAGCATAACCAGATGTGAAGAATGATTTGGAGTCTGGATATACCCAGAAAGATGAAATTTTTTATCTGGAATTGCTGTAACCATGTACTGGGGATGAGAAGAAATCTTAAGCGACGGCAAATGAGAGTTGATAATGTCTGTGGTGTGTGCAGGCACGTGGATGAAACGGAGAATCATCTTTTCTTTTTTTCTTTTTCGTTGTGAGCTCAGCCATATTTTATGGTTTTGCTCGCTACTTCAACTCAATTCCTTTGAGTGGGAAGGATTTGACTTCTTACAAAGTTGGGGAAAGATTCTGCAATAGAGTTATCAAATTGGAAAATGCAGCGGAGATTTTGCAAGAATTCGTCTTTGGCCTATGGCGGTTATGGAAAAATAGAAATGATGTGATTTTCAATGGGAGGCACCAACAACCCATCGAGATTCTGGAGGCTTGGAAGAGGAATATCACTAAATATAGAGATGCGAATGAGCAGGGCAGGCAGGAGGCACGACCAGGTGAGAGCATGATAGCCTTGGCAGTGGGAAGAAGAAATGAACAATGGCAGAAACCGCGTTTTGGGGAGATAAAGATAAATGCAGATGCGGCTTGGTGTAAGGACACACTGTGTTCGGGGCTGGGATGGGTGGCTCAGGATTTTGCTGGTTTGCTTCCGGGCGCGGGTGGCGCAGGAGTACTATGCTTCCACTCTGCAGCTGCGGCGGAAGCGGCAGCAATTAGGGAGGCACTCGAGTTTTGCTTGTTGCAGGATTTTGACAATGTGGTTATCGAGTCTAATGCAAAAGCAATTGTCCAAATGATTATGAAGGAACTAGCCCAAGATTTTAGGCTTGAATGTATCCTTGGTGATATTGAGTCTCTAGCACATAGGTTGCAGTCGGTGTTATTTGACTTCGTGCCTAGAGAGAGCAACCACACTGCTCACTCGGTGGCCAAGTTTGTATTTAAGGCGGGAAGGGCTTATGTTTGGGATTGTATTGGTCTTGAATTCTTGTTTAATATCTTAACCCAAGATATTAATCTTTCTCTCGGAATTTAATATATTTTATCTTTGAAAAAAAAAATAGAAAGAAACTAAAAGGGAAAAAAAATTAAAAAGAAGAGAATCCTACTCATGCATTGATAATGACTGCACATGTAGGAAGCTGGACTGCTTGCTACCGCAAGGCTGTCCTGTAATGTGGAGGACGTACGGAGGACCACACTTTCAATTTCAAATAAAGGGCACATGGCGAAGTATGGCCCCTAAAAATGAAGGATATCTAACCTGAGATGCCCTTTCGTTTTCCATTCTTGTATTCGTTCATCAAATTCAACACCACAATGTTCACGTGACTGGAATACTTAATTTGCTCTCACTTCCCTCTTAGTTTTAGTATTTTTCTAATAAATATCTCATTCCATTGGTTGAGAAATTGGGGTTATGTCAAAACAAACTAATTAGAATCTTATATGAAATGTAGACTACGCATACATTTTTTATGGAATGCATGCATTATTGAGCAAAAACTCTGGCCAAAATTTCGTAGTATATAGTATTTCTTTTCTTAATATCGAAAAATGTAAAGCATTATTTTGAACTCAGACACTTAATTGTAATTGATTGGAATGTAGAATATGGACAAACAAAACTATTAAAAGAGTGGTCATTAGTACTACAATGTAATGATAATCATTTTCACTTGTAAGTATGAAGTTTTAGCTTCGACTCAAATGCACGACGAGTTTGATACTTATTATGACTTACTCAACTTGTAGGGATAGGCATCAAATTCATCGATTCAAACCGTTTTGGTTGATTTGGTTTGGTTTGGTTTGGTTTGGTTTTAACCAAGAAAAAAAAAGTGAAAAAAATTTAAAAACCAAATTGAGCAGTACTAATTTTGGCTTCATTCAACTTTGATACTTTTAATTCCAACCAAACCAAACCGACCATATGTCTAATTATTAATTTAATTTATTTAGATGTCTTACCATTCACATTATAAGTGTCAACATATTATAAGTAGTAATGACCATTAACAATTAGTATATTTGTTTGCAATTTATGCTTATGTGTGTTTGTAACTAACAAGTCATTTGCTAGCATGAGATTTTAATTAATTGAAACTTTGTCTTCGCTGACAATTGATGAATTTGTTATGTTCTGAGAAACTTAATCTTTTTGATTGAATATGAGTGAGATTAGTGGTGTGTATGTTTAGAAAACTAGAACCTTTGGAATGTTGGACCTATTTTTATTAATTTATCGGAATAGGCTTAAACTAATTGAACTAAACCAAATCAAACCAATTAACAATATTATGGTTTTAATGATAATATTATTCAAAACCAAGCCATATCAATCTGTTGAATTCTAATTGATTTGGTTATATAATATTGTTGGTGTCAAATTGAATCAAAGCGAACTATGGTCACCCCTAATAACCTGGCTCAAATTCTCTTTTCCAAATTTGATTATATTAAAAAATCATCAAGGGCAGGGCAAATCAATTCTTAAAGGCTACTATGTGATCGATAAAGCAACAAGAAACTAGTGGCCGTATGAGGCTTTTTTCTTTTGTAAGAAAAGGACTAATTGGTGGCTTTGCCACAATAATTTACTCTTTCGGGGGCTGGAAAGAGGACATATGAGGCTAATTAATCACATCTCCGATTCCCATTTATCAAACCTCAGGATATCTTGAAGTATATTCTAAAAATTTAAACTTAGAGAACAATTGGACAAGGATTGTCTGCCCTCCCGTGTCTTTCTGTTTGTGTGGTCACGGTTAAGTCACGTCAATATTTTATATTACTATTTATTTTTGTCTTATTATCTTTATAAAAAAAATAATATAAAATATTGACGTGGCTTAACCGTGACTACACAAAATAAGAGGGTACGGAAGGACACCGGAAATGGGAGGGTAGACAATCCTTGTCCAGAACAATTTAGGTTTGTTCGTAAAACGTCGTATCATTTTCAGCACTGTCGTTAACGATCAGAGTCATGACACATTTAATCATCATATCTGCACCTGCAATTACTCAGCAACATGTGTAGGAAAATACCAAGGCCACATAATGGTGTATGAGTAATGGGTAAATAAAATGGTGACATGTTTCTGACTCCGGTCATGGGCTTCCACAACCATTGGAAACCTACAAAGCAATCATGTCTGTAATGTGTAGCCGACCGACAACACACTCAACCGGATAAGACTAGCCTGAGATCTGTCAGAAAAAACCACAGAGAAACTCGTTGTTTTGTGTTGGTGTCGTTGTATGAGTGACCTAGTTCGGGCAGGCCGGATTTAAAATTTCTCTTTAATTCTTAATGGGAAATCAGTATTAGAGATAGGACTAAATGCATGCTAGTTCCCTAGTTCCAGTGGCTCGAAAATATTAACTGTCTTTTTATACGACATATGTTTTTGCTAAGTGGTGAGCTGATGGAATAAATTGGTTTCGAACTCTTCATGTATGAAATTAATTTGAATATAATATCTTTCACTTACAAGTGGAGAATAATATCATTAGATCGTAATTATTTCTTTTATTTATTTTTTAACTATAATTATTATTAAGGAGAGGTGAGTTTCGACTCAGAGACTCATGGATAGAAGATCAACACCTATGGACGGAGGGAAGGAAGGCCTTGTGCGGCGGGCGGGCGGGCGGGCTGGCGGGAAGGGGGGTTGGGAATGCCCCCTCTCACCTATTTTTTTGCATAAAAAATTATTCTATTAAACATATTAAAATGGTAAAAAAAAAAAATCCTCTTTTAGTTTTTAAACATCCATCCTCCCTTTTTTTTCCACTCACGTACTAATGTTTAAACCTTGTTGAGTTGCATGTATTTGGTTAATTAGTACGAATGATCAATAGATTGACAATACAATAATTAAAGACAAAATTAGACAATAGAGTAAAAATTAGGCATTCTGTAACTAATTTTTTCAGCATTTGTAAAAACACTAGCTTTATTTGTCCAAAAAAGGATCTTAAATTTTTAAGGTGCCTCCTCTTAGTTAAATTTCTGGTTTCGTCCTTGCCAACATCATATTCATTAGGATATTTAACCATATGCAAATAATATTTACTTTATCTAAATATTGGGAGGGAAAAATTATCAAAAATCCCTAATGTAACTCACCAATATGCATTGAAAAAAAAAAAAAAAACTAATTGATAAGCTGAAAGCACAAGTGCTTTTAGTTGGCATATTTCTTTTATTATACTTAATTAATACGTGTCTGTAATCGTTGATCTTAACTTCCATTTAGTCCTTAGCTATAGGTCTAGTCTCTGATTACTTTGTTGACACGACAACTTGATGAGAAGATCTCGTGGGCTTCATTAGGTAATCCATGTGTGCATTCATTTGGGAAATCACTTAGTGATTGAATCATTTTAGGAGTGTGAGATCAAATCATTTAGTTATTATAGGTATATATGACTGTTATTTTAGGTTAGTTTTAAAGGAAAATCAGTTTTGATATTGCCTAGAAATTAGGCGTTGAATTCCCTACAAATAACAAGGTTTACATCGTTCTATCTTCATCTTTGGCATAACCCTAATACGCACTATTACATCTGAGACCAAAAGCAGAGGATTAACGTTTGCTAGCTAGGTTTTGGGAGTAGCTTTTGTGAAAGCTTTAGAAACCTTGCATTCACATTCATACATTATCATTGTTGTAAACAAACTGTGTGCATCTCTTGCTCATTGTTCTTGAACAAGTCGTGTGCATCTCTATGTGTAAAGGTATAAAGGCACATGATCAATCCAATGGTTGATGTGCAGCCAAGTGTCAATAGATTAAGTTGATGAGGTTGTTATGAGTTTACTTAATCTGTAAGGAATGTGAAGAGTATATAAAGAGATAGTGTGTAAGCAATTAAGAGTGAAATGAAATATACAAGATTACTTTCTCAGTTTCTCTCTAAAACTCCTGTAATCTCTTTCTCTCTCTAAGTGTGAAATCCTCCATTGTTAAAGCTTTAAGCTTCTCCTTTAACATGGTATCCTCGCCGGGACCGGACGGCGTTTATCGATCCTGATCAAGTGTTGCTTCCGCTATCTTCAATCTTCTCTTCTCAACTACTTCACTGAATCTGTGGTATGCTCTTTTCTTTCTTCGATCTTCTCAACTACTTCTCTGATATGGCGAATTATAATCTACAAGTCGGTTGTGTTTCTTGCACATGACCTGTTTGATGATATGTGTGAATGATAGTATCTGCGAATTTCTTCTTCTACTATCTTGGATCTCTGTTCTGAAAAGTGCAGTGCGTTTGATCGCAAACCCTACCTTCTCAATTTCTTCAAGAATCTCTCAATTTCTTCAAGTTTTCTCCTGTTTCTGTAAGAATTTCAAAAGTATGGTGACTACTGCCCAACTTCATATAGTTCAGTCTCCAATTATGCACTTGATTCCTAATGTGTCGGTCTCTGTGACGGTCAAATTAGATGATACGAATTACTTAGTCTGGCATTATCAAATGCGATTGCTTCTTGAAAGTCATGGCATTCTTGGTTTTGTGGATGGAACCACTGTTCTAAAAATCCCCGCCTAGCGCCGCCTAGGCCCCGCCTAGGCGCTAGGCGGCTGGTCACCGCCCCGATTAATGCCTAGGCGTTTGAAAATTAATAAAGGGCGCCTAGACCAGTTGAGGCGCCCGCCTAGACACCTGCTTAGGTTGCGACTCACTTTGATAGAAAATAGATAACTTTCAATTTGCATTTAATTTTTTTCAATAAACTGTAAGAGACTTGTTGAATACTTAAATGGGCATACACTATATGCTTGTTCCCCATGTTTTCATTATGTTCCAATACTTTATAATACATATGTCATTCTATTTTGTAGTTTATGATGAAATTATATATATTTTAAGTATAAACAGACACTTATTTACACGAAATATAATGGATTTACTTAAATCCGCCTAGTCCGCCTAGGCGCCCGCCTAGACCCCGCCTAGCCGCCTAAGCGCTAGGCCCCAGCCCGCCGCCCGACTAGGGCCTAGCGTCTTTTAGAACCTTGGAACACGACGATGTCCACCTCGGTTTGTTGCTGATTTAGATGTTGAAGGTGTTGAAATTGAAGAGTACCAAATCTGGAAAATGCATGACAGAGCTCTTATGCAACTTCTTATTGCTACTCTCTCTACTACTGCTTTATCATGTATCATTGGTTGTACGAATTCCAATGACATTTGGACCAATCTCAAGGACAGATTTTCCACAATTACCAAAGCCAGTATTTTTCAGATGAAAACTGAGTTGCATAATATCAAGAAAGGGTCTGAGAACATTTCTCAATACTTGCAGAGAATTAAAGATGCTCGAGATCATCTCTCCGCTGCTGGAATCTCATTTGATGATGATGATATTATCATTCTGGCCTTAAAAGGATTACCTACTGAGTATAACACCTTTCGCACAGTAATAAAGGGTAGGGAAAGTGTTATATCTCTTAAGGATTTTCGAGCACAGTTACTTGCTGAAGAAACAACTGTTGAGCATGCTCCAATTTCTGAATCTTTCTCTACTGCTATGTTAGCACAAGAACCTATGTCCAAAGGGAAAGCGTTGATGCTTGGTGAAGGGTCTTCTCATTCACCAACTTCTCATTATCATCCTGGTAGTTCTTCTGGAGGATCTTATAGCAACAATTATGGTGGTTCTTACCACAATACTTCTGGAGGTTATAGAGGACCAAATTTCAGAGGAAGAGCAAGAGGCAGAACCCACTTTGGTAATAATTCTAGGTTCTTGGGGAGCAGTCCTAATAACAGTCCTGGCATACTTGGTCCTGCGAGACCGCATGTTTCCACTTGCCCTGCGCATAGCAATGACATACCTGTGTGTCAAATATGCAACAAAAGAGGTCATATTGCTGCTGATTGCTTCCAGAGACATTCTTCTACCACTGTTTCATCATCCCCAGTGCAATGCCAAATTTGTTGGAAATTTGGTCATTCTGCAATGTAATGTTACCACAGAGCCAATTTTTCATATCAAGGCAGTCTCCTTCATCCTCTATTACTGCAATGCATGCTACCTATCAACCATCTGCCCCTCACGAGCAATTATGGGTAGTTGATACTGGTGCTACATCCCACATGACATCTGACTTGTCCAATCTTACTCTTGCCACTCCATTCTCTGGCACGGATACTATAACCACTGCAAGTGGTGTAGGTTTGCCTATATGTCACACTGGTTCTTCTGTTTTGCATACTCCAAAACATGTTTTTCAACTAAAGAAAATCCTGCATGTGCCCAAATTATCTCAACATTTGTTGTCTATCTATCGGCTCTGTAAAGATAACAAATGTAGGTTCATATGTGACGAGTTCTCTTTCTGGATTCAGGACAAGATCACAGGGAAAGTTCTTCTTTAGGGACTGTGTAGAGCTGGCCTATATCCAATTCCATTATACATACCACAATCCATTGTCAATCAAGCATTAAAGACACCTCACTCACACAAACAGCAGCATTGTTACCTTGGTCATCAAGTGAACACACATTTGTGGCACAACAGATTAGGCCATCCATCTAATTCTGTTGTTTCTCACATGTTGCATCAGTCTCAGGTTCTTTTTTTTTTGTGGATCCTTCTAAACATGTGTGTATCTCTTGTTTGCAAGGAAAATTTACCAAACTTCCTTTTTCATACCCTGCAAATAAAACTGTAAAACCTTTTGAGGTTATACATAGTGATGTGTAGGGACCTTCACCTACTTTGTCCATTGAGGGTTTCAAATTCTATGTACTTTTCATCGATGAATGTACCAGGTTTACCTGGATATTTCCTTTAATGAATAAAAGCGATGTGTTTCCTACATTTGTGCAGTTTCATTCTTTTGTCCAAACTCAATTTTCCACTGCCATTAAAATTTTCCAAAGCGATGGTGGTGGTGAATACACCAGTAACAAGTTCAAACAATTTCTGTTAACCAAAGGCATTTTGCATCACAAGTCTTGTCCACACACACCTGAGCAAAACGGTCTTGCTGAACGCAAGCATCGACATATTGTTGAAACTGCACTTACCCTTCTTCAAAAAGCTCATTTGTCTTCACAGTTTTGGTTTCATGCTTGTGCAGTTTCTGTCTACTTAATAAACAGAATGCCATGTCGGGTTTTAACCATGAAGTCTCCATACACCTGTCTGTTTCAAAAACCCCCAGTGTTAACACATTTAAAGGTTTTTTGCTGTAGTTGTTTCCCTCTCTTGAAACCCTACAACACTTCCAAATTCCAACCCAAGACTGCACAATGCATATTTCTGGGCTATGCTGGTCAATATAAAGGGTATATTTGTTTTAATCCCATTACCAGCAAATTTCATGTGTCAAGACATGTTCTTTTTTATGAGCATACTTTTCCTTATTTGGATCTTATTTCTAAGTCTCAGGTTTCACAGTCACTTAGCAAGCCTTCTTTAATTGTACCACCATCAGTTACACTTCACAATGTTATTGCATCACACACATCACCATCATTTCCACCATCATCTACATCAGTGCATCTAACCCCTAGTGCTTCAGAGTTTTCTTCTATAACCCCTAGTGCTTCAGATTCTTTGGCATCTCCCACTATAGCTCCAGAGTGTTTGGCTTCTTCCACCAACCCTATACATGTACCTATACCTGTTATTTCTCCACCAGAGACACTATCATCCCTGTCAGCTCCTCTTGCCCTTACACAATCTCCGATCCCTGTGGAGCCTGATTTCCAACCAGAACGTCTAAGTGTGGTTCTGCCTGTACCCTCTGTGAGCTTACACCTCATGCAAACAAGATCCAAAAGTGGGATTTCTAAGAAGAAAGCTTTCTCAGCTTCTGTTTCATCCTCACTTGTGCCTGTTATGGAACCGGTTTCTTTCAAGTCCGCTAGTCAAGTCTCCGAATGGCAGGCTGCTATGCAAGATGAGATAAATGCTTTGAATGCTCAGAAGACCTGGACTCTTGTTCCTCTTCCTATTGGCAAAAAACTTAGTTGGCTGCAAATGGGTGTACAAGCTTAAGAGGCATCCCGATGGGTCTATAGCACGGTATAAAGCTCGTCTTGTGGCTAAAGGGTATAGTCAAGAGGAAGGCATCGATTATACTGAAACTTTTAGTCCAGTTGTTAAGCCTACTATTGTCCGATTAATCTTAGCACTTGCAGCTCAGAACTGGAGTTTAAGACAGTTGGATGTTCGAAATGCTTTTTTACATGGAGATCTTCTCGAAGAGGTCTATATGAGTCAACCTCTTGGTTTTGTATGTTCCTCTCATCCTTCAAATTATGTTTGTAAACTTCAGAAGTCCTTGTATGGTCTTAAACAGGCTCCTCGGGCATGGAATGAGAAGTTTACAAGCTTCTTACCTAGCTTAGGCTTCAAAGCCTCTTTTGCCGATCCTTCATTGTTTGTCCAGCAAACTTCCAATGGTATTGTGATTCTCTTACTCTATGTGGATGATATCATCCTTACTGGCAGCAATACATCTCTTCTGTCTAAAGTCATTTTAGCTCTGACACAAGAGTTTGATATGAAGGACTTGGGCAGTTTACATTACTTCATAGGCTTGCAGATCACTTACAAGAGCACATGTTTGTTTGTCTCTCAGACCAAATATATTCAAGATCTTCTTGCCAAGGTTGATATGCAGGATGCCAAGTCGTGTGCCACACCCTGCCTTCCTTATCACAGGTTATCTAAGACAGATGGTTCACCTTACCATAGTCCCAAACACTATCGTAGTATTGTTGGTGCCTTGCAGTATTTGACCTTCACTAGGCCTGATATTGCTTTTGCTGTTAACCAATGTTGTCAATTTATGCACAACCCTCTGGATATTCATGTTGTTGCGGTGAAACGGATTTTGAGGTATCTCAGTGGCACTCTTGACTATGGCATTCATTTTACTCCTGGCAAATTACAACTTCAAGCCTATAGTGATGCAGATTGGGCAGGGGATCCCAATGATCGTCGATCCACATCCGACTATATTGTATATTTTGTTAATACACCTATTTCTTGGGCCTCCAAGAAACAACATACTGTCTCTCGGTCCTCTATTGAGGCAGAATATCGAGCACTTGCCATCACTGCAGCCGAAGTCTCTTGGATACGTCAACTTCTGTGTGATCTTCATGTTCCTTTATATGATGCTCCCATGTTATTTTGTGACAATATTTCTGCTATCGCCCTATCCTCTAACCCAGTCTTTCATTCACGGGTGAAGCATATTGAAATCGACTACCACTTTGTCCGGGAGAGAGTTATTAGAGGTGACTTGGGTGTACAACATGTCTCTTCCAAGGAGCAGTTTGCAGACATTTTAACTAAAGGGTTGTCTACTTCTCTGTTTCAAGATTATTGTTCCAATCTCATGCTTAGTTCTAGTAAGCATGAGATTGAAAGGGGATGTAAAGGTATAAGGGCACATGATCAATCCAATGGTTGATGTGCAGCCAAGTGTCAATAGATTAAGTTGATGAGGTTGTTATGAGTTTACTTAATCTGTAAGGAATGTGAAGAGTATATAAAGAGATAGTGTGTAAGCAATTAAGAGTGAAATGAAATATACAAGATTACTTTCTCAGTTTCTCTCTAAAACTCCTGTAATCTCTTTCTCTCTCTAAGTGTGAAATCCTCCATTGTTAAAGCTTTAAGCTTCTCCTTTAACACTATGTTCATGAGGTGGACATTCTGTGTGTGACGTGATCATCCGAACGAGTGCAAAGGCAAACTTTTGTGCGTGCAATCACAACCTAAAATAGAGGTTTTATGAGTATGTAATAGATAAAATATGAATTCTTTTCTGCGTGCAAACAAAACCTAAAAATAGAGGTTTTGTGTTCTATATTTCGTTCTTTGCTACCTCGTTACTGATAAAAAGAAAGGTAGTTTACTACCAAAACGTAATCTATACCGGCAAAGTTGTTATTCTGATTTTCGGGTAGTTAGCTTATCATTTGGTAATCTTACTGTTTGTTTGACAACCATTTTATTTTCAGTTTTTAGTTATTCATTTTCACTTTTTTAAAAACCGAAATCTTTCTGGTATCTAATTTCAGTTAAAAGAAATAAAAACTGAAAACCAAAAAGTAAAAAGTAAAAACTCAATAAATTAGTTTTCAGTTTTCATTTTATTAAAGGGTTTTTGTCACAAATTGTCATTTATGTTTTACCAACTCATCAATTAGTCATTCATGTTTCAAACTCATCAATTTCGTCCCTTATATATGTCTAGCTTCGCTCATCAATGTGGCAGCACTTGATTCATTGGGTGAACCCCACATGGTTCCAAGTCAGCATACTAATGGTTTTTCAACAGAGTTAAATGTCAAAGACAACATTGATGAGTGAAGTTAGACATAAGGGACAAAATTAATGAGTTTAAAACATAAAAGATCAAATTGATGAGTTTGTCCATTTGTGATAAAATTCATTTTTTGAAAACTGAAAGTTGAAAGTAGTAATTAAACGAGATTTTAGTTATCAGTTTTGATACAAATGAAAATGAAATGGTTATCAAACGACTCCCTAGTAGACTATGACTAGATAGCTAGAAGCTTTCAAACCTAAACAAATCAAGGTCATTTATCCAGGACTTAAATTATACACATCTTGCTCTTTTTCTTATTTAATTTAGGAGAGGTTTCATAAAACTTAAGGATCAAATACAACTTAAATCTTAGAGAAAAACGTCCCGAATGAAGTTAGGAGGAACCTTGCTCCATACGAAGTTTGTTAATTACAATTTCCTTTCCCACATTAATGTGTTTATGAACGAAATATAGAACACAATGCGTGGAAACTCTTCGCACCATGACAATTAAAATTGAAGGCAATTGAAGTGGGTGAGGAAAATAATAAACAAAACATTTTCAACTACAACCATGCACTTGTCAACTCCTCGCCTTTGTGATGATGGTGACATAAGGTAAATTTCAGAAGTGCTTTTAAATAACTAAAAACGTTTTTAAAGAAAATATTTTTTGGACCAAAACCACCTGATGTGCTTCCTACATGAAGCACCAGTTATATGATTTTTTGCAAGAAGCACTTTAAATGCTTTCTCAAAATTAACTTGCATTTTACTAGGAATTTGTTCTAAAAACATTTTATCTTAAAGCACTAAACCATGACTATTAAAATTGAAAGCACGCAATTGAAGTAGGTGAGGAGAAAAATAGACAAAATATTTTCAGTGCACTTGTCAATTCTTCGCCTATGTGATGATGACAACATAGGATTCGTTTGAGAAATGTTTTTAAATGACTGAAAGTGTTTTCAAAGAAAATATTTTTTGGGCTTCAAAATCACTTGAAGTGCTTCTTGCATGAAGCACCAGTTATTTGCTCATTGCAAGAAGCTGCATAAAACACTTTAAGTACTTATCTGAGACTAACTTGCATCTTTATTAGGAATTAATCATAAAAACATTTTTTCTCATAATGCTTTCAGTCATTTAATTAATAACACTTCCCAAACAAGATCATAATCATGTCTGCTTTGGCACTCTAATTTGCTACAATATTACGAAGACATGTGTTCGGTTTTCTTCCTAATAATTTATATTTTTAGAGAAATAGAAAGACATGTGTTGCAACATGAAAAGCTACGTACCATACACACGCAGCCATACATTTCACAATCTTCTTTCCTTGCTTCATTTTTTGTCCTTAATTATTAAATGATAATACTGCTGGATTCTGTTGTTCTCTATATCGTGGACGGCTAGTACAACAAAACTATATAATTTAAACAAATAAAACGTGTTATATGTGCTTACATTTGTTTTTTTGGAACCATGTATTCTTTCAGATCACATAACTTTGCCAAAAAAAAAAAAGGAAAACTAACCAAAAGGGCTTGAAAAGTTTAACTTTTAACCAAAAACCATATTGAAAGTTTATTTAATGGTTAGTACAAAGCCCATTATTATATAAGCCCAAATACAATAGTCCAGACTAAATATTAGGGTGGTTTGTCAATTTTACCCCTAACGGATGTGGTTAACCTAATTTAACTATTCTGTTAGATTACTCGGTTTGGGATCAGCCGAACATATAAACTAATTGAATTTTAATTTTTGCCAACCAGTTTAAGTGGGATTTTCAATTTTTTATGAATCTGGTTGAGTGGTTTGAGTAATGCTTGCCGACGAATGTTGAGAGCGCATTTTGAAATCGTGATCGCCGTTGTTCTTCGTCCCTGTTAGGGGGATTTTTCCGGAATAAACATTTGTTTCAGAATAGATTCGCAGTGGTTGCATATTTGGAGATTCTATTGAATCATTGTCATCGGTGTTGTTCGTTGTGCTTGAATATTTTAACTGGAGTTCAACCCCTTGCATATTTGGTTAGATTTTCGTTTGGAGGTAATCGACATTGTTTTTGCAGTTTTGTATTCGATTTTGAATTCGATTTTTTGTTTAATTCGAATTCGTTTTTGTATGTAATATGCTTCGCTTTTATTTGACTTTATATATTGTTGTTGATTTGTTTTCAGATTAGCAGATTGATTCGGTTTGTGAACTTTTCAGTTAGGATTTTCGAAGAATCTCAGGTAAGTTTTGATTTGTTTGTTTGTTTTTTTTTTTTTTTTTTTTTTTTGAATTGGAATTCGATTTTGAATTCTTTTTTGCATGAATTATGCTTAGCTTTTTATTTGACTTATATATTGTTGTTGATTTGTTTTCAGATTAGCAGATTGATTCCGGTTTGTGAAATTTTCAGTTAGGAGTTTCTTATTTCGAAGAATCGCAGGTAAGTTTTGATTTTCTTTTTCTTTTTTTTTTTGTTTTGTTTTGTTTTGTTTTGTTTATATTGTATGTTGGTCATCTTGATTTTTTTTTCTTTTTCAGAAATTTATTATGAATTAATTCGTGTTATACACATTTGATGTTGTTAACATTTTTTCAGAAATAGTGTTCTTTTTTTATGAAACAGTGTATATTTCAGTTTATTTTCTGTTTTTGTGATTCTTGTGTTTTATAACTAGTGTAATTTTGTTCCCTTTATATGTATATTGTTTAACTAATAGGTGTTCATCAAACTGAACTATTTATCAAAGTGAACTAGAAAACCACACTTTTTTACCAAAGCAAACTGAACTATTTATCAAACTGAACTATTTAGCAAACTGAACTACTTAGCAAACTGAACTATTTATCAAACTGAACCATTTAGCAAACTGAACTATTTCTCATACTGAACCATTTAGCAAACTGAACTATTTAGCAAACTGAAGTACAAAACCACACTATTTTACCAAAATAAACTGAACTATTTATCAAAGTGAACTAGAAAACCACACTTTTTTACCAAAGCAAACTGAACTATTTATCAAACTGAACTATTTAGCAAACTGAACTATTTCTCAAACTGAACCATTTAGCAAACTGAACTATTTCTCATACTGAAGTAGAAACCCACACCTTTTTACCAAAACAAATTGAACTATTTATCAAAGTGAACTAGAAAACCACACTTTTTTACCAAATCAAACTGAACTATTTATCAAACTGAGCTAGAAAACCACACTTTTTTACCAAATCAAACTGAACTTTTTATCAAACTGAACTAGAAAACCACACTTTTTTTACCAAAGCAAACTGAACTATTTATCAAAGTTAAAACCACACTTTTTTTATCAAACCACACTTTGTTTATATTGTATGTTGGTCATCTTGATTTTGTTTTTCTTTTTCAGAAATTTATTATGAATTAATTCGTGTTATACACATTTGATGTTGTTAACATTTTTTCAGAAATAGTGTTCTTTTTTTATGAAACAGTGTATATTTCAGTTTATTTTTTGTTTTTGTGATTCTTGTGTTTTATAACTAGTGTAATTTTGTTCACTTTATATGTATATTGTTTAACTAATAGGTGTTCATCACATTTTATGTTTTTAACATTTTTCAGAAATAGTGTTCTTTTTGTATGAAACAGTGGATATTTCAGTTTACTTTTTGTTTAATTATTAGGTACTGATTTGTTTTACAAAGATTTGAATTAAGATTTGCAACCGATTAATAAACAGTTGTTGTTTATTAATAAACAGTTATGGAGAATGGTAAACTAGCTCGGTTTACATATGGTGGTTTATGCGTCGTTAGTTCTATTTCATCATCTTCTACCTTCAATCAGATTTGCATTGATCTTTGTTCTAGGTTTAAGGGTTTGAGAGTTGGTTGTTTTGAGTTGCGATATGGTTTGAATGAAAATCTTAATTGCGTGTTAGATTGTGATGCCGATGTTCTGAACATGCTGATAGTTTTTGATGTTGTTGGGAAATCGATTGTAGAAATATTGGTTATAGATAAATGTGATGGTTCCATAGTTCAGTTACCTTCAGAAAGCACATCTTCTTCTTGCCGTACATTAGACTCTATGATTGTTTCTAGTGAAAATGATCATTTAGGAAAGTATGGTTCTTACGGTGTGCACAATTATATGTCATGTGAATGGGACAATTACATAGAATCTGAGGGGCAAGTCTTTAGGGGAGGTTGTGTTGATTTCCGAGATAAGTTAAAGAAGTTTTCTGTTGAATGTGGTTTTGATTTGAAGTATTTGAAGAATGATAAGAATCGCATTATTGCGGAGTGTTCTAGGAAGGAATCTGATGGCTGTCTTTGGCGTGTGTATGCATCCAAGTGTGATATTAATAACTTTTTTGTTATTCGGAAGTTGCATAATCTGTATACATGCAAGGGTATGATTCGAAAGAAGAAAAACAAAGTTGTTGGCCGACAGTTTGTTGCTTCTCTCATCAAGGATAAGGTTCAGTCAAATCCTCTTATTAAACCGAAGGAGATAATTTCAAATTTAAAACAGTTTTATGGATTAGATATCGATTATTCTACTGCGTATTTTGGCAAACAGAGGGCAGTTTTTGAGTTAAATGGTGATGATGTTGATGCTTACAAGTTCTTGCCTTGGTATGTTGAATCTGCTCGTTCAAGCAATCCTGAATCTGTTTTTGAGCTTGAAGTTGTACCGGAGAGCAATAGATTTCTTCGTTTGTTTATTGCTTATGATGCATGGATAAAAGGTTTCATGTTTTGTCGCCCGATGTTATTCATTGATGGTACTTTTATCAAGAGCAAATACAAGGGAACACTTCTGTCTTGCTGTGCAAAAAATGGTAACGATGGTGAGTTAATAATTTCTGACTTGTATATTGGATATTATTTGTTTCTGTTTTCTTACTGTGCAAAAGAAACATATCCAGAACTAGTTGAAGAACAGTTTAAGAAATAGTTCAATCAGTCTCATAAATAGGTGATACTTTGACTGTATCTATTTTTTTTTTTTTTTTTTTTTTTGTGCATTGGTCTTTGATTTTATGTTCAAATAAAGAAAAAAGGTTGCAAAAGTAGTTCAAACAAAGTATACTAAATAGTTCAATTACAGTTTCTGAACTAGTTGACATTTGACAGTGCATTTTCACTTTTGCTGTGCAGAGATTTTTGAGGTTGCTTATGCTATTGTTGATTCAGAAACGATAGCAAATTGGAGATGGTTCTTGGCAATATTATCTGGTATATTGAGGCCTCAAGGGAGGGTGATCACATTTATGTCGGATAGACATGATGGTATTTTGAAGAGCATTCGAGAATTCTTTCCCGAGTGTCCACATTCATTTTGTATTGTTCATTTGAAACAGAATGTGAGTACTTTATTTCCAAAGGCTGCTGGTGAAGGACTAAAGAAGAAAATGATGAATCTGTTGGCAAATTGTGCGTACGCATGTACCCCATCTGATTTTGATGATTGCATGGCTGAATTCAAGGATAATGGGCAAGGGCATGTGAAGAATTTTTTGTGTGATTTGCCAAAAGAGAACTATGATATTGCCCATTTTCCTGGTAAGAGATGAGGATCGATGAGCAAAGCACTTTCAGAATCTTTTAACGCCATGGTGTCGAATAGTCGTTGTATGCCACTTATGGATCTTCTTGAAGACATTAGAGTTCGGTTGATGGGTAGTATGGCTGAGAAAAGAATATTTGGTCAGAACATTCATACGATTTTGTGTCCAAAGAAAGAAAATGAGATGAAGTTGATGTTGAAGGAGGGCATGCATTGGAGGATTAGTCGTTCTGATGCGGATGTTTTTGAAGTTAGGACAGAGTGGAATCGGTTTGCTGTTTGTCTGGATGATAGGACATGTTCTTGTGTGCAATGGCAGCATAATTGTTTCCCATGTTCTCATGCTTTGCAGGTGTTGCAACATGATAATCGTGATGTTTTTTATTACATTGATGATTACTGGAAAGCAAGCTTTTATCGGAAAACATATCAATTTGTCATGCATCCATTTTCAGATTTGGAAAAGCCAAATGTTGATACTATCATAAATGGTGTGAGGCCTCCAATTACAAAGATTCCGTCTGGAAGACCAAAGAAAACTAGGATCAAATCTGCTGGGGAAATCAGTGGGAGTAAGAAGACTGTCACTTGTAGTAGGTGTGGTTGTTCGGGACATAACAAGGTTTCATGTAAAGTTGTTATACAAGATGGTTGATTTTTTTTTCTTTTTTGTTTTTAGAGATGGGAGTTTTTAGTGATATGTACCAGATTTTCATTTTGGATATTTTTTTTTATTTTGTTTCAATTGGTGTTTGGGAGTATGTAATTGTTGATTTGGAATTATGTTCGAGTAATAAATATGAATTCAATGTTTTAGTATTTCCAGTTTTACGAAACAGTATGTTGAGTTTGATAAATAGTTCAGTTTGATAAACAGTGAATACATATCTATGTTTATGGCTTTGTGGTTTCAATATCTGTTTTGTAGGTTGTATGTAAGTTTATGTGTTGCATTTTGTAGGAGGCAAGTATGTTGGTTTTCATTCTTGATCTAGTTAATATTCCATTTTAGGCAAGAGAAAATGAAAAAAAAACCACACTACTTATGAAAGTGAAGTAGAAAACCACACTTTGTTACCAAAGCAAACTGAACTATATATCAAAATGAATTATTTATGATAGTGAACTAGAAAACCACTTTTTTATCAAAGCAAACTGAACTATTTATCAAACTGAACCAGAAACCCACACTTTTTAACAAAGCAAACTGAACTATTTATCAAAATAGATTAAAATTTAGATTAAGTCATGAAACATATATATATATATATATAGTTGTGTCAAACATGTTTGACAATGACATTTGTAAATGATAGCAAAAGTAAGCTTGAACATGTAAGTATTGCTTCAGTTTAGACCAATACTTTCCACCATCTCTCAGATTTTCATCTTGAACCTTAAAAAGTACATCCGCATCAAAATTACATATAATGCGTATTTTTTATTTTTTATTCTAATGTCCAATGCTTGTGAGTTGTTGTGAGATTTCGATATATGCTTCTTATTCCTTTGTCCAGCTGAAATCATGGTTCATCAAATCCACGAGGATATGTTTCCTTGCTTTCATTACTTGATAATCTTTCATACATCCTTGAACCTTCCGGTTAGTTGATAGTTGGTCAATGAAGCTCATCATGTATAAGCCGCAATCTAATCTGATTTACAAAGAAATTCATGGAATGATTATGAGTATTAAAATGAAATGAAATGTGTGGTACAAACTATTTCTATAACTGTATCAAATTATTCATATTGTTTCTGAAACTGCAGTAAGCACAAACTATACATATATATAACTAAAATGCTTTTAATTTTATAACGTACGATGTTGGTTTCTGTTGTGCACAGGTTCTGTCTTCTTTGACTTGGAATTCAAAGTCACTTTTGATGGAATTAATTTTCTTTGTTGTGGCTTGAGTTGAATCCATAGCATTTGAATTGCTTGTTGATTTTCTTGCTTTATCCAGCCAATATTGAACAAAGTGGCCCTGCAAAAATTTATAATGTAATAATAAGATGATTGTTTTATATAAATATGACAGAGTTTTTGGTTGTGCGTTTTTGCTTACCACTATTTCTGCATTTTCCCAGTAGCAATCAAAGTCCAGATCTTCATCTGTTGTGCTTTGTCGAAGAGAATTGTAGTGAATCATTTCTGCATTTTTTGTGTCCAAAACTACCAAGGAGAAATGGTTGTAATGAAACAATGGGAAGAAAATCTTTGATACTATTCCATATTGGTCCATCAATTGGTTGTAGAGCCTTTCCTTGTTTTGCAGAGTTGTTTCAATGCTTTGTTCATTGATGTTGTGCTGTTGAAAATGAAAATCATCAAACATCATAATTACAGATTAATTGTTCTAATTTTTATATGTATATGTAAATAATTTTTTGCAGAATATTAGTTGTTTTGTTTGCTCACAAAGATTGTTGTGAAGACATAGAAGTTCTTTTATTTCGTGATGTTCTCTTTTTCTCTTTTCAGGTAGCAGAAAGAATCAACAATCTGAGTTGATGTAGGTCCATTTGCCATCAAACTGTGCAGGTCTTCTTTCAACACCATTATTCTGTAATAGTTGAAATCCGTAGTTTCAGCTGTCCAGTATTCATCGCTGCAGGACAATGCAAAAGTATTAGTTATACAATAATTCGTCAGTGCTTATAAAGTTATGGGAGTGTGTAAAAACTTCAGTTAAGAGTTTTGTTTTGTATTACTTACCTGCTGTCTATTGACCAGAATTGAGTTATTCTTCTTCTATCATCTGGTTTCAGCATCTTGTACACTTGAAGTTGTGTCCAATTCACACTGCTGTCTATGTGATTTGTTGCTGGAAGGTCATCCGGTTGTGAAGAAGGCTCATCTTTTAAATCCAGGCTGAATGATGGAATTTCACCCAAGACTTTCTTTCTGTTTTTTGTCGTTGGCTTTGCTGCTTTTTGGCTGAATGTTTGCTTTTTGACTTGTAGATCATTCTTGTTGAGAGCATTGTTTCTTTTTAGAGCTTCAATATCTGTTTCTTGTTCTCTTTCTTTTTCCATTGGTGAAACATTTTTGTCCGGCAATGTGTCAATTCTGTCACTATGCTCATTTGTTTGTTGTGTTGCCTCTTTTTGCACTATTGCTTCTTCAATTTGTTGCTTGTTTGATTCTGAAACTGGTTTGGCATTTTCCTTTTTCTTTTTCCTTGGAACTGGTTTTTCATTTTCCTTTTTCTTTCTCTTGATTGTTGTTGGTGATTGGAGTGTTTGGCATCTTTTCTTCTGCATCCTTGATTCACAATTGTTCTGTTCTTTAGGTTGTGTCTCCCTCTTCCTCTGCCTTTGTAGTGGTTGTTTTTTTTGCACCTTTTTCTTTGCAATTTGCATTGGTTCTCCAACTTCTTCTTCAGTAGTGGTGTCAATCTGTAGATGAATTGTCTCCTTCTTCGTACGTGATCTGTTTTCTATTTTTCCAAGCATTTTCCTTTGTTCTCTCCTCTTTGTTGTTTTGGATATCATTTTGACATTGGCTTTGGTTGAGTTTGACATTTGTACAGTTATTCTAACTGAAACCATCTGTCAATATAGTTTTTATTAGAATGCAACTTGATCGTAAACAAATAAAAATCAGTATGAGTACACAATTATATTTGAAACATACCAAGGTGAATTACTATTCATTCTGTGGGCAGAAATGCAGAGAGGTATCACAAACTATTTACTGAATGTAAAAATTATTAACAGACAATCACACTAGTTCGTACACAATTATATGTTTATACTACTTGTTTGTGAATGCATCCCATATTTTACTATTTCCGTACATTTCAATTCTATTTACAAATGAAGCAAATTGTAAACTATTTCGTAAACAGTGTTTATTAAACTTAAAAATCGTGAACTATTTTACTCAAATGTAAAAATTACAAACAGAGAATCACACTAGTTCGTGTAATAGCATAATGTATGTTTATATATTGAACGATTAGCTAGTAAATAGTCTTTTCTTGGGTGGATCTGTGATGGATTCGTACTGATAGTAAATAACAAAATAAATTTAAGCAAATAGTATAATCTGGGTTTTGTTTAAGTTGATGCATGTTATTCTATATGCTTGATTCCAGTAGATGTTTGTTATATAAACAATGAACCGTATGATTTTGTGAAATATGTTGAGAAAAATTGTAAGATTGTTACCTTTTGTTTATTTTCTGGGTATTTCTGCGACCAAGTTGCTCAGCGAAGTTGAAATTTGCATGAATTCGTCCGTAAAAGAACTGGAATGATGTACGAAATCGGGAAATGAGGATTGATGATTTGAGCTGGGGGCTGGGGGCTGGGTTTCTGGGTTTTTTTTATAGTGCATGCAGTTTCTTCATCGTGGCTTATCTGTGCGTGAAAATGGGAGTTGGTGTTAGGGAGAGAAAGTGAAGTTAGCGCGAGAGTGAAAAGATGATTTTTGCTGGGCGTTAATTATGCGTGAAGGATGGGAAATTTGGGTACTGATTTGGAACTTAAAAAAAAAAACTATTATTTTTCATTTTTAAGTTATCTAGTTTTTTGTTTTGCATAAATTTATCTAATTTGGTAACTATATTCTTTGGATAATAAAAGGGAACTTTAACAAAAAAGGAAGTGTCAAAATGTAAGCATGTGAAATTTTTTAATATAGTTCTCATTCTTATAAGTTATAACTCAGAATCAGGAATGTGAAGTTGATTGGCTTCATACTAAACTTCTTTTTCATTTTTATATGGTTTCTTTAGATGATTATTGGTAATAGGCCCCTTAGGGCAAAAAAATTGTAAAACGTACGCAAGTATGGGATGGGCACCAGCATACAAGCCCACCTGAGCTCGGGGTTTTGTATGTAGATGTACATTGATATAAAATGTAATTTGTAAAACTCAAGCTAATGTAATAAAATCCTCATCAGAAATGTCATCATATTGACCATGTTTATTTTGTTGTCTTCTGTCTTCAAGTATCTTCTTCAGTCCATTTGCATAACTATTCTCGTGATTCACAAGTGTAGTTGCAATTTGAGCTCTTTTGGCAAATACTTCTTCCTTCTCAAAGGTGGCTTCTATTGGTTTGTCCTGTTGCACTTGGGTTGCAAATTGAATGACAAATATGCCACAATCCAATCTGCATTTTTTTTTTTTGGATAAACAAATAAGTATGACAGATAATGAGATCATATTATAACATTCGATGACATATTAAAAGTGAAAAATGAAACTATTTCTTGTTCGTAACACTGTTATGCAAACTGGAACTATATCTGAAACTATATTATGACACTATTTTACAAAGTCTAAATTTATAGTATATTTTCCTAGAATGATTTTGTTTTCTGTTTTCTGTGTCTCATTTCCATATATTTGTAGTTAGATGACATATAATTACTGAAAAAATGAACTATTTGTTGATTTGTAATACTGTTTCGTAAAGTGTAAAGAGTGAAAAATCAACTATTTCTGAAACTTCTTATGACATTATTTTGCAAACTGCAAACTATTTTTTCAAGTATGAGTCTTGTGTTTGAATGTATGATTCTCACGGTCCTTCTTATGTGTTTGAATGTATAAATTTGATTGAAAAATACACATTTATTAATCTTACTTGGTTTACAAATTGAATGACAAATATGCCACAATCCAATATGCATTTTTTTTTATCAAACTGAACTAGAAAATCACACTTTTTTACCAAAGTAAACTGAACTATTTATCAAACTGAACTATTTAGCAAACTGAACTAGAAAACGACATTTTTTTACCAAAGCAAACTGAACTATTTAGCAAACTGAACTATTTATCAACCTGAACTATTTATCAAACTGAACTATTTATCAAACTGAACTATTTAGCAAACTGAACTATATATCAAACTGAACCACTTAGCAAACTAAACTATTTATTAAACTGAAGTAGAAAACCACACTTTTTTACCAAAACAAACTATTTCAAACTGAACCACTTAGCAAACTGAACTATTTAGCAAAGTGAACTAGAAAACCACACTTTTTTACCAAAGCAAATTGAACTATTTAGCAAACTAAATTATTTATCAACCTGAACTATTTATCAACCTGAACCATTTAGCAAACTGAACTATTTAGCAAACTGAACTATATATCAAACTGAACCACTTAGCAAACTGAACTATTTATTAAACTGAAGTAGAAAACCACACTTTTTTACCAAAACAAACTATTTCTTTGATAATGAGATCATATTATAACATTCGATGACATATTAAAAGTGAAAAATGAAACTATTTCTTGTTCGTAACACTGTTATGCAAACTGGAACTATATCTGAAACTATATTATGACACTATTTTGCAAAGACTAAATTTATAGTATATTTTCCTAGAATGATTTTGTTTTCTGTTTTATGTGTCTCATTTCCATATATTTGTAGTTAGATGACATATAATTACTGAAAAAATGAACTATTTGTTGATTTTGTAATACTGTTTCGTAAAGTGTAAAGAGTGAAAAATCAACTATTTCTGAAACTTCTTATGACATTATTTTGCAAACTGCAAACTATTTTTTCAAGTATGAGTCTTGTGTTTGAATATATGATTCTCATGGTCCTTCTTATGTGTTTGAATGTATAAATTTGATTGAAAAATATAGAGATCAACTTGTTGTTTGTACTTACGAGTCCTCCTTTTGTTGTGCGCAAGTTAAGCACCTTTCAATATCTATTGTGAGATTGCTGTCTCCTTTGAAATCTTTGTAAAGTGCTTCTATTTTGTCTCTCTGCCAAAACAAAAAAACAAAAACAAAAAAACATAAAAAACAACAAAAACAACAAAAAAAGAAATTGTATTATGAAGTTTGAATTTTCGTATCAGCATAAGAATATAGTTTGTAATTGAGTTATAGTTTTGTTCTTACCACTTGCACAGCATGATCAAAGTATAGGTCTGTATTCCCATGTACCCTTGGTAGTTTGGAATTGTAGTGTGTCATTTTTCCATTTTGAATGTCCCAAACTACTAAGCTAAAGTGAAAGTAATGCTTGATCAATATGAAGACCTTTCCTACTTTATCCACATTATCTTGCAAGAGTGTCTTCAATGTTTTGTCAATGTGCTCCTGATCACTCTTGCTTTTCTCAATCTCCATATCATTCTGAACCAAGAATACACATGTATTTATTAATCTTAATTAATGAGTAACACTAATTCTTAAACTGAACCAAAAAATACACATTTTTTTTTTCAATCTCCATATCATTCTGAACCAAGAATACACATTTAAAGTTTTAAAGTGAATGCAAGGCCTTTTGGAGGAGGCAAGTATACAAAGCAAACTGAACTAATATCAAAGTGAACTATTTAGCAAAGTGAACTAGAAAACCACACTTTGTTACCAAAGCAAACTGAACTACATATGAAAGTGAACTAGAAAACCACACTTTGTTACCCAAGCAAACTGAACTACATATTAAAGTGAACTATTAGCAAAGTGAACTAGAAAACCACACTTTTTTGTAAACAAAACTGTTTGGCACTTACAAAGATGAATGAAGGAAGATACAGATTTTTTTGTTGCCTCATTTTTGATTCGTTTTCTGCCATTGTGTAGAATGAAGCATCAATTATGTTGGCGTCGATTGCTCCATCCACAAACAATGATGTCAGATCTGATTTTAGGACAACAAGGTCAGTCGCCATGGACCCTTGCCTTGGTTGCATCCAGAAGTAGTCCCTGTATCAGAAAATAAAACATATTATATATCTATGTATATATGTGTGTGTGTGTGTACACATGTATTAAGTTATGATTAATAATGTAAACTTACATTTTCTCTTGTCTGTAATATTCCTTGAATTTTTCTTTTGTCTCATCTTCAAGTAACTTGTACGCCCTTGTTGATGCAGGTAGATGATAGCGTTTGTCAAGCTTTTGCTTTACAGGTTTCTTTGCAGCCTTCTTTGCAGGTTTGTTTGCTATTTCTTTAGCAATTGGATTCAAGGGTGATTCAACCTTGGGCTTCTCCTTTCCTTTCTCAATTATTGGTTCCATTGGTTGGCTTTCTGACGGAAAAATTGAAGGGCTTTCACTGTCACTCACACCATATATGTATTTTTCCTTCTTTTGTTTTCTCTGGATGGGGATATAATCATAATGTGGATCGACATTTGGTTTACGATCATCCCTCCTTCGAATATTTTTTACCAGTGTTCTCGTCTTCTTTTTGGCAGTCTCTTTTCCTTGCTTTTCAGCATCCTTGATAGTTGGAGTCTGCATTTGAACATCTTGTTGAACTCTGGAGGTTCCTTTTGCAGTGGCAGTGTATTTTCCTTCATGTTCTTGATCCTCCTCAGCTTGATCCTTCTCATTTTCATCTGGATCATGATCGGTTGCATGCCTTTGTTTTGGATCCTCCATAGCCACATCATTTTCAGTTGCATTCTCTTGAACTGGATCCTCAGTAGCAGTATCCTTATCATGTGTATGCTCTTCAACTTGATCATCATTATCCGGATCTTCTTTAGGTGGTTCATCCTCCTCTGGATCTTCCTTGGTTGAAGCATTTAGATCTGGTACTATTGCTTGATTTTCCAGTAGCTTCTTCTTCAAACTTCCAATTTCATCCAAAAGTTTATTTACTTTCATAGAAGCTGATGTGTTCTTTAATTGCAACTGTATCATTTCAAAATTCATTGAACTAATCTTCTGCTTGTCCTCAAGTCGTTCTTGCAGAAGCTTTTCAATGTTTCTGTTGAGGGCTCCAGTTGTTTGATTCATTACAATTGAATCTGTGTGTAGGTTGTCGAGTGCATATATCACCATGTGACTGAGGACTAGATACCTCTTTTGATCCATGCTCGCACATCTTTTAAACTTTTCAAAATCTTCGACACTTAATGTGTTATCAATCTCGATGAAGTCCTTTTGATTACTTGCATCAAATTTCATGAATTCTTCTTGGTACAGTTGATCAAACTGTAACTGAGCTTCAGTGATGGTGATGCTTTGATCTTCTTCAGCTCCAACTTCAGTTCTCTTCCTTTTCCTTCCCGTTGTCTTCTTTTCCTTTTTCTTGGAAGACTCATTATTTTGTTGAGGATCAGGAATGGCATTACATTCTTCTTGGTTTATGTCGGAATGCTCCTTTGTTGGTTCTTCAGAACAAGGAATACCTCCACCAATCTGCACAGTGACACATTAAATAGTTGTTAAATTACTTAATAATGTCATTGTTTCGTAAACATTGTTTATTAAACTTTAAAAAACGCAAACTATTTACTGAATGTACAAATTATTAAAAGAGAATCACACTAGTTTGCGTAATAGAGTAATATATGTTACTATTTATTGAAATACACTTTTCTTTTTGACACTATTTCTGTTTTATATAACTGACACTTCTGAAACTTTAAACTGTAAAGATCACTATGTTATGAAACTGTAAAGTGCAAAAATATACTGTTTATTGAAATACTTTTATTATTTGTCCTTACCTCAATTTCTTCAACTCGAATGTCTCTGATTGCTTTGTGGATTTTCGTTATGTCCCATCTTCCAATGGCAGGAATCATGTTTTCTCGCCCACTTATTGTCTCCACCAGATTGGTGTGAAGACAAATCCAATAATGCATGAAATAAGAACTTTGAATTACTTTCTTGTGTAATTTATAAGACATAATTCATGTTTTTTAAATATAGTTCTTATTTCTTACCAAAATAAGGGCAGTGCATCCGCTTGTTGTTGCTGATTCTTCTCTATTTTTCCTCTTTTTCTTCGATTTGTTAATCCTCTTGAACAAGTAGTCCCTCACTCCTTTTGCCCAGTTGTATTTGCTGATTTGGTCCAAAGCTCCACAAATTGTTATGAAGCTCCACGCTATGTAAGTTACAGATGTTGCAAATAACAGTGATTATAGCAGATGCACACATATAATTGAAGCAGTAGCTTTTGCCCCTTCAGGAGTTTTGTCTTGGACTGATTTTTGGTATGCTTCAACAATGTCCTTTCTTTTCACTATTTTTTGCTTTGCAAAGTATGATTTGACAAAGCTGTCCTTCATGTTCTTTGTGGATTTGTCTGTGTTTGGTAGTTCAACCCCTTGGTTGTTCAGTCCAAATATTTCAACGACGTCTTCACTTGTTATTGCTTTTGGCTCATGATCTCCGAATTTGAACTGTTGTTGCTTGGAGTCATAGCATTGTATGATCTTGATCAGATCCATATCAGACTTCTTTTTTCTGTCCGTTGCAACAATTTCATCATCCATGTAGAACTTGATCAGACTCCAAAATGGTGTCTCGGCCAAATGATTGATGACATCTTGGCGTTGTTGAAGCATTAGTCTGTACAATTGCATTGCATTTGCAAACCCGAAAACGTTGCATCTATATTGAACATAAGAAGTTGCAGGTCTTTTATTCTCTTTCTTACGTGGACTCTTTACAGTGAAAGTCTTTATTCTTAGTTCCTTTGTTCCGTCCATCTGTAAGAATAAACATAGTTTAATTATTACAACTATTTTCTACCAAAGCAAACTGAACTATTTAGCAAACTGAACTATTTAGCAAACTGAACTATATATCAAACAGAACCACTTAGCAAATTGAACTATTTATTAAACTGAAGTAGAAAACCACACTTATTTACCAAAACAAACTGAACTATTTATCAAAGTGACCTAGAAAACCACACTTTTTTACCAAAGCAAACTGAACTATTTATCAAACTGAACTATTTATCAAACTGAACCATTTAGCAAACTGAACTATTTAGCAAACTGAACTATTTATCAAACTGAACGATTTAGCAAACTGAACTATTTATCAAACTGAAGTAAAAAACGACACTTTTTAACCAAAACAAACTGAACTATTTATCAAAGTGAACTAGAAAACAACATTTTTTTACCAAAATAAACTGAACTATTTATCAAAGTACACTAGAAAACCACACTTTTTTTACCAGATCAAACTGAACTATTTAGCAAACTGAACTATTTATCAAACTGAACCATTTAGCAAACTGAACTATTTATCAAAATTGAAGTTGAAAACCATACTTTTTTACCAAAATAAACTGAACTATTTATCAAAGTGAACTAGAAAACCACATTTTTTTACCAAAACAAACTGAACTATTTAGCAAACTGAACTATTTATCAAACTGAACCATTTAGCAAACTGAACTATTTAGCAAACTGAACTACAAAACCACACTATTTTACCAAAACAAACTGAACTATTTATCAAAGTGAACTAGAAAACCACACTTTTTTACCAAAACAAACTGACCTATTTAGCAAACTGAACTATTTATCAAAGTGAACTAGAAAACCACAATTTTTTACAAAACAAACTGAACTATTTATCAAACTGAACTATTTAGCAAACTCAACTATTTATCAAACTGAAACATTTAGCAAACTGAACTATTTAGCAAACTGAAGTAGAAAACCACACTCGTTCGTGAATGCATCCCAGATTTTACTATTTCCTTACATTTCAATTCTATTTACAAATGAAGCAAATTGTAAACTATTTCGTAAACACTGTTTATTAAACTTAAAAATCGTGAACTATTTTGTAAACACTATCTATTAAACTAAAACACCACCGGAATAGAATGTTGATTATATTTAAGTTATTTAAGCAAAGAAAACAACATATGAGGGCAAGAAAATACTATTTAAAGGTTATAAGAAAACAAGCAGTTATCAAAGTGAAGTAAAAATATACCATTTTGCAGAAACATTGCTATTCGAAGCATGCAAACTTACATATTACTGTAAAATCACCAAAAATATCAGAAATTTTGTGGTACGTACCTCTGTTTCTTCTCTGTTGCTTTTATTTCCCAAATTTTTTGTGTGTTTTCGTGTGGATGCAAATCAGAACTGTGAACTGGAAACATAATTCATTTTTTAGAATCTCAAACATGCAAATGCACATATTTAGTAAATTAAAGTAAGAAATCATCAAGAATATAAGAAATTATAGGTTCGTACCTGTGTTTGTCCGATTTCGACTCTGCAAACATACAGTTCGAATGTTTTCAATTTTTCGTCTTCAAATGTAGTTTTTGGGTTGAGAAATTCCGGATTTGATGTGTAGAGTATTGTTTGAAAACTTGAATCGAACTTGAAAACGCTTTGAGATCTTGACGTTTGGAGTAATGGAGGTTTCGATTTTTTGGTACGGTGTGAAGGGGTTGGTGAACATTAATGGCGTTGGGAGGGATGATGAATTTTAGTAACTTCGGCTAACGGGCCTGGGTTAGGCTCCGTTAGGGGCAATTTTGGAATATTAATTGTTATGCGGTTTGGGCTTTTTGGTGAGCCCGTGTGTTTTAGTTTTGTAGGGCCTAGGATAAAAGTTTTGTGTCCTTATGATTAAAATTTAAGCCCTTTTCATTAAATAATAGTTTAGGGTGGTTTTTCATTAAATAAAAGTTAATTCAATCCCTTTTCATTAAAGCTCCCAAAAAAAAATCCCAGTTCCTCCAAAAAATAAAAAAAATCCCAGTTTGTACAGTTGTTTTTAGAAGAGTACGGTATTTTATTCACTAAAAAAATGACATTACAGATACATATTATGAAAGAGCTCAGTCTAAAAAAAATTCTTGTAAACTAAACATAAAAATGTTACAATAAATATTACAATGTCTCTTATGTTAAATTACCAAGTATTACTTAAGGTACAATTGAGGCATATATTTTGCTTATGTATAAAATTAGAAACGAGTGATAAAAGAGACGTCAACTTAACAAATAAGGACATCATACTTTCGAGTCTTAATTTACTTTATTTAACTCAAGTTTAGGAAATGCTTAAAGAATCTTCACCTAATAAGCCCAAGCAAAGACAGATGATGTTTTACCACGGTGGCAGAAAGCAATGATATCTATGCATAGTGCGGGTTCGATTCCCATTGATCCCCCTCCTCCCTAACAACTAACAATTTAACCCATTAACATTATTGTTTGTCAAAAAAAAAAAAATTAATTTAAGCCCAAGAAAAGTCCTTGAAAATGAGTTAGCTTCAGTATAGTTGATCTCATGTGATTGCTTGTGGTGCTAGGATGTTTTTGGAAGATTGCTTGAAATTCAGAGGTGGTAATAAATAGAGTCCAAATGATATATAGATGAATTTCATATATTTAAATAACTTCAAACCTTTCACTTTGGTCGTATGGTTTTCTTTCATACAACAATAGTCTACTTCTTTAAACAATAAGAAAACAATATTCTACTTTGAACTCATATAAAATGTAGAGAGAAAATTTTACATTTGGATGCATAAAGAGACGCATAAATGCTCTACCCAATATAGTTAAACTGACGTTTGTGTCGGGAGATTCAACTTAGATACATTTCGTGTGCAAAAGTTGTATGTATAATATAGGAAATCTTTAAGGGAAGGGATCTCCATTTTTTTAAAATAAAAATGAGGATTAGTTGTGGGGTCCACACTCCATTGAACTTTAACGATCCGAATCGTCTATTTTTCAAGTTGTACCTCATAATTCATCCTTGCAAAATATTAGCCAAATCGGAAATGTTTAAGACATCTAATTAGTTCAAAGAAATTAACGAATACTTTGTTATATAAGAAACAATGAACTTTTATCTTGATAATTAAATAGGCAAATGGTTTCCGATTGAGTAGAATTTTTGCAAGGATGATCTATGAATCGAGACTTACAAAATAGACGGTTCGGATCGTTGAAGTTCGATGTGAAGTGAACTGCACACCTAATCCCCATTTTTTGAAAAAAAAATGAGGATCCCTTTGCATTAAGGGCCTAATATAATATATTTGTAAGTGTACATATATAATTGTTTCCCTCTATATCTTATATGCAAAAGAATATAAGTATGTAAAAACAATTTTGACCTATTTCGAATGTATTCAAAATATAATATACCTAAAAAACTAACTTCCAATTTAACGAAAAAATGATTTTGTTGGAACATAACATAATCTAGTTGAAAGCAAGAACATGCAGACTCATTTATAATTAATATAACTATGTGTGTGTGTGATTTTTTATATAGGTTGGTCATGTTATCACTGACGTTTCTGGATTTTTTTTATAAACATATTGTAGCGCAGCATGTGACGAAGGTGCATGACTCATACAGAATATTATGCAATTCTTGTAATTATGAGAAAAATATAATGAAATGATGTGCAGTATATTCCATTAAATTTACACTATGGTGATGGGGAGCGGCTTAAGTTTCACAAATGATTAGTCAAAATAATTCGGTAGGAATTCGTCTTTGATGAGAATCAAACATAAAACCGTTCACTTACAAATGAAAAGAATTGCACTAGACTGTAGTACTTGTTAAGATATCAGTACTTGCAGATTTGAGAGAGAAGAGAAAGAGAGGGAGAATTTGTATTAGTAAAATTGCTTTGTATTTTATTAATCGTAAAGGTTTACAATGAACACCTATATAGGTATTTTAGTACGAAGCTTGCAGAGCAAGTATTCCTTGTTAGCTACCTCCTTATCTCAACTAACTCTATCTCTAACCACCTTTATCCAAGTCCACCAGATTCTAACTACTAACTATATGCATAACAGCCTATTTAATCCCTTGACAAGTGGCTTTATCTTGACCATTGATAATCTCATCACTTGGAAAACAATCTTGCACTTTATCCTTCTTACATCCCCCCACAATCTGATGCTCGAGGGCACTGAGCATGAGATTGCTACAATGCTGCTGAAACAAGGGTGCAGATAAGCCTTTTGTAAGAATATCTGCAGATTTATCGGTTGAAGACACATGTTGAACTTGAAGATCTCCTCGAGTGACTCTCTCCCGCACAAAATGATAGTTTATTTCAATGTGTTTAGACTTAGCATGAAACACAGGATTGGTAGAGAGTGCTATGGCCGAAACATTATCACAGTACATCATAGGAGAAGAATGTAAAGGTATATGCATATCACAGAATAATTGTCGAATCTATGCAATTTCAGCAGCTATGATTGCTAGGGCTCGATACTCAGCTTCGGTAGAAGATTGAGCAACAGTGTGTTGTTTCTTAGATGCCCAAGAAATAGGATTGGAACCAAGAAACACAACAAAACCTGAAGTCGACCTCCTATCATTTGGATCACCTGCCCAATCGGCATCACTATAAGCTTGTAGATGCATTGGTCCTGGTTTGAAATGAATACCATATGTAGACGTGCCTTTGAGGTATCGAATGATTCGTTTCACTGCAATAACATGGGAAACCATAGGATTGTGCATGAACTGACAAGCTTGATTCACTGAAAAAGCAATGTCAGGTCTAGTACAAGTAAGATACTGAAGGGCCCCAACAATACTCATGTATTGCTCAAGACTGTGATAAGGCTTGCCATCATCCTTGAGTAACCTGTGATAGGGGAGACATGGTGTAGCACATGGTTTAGACTCCTGTAAATCAACTTTATCGACTAACTCATTGATATACTTGGTATGTGATACAAACAATCCATCTGAGGTATAACTAATCTGCAATCCCAGAAAGTAGTGTAATAAACCCAAATCCTTCATTTCGAACTCTGCAATGAGAGCCGTGATAACTTGACTGATCAAGTGAGAGCTGCTACTTATGAGAATAACATCATCAACATACAATAACAATAACATTGTTCCCTATGAAGACTGTTGCACAAACAAAGATGGATCAGCATTTGAGACTTGAAACCCCAAACTTGGTAAAAAAACTGGTGAATCTTTCATTCCAGGCTCGAGGAGCCTGTTTGAGGCCAAATAGTGATTTGTAAAGTTTACAGACATAGTTGGAGGGGTGATTGACACTCTCAAAGCCCGGAGGTTGTGCCATATAAACTTCCTCTTGAAGTATGCCATGTAGAAAGGCATTTTTGACATCGAGTTGGCTGAGAGACCACTTGAATTGAGCAGCTAAGGCAAAGATCAACCTTATATTTGTAGGTTTCACCACAGGGCTAAATGTTTCTAGATAATCAACACCCTCTTCTTGGCTATACCCTTGTGCTACAAGCCGTGCCTTATACCTTGCCACAGACCCATCTGCATGTTTCTTTATTTTGTAGATCCATTTGCATCCAACTAAATTCTTATCAGGTGGTAAAAGAATTAAAGACCAAGTCTTTTGAGAGTGAAGAGCTGTTATTTCTTCTTTCATTGCACTTTGCCATTCTGGAACTTGTGAGGCAGCTTTGAAGGTTTTTGGTTCGGAAGTAACATTAACGGAGAAAGCCTTCTTTTGGAACACCCCATTTTTGGATCTTGTTTGCATAGGATGTATATTATGTGGTATTGGAAAAACAACACTTAGGTGCTCATGTTGAAAATCAGGATCCACAGGGATAGGGTGCTGTGTACTGGAACTGATTGGAGATAAGTGATTGGGACATGGTATGGTTGATGTAGGATGTGCAGGTGAAGGTATAGAAAGAAACTCTGGAGTACTGGATGCAAGTGTTTCCAAAGAATCTGAGGCTCGAGATGCAGACAAGGATTCAGAAGCACTAGATGAATGCATAGTCAAGGAATCTGTGGTCTGAGATGAGGGTGAAAGTGAATGCAATGAAGGTTGTAATGCTTGTTTTGTTAATGTGATTATTGGAGGTAACTGAGGTGAATGTACGGGAGAATTTAGTGAATGTAATTGTGATGATGCAGAAGACAATTTTAAGTGTTGAAATAAACCAGGGTTTGAATATGGAAAAGTAGATTCATCAAACAAAACATGCCTAGCCACATAAATTTTACCATTTGCAATATTGAGACATAGAAAACCCTTATATTGGCCCGCATATCCCAAAAACACACAAGTTGCTGTTTTTGGCTGAAGTTTAGAAGTGTTATAGGGTTTTAAGAGAGGAAAACAGGCACAACCAAAGACCCTAAGATGTTTGATCTCAGGAACTGTGTTATATAATTTTTGAAATGGTGAGTGCATATTTAAAGAAGCACAAGGCATCCTATTGATCAGATAAGAGGCAGTAGCACATGCATGAAACCAAAATTGGGTAGGCAAGTGTGCAGTTTGAAGAAGTGTAATTGTTGTTTCTACAAGATGCCTATGTTTCATTTCTGCCAAACCATTATGTTCAGGTGTATATGGACATGATTTGTGATGTAAAATACCATGTTTTGACAAAAATTGTTGAAATTTATTGCTTGTATATTCACCACCACCATCACTTTGAAAGATTTTGACTATAGCAGAAAACTGGGTACACAAATAGGCATGAAACTGAACAAAGATTGCAAAAACCTCTTATTTATTTCTTAATGGAAAAATCCATGTGTATCGAGTACAATCATCTATGAAGGTTACATAATACCTAAACCCTTCATATGATAGTAAAGGAGCAGATCCACATACATCACTGTGTATTTTCTCTAAAGGTTGTACAGATTTGATTACAGGATAAGTAAATGGTAACTTGGTGAACTTTCCCTCTAAGCATGGTGTACATATTAAGGAGTATGTGTCCAGTGATGCATGAACATAAGATTGAAGTAGAATTGCAGAAGTAATTGCATTGGATGTGTGTCCTAGTCGTTTGTGCCATATGCTTGAATTAACTGGTTTTGCAAGGAAACATGAATGAGATGCAGGTGGTATAGGTGACTGCTTCTGTGAAATGATGAATGGAATAGGGTAGTAGCCAGCTTTACACAGCCCCTTGAGGAGTATTTTCCCTGTCGATTTGTCCTGAACCCAAAAAGAAACATCATCACAAATGAATCTGCACCTATTGTCCTTGCAGAGTTGATAAATGGATAACAAGTGCTGAGAAAGTTTGGGAACATGTAAGACATTCTTAAGAGTAAGGGAATGTTGTGGTGACACCAATTTAGAAGAACCAATATGAGAAATTTGCAAACCTGCACCACTTGCAGTGGTAATTGTATCAGTTCCTGGATATGGGGTAGGCAGATCCAAGTTGGCCAATTCCGAGGTCATGTGTGATGTAGCACCATTGTCTGCAACCCAAAACTGTTCAGATGATGTTGAAGGTTGATGATTGGCATGCATAGCAGTGAGATTGACATTTGGAGGCCTGCCTTGATATGCAAAGTTGCTTCTGTGATAGCATTGGAGAGCTGAATGACCATATTTCCAACAGATTTGACATTGAGTATGAGAGCTCAAAGCTGTGTTGGTATGTCGTTGAAAACAATCTGCAGCAACATGACCTTTCTTATTACATATTTGACAAACAGGAATCTCAGAATGATGATCCAGGCAGTTTGATTGATATGGCTTTGGAATACCAAGAATGCCAGGATTACCATTGGAAAACCATGTACTGGAATTGTATTGAAATCTTCCTCGACCTTTCCCTCTGAAATTATTGCCCTTATAGCTCCCATAGTTGTGATAACCCCCATTGAAACTGCTATGAGATGCATTTCCATAAGTATGATTTGGAGAACTTGATCCTTCACTATGCTTGAAGAACTGATCAGAAGAAGATCTTGATTGCTCATTATCGATAACAAGTGATTTCCCTTTATGAGATTGAATTCCAGCAACCATGGCACTGCCAAAAGATAGTCCAGAAAAATTGTCAAAGGATTGCTCAATCATGGCTTCTTCTGCCAAGAGTTGAGATCTGAAGTCCTTGAGAGATATTTCATCCTCCCTTCCTCTGACCACACATCGGAATGTGTTTATGGGTAAGCCTTTCAATGCAAGTATAATAATATCATCATCATCAAAGAGTACTCCAGCTGCAGCAAGATGATCTCTTGCATCTTTGATCTTCTGGAGATAGACCGAAACTGATTCTGACCCTTTCTTGATATTTTGGAGCTATGTCTTCATCTGAAAGATTGTAGCTTTTGTTACCGCAGAGAACCTTTCAGTGAGATTCAACCACATCTCAGAAGAACTCTTGCTCCCAATGATACAGGAAATGGCAGTCGAGGACAATGTGGTAATGAGTAATTACATTAATGCACGATCATGCATTTTCCAGACCAAGTAGTCATCATTTTCAACCCCTTCAGTGTTAGAATCATTGTTGAATCTCGGTGGGCACCTTCTTGACCCATCAACGAATCCCATAATTTCATGGCTTTCCAAAAGCAAACGGACCTGAAAGCTCCAGGTGAGGTAGTTTGAGTCATCAAGTTTTACTGTAACAGAAGTGGAGACTGTAGAGAGAAGATTAGTGATTGGGGACTGAACAATTTGCAACTGAGCAGCAGTGACCATTTTTGCAAAATTCTTGCATAAATTTTTCGCTTAGGCGTTTTATCGAATAGTTGGTGGACGGACAAGAAGAAACCAACTTTCTGAGCAACTTGTATATTTTCCGTCGCCAAAAATCACAGAGAGATACAAATTAGAGGGTATAGAAGAGAAATCAATGCTTTAGAGATTGAGCGGAAGCACCAGATCGGCCGGCGATGATACCATGTTAAGATATCAGTACTTGCAGATTTGAGAGAGAAGAGAAAGAGAGGGAGAATTTGTATTAGTAAAATTGCTTTGTATTTTGTTAATCGTAAAGGTTTACAATGAACACCTATATAGGTATTTTTGTACAAAGCTTGCAGAGCAAGTATTCCTTGTTAGCTACCTCCTTATCTCAACTAACTCTATCTCTAACCACCTTTATCCAAGTCCACCAGATTCTAACTACTAAATATATGCATAACAGCCTATTTAATCCCTTGACAATTGGCTTTATCTTGACCATTGATAATCTCATCACTTGGAAAACAATCTTGCACTTTATCCTTCTTACAGTATTTAGGGAAAATCTCATTATATTGTTCCAATATTAAAAATTGAATTTGACATCACAAAACTTATTTTAAGAATACATGTTGATCATCAAAATATAAATTTAATTGAAGATGTCATCTGTAAACTTCAATGGTCCGACTTTATATCCATTAAACTTGTAAATAAATAAAAATATTATTTCTCAATTCAATCTTGATTGTTCATTTTCCGTATTATTGTGTAGTTCGAACTATTGAAGAAAAATTGAATATTTTAAGCTCAAACTCACATGCAAGTATCAATTTGGGATTTACACCATGTGCAAGAATTGACAATTAGTTTTATTTTACTTTTGACGTGGGAAAAAAAAAAAGCATGCAACGACAGTCCAACTTCCGCGTGTCAAAGCTTAAAATCTCGGAAATTAATATAGTTAGTTGAGAAATTAAGTTCATAAATAGGACCAAATCATGTCAATGCCGTCTAGGAACCACCGGGCCGCGACCCAGAATTAATTACTTGAACCGTAAGATATTGCCCATGGCTGTCTGCAATTTTCCTTGCAGAAAACAAAATGTAATACGAAACAAAAGTCATTGGTACATTTTTAATTACATTTCGCTACATAAATTTTTACCATAATTTTCTTTATAGTATCAAATTGTAGGGTGTAGTTGAACAAATTGTAGGCGTCCCAAGGAGAGAGAGAAACAGAGGGAGATAGAAAAAGAGTGAGTACGGGTGAAGAATATTTGAGGGATTGGCGGCAAAACCACCTGACCAGTTATATGATTTTTTGCAAGAAGCACTTTAAATGCTTTCTCAAAATTAACTTGCATTACTAGGAATTGATTTTAAAAACATTTTATCTTAAAGCACTAAACCATGACAATTAAAATTGAAAGCACGCAATTGAAGTAGGTGAGGACAAAAATAGACAAAATATTTTCAACCACAACCATGCACTTGTCAATTCTTCGCCTATGTGATGATGACAACTTAGAATTCGTTTGAGAAATGTTTTTAAATGACTGAAAGTGTTTTCAAAGAAAATATTTTTTGGGCTTCAAAATCACTTGACGTGCTTCCTACATGAAACACCAGTTATATGCTCCTTGCAAGAAGCTGCATAAAACACTTTAAGTACTTATCCAAGACTAACTTGCATCTTTATTAGGAATTAATCATAAAAACATTTTTTCTCAAAATGCTTTCAGTCATTTAATAACACTTCCCAAACAAGATCATAATCATGTTTGCTTTTGCACTCTAATTTGCTACAATATTACGAAGACATGTGTTCGGTTTTCTTCCTAATAATTTATATTTTTAGAGAAAGAGAAAGACATGTGTTGCAACATGAAAAGCTACGTACCATATACGTATTGCATTTTGCAAACGTGCAAATAGCCAAAATACACACGCACCCATACATTTCACAATCTTCTTTCCTTGCTTCATTTTTTTGTCCTTAATTATTAAATGATAATACTGCTGGATTCTGTTGTTCTCTATGTCGTGGACGGCTAGTAGAACAAAACTGCATAATTTAAACAAATAAAACGTGTTATATGTGCTTACATTTTTTTTTGGAACCATGTATTGTTTCAGATCACAGAACTTTGCCAAAAAAAAAACCCCAGTTCCTCCAAAAAACAAAAAAATCCCAGTTTGTACAGTTGTTTTTAGAAGAGTACGGTATTTTATTCACTAAAAAATGACATTACAGATACATATTATGAAAGAGCTCGGTCTAAAAAAAATTCTTGTAAACTAAATATAAAAATGTTACAACAAATATTACAATGTCTCTTATCTTAAATTACCAAGTATTACTTAAGGTCCAATTGAGGCATATATTTTGCTTTATGTATAAAACTAGAAACGAGTGATAAAAGAGACGTCAACTTAACAAATAAGGACATCATACTTTCAAGTCTTAATTTACTTTATTTAACTCAAGTTTAGGAAATGCGTAAAGAATCTTCACCTAATAAGCCCAAGCAAAGACATATAATAATGTTTTACCGCGGTGGCAGAAAGCAATGATATTTATGCATAGTGCGGGTTCGATTCCCACCGATCCCCCTCCTCCCTAACAACTAACAATTTAACCCATTAACACTATTGTTTGTCAAAAAAAAAAATTTAATTTAAGCCCAAGAAAAGTCCTTGAAAATGAGTTAGCTTCAGTATAGTTGATCTCATGTGATTGCTTGTGGTGCTAGGATGTTTTTGGAAGATTGCTTGAAATTCAGAGGTGGTAATAAATAGAGTCCAAATGCTATATAGATGAATTTCATATATTTAAATGAAATTCTAACTTCAAACCTTTCACTTTGGTCGTATGGTTTTCTTTCATACAACAATAGTCTACTTCTTTAAACGATAAGAAAACAATATTCTACTTTGAACTTATCTAAAATGCAGAGATAAAATTTTACATTTGGATGCATAAAGAGACGCACAAATGCTCTACCCAATATAGTTAAACTGACGTTTGTTTCGGGAGATTCAACTTAGATACATTTCGTGTGCAAAAGTTGTATGTATAATATAGGAAATCTTTAAGGGTAGGGATCTCCAATTTTTTTAAATAAAAATGAGGATTAGTTATGGAGTCCACACTCCATCGAACTTTAACGATCCAAATCGTTTATTTTTCAAGTTGCACCTCATAAATCATCCTTGCAAAATATTAGTCAAATCGGAAATGTTTAAGACATCTAATTAGTTCAAAGAAATTAACGAATACCTTGTTATATAAGAAACAATGAACTTTTATCTTGATAATTAAATAGGCAAATAGTTTCTGATTGAGTTGAATTTTTATAAGGATGATCTATGAATCGAGACTTACAAAATAGACGGTTCGGATCGTTGAAATTCGATGTGAAGTGAACCACACACCTAATCCCCATTTTTTGAAAAAAAAAATGAGGATCCCTTTGCATAAAGGGCCTAATATAATATATTTGTAAGTGTATATATATAATTGTTTCCCTCTATATCTTATATGCAAAAGAATATAAGTATGGAAAAACAATTTTGACCTATTTCGAATGTATTCCAAATATAATATACCTAAAAAACTAACTTCCAATTTAACGAAAAAATGATTTTGTTGGAATATAACATAATCTAGTTGAAAGCACGAACATGCAGACTCATTTATAATTAATATAACTATGTGTGTTTGATCTTTTATATAGGTTGGTCATGTTATCACTGACTTTTCTGGATTTTTTTATAAACATATTGTAGCGCAGCATGTGACGAAGGTGCATGAATTCATACACAATATTATGCAATTCTTGTAATTATGAGAAAAATATAATGAAATGATGTGCAGTATATTCCATTAAATTTACACTATGGTGATGGGGAGCGGCCTAAGTTTCACAAAGGACTAGCCATAATAATTCGGTTCGAATTTGTCTTTGACGAGAATCAAATATAAGACCGTTCACTTACGAATGAAAAGAATTGCACTAGATTGTAGTACTTAGGGAAAATCTCATTATATTGTTCCAATATTAAAAATTGAATTTGACATCACAAAGCTTATTTTAAGAATACATGTTGATCATCAAAATATAAATCTAATTGAAGATATCATCTGTAAACTTCAATGGTCCAACTTTATATCCATTAAACTTGTAAATAAGTAAAAATATTATTTCCTCAATTCAATCTTGATTGTTCATTTTCCGTATTATTGTGTAGTTCGAACTATTGAAGAAAAATTGAATATTTTAAGCTCAAACTCACATGCAATGCAAGTATCAATTTGGGATTTACACCATGTGCAAGAATTGACAATCAGTTTTATTTTACTTTTGACGAGGGAAAAAAAAAAAAACATGCAATGACAGTCCAACTTCCGCGTGTCAAACTTAAAATCTCGGAAATTAATATAGTTAGATGAGAAATTAAGTCAATGCCGTCTACGAACCACCGGACCGCGACCCAGAATTAATTACTTGAACTGTAAGATATTGCCCTTGGCTGTCTGCAATTTTCCTTGCAGAAAACAAAATGTAATACGAAACAAAAGTCATTGGTACATTTTTAATTACATTTTGCTACATAAATTTTTACCTTAATTTTCTTTATAGTATCAAAATAGGTTGATCTATCTCAATTTTATTTATGATATTAAGGTTGATTCACGTGTAAAATGCAATGTCCACACATACTTATAAAAAGCAATGTCCACATACATACTTGTAAATGCAATGTCCACACATACTTCACGCCATCTAATTGTGTTGTCCAAGTATTAGGCTTAAAAATTCGCCACAATTGAGCGGATGTGTGAGGATGTGAAGGTAAAAGAGTCTCACATCGGTTAAAAGAGAAAACATTGCAAGGGCTTATAAGAAGTTGAGCTACTCCCCATATTCACACTTAGTTTTGTGGTGGAACCTCAACTTTCTTATTGATATCAGAGCATGTTCTTTCATATGTGAAGCCCAAATGTCACACTTGCTCCATGCCACCTAATTTATGTTGTCCATGTGTAAAGTTTGAAAACTCGTCACACGTTAAGAGGCATGTTGAGAGTATGAATCTCACATCAGAGAAAAAAGAGACATTTCATATGCATATAAGTAATTGGGTTATTTTCCATATTTTTAATTAATTTTATGTGAACCTCAACTTCCTTCTAAATATTCTTAGTTTGGGCTTTTAGCTTGAACTCTAATTTGATCACCTCACCTAACAGCTAAATATGAAAGTCTGGTTATGCTGTGTGACTGGGAGAGCAAGGGATTTATTTATTTTTAATTACAAGTGATAATACTATTTTAAACTACATTAAAGAAAGGAAGAGAACAACTTATATGACACGAATACACCGTCACTTGAAATCTCATGCTAGTAAAACAATAACACGTTGACAAAAACGTGCACGTGAGGCCGCCATCGGTGTAAAACGAGTCGGGTGTGGTTGAACAAATTGTAGGCGTCCCAAGGAGAGAGAGAAACAGAGGGAGATAGAGAAAGAGTGAGTACGGGTGAAGAATATTTGAGGGATTTGCGGCAAAAAAAAAAACTGGGAGTTTGCTGGTACGTAGTGGTGTTGGAGTCGTTAGATTTGAGAGATTTAAGGGATAAGTCTTTCCCTTTTCCTTTTAAAATCTTCCGCATATTTTTATTGAACAAAAGAAACATCTTCCGCATATTTCTTTTTGTTGCGTCATAATACTACATAAATAACATTCTTAATAAAAGAATGTCATTAAAAAATTTACAAGTGTCATGAAAGTCCAATTTTGTAGTAGTGTTAACACAAGATACTAGTGTGACAATGTACCCGTATTATATAAGTTCTTCTCAGAAAAAGTAGAATTTGAAACTGAAATATAGTGAGTTGAAGAAGAATACCAGTCTATGACTTATCGGAGAGAGATTAAATAAGGAGACATATGCACGTACAAACTTAATATCTCAGAGTTGATACATACTTAAATCTGGTGGCACCACAGTGATATTTAGTGATAGCAGCAAATAATATGGTAGGAATTGGCACCGCGTATGCGTTGTCGGAGATACAGATATATTTATATCAAGTGTTGCGCGCTTAGTGCATGATCAACATCCCACATATGTAATCAACAATTCGCAGTAATCATCACTTATGCAAGATCAAGATCTCGACAAGCTTCTCAGTTGGAAACTCATGATCGATGTTCCACACATGCAGAATTTAAGAGGGGAATTTGTCACCATTTACATGCCATATGCACAATTAATTCTATCTATTATTTCCTATCATGCTGTTTTGTAGTTTCACGTATCTTGTATAAATATATACTGGACTCCCATGAATAACAATCCGAATTGCATCTGAATTACTATCAAATTCCACCAAACCATTTAGCATTCTTAGAATTAAGAGGTCCCTCTTTAATCCAAAACTAAAACTCTAGGACATGATAAAGAAAATAATTACAATTCAACTATATATTCAAGGCGCATCTAATTGTTCTGTTTGGCTCGATAGTATTTTCGGGATAGATTTGGGTACGAAAGGATTCGGTAAGGGGCAAAAAAAGAAAAGAAAAGTCTAGCAGTGGGCGCTCGATTAAATTCCCAGCTCATTCGAGCAAAAAGTTTCTTCCCGAGTGAGACAGTATTTCCAGATTTCTTATTCTTTTGGAATTCTCATTGTAGTTTACTATAAATAAAAGAGATTTTTAACGAAATACTCTCGGTATTATTCATTTTTAACAAAAAACCATATTTTTACCTTTCTTGGTACTATTCACTTACACCTTTATTTGTCATTTTTCATTAAAACTAAAGTTTTTTTTGACGTTTCGTTAGTTTTCCTTAAATATAAAATTCTACGGGTTGTTGGATAACCATTTCGTTTTCAATTTTAAGTTTTTTTATTTACTTTTTTGAAATCTAAAAACTTTTTTGAAATTTAAAAACTAAAACCTTGTTTGGTAACTATTTTGAATTTTCAGTTTTCCCTCAACAAAACTACTTTAAGCCATAACATACATTAAAATGTATTGCTATGAAAATTGAAAACTACTCTCTTTCTTGAGTTTTCAAATTTTGACCTTGAGTCACTTTCTGGTTTTTATTTTTTTAACTAAAAGTAGTTACTAAACAAGATTTTTGTTTTCTGTTTTTAAAAAAAAAAATTAAAACCAAAAACTAAAAATAAAAAATAAAAAAACTGAAAATGAAATGATTATCAATAAAAAAAAACTTAGAGAATGTAAACCAAAGAATACTCGCTCTGTGATTGTTGTAGAACGTCAAATAAGTATAGTGAAATTTGGCAAGGCCAGCTTCTAGCTACCACTTTCAGCAAATTAATTAAGTTTTGTTGGTACTAGTAGAGAGACATGTTAAGTGCTGCAAATCTGTTTGGTAAGTCCGCGTGAACATGTAAAACGTAGTGTTATGACATATAGTTCTATTTGGTGGAGTAGAATTCATATGGCCCTGTGATCATGTACCAAAACGATCAACAAAACATTTTCAACTACAACCATGCACTGAACCATGACAATTAAAATTGAAAGCACGCAATTGAAGCACTCATTTGAGAAGTGCTTTTAAATAACTAAAAGCGTTTTTAGAGAAAATATTTTTTGACTCCAAAACCACCTGATGTGCTTCATACATGAAGCACCAGTTATATGATTTTTTGCAAAAGGCACCTTAAATGCTTTCTCAAAATTAACTTGCATTTTACTTGGAATTTGTTTTAAAAACATTTTATCTTAAAGCACTAAACCATGACAATTAAAATTGAAAGCACGCAATTGAAGTAGGTAAGGAGAAAAATAGACAAAAAAATTTCAACCACAACCATGCACTTGTCAATTCTTCGCCTATGTGATGATGACAACTTAGAATTCGTTTGAGAAATGTTTTTAAATGACTGAAAGTGTTTTCAAAGAAAATATTTTTTGGGCTTCAAAATTACTTGAAGTGCTTCCTGCATGAAACACCAGTTATATGCTCATTGCAAGAAGCTGCATAAAACACTTTAAGTACTTATCCAAGACTAACTTGCATCTTTATTAAGAATTAATCATAAAAACATTTTTTCTCAAAATGTTTTCAGTCATTTAATAACACTTCCCAAACAAGATCATAATCATGTTTGCTTTTGCACTCTAATTTGTTACAATATTACGAAGACATGTGTTCGGTTTTCTTCCTAATAATTTATATTTTTAGAGAAATAGAAAGACATGTGTTGCAACATGAAAAGCTACGTACCATATACGTATTGCATTTTGCAAACGTGCAAATAGCCAAAATACACACGCACCCATACATTTCACAATCTTCTTTCCTTGCTTCATTTTTTTGTCCTTAATTATTAAATGATAATACTGCTGGATTCTGTTGTTCTCTATGTCGTGGACGGCTAGTAGAACATAACTACATAGTTTAAACAAATAAAACGTGTTATATGTGCTTACATTTTTTTTTGGAACCATGTATTGTTTCAGATCGCAGAACTTTGCCAAAAAAAAATCCCAGTTCCTCCAAAAAACAAAAAAATCCCAGTTTGTACAGTTGTTTTTAGAAGAGTACGGTATTTTATTCACTAAAAAAATGACATTACAGATACATATTATGAAAGAGCTCGGTCTAAAAAAAATTCTTGTAAACTAAATATAAAAATGTTACAACAAATATTACAATGTCTCTTATCTTAAATTACCAAGTATTACTTAAGGTACAATTGAGGCATATATTTTGCTTATGTATAAAATTAGAAACGAGTGATAAAAGAGACGTCAACTTAACAAATAAGGACATCATACTTTCAAGTCTTAATTTACTTTATTTAACTCAAGTTTAGGAAATGCGTAAAGAATCTTCACCTAATAAGCCCAAGCAAAGACAGATGATGTTTTACCGCGGTGGCAGAAAGCAATGATATTTATGCATAGTGCGGGTTCGATTCCCACCGATCCCTCTTCTCCCTAACAACTAACAATTTAACCCATTATAACACTATTGTTTGTCAAAAAAAAAAATTAATTTAAGCCCAAGAAAAGTCCTTGAAAATGAGTTAGCTTCAGTATAGTTGATCTCATGTGATTGCTTGTGGTGCTAGGATGTTTTTGGAAGATTGCTTGAAATTCAGAGGTGGTAATAAATAGAGTCCAAATGATATATAGATGAATTTCATATATTTAAATGAAATTCTAACTTCAAACCTTTCACTTTGGTCGTATGGTTTTCTTTCATACAACAATAGTCTACTTCTTTAAACGATAAGAAAATAATATTCTACTTTGAACTTATCTAAAATGTAGAGAGAAAATTTTACATTTGGATGCATAAAGAGACGCACAAATGCTCTACCCAATATAGTTAAATTGGCGTTTATTTAAAAAAAAAAAAAAAAAAAACCAAAAACTAAAAATTAAAAATTAAAAAACTGAAAATGAAATGATTATCAATAAAAAAAAACTTAGAGAATGTAAACCAAAGAATACTCGCTCTGTGATTGTTGTAGAACGTCAAATAAGTATAGTGAAATTTGGCAAGGCCAGCTTCTAGCTACCACTTTCAGCAAATTAATTAAGTTTTATTGGTACTAGTAGAGAGACATGTTAAGTGCTGCAAATCTGTTTGGTAAGTCCGCGTGAACATGTAAAACGTAGTGTTATGACATATAGTTTTATTTGGTGGAGTAGAATTCATATGGCCATGTAATCATGTACCAAAACGATCAAGTTGAAAATGGTAGGACATGGAAGGAGATTTGTTTATGGTTTCTAACCCACTTGCACTGCAAAATCGTTGGCCTTTGGGAGGAGAAAGATGACTCAGGACTATCTAGTCAAGTCTAAATGTTATCTAAAGATAATGTACTTCTGGTCTTCTACGATGTGTTATGCGAAGATGAGTTGATGCTCGCTTAAAAAAATGCTTAAAAGTCTCTAGTGCTGTAAATGGAGCTGTGAATGCCTATAGTAATAACCAAATATAACCGTAGCTCTACAATGTTGTCAGAGAAAATGTCATGATAAGATTGTTAGGTTGAAAAACATGCATAACCAAATATAGCCATACTTTGTTGTTAAAGACAAAGTCTTGGTAGGTTTGGTAAGTTTGTTAGACATTTTGCCATAAAAGACTAAAGAATAAAGGAAAGAAGAGAGATGAGAAACATACAGAGGAAAGGAAGAGAGAAAAGAAAGAAGAGAAAATATCAGTGAACCAGGCTAGAGAGAATAGAGAAAATAGTGAGAGTTTTTTTGTAATCCTATTATTTAAGATAATGAAATAAAGTAATATTACTGCTCCGAGGACGTAGGCACACTTGCCGAACCTCGTAAATATTGTGTCTCACTTACTTTATTCCACTGCATACAACATATCCTTAATTTCACAACATCTAATTTTTTTTTATATTATAACGATATTATTTATGTTCAGAAAATGATATTAAATTTGTTAATTACAAAATTTTACCTAAGATCTCCTACTAAATGAACTTGTCATCCACTAAATAGCGAGATTGGAGCTTTAGTAATCTTTATATTTATATTACTATTTTTTACTTTCCTTTTTATTCTTTTTTTTTTAAAGAGTGGATGAGAATTTCGCACATCAACTCGCTTTCCTCTATTTGGTGAACTAAGCATGCTGTATTTTTGTAACTACTGGTGCAGTGCAGTGAGCATTTTGAATGGGCTCTCTAAATAGCTCTTAACCAAAATTTAAGAAGAAATAGAAAAAAAAATTATCTCCAAAATTAATTAGAATAATTATTACTTCTTAAGCTGGTTTATTTAGGGGTGTGCTATCCACACACCCCTTTTTACTTCTCACACACCCCTTGTTAATTTATGTCCGTTGATCTTCTTCAATTCATCCGATCCGACGGCCGAAAACTAAAAAGGTGTGGGATAAGTAAAAATGGGTGTGTGGATATCACACATGGACATACTATTTTGTGACATCTCATGCTAATGCTTCTGACAGGGTAGCATATATGGAGGGTGGACTGTTCATACCCGTGACAATCCAACCCCACCCATTGAGCCCAAACCCACTCCTTAAGGCTAGAGGCCCAAGAAAAGCTTGGTGAGGACAACTTCAAACCGTCACAAGTGCCAACAAAAGGCCCATCAACCCGACCGACGTGTGGATCCAACCATAAGCATGAGTTATAGGACTGAATGCGCGACCAATCATCATGAGTCATGACATGACTCGACACACAGGTTATGAATCCTATCACCTTGGCGAGCTTCTTCTTCTTTGTTTAATTATTTAAAAAAAGATAACATAGTCCAGTTCTGCTGGTTTAGTGAGTACCAAACAACGAACGTGAATCCAGTCAAGTCTTTTCCAATCCAGTCCTGTTAGCTTAGTGGGTACCAAACAATAGATATGAATCCAGTCCAGTTTAATACTGCAAGTCATATCCATACCGGCCCACCGAACCTAAAGTGATGCAGCCGGAAACGATATAGGATGATTGAAAACCGTATGGATCTAAAACAATATAAACATAAATTCATCAGTATTTAGAAACTCACCCAAAAACAAGAAAATCTATGAATTAAATTACAACTCTAAGCTAGTAGGCATCAAACCTAAATAGAATTAAGGAATTAGAAAAGAAAAGAAATTATTTTAGATTTTACTATGATTAAGAGAGAGAGAGTTCGGAACTAGTACAATAACTTATGACGAATTTCAAACCCTATTCACTAAGATATTGGAACGCATAAAATAAAAAGTGAGTTTTAACGAAACACTCATGGTATTGTTCACTTTTAACGTTAAGGACATTTTTACTCTAAAAAGTCATTTCTGGTACTATGCACTTGCAACACATTTTTGTCATTTTGGTTAAAACTCAAAGTTTTCAAGCAATTTTCGTTTGTTTTCCTATTCGAGGCAGCAACAAAACAAGAACAACCATATTGGGTGGACTCGAACAAGCGGGGCGTTTGTCTTGGTTACATGAGAGATTCTCTCGTCAACACCACCTACCACTAGACTAGTGAATGCCAGTGACACCTAGCCATGAACCCAAGTCCAAAGACCAAAAACGACTCTGGCTAAACTTTTAAGTCTGCATCTGATGTTAGCGTTCCTAAAACCTCTTGCAGATGAATTCAACTCACAGCAATTTCATGCCCAATCATTAGTAATTACTGGCCAATCGATTGGCACCGCGCCCGACACTTGAGAAAGATCGAACGTCCGGCACAGAGAGTTTCGCACTTGTAATTAATTGGACGAACAACAAAATTACTGGGACATCCAGAATTCTGGAAATTTAGATTCAAGTACAAAAGTATTGCAAGAAAGAAAGAAAGATTCAAGAAAACGTCACAAATGCATTCAAACAAAATCTTGCTGAAGAGCTACAAATTCCCTACTTATCCATAACTAAAACAAACAAACAAAATCACACTCCGATTAGAGAATGAGGCTCCACTCCAGGGAGGCTGGCGGTTGCCCACCGCTCTCTGGACCCATGAGTCCTCGGGGAAAGGCGGCACCGCCACCATCACCGCCCCTAAAACTAAAACCCAAAATTGCCAACAGAACCATTAATCTCATACATCTCTTTCGTCGGCAGGAGTACAAGAGCTCGAACCAATCTCGAAATTCAAACCTAAATAATCCTTGGTACAAAGTTCTCTCCTATTCATCTCATCCAACTTGATAGCCGCATTCTCCCTCAAACGTTCTAACAAAGACTTGTACTTTTTAAGCTCCGGCAGTTCCAGTCCTTCTTCAATCGGCTTCTCCCACCACAAACTCCCCTTCTCCTCGTCCATAACATCGGAACCTTCTTTCACTTCCTCTCGACTCGATTCCAAATCTTGGTGCTCATTGCCGGCACTAGCTGACCCAAGAACCTCCTCTCCGCCATCATCGGATGCACACCTCGCTTGTTCACCAAGAAATCGATCAATGACAGATTCCGCGGAGGGGTGGCCGAAGAGGAAAGGATTGTTACCGGGCGAAAAGGCAATAACCGCAAGGGTGGCGCCAGTCAAGCAGCAAAGATCAGTGGCCTTTCGGAACAAACCCTTGCGCCGCTTTGAGAATGTGGCCTTGAGGTAGTTCTTGTTGGTTATTTTCTTGATGTCGATCTTGTTCTTCCCCATGATGATTCGTATATCATCTGCACGTATATATATGTATATATACACGTCGTCTTCTTCCTCTGAATCTTCTTCTAAATTGGTGGAGGGAAGTGGTGGGTACCCAAAAGAGAAGACGCGGTATTGTATTTATATTTGAAGGGTTAGTGGGTTAGGGTTTCCAGGTTGCCCTTTTTCTATAGATTAATTGTTTCCCAAGTTAACACGGCATCCCTCATCCCAACGACGATAGGAAAACATTCAAATGGGATTTTGCCATGTGTCAAATCGAAGTTTCCCACTTTTTTTTTTTTTAGTGCATCGATATTTAAGTTTCCCTCTTAAATCTCTGTCTATGTTTTTATGAGAATTTTTAGGATACGAGTTAGGTTTCCTATTTTCGGATGAATCCCAATTGTCAATCGGAAAGGGATCCAAGAGGGGAATAGTGTTCTGGAGTTTCACATATTCCAAGGTATACTTTGAGATATTGTAGAAAGTTTCGACTTTGGTTCAAGAATTTGTACTTTTCTATTCCATTAGCTCTCATTATATGTATTCATCAAGATTCATCGTGCTCGTTATGTCTTTATTTAATATTTGACTTTTAAGTTTCAGGAGTCGAAATGAAATTAAAATCGAGTTCCATGGAGCAAAATGAAGCGAACTTTGAGTTTCATAAAGTAAAGTTGTGACTTTTGAGTTACATGGAGCAAATTGAGATTAAAGTTGAGTTTTAGGGGGCATAGCTAAAAATAAGCCCTTAATCAATCAGAAACGTAGTTCATCATGAACATAACCATAGAAGAAAGTAAAACATTCCACCGTCCAAATCTCACTCGCTGTGAATGTTTTCGTCTCCATTGAGAATCCGACATTCGTGGAAGTAGCCGTCTAGCTGATCAAGGAAAACAAAAGCACGAAATAACATATACATGAAGCTCACTAGACAGCATGAAAAAGGTCCACCTGATGTTTCCAATGACTCAAAACTACATACATTAATCTAGGATTACAACAAAACCAGATCCTCTGGTTCCCCAAATGTACACCAATGTCTCTATAAGACCTACGAGCCTAACAAGTTGCAACTCCGTTCGTGCAGGAAAAAAGAGTTTCCAGACCAATAATTAAGAGTATGTGCCCCGAACTTACATTTAGAATCGCAGTAGAGTACAATCGTCCTCTGAAAATGGCTGCTGGGAAAGCTTGAACTTCTGAGTAATGCCGACACCAACCACAAAATTCTGTCAAATGCCAACCCATTTCACCCATCTGAAAACCCGGCTAATTCTGAAGGGCAGCTGATAGTCCTTGGCAACAGCAGGCTCCCTCTTAGCAACTTCAGATTCAGACCACACATACACCCCGCGTTCTTGACGACTGCCAGGGACAGTGTTATCCAGGATAACAGCCACAAGGAATGCAACCACCATGTGTAATGAGAATAACGTGTTCAGCACATAGTTCACCTGCAAAAATAAAATCTCAAGTAGAGTTTCTTGGTTTGAAAGTTCAACTACTCATGCATGCCCAGCATGTTAATGAAACATTAGACTAACTATGCCACCGATATATCCAGTGTTCAGCAGCACATAGTGCACCTGCAAAGAGAACATCTTAAGTAGAGCTTATCACGTATGCAGGCCCAGCATGTGTATTGATACAGTACATCGACTATGCCACCCATGCTATCCAACACACATACCGCTTTCATCTTCACAAAAAATGACAATCACTGAACAGAATTCTAAAAATTGTCCAACAAGAAGGCAGAAAATACAATGAATAAAGTAGAAAAGGACCAGTTACATGGTTATAAGTATCTAAAAATGTCCCAAGTAATTTAAGTAAGGTGGTTGGTTCTATTTCCCAACCACCAAGTGCTTTGTCTGGGAAAACAAGGTAGAATCAGGGATTCAGGATTCAATGAATTGATGACTTACGTATGCGCCACAACTAACACACAGAAGGGCAAAAAGGGAAAAGGAGGTAAGTATCAACATGGTAATTTCTAAGTGTTACGGTATGTTAAGGGAGAAATTTATGGTATGAGCATCGTGTCTTAGATAAGTAACATGATAGGGGCAAAAATTGTTGTATGAGTCTCAAGTCTTTTTCAGTCCACTAGAAGTAGTCGAGTATAAGTGGGACATTGAATCAGTATAAGATGATTCCACCACTGTCTTCAAATAGTTTTGGAATATGAGTAGCTTAATTTGTTTTGACTTTTCCTATGTTCATGGGATTGTATGAACTCTATTTAAAACAGTAGAATGAACAAAGAAAGGCAGCTTATTATCTTATGTACTGTTATGCACAAAGGACATAGATTCTTTTGTAGTATGGCAGTTATTTAACAAGGAAACACAAACAAACACAGAACGCATTCTTATAGCAGAAGGTCAAGTAGAAGCATACCCCTCCATATTTGCTGCGGAAGGGCCCATGAGAAGCTATAATGTATGGCTGAAAATAACTTGGAACAGATAAGTTGGAGTTTAGAGAGATGCCATATTGCTGAAAGTAGGCCGGTATTGAAAGCGAGAAAAACAAGGATAACCCGACTATGATAATATTCCTAGAGCTTCCAGCCTCACTATAACGTAGATTTGACAGGCCTAATGCAGCAAGCATCGCCCACATGAAGCACAGCAGTGCGGCAACCATGACTTGGGGAATAGATGCTAGAAAGCCTCCAATTTTACCTGCAAGTATAATATCTGTGATTAGTTACAATGAGAAACATGCCCTCGACTCTACATCTAATTTGCATCTTTTAAGTTGTACCAGGGGTAATGGATATCAAATCACCATGATGTGGTGATATGAGGACATGAGAAACAGAGGAAACACTCGAAACAAATGTTGATTATAAGTTTCTAATATGGACAACGATGTTCAGGATCAAATAGCCAATTTCTACAGCAGAAAGATATGTTCGGTCCAAGATAAAAAAATACAAACATATTGCACAACAATACGCTAACAATTTAATTGTGGCGGTGAAATAACTGCAGAATAAGCAAATGGTAATCCCAAAATGTGCATAAAGAAGATTGAGAAAAATGTGTAACCAAGCAGGCCACAAACATATCAAATGAGCAATTATAATCCACTAACAAAACCAAATACATAACCTGCTATCATAGATATTCAAACTATTATTTAAATGCTGCAATGCCCAACCAAAAGAGAAACTGACTAGTAGTCATACAGATTCTTGTTCAAGTACAGTCTCATCATTACAATTGAAAGCAGAAATTAACACACACTTACCGACAAGGGATAAGACGATCAAAACGCAAGCACCCAATTCAACAGCTCTACGGCTTCCCATCTTAGTGACGGCTATTGTGTGCACATTTTCAGTTAAGCTTGTGGACCCTGTTCCAGTACCCCATAGACCAGCCAAGACACTAGAAAGACCTTCCAGACCAATCCCTCGACTAAGAACACCAGGAGTAGGAGGTCTGGATGCCACCAATAATGACGATGCATGATATGAGCCAATCTAGGAAGTTCATACACAAAGCAAAGGTCAGAAACCAAACTAATCAGACCGTCTGACACGACAAATTAAACTAGCAGCTTAATGAGAGAGAAAAAGAAGAATAATACCTAATGTTGTAAATAGTTTTCATTGTAACCAGTAATTTGGTAATTTTTTAATATTTCCATGACACAAGTATAGAGGGCATTCTCAGGTGGCCATCTCTTGCACTGATGTAACCGGGATCGTTAAAGACCAATACAACGTAACCAGACCGGTGTTTTTCTAAAGTGAACAATTAAGACCATGAGACAATAGGTTTTTCACCTAGCAACAAAGAAATTATGAGTTACTCTCAGTTTATTATCCTAATCAAAAAAGTTCTATGGGATCAAGACAAATGAAGAGAAAAAATTATCAAGCATTAGTCCAGGATGTCAAACCTTCCAATCAGGAACGCGTTAAGGACTAACTTATCAAACTGGGTTAAAGCCAACTCATTCATTTCATACTCGTCTATTTAATGGAATTAGACTTCTAATAACATATATAAATTTGGAACTCTCATACAAACACAATTTCCGTGTCCATTAAAATCACGAGTCCAGTATGTGCTTAACAGTGGAACTAGAAAAAAAATGAAAATATAAGATTTTATGTTATACTTATGTTATAAAGAACTATAACTCCAAGAAGTTTATAGCCAAAATGAATGACAAGAAAACTAACCGAATCAACTGACGCAATAATTGATACCACACACATGACAAGGGCCATTTTCCAGTGGAAGACAGGAGTACCCCATTGCAACGGATAGGGAAACCTAAACCAGGGGGAAGACCTTAGTGCATGAGAAGTATCAACTCGACAGCTCTTCATCCTCAAAACATGCTTTCTGCAATGTTCAGATACTATGTTTGATGCAGGTACATTTATATCACAACCTTTATAGCTATATGCTCCAGCTTCAGTTAGTAGGAAAGCAGCCGACCATGTGATTGCCAGACCCAACGGAACCTGGCAATTCAGACAGAACCACATCAATTTACGGAAGGCATGCATACAAGTGTTACATACCTGCTGAGATTAATCATCTTAAACAGTATGAATATGATACAATTATGAATCTTTCTAACTTACGGAATACATCTTTTTTATTTTGTTACATGGAGGAACTTACCGCATATATCAGAAATACACGATGACCAAAAACAGATATCTTTCGTAGGTACTGCAGAAATTAAAATAATAGTGTTAGGTGTTTTGGCACAGAAAATATGAACAGCTCACATGAAATAATCTATAAATTACCTATAAAAGAAATGGTCAAATACAAATAAAAGGGTAGCTTCGTATACTTACAAGAGAAAAAAGAATCACAACTAATATCTGCACTGCACCAATCTCGAGACAATTACCAACTAACGGGAAACCATAACTATAGAAAGAAAGTCCAACAGCAGCAATCGTTGGTGACACAACCACTGGATTGATCAACCTGAATAGGAAAGGCAAACAAACTGACATTGAGTTATGATTTTGCAGTACATGACCCAATTATTGTACAGAACAAACCCTTCTCCTCACTCCTGCAACCCCCAAGACCAAAAAGAAAACTGACTTGTCCAAAAAATGCCCAAAACTGACTTGTCCGGAGGACATAACACAAAACCGAGCGCAATGGCATTCTAGGATTCATATAGCCGACCCCACTTAGTGGGAAAAGGCTTTGTTGTTGTTTAGGAAAAAGTACACCCAAATACTTGTGGATACAATTATTATAGCCTTGAGCATAACAAGATCAACTCTTAGTATCACTCTAAAAACCTCTCACTCATTCATTACACCAAGAATAAACTAGAGATGACTTAATTAATCACCAATTACAATAGGTGAATTAGCCCAAGAGATTTCTTTCGCCACATCTCATGAACATTGCAAACAACATTCACAAAAGTGGTGTGGGTGGTGTCCTCACAATACCTTGGTCTTAGTAACAACAACAGCTCCTTATAAGTGGCGAAAAAAGGGCCAAATCACATAGGTTTGGTGGTAGCAGTATGCTGGTAGAACGAATATGACATGCTCAGAAGTGGCAGGAACCATTTTCACTAAATTCCATAGACGTACAAGCCAAAAACATTTTCCATACACTGATCCATGAGCTCCAGCACACCAAGTCTGACTCAGAGACCACAAGAAACCTAAGTTCGAAAATACATCTCAGTGCTCCTAACTTTTTTCTATCTCCCACTACGCAGTACTCAATCTCCTTCGTGTCTTTCCAAGGCACCTACTTGGGGTTGATTGACAGAGTACTGTTACACTTTCTTAGTTTAGGATGATGATTTATAATCTAGGTTATTCTAAAATATAGGAAGATGCAGAAATCACTCTGCAATGTGTTGCATATGTGATTAAGATTGTTGCTCTTCCCCCCTGACCATTTCAGACCAATAAGCTGACTAAATTATTGAGCATATATGCCAGCATCCACTAGATGAGTCAAGTCTGAAATTAATTTAGGCAATTTTTGCTACTCCCCTATCCTCCACACAAAATCTCACTTAACCCCCTACACTCTATACTTTACCCTATTTCGTCAACTGGTTAAACGAGGCTTAATTTCGGTGATGTGGAAAATGATCTTTGGTCTTTTCAGCTCGTTTACACATATAGAATATCTGAAACAACAAAAATACACTGGCACGAAGAACAAAAAACCAAAACACTCACCAAAAACACCCCAATTTCTTTCCTTGGCAACCCTAAAATGACTCAATTTCCCAAAACTTCTTTTAAAACTCACAATTTCTTAACCTATCCCTATAATTCATGGCTGAAAACGCCAAAGAAACACTGTCACATCAGCAAAACTAATGCTTCTCTCAACCCAGTTGACAAAATGGGGTAATATGGGGCATAAAAAGTGAGTGCAGGGGGTAAAGTGAAACAGAATAGAGTGTAGGGGTAAACCGGTAAAGTGATTTTTTTTTCTAGAGTACGGGGGGCATAGCAAAAAATAAGCCTTTAATTTAATCAGCTCCAGCAACAACCAAGATTAATATTTCTAACAAATTAATTATCTATCCATTGGTTTAAACGTTAGGCTAGTTTACAGTATCACCATGCACTCTACATTATTCATGTGATTGCTTACCTGCACTCTTCACAAATACTTGATCCCCTTGAATATATTAAAACTCAGTATACTATTATCATATAATTGTCCCACAGTTCACTCCCCCTTTTCATGCATAATAATGATGGCATATCAAATCAATCACAGCCAAGACCAAACCCCATGGAATAGTGGATCACTGCCAACTAAGCTGCATCAAATGATTCAATCCCAAATACCCAGTCTGAATAAATCGAGACTTGAAAATCTAATCGGTGGTTTCCAGGAGGTATCCTGTATCACTTTTTTCGATATTCGAGAACCCGTCACCTATCTTGCCAGAATTGAAAAGTAATTATTACAACTTACAAGCCACAGATCTCACATACAACGAAGAAGCTGCTATTTACTAGTACTAAAGATCATTACATTAGTAACATATGATTAAATAAACATGTCAACTATCAGCATAAACACCAACAAACATTCAAAACCACTACCACTACAGCAAATGAAACTAATATTTATCAACTCACGCTCCGATTAGGCAATCCCGGTTGGTAGGTAAGGCAAGTATTTGAAAGTAAACTATCAAATACTAGTCATTCTTATTTTTCCCAATTAGCACAACAACAACAAAGCTTTATCCCACTAAGTGGGGTCGGCTATATGAATCCTAGAACACCATTGCGCTCGGTTTTTCCCAATTAGCACCCAAAAAATAATAATAATATAAATAACCACACATGAGGGGGATGTGGTAAAGATGCTAGAATCAAACCTCAAAAATACTGACATTAGTCCACTATATCCAAGTATTGCTTGAAAAGCTGAACCTATTATTACAGCCCCCTGTAGCTCCTTCATGATATGCTTAAAATTCTGCCATGACAAAGGATTACCATCAGTTGTGGATAAGACTTCACCAGTAGTTAAATAGCTATTCAATTTCAAAGGGAATGTAAAAGTTGAATGAAACTAATAAAATAAAGAAAACAGCAACTCTGAGGCACTCATAGATGGTAATAGCAGAGTTTATTGCACATAACGGATAACTGATGTTTGTATGTGAAAATGACCTGTAGTTTACTACTTAATTGCAGTCACTGAATATCATGAAATATATATATATCAACTGGTGGCTGGACAAATTTCCCAACATTTATTTTGAAATGTCGAGATTTCCTTCCAAAATTTAGGAAAATCTCTATTTCAAGATTGAGATTATTCAAGCCAAATATATGTCAATTATTTTTTGAGTTGGAAACACCTTTCTTTAAGTACATAATTGTGCTTTATAAACAAAGGACTACCCAATGTACATTCAGCACTCTTTGCCTTGGCACCGATTAAGAAACTTTACAAAATATTCTCTTCATTTAGCACATGGCATGTAATTCGAACTCTCAAGAACTGCCTAGGTAATGTACGGGTGCAAAAATAAGTTCATGGGTTGTTGAATACTTGTGACATGGTCTAGAGGAGCCGATTATCTTCTTGTCCATCTCCTCATTGGTGTGCTATGTGTAAAGGTGGGGATGAAAGCTTGGAGTATTTGCTTCTTTACCGCCCAATTGTGTTGTCTTTGTGGTCCCTGTTTAGGGTTGGCCTGAGTTGGGTGATTCCAGTCTCATGTGCTTCTATGTTATGGGAGAGGTTTCTGTTTTTTAGAGATAAGAAGGGAGTGGTAATGGGGAGTTGTGCTGTGATGGCTGGTTTTTGAATAGTTTGGGAGGATAGAAATAGAAGGAAAATTGATGACATTAGGGGGCAGAAGGTCAACAATTTATGAGAACGAGTCCATTCAGGCATGGGCTTCGGTTTCTCCAGAGTTCAGGGACTATTCTTTCTCTGTTAAACTTTCTTACTGGAATGTAGTGTCTGAACATTTTGGTATTGTTATCTGTTCTATTCTTTATGTAATTCCGCTGGTGGCTGATTTTATTCCTTAGAATTGCTAGTCAGGTATTAAAAGCTAGCAGGCTGGAGGAGAGTGGAAGGAAAGGAGATTAATAATTTATACAAACGTACACAAATGTGTGCGCATCTTTATTTACAGTTTAAGATGAACATTAATTTTCGCAAACAATCTGAATGAATTAACCCACAAGAATAAAAAGGCATTTCAATAAAGTAGAGGTGAAAAATAAAGATACAACTGATATGATCCACTGAAAGACAGCTTTCTAATCGGTGAGTCTTTCTTCTTCAGAAATAAGTAACAGTTCATAGAATATACAAAATAAACAATGCAATAGAATTTCTTCCTTGCATGTAAAGTAATCCTGATAACTTCCATGAACCCTAGTAAAATGCAAATTTTATACTGAAGCAACAAAACGCAACTTTTAATAAATTTAACTATACGAGCTAACCAACAAAGAACAGAAAGTAAGAAAAGCAAACAGCATTATTACATGGCAAACATCACGCCTGTAGCAATCACTAAGATGTGCACTGGCTGGTTTGGTATTGTTGTGCTTTCAAAAAAAAAACTGCTTTTGCTGTGCTATGAGAATAAGTAGCTGTGAAATAAAGCAGCAGAGTGTTTGGTAAACTTTTTTGTAAAAGTGCTTTTGGAAAGAAAAAAAGCAGTATTATAGTGTTTGGTAAACTTTTATGTAAAACAGCTGTGACTGTGTGAAATGACCAAAAAGGGTATAATACTAGATGTGTCATTAATTTAATTTTCTTAACGAATAAAGGTGAATTACTAAATATACTTTATTTTTAAAAGAAAAATATTTATAAACTTTATCTTAAACATATAATCCAACGTTTAACAAGAAATCATAATCCAACATTCAACATATAATCCAACATTTATGCTACTTCACGTTTTCAGCTTTTTTTCAAAGCTTATTTTTGCTGCTTCACGTTTTCAGCTTTTTTTCATCCAAAACTATGAAAATAAACTGTTTTTTAAGTGTTTACCAAACACCTTTCTGAGCTCAGCTTTTTTTTATGCCCACTTTTTATAAAAGCACCTCAGTACCAAACCAGTAATTAAAGCATTCAGAAATTTTGTAGGACAACACTACAAAAATTCACTTTGTTTTGGCTGAACACCTAGCTGTTGATGGGCCTGTGATAAATACAAAAAGATATTCACTAAACAAAAGCAAGAACAGAAACATACATTTCCATTGAGTCCTTGAAATTCTGGGGAGTTGATTATCGCCAATGCAGGAGCTAGGTAAACAAATGATGGGCCCTGTATCAAGGGCAATCTGGATCCAAACGATGTCTGCAAGAGAGTGGTCACTCCCGAAACAAAAAGCACTGTGGAGACAACATTTGCAGTATCCTCCTACATACACTAAATCCAGTCAATTCAAACTATCCAACACTGTACCCTCCAGTAAACAAATGCATAACATAAAATAAATATATGTGCATAACTACTCACATAAGTACCACCCATTGCCGGAACTATGACGAGTGGAATTAGAATTATCGAACCCAACATGGAAAGATAATGCTGAAACCCGTAGAGACCAATGGGAACTGCAACATTGTACCAACAAACACAAACCATATCAATCACATGAAAATTTGACTTTACAAAAGCAAAATCCATTACATTTACAATGCTTAATCAAGGCAAATACAAAAGTAAACCGCCGAACAATCACAAACAAACATAATACATTTTGAATTATCGAAAAACCAAATCAAATTAGACAATCAACGATTGTACAAACACACCGAGCTCAAAATTTACGGATTAAATTTATTGAAAGATAGCACATTTGTATGAGAAAATACACTCACCCAGACCAGGAGTATCTCTGAGCTCATACATCATATGAGAGTGCCTAGACACATACCCATCATCGTCAACCCCGTGTGGCAAAACATCAACCACCTCCTCACTCCTGGCCGCCCTCCGCGGTTGCGAATTGGGCTCCGTAGTCCCAGCCGCAGCCTGCCCATTAGCCCCATTGGGCCCATTAGCCGCACTCTTCGACCCTCCATCAGACTCCTTCCTCCTCTTCGCCTTATTGTCCTTATCCGAAGGCGCCGCTGCCGCTAGCTCGGGCACACCATTCGGCACCGGTTGGGGGCGGGCCCGACCAGCCTCGAGATCGGGCTGGGCTTCCGGCTCACGGGGCCGGGGCGGCGGCTGCGATATCTGGCCAGAATCACTGGCATGGGTCTCGCCGGAGAACTTGGGGCGGAACCCGGTTTTCTTAGCCCAGGAAGAAGGAGGCATTGGGGAGGACTCCGGGACCGGAGGCCATGGACCCGGACGGGGTCGGGTTTTCGGGTCGGAGTTTGACATTGCGGGGTGAGTGAACTAGTGGAGCATAGCTTGAATTGAAAGAATGTCAGCGCAAATCTGGTGTTGTACGCCAAGGTTAGGGCTTTCTGAGAAATACACGAAGTACAACTCCAATAAAACCCAGAGAGAGAAAGGTGGAGGGTTTTGGAGTGAGAGTGAGTAGTGCAGAAGGGAGTGAAGTGAGAGAGGAGAGAGAGACAGAGGAGGGAGAGAGAGAGAGTAAGAAACGACAAGAGCGTTTGAAGGATGACTTAACAAATAGGTTAATTACCACCTCAATTTTGAGTAATATAACAAACTTATACCTTATCTTTTAACACTTGCACTATTATGCATTAATTTATAAATTTGGTGCAATATTAAACTTTTTAAGGCAATCCGTTAAACTTAACTGCCACATCAGCAAAATATAGACCTTGCATTTTCTACATCATCACTTAATGGCCAATTTAACAGATTGACTAATGAAGATGAGAGCATTTTTGCTCACCACCATTTACTGCGGTGTATGCTCACCACCTTATTTATCACAGTTAGATGAGTTTGAATTTTGAGTTTCTTGTAGTGGATAGGCACAAATCTCAAAATTCAAACTCATCTAACGGTGATAAATAAGATGGTGAGCATACATCACACTAAATGATGGTGAGCAAAAATGCACTCAATGAAGATATGACATTGCAATGTTCAAAAAATGAGATATGTCTTTGTTATGTGACCCAAAATTGAGGTTATAAAATATGATTTACCCTAACAAATACCACCACTCTTCACTATGACACACGTGAGATATGTTTGAGAGCTTTTGTTGAGTATATTCAAAGTACCTATGGTTTTTCATCCATCATTAAGTCCCAATAACGACCCATGAACACTATGCCACATGTATCGACCAAACCAAGACATAATACATCAATGAAGTCATCGACAAGCATATTGAGTCTACATCACATCATCAAACTATCAAGAGATTGGAGTCAATCAAGCTGATTCCAAACAACCTTACCGACCTCTTTACGACGTCATTGCCAAAGTTTACCTTCCATAAGCTTGTCCGAGGTATTAGTATTGCCTACCTATCTCATATGCAATGTTTTTAGTTCTCATTTGGAAGTTTTGTCAACCTCAAGGGGAGTATCCAGAAGTATACTCACTTGATCTTAATATACTATTTTTCCATATGATTAGGAGCATTTTTCCCACTGGGTTTTTGCTATCTAACTAGGTTTTAATGAGGCACTTATCCTGGATTGGTAATACCCTTGTGTCCAGAAAAATGTTTAGTTTTGACTTAATGCAAACTTCTCACGTTTCTCCTTAGCCCTGGTTTGGTACTGAGGTGATTCTGAAAAAAGCTGGTATCAAAAAAAGCTTAGAGCTTTTTTGTGTTTGGTAAACATTCAGTTTCAGCTTTTTTTCACAGTTTTGGGTGAAAAAAAGCCAAAAACAAGAAGCTGCAAAACCCTGCTTTGAAAAACCGGTTTTTTTTCACATCTGTTTTACATAAAAGTTTACCAAACACTATAATACTGTTTTTTTTTTCAAAAGCATTTTTACAAAAAAATTTACCAAACACTCTGCTGCTTTATTTTACAGCACATCAGAAGCAGTTTTTTTTCAAAGCACAACAATACCAAACCAGCCCTTAGTCTATGGTTTTTTCTTTCATACTCATGTGGTCATATTCATATATATTTGTATCATCTATTCCTTTTCGACTTTGTATATTCCAATGCGTTAAATGCACTAATTTATATTTTTTTTTATCTTTAGGCAATCAATACCAGAGTTATGCAAAAAAGAAGTGGAAAATGAGATTTTTGGGTGTCTAGAGTAATTTCGGTAGAGCAAGAGGCTAATTAACTGCATCAAGATATATGCATTACAACAAGAAGAGAAAACCGAGTGGTTTTGGAGATCAAATGGACATGAGAATGTTGTTCAATGGATTTTATGAAAGATATAATTATTTGTTTCTATTATTTTTGTTTATTTTATTTTTATTTAAAAGAAAAAAAGTGCATTAGTTAGGATTTTAGTGGGATTTTAATTAGATTTTTATGAGGATTGATTTTCTTGCCATGGGTTTAGATTTTATATAAGGAGAATCATTCTCTTGTGAAGGAGGTCAGCTACCAAACAACCAAAAAACACATCTCATTTTTTGAGTGGATATTTAATGATGGGCTTACTGTGATTGGAGGCCCAAGAAGGCAAAAAGTAGAAGGAGGACTGGGCTCGAACAAGTCGACAACCCAGGAAGAATTAAAAATCATTTTTGCCAAGGAATAGGCAACAAGCCTATGTGAGAAGTGACACTCAAAGGGCAGCTCACCCCCCATCAAAAAGTACTTTTCAAGGGCATGGATAGGTAAATAAACGGTGACTCACCATGCTCTGAGGCCATCACCAAAAAGGGAGGCTTGGACAGTCGGGCTAGAGAGTCTATACAAGCAGCGAAGACCATAAGGAAGAAAGACACTCAACCAATCAATCAAAAGACATCCAACTTTGCACTCCAACAAACGAGAAACTAGAAAGCTTTAGTTTGTTCAAACTTTACCCTTTTAGTCGTAAGTCCACCATAGAAAGCCATCTTTTGTCAAGTCTTAGAAGCTCTGCTACCTTTCCCTTGTGTTGTAGTATCGAATCCCTTTAGTAAACCCGATTTATATTTCATTCTTCAAAGATTACAACTCCTGTAAAACACAAAGAGAAGTGGTTGCAAGAAAACAAACCTTGCTTGACAAGGTCATAATTTTGCTCGAGTCTCTTTTGTTTGTACTTACATAAAGTAGATCTATTGTTCTATGCATCTTTCATTGGATCCTATATCATTTTTCGACTGCTTTTCATTCAAAGTTTCATCCATGATTAATATTGCTAAACTAATTGACCTTGCTCTTTATTGTTAACCATAACCAAATAAGTAGTTTGAAGGGCCCTGAACTCCCTTTAGTTGGACATATGATATTATGAGTAAAAGTCCTTGTTTACAAGGCAAGAAAAAAGAACCTTATACAGACTTAACCCATATGTAAACAATCCAATCAAACTAAGAAGTCTAGATAACTTGTGGCGCAAGTAATCATCCCATTTAATAAACAAAAAAGAACAATTTGTTATACAAAGGTAACGGTGGCACTCTCAGACCCATATTAGTTTTGATTGGGAGCCTCAAGGCCTAACAAAGCACAAAGGCAATATACAAACTAATAACAAACTCATATTGCAATACACCAAGCAGCAAACCTTGCCCGACAGGCAAGACCCAAGGGAGTTGTGCGAGGGATAGATCTAGCCCCGAACACTTATCAGACATAAGGATGCAGCAAGAGGTGAAAAAGGAGAAGAGTTTGGGGTTTTCTTTACTAGGGCTACAAGGTAGCCTGATTATGAATACTTAATTGCCTTGTGGCATTGTTATATTTCAAGTTTTTCTTCCTTATTGAGTATCTTTTGCTTTTTGTAATGCGCTTGATTTTTATTTAGATGTTTGATCACCATCACTAAGTTGATTTGATGCAAGTTAGAGTAGATGTTATACTTCACTTGGGTTTGGCTTCTTGCAATTAATACCATAAACACCTATTTGTAAATGCCATGCAGTTTGGGTTTATGTGATTTTTCAACGATTTCCATAGAGTTTAATGAGTTCTTACTTGTAGAGTTAACAAATAAAGATACTTTTGATGCAACCAGATGCCATGTCCATTGAATAATTAGGGAAAATCAATCATCAATATTGGAGAACTACTTGAGCATAACATATTAAAGGAAGTAAGTAGAATTGGTTACGGTGAATTCGGATGCCCTAGATTTTCTTTTCTTATGTTTTCATTTTATTATTTACATGCATTTTATTTTCAAGCTTTATTTTATTTCAATTTAATTCAAAATCTACTATCTTTTTCTTTAAAACTTTTCAATTATAATTTGTTGCAATTTAGTTAGTAAAATTTTTAGAATCAATTCGAACTATGTGAGACAATATACGTGCTTATATGCTATATTCTCATATGATTCGTAGGGCTGGTTTGGTATTGCTGTGCTTTGAAAAAAAGCTGCTGTGAGAATAAGCGGCTGTGCTGTGAGAATAAGCGGCTGTGAAATAAATCAGCAGAGTGTTTGGTAAACTTTTTTGTAAAAGTGCTTTTGGAAAAAAAAAAACAGTCTAATAGTGGGTCTTTTCATTAAAGAAGCACTGTAGCTCCGTGTGCTTTGAAAAAAAGCCAATTTTCCAAAGCTGCAAATAGCAGCTTCAGCTTTTTCCTTTGATTTCAGCTTATTCTCACAGCAGCTTCCAAAATAAGCCTTTTTTTTTTTCAGTTTACCAAACACCTAAAACCCTCACAGCTTTTTTTCATGGGTGTTTTTTTTTAAGCACCTCACTCCCAAACTAGGTCGTATACTTGCGAGCACTAAAATTCGATACTTAATAAGATTAATTTTGGTTATCTAAGTTTCGCAACACATACTGTAGTTTATCATAGCGAGATTTTGTGAGTTTTACTTTTTTATGCATTCTTCCGTTGACTTGAGACTCGCATTCGCTCATTATGTCGACGACTTCATCAACCGAACTTACTCCATCGCTGAAGACCTGATGCAACATTTACTTGAGTATTTACATGCTCAAGGAGGAGTGTTGCAGCCTAATTTAGTTAAGAATGTAATTGTGTAAATCCTAAAATATCTAATTGGATTCTACCATGTGTTTTAAATAGGATTCTGTTTAAATTGTAATAAAGACGCTATGATACGAAAAATCTTACCTCACAATAAAAAACAAAACTGCTCTATTATTGTGTAAACCCGGTATTGCCCGGCCCAACTATTACTAAAACCCTAAACCCGACTTCTCTCTTCTTTCCCCCCTCCTCTCGTCTCCTGCGACGCCTCTTGCAGGCGCTTCACCCTCTCCCACCCTCGTCTTCCTCTCTCTCTCTCTCTCTCTTTTCAGTCGGTGAGTTCTCTCTCTCTATCTCTCTCTCTCTCTCTATCTCTCTCTCTCTCAATAGGTAATCTCAATCGATTCTTTAATTTCACTTCTATATTTTGCTATGTTTTTCTTTTGTGATTCTGATGTTGGAAATGGCGTCCACTGCTTGATATTTGTTGATAGGCTAAATCCCAACCTGTATGTTCAAATTCATGTCGAAATATATTCCTTTTTCTTCCCCTCATATTTTTTTGGGGAAAAAGATTGAAAACTGGCCACAAATTGCATCCTGATTTTAGAATAAAAACAATAATACCCAAATTAATATGGATTCAGTTATTTTCTTTAATTTTGGGATATTGTAGGTTACAATTTGTAAATAATATTTCTGATTGACGTATCTATGCCGTACCTGTATCCTGAATTTTTGAGTTTTCCCAAAATGCTTATCGTGTTGTATTGTATCGCCATACTTGTACCCATTTTGTGTCATAGGTGGGACTTGGGATTTTATTTTTTGGCCACTATGTTACTTTCGATAACTTTTTCGTAGCAGTGGGACTTTAGAAGATGACTGTTAGAGCTAACTTTGAGATTTGAGAATGTGTGCTTTTTTGATATATCAACCGATCTAATGCCTGGTAGATTAATGTGAATGGAGGGTATATATTGTGATGCTGCTTGGCGGGATCTTTGTAATCATTTAGGTCGTAATTGATGGATGGATTTGGATAGATGAATAAAGGGGTTCCATGTACTTTTGTAATAATTTATGTGGTTGTTTGTGTATTCTTAATGACAGTGTCCTTTTTGTTTTTTTTTTCCAGAAAGTAGTACTATAATCACCGGGCGCAATGAGGTTGGAAAAATGCTGGTTTTGTTCGTCTACCGTATACCCTGGACATGGGATTCAGTTTGTTCGCAACGATGCAAAGGTAAAGTTGTTATATACTCCCTACTAAAGCACAGAAGTTGTTGTATTCATATTGTAGTATTCTCAACATGGACCATGGTATAGCTATACGGTGATGCACTCGTGAACTCTAAGTAAGATAATTTAACTTCAGATACTTTTTCCTGGTCGTTAAACTTGACTTTACCTTTGACGACATGTAAAAGTTTGAAAATGGTACTCACTTTAGTCCCGAACAGCTGAACCTGTATGGTTTTCCAGTCTATACTATATTCAACTGCTGCCTTATTTACTGTTGGTTGGGTTGATAGGGAAGTATAAGTCAGCCTAGATTAGATTTGTTTACATGGTTATGTCAAGAATGCTATGTATGCTCATTCCATTCATGGTTGACGTTAGAATGAGTCAATTTATATGGCACTCAAGTTCGGCTTTTTTTGGGGCTTTTTGGGGGTTTTGTTTTGGATTGGGGTCCTCAAGTCGAGTTAATTTCTTGATCTTTTAGTTCAGATTTACTCCACGAATAGTTTGCATTTTCTGTACTCCTTATGGTTTCACTGTTAAATGGATGATGGTTACTGATTACATTCACATATATGATGTGGGACTAGATTACCTGACACCATTCCTCCTCTAGATTTTTCGATTCTGTAGATCCAAATGCCACAAGAACTTTAAAATGAAGAGGAATCCTCGTAAGGTGAAATGGACTAAGGCTTATAGGCGGTTGCGTGGAAAGGATATGACACAGGTAAACAAACATTGATCTCTCTTAAGTCCAATCTTGGTCATTTTATTGTTTCAAACATTTTAGTAAGATTGTTGAAGTGCTTGGGGTAATATACTGTTAGTTATGTTACTCTTTTGCTTTCTTCCCTGTAGGACTCAACCTTTGAGTTTGAGAGAAAGCGAAATAGGCCTGAGAGATACGACAGGAGTCTTACAGAAAACACTTTGAAGGCAATTAAGAAGATCGATAAAGTCAGAGTGGAGAGAGAGGCCAGACACCACAAGAATAGGTACTTTCTTCCTCTTCCCTTTTAACCTTTTGTAGAAATGGTAAACCTGTTTTTGGGTTTCTTCATCTTACGAAACTTGTTGAAAAACTTGTGCAGGATGAAGGGCAAGAGTGCCAAGGAGCACAATGAGGCAATTAAAGAGATTGATCAGAGCACCATTTTGGTCAAAGCTCCGAGTGCGCTACAGCAAGAGCCTTCACTCGTCAAGGTTTCCCAACTGCAACTCGACAAAAACGTTGCCATGGAGGAGTAATTTTATTGTTGCAGCCATGGTTTTATGTCTCTTCTGCGTCCACGGTTCCATCAAATAGCAAGACAGTTGTTTGTGTGGATTGAAGTTTTGGATCCCAATTTCCTTTCATGAATTGTAGCTACTGATTTAAACTAAATTATGTTTGTTGAGTCCCAGATTTGCTGTAAACATTTATAACAAGATATGCTATATGTAGGTTTTTGAATTTATGCTCCAAAAGTTAGTTATTTTTGCTTAGGGATTGCGTTAAGTCAATTTTTCGTGTCCTTCCACTTATATTATGACATGTAGAATATCAGATTGTATCCCATATATTTGAAAATATTTCTCTTGAAGATGAAGCCAGATAACTTCAAAGATGGCGTAGGTTTGAATTCCGTCGAGAGTTACTCCAACATCTAATCTAATAAAACTTATCGTTTGACAAAAAAAAAATAATTAAAAAAAAACTTAAAGAGTCAACGTGTCACTGTATTACCTTCCCCCTCCTCACCCTGACCCACAGAAGCAACGGTAACCATACAAAACCCCCTCCAACTGATTTTTTCGAGCTCTTTAGCGCCAAACAACCCAAACGAAAGAGAAACAAACGCTTCCAAATCCAAATTCCAGATTATGATCTCACTCACTCCCACTCCCTCTCTCGTCCACCGCACAAGCTCCGCCGTCGTCTTCCTCTTCCCGATCCCAAACCCGACAAGGGTGCACCCTAGCAGTAGCACCAGCCCCTTCAGGATCCGATGCTCTTCGGCTGGCTCGGGCTTGCAGGAGGCACCCAAGTCCTCCGAGGAGAGGAAGCTGAGCTCCGAGCTCTACTCGTCGGTGCCATTCCCGGCGGTGAAGGGGGCAAAGAGGGTGGTGCTGGTGAGGCACGGGCAGAGCACGTGGAACGAGGAGGGCCGGATCCAGGGGAGCTCCAATTTCTCTGTGCTCACCAAGAAAGGCGAGGCTCAGGCTGAGACTTCCCGCCTGATGCTCATCGATGATGCCTTCGATGTCTGCTTCACCAGGTTCGGATCTTTGCATTTCGATTTGATTTGTAGCTTATGTAATGCTCGAGAAATAATTGAATTGTTGGGAATGTGGTCTCATTGTTTTAAGCAATTGTTAGTGCTGTTAATTTTTGAGGATATGATTGGGGTTTTAGGTTTTACATGGAAAAATATTTATGAGATTATAAGCATTAATTAAATTACCTAAGTAAAAGACGGGCTGCGTCGATGCAAGGAGTCATTCCTACTTGCAGACAAATCACAGCCTTACATCTCTGCATTTCCCTTTGGTGTGATTTTAAATGAGTTTCTTTTGCATATGTGTCAACTATGATTTGCAGGAGCTAAGCAATGTGTTCGTTGCGTAATACCTTTTCCCATGATTCTGAAAATCCAATAGGAAAAGGGAGCATTTGGTGGGGGTATCCAATCAATCTGTTATGTCAGGACTCAAGCCTATACAAATCCAATCGAAACATAGACTTTGTACTATTTATAGAGTAGTCGGAGCCAAGGTAGCTGTCTTGTTAATCGTTACAGCCATTCCTTATCCCACTTTCTCCTATTTGAGTATGAATAATTGTTCCACCTTTTACAGCTTAAGTTTTTACAAATAGTGGTAACTCAAAGAAAACCTTAACCTATAGTTCTGGAATTCAAATTCTTGATACGAAACACAACCTTTCAGTTGTGCAATTTGCCAATTTCACATGCTGGGATCTCCAGTGATGCAAGAGGCCACAAAACCGTAAGTGAGGGGAGTGTTGTTCGGATAAGCAAAGACAACGTAATAGCTTCAACCATCTTGAGCATTCCCACCAACCACATTTTAGCATATATCAAATCTAATGACTGAGCCTGGCCAATATAAAACCATCTTCGTGATTTTTTAGTTTTGTTGAGCATTGTTTACTGTCCTTGTTCAAGATTTCTTCTTTAGCATTTCGTCCCTGCTAAAATTTGCATTGTATGCTGCAGTCCCCTGACGAGGTCAAAGAGAACAGCTGAAATTATATGGGGCCCTCGCGAAGAGGAAATGATTATGGACTCTGATTTGAGGGAAATTGACTTGTATGCATTCCAAGTGAGTTCTATTTTCTATGTTCCTTAACTATTTTACTTTTCAAATTTTGCATCAGCAGGAGTAAACTAAACAAAATGATGTGAAGATAGTCCAATGATTGCTAATATACTTTCTGATTTTAGGGCCTCTTGAAGCATGAGGGAAAAGCAAAATTTGGTGAAGCTTTTCATCAATGGCAGGTAGATGCTGCAAACTTTATTATTGATGGTCATTATCCTGTGAGAGAGTTATGGGCGCGGGCTAGGAGCTGCTGGAATCGAATACTGTTGCATGAAAGCAGGTCTGTTCTTGTGGTTGCTCACAATGCTGTTAATCAAGCTCTTATTGCAACTGCTATTGGTACTTTTCCTTTCTCAGATATACGAAATTTCTTTCTTAACATACTTTTATCCATTTCATTAATTACTTTTTTAAACTTTCCTTTTGAAAAATCAGGATTGGGAACGGAGTACTTTAGGGTTTTAGTTCAGAGCAATTGTGGTGTAAGCGTGCTGGATTTCATCCCACGAGGTGAGGGTGGATCACCATTTATTTGCCTCAATCGCCTAAACCAGGTATAGGGCATCTTTACTGATAAAAAAGAAATAGATTAATTTCTCCGTTCTGTTATTTACTAGGAAGTACGGAGAAAAAGATCTTCAAACCACTCTCTCTCTCTCTCTCTCTCTCTCTCTCTCTCTCTCTCTCTGTTTGAATTATTTGTGTGGTTCATGGAGGTATCATTGTTATGTAGGTTGTGTAACTGGATATGCTGTCCTCTAAATGGTATTGCAATATTAATGCAGACCCCAAGTTCACCGGTTGCTAGTGGAAGTTCAGGAGGAAGGAAAGCAAGTAAGCGCATTGTACTTGTTTGTCATGGATCCACACAGAGCGACACAGAGGTATGAGGTGATAATTTGAAAGTGACTCACGATTTTTTGGTTGATATTTTGTCACTTGGTTTTGTTGAGTATAAATTTATGGTTGGACTGTCAAGGGAAATCACCAAGCTGAATGTTCCTCAGATGTTTTGTTTATAAATTGTCACCTTCAATGTTAAACAGACTGGTTTTCCTTCGACCGGGGATCAACCAATGGACATGCTTGGGGTTATAAAGGTGTGGCATCCACTTTTTGTCTCTTTTTACATTTTCATAACATTGTCTTATGATCTGAATTTGAATGTACTTTTCGGGGATGCATTACAGTCCCAGAAAACTGCAGAGCTACTTCTTGATTTGAAAGTGAGTTCTATAGTTAGCAGTCCGAAGAAAGCTTCTGTTGAAACAGCAATTACCATCTCCAAAGTAAGCTCATCCTAGATCTTCCGCAGCCATTTGTAAAATAAAGTATTATCTCCTTTACTCTTCCTTGTTCGAAACTAAAATTTCTTTTTCTTTTGGGCGGTTTGGTGGGTGGGGGTTGTGAAAGAATTGGAGATTTAAATCTTCTGTTTAAAAGTGTATTAAGTTTTGTTCCATAGTTAATTACGTGCTAAAGCAATTGTAGGTGCAAGAAGCTGCAGATTGCTTGGGTGTTGATTGTGTGCCGGGCGACGTGGAAATGAAACAGATGGAGAACCTTGATGTTGAAGACATCCTTCAGCGCTCATCTAAGGCAAGACATCTGAACTTGATAACAGAAGTTCTTGCTTCTTGTTTACATCGTGGAAAATAATCTCACTTATTAACCTAAACTGAGATAGATAACTGAGTGATTGAGCCCAACACAATAAAACAGTACAGCACTAGCATCAAACATTCATGTTGTCACCTCTTTTTTCTTTCGTATTTGTTGTAATAGAGTCCATGCGCCAAGGTAAACAAGCTAGTCGTGTAACGTTGTTTTTCAGTGTGTTTTATTGAGTGACTGTTTTCTTTCTGCAGGGTGGAACAAAGATTCTACCTATTCGGCCTGGTTGGTTGAATGGATACGAGGACAGTGTGATGGGAGATGTGTGGGACCAATCTGAGAAGGCCTGGCAGTATCTCATAAACGAACTAGCTGCTGAAGCCGAACCAGAAAGAGTTGTTGTAGCAGTTGGCCATCCTGCATTGCACATAGCACTGATGGGCCACTGCCTGAATCTGACAAAAGAATGGTTGGGATCATTTCATCTTGATGCAGGAAGCATCAGTGTCATCGACTTTCCTGACGGTCCTAATGGAAGAGGAGTTATTCGGTGCATAAACTATACCGCTCATATGGGGAGATGGGCGACCCCCATCACCAGATCAACACTCGACGACGAAGAGTTTTAGACGAGAGAATTTGTAAGGATATTAAGTAAATTGGAAATGATTCATCTAGTAACAAGTATATAAGTATATTGATCTTCTTAGTTTTGACAGGCTGCTTAGATCATGAGAAAATGAGGTTAAATTCTGCTCCATGGAAGCTGATATCTTTCACTTCCTGCTGTTTTGTAGCTCACATACTAAAGTATCTAAACTAGGAGAGTTTGGTGAAACTTTCAAACTACCAATTTTCTAAAGGAAAAAAAGAACCCAATACGAAATTTCTAAAGGTAAAGGCAGTAAAATTAAACAAACACCAATAATGATTCGGAAACTGCACACACGAGAATGCTGATTGGTATTTTAAGCACGTGCTGAGAAACTAGATGGTTATAAAAGAGTAGATAGAGTCGAGCATTATGATGTCAGATTCACAGATGAGCAAGTCGCATGCCAAATTTTTTTGGGTAAATTACATAAAATTACTTCAACTATTGGGTCATTAACAGTTTCATACCTTGTCTTTAAAAAGTTTCAATGTCATACCTTATCTTCGAATTTGTCGCAATGTCATACATTCCGTCAGTTGTCTGTCAATTCCTTTGTTAAATGCTGACGTGGCATGAGGCAGGGCCCACTTTCTATTAAAAAATTAATTAAATATTAACTAAAACAAAAAAAAAAAAACCCAGATCCCTCGTGCCCCCCAAAACCTTCCTTCCAAACCCAGAACCCCACCCCCACCTTCGCAGGGGAGGGGGTTAGGGGATCTGGGTTTTTTTTAATTATTTAATTATTTAATATTTAATTAAATTTTTAATAGAAAGTGGGCCCCGCCTCATGCCACGTTAGCATTTAACTGAAGAATTGACAGACAACTGACGGAAGGTATGACATTGCAACAAATTCGAAGATAAGGTATGACATTGAAACTTTTTAAAGACGAGATATGAAACTGTTAATGACCCAATAGTTGAGGTAGTTTTATGTAATTTACCCAATTTTTTTTGTTGGAGAGTTCCCTACTCTAATGCTATACAAAACCTTTTCACCGTTTCACGAGTAGATTATAACATATCAAATGGTGCAACAGATAACATATAATGTCCATACAACATAGATATATGATAGTTTAGTTGATCTTAATAGTGTGCTCTTGCTCTTGCTACCTTTCAATCGAATTCAAATCCCTCAACACTCTCGTATTACTAGGAAGGAAAACTTGATGTAAGTCCAATTTTTTAACCAATATTAGAAATAATCCAGTTTCTTAAAATAAGTCCAAATTCTTAAATTTAGGATCATTTTATTATCAGTAAGTATTATTTATTGATAAGATTTATTATAAAAATTAATTTCTTTTTAGTAACCTCTTTAATTATTTCATTTTTTTTGTTCTTCTGTCCAAACCCCATTTATAATTTTTTTTTAATTTTTTTATAATAAACCTATTGTGAACACGGAAAATTCCTGAAACGAAAGAGACAAGAACAACGTGCACAAACAAATATTTGTATTTGATGATTTTGGGTTACAATCTCTCTCAAATTTGATCCTCTGATTCGATCTCCGTAAGGTGTTGATTTGTGGATGTGCGATTGATCCAAAGGGCCGTTGGGCTTGATCTAAGGATGAACGTTCTTCAAGGGCCATGGGCTTGATCTTGAAGGTGGATTTGAGCGGATCTTCAAGGAGCCGTTGGGGCTTGATCTTGAGGATGAGCGTTTCTTCAAGGGCAGTTGAGGCTTGATCTTGAATAACGGTGATGAACGGATCTTCAAGGGCTTTTGGGCTTGATCTTGAAGAACAGTGATGAACGGATCTTCAAGGGCTTTTGGGCTTGATTTTGAAGGTGGATTTGATGTATGGATTTGTCGACGTTGTTGATCCAAAGGGCCGTTGGGGCTTGATCTTAGGATGAACGGATGATGAACGATGAACAATTTCTTCAAGGGCCGTCGGGGGCTTGATCTTGAATTGGTGGAAGTTCTTCAAAGGGCCGTCGGGGCTTGATCTTGAAGGTGGATGATTGTTGATCCAAGGGCCGTCGGGGCTTGATCTTGGAAGAACGATGAACGAAGAACGAATAGGGCTTTCTTGATTCTTCGGGAACCTGGATGCTTGAGAGCTTCGGAGTTTCAGAGCTTCAAGGTTTTGGTGTAATATGAATCCCCCCCTTAAATGAATGAAATTGGCTTCTATTTATAGAATTTTCCAAGACCTAATTTTGAATATAATATCCCAGATGAAATAAGTCGTTTCTGCCAGGTGTTGACACGTGTCCTGTTTGATGACTTTCCCGACTCATTTCAATTTTTCGTTTAGACACACGCTACGTGTAAAATTTATGTAATACATGAGCGTTGAAATTTTGATTTATTGGTCAACATTTATTTACCGAAATTTCGATGTCTACAAATGCCCCCACTTTAAGGCGCGTCGTATACATGTGCTTGTCACGTGTAGGAGATGCGTTTTGAAGTCCCTTACTGTAGATGTCGATCCAAGGGCCATCGAGGCTTGATCTTGAATTGGGCTGGAGATTTCTTCAAGGGCCGTGGAGGATTGTTCTTGAACTTTGTTTGAAATTTCTTCAAGGGCCGTTGAGGCTTGTTCTTGAACTTTGTTTGAAATTTCTTCAAGGGCCGTCGAGGCTTGATCTTGAAGGTTGAAATTGGACCACAAGGAGCTTCATGTGGTAGATGATATTTGGCTTTGGTAGTGGATGAATCGGCACGTATTTTGTTGCGCTTGTTGATTTTCCACAGCTTTGATCTTGAACTGGGTTGGAGGATTTTCTGGTTTCCTCCAATTGTTTGACTTTCCACAGGCTTATTCTTGAACTGGGTTTGGAGTTCCGAGCAAAGAAGAGGAGAGTTCCTTGTGCTGGTGATTTGATGGCATTGTACGGCAAGACTTTGCTCTTTGGCGAAGGTGCCCTCAAAATGTTGTTGAAACTTCTGGAGTTCTTCAACTCAGACTCCTTCTTCTCTCTAATTCTTCAACTCGGACTCATTCTGCTGAGTTGATTGTGCACGCCGCATTTCCTTATTTGCTATTCAGGCAGATGTGGCAGCTTCTCGAGTTCTTGGTTTCAACTCAGACTCCTTCTGCTGGGTTGATTGAGTGTGCAGGCAGCATTCTTCTCTGCTTGTTTCTTCTGCACGGCAGGTAGGCACGAGGCAGAGGTGATGGTCTGTTTCTTTGTTCAATCTGTCTAAGTGCCGACCGATTGCTTTCTTTCTCCTTGTCTCGTAGGCAAGAGCAAGGGTAAAGGAAAAGCATGCCATGAGATATCTTTGCCTTTGACTCTGATGATATGAGGTACTTTTGCTTTTGAAGAAGTATATTTCCATAGGTTTATTCTTGAACTGGGCTGGGGAACTTCTTAGCAAGGAAAAGGAAACTGATCTTGAAGATGAATTAGCACGTTATCTCCACATGCTTCAAGGTATCATTTTCACTTGCCTTATCTGTTCTCCAGGCAGATGTGGCATCTTCTCTGGAAGCATAAGATGTTGAGATAATGGGTACTTCGAGAGTAGTGCTAGGTAAGCAATCAGGAAGGAGTTCCAGGCAGTCGGTTCTTAGATCACAAGATTGACACCAAGTGCTGGCTGATTGCTCGTTTTCTCCTTGTCACAAAGACAAGGAAAAGGACAGGGAGAAAGCATGATATGAGATACTCTTGCTTTCAACCTTCGTGATATGAAATACTTTTGCTCTTGATGACTTGTTTGCAGAGGTACCCCAAGGGATGAGGAACACTGAATGACTCGAGCGGCTTCGTTGGGAATGCATTTTAGGAGATGAAGAAAGATTGAGTCTGTTTGCCTTGCTGTGAAGGTTGAGATTTAATAGGGATTTCTTCATAACTGGTAGCGGCACTATTCTTTTACTCGTGTCGGCAACCGTTGGATGATTAAACAGTATGGCTTCACGTGCTTTCTTCTTCATCAGAAATCTTCGATAAATTGCCCGTAATTTCCGCAAAGCTGAGTGTGCATGTGACAGGTGCTGACGAGGCTGAAAAAGACTGGCGCCTCTTCGATATCTGAGATTGGTGCTTCGACAAATTATCCGTGATTTTCGCAAAGCTGAGTGTGCATTTGATAGGTGATGACACGTCTGCAAAAAGCAAGTGCCTCTTCGATTTCTGAGATCGGCCCGTGGTTTCTGAGCCGCCCAGCTTTTGAGAAAGCAGACGTCTCTCTGAGCAGGCGCCTCTTCGATTTCTGAGCAGGTGCCTCTTCGATTTCTGAGCAAGCGCCTCTTCGATTTCCTCTTTTTATAGAGGCACACATTACGTTCCAAGGCGCACTTGAATTACCGCCTGTAGAAGCTCCCTTCTTGCACTTCTGAGATCTTGATTTGTCCGACCTCTTCTTTTTCTTCACACCTTCGAAAAATGTCTTGCCCTTCTGACCGTCGTCTTAACTTGAATGTCGGGGAAGATAGTGACATATCTTCTCCAAACAACATTTGGCAGCCGTCATTCGTATCTCCCAATGGTCCTCTTACAGTTGGGGATTCTATGATGATGAACGATACAACCGCTTCGGTGGTGGCCAGAAATCTTCTTACTCCTAGAGACACTAGGATACTTTCCAGGCGGTCCGACGAGCTGGTGGTTCAGGACTCTCTGGCCTACATCGTCCGATGTGCAGGCTCAGTTTCAAACATGGGCCAACGTCTTCTTGCTCGATCTCGTCAGGTTGAGTCGTTGATGGCTGAGGTGGCCAGTCTTCGGCAAGAGGTCAGAGTGCTTAGGCACGAGAACAAAGAGTTGCACATGCTCGCAACTAATTACTCAACAAGCATGAAGAGGAAGCTTGACCAGCTGCAGGAGTCCGAAGTTCGGATTCAGAGTGATCATCAGAGGTTTGTGGCGTTACTCCAGCGGCAACTTCTGCCTTCGTCCTCCAGCGCTTCACCAAGTGTTGAAGCTCCGGATAATCAATCTCTGGTGCTTCGTCTTTCTGGAGCTCCGCCGAGTGTTGAGGCACCATCTGATCGACCTTTGTGAAGACCTCATCTTGTTTGTTTATTTTGATTCATGTATATGTACATATTTGTAACTTATCGGAAATATCAATAAATGAGCTTTATTTCATTTAGTGTCTATATATACATATACATATATATATATATATATATATATATATATATATATATATATATATATATATATATATATATATATATATATATACATACATTATTTCTTTCCCTTTTTATGCTGTACCATCATTTTTCTTTCTGTCACATGGTGCCGTGCACCATTCATGCAAATCAATTTATATATATATATATATTTATGTCACATGGTGCCGTGCACCATTCATGTCAACATATGTATATATATTAGTAAGTGGAGACAACAATCATGTCAGACATAAACACCTTTTTTTTTTTTTTTTTTTTTCTCTTTTCCTTTTGATGCTGTACCACCATTTTTCTTTCTGTCACATGGTGCCGTGCACCCCTCTTTTTTTTTTTTTTTTTTTTTTAAATAATATATATATATATATATATATATAGCACCATAGCTTTCCTTAGCAGATTCCCCAATCTCCATTTTTTTTATCTCTTGAACTCTGGGCATAAAAGGCTTTGGGTGGGGCTCGGTGAAAGAGAGGACGCAACTTTCCTGATCTTGCTCATGGGTTGGTGAACAAAGAGGAGGAGGGTAGCAGTGAACTCAGCAATGAAATCATTCAATCTAAAAAACACAACTAAAGCTGCATGTCCTTGTTTTTTTTTTCAAATATGCTGCTTGCAGTGTCGGGCAAATATGGGCTATGCAGGTTGTTAAAGCTTTTCCCAGCTTTATCAAAAGAGATTTTTTGTGTGCAGGCTGCTGCATGTGGGTATCATCATTCACGGCATGTGCTCTGTAATGTTGGTCCTTTTTTTTTTTTTTTTTTTTTTTTTGGTGTGTATAAATAAGCCTTCCCGTAAGGCTTTTAAACAGGTATTCGATCCTTACTCCATTCCCATCAGCTTGAAAGTTCTTTTTTTTTTTTTTTTTTTTTAACCTATCAAGTGTAATTCTGTCTATTTTGCACCAAAATTTGCTGCTTCACATTTGTGCAGGTTCGCCTGCTTCTCTGGACACCACAACCGTGCAACAATTTCACAGCCAGTTGCGCAGCGACTGCATTCTCGCTGCCTGGTTGCCACACTGCCAAGCCATTGCACAGCCACCCTCCTTGCTGCACTGCCTTTGTCATCCTTGCACTTATCATTGAGCATAGCCGCCGAGTACAGGGGTCATTTCTTGCTGAAACTGTTCCTGGCGCAAAGGCTGTAGGAATCAGCGTATCCGGGCTCGCAGCGATCTCTCTTTCGAGTTACAAGACGGGGAGGGAGAGGTCCAGGCTCTTTCTTTTTAAGGTGAGGATCTTCCTGGGGTCGTGCATGCCTTCATATATACATATGTGGAACGTGGTTGTCCACCACTGCGCTGATACATATATATATACATGTCTTATTTGCTTGTTTGTCCCGTCATCTGCATGCATATATATATATATATATATATATATATTTTATTTGCTTGTTTGTCTTGTCATCCACATGCATATATATATATATACATTTGTTCCTTTGGTGGCGTCTTCTGCATGCATATATATATATATTTGTTTGTTTGTCTCATCACTTGTCATCCGCATGCATATATATATATATATATATATATATACACATACATTTGTTCCTTTGGTGGCGTCTTCTGCATGCACATATATATATATATATATATACATACATATATATCTGTGTGTTTGTCCCATCACTCTGCACGCATATATACATATATCTATTTGTTTGTCCTGTCATCTGCATGCATATATATATATATATTTTATTTGCTTGTTTGTCTTGTCATCCACATGCATATATATATATACATTTGTTCCTTTGGTGGCGTCTTCTGCATGCATATATATATATATATATATATTTGTTTGTTTGTCCCATCACTTGTCATCCGCATGCATATATATATATATATATACATACATTTGTTCCTTTGGTGGCGTCTTCTGCATGCACACATATATATATATATATATATATATATATATATATATCTGTGTGTTTGTCCCATCACTCTGCACGCATATATACATATATCTATTTGTTTGTCCTGTCACTCTGCATGCATATATATATATGGCAGGTAATTGGTACTTGCCAAGGCTCGTCCCGTCACTCCGCATGCATATATATATATATTTGTTTCTTTGTTCCGCCATCTGCATGCATATATATATATTTGTTTCTTTGTCCCGTCTTCTGCACGCATATATACATATATTTGTTTGTCCCAGTGTGCACATATATAAAATTTCTTATAATGTGCGCACCCTCACTGATGGATTTCTTTGTCGTAATGCCAGGGATCTTTAATTACGAAGCTTTCAAAGGCGTGGTATTTGGAGTGAGCAGGGCGTGAGCATATTTGTGCTTTCTGCTGCCTAGGGTTTGTGCAAGAGACTGCAACGGGGTTTCGCTGCGCAATGCCTTTTGTTCACAGTCTTTTTCCCTCGGTGGTGCGCTGCCGTGTGGAGCTGTGCAAGAGACTGCATCGAGTCTATGTTGTGTAATGCTTTTTGGTCATAACTTTCCTTGGTGGTGACGTTGATGTGCCTCTTGCCGCCGCTTGGAATGACCGTCTTGTAGCTGCCCTCTTTGCCGTGCTGCTTAAGTTTTGTGGCTGATCATGGTATTTTTTAAGTGCTTTAAGAGCAGCACCATCACCATTCTTGCGAAGGCAGGCGATTCGCAAGATAGAGGAACGACGTTGATGCTTTACGAGCCATTGACCGGTCCTAAGGCGCTTGCTCTCCCCGCAAAAGATAACTCCATGCATATTAAGTCGTGGTCTTCCGAAGTATCTTGGGAGGTGGCAGATTCTATTCAACCAGATACGAAGAAGAAGGCGTGCATCTCGAAGATTCTTATCTTGAATCATTCGCACCATGCTGGTGACAATCATTTGGCCACGTTTAAGCTTCTCGGTGATCACATCCGTAGCGGGGCTATAGCTTGGAATGGTGCCCTGTCGACTGCTGGAGAAGCCGTTTTTGATGAGTTTTATTGGGAGTGGCTTGAAGATGTCTTAAGCCGATCTAAAGATGTGCTTACTAACGTGGGCCTTTACCACGCTGTGTACGCATCTTTGTTTAGTTATGATTGTCATCCTTCCGTCATTCGTGCGTTCTTTGAGCGTTGGTGTTCAGCAACCAACACACTTCACACGGCGCAAGGGGAGATGTCAATTTCACTTTGGGATCTTCACAAGATAGGAGGCTTGCCGATCCAAGGTAGGTTTTACGACGAGGTCGTTCCCAGCGCGGATGAACTTTCTCTTTGCAATAGTCGAGGATTGCCTGTGAGTTGCCGCTGTTTGTTTTGGGCGTATCACAAGCTTTTCCAGGATGCTCAAGATAAAGCAGGCGTGAGGATTTCCTCGTGGATCTGATTTTGGTACTGGGAGGCCATGAGGTATAAGAAGCCTTTGAAGAAAAATGGTCGTAACAAGACCACTAGGCCAAAGGGAGACTCAGACCCGTCCGGTGTTATTGGCTTAACCAGGCGCCGCTCTTCTGACGAGTTGAGAGCGTTTGAGGATCTTGGCATAGCATCAGAACATGTGGAGGAGTCTTACCTAGCTGCTTTCTTAGCTTGTTGGCTTTGTAAGTTTGTTTTCCCAGCAGGCGACGTCAACTTAGTTCGTCCTGGAGTTTTCAAAGTTGCTAGCAAGATGGCTGCAGGTGAGTCTTTTAGCCTTGCTATTCTGGTCTTAGCCAACATTTACAATGGCTTGAGCATTGTCTCGGACTCGGCAAGCACTGAAGATCGTGCTGCGGTGCTTCCTTACCACTATGTGTATGGTTGGTTGGGTGAATATTTTGGCACTCATTTTTCTTTGTCGACTCTTGGCAAGTCAAAGCCTTCTTCATCGACTGGAGCTAAACGGGGGCCTTTGATGACGAAGTATTCAGGTGTGCTCTCCGCGAAGAGCCTTGATGATTTGCAGGCACAAACGCTATTTAAAAGTTATGAAGGTTTGAGGATGAACCCCTTAGCGAGAGTTGGCTCGGTGCAGCGAGGCATCGTGGACAATTCGCATCTCCGCTTCTCGGACTTGTCTTATCTTATAAGTCTTCGCTCGGGGTTTGTTTCTTTACGACAAGAAGATCGATGCATTGTTCAGCCATATAGTCCCCACCATTTCAGCAGGCAATTTGGTTTTGTCCAAAGCGTGCCAGGCAAGCTGAAGGAAAAGAACCAATCGGCATCCCTGCAAGCGGTGTACATGCATTGGGAGTCTTGTACCCGTTCATGCACAAATGCTGTTATCACGCTGCCAGCCAAGGATGAGTTCAAGAGTAATCCAGTGACCCGTGTTTACGCACGTTGGTGGTCAAAGACACATTATAAGAGCTTGGGGATGGCAAGCGGTACCAATTCTTCTCACTCAGGCGATGATATGTCGAGAGAGGGTTGTCCTGTGGTTCCTATACGACTGGTGCATCTTGATTGCGCGAGTGCGGCTCCCTTACAAGATAGACCTGTAGCTTGAGCTCCTCAACGGCCATGCTTGTCTCCTCGACATCCAGATGCTTCTGAAGAGGTAGGAGATGAAGTTGACTCGCACGAAGATGGATTTATTTTGCAGCAGCGTCAACAAGTTTCAAACAAGAGACCATTTGAGGATGCTCAGGTTGACAGCGATGTCAATTTTCGTCATAAGAAGAAAGAAGTGTTTAGACCTTCTCAATTCGATGACCGTGCGCCATTTGAGAGAGATGTATGTACTTCATTTTCTCTCGTGATTTCTTCTGCTTTAATCATTTTGGCCTTCGTTTCTAACATCTTTCTTTGTCTTCTTAAGGTTGGGCCTTCTTGTCCTTCTGATTTGGCAACTGCAGATGTTTATTCCTATACGGAGATGCTATTTGCAGGTGAACTACCTACAGACAAGGAGATCGGGGATCCGCCTGGTGCAGAGCTTGTTCCAAATCCGTTAAACTTCTCGAGTTTGCCATGTGTAGGTGGAGGTATGCCAGAACCCGTCATACGTCCAACACCTTTGCCAGCTAGCTCTGAGATCTCTTTGAGAGGGCCGAACCTTAGCGGTACTGAGCAACTCATCCATCGCATCAGTCTTGGTGCGGCAATGGAGATCAAGGGCCATATCGAGGAAATGATTTCTAAGTGTCCGCTGGAAGACCTTGCATTGCTCAATGAGGATTTGTCGAAGTTTGTTTCCGTGATTGACAACCTTAACATTGATTCTTCATCCTTGAAGATCAAGATTGCCGAACTTATGGCCGCCTCGACTGAGTATTCTTCCTTGCGTGCTATTTCCTTGGAGAAGTTGAGTCCAGATGCTAGAGCTCATCAGCTAGCAACGATAAACTCGTCACTGGCTCAAGTCCGGTCTTTTCAGCAAGCTGTTTCAGGAGATTATCAAGTCACAGATACTTCTTTAACTTCTGTCCAGGTGCGTCTAGATGTATTGGTGCGAGAGCAGGAGCGGTTGGTAATCGAAGCATCGCAACTTGAAAGTGTTCTTGCGGAGCAGGGAACTGCACTTTCTCAGTACCAAGAGGAGATTTCGCGCCTAGAACGAGAGAAAGGCATGACTATGGAGTTGCCCATCTTGTCTCCCACCGAGGTAGAGACTTTGAAGACTTTGGAAGGCTCGCTTGAAGATCGCCTTCGTAGTTTTAGGGACATAGTTTTCAAGTAGTATCTTCTGTTTTTTTTTTTTGTAATAAGGCTTTGGAGCCGACTCCTTCTTTCAAAGAAATAAAGTATTTATGTTCTTGAATTTGCTCTTCAATCTTCAAAGTGTTATATATGTTTTTAGATGATGTGACTGTACTTGAAGTTTTGACGCTTCAAGTTGCCTACGTACCCTTTGTTGAGGAGGGATCAAGTCATAACGTAGTTCAAATACATTTTTTTTGTGCCGTACGCAGTTTATGCTCTTGCGGGCCAGGAGCTTTGGTTCATGCAGTTTAGGCTCGTGCGAACAAAGAGCAAGAGTTGTCGCCTTTTAGGGGTAGTAGCGCTTCAAGAATCTGCCATTGATAGGGCCGATCTTCAAGCCGTCTTCCGCCATGATTAAGTAGGCTCCATTGGTGTAGACTTCTTGTATTACGTATGGTCCATCCCATTTTGACGTGAACTTGCTCTTTGTCTTGTGAGTTGTGATGATAGGCCTACGCAATGAAAGGACGAGATCTCCCATTTGAAAAGAACGGGAGAGAACTTTCTTGTTGAAGGCTTTGGAGAGTCGTGCTTGATAACACTCCAAGTGTTGCTGGGCTTCGAGTCTTTTTTCATCCAGCGCCTCCAGCTCTTGAAGGCGCAACTTTGCATTCTCTTCGTCGGTCAATCCTTCTTGTATAGCCATCCTTAGCGAGGGGATTTGACATTCGAGCGGTAGAACAGCTTCCACGCCATATACGAGAGAATAAGGTGTAGCTTCGGTAGGGGTTCTATATGTTGTCCTGTATGCCCACAGTGCTTCGCCTATTCTTTCATGCCAATCTTTCTTTGTTCTACTGATTACCTTCTTCAGGAGGTTGCACAATGTCTTGTTGAATGCTTCTGCGAGACCGTTGGCCGGAGCATGATACATGGAGGATTTGTATTGCTTGAACTTGTATTTCTCGCAGAGCTCGTCCACGAGTCGGTTTGAGAACTGCTTTCCGTTGTCGGTGACAATGTAGCGAGGCACACCATATCGGTGGATGATATGTTCCTTGATGAAACGGACGACAGTTTCCTTCTTGACTTCCTTCAGGGGTACGGCCTCAGCCTACTTAGAGAAGTAATCTATTGCAGCCAGGATGTAAGCCTCTCCTGTAGATAACTTTGGCGCAATTGGTCCTACGACGTCCAATCCCCATGCATCAAACGGCCATGAAGTAGCTCTGGGGTGTAATGGTTCAGGCGATTGATGTATGAAGTTGGCGTGAAATTGGCAGGCTTGGCACCTTTTGGCGTGTTCTAGGCAGTCCTTTACCATGCTTGGCCAGTAATAACCCATTCTTTTGAGCTGGAAATGAAGCTTTGGTCCGGACTGATGCGCTCCACATATTCCTGAGTGTGCTTCTTCCATGGCTTGATTGGCTTCTTCCTCGCCTAGGCATCTCAGAAGTACTCCTTCAAAAGATCGCCGGTAGAGTGTCCCTTTGTAATAGAGGAAGCGATGTGCTCGTCGACGTACTTCAGAGAGGTGTTTTGGATCATCTGGAAGTATTCCATGCTCCAAGTAGTTGATCAGAGGCTGTCTCCATTCTTCAACGTTGACCGGAAGTATTGAAATAACGTTTGTATCACTTAGTACTATTTCAGTGACAAGCAGGATTACCCATCTTTGGCAGACTGGCACGTTTGTAGCTTCATCTTCTCCTAATGTCATGCTCGAGGCTAGGTTGGCGAGAGCGTCTGCCATTTGATTCTCTTTTCTTGGCACGTGTTCTAGTGTTACGGCCTCAAACCTTTGTAGCAATTGCGTTGCCATTCGGAAGTATGGGACGAGGTCATCTTTCCTCACCTCATATTTAGTCAGGAGTTGATTGATTATGAGCTTGGAGTCGCCGTATATCTCAAGGGCTGTGATTTCCATGTTGATTGCCATTTGGAGCCCGAGGATCAGTGCTTGGTACTCAGCGACGTTGTTGGAGCATAATTCGCTTAGCTGGAATGAATAAGGTAGTATTTGCCTTTGTGGCGCCATGAATACTACTCCTGCCCCCGCTCTGTCTGCTCGTGCAGATCCGTCGAAGAACATCGTCCATGTCGGGAATATGTCAATGTAGAACACCTCTTCGTCAGGCAAGTCGTCTGAGATTTTCCAATCGGCTGGGATTGGATGGTCGGCAAGGAAGTCTGCTAGCGCTTGTCCTTTGACGGCTTTAGCTGGGACGTAGACGATCTCGTATTGATTGAGAAGCAATGCCCATTTAGCTAGTCGTCCTGTCAAAACTGGCTTAGACATGACGTATTTGACCGGGTCAGCTTTAGCAACCAAGTGGATGGTGTAAGCATGCATGTAATGTCTGAGCTTCTGGATGGCAAACATCAAGGCAAGGCACATTTTTTCTATTGGGGAGTAGTTCAACTCAGCGCCGGTGAGCGTTCGACTGAGGTAGTATAGCGCTCATTCTTTCTGGGATTCGTTTTCCTGTGCTAAGAGTGCTCCAATTGAACTTTCCTGAGCAGCAATGTACAATATGAGCGGTTTCCCTGGTACAGGTGCCCTCAGGACAGGTGGACTTGATAAATACTTTTTTATGCTTTCAAAAGCATTGTTGCATGCTTTGTCCCATACGAACGAAACATCTTTCTTCATGAGTTGACTGAACGGTTGACAGAGCCCTGCAAGGTTGGAGATGAAACGTCTGATGAAGGCTAGCCGTCCTTGTAGACTTTTCAACTCGTGCAGGTTTCTTGGCTCGGGCATGCTTTGAATGGCCTTGATCTTTGATTGATCCACTTCAATGCCACGATGCTTGACAATAAAGCCAAGGAACTTTCCAAATGTGACGCCAAATGCACATTTTAACGGGTTCATCTTGAGGTTGTATTTTCGCAACCTTTCGAACACTACTCGTAAATCCTTCAAGTGATCTGATCTTTTCTTTGTCTTCACCACCACATCATCTACATAGCATTCTACGTTCTTGTGTAGCATGTCATTGAAGATCCTCTGCATTGCGCGTTGATATGTGGCTCCAGCATTCTTCAGACCAAAGGGACCTTGTAGCAGTAAATACCTTTTGGAGTGCGGAAGGCTGTTAGTTCCTCATCTTCAAGAGCCATACGAATTTGATTGTATCCAGAAGAGCCGTCTATGAATGATAGTGCCTCATGGCCGGTGGTCGCGTCCACCATGATTTCGATGATTGGCAAGGGGAAGTCATCATTTGGGCAAGCATCATTGAGGTCTCGGAAGACTACGCAAACACGTATTTGTCCAGATTTCTTAAGGACTATGACGATGTTGGAGATCCACTTGGGGTATTGCACCTCTCGAATGAAACCTGCTTCGATTAACTTGTCAATCTCGGCCTCGATTTGTGGGATGAGCTCGGATCGATAGCGTCTTTGAGTTTGCTTTATTGGTCGCGTTCCAGGCTTGACTGCAAGATGATGCACAACAATGATAGGGTCGAGGCCGGGCATTTCCTTGTAGGTCCAAGCAAAGACGTCCTTATACTCTAACAGCAGCTGGTAATACTTATCTATCTCGTCTGCACTTAGTAATGCACTCACGGAGATAGGCTTCGGCTTCTCACTTGTGCCTAAGTTGAGTTCTTTGAGATCGTCAACCGTGGCTTGCCCCCCATCTTCCAGTTGTGACGGTGCTGCAATGACATCTTCCTTGAGGATTTCATCTTCTTCACCTTCTTGGATTATGATGTGGATGACGTCTTGAGCCTCTTCTTCGGTGTGGACCTTTCTAGCTTGTTGGCATGAAGATTGTCCAGTGTGGATGATGGTGCGCATTTTCACTTTCAATGATCCAACTGTGTTAACCTCCAAAATTGATTGGCGCTTCATTCTTGAAGGAATGGAACTTCGAATGTCATCCTTTTCTGTCAGACGATCGATCTTTTCTACTTCCGGCGACGTTTTTCTCCTTCTGGAAGGTTCTTTGGCTTATTCAAGTCTTTCCATAACTGACTGTCGTGGAGGAAAGCTAGTCGTATTGCTTTGCTTCCTAGGTTTTGACAACCTTTTGAAAACAGAGCTTCGAGATGCTGACGTGTTAAGCCTTTTGAAGACGGAAGTTCTGTTTTGACCGCCAATGAGTTTAGGTGCCGAGACTCTGGGCCTTGAGCAATTCATTCTATCAAATACTGATGTATGAGGGGCAGGTTGAGGCTCTTCTTTATCTTGTATAATGCTCACGCTGATGTGTTGAGCGTTAGCATTTTTTGCCTTGCTGGAGATCTTCACCGGTGCATTTGGTGTGAAGCCAAGTCCAGCTTTGTCGTTGTTGACCCCGTAACCATGCTCCTCCAACTTCTTCTGAGTTTTAGTGAGACCGCGTTCGTCGTCTTTGACGGTGTTCAAATCATTCTTTCCCAAATTTGCAGAGGAGGTGAAGTTGTAACCAGCTTTCGACATGAGTTTGTAGGCATTTGGATCAAAACCTTCTTCGGTCCTCTTGGTTGGGAGAAAGCTTGGCTCTACCCCCTTTGGTAGGCCTTTCATGAAGCCTTGTGATGGTTTTGCAACCTTAGTGTCGCCTAGCTGTGTCAGAGGCAAAACTGCATTCGTTTTGAGCAATTCTACATTATCCATGTGCAGCTGTGCATTGGCTTTGCTTGCTGCAGTTTCAAACGGGGATTGACCATTCTTTCTTCTCGACGTCGGGATGTATCGGAAGACGGGTATGCTTGGTCCATTTGAGGCCGTCCTACTTCATCTGGTTGTTGCAGGTTTAGCAAGCTCATCGTCGTTTTTGTTTGAAGATGGCATAGCTTCTTCTTTTTGCTTCTTGGGCACGGCTTTCCACTTCTGCTTTTTAGGTGCTGCTTTGCCCATGTATTTGATCTCTTTTAGAAGAGTTTCGGGCACCATGTCTTCATCCATGTAGAACTTGGCGTCTGCGAAATGTGATTCGGCTTCGGTGAATGGCTTGGTGTCACCATAGATCACCTTCACTCATTCTCAGTAGAATTTTAAACATTGGTGAAGGGTGGACGGTATTACTCCATTCGCATGGATCCAAGGCCTTCCTAAGAGCAAACCGTAGGAAGTTCTTGCATCAATCATGTGGAATATTGTGCTTGACTTGAGTTCACCAATGGTCATCTCCACTCGGATCATGCCCATCGCTCTTTGTCCTCCTTGGTTAAAACCTTGGATTAGTAGACGGCTTAGGGATAGTTCCTCCACCTTGATGCCGATTGTGGTCATTGTTGACTTGGGCATGATATTTATGGCTGACCCGTCGTCCACAAGCATACGGCTGACTTTGTGCTCCCTTACGTACCCAGAGACGAAGAGAGGTCGGTTGTGAGGTTTGGATCCTAGCAGCAAGTCTTCGTCGGTGAAGTGGATTGTGTCCTCGGCGGCACAACATGTGGCACACTCGTGTGGCTGAAGCCTCAAGCCTTTGTTCTTGCTTTCTTGCACTCCGTGGTCGTTTGGACTTGCTAAAACCGCTGCCAATGCCATTCGTATCTTCTTTGGCAATTGTAGCGCTTCCTCGATGCTAAAGTGTATTGGCAGACCTTCTTCAGGTGTAAGAGTATTTTCTCCCTCAGCGGCGACAATTTTGCTTCTTCCATTTCTACTTCGACCATGTGACATGCGGTGATAGTGCAATGTCGGAAGAAGTCCTTCGGGAAGTACTCGTGCAAGGAGACGGGAATGCGTGGCTTTTGCTCCGCAAGTTCCCCAGTATGTATTGGCTTAGCAGCTCTTATGTTTCTTTTAGGCTTCCTATTGCCGCAAAGGCGGTGCTTTCTCCCTTGTTCCCCCTTTGGCTTTATAGCTTGCGGTTTCGGTTTCCTCGTCCTCTTATAGGTCACCAATGTCCATCCTTTGTCATCGTCAGTAGGTGCGTCCTGGTTGCTTGCCCCCAGTGACGATGGTGCAAAATGTGCAGTGTGGTTTGAGTATTGTCGAGCATGGTCAGGCATTTCTTGAAGAAGCACGGGATCAAAGGATCCGAACACGACCGTAGTGGTGTGCGTCGCAGTTGTGTCTTCTAGGTCGAGCTCAATCCGTCCTTGTTGTGCCAACTTCATGATGAGTTCTTTTAGGATGAAACACTTGCCCACATGATGACCCACGATACGATGGTACTTGCAGTACTTGGGATTATTGATGCGATTCATTTCTTCAGGGCGTTTGCATTCGGGTAACTCAATCACCTTCTTCTCCAGCAGGTCGTCCAGCATTGCGTCCATGTCGGAGTCCGGAAAAGGGTATACCTTCTGCTCCAATTCCCTCAAGGTGTTTTTGTACCTATCTTGGATGTGGGAAGACTCACTTCTTTTTATCTCCCTTGCTTTATTGAAGGAGATTTTGACAGGTGCGGACGAGGTCTTGATAGGGGTGGTATTGGTGGTAAAAGCTTCCTTGGCGAGCTTTTTTCCATGGTTGTCTGCTCTTGAAGTAAAAACCTTATCCCTTTTGAAATCGGTGATTGGCTCCTTCTTTCCATGGTGGGCGATGCTCAGCTCCATGTCGTGGGCACGGGTGGCTAATTCTTCAAAAGTCCGTGGCTTGATACCTTGAAGGATGTATTGTAAACCCCATTGCATGCCCTGGATGCACATCTCGATTGAAGAAATCTCGGAGAGCCTGTCCTTACAGTCGAGGCTTAGATTACGCCATCGGTTGATGTAGTCCATGACTGGTTCTTCATTCCATTGCTTCGTGCTCGTCAGCTCTAGTTGTTCACAGTGCGGCGAGTACTGTAGAAGCGGTTGAGGAATTCCCTTTCCAACTGTTCCCAGCTGTTGACGGACTCGAGCTCCAAGTCCGTATACCACTCAAAGGCGTTTCCTTTTAACGAGCGAACAAACTGCTTGGCGAGGTAATCTCCCTCTGTCCCTGCATTGTTGCAGGTTTCGACAAAATGTGCGACATGTTGCTTCGGGTTTCCCTTTCCGTCGAATTGCATAAACTTCGGCGGTTGATAACCCCTCGGCATCCTTAAGGCGTCGATTTTCCTGGAGTAAGGCTTTGAGTACAACGTGGAGGCATGAGAGCTCCCTTCGTACCGTGCCTTGATGGTGTTGGTGATCATCTCCTGCAGCTGCTGGATGGAGAGAGATCCCATGAGCGCCACTGCTTGGTCTGGCTTCGGCTTCCCATCGATTTTCTTCACCGGAGGTTCTTCGTCTCCGCCAGCTCCTCCCTTTAGTGGATCATCCTCTGGGTCGGGTTTCTCGTTGTCCTGCGCCTCCAGTCGGTTGACTAATGCGATTTGCAAGTCTTTTTCTTCCACAGTTCGAGTCAGCTTTGCAATTGCTTCATTCATTTGAGCAAGCTGTTCATCGATTGAAGTTGCTCCAGTGGTCATGACTTGCATGGCTGAACTGCCGCTTGAATCGGCATCGGAGAGCATGGATTCGGAGTATTCCCTTGGTCTTTCCCCCCTTGATGCCCTTAGTGAGGCTAAGGTGATCACAGGCTCGTGCCTTGGGTACTCTCGTTCCCTTGGCAGAGTTGATGCAAAGGTGAAAGAGGTGGCAGAAGTAGCTTTTGCTTTGCTTCAAGTCGTGATGCCCAAAGTGACACCACTTGCGACGAGGGCGCCTTTGTTCTTTGCGCCGGTTATGGGAACAGCTTGAGCCTTCCTTGATGTCATTGATTTTGGAAGTGTGCTTATATTTCTTGAACAGAGGAAGAGATGAGAGGTAGAGATGTCCCACTGGGCGTGCCAATTTGTGAACACGGAAAATTCCTGAAACGAAAGAGACAAGAACAACGTGCACAAACAAATATTTGTATTTGATGATTTTGGGTTACAATCTCTCTCAAATTTGATCCTCTGATTCGATCTCCGTAAGGTGTTGATTTGTGGATGTGCGATTGATCCAAAGGGCCGTTGGGCTTGATCTAAGGATGAACGTTCTTCAAGGGCCGTGGGCTTGATCTTGAAGGTGGATTTGAGCGGATCTTCAAGGAGCCGTTGGGGCTTGATCTTGAGGATGAGCGTTTCTTCAAGGGCAGTTGAGGCTTGATCTTGAATAACGGTGATGAACGGATCTTCAAGGGCTTTTGGGCTTGATCTTGAAGAACAGTGATGAACGGATCTTCAAGGGCTTTTGGGCTTGATTTTGAAGGTGGATTTGATGTATGGATTTGTCGACGTTGTTGATCCAAAGGGCCGTTGGGGCTTGATCTTAGGATGAACGGATGATGAACGATGAACAATTTCTTCAAGGGCCGTCGGGGGCTTGATCTTGAATTGGTGGAAGTTCTTCAAAGGGCCGTCGGGGCTTGATCTTGAAGGTGGATGATTGTTGATCCAAGGGCCGTCGGGGCTTGATCTTGGAAGAATGATGAACGAAGAACGAATAGGGCTTTCTTGATTCTTCGGGAACCTGGATGCTTGAGAGCTTCGGAGTTTCAGAGCTTCAAGGTTTTGGTGTAATATGAATCCCCCCTTAAATGAATGAAATTGGCTTCTATTTATAGAATTTTCCAAGGCCTAATTTTGATTATAATATCCCAGATGAAATAAGTCGTTTCTGCCAGGTGTTGACACGTGTCCTGTTTGATGACTTTCCCGACTCATTTCAATTTTTCGTTTAGACACACGCTACGTGTAAAATTTATGTAATACATGAGCGTTGAAATTTTGATTTATTGGTCAACATTTATTTACCGAAATTTCGATGTCTTCACCTATATCACAGGTTGATTGTATTTATCTACTATATGAAAGATTTATATTTATAATAAACATGTATAGTTGTATCTTACTTGTAGGTATTATATTTTTGTATTTTGTACTTATGTTTCATATCTTGCTTATTGACACACCCCGACCGATGTCAAGGCATGCTGGCCGTCACGTGAGAGTGACGTAGCCATGTGCACAGTGCGGAAGCGATAAAGATAGCAAATATACGAATAATTAAAAACCAAGTTACTAGAGTGCACTACTAAACGAAAGGTGATAGGAGTTAATTACAAAAGTAAACACTCCTAATTCAGAGCATAAATTCTAGGTGTAGTCCAGTAGGACAAGTACTAGTTATACAGTACCAGGAATGTCTTACTATAATAAGGATAAGTCAGAACTGCCGACGTCCTCTAGCCACCAACAGCAATCTTACTTAAAACATGGAGGGGCGCAAAACAGAAAACGTGAGTGGGCAAAACAAATGTTTTACAAAACCATTTCATTTATCAACATATCTAACCCCTCACTGTAAAACATGTATAATTTTCCCAGTATCAAGATATAAGCATATACATATATATATATATATATCTGAAATCATAACAATTCAGTTTATGCTTCACATAATCATTTTTATATGTATGCCATGCCAAAATATAACAAGTAACAATCCAGGTAATAATGATTTCATAGAAGTATGACATGTTAGCCGGAACTCCTGAATAGTCTGTACGGCTGAATTCATAGTTCAAACTCAATCTAGCCGGAGTCACTATTATGACCTATACGGCAATATACTGCACAAAAGTCGGAACCACTAAAAAGGGTCTGTACGACAAGGTTGGGTGAGATACAATTATGCTCAATTATACTTTCTCAATACTAGTTGTGCGATAATACGTTAGTCACCTACGAGTCGGAACCACCTATAGTGGTCTGTACGACAAGACTGTGCACCTAATTCGATCCAATGTGAGCACATGGTGCGGGAGGTGACATAATTTACAGGCCTGTGCCAACTCTTTCTGGCTAAATCGCAATCACCCGAGGTGCAGGTTTATGAGCTCATCGTTTCTCAATCACATCTCACATAGCCAACCAAACATGTTCATCACACTTCTCAAATCCTCAAATAAACTTATATGTCATTCATTTCATCTCATAAATTGTATGGCTGCACCTAACATTTCGTTAGGCTGCCTACGAACCCTAAACAGGGATCAAGCCGTTCGTAGTTCACATAATCAAACATAACTTACCTGAACTTACCTGTGCCTCCACAACACCACATTTATATATATATAAGCAACCATGAAATGCATATTCAGAATATAAAGGCATTTGGCATATTATTTCAAAGCATACTTTCATTTAAACACATTTCTGGGAAATATATCAAGTATATAATTATATACTGAAAACAAAAGCCCACTCATTGATATGTTGAAGGGTCGTAGCCCCCAATTCGCCCGTGGATACGCTCGTCCTCGGGATAAGGTCTCACCTATATGCGAATTAACTATAAAAACGTTATTTTAAAGCACATATACAAAACTAGCTAATAACTTCTCATACATTGCTCAAAATGGGTATATGAATATACCATAGTGATCTACTCGACGTCACGGACGTCGAGATATTTTTAAAATAATTTTCCTGAGGCCACGGTGCCACGCGCCCCCCACGCGCATCATCTTCTTCGTCCAGACGCCGGAAAACTCGCCGGCGTCGGAAAACTGGGCAACCCTGTAATCGACGATTTCTCACTCGTTTCTACACCATTTTCCACGTACTTTATACCAAAATGAAGATCTCATAAAGATGAACACAAACATACCTGACTTGACCTCCAACTCGCTGGGAATTGGCCGGAAAAAGCCTCGATAATTCCGGCCAAATTTGGAACTCCTCGTTCTCACTATTCCGAAGTCCAAAATCTTCAAGCAAAGTACTCCGAGCTTCGTATGGACCTCATTAAGCTCCTTATGAGCTTAGATTTCCCTAAAACACAAGGTTTTACGTGAGTATGAACAATGCATGAAAATTGGGTTATGGGTTCACGAGTTTTCGAAGGATTCCTTACCTAAAATGGGTACCAATAAACTCGTAGCACTACGAGGAACACAATGGTGCACCCAAAACCTTCGATCTGTGGAGTTTGGGGTGGTCTTGAAGCTTGTCCGTACGAATGGCAAGGAGGGAGAGTGAAACCGAGAGAGAGTACGGGAGAGAGAGAGAAGGATGATGTGTGTGTGTGTGTGTGGTCCTCAAGTCACCAACCACATCTCAAAATTTTCTAAATTCCAATTGGGTCCAAAATAATAGTGACTTAACACATTGGCCCTCAACCACACATAGCCCCACGATGCTCCAACGCTCAAGGGCATTTTTGTCTTTTCACATCCATTATAATAAAACAATGTACGTTCCCGGGACGGGCTGTGACACTTATGGGTAGAATATATATTTAATTGTCTACCTATGCCATAGGTTTTTGTTGTTAGTCTACCTATAACACAGATTAATTGCATTACATATTTTATTTTATTTTATATATACCTTTATCACAAAAGGTAATGAATATAAAATTTTTATCTAAAAATATAAAATTGAATAATTGATACAAAAATATGTAATTAAATAACTCGACCTAGTCGGAAAAGCAACCTACACTTTTAGACCGTGATCTAAAAGCCCCAGGGCCGGCCCAGGCCCAGTGCAGGCAGGGCGACCGTCCAGGGCCCAAAAAAATTAGGGGCACCAAAATTATTAGGGTGATATATTTATATATGTTTTTATAAGAGTATAAATTTATAAAATTTGGTTCAAAGACACATAAATTTAACTAGAAGTGGTGGTTTGTCATTTGAAAATAATGAGGAGGTCTTGGGTTCAAAACACCATGTGTGCTTATTTACTTTCCATTTTTTACAAATTTCTTTTTATAAGAGTATAAATTTATAAAATTTGGTTAAAGGATCAAGAAGTTTAATTAGAAACAAGGATTTTTGTTGTTTAAAATTAACAAGAGGTCCTAAGTTCGAAATGCTATGTGCATGTTTATTCTTTTCAATTTTTACAAATTTTTGTTTGGTTGTTAATTTATTTTTAGTTACTATCTAGTAGCTATGTGGGTTGTTTTTTTTAAATATTCGTTTTAATTCAAGTCTAATCTTCAACAAAGAATAATACGTAGACCAAATTTGCAAATTATATGACGTGTCATCAAAATGTTTAATTTAGTGCCCATTCATTAATAATACATATCAATTAAAGACTCGAAAACATCATTATTTTTTAGTCCCATATTGACAAGGTTAGTAAATAAGAAAAAAAATACCTCACGATTTATTCAAAAACACATTCAAAGTTCAGATGGAAAACAAAACTCATCATCCATCTACTTGTAAGCTCGAAGTTTTTTTTTTCCCCTCTCTCAATACAAAATAAATTAGTCTTTCTATGTTTCTAAATTATTGAGTTTGAAGTGTTTTTCTAAGTATAATTTTCTTACATGAAGTTAGGGCACTTTTTTTGACGTCGCCCCGGGCCTCAAAAATCTCTGGACCGGCCCTGAAAAGCCCCTTACTAGAATAATCGAACATCATGTAAAAGAAATATATTTCAACAACTGCCCACTTGGCACTTGGCATGTTGGTTGAAAGTTCAGGCTAAAAGCCCAAAATATATTGGGCCCGTATACGATACCATTTCATCCAGCCCAACCCAATACGAAGCAGGACGTGAATTAGAGCTGTGTCCCCCCATCACTCTCTCTGCGACTGAAATGGGGGTTTTACAGAGGTTTTAGGGTTTGGAATCGAAGTACACAGACGAACAGAGATAAAAAAATGTCAGCTTCGATCGCTGGAAGATCGACAATTCTGGGCGCGTTTTTCCGAGCAGCGACGTCAACAGCAAGAATAAGAATTTCAGCAGCGCCATGCCCTTCGATTCCGTCCAATTTCATGGCTCGTCGCTCCCCTTCCTCAAGGTAGTTTCTTTCTTTGATATAGATGCAATATACTTACTTTTCAAATGTACATGAATGTAATAATCTTGTTTATACTTGCATTGGAAGGCTGTTGCGGCGAGAATTGAGCTCTCTTCAACCGCTCCACACTGCCATTGCTTCCGCTTGCCTTATCTCCAAGCTCCCCGCCCTGGCCACCTCCTCCGAAGGTTCCTACTGCTCCTCATTTTCTCTTAATTTTGTGTTGTTGCATCCATGTTTACGTCTTCCTATCGTTTTACCGGCGTGTTGTTTGTTAATTGCTATTCAATGTTCTATAGGTTTGTTATATATAGTATGCTGTTCATCTGTTTACTTTTGCCACTTTTATTGTCCTTTATTTCGTTATAAATGCTAATGTTAGTTGATAGATTAAGAAGGTAAGCTCTAACCATGTTAAATTTCTATGAATACAATAATCATAAATTAGCACCGTTTACCATTGATTCGTTAAATTGGCCAAATGGGTAAATGTTTGCAGTAGGGAAATGATTTCCACACACCCCCTTTCTTCTTCTGCACACCGTTGTTTGCTTATGTCCTTTGATTATTGTTTCATTTATTCAATTCAAATGCTAGAAATAAACATGGGGCTGCGGGGGGGGGGGGGGGGGGGGGAGAGAAAGCCAAAAGGGATGTGCTGAAATCACTTCCTTAGTAGTATTGTTATATTCACTGAGTTTAATGACTACATCTTTCGCAGAGGTGGGATGTACTTGCACTTGTCAGAAATGTCGTTGGTGAATAATGAATATGTTACAACTTACAAGTATTGTTGTTCAAAAGTTTGAAATTTATGTTGTTTATGCTATCAAGCATCAGTTGTGAAAACCAAATGATAAAAAAAGAGGAAAGAATGAGATAGCAACGATACCTGATTTATGTGCTGAACTTTCGGACTTCTTCTTTTACAAATTTAATAGGTGTTATTGGAGTTACCTGATGGTTCTATTTTCCCATGGTCAACAGGTAGATTTGTGAATTACATCAGTCCCATCTAGGAGCGTGTGCATGCATAGATCAAGAGTTCTTCTACTGTTCTTGAATTTGCCGATAAGTTCCCTTGGAAAGTCGAAATGCTTGTCTTTCGAGGTTAACTGCTGAACATGCTTGTTTTGAATTAAATAGAAAATCTTTGGCATCTTGTGAAATTCTTCTTGTTTGTTACATGGTGAATTCAATTAAACATTCATGAATTAGATGATGTACTTGGATTGCTTTGAAGAAATGTCAAGTTAAATAATTTGTATCAGAGTAACAAATAAAATTCGAGACGAGTTATCTTTGGATGGTTTGCTTTTAGGAAAAGAAATAACCCTGATTGTGGAATGGTAAGGCCTGAAATCTAGGTCTCAGTTGTTTCTCTTTTATCAATATTCTTTTTGAGTTACAATGTCGTATATTTGATTTGCGAGAGATTTTGGAATGAGGACGTCTCTCTAAAGGAGTCCTGTCACTTGTACCTCTACTTGCTTAATAGGCAAGTATGTTAGTATCTATTGAACCGGCTGCTTGCTGTAGAGTGTATGTAGTAACAACTAGCAAGATGAGAAGAAGGCTAGGTTATCAACTAGTCGTGCAAAGCATATTGTTACTGAGTGATAGTTAATTTACTTAGTTGGAGACGGTGTGCTGGGCTACTTTAAGTTTGTTGTGCAAAACATATTGTTACTGAGCGATAGTTAATTTACTTTGTTGGAGACGGTGTGTTGGGATAGTTTAAGTTTGTTGAGCTTCTATTTTTAGCACAAAACAGAAGGTTTGTTTCGGAGTTAAAATGTCGTTTTGTTTTCTGGGGTAATTAGATTCACTTGATTTTTTTTTCCTTTTGATCTGAATGATCTTTCTTAGAAGCATATTATCCATTGTTTTCAGTCATTTGTATTCGTTTCCTTATATAAATCACTCCCTTGACACCTTACTGCTATTTGCTGAGTAACAATCGATCATTCATTGCGTATCTTGTTTCGCTTCGATCCTTAAATGATCGTATAGCTCCTGTTGGAACTTTGTTGATTTGTGAATGCAGATGAGTCATTTACTTAGAGATCAACTTTGATTTCAAAGATCTCAGTTAATTTTTTCCAGTAAATATTGTAAACACGATTTGCAGCATTTGCTCATGGCGCATCAGTCTGCTAACATTCTTTATTCATGAAAACAGCCCTCATCTTCCCACGTATCACCTTCTATTGGAAATTCTTCCCCGCACATTTTTTTTTTCCATGAGTGAACGGGATTTAGTTAAATTTTAACCCTTCACTCATGAAAAAAAGTGTGCGGGAGAGCAACCCTAAACCAAACTGCTCCTACACAATCCTCCTTGTGATGCGAAGGCAGAGGAGAAGAAGAGTGAACTGGATCGGCCCAATTGCATTACTTTTTCTCAATTGTGCTAAAATTTCAATGGGCCCGTATAACCTTGGTTGCAGCTATGATTTCCTTTTCCAAATTTGTTCACATGAGAAATTCTTTGATGAAAAATCCACTATTAAAATTTATTCATATTATAACACGTGTATTATTTTATTATTATACTTTATAGCAAAAACTGTGTTGCTCGTGTGGTTGTTTTATTGTTACACAAATAATTTTGAGCAATTAGCTAAAATGATCGGAAGCTAAATTTTGGTTGCCAAACAAATCGATTGGACGTCCTCCTCGTCTCATCATATCACCCTTAGTTCACCATTTGGATGCTTTCGAATCATCCGAACAACCAATTTCCCAATATTTTTGTACCAATCGAACACATACATGGGGTTCCTCGGTACCGTTTGGTACGTGGGACGGGACGGGACGGAACGGGACGAGCCGTTCCGTCCCACGTTTGGTACGCCTAAAAACTGTGGAACGAGTTGTCCCATGGGACGAAATTTGGCTGATTTTTCGTTCCACCTCTTCCCCCTGGAACGATCCGTTCCACATCCGTGGAACACAAATTTATAACATTTTATGACAAAATTTCTCCTTATCTTTTTCAATATTTACATCATCTGTTCCGTCCTGTTCCGTCCCGCCTCGTCCCGTCCTGTTCCGTCCCGTCTCGTCCCGTTCCGTCCTGTCTGCGTACCAAACGGTACCAGTGACCATGAGATCAGAACTTAGAGCCTCCTTCAATTGTTCAACGTAGAACGAGTACATACATAGAGACTAAGTGGTAATCAGCAAGATGATTAAATGTGGCGAGCAAACTTGTTTTCCAAGTTCTTCACGTTCTCAACATTTGTTTAAAAGACATGCAAATTCAACACCAAAACACATGTACGTACACTTCAAAACAAAACAAAAAAAGGTGGTTTGGTTAGCAACATATTCAAACAAAAGATTCGTTTCTGCGATGATTTTACATATTGTCTAACATCTGCAACCTTCCTGAAGACAGCACAAGTTGACCAAAAACAGCTTCTTCCCCCAAATAGAAAGGCTTACTACAATTACGATATAACTACGTTTGGCATCGTTCAATTCTTGTTAAAGATAAATTTGAATTATATTATTACTAATTTATTGTGAGGTTAACCCACTCCTTAACTCCCTTAATGTAGATAATATCGTTTATTAAAAAAATTATTTGCAATTTGTATTAAAAATAGCAATACATATGTGCCAACAAATGGAGCTAAATTATATTGTTAATATTTTCTGAAATATTATATTATTCTGATGATGCAGGAATTGAATGGCAATTTCGAAGTCAGTTTTCACTTTTTAATGTTCATTTAACAACCAAAATGGACTTTTAACAACTTCCAAGAAGCAACAAATGCATCAGGTTTTAATGGATGCTTACATGCAATATCTTTGACTTAATTGGCAGATACATCGCATGATTATTTTAGTCAAATATTTTAATACATATACTTACTTTGAAAAACCTAAGTTTTCACATGGCTTTATTTAATTAATTAGTAGATGAGATGTCATATTAAATTTGGTTGATAAATTAATTGGCCATATATTCAACTAGGCCACTGGATGTGACTTGTGATTTTGAAAAGACTTGGAGAGAAAGAAGATCCCTACTTAGTTATTGTCATGCGTGGGAGAGGTTTGTTGTGTAGAAAGACTTCATTGTCACATGAGTATATTTTTGTGTAAGCGTAATATTGTTTACGTGATCTAATCACAAGATAAATAAGATCGAAGATATATCTTTTTAAATAAGCGTTTAGTCTTAACTTACAATGTGACGTGATCAAATACTAACTGAGCCACTTACAGAATTACACGAAGATATAATCATAGTTCAGATCAAACAATAGGTGCTTTCAACGTGTTGTACACATGAATAGAGTGGAGTTATTTCCTCCAAGTGTAGCTTAGTTTCTATGAGATGTTTTGATTTGATCATTTGAGTAGTTGACTTCCAAAGCCTAATGGTAATCAGTTTTAAGACTTGATTATTTGAAAAATTCTTTACCCACCTTCTCATAAATTTAAAATTAATCTTCATCTATGCCTATCAAATTCCTCCCCTTGACCTAAAACAACAGGCCAACATCCAAATCCTAATGTATGATTAATATATTTTGTATAAACTACAATAAATTCCAAAGCTTTAAGCTCTTGATAAACTTGAAAACATGATTAATTAGCACTCTCATAAACCATTAGATAGAAAATTAAAGAAACTAATTTGTTCATTAGCTGACTATCTCTATCTTGTCGGTGTAGAGCTATCTGTCTCTGTCTTCTGTCCATTTCTCACACACATGCCTGCTTACACGCACACAATATTATATTAAGAGATGGAGGGAGAAGGCTTTTGATTATTCAGAAGAAAATTTCAGTGCCCATCATCATAAACCCACGGAACACGACAATATTGATTGAGATCAGCAGAATTTTTATGCACTTAAACAAAGGGGCAAACCCCAATCATTTTATTTTATTTTACTAATTTTTTTGTTCTTTTATTTATTTTCTTTCATTCTTCGAAAGCCAAGTTACCAACCCAGGCCCGCAACTTCCCTATAATATTGAAAACAGTTGGTTCCGACGTAAGCGATCCTCTACTATAATGGTGAAGAAGAATGTTACTTTTGCACTAAGGTGTGAGTTTGAACTACGTCGGCTATCTAATCTAACAAATCTATATTTTGACAAAGAAAAAAAAAACAGTTGGCTCTGACACTATTTCATATTTTCAGTTTTTTTTTTTTTTTTTTTTTTGTCAAATCATGTTTTCAGTTGAATAGCAATTTTTTTTTTGTGGTCAAAAGTTGAATAGGCAATTGCATGCAACATGCATGACATAATACATGCCTTCCAATTTCCAAGCAATTTCCAATTTTATGTAGATCCTCAAGAAAGAAAGGCCAAAAGTGTTGAGTGAAGGATAATCCATGACCTAGCCAAGTGGACTATATATCTATCTTCTTCCAATATTTCCTCCTCAAAATGGCCTAATTCCTTTGAACAAAACAAGTGGTCCACGTTCAAAACTCTGCAGATTTGGCATACGTCATGAGAAAATATTCCAGTGTGGGATCTTTTCTTTTACACATTATTATCGACGGTAATTTGTGTCAAATGAAAGATTTTCAATGCTTTCTGGTCCAATTTATAGGCTGGTAGAGTTAGTTGTTGTTAGGTATAATGCCAAAATAGAAAGATGCTTTTCCTATGAACTGTTTTCATCGTTGCTCACACGTTCGCGGCCGCTGATTTAGGTGTTCATGTTTGAACTAAAAAAAGCGGTATACTCATTCCTAAATAATATTTCTTCTCTAAATTCTTGGATGGGAGAATATAAGATAATATTTGGAATTTTGGAGCCTTTGTAGCCCTAGTGTGTTAAGAGTATTTATCCACGGCGGCCCTGCGAATTTGGGGACCGTAGGCGACCCTTTGAAGTTGAGTTCTAGAGTTCTCTGACTCTCTGGCCCAACCCTTTGTACATTCATATGTATAAAAATTTTTTTTGCTACACATGAAAAAGTCTATTTGTACATCAAATATTGTTAAAAAATATATCAAAAGAAGAAAGATAGATAAACATTACTTAAATACTGCAAGTCTTGTGTTTTTAGATGTAAATTGTACTAATTAAGTTTACATAATCTAATTTTTAAACCAATTCCTTTTCAATTAATAAAATACCTAGCTCATTCAATCTTTCTTGAGAAATCACAACGCAACAATCAACTCAATATTCCACAAATAATAACTTGACAGAGAAACAAACTAAAAACGCCCAAGTCGGAGCGAAAGAGGAGTCCCTATTCGGTACGCCAAATTCCAATCATTTCTATTATTACAATATTACTTATTACATTCAGTAAATGAGTGAATGGCTGGATTACAGAGACTGCATCTGACAGCTGGGGAAAATACTTGAGTGAAGAGGATAGTAATTTCCGTATACGTGTACAACTATAGTAATGTGTGTGAGCAAAATGAAAAAACAAGTAAAACTTTTTTTTTCTTTTGTTTTTTTTTTTGTTGTGGAAAATTATATTATTTCCTATGATTTTAGTTTTTGATATTTTTATTGAATTTGAATTGGAAAAAAATTAGGAGCCCTAGGCGGGCGCATACTTCAGCTACCCTCAAGGCTGGCTTTGTAAACCTTCAACCAATGTTCTTAGGTATGGATATCTAGATAGCTCTATTAGGCACATAGAATTAGTACACTTGCTAACATATCTCTAAATATAGATCGATCTAACATATAATGGTAGGGTCACTTCTATTAGAGATTGTTACTTTAAAAGAGGAGTATCAGTACCATTTATTCTGAACAATAACTTTATAATGCATACAGGTTCTTGCATATATAATAGGCTATCTTGACAATGTAACAGGACGTCCACAACATAAACATTGTTATAGTAACAATGCTATAACAATGTGATTTTATGTAATTAACTAGAACCTCATCATTGTGTAATATTGGACTGTAAGATTTGATGATTATAATGTCACATAATATTTTTGTGTGTGTTTCACACGCTGAATATTAAGGTTAAGTTGTAACATTGTTAAACATGAAGGGAGCCAAAAAATGAGCAATGATGATTAACAATTCCATGATGTCCACTAGTAACTTTATATCAAATAAATGAACGGTTTATCATGAATATTTTACTTGCTACTTCTATTGTCAATTGGTTCCATACATTTGGAGTACTAAATGATATATGATTCAAATGATTTTTTGAAGGGATGATCTTCAAATGATTATCAAAACCTGAATTGTTCCAATTATATAACTTGATAAGTGAAGATACGTTATCCGCAAAGAGTGAATATGAGGTGAATGCAAGTATTTTCCTTCAAATTGTTTTTCTAACGTAAACTCAATGCCGTAAATTCTAAACCTAAACCGAGTTACAAATCACAATATGATCATCAAAGAAAATAGAAGTAGACGAACTATTTTAGTTAAAATATACCCATATTTAGTTCTTTCCTATTAAAGTCTCAAAAGTTTTCTTGTTGCGTGAAGGACTAGTTTCTTTTGTAGTTAGGCTTTATATTTTCCTGTTAACCTTTTATAGGGTTTATCCTTCCCAGCCGAAATTAAAGGTTAGGCTGCTCAGGGAAATTGCATTGTTATTAAGAAAACATATGCATCTATGTTCGAGAATTATACAACTACAGAGCAACCTTTTCTGGTCAGAAGTCTCTACCTTGATACACTTCCGACCAGTTTTATGCATTGTTTTAAAAATATTTAAAGGTGCTACTAGCACTATAATCTAGTAGTAATAATATTTATTTGTAATGAAAAATCTTAAATTCGAATTCTCACAAGAATTTGATACCAATTATTTCTAGCACATTGTGTAGTATAATGCAACCCATCTCTAATACTTAATAATTATATGCCATTCTATTGTACAATTTATGTATCTTAATATAATTATATATATATTTTTAAATATAAACAGACAATTGTATTTATATGTTATATGACGGCTGCCTTTTGAAAAGGTATGGTACCATCATTCTCGTAATTATTTATTTTCTTTTTCTCTGTAAAGGGTTTTGAAGAAGTCTGCAATTTCAGTTAGTCTTTTGGGAAATTACAAATAATTTTTTTTTGTTATTTTATAAAATAAATAATAATAATATTTTATTGCCTATTGCTATGACTATTCAGTTTAGAAGTGGAGATGTAAAAGATAATTATTGTTCATTAAATGCAGTTATTATTCAATGGATGAGATTCAATTGCCAATTACTATGGGGAGTCCTTACACACTGGAAGTGCTTTAAGCAAAGTGAAGTTGTTAAATTGGCAATAGGCAGATTATTATAATTAGTTAATGAATGACAGATCAAATCAATGTATACATTAGTCTATGAAATTTGGGGTGTCACACACTTAAAAGATAATCTTTAGTATATATTGACATTGCACAAGTACATCTGCTGCCTAATCAATTTGTTGGCAGGATTTAATTTCCTTCCATACTTGCAATTAAGAATTCATGATTCAAGAATATTTGCTTGAAGTAAGATAATAAGGAATTAATTTGGTAAGCATTATTTTTCAATTGTTTGAGTAATATATTTTGGACCGACGAGAAATTACAACACGAGAAAGTTAGAAATAATTGAGAAACCAAAGAGAAATCACAAAGATCACATATTAGTATATATGAATATTGGCGATGAAGAATTTTGTGGCAGTTTATGATGTTTTTTTTTTGTCAAATGACATTTTATGTTGTTGAATTACTTTAAAAAGTTGTATATTTAGCAAGAGAAACATTCAGTTTTTTTTTTAAAAAGGTGAATATTTTAACCAACAATTTAAATGGTATTATGGTAAACCCCATTTTCCACGACCTGGATGATGAAACATGGTAATATGAAATACTGAACATTGCAGGAAAAATAATAGGGAAATATGCTGATAAAAGGAATTTACCTGATGTGTTTGTTAGGGAAGTTAATTGTTATACATTGCATGGAGGTAAATTAATATGCAGTACGAAGTTGTTAACAGACAATATATCATGACATACCTATACATTTTTCGTGAGCAACTCAGCCATGATGAAGAATATATATGTACCACAGCCACAACATCTGGGGTCCATAGCTCAGAGGTATGCCTCACGCTTGTAACAAGACTCAACAAGTTATATATATATGTACCACAGCCACAACATCTGGGGTCCATAGCTCAGAGGTATGCCTCACGCTTGCAACAAGACTCAATAAGTTATATATATAATGCCTCGTTAATTTGCAGATATATAGACTTTTCTTCAGTGTAATTAACCGTACTTTTTTACAACGCAAATTTATCGTCGATGTATACATTAACACAGTTGAAAATAAAACTCAACAAATTTCCTAACACTTCTTTTGAAAGAACCATTTTCTTAACTTGAAACAAAACCGATTATTAATATGAAGAATGGTTAGATTTGATAGCCTGACAAGTTACAACATAGTATACAATACCTCAAACTTGTGTAACAAGGTAACATTTCTCTATGATGTTAATGGGTGTAATTAACACAATAACATGATAACATAACAGCTGCATAGCTAATACCTGCACAATCAAAGTCTAAATCATCCTATAAGCCTTAATCTCAAAGTCTAAATCATATCTAGTTCTTTTCCTCTAAAACCTTTAGTGCTACTTTAATCCATATCACTATATCAACAAATTTTGGAACCTATATATAATAATCATAAGGGACACAGGAGGAGCTGCTCACTCACCCATAAATAGGGTTCATATGATGGGTTCCCATTAAATTAATGTTCCTAATCCCACTTTCCAACCAGGAACCACATGATATTTTTCATATAATAAATAAATGTAATAATGAATATAAACCAAAACTTATATAAAAGTAGTCACAAATGATCCCTCTTTCATTGATTTTTTATCTAACACCTATCGTTTATGAGATTAGAGCTCAAAATATTTTTCGACAAAATTGAGACTAACAACGGTAGACCAAATATTCAGTAAGAAATAGAAAAAGAAAACCACATAGGAAACTTTATATCTCATTGCATGTACACATTATGCTTGCTCTTAATTATAGATCATGTGTTGGGAGCAGGAGTTGGTGCGTCTAGAGACTGAATTTATTTTGCGGGTCAACGTTCACTATCATAGTTACTTCATAATAATTCTACTGCATGCCCATATCATCATTAGTTTTTATTAACAAATGATATTATTTACAAGGGTTTTTATCACAAATGATCCTTGAAATTGACCCTCATCATCAAGATGATTCATGAAATTGAAAATCAATTAATGTAGTCCCTGAAAATATGTGTTACAAATCAATGTGGTCATTCCATCATAATTCTGTTAAAAATCCATTAAGTGCTGATGTGACACATAAATAGGCCTCATAAAATTTACGATTTTATCACAAATGGTCCCTGAAATTGATTCACATCATCAAGATGGTCCTTGAAATTGACCTACACTATCAAGATGGTCCCTAAAATTGAAAATCGGTTAATGTAGTCCTTGAAAATAGGTATCGTGAATCAATATGATCATTCCGCCACAATTTTGTAAAAAAATTTGTTATGTGCTGATGTGAGTTTACTAATTAATTAAAAAATTGTCTAAATACCTTTTTGCACAATGAATTTTTTTTCTTATAGTAGGACCTACTCCGAAGATTTGGGACACTTACTTGCGAGACTAAATTGATCGATTTTCAAATTTAGGGACCATTTTGATGTCGCAGGTCAATTTTAGGGACCATTTTAATGTTGCGGGTCAATTCTAAGGACCATTTGTGAGAAAAAAGATATATGGGACCCATTTATGTGCAACATCAGCACATAACGGAATCTTTAACAGAATTGTGACTGAAGGATCACATTGATTTGCGACACCTATTTTCATGGACTAAACTAAACTAATTAATTTTTAATTTCAGAGACCATATTGATGGTAAAGGTCAATTTCAGGAATCATTTGTGATAAAAAAAACCTATTAAAAAAATAAGTTAACGTATGAAAAGAAAAATAGTAATTTAAAACTAAAAATTAATAGTAATTTTTAATCTCATGTGCCGTATTGCTAGTTATTAACAACGAAAAGGTTATTTGGATTTCATGAAGTAATTTGTAAAACTAAATTTATGCAGACTTTAATTAATGATGGGTTCTAAAATATTTAAGGGTGTTACTGGCACTATGGTCCAGGAGTAATAGTACTTTTTATAAATAAAAAATCTTAAGTTTGAACTCTCATAAGAATTTGATACCAATTATTCTTAACACATTGTGTAGTTTACTGCAATTTATCTCTAATAATATATCTCAAAGATAAATTGAATCAGATAGAAAAGGTATACTAGTGAAATAAAGGATATTGATGTCTAGTTGTGTACATACTCATATAAAATGGTTGGATAAATAACAACAACAACAACCAAGTCTTATCTTACTCAGTAGGATCGGCTGTATGAATTATAGAATGCCACTATGCTTGATTTTGCGTCAATATTCTGTTAGCTCCATGTCCGTATCTTTTCTTAAAGTATTTTTCAAAATCTTTCTCTATCTTTTTTGCTTTTAGCCTCTTTTTCATAATCACATCTTCTAACTGGAGCATATATGGGTCTTCAATTCATGTGTCCAAACCATCTTAACCGATTTTCTCTCATCTTATCTTCAACTGCAGGCACTCCTATTTTACCTTAGATAACATTGTTCTTAATCCTATCATTTCTCGTATACCCACACATCCAATGAAGCATTCTCATATCTGCTACACTCATTTATTGCACGTATTGCTTTTTGACCGTCCAACATTCCGTGCCATAAAACATTGCTGGCTTTATTGCCTTCCTATAAAATTTTCCATTAAGCTTTACTGGTATACGATGATCGCACAACACACCTGATGCTCTCTTCCACTTCATCCATCCAGCTTATGTTCTATGGTTGAGATCTCCATCTAATTCTTTGTTCTTTTGCAAGATAGATCCAAGATATTGAAAATGTTCACTCTGTGGTATTTCTTGATCTCCAATCCTTAACCCTATATCATTTAGACCCACATTCCCACCGAACTTGCAGTCCATATACTCTGTCTTTGACCTACTTAGGCGAAAACCTTTAGATTTCAATACTTCCCGCCAAATGTTAAGCTTCACATTTACTCCCTTATGCTTTTCATCTATCAGCACTATATCATCTGAGAAAAGCATATACCAAGGGATATCATCTTGAATATGTCTTTTTACCTCGTCCATTACCAAAGCAAAAAAGTAAGGACTTAAAGATGAGCCTTGGTATAACCCTATGGTTATGGAAAAGCTTACAGTTTATCCTTTATGAGTTCTTTTTGTAGTCCTTATTCTATCCTACATATCCTTTATTGCTTGGATATGTGCCACTCATACACTTTTTATAGATCTATATGAAGGAAAAATTTTGTTCTAGCTAAGAACATGTATGAACATTTGAATACATATGCTAACAATTAACTCTTTAAAGTAGGCATGCATCCAAAAACAATTCATGAAACCCATGACTTTCAAAGCCTAGTATATGGTGAACCAAAAGACTCTTTAACAACATTAAAGATAATTAAGAATTTAGAGATTCTTTACCCTTGAAGCTCATCCTTGATTACACAAGGGATTCACCCAAGTGGAGGGCCTTCAAGTCACCTCCTTGCTCCTTGGATCTTCCTTGTGATTTTCCTCCTTTTAGTGCTCCTTTGCTTCTTTGAGGATTTGAGGATTAGTTCTCCAAAACACCAAAAGTTTGATGTCTCTATGTCTCTTCACCAAGGATGTAATTTGTGAGGATGAAAATGGATCACTTAGGGAAGTAAATTTGCTAGATAACTTTCCCCAAGTAGCTTAGAAAACCCTAATTGAAAACAAAGCTATAAAGATGAATTTATACTTCATTTCTTAGGTGAGTGGCAAACTTGCAATTAAGCAAACTTGCATACCCTCACCCTAAATGGTTGGCCTATATGGTTATTGGGCTTATTGCCCATTTTGTTTTAGTTGTCATACAACTTAAACATAATGGGCCTTGTGGACCAAAACACTTTTGGGCCCCGAAGCCCTAAAACCAACTTAAAAGCCCAATACGAACATTTCGTATAATTAATTAACTAATTAATTAATCTTGACCATTCTTCAATTAAACCATTTAATTGCTTATCCATTTCATTTAATTGCTTCACATATATCCTTATTTGGTGTGCGATCCATTAGGTTCCAATTAGCGAGGCAGTGGGCGATGTTACTCTTAACTATCGATTGTGAATTGAAACCACATTTCAATTCTCCCTTTTTGATGATTAGTGTTTGCTAATCAATAGGGCTTCCACAAACCATGAGTGACACCTAGCAGTATGTCATGGTTACCCAAGCTAAGTAGAATTGGTTGGAGAACCTATCCAGTTACAATTACAATGCAATACGGTCCTTCTCTAATACAATACTCTTAACCACATTGTTTTAAGTGATAGTTTGTTTCATGTCTACTATCCAATGTGATACTTTCTTATATGATTCCCTTGAATATGATTTGGAACATCTTCCTTAGTCATATTCATTTGCTTTGGCCAAAGACTTTAGAATCATATTTTAGAGTATACTCCTTCCACCATGGAAGGTTAGAGATCCCTTGTTGTGCATTCATATGCCTACATGACTAGATCACATGACCCCAACAATGCCGTGGACAATCCGAGGGAATGCCTTTGTCATGATCAAAGATCAAGGACCTAACCATTAAACATCTATGATGCCTCAGGTCTAAGGACTACTTTGCATATTGTAACCTTAGAGTTCGTACATGACATGTATGTTTGAACTCTCATTAATCGCAGTTCAGTGTACTCGATTACTCTTTCGAGCACCTATGTGTTTGTCTTAGTGTCCAACACCAAATGACTTGAGACTAGTTCATACTCACGTTTGAGTCAACATAACACATAATAACCTTAGCGGATTGTCAATGCCCAATTGGCAATCCTATGGCTAGGAACGTTTTAGGAATGAACATAAGAGAAAGGTCTCCTTAATCTAACTCATTAGATCACTTATCTCTTATGTCAAATACATCCCTTGGATTCTCTTATTGATTAAACACATGATTCAATAAATAGTGATTAACAATAAGTATTGCCCTTCCGTTAAACATATAAAAGTTTAACATATTAAGTATTCCAAAAAGCTATTACATCAAATGAGTGGCTTTGTGGGCATTCTTCCAACAATCTCCCACTTGCACTCAAAGCCATCCTCCCATGTATCTAATACTCATCTTATCCATATGACGATCAAGCTGGATTTGAGTCATTGGCTTTGTCAGTGGATCTGCTACATTATCGGCTGAAGCAACTTTGAGGATGTTGACTTTCCCCTCGGCAGCATATCATCTTATGATATTAAAGCACCTATCAAAATGCTTGTTCTTTTGATGAGCCCTGGGTTCCTTGGCTTGAGCTATCGCCCCACTATTATCACAGTACAAAGTTACTGGTGATGTGATGGTTGGAACCACTCCAAGTTCAGTAATGAACTTTTTCATCCAGAACGCTTCTTTGCCGGCTTCAGCTGTAGCGACATATTCAGCCTCTGTCGTGGAATCAGCAATTACACTTTGTTTCTTGCTTTTCCAATTGACAGCCCCACCATTCAGAGTGAATACATATCTGGAGTTGGAACTTCTATCATCGACGTCAGATTGGAAATCTGCGTCTGTATAAGCTTCCACTCGCAACTCTGATGCTCCTCCATAAACGAGGAACATGTCCTTAGTTCTTCTTAAGTACTTAAGGACCATCTTGACAGCTGCCCAGTGTTCTGATCCTGGGTTAGATTGATATCGACTAGTAATGCTCACAGCATACGCGATATCAGGCCTTGTGCATATCATGGCATACATGAGACTCCCTATTGCGGAAGCATAAGGAATTTCATTCATTTAGCCGTATCTCTTCAGGAGTCTTAGGTCCCATGGACTTAGAAAGGTGAATTCCATGTCTCACAGGAAGAAAACCTTTCTTAGATTGTTCCATCTGGAACCTACTTAACACCTTATCAATGTACATCGATTGGGATAATCCAATTAATTTTCTGGATCTATCACGATAAAGTTTTATCCCAAGTACATAAGATGCATCTCCTAAATCTTTCATGTGGATGGTTTTAGACAACCACACTTTTACAGAAGAAAGTACTGCAGTGTCATTCCCGAATAGTAATATGTCATCTACATATAACACTAGGAATACTACTGCATCCCCAACGACTTTTTGATAAACACAATTGTCGTCTTCGTTTTGAGTAAAACCAAACGTTTTGATTTCAGTATCGAAACGAATGTTCCAGCTCCTGGAGGCTTGCTTAAGTCCATAAATGGACCTTTGAAGCTTGCATGCCTTAGTCTCTTCAGACTCGGACACGAAACCTTCGGGTTGAGTCATATAGAGCTCTTCCTGTAGGTAGCCGTTCAGAAAGGCCGTCTTCACGTCCATTTGCCATCTCTTTGAATCAATGTCGGACATTGCTTCAGTGTAGTCCCTAGGGTCCTCCTTTGTTTCATTGTCACCTAAAAGGTACAATTCATCAAAGTCATTATTTAAGCCAAACCTCATAGGTGGCTTACTAACCCGTTCAGATCTACGTGGAGCTAGGGGTTCAGGAACAGGGTTGTCAATATGTCGAGTGCTTGTTTGTGGTTCATTATTAATCTCATTAATTTCCATCTGTTTGCTTATAGTTCCTTTGAGAACAAATTCGTCCTCTAGAAACTTAGCAGTTCTGGCGACAAAGACTTTCTGGTCGTCAGGATGGTAGAACTCATATCCCATAGTTTCTTTAGGATATCCCACAAAATAGCATCTTACTGATCTCGCTTCAAGCTTAGTAGCCTCAAGCTTCTTGACATATGCTTCACAACCCCAAATCTTAATATGATTAAGACTTGGCTTTCTTCCATGCCATATCTCATAGGGTGTTTGTGAAACTGATTTGGAAGGTACTCTATTAAGCAAGTAAGCTGCTGTATATAGAGCGTATCCCCAGAATGTTACTGGTAGATCAGCGGAACTCATCATAGAACGAACCATGTTCATCAAGGTTCGATTTCTCCTTTCAGAAACTCCATTAAGTTGTGGAGTTCCCGGTGGAGTCCACTGTGATATTATTCCACACTCTTTGAGATAATCTAGGAACTCATTACTCAGATATTCACCCCCTCGATCCGATCTTAGGATTTTTATCTGTTTCCCAGTTTGCTTCTCAACTTCATTCTTGAATTCTTTGAACCTTTCAAAGGATTCTGACTTGTACTTCATAAGATATACATAGCCAAACCGAGAGTGATCGTCGGTGAATGTGATATAGTATGAGAAGCCTTCTCTCGACGCAGTAGACATAGGTCCACATACGTCAGTGTGGATTAACCCTAGAATTTCAGTGGCACGCTCTCCTTTTCCAGTAAATGGAGATTTGGTCATCTTCCCTTTCAAGCAACATTCACAAGTACCCATCCGGTCATTACCTAATGGGCGGAAATATCCGTCTTTCTACATCTTGCGAATCTTATCAAGGTTCACATGTCCAAGTTTAAGATGCCACATCTTTTCTTGGTTAACTTCTTCTCTAGCCCTTTTGGGTTTTGAGGTATTCCCGCTTTCAATACAGTGCATCCCACTATTCGTCTCTAGGTGAAAAAGTCCCTCTATCATATTACCATGAGAGATAATACGACCGTTCAAGTATAAAGTGCAACTCATTTTGTCAAACAACACTGAGTGCCCATCTCGTAAAAGCTTAGAGATGGAAATCAAATTCTTTATACATGAAGGAAAATATAAACAATTTTTAAGTTCCAGGACTTCCCCAGAGGGTAGGTTAAGCATATAGGTGCCTATTGCTTTTGCAGAGATTTTAGTGCCGTTCCCAACTCGCACAACCATCTCCTCATTGCGCAGTGACCTGCTCCCTGTTAGTCCCTGCAACGTATTACAGATATGTTGACTAGCGCCTGAATCAAATATCCAGGAATTGGAGCCCACTGTAAAAGCACTCTCTATTGACAGAAATAGTCTCTTCAAAAGTCCTTGTCATAAGGCTCGCAATGCGCACCCTGTATTTCTTCTTCCAACGTTCATCCTTTCCACAATGAAAACATGTTCCCTTGGATTTCTTTGCCTTCTTCTTATGTAACCTTTTCCTTATTATTGCATTCTCACTCCCACTGTCCCTTTTGAAACCTTTTTCAAATTTACAGCACATGTCAATCATCTCTTTCAAAGAATGATCGAATCTATTCACTTTATAGTTTACGATAAACTTAGTGAAATCATCCGAGAGAGATGCAAGGAAAAAGTCTTGGGCCATTTTCCCATCGATGGAAGTTCCTAAACTTTGAAGATCTTGAAAGATCCTTTCCATCTTTTGTCCATGTTTATGGACCGATGTCCCCTTTGCCATTTTGGCATTTATTAGACTACAAATATTTGAGAATCGTACATTACTAGTCTCAATGTCATGCATCTTATGCAAACTTTCAACCATGGCACAAGAAGTGTCCATGTGCTTATGTAGCTTCATAAGCTCTTCACTAAGTGAAGTGAGGATTAAGCATTTGGCTTGTAAGTCATCCTCATAGTGTCTAACATAATTTTGACACTCCTCCTTTGAAGCTAGTTTCGTAGGAGGTACATGAGGAGGGGATTGCTTAAGTACATACAATATGTCTTTCACCTTTGAGACATTCTCAATGTGGCGATACCAAGCAAGGAAACGTTGGCCCTTTAGGCCCTTTTTGTCAAGTATAATGGTGGGTATTATTTTAGGCATGTCGTTCACTACATAACATAACAGAAATCGAATTAGCATTGTTGTTTAAAACTATTTTGATTGGGTCTTTTAATCAAATAGTATCACCCACCATTTTTGGCAAATTCCACATCCCTCAATAGAATTCGAGAGTTATATTGAACTCTTAGTGGGTTATGGGAGACTCACCATTACCAAGCCCACCTCAGAAGAATATCTTATTGGTTAGCAAAAATAATGATGAGAGAATAACGCATTATTCATTTACAACCTTTTGTAATTACCCATCTAGTTCGGCCTCTAGAGAATGATGCCTCAGAAGAATATCTTATTGGCATCATTGCACTTAGTTTAAGTCATTCCCACCATGCTAGTTCAAATAGGGGTTCAAGAATGGCCTCAGAAGAATATCATATTGGCCATACTCGTTGCCTACTTTCACTTCATCATATGTTTATGGGCTTCTCCTGAATGTAAGCACATACTTTGTATACCCCAGAACTGGACGAATACGGTGTACGAGTCACAAACGATTGAAGCCCACCACGGTGGAAGGCCTACGAAGAGATATTCTAAACATCTCTCGCTTATCAACTTAATATTCATTTGTTGAGGGAATAGCGTTGGGCTACATCAAAACATTTTAATCACATTAAAAGAACTTGGGCCTATCACAACCATTGGTCCAAGTTTATATGAATTAGTAGTATATAATACTCCCACTGTTTCGTTGAAACAAGCGAGACTATATGGAACTACTAACGAATGCTTTGCATCCTCATATGGACTATATAGTCATATTAGGTTTTAGGATGATTATGAACCGTTTGATTTGATCCAACACGAGCCTTGTGTTGGACCTTGGGCCTAAGGTATGTAGTTGTTGATTTTAGTTACGCGTTTAATCCAATTAAACCGTTATTTCCTATTGGGCGTTGGACCCAACTATTCCATTTTGCATACATTTAAACAAAAGGAATACATGAAATAATAATAAGGGCTTATGCCCTTTTACAACACAAATGATGTACTTATGTCCATTTACAACAAATTGAATTAATCAAATTACATTCAAATCTACACTACCAATCCCAAACATTCATAATGTAAAGCGGCCAATCACATAGCTCAATTATCGAGGCATTTGGTTCATAATCACCCTTCTCTTAATCAAACACATTTAATTAAGAAAACAACTTTAAACAATTGGTTTTCGGATCCATAGAATTGATTTAAATGAAACTAAATAAAATGAAAATCCAATTCTCATTTAAAGAGACAAACCATTTTGTTCTCATCTAATTTGGGCCATTTTCTAAAAACAAAAACTTTTGGGGTCACTTTGTAAAAACACAAGAGTCCACAACTTCATGTAATTACAACTTAGAACCCAAACATTTTTAATAATGTCAAAAACATCATTAAAGGAGCAAAACAATTTGTCCTTTAAAGTTTTTGGACCTTAACGTAAAAACGTAAACTTTTGGGCCAAAATGCAAATACACAAAAGTATCAAAACTTTATGTAAGTGCACAAAACACCCAAAAATACCCTATTTTAAAAGGGTGGCCTGCCATATAGTGTTTTATTGATGAAAATTCAAATTTTATACAAAGTTTTGTAAGTGGGTTATGTTAGGTGAGGTAAAGATGAAATAAAATTTTGTAAGAAATGATTTATGTCATTCTTTAAAACAAAGTTTGTCTCCCATTAAAATTACTTAATCATTAACCATCACCCACTAAAATTAAATCAAAACTTTATGTAAAAACATAAAACTTTTTGAATCAAAACTTCAAAACTTTTTGTTCTTGGCAAGAACTCCAAGAACATTGAAGAACACTTATGAAAACTCAAAATACATGGCACCAAATTTTTAGTTCCAATATTCATGCTTAAATGAAATACATCTACAACATTTGAGATGCTAAATTTTCTAGCAAAATTTATATTCAAAGCAAGAACAAAGCTTGTAACATTTACAACATTTAAATCATAAAACATGAAAATCACAAAACCCAAAAGGATCCACCATACACTAGACCTAGGCTCTTGATACCACTTGAAGGAAAAATTTTGTCCTAGCTAAGAACATGTATGAACATTTGAATACATATGCTAACAATTAACTCTTTAAAGTAGGCATGCATCCAAAAACAATTCATGAAACCCATGACTTTCAAAGCCTAGTATATGGTGAACCAAAAGACTCTTTAACAACATTAAAGATAATTAAGAATTTAGAGATTCGTTACCCTTGAAGCTCATCCTTGATTACACAAGGGATTCACCCAAGTGGAGGGCCTTCAAGTCACCTCCTTGCTCCTTGGATCTTCCTTGTGATTTTCCTCCTTTTAGTGCTCCTTTGCTTCTTTGAGGATTTGAGGATTAGTTCTCCAAAACACCAAAAGTTTGATGTCTCTATGTCTCTTCACCAAGGATGTAATTTGTGAGGATGAAAATGGATCACTTAGGGAAGTAAATTTGCTAGATAACTTTCCCCAAGTAGCTTAGAAAACCCTAATTGAAAACAAAGCTATAAAGATGAATTTATACTTCATTTCTTAGGTGAGTGGCAAACTTGCAATTAAGCAAACTTGCATACCCTCACCCTAAATGGTTGGCCTATATGGTTATTGGGCTTATTGCCCATTTTGTTTTAGTTGTCATACAACTTAAACATAATGGGCCTTGTGGACCAAAACACTTTTGGGCCCCGAAGCCCTAAAACCAACTTAAAAGCCCAATACGAACATTTCGTATAATTAATTAACTAATTAATTAATCTTGACCATTCTTCAATTAAACCATTTAATTGCTTATCCATTTCATTTAATTGCTTCACATATATCCTTATTTGGTGTGCGATCCATTAGGTTCCAATTAGCGAGGCAGTGGGCGATGTTACTCTTAACTATCGATTGTGAATTGAAACCACATTTCAATTCTCCCTTTTTGATGATTAGTGTTTGCTAATCAATAGGGCTTCCACAAACCATGAGTGACACCTAGCAGTATGTCATGGTTACCCAAGCTAAGTAGAATTGGTTGGAGAACCTATCCAGTTACAATTACAATGCAATACGGTCCTTCTCTAATACAATACTCTTAACCACATTGTTTTAAGTGATAGTTTGTTTCATGTCTACTATCCAATGTGATACTTTCTTATATGATTCCCTTGAATATGATTTGGAACATCTTCCTTAGTCATATTCATTTGCTTTGGCCAAAGACTTTAGAATCATATTTTAGAGTATACTCCTTCCACCATGGAAGGTTAGAGATCCCTTGTTGTGCATTCATATGCCTACATGACTAGATCACATGACCCCAACAATGCCGTGGACAATCCGAGGGAATGCCTTTGTCATGATCAAAGATCAAGGACCTAACCATTAAACATCTATGATGCCTCAGGTCTAAGGACTACTTTGCATATTGTAACCTTAGAGTTCGTACATGACATGTATGTTTGAACTCTCATTAATCGCAGTTCAGTGTACTCGATTACTCTTTCGAGCACCTATGTGTTTGTCTTAGTGTCCAACACCAAATGACTTGAGACTAGTTCATACTCACGTTTGAGTCAACATAACACATACTAACCTTAGCGGATTGTCAATGCCCAATTGGCAATCCTATGGCTAGGAACGTTTTAGGAATGAACATAAGAGAAAGGTCTCCTTAATCTAACTCATTAGATCACTTATCTCTTATGTCAAATACATCCCTTGGATTCTCTTATTGATTAAACACATGATTCAATAAATAGTGATTAACAATAAGTATTGCCCTTCCGTTAAACATATAAAAGTTTAACATATTAAGTATTCCAAAAAGCTATTACATCAAATGAGTGGCTTTGTGGGCATACTTCCAACACTATAAACACTATGTGCAAATTCTTTTTGCATATCTATATATCGTTCCATCTATCTCCGTAAGAGATAGATTGCCTCCATAGTTGAGCACTTTGGCATGAACCTAAATTGAATGTCTTAGACCTGTATCTCTTACCTTAGTTTATGCTCAAATACTCTTTTCCAAAGTTGTATTGTATGACTCATAACTTAATACTCCTATAGTTCATGCAGTTTTGTATGTCGACCTTATTCTTGTAAATAGGCACCAAAGTACTTTTTTGCCACTCATTGGGCATCTTCTTCCTTTTCAAAATCTAATCGAAAAGGTTTGTGAGCCATGCTATGCCCGACTCTCCCAAGACCTTCCACCACTTCGATCGGTATATCGTCTACAATCACTTCCTCTTTCCTAGTTCTGCGGTAAAATGAGTAATTTCTATACTCTTTCGAGTTACTCAACTCACCCAAAGAAGTACTCTTTTTGTGTCCTTCATTGAAAAGATTATGAAAATAAGCCATCCATCTTTAACTGCTTTCTCCATAGCTAGAACATTTCCATTCTCATCCTTCATGCACCTTACTTGGTTCAAGTCTCTCGTCTTCCTTTCCCTTGCTCTAGCCAATTTATAGATATCCAACTCTCCTTCTTTGGTATCTCTCGCTTATACATGTCCTCAAAAGTCAATAGTTTCACTTCTCTCGCAACTTTCTTTGCCTCCTTATTTGCTCTCATACCTCTTACAGTTTTCATTGTTTTATCCTTGTATAAGGCTTTACAACATTCGTTTTTAGCATTAACCCTTTCTTGTGCCTCCTCTTTTCACCACCAAGATTACTTTTGATGTGAAGAGAAAACCTTGGGCTCTCCTCCTAATACCCCTTTTGCAACTTTTGGATACAATTAGCCATGAAATTCCACATTTGGATAGTGTTCCCCTCTATATCCCAAATGCCTTAGGTGAATAATTTCTCTTTGAAACTGACTTGTTTTTCTCATTCTAGATTCCACCATCTAGTTCTTGGACACTTCGAGGTCTTGTTATTTCTTTTTATCTCTTTTGATATATGCATCCATTACCAACAGTCGATGTTATACGATCATTACAAGTTATACGATCCCTCTTAAAGGGAAATCTATTTGTTTGTTGATGACCCACTCTTATAAGTGATCACATGCTCCTCTCTTCTTAAAGAAGTTATTGGCTATAAACATATTGTAGTAAAACCCAAAATGGCTTTCCCCTCATTGTTTCTCTCCCCTAAACCATGACCACCATAACAACCTCTAAAGTTCACATCTCCTTGCCTACATGTCCATTTAAATCTCCTCCTTTGAGTAACTTCTTTGTCTGAGAGATTCCTTGAACCAATTCTCCAAAATCTTCCCAAAATTTCTCCTTTAGACTCCTATCCAACCCCACTTGAGGTGCATACACACTAATCACATTGGCGAGTTCTTATCCTATTACAATCTTGATTGCTATAATTCTATCTCCAACTCTCTTAACATCTACAACATCTTTTGTGAAAGTCTTATCCACAATGATGCCAACACCGTTTCTCAATATGTTTGTGCCTAAATACCAAAGCTTAAAACCTGTGTTTTCCAGATCCTTTGCCTTAAGACCAACCCATTAAGTTTCCTGGAGGCACATAATACTTATCCTTCTTCCCACCATAACTTTTACTACTTCAATGGATTTTCCCAATAAGGTTCTTATATTCCACTTCCTACATGCATTCTACTATCTTGAACAATACCCTTATGTTCTAACTTCTTTGACCTCACCCATCTAGTAACGTTAAAATTCTTCCAAACAACCTTGAGTGGAGTTGTTCAAAAAGAAGTTTCTACAGCGCCTTGCTTGTTTAACAATGCATGAGGGCTTCGTTGGAGATACAATCACCCTTGATCACTTATCATTATGCCCATGCCACACAACGCGTCACTTATGGGTAATGACCTAGCTTTAGCGCTTAGGATTCATTACATAGGGATTCAACGTGAAAAAAGTGCTTACGTCAACTACCTGACACACTCTCCCTCTTTCTTTATCCGGGCTTGGGACCAACATCATAAAATGGGAACTTTAACAAAAAGCTCTCGGTACTGTTCACTTTAACGAAAAACCACATTTTTACACTAAAAAGTCAATATTGGTACTATTCACTTTACCCTTTATTTTGTCCTTATCGTTAAAACTCAAAGTTTTCAAACCCTTTTCATTAGTTTTCCTTAAGATAAACTTACACATGCAGTATTATATAAAATTGGTTGGATGACAATTGAAAAGTAATTAATCTATAAATTCGAGAACATGAAAATATGATTGGACAATGCTTGACTCCTAACTTTAAGGGAGTGGTTTTTATATCTATCTCATTTGGAAGTGTTTTTTTTTTTAAAATGACTGAAAGTACTTTTGGTGAAATTGTTTTTAGATTTCAAAAAGCCCTTAAAAGGCTTTCTACAAGAAGCGTCCAGTTATGTGCTTTTTGCAGGGAGTACTTTAAGTGCTTTTTAAGGATTCACTTACATTTTTACTAAGGATTACTTACAATGCACTTTTACTAAAAGTGTTTTGAGTCATTTTAAAAGGACTTCCAAATGAGCCCATAATTACGTGATATCATCTCACCGTACAAACGTTATAATCCAGACCATTTATTCTCTTGTATTTAGAAAATTTCATTCGATTTGAAAATTGTTTAGACATTCATATGAATCAAGCAATTTTACGGTCAAGGATGAGATATTATTTGTATTATAACTGTTAATTTGTTTGATGCATATGAATAATTAAATAATATCATAATTAAATGAGTTTTGTAGGGATAATTTTAGAAAATGATAAAGAAAATAAATCATTTTATATAACGATTGTATAGTTAACCGATGACACGTCATCTTATAAAAGAAAACAACTCCTTACATATTAAGAGCAAGGTAATTTTTTTTTTTTGAACAAAAGAGCAAAGTTTTATCCATTATAAATTTATAATTACCTGTCTTTTGCCTTTTATTCACATCCTATACTTAAAGAAAGGAATTAAAAGCAGCCATGATCCTGTCACAAATAGTGATGGTACCATACGGTCCAGACCAGGTCCAACTCCTTTGTTAGCCTTTCCTTACTTTCCTTTTTCTTTTGATTTTTTTATGTCTCATATGAACTGGCAAAGCAGATAAACAAGGCAAGCTTGAAGGTTTTCTGTCTCAATCTTCTACCTCTTTCCTTTCTCAAGATGCAGTTTTCAAGGTATTAAATTCATTTCTCTTCTTTCCTTAGCTTCCTTCTCATTCTCAACCTGTCAAGTTTTTCCCATTTACAAAATTCTAACAAGCAAACGCAGTTCAAATAGCCAAACGAAACCAGACAGATCCATTTCTCCAAACCCTTCAGATCTCTCTCTCTCTCTCTCTCTCTCTCAAAAGTGGTGCCTGCCTGCCTGCTGGGTTTTGTTTATTGTTTAGAAACTTGGGAATTGTTGTTTACACAATGAGAGACATAGTTTCTTGTTTCAATGAAAATGCAGTGAACGTGTCTCATCCTTCATGTTCTAGCTATGCAAACACTGCTTGTGTTTCTCCAAACTTAACTCCTTCAGTCCAAAATGCAGTCTCGTGCGTCTACAGAATCACTCTCTCCTCCGCTCAAAAGCAGATCATGGTTACAGTCTCCTGGTGCAAAAACCACTACGTACAAGGGTTGACCATTAAGCTAGCGGATGATCCATCAGCAGCATCCTTCAAGTTGAACACGAATTCGCGTATCTTCCGAAAGAAGAAAGGCACCAAACTCATCGAATCCGATAAATTGAGGATGGAAATCTTTTGGGATCTCTCTAGAGCAAAGTATGATGTTAGTGGTCCTGAACCTGTTGAGGGATTTTACATTTTGGTCTTGGTTGATTCAGAAATAGGCCTAGTTCTAGGTGACATGGCTGAAGAAGCTGTAAGCAAGAAGTTCAAGACTAGTAGTGTTGCGAAAGCCTGTCTTGTTTCGAGGCAAGAGCATTGTTCCGGAAATGCTCTTTATTCCACAAGAGCTCAATTCTGTGACACAGGCATTGCACATGACATTTTGATAAAATGTAGTGGAGAAAATGAAGGCTTAAAACATCCGGTTTTATCTGTTTGCATCGATAAAAAGACGGTGATCCGAGTAAAGAGGCTGCAGTGGAATTTTAGAGGGAATCAGACAATTTTTGTTGATGGGTTGCTTGTTGATCTGATGTGGGATGTTCATAATTGGTTCTTCAATCCTTCATCAAGGTATGCAGTGTTCATGTTCAGAACAAGAAGTGGGATGGACAGCCGATTGTGGTTGGAAGAGAAGATGGTGCACAAAGAGCAGGACAAAGTTGAATTCTCCTTGTTGATGTATGCCTGTAAGAGCTCTTAATTAATATGAAATGTTGTCATTAAGTCTTTTCTTTTTTGTTTGTTAATTCTTGACATTTATGCTTTAGTACAACTATTCTTCTAATTTTCCTTTCAAGAGAGAAATAGATAGCCATTCATTTTGATCATTTTTAAGAAAACAAGATAAGTTAATGTTCAAAGGTTGTGATTGTAGATAGATGAATTTGACAAGTTTTGATCTCTCTCTCTCTCTTTCTCTACTGCATGGCAATTAGAAAATGGTATGCCACCCTTTTTTATGGGTACCTATAGGTATTGAGTGTCGTTGCACGGTTGATTATCATCAATTCTAAGTGATCATTGGATCAAATTGGTTGCAAAGTGGTAATGAGTTAATTAGTTATGACAGAGGGGTGACTATAAGGTTTAAATAATTTAACAAAAAGATAGCAAGAGATATGACAGAAGATTTGCTAAAAGGCAAGTGGGAATTTTGAGAATCATGTATGATAACTGCTTTCAGGCTTGTAGGAATCAAATAAAGTTGAAAATCCTCCCATATAATAATTAGCCCCATTGAGTAGTACATCTTTTAAACAAGGGAAACGGATGATTGATTAGTATATATAGCTTAATAGGACCTTGCAATATTAATGCTTACTTTTATTGTTTATTTGGTATCAAAACTAATGGAAATTTCACTTCTTTTTCCTTTTTTTTTTGAGGCAAATTCAGTTTTTTTTTTTTAATACAAACAAATCAACACTGCATGCATCCTTTGTGTAGTATTTAAAATTTAATTTATTACATCATATTATCCCCCCTTGTTAGCACCTTGTTCTTGACTTGTCAGGAAAAATTGGACAAATCCAATTTAGTCCAAGAAGCCAACTCTATCAGGCTTTGCTTGAATGATATAAGTTGTGATTATGAAGAATTGAGTTAGGCAAACAGAACAGTTCAACAACAGATCTTATTTTGTTTTTTGTTTTTTTTTTCAACAATTCAACTAAATTACTTATATAGAGAGAAAGAGTCTTTGGGGCATGTTGTTCATAGTTTTACCAAGAACAAATGCGAAATAGAATTGTCGATGAACATTTGATTTACTTACAATTAGCCTTCACTTTATTGAACAACAATGTTGTGAATTCAAATATTTCAACCAATTTAATTGGTAAGGCAAAATTATCAAAATACAAAGTAAACAAGCACTATCTCAGCTTTGCCAAGAACGAACGCTTAACTAGTAGAGGAAATTGTACAAATGGTCCCTCAATTTTAACACAATTGAAGCAATGGTCCTTCAACTTTATTTCCATTACCATTGATCCCCCAACTCGTCAAAATGTGTAGCTATGGTCCTTTTCCTTAACACCGTTAATGATTCTGTTAAAATCACTCATGTGCGGGGCACATGAGACTGACTGTAGGGGCAATTAAGGAAACATATTATTTTCCTTGGGTTGGAGTCGATCGAACACAACAAAGGGGGTTGGATATGGTTTTGCGAGGAGGGTTATTTATGAGTTGTTTGAGTGTTCAATCCCTCCAAAACTGATAATACTCAGTGCACTTGGGTTTGCAATCGGAAATTTGAGTGTTCATACTTCCAGCTCCTCTTCTTGGTACTACTGTAACACATCCATGCTTTTCCTCCATGCCTTTTCCTCATTGGCAATGGCTTCCAAATTATTCATGTTGCTCTTGGGTTTAGTGAACTGCCTTCTACTCCATGCGTTCTCCTCTATACCAGTGCAGTAAAGCCTTCTCCCTACTCCTCTATATTAATGCAGTAAATCTCTTCCACACCACATCGTCCATAACCGCTTCGAAATTGAGTTTCTGCGGTTGTTTTCCTTCATTAAAAGCTGATTACTGCAATACACGGTGGGAATTTGAGAATTGGGCGTGGAGGAAGTTTTAATTGGGGATGGGTATTGACTTCAACCTGGGAAACCTTACAATGGGTATTGATTTCAACCTGGGAAACCTGGGAAATAAAAGGTACATCTTCTCCTCGAAAATACCCATATAGAATAACAAATTATAAAAGGTTCAAGTTTTCCGGAAAACCTTACAATATTTCGAAGGATCTCCGGTCCACCTCATGACATCCGACAACTCCATCGTCCTCTGCTAAACTAACCCTAAAATTGAACCTTAAAACACCCAAATTTCCAATTGCAAACCCAAGTGCACTGAATATTATCAGTTTTGGAGGGATTGAACACTCAAAAAACTCATAAATAACCCTCCTCGCAAAACCATATCCAACCCCGTTTGCTGCGTTCGATCGACTCCAACCCAAGGGAAATAATATGTTTCCTTAATTGCCCCTACAATCAGTCTCATGTGCCTCGCACGTGAGTGATTTTAACAGAATCATTAACGGTGTTAAGGAAAAGGACTATAGCTACACATTTTAACTAGTTGAGGGACCAATGGTAATGAAAATAAAGTTGAGGGACCATTGCTCCAATTGGATTAAAGTTGAAGGACCATTTGTACAATTTCCTCTAACTAGTATGACCAAGTAAATTTTGAAATGGCTACTAAACTGAGGATAGGGCCAAAACTCCTTACATCTCAGACCCACTGGTAGTACAAATCCATGGTCCCCTTTTGTCTTTAAACCAATTGTTTTGGTCACTAGCAGAATCGAATGATTGCTTGCCTGATTGAACTTAAAATGGGTAGAGTATAAAATTACAGTACTAGAGTCTCCTTCTAAACTTTAGGGTCCAAGAAAATCGTAGCAGTTCACTGTTCAATCTTAATCATTCTTCTAAACTCCAAGATCCAAGAAAATTGTAATAATTCACTGTTTGATCTTAATCCAACGGTGAAGTGGCTGTAGTTTTCTTGGACCCTGGATTCTCTAGGAGAGCAGGTATGTACAGCAGTATATAGTGTATGCATGAGAAGAAGTCCCAATAAAGTAATAAGCAGCCAGGCTGCCTCGCCTTGCTTTGCTAGCTCTCATAATAAAAGGGCTGGATAATTGGATGGCAGGTGTGTACGTGTGTGGTAATATAGTGGTGAGAGACTAGTAGATGGATGGATGGGCTGCTTTTCATTAAATATTCTCAAAGCCAAATCATGCTCTGACGAAGATTTGTATGTCCCTGGACATGATAAAGGTTCAGTGCTATTCATGCATGGTGCGTCTCCAACATGAATTTACAGCTAAGGGTTGATCTTGGGTCATTTAGTAGGCAGGGGACGACAACCTAAAAACCAAGAGCACAGTACAACTTTAATTATCATGGGATCATCCACACTACATTTACTACCCTAATTAGTCTGGATTTTGTTGAAGGAGGTTTTGAGTCCTAATTTTTAAATTGGAAAAAAAATAAATTTAGTTATTCGTAGATGAATAGTTGGAATTTGAATTCTCTTCTATAGTTGAGTAAATAAATCACTTAATTAAGAGCTATTTCATTAATTGGTGAACAAACATCTGAGCTCTTGCAACATGATTTTATGCAATAAGGGATTGCTAGGCACACACCTATTTTTAGTGAAACTACTGTAATTTTTTTTCCAAAAAAAAAAAGACGCTTCTAAGCTAAATCTAGTTGATAAATACCAGTCCTTCGCTAAACCCTCTATCTCCCTCTCGCAGAAAGACCAAACCTAGCTTATCTCTCTCTTTACTGCCGACTCCAACCTTAGGGTTGGAGTCGGCGACAACGACAAATATTATGTTCCTTCTAGCCTTTTATCAATATAGTATTTATTTATCTTCTTTTATGAACTTTGGACCTAGTTTTGGTGATGGAATTTAGCACGATTGTCACAAGATCAAACTTTAATGTTGTTAGACTATTGATTACTATGTCGTAGTGTCAGGTGAGAAATAGCACACCAAAGGGAAGAAGAGAGTCTGTTTCACCTTTGCTAATTTGTCTAGAGGAATGAATCATCCTTTTATAGACTTTATCATACTCTTTCCATAGAGTTGTGAGACTTCTCAGAATGGTCTTATCCTTTCCATGATAAGACATGTCACTTATATAAGGGTATAACTCTTATGATAAATCATACCTCTTATCACACCCTTTGGTTAAGTGTATATCAGTACACCAATCTTATGGTGCACTTCCAAACATCAAATACACACATAGTAAAGCCAACATCATCATGATCATATTCCAACATTTGGTGCCCTTATCTGAGTTTTTTTGTCTCAATTTTATAAGCTTCTCTCAGATCTTAGCTTTCATGCCCCTCTCTTACTCAGTAGCCGTTTCATGTCACAAGTATTCAACCATTAACCTCCATTACTTAATCTATCGGGTGTCTCCCTTCGGTGGAACAATTTGGTGTTGTGTGGTTTTTAAAGTGCTTTTAGCACTGTTTGGTAGGATTATGAAAGCGCTAATTGTGTGGGTGGCTCGCTACCCCCATTGTTTGTTGATCCAATTGTTTGTGTAGGTTCATTCCCTTGGTGGTGGCGGCCTTGCCATGGAGGCACAACTAACTTGGTGAAGGCTGCTGTTTTCCTCTCCAAATTTAGGGCCATTTGTTGTTATGAGCTGACTCTTTTTTGGCCTTTTAATTGTATTTTCTGCAATAAGGTGGGCTGTATTTTCTGCAATTGTCTAAGTGGAAGCTTCAGAATTTTTCGGATTATTATTGGCTCCACAAACTACATCTTACAAAAGATACGTTGCCCGGAAAGTATAACGGATAGAAGCAAGTGGCCTTTTACCACAGTGGTGTAAATGAGTTGAGCTCTTGCATGACAACATGAGTTCGAATTTTGTTGATGACTAATCTAATATCTAATCTAATAAAATCTATCGTTTGGCCAAAAAAATAAAATATCACAGATAAATTAAAAATAAAAAGACAACATGGCCTCAGTAAAAACCTTCCCCAAGAAAATTACATAAGAAAAAAACTCTAGAGTGAAAAAAGAGCGTCACACATGGCACAAACTAAAAACCATAAGTAAGGACGGCTCTTGTTCTATCGGAATTGCACAACTCTGTTTATTATCAGCACCATCGACAGTGCACAGCTTTGCTTATTATTAACCCCACCCCTACCCCCCAACCCCCCCGGGGGCCCCATTTGCTTCAAAATTCAAACCACCCAAAACACATATTAATCTCTAATTGTAATCCCACATAATAAAAATCTCTGACTAGGATATGTTTCAATTTCAATTATGCTTATAAAAATTAATTCGTAGCCAAAAAAATGACAAATTTAATTGGACACTCATGTCGTGTGGGCATGCTACTAGTGTTGATTAACACAACTGAACCGCCGGTGAACTCTCTTGTCCAGAAAGGTTAAAAGGTAACCACCGAAAGATCAAAACGATTTGCCACTACAATTCGACTAATTAGTCTTTCTGGCAGTTCCCGTGCAAATGAGATCTCTTGGAAGCAATTTGTGCCAGTGACAAAGATTGTTATTGTTTAAACATAAACAAAATGCCGTACCAGCTATACCCTAACCCAACGCAATCGGGCAGCTTCCACATCTTTCAACCCCAAATGTGTATCGAAGTTGGCAACTGGATCTAAAACACAGAAACTATCCTGACAACTACAACATTCCTCGGCGACAATTCGACACGAAAAAAAATCAAGAGGCAGGAGAGGGAGGGATGAGAAACAAGAAGGATTTTGTAACAAGGGTTGCTTCCTACCCCAAGGCCAAAAGGTAAGGGTCAGTGGCAAATGAAGATTTTCTGTAGTTTTCGCTCTAGATGGGGTTGTTCCGAAATAAATTGTCAATTTTGATCTTATATTTCTTAGCTACTTTATCAACTTTCTCAAATTTACAAAGTTAATTATGTTGACTTTCGAGCTAAATAGAAGAACACGAGTCAAAAAATTAAAATTAAGAACACGTCTTTAATTTAACATACAAAAGGCCTATTGACAATAGACTAGTTTTTTACGAAAGAGTCAAAGAAGCCACCTAAAGCGTTGCCCTTTCTACCGGCATTGAGTACACACCGTGTGTGGTGACAACGTCCGCCACTTCATACGGCACTAACACTTGCACTCACAAATAAATCTTGAAATAAAACCAAATTTAAAACTACTCTCTTCCCGTTCTTCGGTTTCTGCTTCTCTTTCGTCTCTCTCACTAGTAAACTAATCATGTCTTGCTTTAAGGGAAAGTATCAAGGTAATTGCATTGCATCTCCTTTTTCTACCTCATATTTTGTACGTGGGTTTTCTTAGATAGGGTATTGTTTATGTGCATAGGCTTTAGCAGTTATTTGGTTTACGGTTTGCTTTGATCGGCTTGGGCACATTTTGGATCTAAATTGATAAGATATTTGTCGAAGTAAATTGCACATAAAGGATAACAAACTAAGAACAATCATGTAGTCATATTATGACTTTTCTTCTGCTACTACATAAAAAATAGGAGAATTGTAGGAAGAGAGAATTTTAGGGCTTCAACGGAATAGAAAGAACTGCTGAAAGAGCTGGATCATAAGGGCAATGCCTATATCTTGTTTTTTTGTTTCAAAAGATTCTAGTTGCGCTCCAAATGTTCATTCATTGGAATTTGGAACCATGTTTTCGCGGACATTATTTGGTTATGATCAATCGTTTGATTACATTATGCAGTCTTCTTGATGATCTTGATATTGATGGATGATACATTTTGTTTGGAAGTATTACTGTTGAAATGCATCTAAGAAAAATCATACGGATCTTTTTTAGCGATAGTTGAGATGTAAACACTACCATGTCATGCCACAACTCATTCCTACTTGGCGTAATCGACATTTCTTGGCACCGTCACAGGTTTGAACCATTTACAGCCTCACTAGTACTCCTGTCCTGCCTATCTTAGGCTTGTGCCACTTTGGTACGGGTCCATATGGTCTGGCCCGTATCACAATTTTTCCAAATCTTTTTGGGATCGATGTAACTCTAGAATACAAGAAAGCATACTATGTTTAGTCTGATTTGTTTTTACTTTTATCTAATAGTTGATGTTGTTGCAGTTTCCATCCCCCAATCCCCCAAGTAATTCATTTAGGGAGACCAAAAATGACATCTATCATGTATTACAGATGAACTTGTAGCCAATGCTACCTACATTGGTACCCCTGGGAAGGGAATCCTTGCTGCAGATGAGTCAACGGGCACGATTGGCAAGCGTTTGTCAAGCATAAATGTTGAGAATATTGAAAACAACAGGCGAGCTCTCCGTGAGCTCCTCTTCTGTGCCCCGGGTGCACTCCAGTATCTCAGCGGTGTGATCCTTTTTGAGGAAACCCTTTACCAGAAAACAGCCAGTGGGAAACCCTTTGTTGATATCCTCAAAGACGGTGGCGTCCTTCCTGGAATTAAAGTTGACAAGGGCACTGTTGAGCTTGCTGGAACTAATGGTGAGACCACAACTCAGGGCCTTGAGGGTCTTGCCCAGCGCTGCCAGCAGTACTATGAAGCTGGTGCCCGGTTTGCAAAGTGGCGTGCTGTACTCAAGATTGGCCCGAACGAGCCAACTCAGCTTGCTATACATGAGAATGCCAATGGCTTGGCGCGCTACGCTGTAATTTGCCAGGAGAATGGCTTGGTACCAATTGTTGAGCCAGAGATACTGGTTGATGGATCTCATGACATTGAGCGATGCGCAGATGTGACTGAGTGTGTCCTTGCAGCGTGCTATAAAGCGCTGAACGATCACCATGTCCTTCTCGAGGGGACTCTTTTGAAGCCAAACATGGTTACCCCTGGTTCAGATGCCAAAAAGGTTTCACCTGAGGTGGTGGCTTATCATACATTAAGGGCGTTGCAGCGAACAATGCCTCCAGCTGTTCCTGCTGTAGTATTTCTTTCTGGTGGGCAGAGTGAGGAGGAAGCTACCCTCAATTTGAATGCTATGAACAAGCTCAATACCAAGAAACCCTGGTCACTTTCGTTCTCTTTCGGGCGGGCTCTGCAGCAGAGTACCCTAAAGGCGTGGGCTGGAAAGGATGAAAATGTGGAGAAGGCACGGGCTGCCTTCCTTGCTAGGTGCAAAGCTAATTCAGAAGCAACTTTGGGTACCTACAAAGGGGATGCTGCATTGGGAGATGGTGCTTCGGAGAGCCTTCACGTGAAGGATTACAAATATTGAAGATTTTGCAGGTCAATTCATATTTCCTTATATATTGCTGTTAGTTAGGAAATTAAGCAAGAGATGAGAGTTTCTTTTTTGTTCTTTGGAATGCAACTGATTAAAATTCGGTGGCATGTATCGTCACAGCTTGATTATTTCCTTTTTAAGTTTTTTTTACTACGGTCATATTTTTCACTTTCCGGATTTTGAGTATAATTATTCATTTCTGTCATTGCCTGGGAATTGAAAAGTCTCCTCTAAGTGTACAAATATATCACGTATTTCCTTAACAACTTGGTGCTTGTCAATGCGGCCATAAGAAGAAAAAATATAAGGGCTTATTTGGATTGAGGGATTTCAAATTTAGAAACTTAGAAGAGATTAAAAGGTTAAATTGTTGGTTTGAAATATAGCAATCCATGTATCCCAAGATTTGAAGAAGAAAGACACGAAAAAAGTAAATGGAGTCCAAATGACTCATTACAAACACACAAATCCCTTCTGATTTTTTGTTAATCCAGTCCCACTTGAGATAACGTGACAATTTCTTACTGGACATCCCTACAAAATCCGACCAGGTGGTTTGCCTAGTGAAGATTCCCTCTTACATCTAGTTGTTTCAAATACAATCTATTTAATGATTTCTTGTTTATGTGGCAAAAGTTTCACATCCAAATCCTTTAATTCAAATTTCTCCATCCGAATGGAGCCTACAAATCTTTACAGGACAGACATATGAAAGAGAAATGGGAACGACTATTACAATGTTGTAAAATTGTGAGAATGAATGCCCATGGTGAGGAAGACTTGAAAATAGTGATGTATTTGTTGTTGTGTAATGTTTTCAAAAATGGCAATCATTTCATTTGTTTGGTTTTTCATGGGTGTTGCTCTATATAAAGAGCACTCCGTGTGTGATCACAATACACACTGCAAAAGAAAAGAACTGAAAGCAATAATATCAGTATCCCCTACTTCCTCTTTTTACTTGCAATCATTTTGTATTATAGTTACGAAATTAAACAGTGTGATAGTTTGCACCCGCTTTGCTCCTATCCCTAGCAAAGGTTATCTCTCTAAATTTTGTCTATTTATAACACGTTATCAGCACGACTCTCTAACATTAACCAGTTCTCATCTCCCTTCACTGAAAAATACTTCCTCCAAGGATTTTCTTGTTCTTCTTCCCCCTCTGCCTCACCTGTTTGATGTACCCTCGCGAAGAACTGCTAGCACCATGCCTGTTTTAGTTCTCAATAAAATAATTACTTATATCTTTGATTTCTTGTTTGGTGTAGTTCCTAATTACTAATCCAGTGTTTATTTATGTTAATTTTACTGCGATCGAAGATGGTGTGGTATTATCGCCCATCTTGAACTGCAGATTTAATTTTACTGCAATTGTAGGTGGTGCGGTATAATCGCTCATACTATGCTATATTGTTTGAATGAGAGTGGTGTGGTACAATCACCCTCCTCATTAATCATGTAAATCTCGAACCTAAAGTTTCAAGTGCTTATCATTTTGCCCTGAAGATCAAAATGAAAAATTTGTAAGAACCAGAAATTCTAACACTACATTTCTCCAGAATACATATTATTGCATGTTCTTATACATCTCATTTTTATTTCAGAAAAGAAAATGACGAACTTAGCAAAGCTTGATTTTGTTGCCCTGGATATTACTGGGAATAACTACCTTACCTGGTTAGTGGATACCAAGATCCATCTGCAGGCAGGGAATCTTGGAGAAACCATCAAGGAGGAAAACAATGCATCATCTCAAGATCGGGTGAAAACCATGATCTTTATCCGTCGCCACCTTGATGAAGGACCGAAGAGCGAGTATCTAACAGTTGAAGATCCATTAGCCATCTGGAAGGCATTGAAAAATAGATACAATCACCAGAAAATGGTGATTCTTCCAATGGCTCGATATGAGTGGACACACCTAAGGATCCAGGATTTCAAGTCGGTTGTAGAGTACAACTCTGCAATGTTCAAAATTAGCTCCTAGATGAAGCTTTGTGGGGAGGCCATCACTGAGGAAAATATGCTGGAAAAGACTTTTAGCACATTTCATGTCTCCAATGTGCTCCTCCTGCAGCAGTATAGAGAGGGGCTTTATTGAATACAACCAGCTGATATCGATGCTCCTTGTGGCTGAACAAAACAATGAGCTTCTGATGAAAAATCATCAGTCTCGACTTATTGGATCGGCACCATTCCAAGAAGTGAATGTTGTTTCCCTCAAAGTGAACACCACATCCTCTCATGGTAGTAATTGCAAACGAGAACGTGGCCACAAGCGAGGCCGGTGGAACGGGAAAGGCAAGAATTATGGTGTCCAATTTTACAACCAGGTTCCAAGGCATAATTTAGGCCTGAGCTTCAAAAATATAAATCGCCACAAAGGTAAAGACCATATGAATAACACTCCAAAAACCTTGAAGGAGCCTGCTATAGGTGTGGTGGCAACGGGCATTGGGCGCGTACTTGTCGTACCCCAAAACATCTGGTGGACCTGTATCAAGCCTCCTTTAAGGAGAAGGGTGCCGAAACCAATTTCTTCGACCAGGCTAAACTGATGGATATACCTGATCTAATGTTCGATTTATCAGGGAAATTGAACACAACCCATCTAGATGTCTCAGACTTCATTGTGAAAAGAGGGAAAGAAGTGTATGGGTCCGATTGAATCATTTATGTTTGTACTCTTATTATTTGCGAAGTGTTTTTGGACCGGTAGTCTAAACCCTGCTGGTGTAAACCTCTTGGTTTACAAATGGGTATTCACAAATAATAAGAGTACATTAAACAAAAATGATTCAATCAGACCGATACACTTCATTCCCCCTTTCCACAATGAAGTCTGAGACATCTAGGTGAGTTGTGTTCAATTGCCCTGATAAATGAACACCGGATCAGGTATATCCATCAATTTAGCCTGGTCGAAGAAATTGGTTTCGACACCTTTCTCCTTGAAGGAGGCTTGATACAGGTCCACCAGATGTTTTGGGGTACGACAGGTACGCGCCCAGTGCCCGTTGGCCCCACACCTATGGCAGGCTCATTCAGGGTTTCTAGGAGTGTTGTTCATATGGGCTTGGCCTTTGTGGCGATTTATGTTTTTGAAGCTCGGGCCTGAATTATGCTTTGGGAACCTAGTTGGAAAACTGGACACCATGATTCTTGCCTTTCCCGTTCCACTGGCCTCGCTTGTGGCCACATCCTTGTTTGCAATTATTACTACGAGATGATGTGGTGTTCACTTCGAGGGAAACAACATTCACTTATTGGAATGGTGCCGATCCAGTAGGTAGGGATTGATAATTTTTCATCAGAAGCTCATTGTTTTGTTCAGCCATAAGGAGCACCGATATCAGTTGGTTGTACTCAATAAAACCTCACTTTCTATATTGTTGCTGCATGAGCATGTTGGAGGCATGAAAGGTGCTGAAAGTCTTTTCCAGCATATCTTCCTCAGTGATGGTTTCCCCAGAAAGCTTCATCTGGAAGCTAATTCTGAACATTGCAGAGTTGTACTCTGCAACCGTCTTGAAATCTGGATCCTTAGGTGTGTCCACTCATAACAAGCCCTTAGAAGATTCACCGTTTTCTAGTGATCATATCTATTTCTCAATGCCTTCTAGAGGGCTAATGGATCTTTAACTGTTAGGTACTCGCTCTTCAGTCCTTCATCAAGTGGCGACGGATAAAGATCATGGTCTTCGCCCGAACTTGAGAGGATGCACTGTTTTCCTCCTTGATGGTTTCTCAAAGATTCTCTGCCTCCAGATGGATCTTGGTATCCACTACCCAGGTAAGATAGTTATTCCCAGTAATATCCAGGGCAACAAAATCAAGTTTTGCCAAGTTCGCCATTTTCTTTTCTGAAAGAAAAATGAGATGTGTAAGAACTTACAATATTATGTATTATGGAGGAATGTAGTGTTAGAACTTCTAGTTCTTAAAAATTTTTCATTTTGATTTTCAGGCCAAAATGATAAACACTCGAAACTTCAAGCTCGAGATTTACATGATTAATGAGGAGGGCGATTGTACCGCACCACTCTTATTCAAATAATATAGCATAGTATGAGCGATTATAGCACACCACTAAAGTAGCAAGAAAATTTAAATAGGCAGAGCAGGGTGGTCGATTATACCGCACCACCTAAAATTACAGTAAAATTAAATCTGCAGTTCAAGATGGGCGATGGTACCACACCATCTTCGATCGTAGTAAAATTAAATAAATAAACACTGGGCTAGTAATCAGGAGCTACACCAAACAAGAAATCAAAGATATAAGTAATTGTTATATTGAGAACTAGAAGCAGACATAGTGCTAGCAATTCTTCACGAGGGTACATCAAGCAGATGAGGCAGATGATGAAGAAAAACAACAAAATACTTAGAGGAATCATTTTTTCGGTGAAGGGAGATGATAACTGGTTAAGGTTAGAGAATCGTGCTTATAACGTGTTATAAATAGACAAAAGTTAGAGAGATAACCTTTGCTAGGGACAAGAGCGAAGTGGGTGCAAAATATCACACTGTTTAGTTTCGTAACTATAAACAAGAAGGATTGCTGGTAAAAAGAGGAAGTGAGGGATACTGATATTATTGCTTTCAGTTATTTTCTTTTGCAGTGTGTATTGTGATTACAGACGGAGTGCTTTTTATATAGAGCAGCAACTGTGACAAACCAAACAAATGAAATGATTGCCACTTTTGAAAACATTACACAACAAATACATCACTATTTTCAAGTCTTCCTCACTGTGGGCATTCATTCTCACAATTTTACAACACGCTATGGTTTTTTCCCATTGGTTTTTTCCGAGCAAGTTTTAATGAGGCAACTGATGTTGATATGTGGGGATCCAATTGTGAGTGTTGTAAAATTGTGCGAATGAATGCCCACAGTGAAGAAGACTTGAAAATAGTGATTTATTTGTTGTTGTGTAATGTTTTCAAAAGTGGCAAACATTTCATTTGTTTGGTTTGTCACGGATGTTACTCTATATAAAGAGCACTCTGTGTGTGATCACAATACACACTGCAAAAGAAAAGAATTGAAAGCAATAATATTAGTATCCCTCACTTCCTCTTTTTACCTGCAATCATTTTATGTTATAGTTACCAAACTAAACAGTTTGATATTTTACACCCGCTTCGCTCATGTCCCTAGCAAAGGTTACCTTTCTAACTTTTGCCTATTTATAACACAAAATTTGCTTTTGATTTATTTTTTATAGCTATGAAGTAAATGACAAAAAACCAATACATTAGGGACTTAACTTTCTTGCTTCAGTGATCCAAAACCATCTGTACTACAAGAGTAAGCAAAGAGAAGAGGATATTACCAGAACTGGTGAAAGATTCACCCTTGAAATGACTTTGTTTTCTGCAAATTAAATCATTAGAAACACCACATTAATTATACTAGTTTTTAAATAGTTGATAAATCTATTTAATATATGTCTCACTTCACACTTTATGAAACTAGGCACTCTTTTGGATGACATATGCACCTCAAAAGCAAATGTGGGATGTATTAAGTATGTAGGATTTATTCAACAATTCGTAGAATGTTAATATAATAAGCCTATAATTATTCTTTTCTGTCATTGCCTGTCATTTTCCTCTTAACAACAAAGGGTTGGCCAGAAAACAAATTCAAGTATTAGGGTTATGCTGGTTGGAGTACTGCTGCAGTAATTGTGGGTTGATTAGGTTCATGTTAAAGCAGATTGTACCTTACAGTAAATCATGAAGAATGTAGTTGTACCTCAACTTATAGTTCCTTTACAACAGCAGTAGCTAGTGGAAGTGGGAATTGAAAAGCCCCCTCTAAGTGTACAAATATATCATGTATTTCCTTAACAACTTGGTGCTTGTCAATGCGGTCACAAGAAAAAAAACATTACAAGGGCTCATTTGGATTGAGGGATTTCAAATTTAGAAACTTAGAAGAGATTATAAAGTTAAATTGTTCGTTTGAAATATAGCAATCCATGCATCACAAGATTTGAATAAGAAAGACATGAAAAAAGTAAATGAAGTCCAAATGACTCATTACAAACACACAAATCCCTTCTGATTTTTTGTTAATCCAGTCCCACTTGAGATAACGTGACAATTTCTTACTGGAAATCCCTACAAAAATCCGACCAGGTGGTTTGCCTAGTGAAGATTACCTCTTACATCTAGTTGTTACAAATACAATCTATTTAATGATTTCTTGTTTATGTGGCAAAAGTTTCACATCCAAATCCTTTAATTCAAATTTCTCCATCCGAATGGAGCCTACAAATCTTTACAGGACAGACAGATGAAAGAGAAATGGGAACAACTATCAAAATTTTCTTTTTGATTTATTTTTTACAGCTATGAAGTAAATGACAAAAAAACCAATACATTAGGGACTTAACTTTCTTGCTTCAGTGATCCAAAACCATCTGTACTACAAGAGTCAGCAAAGAGAAGAGGATATTACCAGAACTGGTGAAAGAACCCTTTGAAATGATTTTGTTTTCTGCAAATTAAATCATTAGAAACACCACGTTAATTATACTAGTTTTTAAATAGTTGATAAATCTAATTAATATATGTCTCGCTTCACACTTTATGAAACTAGGCACTTACTGCACTTTTTTGGGTGGCATATGCACCTCAACCCAGCACCACAATTTCCATTAGGCTTTTCACGCTCGTCGCAAATATTGGGTACGTGGTCAGGGATGTCGAAAGACATCCTCGTCTTCAACCCATATCCTTCCTTGTTTCCATGTGAAGGTTTTTCATACACCCTGCTGTAACATGAGCAATTCAGATCTCTTGGATGAAAACCCAAGTCTAGCTTTGTGAGATCATAAACTAGTAAGCAAGAGGACGATGTATGCCCGTAAAGTTCGGGTTCTTGAATCTATGAAGAAGCTCCACATGCATGCAGGCAGGTGACATTTTGAAAATATGGTGAAGGATCAAGGTTTTTGTTTGAGCAATCGTAGAGTAAAAGTGAGTTGGACTGTCGGGAACGAAAACTAGGCTATGGAAGTTTAGAAGGGACATAGTGGAGTGAAGATGAAGAGGAAGGGTTGGAGATGATCAAACTTTTACATCGGTAGTTAGTATAGGAAATTGGGAACAGATTAATAGAGGCTCTATTACTATGGTATGTTTCCGAGATTTGCACAGGAAAATGTGGTTTAGAGGAGAAAACGCGGTTGAATTTGGTTTCGAAAATGGCGTTTGAGTTTTCAGTTTGTGACAAATGATTGTTGAAGCATTTTGAGGAATTGAAGTTGTTAACCAAAAATTGAGTAATAGAAGGAAAGGATGCAGGAGGCAGATTTTCTTGAATTTCTTGAATGTTCGCATTTTCAAATGAACTGCATTATTAGGTTATTTTGCTTTTCCACACAACTATAAGGAAGTAAAGAAGATCAAGATAACAAGGAATCTACTTTTTAATCTGTTGAATAATAATACTTTGTGATTTCAAACTTCCTTTTGGACTTTTGGCATCTTGACAGGGATGTGTATTACTTTTGCAATTGCAATCCGACTTTTTCAGCGGCCCAATGGAATGTGACTTTTCTCCACCCTTTAGATTCTGCTGCCTGATTTCCTCCTTTTTCACCACTACTGTTGGCGATGGTATGTTTTTTGATGGATCATCGGAGCTGTATGTTTCGTCGCTGTTTTGTGTATAGTTAAAACATGGCTTTTTACTAAAATTGAACACACATTCGTTTGAAAGAAATTAAACACATTTGGTTAAAGTTATTAGAGCAGTTCCACCAGGGCTTGATAGCAGTGGCGAAGCCAGGATTTCTCGGGGGGAGGGGCGAACTTAAAAGAATGCAAGGTTAAAGAAAAATGGCAACAACTAAATCTTTTTATATAGTAATGTCTTCCATAATTAATCAATACAAACAAATTACAATTGTTGCCGGCGAGGTTTCATGTCATGAAAACGTCGCATAATAGGCTCATTATCAATAAAAGCAAATACATCTTTCTCAATGTAAACAAGCATGCTATCACTCAACCATTGATCTCCCATTTTGTTACGCAATGGTGTTTTCACAATCTTCATAGCAGAAAAAGCTCTCTCCACCGAAGTGGTTGCAACCGGTAACACCAAAGCCAATGTAAGAAGTTTATATACTAACATATAACTTTCAGACCTCCCGGTCTTCACTAACTCTTGTGCAAGATCACTAATTTCTCTCAATGATGAAAACTCACTATGCATCTTCATATCATGAATGTAATTGTCAAGTTGAATTGGAAGATTCATGAGGTCCATACGATCAAAATCTTGAGAATAAAGTTTGGCTAAACGAACAATTTTTGCTTTGTCAAAAGATGCAAAATTATTCACCGGACTCAAACAAGCCATACAAAGAAGTAACTCGGTGTTTACCTCATTGTTTCTTATAGTATCGTTCCATTACGTAACTGTAAAATGAAAAGAAATAAAAATTCTTAGATTCTATGACTATGAATACAACTAAGCAATTCAACTAATCATATTCATATGAATACAACTAAGTAATTTAACTAATCATATTCATATGAATACAACTAAGCAATTCAACTAATCATCCATCAAGATTCAAAGAATTCAAATTTTAATTTTCATCCTAAAAATTAATTTCATAATTTCATTCAAAATGTGGCTTATTACCAATAAGTTTAGTTAAAGATGACTTTTGACATGCCAATTTATCTATATGTACAATTATACATACACATGATTCTTCTAATTCCCAACAAACAATTCGTATCAATAATTTCACCCTAAAAAATAATTTCACCCTAAAAAATAATTTCATAATTTGTATTAAATAACCATGACATGAATAATCAATAACTTATAACCATATCATTTGATTCACATAATTAAGGTAGGGATTATGCATTTAAGAATTAAAAAATTTACCTTTAAATAGTGGCTCACTGGCTTGTGGAACAGAAATTAAAGAGGAATTTGTGGCTTTGGCTTGGCTGCTGGAGTTTGAGGAGCAAATTTGGCTGAGATGGATATGGTGGCCCGCTCTCTGTGTGTTGATAATTGATGAAGAAGACAGAAGAAAAGGATAGAAAAGAGTAAAGGCAGTGTGGATGGGGTGTGTGTGTGTGGGGGGGGGGGGTAACAGACAGAAAAATAAAGAAAATGATAGAAAAGAGTAAAGGCAATGTGGATGGGGTGTGTGTGTGGGGGTACAGACAGAAAAATAAATATAGGGTTTCATTGGGGTGACACGCAGAAGCGGTCCCCCACCCCATTATAATTTTTTTTTTTAAATTCAACATCTTTAGCTTTTTAATTTTTTTTAAATTCAACATCTTTAGCTTTTTTGGCCTGGTTTTTAAAAAAAAAAAATTATAATGCAATCTGCAGTGCAGATTGCCCAGAAAAACAGAGGGCTCTGCCTCTGCTGCGTGAACCATTATTTTCCGGCGAGGCGCGCGAGGGGGGTGGCGAAGACCCGGGGTCCAGTGGTATTTCCGGGCGAGGGGAGTAGCGGCCGCCACTCCTCGCTCCCACGTGGCTTCGCCACTGCTTGATAGCCCGGCACCCGGTCCAAAAAATGGACCGGCCCCCCTCATTTCTGCTCCACCTCAGCCTAAGCCAAGCCACAGGTAGAATCGACAAACTTGTTGACCGGCCCATGTGATGCCAGCGTGAAGTCAGATGCCGTTTGATCTAGACCGTCCGATCACAGATCAGCAGTCCACGTTTTTCCTCCAATTTTTTTTTTTTTAAAAAGGCACAACGGTCAGAATTATGACAATTGGCCACGTGTCAACTTATAGGCTATTTGATTTGAATATTTTTTCAAATCCAACACTCCAGATTAATTACCTAAATTAAGATTTATAAAAAATTAATTAAAAATTGTTAAAAAATACAGAATGTTTTTTTTTCCCTATAAATACCAAACCCTCATTTTCCACCTTACACCATATTTCAATATTTTTACCACTTTCTACCATATACTTTTTGTGTGAAAAAAAATACCAAGAACCTCATCCTTTCTTTTTTTGTCCATATACACTCTATATCCTTACATCCATCTTCATCGTTTTCAAATCTTGAGTTCTTACAATGTCTTCATTGCAAGAGCCATACTGGCACTGTACCCATCAAAGTGACTTGATTGAGCACCAATGGGGATTGCAACAAGGTCAAATAATTAAAAGGATCTTGTGGTGGAACAATAAAGTTCTTAGTTTATTTAGTGTGTTTTTTTTTAAGTTTATTTGATGAGTTTATGTAATTTTATTTAGTGTGTTTTTTAAGCTTATTTGATGAGTTTATGTAATTTTATTATGATAATGACACGTGACGAAATTAGTTAAAAATCCTATCCGAAATTAAAACATTTTATTTATTTATTATTTTATAAAAAATTAAATAATATTTTAAATGGGTTGGGTGCCAGGGCATTTTGTAGGGGTGGAGATGCATTTGGCCTATTACTGTTCATTGGGGTATATCACTGTTCACTGAATGGATTAAATGAGCTGGGTGCTGACGCATTTTTTTAGGGGTGAAGTTGCTCTCACACCCAAAACATGGCTTTTTGTGTAATGTTAAATCTGAAGACCGCAAAATTTTACTACCATAGTAGCCAAATCCCACAAGCTAAGTTACATGTCCAATCATGAATCCTCAAGAAAGGCAAAATGTGCATAATATATTTTCACACAAGTTGAAATTACACTAAAAATCATTGATTTATCGCCACAATTAAACAGTACCCATAGTTTTTGAAGAAAATACTAAAAACTCCACACACAAGCAGAAGCAGCGTACTTCATCATAATCCATTTTCTTGGGTACATAGTTTTGCAATTTTAAGCTACTTCTGATCATTCTGGGAAGCTGATGGTTCCTCTGCTGGTGCCTTGGGTGGTGGCTTGACAAGGGTAGCCGGGAAATCAAGCAGCACAATCTTTTCTATAACTGTTGAAAATGTAGCCGAAAATTCTTGATGTTTAGGGTGGCCGAGAAACACACTGTAACCTTCTTTATTTTTGAATGTAATCAAGAAGGCATGGGTAAACCCTTGCCTAAGCATCTCTAGGCTTTCCAAGTCCTGTCCCCTGAAAATTAAAGAGTAAAGCACTCAGGCGATGATCAAATATATATGTTCGTGATAAGTAATTAACATTGTATAATTTTCTAGTGACTATTAATGATCTCATACTATAATAGTATGAAGAATCACATAATTATTGTTTTAATTTCAAATGGGGTGCCTGCGAAGGTAAAAACTGTTTTCTAATTAACTATATTATGTGTAGAAATGTTCACTCTAGTGATAGTCTGACAATATAACGTATTAAATCTCAAATAATTGACAAGTAAAAGTTAAAACATTGCTCTAGCTCATTTTACATATTTATCATATGAACATTTACAGCTTACCATTCAAATGACTTAATAGCATCAATCTTAGTAACCATTTTCTCCGTATCTTTCAGAATCTCCTCCATCAACACATTTTCCTTGAACTTAACAATCACCAAGTGCTTGAACTCCCCCATAATATTATTTTCCAGTTCTCCTGTACTACCCATGAAGCAAAAAAAAATAGAGTCCTCAAATCCCCCAATTTATAAGGACAAGGATTGTCTGCCCTCTAATTTTCCATGCCCTTCCATGCCCTCATGTTTTGTGTGGTCACGGTTAAGCCACGTTAACATTTTATATTATTTTTTTATAAAGATAATAAGACAAAAATGAATAGTAATATAGAATGTTGACGTGGCTTAACCGTGACCACACAAACAAGAGAGCATAGAAGGACATGAAAAAAAGGAGGGCAGACAATCATTGTTCAATTTATAATACCCTACATAACCATTGTTTATGTGTCAACTTCCACAGTCCTACTCCTACCTGTCCCCTGTCACACCCAATGACCCTGTTTGGAGGCAATCAATCAGTCCTCTCCTTTCTTAGGACAACAATATCTCCTGCTCAATATTTCCATGGGGCTGTTGTCCCACTAGTCAGCAATCCAGTAGCTCCACCGCACAGTATAATTTTGTCCAGTTCTGCTGTCATAACTTTGCTTTTGCCCATGAATTTGATGATTGTGGTCTTTATGCCCATTTTATTGAAGTTACAGTACTCTTGTGGGACTGGATATGTTAAGGGGCTATTATCACTTTGCAGAACTACTATAGGACTGATTTTTAAAATATATATTCAATTGTAATTTTTTCCTCCTTGTAATGATTAATATATATATATATGTTTATTTTATAATTCAATTGTTCTTATTGCTAGACTTTTCTCCATGTCATAGCCATGTGCTGCAGGGAATATTATTGTATATTATGGGAACCTAATGCATATAGATGATATGTCACATACTCTTTAAGGAATCTTATAAAGGTGATGGAAAATGTGTTTGCCAGTCCAACGTATATATGATTAATTATTATATCTACAATTTTTGGGAAAATGAAAAAGACTGTATTGTAAGAGACGCACCTCTATAGCTATACAATGATGTAATATTTTTCTCCACACTCTTGATAAAGAGAGTTCTGTTGTCGTCCTCTAACATCCGAGGCTTGGAGAAAAAGACCAGCTCAACATTTACAACTGGTGTACCGGAAATCTCGAAAAAATTATCTCATAATAGCGAACTAATTAAGATTAGGAAAGTGTTTTGTGATAGTTTAGTGCTAATGATTCCTTTTCAATATATATCATTCGATTAAGAACATTTACGAAGCTTAGATGTTCTATAGTGTTACTTTGACATTATTGGAACATTTGTTTCGAAACTTGTCTTTAGGCCATAATATTGAACATTTGCCCTTATCAATTTCAGATTTTTCTAACCCATAACGATTGGCATTTGGCATTGTCTATTGAGGGTTTATATGCATTATATTTGTGTAGTTAATTGCATAATTATTTATGAACTACTGTGTGGTGATTAATATAGCAATTAATTAGATGTTATTTTTTTTAGATAATACTTCGGTACTTACTAGTCATGAGTGACACACCCCGTCCCGAAGGAGGGCATGCTGGCCGTCACGTGAGAGTGACGTAACCATTTACACAGTTCGGAAGCTTTAAAGATACAATTTCTAATGATATACCACCCGAGGGTGAAACCTACATTTATGAATTCTGTCAGAACACCGTTGGTTTCCTCGTGGCCACCAAAGCTCTGCTAACTTGAACCTGGAGGGGCGCAAAACAAAATGAGTGGGTCAGTAAAACAAAGTTTTTCGAAAACATATCATTTAAAACATTTCTAACCCCTCGCTGTAAAACCTGTATACTTTCCCAGAAAATAGCATAATAGCATATAGTTTTTCATAAATCTCAAATCATCATCTTTCTTAAAACCAGAGTGTACGCCAGTAAAAACTTTTAAAAACAGTTTGAATGATGCATCAATGTAACAGGTGAAATAAGAAATCAACCGGAGTCACCTCGGTGACCTGTACGGTCTAACTCTGCACGTCACTCGGAACTACATAAGGTAGTCTGTACGATGACATGTGTAATTACGCTCTAGTGCTTCTCTCATCAATCATCAGCGCGCATATCTAAAGTCACCCACCAGTCGGAACCCCTCTAATGGTCTGTACGACTGGCATGTCGGAACCCTCACATGGTCTGTACGACATCCACCTACTTGGATCCAAGGCGAGCGTGCGGTGTGGTGAATACTAATATAAGCACTAACACCTAAGGGCAGGTTATGAGCTTAAACGTTTCAACATCAAATAATTCAATGAATAATGAACTCACCTGACTTACCTGTGCCTCCACAACACCATGCACATGTATGCATCATATATCAATCATATAATTCATATTATTCATCACATGCATCTCATTCCTATCATGGCATTTCATTCATATCATGCATCTCATTCATGCATGGCATTTTAAAAACCTACTTTCATTAAAAACTCAGTTTCTGGGAAATTCAATAGTATATAGGTAAATACAGAAAATACTGCCCACTCACCTGGAGCTCGCCCAACAACTCCCTAGCATAACACATCGAGGCGTCATGATGGTCGGCGCCTAGAACAATAATTAAATCCAATCTCAGAAATCATATCGGTAGAATATAACTTATATAAAATACGTCACTACGCAGTTCGATCTGGAAGATCTGCAACTCAGATTTCCGATCCATAACTTCCAGAGGTCCACAACATACCTCTAGGACAACATCCTAAAATTTCATTACCATCCAACGGTCGGATCTCCGTCAATTTCCAAAACTAAGTGACAGTTAACGTTCTATTTTATGAACTTACAACTCCAATTCCGAAAGATCCGTAAATCGGATTCCCGATCCGTAAGTTCCTATAATCCTCAAATATTACGTATTACTACGTATCAAAGTTTGGTGACGATCCAACGGTCGGATCGTCAATTCACATTTTCACCTAACCACGAATCGTAACGAACTTAGGTTCAATTATTCAATTTACGTCCATCAATTATCAAAACTGAACCTAGAGCATTAAACATATGCTAAGAATGACATTGGCGGGCCATTGGCCACGCGCCGCCGCACGGGCCGCCCCGGCTCGCCGGAAAATTCAACTATTTCCAAAAATTACCAAAATTTGCAGATTTGAAGATCTCAATGAGTAGAGTAACTTTCATACCTGTGGCCAAGGCCAATTCGGCCTGGAAGTGCTCCAATTCCATCAAAACCGTGAAGAACCCTAGAATTTGGGTGTTTTCAATTCGTCTTCAAATCAACTCCGTTGCTCCAACCAATAATTGGGAATTGTTCTAGGCCTCAAGGGAAGTCTAATGATGGCAACAATTGAGAGAAATTGTTTCAAAAATAAGAGAATCGAAGACACAAAGTTGCCGCACCCTTTGGTGCGTTTTTCCCAATTTCAATACCAAATCTCTCCAAAGTTGAGATGAAAATGATGAGGAAGGAGTAGTAGGATACTTACTAAGTGAAATCATGGCTCAATTCGTCGGAAATTTGGAGAAATTTCGACGGAAAAGTGAAGAAACCCGACGGGTCGTGCGCGCGGGTCACGGGTTCCCCAACCCGTTTCTCTTCTATTCTCCGCTTCTCACCCTCCCTCCTTTCCTTCTTTCCTTCTTCTGATTGGCCAGAAACTCCCTCTCTCCTCTCCTGATTCGCTGGGCTCTCTCTCCTTTCTCTCCTGGAGCTTCGTCTCCCTCTCTTCTGGTTGGGCAGATTTGCCCAACCCTTCTTCTTCTTCACACACACACACACACACACACAAAACCTTAGTTTTATTTTTATTTCTTCCCTCACATCCAAGCCATACATTTCAAATCTTCATTAAATCTGGGCCATCCATTTTCATAAAATAAATTTCCAGATTTAATTAAAATTAAAATTCCTAAGAATCCCAAATTTCAAACGTTATTAACTTCTTCGATATAACTCCAAATCACGAGCCGTCTGCGCCCACGCGTCCGTAACGACGAGTACTACGAGGATATGTCTAGAAAACAAATCTTAGATGGCACGACATGACGATTAACCTCGAATGACGTGCGTGCCTCAAAGGCCATTTTTGTAAAATCCTTTATTAAACTTTAAAAATTCTTAAAATTAGAGACGGGCTGTGACAATGAGTATCCTATACTTTTTAATTTGGTCCAATCAAAAGATATTACATGTTTCTTATTTTTAAAGTACAAGAAAAATTAATTAACATGTCTATTACTTTTTAAAATATAAAACACGTGTTAATGGATGAAAATAATGTTGTCTTTTTTAATGGATGGATGCATTGACGAAGCCCACCGTGCATAGGGTCACTTGACCGGACGGATAGTAGGATACACTCGTTTTATTTGGCTCGAGTCTACATGTAAATTACATGCTTATCAATTAATAGATAAAGGACTCCGTGACAATGCCACAAGCAAATTAAAGAAAGAACTCCTAGTTAACACCCAGTGGCGAAGCCAGGATTTCTCGGGGGGAGGGGCGAACTTAAAAGAATGCAAGGTTAAAGAAAAATGGCAACAACTAAATCTTTTTATATAGTAATGTCTTCCATAATTAATCAATACAAACAAATTACAATTGTTGCCGGCGAGGTTTCATGTCATGAAAACGTCGCATAATAGGCTCATTATCAATAAAAGCAAATACATCTTTCTCAATGTAAACAATCATGCTATCACTCAACCATTGATCTCCCATTTTGTTACGCAATGGTGTTTTCACAATCTTCATAGCAGAAAAAACTCTCTCCACCGAAGTGGTTGCAACCGGTAACACCAAAGCCAATGTAAGAAGTTTATATACTAACATATAACTTTCAGACCTCCCGGTCTTCACTAACTCTTGTGCAAGATCACTAATTCCTCTCAATGATGAAAACTCACTATGCATCTTCATATCATGAATGTAATTGTCAAGTTGAATTGGAAGATTCATGAGGTCCATACGATCAAAATCTTGAGAATAAAGTTTGGCTAAACGAACAATTTTTGCTTTGTCAAAAGATGCAAAATTATTCACCGGACTCAAACAAGCCATACAAAGAAGTAACTCGGTGTTTACCTCATTGTTTCTTATAGTATCGTTCCATTACGTAACTGTAAAATGAAAAGAAATAAAAATTCTTAGACTCTATGACTATGAATACAACTAAGCAATTCAACTAATCATATTCATATGAATACAACTAAGTAATTTAACTAATCATATTCATATGAATACAACTAAGCAATTCAACTAATCATCCATCAAGATTCAAAGAATTCAAATTTTAATTTTCATCCTAAAAATTAATTTCATAATTTCATTCAAAATGTGGCTTATTACCAATAAGTTTAGTTAAAGATGACTTTTGACATGCCAATTTATCTATATGTACAATTATACATACACATGATTCTTCTAATTCCCAACAAACAATTCGTATCAATAATTTCACCCTAAAAAATAATTTCACCCTAAAAAATAATTTCATAATTTGTATTAAATAACCATGACATGAATAATCAATAACTTATAACCATATCATTTGATTCACATAATTAAGGTAGGGATTATGCATTTAAGAATTAAAAAATTTACCTTTAAATAGTGGCTCACTGGCTTGTGGAACAGAAATTAAAGAGGAATTTGTGGCTTTGGCTTGGCTGCTGGAGTTTGAGGAGCAAATTTGGCTGAGATGGATATGGTGGCCCGCTCTCTGTGTGTTGATAATTGATGAAGAAGACAGAAGAAAAGGATAGAAAAGAGTAAAGGCAGTGTGGATGGGGTGTGTGTGTGTGGGGGGGGGGGGGGGGTAACAGACAGAAAAATAAAGAAAATGATAGAAAAGAGTAAAGGCAATGTGGATGGGGTGTGTGTGTGGGGGGTACAGACAGAAAAATAAATATAGGGTTTCATTGGGGTGACACGCAGAAGCGGTCCCCCACCCCATTATAATTTTTTTTTTTAAATTCAACATCTTTAGCTTTTTAATTTTTTTTTAAATTCAACATCTTTAGCTTTTTTGGCCTGGTTTAAAAAAAAAAAAAATTATAATGCAATCTGCAGTGCAGATTGCCCAAAAAACCCAGAAAAACAGAGGGCTCTGCCTCTGCTGCGTGAACCATTATTTTCTGGCGAGGCGCGCGAGGGGGGTGGCGAAGACCCGGGGTCCAGTGGTATTTCCGGGCGAGGGGAGTAGCGGCCGCCACTCCTCGCTCCCACGTGGCTTCGCCACTGTTAACACCTCAAGTTCCCTACTCAACAACTACCCTTTTAAAATCTATTGTGCGAATCAAATATCAAGCCTTGATCTCGTAATTATTGAGTCCACGAGAAAATACTATTTTTATCATATATTTGAACCATTTCTTTAATAAGGCCCATGTGTGTTGACATACTTTATCTCTATTAGAGAAATTGTACAACTGTTGGTACAAATAGATAATAAGTGTAACACTATTTTTTTTCATTTTAATTGATTTCTTTTCATTCGTTGGTAATAAAGCCACAATGCAACATTTTCAAATTTGTAATGTGTAGCATGGAAATACTTATGTATTAGTATATAGGTTGTGTTGCAAGTGGCCCTTTACCACAATGGTGAAAAATGTTGTTGAATCCTTGCATGACAACGTATGTTCAAATCTTGTCGGTGCTAACATCTAATCTAACAATATATATATATATATATATATATAGAGAGAGAGAGAGAGAGAGAGAGAGAGAGAGAGAGAGAGAGAGGTTGTGTTTAGTAAATTGTTGGAACTTTTTAATCTTAGTTTGTTGTTTGAGGATTATTCCCCCATTAAAAAAAATTATGGCTTCATCCATGGATGGAAGCATGTAAATCATCAAATATAAATTTCGGTGTTGCTCTTCACTACTTGAGCTAACCCCTAAAAATAAAAGAAACCTAACGAAAAGTAAAAAAAAAACCTTTAGCTTTAATGAAAAATGACAAATAAAGGTGTAATGAATAGTATCAAGAAAATGTAAAAATGTGAGTTTTCGTTAAAAATGAACAGTGCCGGGAGTGTTTCGTTAAAACTTCCTAAAAATAAGGGCTTATGACATGAAACTCTGAATTTCAGTTTCGTGTATGGGAGTAGTTTGTGTCCTTTAGAGCAGTTCCACCGTGGGAAAGGCCCTCCTAGGCTATTCACTTTATAATCCACCCAGTGAACAATAACTGCCCTTAATGAACAGTAGCATCCTTTTGCATCTCCACCCATACACTGAATAGCCCTGGCAATAGGCAATAAAATATTAATATTTTTTTAATTTATAAAATAATACAAAATAATTTAATTTGTAATTTCGGATAAATTTTTTAATCGTTCTTGTTGCGCCACGTGTCACTATCCGAAAAGACAATTATTGGTGATGGATTTCGATAAGATTTTTATCCAATGCCGTCGTGCCACGTGTCGTTAGCTTTTCAAAATCGTTAAGAATAGATTACCGATAAGATTTTTAACCAATCACATCGTGCCACGTGCCACTATCTGTTTACAACCTTTGAGGATATATTTTGATCAGATTTTTAACGAATGACGGCATGCCACGTGACATTATCTACAACCTTATCCTTTCTGAATCCTCCATATAATCCACCATCCATACTCAGAAATCTCACACCAATTTTCTAAAGATCTCTATCATTATTCATAGTTTCTGATTCATTCTTCACCTAAATCAAAATTTGTATCATTATTCATAGTTTCTACTTCCTTCTTACAATGTCTTTTTCTTCAAGGATGATGTGGGAAATCGATCAGTAAGAGGAAGAATTGTTTAACTAATCAGAAGGAATGTTCAATCTCCAGGTGGCCCAAAATGATAGGGAAGAGGATGAAGAGCGTAAAAGGAGAGATGACGAAGCAAGAATAGGCAGAGCCTCACATTCCCGTCGAGTCATCCAAGATGTAGGTCAGATCTGTAGGCCCAGCCGTTCCGAAAACTTTGATAGAAGCAGGCAACGACGAGGTATGGAACTCTTGGACGATTATTTTGTCCGTAATAGTGCATTCCCTGATACGTACTTTAGATTTCGTTTTAGAATGGAACGACATTTGTTCAACAAAATCATGATTGCTGTTTGCAACCATGATTCTTACTTTGTGCAAAAGAAGGATGCTTTTGGTGCTATGGGTTTCATTCCTCAGCAAAAAATTACTGCTATCTTGCTGATGCTTGCATATGGAGCATCTGCAGACCAAGTGGATAAGATAGCGAGGATGGGGAAATCAACCATTCTTGAGTCCTGATGAGGTTTTGCGGAGCAATTGAATCTATGTACACCGCATAGTACATCCGGAAACCTACTGACATGGACTTGCAAAGGCTTCTGAAGAAAGGGCGAGATGTGAGGTTTTCCTGGGATGATTGGAAGCATCAACTGTATGCATTGGACCTGGAAAAATTGTCCAAGTGCATGGCAAGACGTTTATGGGGATAGAAAATAAGCAAAAAGTATCATTTTGGAGGCGGTGGCATCTTTTGATACATGGATTTGGCAGACATTTTTTAGGGTTTTGGGAGCTCAAAATGACCTCAATGTCCTTGCCCAATCCCCAGTGTTCAACGATTTCCTACAAGGAAAAGCACCAAAAGGCACATACTGGGTCAATGGACATATGTACAACGGGTCATACTACCTAGTAGACGGCATTTACCGAAGGTGGTCAACGTTTGTCAAAACTTTGCCACGTCCGTGAAGTGCAAAGGAAAAACACTTTGCAAGCTGCTAAGATGGGTGCATGAAAGATGTGGAGCGTTGTTTTGGTATCCTCCAAGCTCGATGGGCAATTGTCAGGGGTGCTGCCAGAATGTTTGATGTAGAGTCGCTTCGATCCATCATGATGACGTGCATCATTCTTCACAACATGATTGTGGAAGATGAGTACGATTATGATGTCGTTGATGAATATGAGCCAGACACGATGAACAATTTCAGAACATAAATATATTGTGCTCATGATGCCACCGAAGAATCAGTGCTACATGAGCCATTAGAAAGGGATGAACGTTACAATGAAAGGCTTATTCAACGATATACTGCACTTCTGTTGAACCTAAAAACTACCAAGCCTACGTGGCACGTAGGCCGAGTAACAAATGAGCTAACTACGTTCTTCGATTGTATGCGAGGAGTGCCAACTCGTCGGCCGAGGAGTAAAATATGTTGATGTTGCATTGAGCGTGCGGCTGACTTCTCGATCTTGCGACTGCGGCCGAGGAAGGAACACTCCCGGCCTTTAGGTTCTAGAGCCTGAAGACAAAGCCACTAGTTCTGCGAAGTTCACAAATCGTTGGTGCCGGATTCGGTCACAGTGATTATATTCTTTAAAGTATAAGCACGCTGAATCAACACCAGATTATATGGGCACAAGTACTCAAAACAAATGTACGTCTTGATTGTGAAAGTGATTCGACCGTCAGAATGCCGAACTCTAAAACCTACTTGTGAATAACCAATCATAAACAACTTGGCGTTCAATGTGTCGAGCCCAGTAATTTGTAACACCTCACTTCGCCGAGAAGGCTAATCAAATGACCTCTGCTAATAAGGATTCAGAAATCCTTCTCGACCGAGACTTGGATAGATAACCAATCGGCCTCGACGCAATGCTGTTTATCCAAACTGAAGGTGCTCCGCGATCTACTGATTCTGGGGCTCCAGTGCTGTTTATCCAAACTAAAGATGTCGTCGGTTGCCTTCACAGTGTTGTTTATCCAAATTGAAGATGTGTCGGCGGAAAAGGAAAATAAAAATCTCAAGGTTGTTGAGAGGTTTCGCGAAAGCGAGGGTTTGCGCATGGCAGTTTGTGTGTTGAATTAGAGGGGCCTTCGAATGGTGCACGCCGCCTTGTATTTATAGTACTACTATACTGGCTTTGACGGCTAACACTTGTTGGACACTTGTTGCAGAATCCAATTTTTTTTCAAACTCATAAAACAATTTACGTTACGCAGGCCAAAACCCATGCTTTAGTCGTACCATCTCATGCAAACTGAAGCCACGTGTTCATTTGTAGCAACCTGATATATTGCGATTTTATCTCCAAGTCTTGCAGGTGTTGCCATCTGACTAAAATTCTTGGCATCCTGCCAAGGGTATTAGGTCCCACCATCATAATCTTTTATCTCTTCATGCATGGTAAACCTCCTGCTGCATCACGTCACTATTTCCATGTTCATCTAAAATCTGAAACCTTTCATATGTGACTGGCTTTCCAAACAAGATAAAAGCTCATCTTGACTTTTCAAACTCATAATAAAAAATCTAGCCTATCTAGGCTTCTTACCTCATCATAACTCCATCACCATCAAATCCTAGGCTTATCATATCACCACCATAAGCCAAGCTTATCTAGGCTTCTTCATGATCTAACCATGCCTGCACTCATCCAATTGATGTCGTGTATATCCCAATATTCCATGTGTTCAAATTAATTGGGATTTAGACAAATATTAGGTATTAGGTTTAAATAATTTAACATATTACTACGAGATAATATCATGATTAAAATCACAACATTATTTCAATAATAATTGAAAATCATTTCAACCACTTTGTCATTCAACGGTCTAATTTTTTTGTCATTCAACGGCCTCAATTACTCGGGCTGATAGCGTAATTTTGGGTCTAAACATTGCCCCCCAATTTCCTTGAGCTTCGGCCCGAAAGCTGAATGGTTAAGGAAATTAATTGTTTGTAGCCAGCAAAATCCCGTATTGCCAAAAAAACTTTGTTCCTCAACAACAACAGCTCTGTATGTGTATATACATACATATATATATATATATATATATATATATACATGGCAGGCCGAATGACCCCATGGTTGAGCACCAGCACTCCAAGGCGATTGGCCATAGAGTTTATATTATATATATATATATATATATATATGTGTGTATATATATATATATATATATACATACATGGCAGGCCGAATGACCTCATGGCCAATACCACATTTTTGTGACTAAAAAGGTCAAAAGTCTCAATGTTGGCACTCTCCCCGATTTCCATCATTGTCTCCAGCATGACTATTGACAAATTGGGTCTACAATTTGAATGACCTCAACAGTTGGCTTGGCCTGATAATCTTTTGGCCGAGACTTCAATATCGATTTTTTTTTATTTAAAAAAAACCAGGGCCAAAACCGATATCGCTGAGCTTGGTAAGACAAGACCTTGCATCCGCCAACGCCTATATGGCCACCATAGCATCTTCCTGATCCTCGGCCTCGGCCTAGACAACCGAGAGTTATATATAAATATGAGGTCAGGTGTATGTCCCCGTTGCCCCCTATTTTCTTATGCATCATCGGCTCAAACAGCCATATGGATAAGAATATATTAAAAGAAAACTGAAATCTAAAATACTGGAATAAAAGTGGTCGATCTATGAGAATGAGGAGGCTAACGATGCTTTATTCCAAGTCAAGATCGTGTAATAACAAAATTTTCAAATTGATTTTGCTCTAGGCCGAATAAAGAATTTTGTCCAAATATTTTTGACTTGGCGAAATATTTTCCACTTTCGGCTGCCGAATGTGTTGAACAATTATTATGCCCCCCAAACATAATAATTTCGCCAATTTCGGCTTTTAACTCGAACAACTTAGCCGAATGAGATTTCTCCATATTGGATTTATCCCCAATAATCATATCGATTAGCGTGGTTTGTTCGGCTAGGCCTATATCTCGGCCTTGTTCGTCATTGGAGCACTCCTCTGACGAATCATTTTCTAAGTTGATTTGTGGCTCAGAAACTTGAACTTTTGCTTCTATGCCTACCATAATTTCAGTCTCGACCGAAAAAACAAGTGGCCTAGGTTCTTTTTCGGCCGTCTCGACAATCTTCTTAGGCCAAATTTTGATTGTGGCTGGAGTGAAAAATTGCCCCCCAGCCTCTAGCCCTTTTTTAAGAACTCCACAGTACTCCTCAAGGAGTTTTGTTTGCTCCTCGACATTTTCCTTTAATAAGCGCCAAATATCACCCTCACTGAGATCTTGATGTGTCATGTGAACTCCGTAGGAATATAAGATACATTCCCATATCTACTAGGATTTACACAATCACATTCCTAATCTAATAGGACTGCAACACTCCCCCTTTAGTGTGTAAATACTCAAGTAAATGGCATATCAAGTCGTCAACAATGAAGTAAGTACAGTTGATGAAGTCATTGGCACAATGAGCGAATGCGAGTCTTAAATCAACGGAATAATAAAAAGTAAAACTCACAAAACCTTGCTATGGTAAAACCCAAGGTGGGAGAAAGACCCATAGTCTAAGGAGAAAGGTGAGAAGTTGCATTAAGTCAAAACTATACATCTTTTGGACGTAAGTAGAAGAGCTCACAAGGGTATGATCAGCCCAAGGGTGCCTCGTTAAAACCTAGTTACGTAGCAAAAACCCAGTGGGAAAAATGCTCCTAATCATAGGGAAAAAGAGTACACTAAGATCAAGTGAGTATATTTCTGGATACTCCACCTGAGTTTGACATAACTTCCAAATGAGAACTACAAGCATTGCATATGAATAGTTAGGCATACCAATTCCTCGAACAAGCTTCTGGAAGGTTGACTTCGGTAGTGCCATCGTATAGAGGTCGGTAAGGTTGTCTGGGATCGGCTTGCATGACTTCAATCTCCTGATGCTTTGTTGATGTAGATGTAGACACAATATGTCTTGGTGTTGACTTCGTTGATGTATCATGGCTTGGTCGGGTTGATACATGCGTCATAATATTCATGAATCGTCGTTGGGACTCAACGATGGATAAAACACAACAAGTACTTCGAATATGCTCAACAAGAACTCATAACCATGTCTCACTTGTGGCATAGTGAAGTAAGGTGAGTCTTGGAACGATTCGAAGATTTCGCAACTAAGGTCATATCATGGACCTCCAAGATATTGTGATATCCCTAACGGTAAATACATAACCATTTTGGGATTTTGCCTTGTGTGGGTTTAATAAGTAACATGCGTCAGCATAACAAACAAGGCAAGCATCATTTCGAGGATTAGGGGGGTTGGATCCGCTGAGATGCTTTGGGATTTGCCCTCGTAGTACCTTCAGGGTACGTCTTTAATACCAATTCAGTGGTTGCGTGTAGGCGCGATGCTGCATCTTTACCAAGATCAACAACGAAGGAGATGTCCTATCTAAATACAATGAGCTAAGTACAACGAAGCGCAAAGTTGAACTTTAGATATGGAATTTCGGATTCCATAACCTCTTCAAGGGTCTCATTTGCATATAACGTATGAACGATCATAGGTATACTCAAAGGTAACACATTCGGGGTGTAGTTCGATTGGTAGACCAAAATACCGTCAGAACAATGCTTGAACTTCAGGTCAAAGCATAAACGAGTTTTCCTAAGATCCTTTATCTCAAATTCCATCTTCAGGTGCGAGGCAGTTTTCTCAAGCTCTTTCGGAGTCTTAGTGAGATTCGTGTCAACGACATAAACTGTAACTCTAGCAATTTGGAATAAGACATCATAGTTTAACACCAAGGGCAAAATTCATATCCCTGACTGATCAAATAATCACTTAGACGGGTATACCACATCCGTCGGATTTTTCAATCCATAAGTGAACGCCTCAAAACGAGTTAAGAGAGTGTTCCGTGGTTTTGGAACTATTTGAAACAGTCCATGTAATTCTTCGAGAACTCATATGTAAATCTCCGTATCTATATCCCCATGGAGAAACACTAACCACATTTCATAATGCTGCTATCAATCACAAGACGTTTTGAGAGAAACCTTGCGCTATAAGACGTGCATCTCATAACGCTTCCTTTCCCACTTGGAACACAACGGGGTTACCTTGGGCAGTGTAGGAACGACAGGTCCAATACACACTTTGGTAAGAAATTTGACCTGGATTGTAACTTTAGTTATCCAATCAGTTCTACATTGTCACTTAATCAACGGAACACGGTTTGATATCGTCGCTTTTCATTTATGTCGGTAGCTACCATATAAGTGAAAACATCATCGATGATAATCTCATTTCAATTCCATTTAGCTAATCCAAACTAGTATACTGGACCAAGAACTTTTAAGTCTTGGGAGAAATCTGGATTAATCTCATGAGATAGAAATGATTTGAGACATCGATCGAGTTTAGATTCATTGTTGTGCCGTGTCTTCCTCTAAGGAAGTGAATCATACGAACCGAATGATCTGTCATGCTCCAGGCCAAGACAGATTGATTGGCTATTCGCCGGTGTACCAGACCGTCTAACAGGGGCGTCCAAACCGTCCAACAAGGGCGGCACACCTTTCTGGGATGTTGACTCGACGTCCATTAAGTACGTCTATCCTTACATGCATGTTTACAGCTGGTATATGATCTCGTCACTTTAGCTAGATCAAAGGGATGCGTCTGGAGTAACATTCTGAAAGCTAGAATTCATCGCACTTGCTTATCACACTTGTGCAGTATGGGGATCGAGATGAAACATAGTGGGTAACGTCCATGCAAATTCACGTCGTTCTCCAGGAACATTAACGTTCTTATCTCCCCTTAACGGCGGGAATACTGTCTCATTAAAATGACAACCCACAAATGAACGGTAAAGAGATTGCATGCAAGGGCTCGAAGAGAGCTAGTGTGAAGGAGAATCATGATCGACAAAAGATACACATCCTTCTTTGAGGACCCATGGTGGTACGTTGCGGCGGCGCAACTTGGCACATGGAATGCACACCCAAATGCGTAAATACGAAAATCGTCAGGTTCGTACCCAGTAACCAACTATAACATCATATAGGTTGGGTGGCAATGGGCCTCAAGGCGGACCAACATAACTGCGTACAAAATTGCATAGCCCTAGGCAAAAATAAAAAACTTTGTACGTTTACCAAAATTCGGGCGATCATTTAAATTGCGCTTTATGATCACTAGGTGAGGCTATTAGGGGTGAATATGGGAATTCGATGTTCAATTATAAACCCAAAATACATGCAATACTTTATCGAAAACCGTCGATATAAACTCTCCAGCATTATCCAGTCTCCCGGACTTTGAGGGATAAGTAGGGTGGTGAACCCTTAATCGGCCAGGAGGTTTAGCAGCAATGTGTGTGGACAAACATGTGACCAATTTGTCGATTCATCAACCAAAACCATAAGTATTTATATGGTCCGCATTTTGGTTGGATTAGTCCACATATATTTCCTTGAATCCAATGTGAAAATGGGTGATTTCGTATCTTTGCGAGGGAGGATATAGAAAATCGATTTCCCTAATGAGCAGGCTTGGCAAAGTGTGTTTGTAGGCACAAGATCCTTACTTCGGGTAATAGGATGCATCGTAGCATCATTGTTCGACCTAAGTGTCCCAAATGGTCGTGCCAAAACAAGTAAACTGCTTAATCACCCAACTCCAGGCCGGCCACATGTGGTGTGTTCCCATTTGGGAGACAACCCATTGGTCCCAAATCAAAGCTTCAGGCTCATTTTTGGAGGTGGTGTAAAGATATTTCACTATATTTTCTTCAGCGGTTTCATTTATGATCATTGTCATCTTGAATATGTTCAAAAACTCAACGTCAGGGAGAATTTAAGGTCCCTTAAATGGTGATGCAGTACCATTCATACAACGAGGAGCGTGCCAATGCTCTTAATCAGGTTGGATAGACCTGAAGTCATTGTTAGAGATGTGATTTTGGTGTAAAGTTAATGTGCGTAGTACGCATTCATCCAGACAACTAACTTCCCTACATTCTTACCTAATCACGTTTTTAATTGAATTGGTCACATGTATGAAGAAATATGATTCTATTAACTTATATTCGAGGACAATATCAATAAGATTATCCATAAGTAAAACATACACCAAACTTAAATCCAAGAACATGGGAAAATGTTCACAAAGTAAATGGTTTACTAAAGGGATTCGGCCAACAAGGCCATCCATGTCAAAATTCTGCTTTTCCAACGATGTTTGGTGAAGCAAAATTAGTCTCACATATTGACTACTAGAATGGTACTCCTCAACAACATTGGTAGGGGCACGAACAAGTGCATAACCAATGATCTATTCCATCGAGACGGAAGTAGATTCTGCATGGTTAACGTTTGGGAATATTATCCCTTATTCTTGAAGTTTTAGGTCTTAGGTACCAAGGATCACGCTTCGGGCATGATGCCACACCTTGGCAAGCCCTGGTTCTACCATATGTTTGTGGTAGTAATCAGGTCCAAGAATTTGGTAAACTTCCGCTTTCTACACTGCTGTTTCAGGGGCGAGTTAGAAGCATGGAAGGACGAGAAAAGTATTCTCTAGTCAAAATTTGATCGGATTTATAAACTTCAGAATTGTACTAATTCATGGACGTAATCATGGTGTGCTTCAGGCAATGTCTTTCATGATTAGACAGTTCATAGGAGCGAGCCAAAGAGCCATGGAATCATCGATCGGGAGGTATTTCCATTTGTAATGGTTTGAGCATAAGTCTTTGAATAAAGATCATGGTGGAGGCTTATTCAGCTTTTCCTTGCCATTGTTGGCGTCAATGGCTTCTCAGCTTCTTGATAGTCAAGTGGAGATTCACGTCTTGTACCCCACATTAAGTGGTTTCTAATAGAAAACGTCCAAATCAGGAAAATCAAACTTTTGACAGTTTGACAATCCACTGAATTGGAGGGAACAAGATTGTGATTGGTGCTATGGGAAGGAATCATCCATAAGCATCAAAGTTAGAACATTCGAGTTCTAAGACATGGTTTTCATGAAAAACGTCGGGTTTTCATGGGTGTAATGTTTTATGAAAACTTCGGGTTTCAAAGGCACTAAATTTGAAACTACATTTTCAATTTTAGTTTATGAACGTTTAGTTCATAAAAGAGAGGTTCCTGTAAGAACACAGAATGCAATATACAACTTAGTGTAGTTGATTTGGGTTTCTTCAGGAACTCAAGTGTGAGTGCTTCGGAACTACGAAAGTATGTAAACAGTTCAAAGTATAAAAATAAATTATTGAATCGTTAATGTTCAAAAGTGATCTTCAAGTCAATAATTTTGGATACATTATCATATTAATGGACTGCATGTCACTTTTAATTAATTCAATAAATCGGGCCATACATGGTCGATTGTAGAAGCAAAATAATTTAAAATAATATTGGATCGAAAGTATAGCCCCAAAATAATTTGGGCTAGGTGCCGTGGGTAAGGGGCACGGGTTAAGTGCCTTAAATAGAAAAGGCCAAAGGGCCTCGGGAGTGATTGCAGGTCATGGGGGTGAGGTGAAACCCCAGCTGCAGCTGGGTTTCAGTTTGGACTGCAAGGATGGCACATGAGCAAGCCCAAAAGCTTGAGGGTTGCGAGGGACACCCCAGCCGCATTGGGCTGGCGTCATGCATGGCATGCAGTGGGTCGTGACACATGGCCCAGCAAGCTAGGCTTGCTGGTAGTAGACCGAAGGCCAGGGTTGCAGGCCCATGGCTGCTGCACAAACCCAACAACCATAAGAGTTGCGGCATGCAGGTCAGGGAAGGAAAGCCCAGCCAACTGGGCTGGTGAGATGGCTGCGGGCCAAGGTCAGCATGCATGAGCTCGGGGCTTCAGGCCATGTCGAGGTGAAATCCAGGTCGTGGCCTAGGTGCTGTGTCCATAGTGATGGTGCAGTGGGTGTGCCGCACCATACCCAATTCCCTTTTTTTTCTTTTCAAATCCTTACACTATGTTTGGATGAAGGAAATAAACTTGGAATTTAGATAAAAGTCAGAATTTGTAAATTGACATGCACGAATTCTCTTGTTTGGATTTATAAACATAGAAATTTAGAATTTCCGCATGAAAAAAAAAACTTGGAATTTGGGACCTCCAATTCCCAAGTTTAAATTCCATATACATAGATGTCATTTCCCAATTTCTGTGATTGAGAGCTTAAAAATAACAAATTTCGTATTCAATTCCATTGTTCTTTTGGGCTAACCAAACAAGAAAATTCACAAATTCTAGAAAATAAAATCCCGTCAATTTAATTTCCGTCATTTTAAAATTCCTTGGTAATCTTAAATTTCTTTATCCAAACGTAGTGTTAGGGTTTAGGAAACCCTAAATATGCTTCTAATTTATTTGATATAATTTGACTCACAAATTCCACATAACAATGTAATTGTGCAATGCATGAAACAAATATATATATTGACAAATATATGAACATATACAATATATATATATATATATATATATATATATATATATATATTGAATGGAAAATATAAACGTAGGGGTTCATGCATCATGGGGAATGTTTTCATGCTTCAAGTCATTTTCATTAGTTTTCCTTATTTTTAATTAACTATATTTCGCACCCTTCATATTTGAATTAACTTTTAAAAAGGGTCGCGGTGTTTCAATTTTTTTATATAGCACCATAAAGTTTGGAAATTGTATCAATTTATACTTTAAATGTGATTGATTGTTTGATCTTCATTAAATTGATGACATGGTGATGTGTGAGACCCTTATATGGGACAAAAGTGTAAGCCCCATTTTGCATCACATTGTGAAAAAAACTTATCAATTTAATGGACGATTGGATATTCGAACATAAAGGTATAGATTGATTTCAAAACTGGTTGGTGCAATGTGAGAAAATTAGAACATTATGACCCATTTTCAAAACCAAAGGTTACTGGTTACCCCTAAAATTATGTTCCTTGAGCATGGCAGTCATGAGGGCAAACATGTTCGACAAAATGCAGGAAAGAGGGTGAGGTTGGGTAGGGAGTAAAGGAGAATTCTGCCGACAGACGTGTGTGAAATTGTCCAGGGAACGCCACTGCTTGGTTTCATCTATTGCTTCGTTTGTGTAGGTTTTGCTGTGATATTCTTGTAAGTTGTACTCGTCTTTGATGAATCACGATCATATTGCAAGCATCAAGCATGAGAAACAATTATGATCTTATGTTCTCTACTGGCAAGGTACGCACTACACTGAGTCAGAAAAAACATCACAGGACATAAGAGCAGGTGTGTAATCCGAAACATGATTCTGAATTTCCTCGGGCAACATCAACACGGGAACAAATTAGGTGTGTATTTATCCTTCTTTATTGTTGTTAGTGTGTGCAATGGGTTTGTACTTTGTATCAACTTCTTGAGAGCATTCCCCCGACACTTGAGATTCTGTGCTCGATTCCCCTGTCTCTCAATATCACTCATATACCGAAAAAAAAGGAGACAGTAGAGCGAGAGAAATGAATCGATCATATTAGTCATGCTGGATAAATGGAATAAAACTAAAGCTATTTTTTCCAACAATATTCAGTAAGAGACCAAGATTATTGATGACAAATCAGATTAGGATCAATGGCTGACCAATTAGCATAATCAGACGAGGAAAACCTCCCTTTTCAATCCACAATTTGATTAGCATACAGACATAAATCACAATCCTATGCACAATTTAGGCTACATATTCATTGGCAAGCAGCATTTTTGGGGGTGTATCTGTCCATAACAGAGAAAACCATTCTTGAACATAACCGGTGAAACGAAGAGACAGAAATCACAATTTGTACCAGAATGTAAGCACAAAGATCCTAATTACAGCACACATGCTTAGTCCATCTTAATACACTTAATGATCAGCACATCTTAACGCACAGTTTCGACATGTTTGTTCAGCTCCTCCAGCTTCTTCATCCTCATTCTCTCACTTTCACCCACAAGCTGATATAAAGCATGCAGAGAAGCAGTTAACTAATGTATGATAACAGTCATTATAAATTAATTTATGAAGACTGCTCACCTCCATCAATTTGGAAACTAGTTGAGATTTCTCTCTGCTTTTCTCGTTTAAAGCCTCAAGAGCTTCCTTGTATTCTTTCTCCTGTGTAAAAACATGAAATGACATAGTCTTGGATAAGTAATCTCTTAGGTCGCGTTCAACGTAATACTTAAGCATAATAATTGCTAATGAATGATGATAATCAATAAGAATATCCATGGAGCTTTGAAAGTACTTGGCATAACTAAATAACTATAGATCAAAATGATTGAATGTTTTTATGGACTGCCATACCAAAACGAAGTTGTGTCATACAACGAGCAAAACTGTAAAACGTAACCACGTTATCTCCATGTTCTTCTTTTAACATTAGTATTTTCCATACAACAGCATAAGCAGCTAGAAGAAAGGATAATATGGTCACAAAGGTTTTACCTTCCTTTGGCAGCTCTGGCCTAGCGGCTTTAACTCTTTGTGAATAACGTCTATCCTCTTGCGAATAATTGCAAGTTCCTTTCTCATTGGATCTGTTAGCGCTTCAAGCTCCTATAAGATATCATAGTTTTGAAGCATCCTCTAAATGTCATAATCAACTAGTTCTAGATGAACAAATTAATAAATTGAGACAATTTTTCCCAATCATAAATCATCATTGTGGGAAAAGAGAAAGATCATAACATTATTCTCGAATCCTATGTTCGTTGTTTGAAAGTGGAAAATAGAACTTGTAATTCACAGGGTAAACCATTTGAATTGAGCTTATTGTACAATTTTAAAGTTTTCAATACAGTCATTAAGTGGATCATTCTGAGAAAAAAAAAAACTTTTAAATTTAGTTTATTCTTGTCTTGTGCTACTTCTCAATATATTCTGAGTTTATATATTGTTCTCTTTTCATGCTGCATTAGAACATTATGTGTGACCAACAATGGAACTAGGTATAAATGTCAGATTTTAATGAGTTAAAACATAGCATATGACTCAGTGGCAATTGTAAATCATCACTTACATCCTGAATCTCAGACAAGCGTTTAGTTGCTTCTTCAACGCGTCCCAACTGAGCCTGAACCTTGTCTTTCACCTCCGACTTCTTCTTCTCAATCTCTTCCTCCTTTGCCCGGAACAAAGCCAATGCAGACCTTGACATTTCTTCTTCCTTATCATCAGCTACTGGACTCCCATTGTAACTGATGATACCGGAGTTCTTCACTCGCTGCACCTGCAATTGCTGCTGTTCCCACATCTGTTTCGGCGTTGCCATTGGTTCCTCTGCAACTGCAACACCTTTACTTCTCTCCCTCTTTTTTTCTCTTTTTCCTTCAAATGATGGCTATCTTTCTCTCCTGTTGTAGTTGGTTAAAGCAAAGCTGGCTTTAAAGGTATGGAAACCCCCCAACTTACTTTACAACATAATTTTATTACAATGACCTCAAGTGACCATAATGCCTGCTTACTTTATAATCATAAAAGATAAGAGTGGATTATACCTTTGTTGAATGAAGACTTACCACACAATAACCTCTAATCATTTTTCCACCTTTACTCAAAATCCTACTTGATCACACCATCTAAATCTTTGCAGTGAATAAATTGTCGGAATAACTACAATACCATGCTGCAGTTACTGATCATGTGAAATGAACGGGTGAGATTTAAAAAAACATATCAACTTTCATCACCTTCATCTATCCCATTAATATCTTGATGCACTTTAAGCCATGGATTATTGTAGCCACACCCATGTTGTCATGTACAAAAAAATCATTACTTTTTTTTTCTTTTAAAAAAAAAGGACCAACTGGCGGTTTCGCCACGGCAGTCCACCCTTTCGGGGGCCGGAAAGACTCACATAGGAATTTCAGCCTCTCCCTGACCAGCATCGTGTGATTCACCAGCGCTAGAAATCAAATCCAGGACATGGTGTGTGGAATACGGGCCTGAAAATTATTACTAATGTATCATATTGTTCTTACCTATGGTCTACAATTTTAATGTTTAAACGCAGCTATTGTTAGTAGTCCCAAATATTAATCCACCACTCTAGCCAACTTCTCTATGATCATGTCTGCAATAACAAATTCCCTTTCAATAAAAAATACTTTGGAAAAAGGTTCTAATGGCCATGTTTTGGTAAGGCAGCTATTTTCTTAAGTTGGTATATTGGCTGCTTCAGCTAACTAATCTCAATTCTCTTTCCTTAATGTATACAATTACAAATTTGGTATATTTATGCTATATTATATTGGCCAACTGCCTACTTCTTGGTGTACATGTGAAGATATACAGTATAGTGTATATAGGAAGAGAGTTACTAAATTATTGCTTTGCAGAAACAGTGATTATATATAATAATTCTAACATTAATTTTGCTTGTACTAGATATGATTTGGATAGGTGAAAATTGGTTGAAAGGTCTAAAATAGTATTTATAATTATTATTTGTCTCTCAAGAGTGGTGCTTGGGGTGGAAGTATTGTTTTGAGGAGTAGACTGTAAGGGCTCACCTACACCTGAACCGCGAAGACTGATGAGAAGCCTTAGGGGCCAAGACAGATTAGGAGAGATCCCCATCAGTTAAACGGGCTGCCTTTATCACATAGATAATTAATTATCCTTCCAGTTTGGGCATGCAAGAAAGAACAAAGGCATTTGCAACTGCTAATTACATTAAAATTTAGTTTAGGTGAAACAAGAATATTTAGAAAAAACTACGCATTTATACGTTTGGCACATTGTGTTGGATTGATAAGAAATATGCAAAATATCAAAATTCACATGATTGTTATCAAAGCATAACACAGTGTGTTACCAGTGCAGAAGTTTGTTAAAAATTTGATTGTGAATTCGTAATTAGCAATCCTGATTTCCAACTTGATTCTGAAGAGGCATTTTCTAGGCACATATATCTGATATTGCTTTAAATTTCAAAGAAGATAAATTTAGACTTGAAGGATTTCCAGTATTGTTTAATCCCATGTTTAGTCGGTAGGATCTGGGACCATATGATGACGACTTGAATATGAGTACACGTCATGCTAATGAAGACTTTCCAGTCTGACATTTCCATGGTGCTGAACTGCTGATTGTAAATTAAATCAAATATATAAATGTATGAATATTATTATTCTGTATCAAACCTTTTTTACTTTTACATTCTACACGTGGACTGTACGATTAATAGTGGGAGATCAACTTTTATTTTTGGTTCTTAAAATGTTTTACAATCCAACAATATTGTATATATATATATATATTTTTTTTTTTTTGCATAATTAGATCACTTATAGATATGTATTATTATACATATAAAATATAAACTTACTGTCAATTCATGTTATATAACATACGGACTAATAAATGGATACCAAAGGAGTATGTTGGTGTCAAAACTAGGAATTTGAAAATTAAGAAATGGCGTCTAGACCGCTTAAGCACCCGTCCAAACCCACTTAGACACCTACCTAGGTCGCAACTCACTTAAACAGAAAAATAGATAACTTTCATTTTGTATTTTTTTTTAAATTGTAAGAGACTTGTTGCATACTTAAATGAGCACGCATATATCCTTATTCCCCCATGCTTTCATTATGTTCCAATATTTCATAGTATATGTCATTCTTTTTTATAGTTTATGATGAAATTATATATATTTTAAGTATAAGCAGATAATTATTTACACGAAATATAATAGATTTACTTAAATCCACCTAGTCTGCCTAGGAGCTAGGCCCTAGCCCGCTGCCCAACTAGCGCCTAGCGTCTTTTAGACCTTGGTTGGAGGCTACCAACAGCCAGTAGTCTGTGTAGAGTTGTGTTGTGTTTGGGCGTAGACTTGACTTCTTAACCAAATGATTGTGCACCGAGTAGGATGTTGGTTCGGTTAAATTATTTTTTATGCCTCAAGGGAATGAGGACTTGACATTCAGTGCGGAATAAATGTATGCCTAAGTGATAACTGAAACTGAAAGTACAAATGACAATAAATAAACTGGATGTAATCATTTTATGATAGATTTGAGATTACAAACATCTACAAAAGTGATTCTGGACTGAAAAGCTGTTGGAAAATTTAATAATAATATTATTATATTAAATTTATTAATTGAATGAAAATTAAAAGTGGAGCCTTTTGGTAGAAAGACGTGTCTACTCAAATGAAGAGTGAACCTTATCATTTAGAGGAAGGAGAAGTCGTAACAAGGTTTCCGTAGGTGAACCTGCGGAATGATCATTGTCGAACCTGCACCTGCGTTATCTTTTAACAAATGTGTCGCCCCAGCCAAACTCCCCACCTGACAATGTCTTCCGCCCGGATCGGCTTGCGAGCAGACCTTTGTTCCAAAAAGAGTGGCGATGCCCCTCCTCCGATTCACGGAAGAAATTCAACCAAACGCAGGTAAACGGCGGGAGTAACTATGACTCTCTTAAGGTAGCCAAATGCCTCGTCATCTAATTAGTAACGCGCATGAATGGATTAACGAGATTCCCACTGTCCTCGCAAGTCGAGGCCCCTACTGGAGGTCGGCAATCAGGCGGCGGGTGCACGCGTCGCTTCTAGCCCGGATTCTGACTTAGAGGCGTTCAGTCATAATCCAGCGGCTCGTCCCTTATACCAGCGATACGCTCCTGGCCTTAATTGGCCGGGTCGTGCCTCCGATGATGTTACTTTGAAGAAATTAGAGTGCCCAAAGCAAGCATACGCTCTGAATTGGCATGTCATTGGCATGCCATGGTCGACATTTTGCGAGGCTTGGCATGTCATTGGCATGCCATGATGCACTTGGTTGAAAAGCCAGTGGCGTGAAGCTACCGTGCGCTGAATTATGATTGAACGCCTCTAAGTCAGAATCCAGGCTAGAAGCGACGCGTGCGCCCGCCGCTCGATTGCCGACCTGCAGTAGGGGCCTCGGCCCCGCCGACGTCTTCGGACTCCCTAACGTTGCCGTCAACCACAGCGTCCCGGTTCAAGAATTTTAATCCGATTCCCTTTCAAAGTTCGCGCGAGACGCGCTATCAGACGGGCTTCCCCCCATATACTAACTATGGGGTGCGGATTGTGCGGGGAAATTATGAATAAAAATGGGACTTGACATTGTTTGAAGATTTTCGATGCGTTTCGACATGCCTGCTGTGCAATTTGGCATGTCAAAGTCATGCCATGGTCGACATTTTGCGAGGAATGACATGCCATGGTCGACATTTTGCGAGGCTTGGCATGTCATTGGCATGCCATGGTCGACATTTTTCTTTTGACTCTTCATGAATAGTCACATGTTTTCCAAAGAGGTATCTCACATTCTATAAATATGGAAGCCCCCTATAATCACATAAGAACTTTTCATTGTTTACATAATCATACATAGAGTGCACTAAATATTAAAGAGTCTCATTGAGTCCATATGAGAGTTTTCAACACAATCGTAGTTCATGGAGCCTTGTGATTTGGAATGCTACTATTACAAGAACGTGGTCGTTATATCTTGGGAGACATGCGCCGATCAACCATGAGCACCGTATTGGGGCGTAAACTTGTCTTAAGGAAAAAATGTCCAACACTTGCCTCGACCGTATTTTCTAGGTTTTTCTAATCCATTATATCATGTTCATTTAACATTGGTTACTCATGTGCATGCATTATTGTGATATATGATTACATGAATTATTTCTTGATTTTTCATGTGATTTAATATAGCAATTAGACCCTAACCTTTCCAACAAAAGCCAGTTCACATGACTTGAAAAGTAAATAAACTTGAAAACGTAAAGATAATGCTAGAGGAGTCTACCAAGATCGCTAGTATCGAACTGGACTAAACAAGAAACATTGCCTCATAGAGGTGATCAGGGTGGTTGGAATTGCACGTGAACCAATTCATACCACAGAGTGACAGAACTGTAAAAAATTTAGATCTTAGGAATTGTAAACAATGTTTGCTTCGAATGAAGGCTTTAGGATTGTAGCTGAAGAGCTACAGGTTTTTACTGAAGAGCAATTTGGGTTTTGCTAACTGAAAATTAGTTGGGTTAATTGAAGGATCACTTGAAGTTTGTATAATTGTAGAGATTAATTTTAACGAAAGTCTTGAGCTTGAAGGCCTCTAGCTCTATTTATAGGCAATGGAGAATGAGCAACATCAATCTTATCACTGAGCTGGAGCATGGTAAATTGATCATTTGGCGCTGACAATGAATGCAATTTTTTATTGGTGGCCTTCAGTTGCGTCCTATTCTGTTTTGCACGATTGCTATGGTAACATCAACATGTTAGATGACGCGCTTATCGGCGTATTTCTGAGTCGGATCATTTGCGTGACAGCCGCATTTCGGGGAAAGTTGACTCCGAGCCCTCGGATGGGTGTGGAGTGAAGTGGGTTGATCGTCGACCTTGGGATATAATCCTAATTGGATTTATAAGTTGATGAACTGGAATCGTGTGATTTTGCCATAGCATGCCTTGTTTTTATTTGTGGCCGAAACAGTACAATATGTTTTTTTTTTCTTTCTAATTGGGACAGATGAAGAACAATTTGACCAGTCTCGAGTTTGGTGGTGGTAGCGGGATTAAATTTTGAACTTTGGCAAAATGTCTGCTTGTATTGCTAGAGATTTTCTTGCTGCCTCCGATTTAGAGTACAATAGTTCTTTTTGTTGCTGGGCCAGGGGTTCAAGGTCCAAATGGACTGCAGGTGTACCCAACACAAGAGCTAGTGCTTCATGACCACCTTTTATTTTATTTTATTTTTCAACAAGAATGGAAAATTCAAGTTGGAAAAAATTTCCACTATTGACAACAACATGATATAATTGGAATTCAAGATTGAATTTGATTGTAATTCCTTACTTAATAGAGTTGACCTTCAAGTAAGAGAGTATAAAGATAGGGTTTAGTAATTAATCATATCTTTAATACTTTTGACTTTTTTCCTTGCCATGGGCACAAAAGTTTGATGAGATTGTAGCCAGTTGTTCAGGCCTCAAGAGATGTTGAACTACGTGTGGATTAAATGCGAGCCTCGCCAATTTAATAAGGGCATTCTCGTCTTTCATTGGTAAAAGGCCATGTGTTAGCTTCAAGTTTTTTCATATTATTTTTGGCTCTACAAATGCCCCTACACCTGATGTGATGCATGCAAGAAAGGGCATCAAGTGTATAAATCCGAAATTGAGTAGGCGAGCAGAGAAATATCTCCTAATTTGCTTTAAATTCTAGGCTTAGACTTGGAAGTTAAAGTTTTCTGAAAAGGGAAATCAACTGCCTCGAGAACTTATTTAAGACTATTTAGAGGATTAAATAAACCCAAAGAGCAATTATTCTCCCAACAAGAAAGAGAAACCCAAAGGAAACTGTTCTCCATCCCCTGGTCGTCTTCTTTGCTTGCCTGCGAAGAGTTTATGGTTGTTGTCTTTTTCTCCTTGCCGCGCCAAAGGTAGTAAAAAAACATATTCCTTCATTTTATTCTTTTTCTGCTGGAGCCGTGCTTGACTGAGTGGAATGGCTCGGCTAGACTCGAGGCGTGGGACAACGTGGCTGGGAGCCTCTGTGCTGGAAGAGAATCAACTCGGCTGGAGTCGAGGCATAAGTGAAGGTGTGCATAAATTACTGCTGTTCAAGTTGTGCAAAAGAAGAAACAACCCTTCTCCATCTAACAATTTGAAGGCCACTGAACCCTGAACATATTATGAATATATTGTACAAACATCATACAGCTCTGGCTTTGTTTTCTGTAACTATGGTCCCGTCGTTTCCAGCCACAACGGGGCCATCGACAAAACGACCTAGAAGTGAAGCTCTTACTCATCACTCAATTACAATCATCTACAATGCATGATATTTCCAAGAAAATGGACTGCCCTTCTAATTGCGATATCTTTTGCCTGGGTTCTGCTCTGCAACTACCAGATCCAAACTAATTCCGTGGTGGATACTGGGTCTGTTCCGAAACCGCAGTAAATGCCGGCTCAAGATTTTCGTTCACACTCTTCTTTGACCTCTTCGGCCTCTTGGGTTTCGTAGCTTGTGGATCAGTATTTGGTAAGGTATCATCCAACTCATACGTATCAAGTTCGTCCATGCTTTGTGAATTCTTCGGCCTTGTAGTTTGCTTGCCCGTTGCCACTTTCCTCTGTGCACACGTGATAATAAGCAGAACTCAAAGGAACATATATAAATAGCAATTATACTTTGCCAGTTGTTATCCCTGTACATATAACGGATTCCAGATAAACGTCATTACCTTTTTATTATTACATTTTGCTTTTTCCATATCTGGAGAGTCCTCATATCCGGTTCCCTGAGGCGCAGATGCAGGGTTTGTTAAATCTTCTAAAGAGGCATCACCTTCTGCATCCACTCGTATACCCTTCGTTTGTTTCTTCTTTTGTCTATCCTTAACCTGAAAAAACCATATGATACGAATTAGGATTACCAAATTTTAGAATGCAACACAGATTCTGTTACGAAATGAGCTAAAGTTCAAAAGAATTGAAAGACAAACTTAAACAGCACCTGTAACGGAATTTCTCTTAATTTCTGCTCCAACTGAGCATCATCCAGAAGTAAAGATACAACATCCTCAGGAGCCAAAATATCACCCTGAACATGACCACCCATCATCACAAGCTGCTGGACAGTATTTTTCTGACTTGCTCTTTGCAGGATCTTCTCTTCAACTGTTTCTTTACAAATAAGTCGGTACACGGTGACCTGCATGATGAATACATGAAATCTATAATTATATTTACAGAACTTAAATGCATTTACATCTTCCAAATGGCTTGACCATACAATATGTAGAACCATTTGTATGGTGCTTTGGTGACGCCTTGCTTATATGGCATCTCTTGTCTTGTTCCCTCTTACGTAATCATTCAATAAAGTTTATAATTTGGCTTTTATTGGTATCCCACTTTCCGCCCTGAACTTAAACTAGTTCAGTTTACCCCATGTGCTTTCATCTTGTGTCTCACGTTACCCTCTCCGTCATATAAACCAATAGTTTGCTTATATTTTTAGTAATTTTATAAATTTTAGAATGTAGAAAAAGAAATAGGATACCCACCACCCTAACCATCCTCATCTCATGTCCGCATTGGCAAACCCATCCACTCTCCTCCCCTACACAGCATCCTTACCCCACTTCCCCGCTGATGCAACACCTCTCTCCCGCCACTACCCCTTCCCCATTCCCCTAATGCCTACTTCCAAATTACCCAGTTGTCTAATATTTCAAACCTAATGGAGATGTTATTGAAGTTTCACATATACCCAAAGATATTAAGAAGCTTAATATGTCTAATAACAAATTAAAAGCCATAAAATTTGGAAATAGGACCACCAAAAATGAAATTTCATATTTGGAGTATTTGGATCCTTTTGGGAAGGAGGAAGTTGATTCGTGGGCAGTGGGGATTTGTTTCAGTTTGTGTCGCCAAAGGGTCACCAGGAAGGGGGAGTTTGGGATTGGCCTGATTGCATGGTGAGGTTTGTCTGGGTTGCAATGGTTTGGATGATGAACGGGGCTCCAGGGAGAGGGTGGACCATGGCACTGAAATTTTAAGCGATGGGGGTGAGTGGGGGAATCAATAGGGGAAGGGGGTTGGTGGTGGCTGCGATAGGGGAGTGGATTTGGTGGTGGCGGTTGGTAGGATGGTGTAGAGGCTTATTTTATTAAAGCTTTCAAACTTTTTTTTCCTTTATCAAAAGATTCCTTTTTTCTGAGTCATTTTTCTAGATTTTAATTGTAAATTTTTTTTTTAAAAAAAGTATCCAAATGGTGATATACCATCGGATCTGTAGACCCTAAATATGTGTCACGTAAGCAAACAAATTGTTTTAATAATGGAAATATGTTAACGTAGGATGCAGGATGAAAGCACAGGAGAAAAGTAACCCAGTTACAACTGCATGGATAAAATGGCATTTTTGTCAAAACACAGAGGGATATTAATAAATTGTCTTTATCAAAGAAAACAAAACTTGGAAAACCAAAATAATATGGTTGGATTCAGCACAAAAACTCACATCTTTTGTCTGACCCAGCCGATGAGCTCTATCCATTGCCTGTAGATCCAGGGTTGGATTCCAATCACTTTCATAAAATATGACAGTATCAGCCGCTGTCAAGTTAATGCCAAGTCCACCAGCTCTTGTACTCAGCAAGAACACAAAAATATCACTCCTGCAAGAAGACAATCATCTAATATGTTAATGAAAAAGTGTGAGATGAGAACAGACACTGCTCATCAAAGCCTTCATCTGATCATGAAATCCCTACCGTTGCTGAAAGTCTCTGACCATGTCTCGCCGATCCATAATGGTGGAGGATCCATCAAGTCGTAAGTATTTATATTTCCTGTAGTTCATGTAGTCCTGCACTTCGAGTTATCAGCATGAGAAATACAAATTGTACTATTGTGTAGTAAAAGTTTCCAAAAGGACAGGCTGTCTAGCAAATAACTCAATTAACTTAAGCATGATGGGAACATCTAATTCAAGTTTGTCAGACCATCTTACTTATCAACAGGTACAAAACTAAGGGGCAACTACCTTAAATAAACATTCCCTAAGGCACATAAAGAACACATCACGTATACTGTGTTTTAAAAAACGTGCCTTAAGGAGAGCCTAGGCAGCTTTGGAGGCGGGCGATGATGAAAACGCCTCTGGCAAGCAGGAGTAGGCTTAAACTCTCCTAGACGTGGTCGAGGCGCGCCTAGGCAGCTGAGGTGCAGCTGAAGCGTTCCACTGGGCGTTCTTTTTATATAAATAAGAAACTACCCAAACCCAAAATGACGTTTTGGGCAGGGTTTTTAAATTAAAACCAAATGTTTGAGTTAAACTTGTTTGTGACTTGTGCACTTTTGAATGGCAATGGATATATTTGTTTTACAAAGTATTATATTTTATATATATAATTATATATTAATAATTTTGGTCCCAAGAGGCAATTGCCTCCCACCTAGCTTTCGCCTGGGCGGGGTTATCCATGAAACATTGATTCTGACTAACATGATCACACCTGTCTTAAAATTATAGTGAAAATCATTGTATAATAGTTACGTATGGTTGAAATGGGAACCAAATTATAAAACCAAATGTGAACCCACAAACCTAGAGCAACCAAGGTCCAATAAGAAATGAATTACCTCAAGAATATTCAGCATCTTTGTCATTTGAGCAAACAAGAGAACACGATGGTTGTCCGCCCTCAAGCGTTTCAACAGTATATCAAGCGTCTGAAGTTTCCCAGAATCCTATATATAAAGTAGAAAAGCTCATTTTTCAAAAACACAAAAAAAAGTGGTCACTAAAGAATATGAAAGAAACCAAAAAAGGATAAGCAGTCCTACGGTGAGCAATTTTGCTGGGTCAAAGCTTTGCATAGGAGGACAAGAACCAAAAATCTTGTACGTTAACTGAAGAGCCGGACGTGAAACAGTCAATTCAGAATCAATCTCTTGTATTAAATGATGTGGAGTCTCAGGTTTTCTGGGTCCATTAAAGTCAGATGTGCGTGCAAACCCAGTAAACAACCTCTTCACCCAAGGGTATTGTAGTTCTTCAATTATTTTGTAAGCAAAGTTTCTGTCTGAGCAATGGGCATTGACCTATCAACATTATACAATCTTGATCAAGTAAACATCAATCTAGTGTTAACAAAGATAACAACAATTTTTTTTTCTGTTCCTTTAGGTCAATCTGAATAACCACAATAATTCTAAAGAAAAAAATGAAAGTAAAATGAATAAATATAAACATACCGGGGGAGCTCTAGTTCGTGGGATGAATGTGTATGCTGAATGAAGAAGCCTAGTGTTAGAGAGTAGCCTGTCACTATGAGAGACAACTAAAGCCTCGAATGGATCATCACCAGGGCCTGTAGCCAATTTCTTTTGAAGAAAGTTAGTTACAGATCTTGAAGGCATCAGCAACATTCGCGTAACAGCTCTCACTTTTCCACTCTCAAGATAACTGCATTCAGAATCATCATCCATGGTTTCCATTAGTGAGTCCACAATCCCATCCAAAAATTGTCGGTCCCATCTCACAATGGAAAACATCAGTCGCTCCATAAAAGAACCAGTTCCTAGAAATGCCACCTCAGCAGGGGACAGATCCATCATACGAGTAAAGCCAAAAGTTCCACTTCCAACGGATGAGCTATTCTCTTGCAAGAGTGTCGATTGATAAACATTTCCCGGTGAAAATATGTTAAAATATTTCTCAAAAGATTCTTTGTAGACACCATGTTGAACTGCTGAGCACAAAGTTTCAGAGCTCCGGAGAATTTCTTGATAGAAAAGTTTAGGGATCTGGATGAAACAAAGAAAATCCGTTTAAAAGTTTAGTCAGTACGTAAGTTACGAAAAGTAAAAGCACAAATGTCAGTGCATGGACGCAGCTGGTTCAATTTATTTCTGCAGGTGAATAAGTATATTGGAAATACTCCTATGTCACAAACAACTATTGTGCTAGCAGTTCTGTACAATAAATAACATCATATTACTCGATAGAAGCAGGTATTGAATTTCCTCTTCAGATATCATTAAAAATATCCACTTCTACATATAGGTCCAATCTGCATTTATTTAAAGGAACATTTCTAAGAGGTTAAAGAATGTGAAGGAACTTAATTTCTAAAGGTTATAAGAACACAAGGGAACATTTTTTACATAGCTTTGAGCGACTTGAAAGTACAAGTTTCGTGGTCCATCATGATTGTTAGGATACATATCTTTAGCTCACTACCTAACAACATAAACTTTTGAAAATAATGGTGAACCAATAAGCATATCATTCAGCAAAGCATTCCTGAGCTTGAATCCTGCAATTGAACCTAACATAGGTTGCATTTCATATGTATGGCTTTAGTGGTGGAGAGAGATCCCACATGTGAAGGAGTGTTCGAATCAAAATATAAATAAATTCTTGGCTCACATGAAAAGAGTTAAAGAAGTAGATTTGACTTCACAATGGAAGAGAAGCCCGATAAAGTAAACATGACATGACTGACAAGAATAAGTTATGTCATGCAATATTAGTTTGCGTGATCAAACATTAGTTTAGGGATGTTGTCTTTGGTTTTTTACTTCACTTCGATAAATCATCACTTAAGATTACAAGATATGGGGAGCCAGTAAATTTGGAGGTGTAAAATATGAAACTTCTGACTCAATCTCTCGGTACACAGTACATACAAATCATTGAAATCAAATGCCATTTCATTTCCCCTTGCACTTTCTGACCAGCTCTAATGACTCCTTCAAACTTTAAAATCTAATAGAGTACCCCCCCCCCCCCCCCGGATTTCTAAATCAAGTTAATTAGCTCAAACAATCAACAATATATGGAAAGTACAAGTGCAGATCACGTTAAAATTATTTTTTGCGCCAGAAAAATGACATGAAATGGTGTTATGCCTGCAAATTACTCATCAAATAATGGAATTACCCATGAGCCTCCCTCTATTTCAACTTTCACTCCACCACTCCCCACAACACCTACGTACCACCCTCTCTTTCTTTCTCTCTCCCATTTTGTTCATTGACCAGTATGTCATGTGTAGTGTGCAAGCCAAGTGATTATTTCACCTATGCACTAAAGAAAACTACATAATTGCGTAATAGGAAAAAGGATCTAGGAAAGTACCGAATATGTTATAGGATTTTGACCTCCTGAGTAGTGCACGTCCTCCAACTCCCCAAATGGAGGAGCTAGAAGAGAATTTGGTATCTCACTAAAGTACAGATATGTACTTCCTTCATTCCTCTCAAATAACTCAGGATGGTTGCAGACCTATCATTGCACAAATAGAACACTTGATACGGACAATATTATAGAAAATAGAACAACATAATTAAAACACGTTTAATAATTATACCGCATCCTATAGACTACATAAATTTATGACAAAAGAAAACCACAATGGATATCAAGTTAGATAGCATACCTTTCTCAGCTGAATGACAATATTCATCAAATTCAAAATTTTCTTCTCATTAAGATGACCGCGATTGCTGTCAAACAACTCAGCAAGAGATATTTTGTTCTTGATAGCTTGATAAAAATCTTGTTGCCGAGAGCTCAACTTGCAGTGCACAGTAACCTCAGTTTTCCTGGTCAGCTCAGAAACCACATCTGTTTTAACTCGGCGCAGCATGAATGGCTTTAAAATGGAATGCTGTAAGGAGAATAACAACAGAAGTAGTTAGAAGCGTTCGAGCAAATTTCAGATCTCATAGCACAGGTCAGATATTTGGATGACAGAGAGGTGTGAAGCAACAAAACTGGATCACTACAAAAGATTAAACCAGTACATACACCCATTATGTACAGTCGACAGATACATAAGATGGAATGGTGAAATAGGAAATGATATCATATAAGCCTCGTGATTTCTACAATACAGAAAGTTATAGTTTGGTCAATATTGTCAAACAAAAAACATAATCAACTCTTTTCTAGTCAGAATGTTCCATAGAAGTTTCTTCAACACACACTGGTTTTAGTCAGAATTTTAAAGTGGACTATATACATTTTTCCTATTCACAAATTACAGATCTTGCAAACAGGAGATATTTGACAGACCAGCATTTTTCAAAAATTATCAAATTAGGAACATTAGATCAGACCGAAGGGCAAGGAAGAACTGCAATCAATCCAAAAATTTATTAATGATTACATGTATCAGAGTCAGGGTACTAACCAATCTGTTAAGCTGGTGCTCATTCAAAGTACCCCCATGTTCCGCATGGTTTTCAATTCTGGAAATATTTGAGAAAATAATTAATTAACAAAAATACTTTTGAGTTTGTAGGCACGAATTTCAGGTCCAAAATGCATACCCTTTTGAAAACCACTCATTGAATTGTTCATGGCTGTCAAACAACGTTGGCATAATGAAATGTAGTAGAGCCCACAACTCTGCCATATTATTTTGGATAGGTGTACCGGTAAGTAGCAAACGATTTCGACAATTAAAGCCTAGAAGTGTCTTCCATCTTATGCTGTAAGATCAAATATCAAATGAGATATGGATGAGCACGCACAATATTTAAGAGACAAGAATGAAATAAATGAAATCAGACCAAAAGGGATTTTTCAAATGTCAGCAGTTGTAGTTGAGTTGTACTTAATATAAATGGTAGGTCCTAGGATCAAGGGGAACCAAACCACAAATATTATCAAATCTACAAGAATGTAAAATCAATGAGCTGTAGGAAACTACTTCCATAAGAGATTTCCATGCTGGGACAACTAAAAACACGTCATGTACACCCCTGGACACTTCTTTGGATGCTCAAATAATAAACCTTCATTTACTTAGAATATTTGGCACCCTAAGATGAACATGGTTTCTTAAATAATACAAAAACAAAAACACCCGGTAGACATGAAAATCTAAGGATATTTGGCACTCCAATAATAAAATGGTTTCTTAAATTTGTTTCATCTTGTGGCACCTGGTATCACTTCATCATAAACTCAATATACCACAATAATGGAGGACCACGGAGTATGATTATGTTCAAACCCCTAAATAAACATCAAAGAAGATTTCAGTCCAAACCTGTTAGAACTTTTGATTGCTTGGGCTTCATCTAATACCATATACTGCCATTTCACACGTTTAAAATACTTTTCATCAGCCACTAGCAGCTGGTAGCTGGTAATGAGAATATGAAATCCAGCATCCCTGCAAAGAAATTAAAAGGACTTAATCATTTGATAAAATAACAGGAAACAAAGCAGGGGATTGCTTGGGTGGATGATTAGCATGCTTTACCATATATAAATCATAAACAAAAGAGTGCTTTTCAAAGGGTGCAGTATTCTTTACTAGAATTGAGTTCAACTGCTGAGTGGTAAGCAAGGAAATACGCAATTCTGTTTTTTCTTTGTTTCAATTTGCAGTTTCTTTTGATTTTCAATTAACTTGTGTACAGTTCCTGTGTATTTGGGCTTCACCCATATAATCAAGTTTTACTTGGTGAAGAAAAGGGAAAGAAAAGGAACAAGAGTATCAAGAGACTAACTCATGACAAAATGAAGAGTTCAGCAACACACATGACAACATGCAATTGATTTGGCAGAGGCCAGCATACTAAGCTTCTGTGCCCTAAAGGTCACTTCTAGATATTATGTGTGGTGCATGCAAAAACAATCAAATCAATATGCATACATTTACTTGGGTGCTGTTACTGGCACCCCAAAATAGTCAATCTGCACTCTCCCCATGAGAAACTTAGGGAAGAAATAACACTACGGAGAAATGCAGGACTTTTTGGAACAGATCCCTTTGACTTTTCTATGATGTATATAGTTTTGTGCTCCAAATTCCAAAGAATCAGTCAATCCCCTATTGTGTCCTTAATGTTTTCTGCACAAGGGATACTAACACAACAATAAAAAACCAACACGTATTGCTGTAAACTTCCTTACATGGTTAGCCATAGTAAATTGTACAGTAATACTTTTTAATATAGCTAAAATATCTAAGAAAAACAAAATTACCAAGACACAAAATTAATGGAATAGGACACCATCCAGGGCCAGCTCATGGGTAAAGCAACTTAAGCAGTCACCTAAGGCCCCCTTAAGTTAAGGCGTACTTTTGAGAAATAAAAATTTAGTGGCACTCTCTAATTACCATTCTCTCTACCGCCTCCAAATCTTATTTGTCACTAATCTAGGGATGACTTCCAATGCTACTGATTGAAGTGAGGAGGTTTTTTCAATTATTGACCATTTTATGTATCAATGAAATACAATGGCCTAGCAAAACAACCCTATTCATTTCTTATTCAATGGCTTTAAAGGTGTAATTTCCCAAATAAGCATACGCATCAATGAAACACAATGACCTAAATCTTCAGTCCACACCAATATGACCTAAGAGGAGTTGGTCTAGCAGTCAGGTCCTTGGTTTGCTCCCAAGTGGTCTGCGGTTCGACTCTCTCCTACGGTACCCACCTAGCAAATGCTAGAGTTTCTCGCTCCCCAAATGTTGTGGGGTCAGGCGGGGGCCTAGTGATTAGTCTGGTCAAAGACTCGGATTCACTGTTTAAAAATGATTAACTGAAACCACGTTTTCTTTTAAAGAGCTATAAGAAGAAATTATACAAATCTTGCTGGAGTTACAACCAGTTTTACAGGTCCTACTGTTTTTTTTATTACACAGTGCTCTCTAAAACCTATATAGTTCTTTGTTTTATCAGTATTGTTTTCTTTGTTCACAATTGCTTTTTCTAAAAGTAAAGAAATATGATTTAGCTAAGAAACTTTTGATATATAAAACTTAGTTAATATATTCCTTATAAACACTAAATTTTCCATCCAAGGCCTCAAACTGTTGCAAGCCTGCTCAGACACCGTCTCAAGCACTAATCTACTTCTAAGACCAGCCAGTTTCATATTATTCTTCTCTTGAAAGTGTAAAATAATAGCAAGGGCAAAGAAAATTACCTGCGGTAAAGTTTTTTAGCAGTGATCTTTTTCCTAAGTACCTGACGCTCGTTAAGTCCTCCCCAGTATGGAAGAGTTTTTAAGTCAGGGCAGAAACGACTAATTTCATCTGCCCAGTTGTTCAAGACAGAGGCAGGAGCAACAACCAGAAAAGGCCCCCAAATATTTTTCTCCTGGATAGGACAAGAAACCCAAGTTACACCAAAGACAAGCATTATGCATAAAACACCAAGTCGAACTATTACCTCAGCCAAATGAGCCAAAAATGCCATGGCCTGGATGGTCTTTCCTAGGCCCATCTCATCAGCAAGGATGCCATTTAAACCCTGATAAACAGAAGAAAAGAAAAGAAAGAAATGAACCCTATAAACAATAAAACGAATCAAGGAATTTAAACTGTACTTGTACATATTATGTGTATCCATTTGGGTACAGACGAACCTGCTCATAGCAATTAACCAACCACTGGAGGCCTTTCAGCTGATATTCTTTAAGGGATCCTTTGAACAACTCCGGTGTCTGAACAGTTGATGTTACAGGCATTGTGGAACTGCACATATAATAATAGAAACATTATCAATTTGACTGAAAAAGCCTTGCCTCCAATTTCCTGATAGAGTCCGAATGAAAGGCAATACTAAAACAATAAAGGAAAGAGTAACTGACGGGTTATGTAGATCTATGCTACTAGCTCCAGCAACATCATGTGCTGCCTCAGGTTCAGCATCTTCACATAGCTTCAAATACTCATTATCAAATTCACTAGTTATCTTTTTCTGCTTTGAAACTGCATCTTGAGCTGCTTTAAAAGCCTCCTTCTTCAGTTCAGCTTCCTCAGGGTCTTCTTCCTCAGTAGCTTCATCATCTGAGGAGCTTAAAGATGCTTTTTCCTCCATTTTTTTTCCATCACCAACAGGCAGATCTTCTGATGGCTGTGAACTTGACTTGTTCTGCATAAAGTGACTGTAAAGTTCCGTCTGTTGTATAAGAAAATTGAGCCTTTGCTGCTGTCTCTTTGCTTCTCGAAGCTCCTGTTCGCGCCTCAAAGCTTCAGCTGCTTCTTTCTCCTCTTTCTTCCTCACTTCCGCCTGCAAGTGTCCATATTTAAAATTAAAATAAAAAATGACCAAGTTTTGTCAAAAGAAAGAAAAAAAAACAGATAGTAAGTACGCATTACAACCAAATAATGCAAGATAGCCTTCCATACTGATAATAATCAAAATTATAGACAGTTAAATCTCTAAGGGAATGATCTGACAGAAGATCTACAGAACTTTAGACATGAATTTTCAAGAAAATGAATTTCAGGCAACTACACATCATTAAAGATGACTAAATTTAAGAGCAATAGGATAAAAAGACATGCATTGTACTCAATTCCCTTCAGAGAGGAGAAAGGAAGGATACCATCTCTTTATCTATTCTCTTCCAAAATAGTAGCATATCTCTGGCTAGTTTCCTTGTACGAATTGCGGCACCCCTCATCAGTTTAAGAGATCTACTGACCTTCAATTTCACCTACAAAAAATAAAAAAGTAGACAGCTTCAGTATAAGAACTACAAATGCCATCTGATGAAAACCAATCCCCAAGTTTGGGTATCGAAATCTACATCTCACATTCTGTGCAGGGGAAACAAGTAGAAGACTACATAGGGCGTACACATATAAGTACCTCTCTTTGACAGTTCTCTGAGACCCTCTTGGCATAACCTAGTTGCCTCTGGTGAAAATTTGAAAAAATTCTATGATGCCTTGGCATGTCTCTTCTTACTATGTTTACCCAAACTTTCCCAATCTTGTCCATTTCCTCCTTCTCAATCACAGAAGGGTCTTTAATAACCTTTTGCTTCTTCGGTAGACTTCTTTCAATGATCTGCAGGACAAAATATTAATGAGAAACCAACCCAAGAAGTCACATGAAAAGGAAGACATGCCCACAACCCAGCCTATACCCACCAGCAAAGAAACATTATTGTCCCGAGATAATCATAAGTGAAGGAACACAAACCTCATATGTGTCTCCTTTCTCCAAAACTTTCACATAGTAGACATGTAAAACTCCACCTTCAGACAAAATAGATCTCTTTATATTTCCAGCTGCACCCTCTGGGATGGAAGAGTTTAACCCAATATCAGAGACCTTGAGGCTGAACTTTTGGGCTGAATTTGAAGTGGACGATGCCTTTAGTCTAGCTTGAAGGGATTCATACTGGGGATAGGGATCGCCCATCCCTGCCTGGTTTTTAGGACCCAACCTTTTGTCACTAGTCATCATTTCTGCCAAGGATCCCAAGTCCAACGTGCCTCTTAAGTAAACTTCCTCCACCCGAAAATCTGAAAAGCTCGGTAAGTGCAAAGACGACACCAGCTTATCGTAAATTGGTGGAATCCTGTAAGTGATACCATCTCCTATATCCAGATAAGGAGGTTCATAGATTATTCTGCATGAAATACAGAGATGAAAATATAATAACCAAATAATTTAATATAATCATCATGCACATGCTTAGCGATTGGAATAACTCATGCTGAAAAGGAAACTAGAGGAGAAAGCAAACCTATCGGTGCCACGTTGTGGTACCAAATCTGCATCATGGTGGTTCCCGGGTTTTTGAGGATTAGAATCATTGAGCCACTCTGATGAGGTTTCCATTTCATATATCCCTCCCCGGTGCTCATTGCCCAGTTTCCTAGATTTTAAACCCTTATTACTCTTTGGAACTGGAATCCCCGTCTGAATTGGTGCAGGACTTGACGAGGAATCCTTGAACCTCCTTTTGTACTTCTGAATGTGTTCTCCAAGCATTGATCGATACCTTTCCTCTGTAATGCGTGTCCCGTAATAACTGTCATCGTCCTCGTAGTCACTATTTTGGGATCGCCTTCTTTTTTTCACTGAACTCAGTTCTCTGTCAGACATCATCCCATTACCTACAGCTCCATCTACACATGCACCCGGCAAAAAAAATCACAAACATGCACGTCTATAAGTCCGCAAATCACCATTCCAACCGACAACAACCATATACAAATGTATATCACACATGCAAATTTTCAAGCAGAAAAACAAATAAATTTGGTCATAAAAAGCTTAACTCCAAAAATTAAGACAAATTGCCCACCTTGGCTACCTCTGCTCTCATCCTGACTACTATTTCCATAATAATCGAAATCGTCATCCGGTCGGGGAACTTGAAAGTTCATCAAAGACTACAATGTGCGACAAAAATCAACAAACTTTAGTCCAAAAAAAAAAAAAAAAAATTCAACATTCCCAATTCAAAAACAAGTGAATTATAAACATTAAAGCAAAAAATTTACCAATTCAAAGCAACAGCAAAAAGGACAAGAAACGCTGTAATTCGAGCAAACAAAGAGTACCCATGCGAGAAAAATTCAAGGGACAAACCTCAAGATTGAAAAGGTTGGAGTAGGTGAGAGAATCCTTGGGTTGCTTCCGGTGGTCCATGTGCTTTTGGGTCGAACAGGCGACCTAGGTCTTTCCAGAACGCCGAACCGGCGGCCGTCGCCGATTAGGTCGTCAATTGCAGCCAAACCTCTGCTTTCACAGCCCCAATTTGTACGGCGGATCCTCAGTCGCAGCCCCTCCGCCACGGTTCAAATAGACAGATTGTTCGAGGAAATATGTCCTTCCTTGCTATAGTATATAAGACAAGTAGATTTTGATTGGGTGCTTCTGGCCATCACAGCCCCAGTTTTCTCTGTCACCGCCTACGGGAAAGGGGAAAGAGAAAAACACTAAATTGTTACGATGGTCCCTCGACTATACCTGAATTGCACTTTGGTACTTGAACTTTAATAGTATTTGCTTTCATCATCGAATTAACTCTAGCTCTAGTGATTTTTAAGAAAAATTTATATCACAAATAGTCTCTAAAATTGATTCACACCATTAAGATGGTTCCTAAAATTGAAAATTCATCAATGTAGTTCCTGAAAATAGGTGTTACAAATCAATATGGTTTTTCTGTCACAATTCAACAAATGTGTCAAATAAATAGAGCCCACAAGATGTAAGAGTTTTTATCACAAATGGTACCTGAAATTAATCCGCACGATCAAGATGGACCTTTAAATTGAAAATCGATCAACGTAATCCTTGAAAATAAGTGTTACAAATTAATGTGGTCATTCTGTTACAATTTGGCAAAAAATCTACTATATGATGATTTAGGTTTAATAATTAATTTAAAAATTTATCAAAAAAACCTTTTTGCACAGTGAGATTATCTCAAGGCAAAGCTTGTCGTTCTCCGTGTCGTCAAGATCCCCGGGGAGCCCTCAATAAGCTTTCTAAGATTAAGGTTATGAGGTTGTCAATCGCCCAAATGATGACGGTAGAGTCACAAAAGTCGTCACCAATCCAAGCCGTCACCAAAGGTGGTCTCCATCCTGGTCATTTCAATGAAGGGTGTCAAAGGATGTAAATATGGATGTCTTGAGAAATATATATATATATGGGATAGGATCAAGGGACAAACATTTTGACAAATATTTTTACACTTCTTTTAAACCTTTAGATTACAAACAATCCAAAGGTCCATATTCATTCATTAAATGACATGGATGCTTAAGTGGATTTTAACTAATATTAAACATAAAAATAAAATTCAAAAAGCATAAAATATGGAAGGTAATTAAAATTAAAATTAAAAAGGAGAGAGGAAAATAAATCATACTTTAGAAAAGGAAAAAAACATGGATGCTTAAGTGGATTTTAACTAATATTAAACATAAAAATAAAATTCAAAAAGCATAAAATATGGAAGGTAATTAAAATTAAAATTAAAAAGGAGAGAGGAAAATAAATCATACTTTAGAAAAGGAAAAAAAAACGATTTTTTTTAATGGATTCCTTTAAACCTGCAGATGACTTTTAACATGAAAGATGGTTAATCCATCCAAACGCATCATCTGCAGTATTGCCTCCGGTGTTGCTTCTACAATGTAGACTCAAAGTAGTTCTTTTCTCATATTTTTTTAATAGATTTGGTGTTTTACTGGAGGGTAGTAATTAACTCATGGCTAGAGTGGTATCGAATTTGTTTCTGCTTGTTCCGGACTCGGGTGAGGTTTTGGAAAGTTTCGACCTTGGTTGGATTTTGTTTTCGAAGTTAGATATTGTGTTAGTTTTAGTTGATTAGGAGCTGGATTTTAAGTGCTAATGGCAGCAAGTAAAAGAGCGAGTCTCAAGATATCGATGCTTTGATTTATATTTTTATATCTAATGTTGTTCTATTTCGATGTTGCTTCGAAAGGCTTATTTTGAGTTTTCTTTTTTATTGCAGGTATTCATGAAGTAAGTGCATTGCGCTTGGATGCAAACCAGTTCTGTATTTCGTTCTGTTCAATCCCTTGAGATTGTTTTGACAAATTAAGTATTATGCTTACTCATTCATTGTTTGATAAATGCAGTAATAACAGTTCTAAAGGGGAAGATTGAAGAACTTGAGCTTCCCGTCCCTAAAGTGGATATAATTATCTCCGAATGGATGGGATATTTCTTATTGTTTGAGAATATGTTAAATACGGTCATCTATGCTCGTGATAAATGGCTTGTAAGTAGTATTTACATTCCAAATTTATTGTTTGTGATATGTTGGTCAAGAAGCAAGCCATGATGGATCCCCTTGTGGACACCGTTGACCAAAACCAAATTGTTACAAACAGTCAACTACTCATGGTGGGAAACACATATCCTGTTTTCACCCTGCTGTACTACGTGAATTAAGTATTTCCCCTCTTTATGCTGTCAACTGTTTCCTTAATTTCTGGTAATATCATTCAAATATTCAAGTACCTTCCAAGAAAACAAAACTAATCCACATCGTTCAACATCCACAACACAATTCAAACTGAAATAACAATAAACAAATATAATTGATTCAACTTTGTGTAATTGCCATAAAAATTAAAAACTTGATTATTATCTTGACCATCATCGAAAATTAGCATCATTCTCCAAATCCTTTGATCAACAACATTCTTCATGGTGTAGAGAAACTATAAGATATCGAAAAAGGTAATGTGAGTTAACTAAAACATGAAAAGTATTAAAAATGGTATCTCCAAAAAACTAAAACTAATTCAAAATAAATATGTTCACTTGCCTTGGTTTAATTTGCTGAATCAATCTTTTTTTCTCTTTGGACAGTTTCTTGTATCATGTCCACTCCCAATCATCTTACATGTTTGATATTGCCTGCCTTTTTTCTCCTGGGATAACTCAAGACTGCTTTTTATCCTTTTGGAACTACTGAATTTTCCTCGACTATTGTCATCCTTTTTTCTACCCTTGGTCTTTGAGATATTTGGATCCAAAAGCAAAGTTTGAAAAGTGTTGTCAATAGACTGATCGAGATCATCACCAGAATTTTGTAAATCATTGGTTGGAATCTTAGAAGCTTCTTCATTCGACACAATACTGACTTCAACTTGAGACAATTTTTTAGACAATTCATCCAAAACTTCCATGAAGATTGTATATGCCTCATTTGAAGATGCTGCACAACAAGCTAATTTAGTGGCTCTACTACACATGTGGCTAAGTCTCAACGCCTCTCCTTGTTCTTGACCATCATTTCTTACCAATTCTTCTAAATCCATAACCCTAAACTTGTTTGCTCCTTGCTTCCATCTTTCCATAATGAAGTGGGATGGTATGACATCAATGTCTAGACGAACAAGAACTTTAATAATATGTCGACAAAGAATTCCAACGAACTCAAATTTTTGGCACTCACATGTGCCCTCATAGGTTTGTAGATTGAACTTAACTAAAAATTCTTCAGCTTCACCAATTTTTTTCCTGACCACATACATATGAAATTGATTGACACTTCCCCTATCTTCAACTTTTAGCCAGTTGACATTTATCCATTCTTCCTTGAACTTTTCAAACATTTTTCGAGTATAAACTTTAGCCGCATGCTTCAAAAGGAAGTCATCATCATCCACAATACAGTATTTATGCTCCGAAACAAAATCTTCAGCACTTTCTCTTGTCACAATCTTATTAAGGGCTTGCTCATACTTGACAACAAATTCTTTAAGATTTGTCGTTGATGTAACAAAGTCATCAAAAAATGCATTGATACCCTCACTACGTCCAGTTGTATTCATCCCAGCAAAAAATGTGCCACGATTACAAACTGGCACCCACAACTCACGTATCTCATAGAGTTGGGCAAGCCATTCATTTTCTTCCAATTCACACTCCTTTATCAAGTTTTTCCACTGTTGTTCAAATTCCTCTATTCTGTATGTCGACCTAATACACTTTTTCATTGCAATCTTAAAACTTGATTTCTTATAGTATATATGTGACAATTTTTCCGCAAATTTTTTCTTAATATGCCAAAGGCAAAGGCGATGGCAACTCTTAGGAAATACCTGTGAAATTGATGCTCCCATTGCCAAATCTTGATCTGTGAGTATAGATACAGGATGACAACCTCCCATAGCTTCCAACCATGTCTCAAATAACCATAAAAATGTTTTCTCTCTCATCTTGTAAAAGGGCACATCCGAATTGTATTGACTGAAAGTGATGATTTACTCCAGTAAACGGAGCAAATGGCATTTCATATTTGTTTGTTCTATACGTTGTATCAAAACTGACTACATCTCCAAAATAATGATATGTCATTCGTGACCTAGAATCCACCCAAAAAAAATTGGCGGCCCTTTCGTTTTCATCACATTGGATTGCATAGAAGAACTGTGGGTTTTCTGCTTGCTTTTTTCTGAAGTAAGTGAGAACTGATTGCGCATCTCCCCTTTCTAGCTCTCTATGCCTGACATTTCTTAAATGGTTGTAACAATCCCTATTATCGAAACCGACATTTTGGGCACCGCCAAAAATTGATGGAACTTTACCAATCTGCAAATTTTCTCGGTGAAATGCTTCTGTCAACTCTTTAACTGCATCAGGCATATGTCGGTTGGACTTCATCATTATCCTTCGAGATGGGGTCACTGGTTTATGATTGTGAATGTCACTAAAAACTGACACTTTCCACTTGTTAGTCCATTTATCATGAACAACACGCATGGTAGCCTCACAACCGCATTTAACCGTGGAGCAACTTCTCTGTCTTTTCTTCGCTTTTTTCATTTCACATACCTCTTGTTTATCATTATCTTTCATGTCATCTTCATTTTCATTCTGCATGTTGTATTTTCCTTGATGTGAACAAACAAATTGTGCATTTGTCACCTCATTTGAACGTCGTCTAGACTTTGATGAAGTTCGAATACGAATCCAAAACCCTTATTGTCGGCCATAATCTTCATAATAATTTCTTGCCCCTTCCATTGTTTCAAAAAGCATACCCACATATGGCGTTTCTAATGCTTGATCATTTCTTTTTGGAGTGTGACAATCACCTGTGTCACTAGATATTTCTTCAGCTGGTGCTATTTCGGCATCGTGGAGTTGAGGATCCATTAAGGCTGGAAAAATGTACAAAAACCAAATAAATGAGGCAAATTTTAAAAGGTTTTGATTGCAGAGAGTGTGTACTTTGTATTGTTTGAGTAAACCGAAATTCTTTAATTGGTTGCTTCTTAATCTTTCTTTCTTGCTCCATGCGCAAACCAAATTGGGGAAAAAAAAATCAGAAATATACCCAAATGGCATTATGTGGTGGGAGGCTTTTAAAATTGAACGTGAAAGCCTTCTTCTTCGACTATGTTAATTTTCATCCTCACATTATAGGAATTCAATATACTATAAGGACATTGAGCCTCAACTTCAAAAACATGAAATTTCATCTTAAACCCCAGAAACACAAACTAAATGAGTACCAATTAAATTACTTAAACCATCATTATAAACATAAAAGAAGAGAAATATCAAGAAATTTTTTCAATGTAACCTACCGAGAAACTTTGTTGAGCATTAAGTTATTTTTCAAAGCCCAACGTTGAACCTAGCTCTTCATTCTGCAGAAAAGAAATCCACCCAATCTGTCAATTTGAACCTTCAAAAATTTCAGCAATGATTTCCTCGAATCAGTTTTTGGACGAAGCAAGATACCAAGGCCTCTGAATATTTAAAATTATAAATAAAATAAAATAAAAAGAAGCAGCCAAAACTAAGGAAGAAAGCAACACCAATACTGGCGCCTTTGATTTGATCCTCTGGTAATCTATGAGATGAATAAGACAAAAGTCATGAACTGCTTCACTTTGACAAAACTAAGGAAGAAAGCAACACCAATATCGTTTTTGGATGTTATAAAATGTAAAGAAAACCCTAGAACTGCTTGAAGAATTGGAACATATTGACCAAATTCACAGGCCAACAATGATACAAGGGCACCAAATGGGTAGAAAAATCATCAATTCATGAACTGACAAAACGAAAAAAAATAATTGCAAAAACCTGATTAATCTATCTACATATGTGAACAATAATAACGAATATAGGATTGTATTTTGCTTACCTAATGGTGATTTTTCTGTAGATAGTAGGGAGACTTTTGCTCATCCAAGCTTTGCAGACTCCATCGGCAAATTAAGAAGATATTTCATTGTTTTTGTTATTGGCTCAAAGTCTGTAGGTAGTTTGTTTTCATGATTACAACTAGTTAGGGTTTATTCCATTTTTTTAATTTTCCAGATTTTTTTTCAGTTTTAATTTGTATCATTAATATTAGTTAAAATCCACGTAAGCATCCATGTCATTTAATGAATGAATATGGACATTTGGATTGTTTATAATCTAAAGGTTTCAAAAGAAGTGTAAAAATGTTTGTCCCTTGATCCTATCCCTATATATATATATATATATTTTTTTTTTTTTTTTTAAGGAAAGAGACTGTGAAGGCTACCATAGATAGAGGTAAATGAGTATGAGTTGAGATAAGAGATGATTGCAGGACCAAGTTTCTGAGTTGACAATTTTTTTAATTAATTATTAAATTATTAGACCTATTTCTAATTCATGATTGCGGAACCGAGTTTGTGGGTCCATTTACATGCCACATCCGCACATAACAAATTTGTTTACAGAGTTACGACCGAATGACTACATTAATTTGAGACATCTATTTTAGGACTACATTAATCAATTTTCAATTTTATGGACCATCTTGATGGTGTGAGTCAATTTCAGGGATCATTTGTGATTAAAAAAAATGACTTGTAAGACCCATTTATGTGCCACAGCAGCACATAATAAATTTTTGACAAAATCGTGACGGAATGACCACATTGATTTGCGACACCTACCTTAAGGACTACAATAATCACTTTTTAATTTTAGGGATCATCTTGATGTATTGGTCAATTTCAAGAATCATTTGTGATATAAACCCTTTTTAAGAAATTTGGAATAATAATCAAAATTGAACCTCGTATACAATTATAGTTATCATTTTAAATTTATGATAATTATAATCAAAAGTTAATATGAAAGTACTAATATACCCTTAAAATTACTAATACACGAAGTTGCCGCTTGCAATTATTATCTATGGTTGCAATGAGAAATAATTATGAGTTCAAAGTGGATAAATCAACTAATGATAGTTTGGAAGTTAGATGTGTGAATGATAATTATAAGTGGTGACTTTGTATCAACTTTCAATCTATCACTTTGAACTCATAATTTTAAGGGTATACTAGTATTTTGGACTTTTGGTTATAATTAACATAAAATTAAAAAGGAGGCTATATTCTATATGGGATCCAAATTTTGGTTATTTTTTCAAATTTCCCAAAATTTTAGTGTGCACTCGTAAATTTGTTGCCATTTTTATTAAAAAAATATTAAAACAAAAATGAAAAACACTTGAAATCCAACCACCACCACATAGCATCTCACCTTCTCTGCACCACCACACCAAAACCCTAAGAAACCTGATGCCCCACACCTCTTTCTCGCACTTCACCCCCTAGAGGAGGCTTAAGGGAGAAAGGGTCTGGATTGGATTCGTTTTACTTCTAATTTACGATCAAATCAGTTATAATATAACGATGTTTGTTCAATTTGGTTTTAACAAAATCTCTAAGGAATATGAATCAAGTGAATCTGATGTTCAACTGTTTGGTTCGTGCGGTTTTAGCCTAAACTAATCACTTTTTACTTTTTCAACTTTGTTAGCCAATTACAAAAAATCATTTTTGTAATTATTTACATTTTTTTTTTCTTGTACATCATCATTCTAAAATCCAACATGTCATCAAGCTTAAAAGTTTTGTTACTAATATAGCTGCTTCATTAGATATATAGGTCTCATTTGTGTGCCATGTCAATATATTAACAAAGTATTTGATGGAGAGAAGACAGAATGACCAAATTGATTTGTGGGATCTATTTTCAAGGAAAAAATTGATCAATTTCAAATTCATAGACCATTTTGATTTGATGGGTCATTTTTGGATACCATTGTGATAAAAATCCAAAAATGAAACTTTCGTGTTTTATTCGGTAGTCCACACATGGTTTAAGTCTTAAACTATCATGATTTATCTCAATCGTGCAATGAGGAAACTTGCATTCCCCACCCAATACCCTTATATACTTATGTTGTCAATTACTATGCATCCAATATGCAACAAATTAATGGTGGCTATTGGGATCATGCTTCACAATAGTATCAAAATAATCAAACATGGTTTACTTTGTTGGAAGATTTAATTCAAACTGATTAAATTATTTTATGCGATTGGACAATATGTTTGATGAGTTGTGGCTTTTCATTAATAAGGTTGTGGATGTTCAAAGAAAGATAAATGATGCAACCTTTGCCTTCTGATTGAAGAGATGTAAATATTGACCGTTCAAGAAAAGACACGACTATTTTAAAGAGTCACTTCTATATCTAAAGGCCTCATCCTATTGTGGCAGAATCATACAAGTTCAAGTGACCCATAACATACTTAGAGATTTGATGCGAAAATTAACTAACGCACAAATTTAAACCCTATTTGTGACAATTGTAGTATATGGATAAGTAGGGATCGTTCTAGGCCGGGGATTAACTAGGGATGCTAACCAAAGTAAAATTAAATTAAAAACGTAAAAACAAAATTTAAAACACTAAACTAGACTCAAAACACTGAACTAGAATAACTCAAAATAAAACTAACAAATAAACCAAAACAAATCCAAAGACTCAAAATAATTCAAGACTCAAGAAAACACAAACAAAATTTATTTCTAACAAATCTAACACTTTAAAATAAACGGGGGATTGATTTTTGACAAAATTGAATTTAAAATAGAAACTTAGAAACAAACTTCAAAGAAAATATATTTTATAGAATTAAAATGATGAGACGTTAGTTAGAGGGTTCCTTATCCACACATGAATAAATGCATATAATTTAATTCTCAGTTATGATTTCAACAAACGAATAAATGACAATGCTCCAAGTTAATTAGGTCCGCTTAAATTAACCTTCAGATTTCCCTAGATTCATTGAATTGGACGGGATACGCATCACAACCAAATTATTTTTATCAAGTCCCCTAACTATGGAATACGCATGATAGAGAGACATATCAAAAATCATTAAGTTCAATGGAAATCATAAGCATCGACTAGGCATTCATAACTATGGAATACGCATGTTAATCCAACCTAGGGTTTACTAAACACAATCGTGACTAGCGATTTTTACTACTCATGAATATAAGTTCATAACGATTAGGTGAAATTCCCTTATATCCTAGCATCAAGTCTAAGCATGTAAATTAAGTGTCGACCCTTAACCCACATACATAAACAAGTTATTAATCAACACAGAAAAATAAACCACATCCAACATTCATAAATTCATAACTGGAGTAAATCAAATCATAATAAACATTTATCCATGGTTTCAAATTTCCCTCTAACTAAACAGAAATTAATTACACATGTTTAATATAATTGAAAAGCAAATTAAATTAAACATGAGTTTAAGAAAAATAAAACAAAATGAGGAAGAATAACACCGAGAGAGGAGAGTGCTTCAGTGCTCTGTCTATTTCTTTCCTGCCCGTCCTCACGCTGCGCTTCCCGTGCGCTGCACAAGTCTCCCCGCTGCACAGTCACTCTTTCCAGCTGCGTCTCGCTCTCTCCTTCCCGCACTGCTTCTGCGTCTGACTCTCGCTGCCTAAGGCAGCTCTCTGTCCGTCTCTCCTGTTGCCAGCTGCCAAGGCAGCTGGTTTCCTGCGACTTCTTTCTCTTACGCTGCCAAAGGCAGCTGTCCTCACTTTTCACACCCCCCCCCCCGTGCTGACTGCCCTTCTGCTCCCCCCCGTGCTGACTGCCCTTCTGCTCCCCCCGCAGGACTTCACCCCCCGAGGCCTTTTTATTCTCTCTGTCCTTCCTAAGTCAGCAAAAACCTTGTATTCCCTCCAGCCCTCATGATCACGAGCTGCCTTTCCACCTTGGCTGTTATGCTCCATTTTATTTATTTTCTTATTTTATTTCCTTCATTCCCGCTGCTTGTTTCCCTTCTTTTTGCTTTCTGTCATGCACAGCTGCCAAGCAGCTTTTCTTTTCAGCTTTCATATTTTCTACAAAACAAACCATTATATGAATTATTATATATATATATATATATATATATTTTATTTAATTTAAAAGCTAAACAGTTTTGACACGAATTTATTACATAAAATCACACTTATGTTATTTTTATTTTCTTAGCTAGATAAATTCGATAAAACACAAAAACAAAGTAAATAGCACAAAAATATGAGGAAATAACTAACAAAAGACAAGAGAATTTGATGTAAAATATATATAAATATGAGCTTATCAAATACCTCCACACTTAGCTTTTGCTAGTCCTCGAGCAAAACAGAGAAAATAGAAAAAAGTAATAACATGAAAATTATTAGTTTCCCCCTATGTGACCCTCATAGAACTTCATTCGAGAACACAATCATCAAGAACCATAGCTAACACCAACAAGCAATTCAAGTTCATTTTCCTTATTCAAATATTAGCAGTAATCTTTGAATCATCCTTGAAGTGTAGTGTGTGAGATAGCCATGCTAATGCAATTTCAAATTTTTATTTTTAAAATCACCATATGCAAACTAGCGACCTTCTCACTGGATTATACACTCAATCACACATGTGTTTAGTCTTAATGTGTTTCGCTCAAAGAATCAAATGTGAAAGTTCTACCATAAGCTTGCATAAAGATCACTTCTCCACAATCATAATTACAAAACTTAAATCAAGAGGACTTTTATTGGACGTAATGAGGTTTAGGGCGAGGGTTATTGAAACGAAAGAATAGGTAAAAACAAGTTCCAAGCTACATTGCAAGCAATTCTTTTAATTAGATTTATAAGAACTCAAGCCTTCCAGCTATTCTTCTAGTCACCTCCAACCACGACCTTAAACTGAAACTTTAAACACTTTTTATTTTCTATTTTCTTCGTAAACAACTTTTTTTTTTTTTTTTTTTTTTTTTTTTTTTTAATTCAGAAACAAATATGAAAAACCCCCACACTTATTCTTTTGCCAAACACCCTCCGAATACTTCACAAACACTTCTCATAAGACAATTTCACATTACTCATTAGCTCGCTTGGAAAGGGTAAGGAAAATTATTTCAGGCATAAGGGTAGACATATCTGGTGATAAGAAATAAAAGGCTTACAAATACGGCTCAAATTGGCAATCTAATGATATCATTTTTCTTTGGGAAACAAGGTTATTTGGGCCATGGTGGTAAACCTAATGCCTCTATCATTTTCAAATTCATGCAATTAATGACAAATATTTCGAAAGATCGTTATGAAAGTTCTAGAGAAGTATCTCACATAAGTTCATCACACATGAAAAAAATAGGAGTGTATGAAAAATGCACACACTTTCAATAGGCTCAAAAACTCACATAGGATGTATATGGTCACTAAATTCACATATGGATCTTTAAATCATGCTTTAATTTCACATCAACAAGGCTATGTGCGTTTAGTTTTTCAAAAATGATCAAATATGTACAAACTAACACAAGAATTAGGAATTTCACACAACACATGTTAACTAAGTTCTTGATCATCATGGTTCAAATTTTATCCAATTATATCATTGGGTCGGGAAACTAACAAAAATATAATTCAAAACAATAAGGAAAACAAGGAAATATTTTTGGATTTTTTTTTTTTTAAATTTTCCGATTTTTTATTTTTATTTTTATTTTTTTTTTAAAACAACAACTTAATTAAGAAAACACAAAGCAATAACATGGAAACAAATGAAACCAGTTCAAAGTCGAAGGTACAAAAAAATTTCAATTTGGTCATTTTTATACTCTTTACCCCCACACTTAAACTAGACATTGTCCCCAATGTCAGAAAATATAATAAAATGCAAATAAAAATAAAATAAATAAATATAAAGAAACAAAATAAAGCAATACGATTGAAAAACTTCCCTAATTTGCAGTAAAATCAAGCGATGACCCCGAAGCTTAAATTCTGCAATCAACCTCAAGGGTGGAAATGACCAAAAGTTCCTGCAAAGAAAAGAAATAAATCAGTTAAACACGCAAGAAATTATAAAAGAAAACAAACAAACGAAAAATTGAAAATGAAAATAAAAGATAATGAATAAAACTAATAAGTGATCATTGGTCCTGTTTGGTGACTTTCCACAGCTTTGAACTTGAACTGGCCTCAGGAACTTCTTAGCAAGGAAAATGAGACTTGATTGGTGGTGGTGATTGATGCGTCCATATGTTGTTGAAGCTTCTCGAGCTCTTGGTTTCAACTCGGACTCCTTCTGCCGGGTTGATTGAGTCTGCCGGCTACATTCTTCTCATTTTGTTTCTTCTGCATGGCAGGTAGGCACGAGGAAGAGGTGGTGGTCTGTTTCTTTGTTCAATCTGTCCAAGTGCCGACCGATTGCCTTCTTTCACCTTGTCCCGTAGCCAAGAGCAAGGGTAAAGGAAAAGCATGCCATGAGATATCTTTGCCTTTGACTCTGATGATATGGGATACTTTTGCTTTTGAAGAAGTATCGTTCCACAGGTGTATGCTTGAACTGGGCTGGGGAACTTCTTAGCAAGGAAAATGAGACTTGATCTTGAAGATGAAGCAGCACCTTGTCTCCACATGCTTCAAGTAATCATTTTCACTTGCCTTATCTGTTCTCCAGGCAGATGTGGCGTCTTCTTCGGAAGTACATCAGCGGTTGAATATGAGCACTCGAGAGCAATGCTAGGTAAGCAATGCTAGGTAAGCAATCAGGAAGGATTTCCAGGCAGTCGGTTCTTAGATCGGAAGATTGACACCGAGTGCTGGCTGATTGCTTGCTTTCTCCTTGTCACAAAGACAAGGACAAGGACATGGAGAAAGCATGATATGAGATACTCTTGCTTTCAACCTTCATGATATGAAATACTCTAGCTCTTGATGAATTGTTTGCAAAGGTATCCCAGGGAATGAGAAATACAGAGTAACTCGAGATGGTTTGTTGGAAAGGCATTTTCGGAGATGAAGAAGTGCTGATAGGGTTTGCCTTTGCAATGGATGGCGAAGGTAGACGTTTATAGGTGATTCTTCACAACCGAAACTGTTCCTTTACCCCTGTCGGCAGCCGGTGGATGGATGAACAGTACAAGTTACGCGCTTTCTGAAAAAGCTACCCGTAATTTGCGCAAAGCTGACAGCGCGCGTGACGAGTGACGACAAATCTGGAAAAGCTGCTCGCCTCGTGATTCCTGACTGCTCCGGCTTTTGAGAGAGGCGCCCGACTTTTGAGAACGGCGTCCGACTTTTGAGAAAAGAACCCGGCTCTTCGATTTGCGAGAGGACGCCACTTTGATTTCTGATGAGCGCCTCTTCGATTGCTTCTTCTTATAAAAGCGCTAATTTTGTTCCACAACACACTTGAGCTCCCTCCTGCAAACACTCCATCCGGTAAACGTTCCCTCCTGTAAACACTCCCTCTTGCATTTCTTTTAATCTCGATCAGTCCGACTCTTCATTCTCAACACCTTCAAATATGTCTTGCCCTTCTGACCGTCGCCTTAACTTGAATGTTGGGGAAGATAGTGATATGTCTTCTCCAACCAACATTTGGCAGCCGTCCTTCATATCCCCAAATGGTCCTCTCACAGTTGGGGATTCCATGATGATGAATGAAACAACCGCATCGGTGGTGGCCAGAAATCTGCTCACTCCTAGAGACACTAGGATACTTTCTAGGCGGTCCGACGAACTGGCTGTTCAGGACTCTATGGCCTACAGCGTCCGATGCGCAGGCTCAGTATCAAACATGGGCCAGCGTCTTCTTGCACGAACTCGTCAGGTGGAGTCGTTGATGGCTGAAGTGGCTAGTCTTCGGCAAGAGGTCAGAGTGCTTAGGCATGAGAATAAGGAGTTGCACATGCTCGCAACTAATTACTCAACAAGCATGAAGAGGAAGCTGGATCAGATGCAGGAGTCCGAAGTGCGGATTCAGAGTGATCATCAACGGTTTATGGCGTTACTCCCGAGGTTTATGTTGTCTTCGTCCTCGGGAGCTGCACCAAGTATTGAGGCTCCGAATGATCCAACTCTGGCGCTTCGTCTTTCTAGGGCTCCGTCGACCTCCGACACCTACCAATGACCAATGAAAGCTATTAGTTCACATTATTGTAAAATATTTATGCTTTTAAGTTTATTTAATTATATATATAAATATAAGTTTTTTTGTTTTTTTTTTTTAATTATGTGATGTTTATTATTATTATTTTTTTTTATTTTTTTTTTAAATATCAAATGTAAAATAAGTAAATCAAAGTAAAAAAAAAAAAAAAAAAACTATGTTTAACTTTCTAAACAAAAATCACAACTAAATAAACAAAACAAAATGAAAGCAGTAAAGAGAAGGGATTAGGAATGCAAATCTGATTATGGGTGATTCCTAGGCCTCCCTTCTTTATTCAAATGCAAGGATTTATCCTTGAACGGACGGTGGTACTTGAAATGATCCGACAACGGTCTAAGCTCTAATGACGGTGCCTGAATCATCAAAATTAGAAACAAGTTAGTATAAATTAAAATTAAAATTGGAGAAGATGGCTTACTTTCTTTCTCCGACACAAACTCAATGACGAACACTACGTCTTTAAACGTTTCAGGGACTTTGAACTTGGCCAGATTTATTATGATGGTTGTGGCTTGTCCCGTATCATCAGTCTCAACTTCTTTAGGCTTGATTCTCTCATGCACAGCCTCTTGGATGTATTCTTGATATGTTTCAACCACTTCATTCTCTTGAATCCCTTTTCTTGGTGTGCAAGGTTCTTTGAACATTTCAATACCATCGGGAACTTGATTTGGTGCACCAAGAATTGGGATATCACTTTGCACCTTGGGAAGAGCTTCCACAACGTCTTTTTCATTCACTTCTTCCTTGGGATTAAAAAACCTGCAAGGAAAAAGGATAATTGGCGGAATAATGTTAGAATGAAATGAATTTTGAACCTCCTCACCTGAGTTGGATGGCATAAGGACTTGATGGGTTTGCGACAAGAATTCTTCTAAACTGCCCAAGTCGTCATCCTCATCTTCTTCTTGAAGTGGCAATTCATCCATGTTCGGGCTGTGTTTGGATGGTTCTGGGACAGCTTCATCCTCCATATTACTTCCCAAACTGATGGCTTCATTGATTTCCATTTCTCCCTCTGAATTTGCAAATGTGGAGTTTGAGAGTTCACTTTGATCTTGAATTTGTACTATGAACTCCATAATCTGCCCAATTTGCTTCTCCAACTCATCCACCTTGTTGGCTTTATTTTGCATCTCCATGTTTCGATTTTCTACGTCCTGGGTCAAAGAGGTGAGTAACTTATTCAACATGTCATTATCCGAAGACGTACCTGAATTTGGTTGGGGAGATTGTGGTGGAGGCTGTGGTGGTTCATATGGCCACTGATAGAACTCTTCCGATGGCGGCAATTGTTCTTCTTTTCGTAAACCCTGCGCCACAGAAATGAGTCCATCAAGAATTTCATTATAATTCATGGGCATACTTGAATTCGATTGAAATTGCTGTGGGGGAGGTTGTGGTGGCTGCATAGATCTTGAATAAAACTCCTCATCTTGTTGCCAATATCCACTTTGTTGAACCTGTTGAGGTTCTCCCCACCTATGATCTGAATAATTTCTCCAATCCGAATTGTAAGCGTTGGAAAACATGTTGCCCCTTGATTGGTTATGACTTTGATATCCCCAAACATCTTCATTTGCAGAAAATTGGGGACATTGATGAGTTTGATATCCTTGCCCATACGATGCACCAAATGTAGGTACACTTGGCATTGTGGTCCTTCCGGCATTCTGAGTTAATTGAGACGTGATATTCGCCAATTGAGCTTGGATGGATGCAAGTGCCATGTCTCGCTCCATTTGTACCTAAAATCAAAGAAAGAAAACTAAATCAAATATCAAAAGTAAAAGACATAATAACAAAAAAAAAAAAAATAAATAAATAAATAAATAAAATAAAATACAATAAACACAAATAAAAAAAAATAAAAAATAAAACACAAACAAAAACATAAACAAGGGATTAGCAAATTTGCTAATCCCCGACAACGGCGCCAAAAATTTGATGCGAAAATTAACTAACGCACAAATTTAAACCCTATTTGTGACAATTGTAGTATATGGATAAGTAGGGATCGTTCTAGGCCAGGGATTAACTAGGGATGCTAACCAAAGTAAAATTAAATTAAAAACGTAAAAACAAAATTTAAAACACTAAACTAGACTCAAAACACTGAACTAGAATAACTCAAAATAAAACTAACAAATAAACCAAAACAAATCCAAAGACTCAAAATAATTCAAGACTCAAGAAAACACAAACAAAATTTATTTCTAACAAATCTAACACTTTAAAATAAACGGGGGATTGATTTTTGACAAAATTGAATTTAAAATAGAAACTTAGAAACAAACTTCAAAGAAAATATATTTTATAGAATTAAAATGATGAGACGTTAGTTAGAGGGTTCCTTATCCACACATGAATAAATGCATATAATTTAATTCCCAGTTATGATTTCAACAAACGAATAAATGACAATGCTCCAAGTTAATTAGGTCCGCTTAAATTAACCTTCAGATTTCCCTAGATTCATTGAATTGGACGGGATACGCATCACAACCAAATTATTTTTATCAAGTCCCCTAACTATGGAATACGCATGATAGAGAGACATATCAAAAATCATTAAGTTCAATGGAAATCATAAGCATCGACTAGGCATTCATAACTATGGAATACGCATGTTAATCCAACCTAGGGTTTACTAAACACAATCGTGACTAGCGATTTTTACTACTCATGAATATAAGTTCATAACGATTAGGTGAAATTCCCTTATATCCTAGCATCAAGTCTAAGCATGTAAATTAAGTGTCGACCCTTAACCCACATACATAAACAAGTTATTAATCAACACAGAAAAATAAACCACATCCAACATTCATAAATTCATAACTGGAGTAAATCAAATCATAATAAACATTTATCCATGGTTTCAAATTTCCCTCTAACTAAACAGAAATTAATTACACATGTTTAATATAATTGAAAAGCAAATTAAATTAAACATGAGTTTAAGAAAAATAAAACAAAATGAGGAAGAATAACACCGAGAGAGGAGAGTGCTTCAGTGCTCTGTCTATTTCTTTCCTGCCCGTCCTCACGCTGCGCTTCCCGTGCGCTGCACAAGTCTCCCCGCTGCACAGTCACTCTTTCCAGCTGCGTCTCGCTCTCTCCTTCCCGCACTGCTTCTGCGTCTGACTCTCGCTGCCTAAGGCAGCTCTCTGTCCGTCTCTCCTGTTGCCAGCTGCCAAGGCAGCTGGTTTCCTGCGACTTCTTTCTCTTACGCTGCCAAAGGCAGCTGTCCTCACTTTTCACACCCCCCCCGTGCTGACTGCCCTTCTGCTCCCCCCGCAGGACTTCACCCCCCGAGGCCTTTTTATTCTCTCTGTCCTTCCTAAGTCAGCAAAAACCTTGTATTCCCTCCAGCCCTCATGATCACGAGCTGCCTTTCCACCTTGGCTGTTATGCTCCATTTTATTTATTTTCTTATTTTATTTCCTTCATTCCCGCTGCTTGTTTCCCTTCTTTTTGCTTTCTGTCATGCACAGCTGCCAAGCAGCTTTTCTTTTCAGCTTTCATATTTTCTACAAAACAAACCATTATATGAATTATTATTATTATATATATATATATATATTTTTTTTATTTAATTTAAAAGCTAAACAGTTTTGACACGAATTTATTACATAAAATCACACTTATGTTATTTTTATTTTCTTAGCTAGATAAATTCGATAAAACACAAAAACAAAGTAAATAGCACAAAAATATGAGGAAATAACTAACAAAAGATAAGAGAATTTGATGTAAAATATATATAAATATGAGCTTATCAAGATTTAGTGAGTCTTTTGAGAGAGTTTAACACAATCGTAGTTGACTGGAGCCGGTGTGCTACTATCATAAGGAGGTGATCGTTGTATCATATGAGATAAGAGTCAATCAACTATGAGTACCGTAGTGGGACAGTAAATTGTCTTATGGAGAGAACCAAGTTCTTCACTCGACAATTATTTTCATGATTTTCTAATCAAATTTCATGTGCATTAGCATAGTGTATATCATTATGCATTAAATTGTGTTTTTACTTGCATAAATTATGTTTTAATTTTCTATGTGATTAATATACTAGTTAGGCCGTAATTTTTCCAACATACTTCTATAGAGAACGCTCATATACAACATGGTATTGGAGTAAGATCAACATCTTTCTTAGGGCTTCAATATTAATATGGTCATCATGCTCTAGTAGTTATGGGTCGATTTATGCCTTCCAACTGGATTTTTTTTTTTTTTTTTTTGTTGAACAAATCGATATTATCTACACTAAGGAGAGGGGGTGTCGCCTTTGGCGAGAGTTGAACCTAAGACCTCTCACTAATCAGTGAGGAGAAATACCACTAGACCGTAATACTAGTGGCAACTGGATATTAATTTTGAGAAAAACTATTATGATTTCTCCACCTTCCAGTCATTAGATTTCTCTTAACAAAAATTATAATTCAACTCTTGTAACTCCGAATTTGATTCTGCTTTTGTCTACGCACTCTGTAATACCCCGTATTTAAATATATATATAAAAAAAAAGTGTATGTATACATATTATTTATATATTGCAAAAGTTTTGTATCCCTCTGTAATTTTATTTCCTCTATTTTGGTTTATTGGACAAATATACTTAATTACTAATAGAATGAGAGGTGGGAATTTTTTTAGTAGAGTTAGTTTGATATTTTCTCACAAAGGGCCAAGAGTTTGAGGTGGGACTAATTGAGTAGTTTTGTCTTGTTATTTTATCCAAAGGATGAGGTGGAAGTTGGTTATTAATAGAAGCTAATAATTAGGGTGAAGAGGTGGAGTCTATAGCATGTGTATGTTGGTCTATTAGCATGCATGAGGCAATGTTCATGGTATGAGGAGTGCTTACTCATCAATCAAAAGGAATCTTAATCATTTGGGCAATATTCTCACTCCAATGCAACTCTATCAAGCTTACCTTGAGATAAACCTTTACATGGCCTTTGATGCTTGCATCCATCTTGCATGATATTCATTTGTTCATAATTAACTTGACACTTGTTGCTTTGCCTCATGAATACTTATCATTCTTAATGATTAGGACAACATTTGTTGCCTTGTTACTGGAACACATTTTATGGTGATGATTAGCACAATACTTGGTTTATTTCTATTGGCACACTTGGAAGTTTTCTCCTCAAGCTAGATGGAAAGGAAGAGGTTATTCAATCTTTATAAAGGAAGGAGTAAGAACCAATATAAGGGACATGAAGAGAAGAGAGAGGAAGAACAAGAAGAAAAAAAGAAAAAAATGAGAACAACTTCAAATAGAAAGCCATTCTCCCTTTTATATAGTACTTTCTTTCTTTTACATGTTGCAATGAAATCAAACCCCAGTGGATGTAGTTGATTTGGCGAACCACTTAAATCTTGTGTTGTTTATGGATTTACAATTGGAGATCATTGCCATGAGAAGCACTTCCACCAAACCATCGAAAATCTCCATTTATTTCCCTTGAGAATGTTGTACAACAAGTGAGAGACAAATCCCAGAATGCATGAGAGCTTACCCAACAAATCTCTCCACTGAAAGAAAGATAGATATCCGAAAACTCCATTTATCAAAAGAAAGATATCCGAAAACTAGAAATTTGTCCTGCCTATTTTTCAGACCAAAACACCATCATCCGTAGCTTATATCAAAGTACTTCCTTCATAAAAGTTGTTCGCCTGTCTCTCTATCATGATATATCCAAATTTCAGGAACTTCCAACGGTGAGATCGTCCCATATGTTTGAAATACCAACCCAGTCTCCAATCCTGCAAAAATGGACAGTCATGTAATGAGTACCAAAACCCAATTTTCCGTGGCTCAGATCGAAATACTTCCTTCACAAGAGTTGTTCCTATGCCCCTCTACCATAACATATCCAAATTCCAGAAAGATCCAATAGTCCATTCATTCCAGATCCTTAAAATACTATCACAGCCTTGAAAATCCGCAGAAAACCCTACAGTCATGTTTGAAGCTTCAAAACTCCAACTTCCTTAGCTCAAATAGAGACACTTCCTTCGCAGTTGTTTCTTATCATCTTTTCTATGACATATCCAAAACCCATGACAATCCAATATATGTACTGATTTGTACGCCAATTCGAACAACTGATGTTCGGTTGAGCTAGCCTTCTCCGCCAACCTCTTTGCATGGCCAACATCTCCGAAGAGCAAAGGGAAGTGGTGAAGGAAGAAGAGAACAAGAGGGGAGGAAATGAAATTGAAAACAACAAAAAGGAGGAAATGGTAACGTATTGTTTATCATTTATGTTGCTGTTAAAGATTATTATTTTGTTGTTTATTTATGATTATATTACTCTTGTTACTAAGTAATTTGATTTATGTTGAAGCTTGCAGGCTTGTTAGATAAAATGTGAGTATTGATATTTATGTGAACATGACATATACATAAGCATTCATGCAAAGCAAGAAAAAGAGTTGTGTTGTGTCAAGTGCTCACTTGTGCAAAGTGTTTAAGTTGTGAGGATATTCAAGGGCTGAAGTTTGCCTTGAATATAAAATAATGAACCTTGTATACGTCAGGCATCGGGCGTAGGGTTTGAGTATACAACCAGTTGGGTATAAATTAATAAAATCTTGTATATGTCAAGAGTCGGATGAAGGGCTTGAATATAAAATTGGGCGTCGGGGGAAGTGCATATATGATAAAGTGAAAACTGAGAATTTAATTCTAAAAATTGGGCTTAAGGGATGAATGGGAGTTAACTCATATTCTAAGGTATTCAGAGCCAAGTGGTATAAGCATGGTATAGGACGTGCAAGCTTGGATGTCTTAGGTATGTGTTAGCGGGATTAGAAGGGAGTGAGTACATTCATCCATCCCATTTGCATATATTTTATGTATTTGCAAGAATTGTTACAATTTAATGATTATTTCATTGCTAGTTCTTGTTGTGAATTAATTTGTACACTATTTTATTTTGATGCGTATCCGATAAATTTTATGTAAGATTTTGTTATGTGATGACACACCCCGACCCGAAATGTCCAATGGATTCCAAATCGAGCTTGTTGGTCGACACCAGGAAGGTGACGAAGCCATAAAGTGTAGTGAAGTGGAAAATGTGAATAAATTTAAACCTAAAAATGCCTAAATATAAGAGTGTGAGCGGGAATGAACCCATTTCACACGTGATGTCAGAGCATAAGTAAAGTACAGTAAAATTAGAATATGCACTATACCATCTGAAGTGGTCTCCGATATCCGCATTTGCCAGAAATCCTTGTCGACACGAACACTGCCATTAAAACCTGGAGGGGCGAAAAACAAGGATGAGTGGGCCTAAAAATAAAACTTTGTAAAACCTTTTTGAAAACGTAATAACCCCTCGCTGTAAAATAAGTATAATTTCTAAATATACATACTACGTATAGTATGAAAATACTTACTATAGCCTGCAATATCGCAAGAATGCCATACGTCGCAATATTACGTAAATAAACACATAATGACAGATATCACATAATCTCGCATAAACAAGCATATCATATCTAGTGCTCATCAACATATGTTGACACATGAGTTCATGTTGAGATATTCTGACATGAACAGGACTGGGTGTAATAATGATTTATGCTTTAGTACACTGGCACTAAGTGTGTCACATACAAGTCCTAATTGCCTATAGCAATCTAGGACAGGAATGACACCTACAATGGATCCAAAGTGAGCATATGGTGCGATGTGAACATACATGTGAAACCTAGCCCTGGCCTAGGCGAGTACTAACACTAGTGTAGTACACGATGAGCAAATAACATAAATACGATCATGCAACAGTAAATCGATAATTCACATTGACATAATACTAATCAATAAAATATTAATCATGGCCGTAATTAAAATTCTATAAAAGTACACATACCTGTGCATCCCGTAGGATTTAGGATAATTTCGTAAATTCTATCATTTCGCTAATTCTTATAAACATTAGTCTAATCTAGGCCTACGTAGGAAATTCTTTTTCAAATGTATAAATGGAAACTAAATAAATATATAATATTTAAAAGTAAAGACTCACTCATAGATACTTGTGAAGTCGTAGTTGTTCGAACGAGGGAAGCTAGAGTCTCTGATAGTAATCGTATGTACCTAACCATAATATTGGGACCCATTAGTAAAACTCAACTAAAATGATTAATTTGGGAAAATGGAGTGCGGATTTGGAATCAAGGCGTCGAAATATGCTAAGAAGGGTCCCGGGAAATTTTTGTAAAAAATCAACGAAAAGTCAACGGTCAACCCTAAAAAGTCAACCGAGCCTCTATGGCGGTCAACTACGTTAAAACTTTGGATTTTCGCTAAATGGATGTCAAAAATGGATTCAGGGTGTTGAAATTAGCCTAAGAGGGTTTACGAGAAAATTTTGAAAAAGTCAACTAACGGTCAACAGATAACATTAACAAAATATTCTGTTAAAGTTAAATAGAAGTTAACAGAATATTTCAAGGGAATATTCCCTCTAATTTCATAAATGAACTTGGGTCGGTCTTGCGGATCCTGGTCAGATCTAGCCCACAGATCGGGGTTTGGATTTTATTTTTTTCAGTTGCCGCTACAATTGCCAAAAACTAGCGACTTGGCCGAGAAACCTCCACGGCTCCGATTAGCTTCAAAACTCAACTATTTTTCACACTCTACTTACCAAAATGAAGTTTAAGAGAAAAGGAAGAGAAATGTACCAACATGAGGTCTTGCCGTGGCCGGAGTTGGCCAGAAAATGGCTCGAAGGTCGTCAGATCCTTCACCGGAAAACTGGGTAAAACATCCCGAGGTTTTCCCTACCATTAAACCAGTCCAAAATCACATTCCATACCTAAATTTGATACTCAACGATGAAAAAGGAAGAAAAATGGGGTTCTTGAGGCTTACCCCTAGTCAGAAAGCAGAGGTCTCACGGGAGAACATGGTGTCGGCGGTGGTTTATTTTGATTTGTAGGTGACAGAGACGAGATAGAGAAATAAGTGAGCTCAGGGCTTTGCCCCTCATCTCTGGTCGTGCACTTGGGTGGTGATGACGGAGTCGCAATGCTCGTCAGAGTGGGCGAGGGTGGTTAGTGTCGACGTTTGCAGAGAAGAGAAAGGGAGAGGGCGAGAAAGATTAGAGTGAGAGAGAGCTGGAAGAGTGAGAGAGAGTCCAAATGTGGAGGAGAAGGTGCCAAGGGGCAAAAGAAGAGAGGAAAGTTTGTGTGGGTGTGGCCCTCATGGCTAGAAAAATTAATAAAATATTAAAATTATCCCACCAAAATTACTAAAATGATAAAAATACCCAAAATTCAAATTTCATAACACACCCTCAAGTTTTGTAGTTCCGTAAAGTCTTCATCCTAGCTCCAAATTTGATTCCGCTTGCGCCTACGTGTTCGTACCATCGAGTACTTTGTAAAATAGTAACTCGTACGCGTTATGAATTGACAGTCAATGAAAGTCAACAATCTCGCCTCAAGGGGCATTTTTATCAATTCACTCCTTTAAAATTTATAAAATCGTAAAATTATGGATGGGTTGTTATATGTGATGCATGTGTAATCGCTATAATTTAATTTAATTTTCCACCATATCTTGGTTGTAGAATTTATTTATATAGCTAAGATATGACTCACATTCTAACTCGTGAATGCATTTATTCGCGGGTCAGAGCGTGGCAAAATGGTATCAGAGCTTAGGACTAGATACCCTAGGATAGTACTTGTGGTGTTTACCATATTTGTCAAATAGCCTTTTATTTTACATTCCCTAGTTATGATTTCAAAGTATTATGTTGGAGTAAGTTGGGATTTGACTTATGCCTTGATGGGTATTTTCTTGTGAGCTAGATTGTGGTTTTGGACTCATATTATTGTACTGAAAAGATAATGAAATGGTGGTTCATGTCTTTCGGAATTTGTGTTTTGTTTCAGAAAAAATGTTGAGTTTTTCAACGATGCTCATCTATTTCAATATACTTACTTGTGTAATGGTTTTGTAAAATGGTAATTTAACTACTTGTTGTTTAACACTTGCAATTTGTTTGCAGGAATATATTTTCTTTAGTAAATGTTTGTAAATTTTGATGGTGAAACAAATTTGGATGTAATTCATTCCTACTCGCAAAGGAAAAGGAAAGAAAAAGGGCCATTGTGAAGTGAAATTCTCATTCCTACACGAGTTGGTAATGTCAATAATAAATCTCATTCCTACATAGTTTTGGGCTATGTGATGAGTTATAAAATTTTAAATGACAGGTGGTGAGAATATAGGACTCCAATTAGTAAGGTGATTGGTTAGTTACATTACCGATTTGTATAACCATCAATTTTCCTACACTGATTTCATTATTAAGTGATTTTCAATTAAAAGACTAATTTCGTTTTCCTATCAGGTTCACTATAGAGGTGTTTTGCTAGAGTTGGAAGGCCTAAATTGGAGAATTGCAATCCACTTTATATGGAAAGGTAGTCTCCATGCAACCACTCACTAAATACTTTCTTAATGTTTTCAAACTATTACTATTTGTTATATATTTTACTATGTCTTTGAGAATTGTTTACCTTATTAATATAACGATTAAATTTTACAAATTTCGAGGACGAAATTTATTTTAAGGAGGGTAGATTGTAAAACCCGGTATTAAAAAAACAGAGAGAGTATATGTATCGTATTATTTCTATATTACAAAAGTTTTGTATCCCTCTGTAATTGTATTTTCTCTATTTTGGTTTATTGGACAAATATACCTTATTACTAATAGAATGAGAGGTAGGAATTTTGTTAGTAGACTTAGTTTGATATTTTCTCACAAAAGACCAAGATTTTGAGGTGGGACTAATTGAGTAGTTTTGTCTAATTGAGTAATTTTGTCTTGTTATTTTATCCAAAGGATGAGGTGGAAGTTGGTAATTAATTGAAGTTAATAATTAGGGTGAAGAGGTGGAGTCTATAGCATGTGTTCTATTAGCATGCATGAGGCAATGTTTGTGGTATTAGAAGTGCTTACTCATCAATCTAAAGGAATCTTAATCATTTGGGCAATATTCTCACTCCAATGCAACTCTAAGCCTTTACGTGGCCTTTGATGCTTGCATCCATCTTGCATGATATTCATTTGTTCATAATTAACTTGACACTTGTTGCTTTGCCACTTGAACACTTATCATTCTTAATGATTAGGACAACACTTGTTGCCTTATTATTGGAACACATTTTATGGTGATGATTAGCACAATACTTGGTTTATTTCTATTGGCACACTTGGAAGCTTTTGTTGGAGTAGTTATGTTTTTATTTAAATATTCATACATATTTATGTTTTGTTTTATTAGAAATATTAACTATATAATTGTTAATTGCTATTAACCTTATAAGTTAATAAGGAGTAATTGGCACCACATAAATATGTTTAGAGATTCCTTCTCTGTATAGAGAAGAAGAACAAGTCTTAATCCATAATCATTCCGTATTGATTTTTTCCCATTTTGGATCTCGTCCGTTTTATTTTTTCCTTATGATTTCCAACGGTTTTGAACACCAAATAACTCCTACAATTTTGCACCCCAAATAACTCCTACAGTTTTGATCTCTTACGGTTTTGTAATCCCAACATCTCTTTCTTTATAATATATATATATAAGTTATGCGGATTGTAAAAAAGGTTTTAGTGGAAAAAAATAGAAGTTTTACATATATTGGTTTAATAGCAACATATCGAAAATGTGTAAGTTCGAAGGTTCTGGACTGTTTTATCCTGGGGACGACGTGGTATTTGTGAACTACTTGCACACTTTGGGCAGAGCCGCGAAACGTCTTAAAGGGAGCGACTTAGTCCACGACTCATCCCAAGAATCATTCACCACTCAAGGCCTCTACATTTTTCGGGTAACTTCGTTCCTTTCTATTTCAGTTTACAACAATTTTAAGACGAATTCAATCTGCCATGCATTATAAGGAAAACTCTGTTTCTCAGGCAAATCTTGTTAAATAGCAATTGATTGCAATGATATCAGAAATCAACCTAGTTGATGGATCCAAAGGGTGGTGGGTGGACACTGGCGCTTCTCGCCATGTTTGCTATGATCGTTTCCTTTTCAAGACCTATTTTGTGGTTAAGGGAAGAAAGGTGTTGTTGGGTGATTCGTACTCAACTAATGTTGTTGGTACTGGAGAAGTGGAGGTGAAGTTCATTTCTGGAAAAACCATAATACTGAAAGATGTGATGCACGCTCCAGGGATAAGGAAGAATCTTGTCTCGAGCTTTCTTCTCAACAAGGCTGGATTCACTCAAACGTTTGGAGCATATACGTATACTCTTACTAAAAATGGGATTTTTGTGGGAAAGGGATATGCTACTGTTGGAATGTTTAAATTGAATGTTGATAAAATGTCTACTTCTACTTACATGTTGTCTTCTTTTAATACTTGGCATGCTAGACTTTGTCATGTTAACAAACGCTTAGTTAAGAACATGAGTAACTTAGGCTTTTTACCTAACTTATCATTGAATGATTTTGAAAAATGTGAATATTGTAGTCAAGCTAAAATCACTAGAACTTAGCATAAATTTGTCAATAGAGAATTTGAACCTCTTGACTTGATTCATTCCGATATATGTGAATTTGATAGAGTGTTAACTAGAAATGGAAAACGTTATTTTATTACCTTTATTGATGATTCTTCAAATTACTGTTTTTTTCTATCTTATGAAAAATAAAAGTGAAGCTATTGACATGTTCAAAAATTTCTTGACTAAAGTTGAAAATCAATTTAATCGTAAGATTAAAAGATTTCGTAGTGATAGAGGAAGAATATGAATCCACTGAATTCATTAATTTGTTTAAGTCTCATGGAATTATTCATGAAACTACTACTCCTTATTCTCCTGAAATGAATGGTAAAGCGGAAAGAAAAAATCGAATTCTCTGTGAATTGACTGTTGCTACTTTACTTAGTTCTGGAACTGCTTCTTATTGGTTGGGTGAAATTGTGTTGATTGTATGTTATGTGTTAAATAGAATTCCTAACTCAAAAATGAACATTTCTCCTTATGAAATTTGGAAAAATAAGAAACCAAATGTGTTGTATTTCAGAACATGGGATTGTTAAGCTTATGTTCGTAAACCTGATCCCAAAAGATCGAAATTGGCTAGTAGAGCATATGAATGTGTTTTTATTGGTTATGCATGTAATACCAAATCATATAGATTTTATGACTTGAAAAACCATGTCATAATTGAGTCACTTGATGCTGATTTTTATGAGAATAAATTTCCTTTTAATCTTCGAAATAGTGGGGGTTCTAATTCTTCTAAAATTTATGAACCTACTGTTGTAGAACATAGTCAATCTGCATTAGAACCTAGGAAAAGTAAAAGAGCTCGAATAGCTAAAGATTTTGGGCCTGATTTTCATGTATATAACTTACAAGAAGATCCTAATACGACTCAGGAAGCTTTAACTTCTTTAGATGCAGATTTGTGGCAAGAAGCTATAAATGATGAAATGGACTCCGTGGAGTTAAATCAAACATGGCACTTGGTGGATCTTCCACCTGGTTGCAAAACAATAGGTTGCAAATGGATTCTTAAAAGAAAATTAAAACCTGACGGTTCAGTTGAAAAATATAAGCCCGACTTTTGGCCAAAGGCTATAGACAAAGAGAAAATATTGATTTCTTTGATACTTATTCACCTGTGACTAGAATAACATCTATTCGTGTATTGTTTGCTGTAGCTTCTATTTATGATCTGGTTGTGCACCAAATGGATGTTAACACAACTTTCTTAAATGGTGAATTAGAGGAAGAAATATATATGGATCAACTAGAGGGTTTTATCATTCCAGGACAAGAAAATAAAGTTTGCAAGTTAGATAAGTCACTTTATGGATTGAAATAGGCTCCTAAACAATGGTATGCAAAATTTGATAGTTTGGTTACTTCGAATGGTTTTAAAATAAATGAAAGTGACAAATGCATCTATTATAAGTCTGAAAGTAATATATGCACTATAATATGCCCATATGTGGATGATTTGCTCATTTTTGGTTCGAATATTCATGTTGTGAATAATGTCAAAACTTTGTTATGTGCCAATTTTGATATGAAAGACTTGGGTGAAGCAAGTGCAATACTTGGTTTGAAAATAACTAGGTCCGAACATGGGTTTTCTTTAGATCAATCTCACTACATAGAATTTTTTTTAAGAAAGTATAATTATTTTGATTGTAAACCAGCATGTAATCCTTATGATCCTAGTGTAAAATTGTTCAAGAACACTAGTGATAGTGTTAAACAATCTAAGTATGCAAGTATTATTGGTAGCCTTCGTTATGCTACAAATTGCACTAGGCCTGATATATCTTATGTCATAGGAGTTTTATGCAGGTTTACTAGTAAACCCAGTTTAGAGCATTGGCATGCTATATAAAGGCTTATGAGATACCTTAAAAGGACGATGAATTTCAGATTATACTATGAGAAGTTTCCTGCTGTCCTAGAAGGTTACAGGGACGCCGATTGGAATACCCTTTCAGATGACTCTAAAGCAGTATTGGTGGTGGGGCTGTGTCATGGAAGTCTAAGAAACAGACTATCTTGGCTCAGTCTACTATGGAGTCAGAATTAATAACGCTAGCTACGGCAAGCGAAGAAACAGGATGGTTGAGAAACCTACTGTCAGATACCCCTTTATGGGAGAAACCAATTCCAGTACTTTGATCCATTGTGATAGCAAATCGGCAATAGCTAACGTGCAAAACCGTTATTATAACGGGAAAAGGCGAAAAATATGTCGTAAGCATAGCACTGTAAAAGATTATCTCTCTAATGGAGTTATAAAAGTGGATCATATACAATCTGAGGAAAACTTGGCTAATCCTTTGACGAAAGGACTAGAGTTGAAAAAAGGTTTGGAAAACCTCAAAAGGGATGGGACTAAAGCCCTTAGAAAATTTACTCATTTGTGATAGCAACCCAACCTATAGACTAGAGATCCCAAGAAATAGGTTCAAAGGGTAATAACAAGTCACAAGTGATATGAGTGAAGTCTTGCTAATTTTAATTTGGAATATTATTCCATGTCCATCCCTAAGAAGCATGATATCCTGAAGCGTTTTTAGGTTGAGATTTTTTTTTTCTCTTAGTAAGGTCTATACTCTATGTTGAGTGGGATATCTAGTTACAGGAATATCCTTGATAGTCTTACCTATGTGAATGTGGAAGTGAGGCCGCTTCCTATGAAATCTTGGGCAAGTTTCTTAAGCGTTCACTATACTGGGATACAAGCACATGACCATAATGTGCTGGCTTTTTGAACTTCACCTTAATAAAGTTGTGTGTGTGGTGTTGTCAGAGATAGATTTCAAAACTATAAGTTACTCTGGTATAATCTAGATCACTAACACTATGTACATGTTCAAGTTGAGAAACACCTTTACTTATGCATAACTTTATGATATGTTGCTTGATATACAACTTTTAAATAAAAACAAGTGGGGGATTGTTGGAGCAGTTACGTTTTTATTTAAATATTCATACATATTTATGTTTTGTTTTATTAGAAATATTAACTATATAATTGTTAATTGCTATTAACCTTATCAGTTAATAAGGAGTAATTGGCACCACATAAATATGTTTTGAGATTCCTTCTTTGTATAGAGAAGAAGAACAAGTCTTAATCCATAATCATTCCATATTGATTTTTTCCCGTTTTGGATCTCATCCGTTTTAATTTTCCTTATGATTTCCAACGGTTTTGAACCCCAAATAACTCCTACAGTTTTGTAATCCCAACTAGGGCTGGGCAAACGGGTACAGGAACCGCGGGTCGGGGCGGGTAATGACGGTTCGGGGCGGGTACGGGCCGGTTCCTACTTTTAAAAAAGAGAAACGGGGCGGGCCGGGGCGGGCCTTTGTGATTTTCGGTTCGGGCCGGTTCCTGGAGTATAGGAACCGCGGGTACCCGGACCGGCCCGTTTGTCATTAAAATGAATGGACCAGATTGATGAATAATCTACCATATCTAATCTGAACCGTTGTTTTAGTTTTACCCTAAGTTCTCTATCTCTCTCATTTCATCCCGATTCCCCGACTCTCACTCTCACTCTCAAACTCTCAAACCTCAGTCCCTCGACAGTTCCCTTCCCTGACCCTCGACTCCAATCGTCCTTCCCTCGACTTCAATCCCCTCACCAACCGTCGATTCTCCTCGGCGAATACAACGGCACCACCCCATCATCCTCATCGACAACATCCCAGAGAACCCAGACCATCACCCTTGTCGTCGATTCTCTCCTCTTCGACAGCAACCCCCGACGTCGTGACTGTCATCACCCCATCACCGTCGTCGAGGACACTCGTACCAGCCATCATACCTCTAAAATTTAGGTAATTTTGAATTAGGGTTTTGTTATTAATTTGAATTTTGGGTGTAGGGATTTTAGGGTTTTTAAATTGGAATTTGGGATTTTAGGGATTTTTGGGTACCAGCCATCATACCTCTAAAATTTAGGAATTTGGTGCGTTTCATCCATTGAATACGAGTTCTTTCAGGGCTTTGCTGTTTTAATTTTATTTTACTATTTTCAATTCGAATCTTTCCATAAGGTGCAGTGGGAAAAAGCATATGATGAATGTGCATACTTGTAAACCAGTAAGTAATTCTAAAAGGACCTTCAGGACCATCATTATTTGGTCCTTAGTCTTTACCTGTAGAATTAAAACAGCTAGGTCACAGGCGTAGCCCATTCACCCCGAATTCGATTACAACAACTGTCTTTGGATGAGACTGTTGTTTGAACTGCATACTGGAATTCTGAGCAACAAATTGGGGTTTATGGGGCATTTTTGGGTCAGTAGTTGAACGGCAAAAGGTTGTTGCAGCATTTGCCACTTTATGTAAAATGTTTTATGTAAGTTTGTGAACCCAGATTTTCAGGTTTTCTCTTGGATAAGACCTTACATGTGCCTTCCACCTAGGTGAAAGTAGTCGTGTTAACTTAAATAAAAGCAATGGTTGTGGTCATGTTCACGGTAGCTTTCCTCATGATTTATTCGATTTTATTGCTACTGGAATTTTCCGATTCTTCTTCCAAGATTTGGGCAAACCTAACAGTTTCTTGCTTGGACAGGTGTTAGTTATAGAATGGGTTGGAAAGTTGGTACGGTGTATATAAATCCAAAGAAATTTGGCACTTTTCACAAACCTTGCATGAAGGAAATGATAACATTTCTCAACTGCATGGCTACAAACCAGCTTTGTGATGATAAGTGTGTAAAGCAGAAGAAACTTTTGGTGATTGTTCTGTAACTTTTTCTTTTTGAGAAAAGTGGCATATTTGATATGTGCTTGTACATTCTCTGTTCTCTAGTTTCTTAATCAGTATTGTAGGGAGTATTTTCAATTGGAACTAATTGAAATGTCCTAAAATTGCTTTCTTGTTTTGATGTGTATAACGCTAAGTCATATTACATAATTTGTATTTAGATTGAATGTGAATAATGGTGAATTTGTGCAAAATCTGCATAAATGCAGTTTGTGACTTTCTGCAGACCGTGCAATTTGCAATCTGTGCAAATCTGCAATCAGTTTGCAATCTGTGCAAAATTGAAAATTCAAATCTGTGCAGTTCGCAATCTGTACAATTTTTTTTTTCAAAAAAAAAAAAAAAAAGGGACCCGTGGACCCGGCCGGAACCGGCCCGTTTCAACCGGGCCGAGTAATGCCCGGTTCCTATTTTAGAAAATGTAATCCTCGGCCCGGCCCGGCCCGTTTCCTTTGAACCTAGGTCCGGTCTGGTCCCTTCAAAATTGGGCCCGGCCCGTGCCCAGCCCTAATCCCAACGTCTCTTTCTTTATATAATATATATATATATATATATAAGTTATGCGGATTGTAAAAAAGGTTTTAGTGGAAAAAAAATAGAAGTTTTACATATATTGGTTTAATAGCAACATATCGAAAATGTGTAAGTTCGAAGGTTCTGGGCTGTTTTATTTTGGGGACGACGTGGTATTTGTGAACTGCTTGCACATTTTGGGCAGAGCCGCGAAACGTCTTAAAGAGAGCAACTTAGTCTGCAACTTATCCCAAGAATTATTCACCACTCAAGGCCACTCAAGGCCTCTACATTTTTCGGGTAACTTTGTTCCTTTCTAGTTCAGTTTACAACAGCTTTCTCCTCAAACTAGATGGGAAGGAAGAGGTTATTCAATCTTTTTAAAGGAAGGAGTAAGAACCAATGGAAAGGACATGAAGAGAAGGGAGAGGAAGAAGAAGAAAAAGAAAAGAAAAAAGAGAACAATTTCTAATAGAAAGCCATTCTCCCTTTTATATTACCTTCTTTCTTTTACATGTTGTTAAGGCTTTAAGCCATCTTTCATTGTATTTGTATGTTCCTCATATGTAGTGAAATACAATGAAATCAAACCCAGTGGATGTAGTCGATTTGGTGAACCACTTAAATCTTGTGTTGTCTATGCATTTACAATTGGAGATCATTGCCATGAGAAACCAAACCATTGAAAATCCCCATTTATTTCCCCTGTACAATAAGTGAGAGACAAATCCCAAAAAATGCATGAGAGCTTACCCAACAAATCTCTCCACTGAACTCACCATCATTTTCATCTATCAAAAGAAAGATATCCGAAAACTAGAAATTCGTCCCGCCTTTATTTCAGATCAAAACACCATCATCCGTAGCTTATATCAAAGTACTTCCTTAATCAAAGTTGTTCATTTGTCTCTCTATCATAATATATCCAAATTTTAGGAAATTCCAAATTTCGGTTGGGCTAGCCTTCTCGGCCAACCTCTTTGCATGGCCAACATCTCCGAAGAGCAAAGGGAAGTGGCGAAGGAAGAAAGAGAACAAGAGGGAGGAAATGAAATTGAAAACAATAAAAAGGAGGAAATGGTAACGTATTGTTTATCATTTATGTTGTTGTTAAAGATTATTACTTTGTTGTTTATTTATGATTATATTACTCTTGTTACTAAGTAATTTGATTTATGTTGAAACTTGCAGGCTTGTTAGATAAAATGGGAGTATTGATATCTATGTGAACACGACATATACATAAACATTCATGCAAAGCAAGAAAAAGAGTTGTGTTGTGTAAAGTGCTTACTTGTGTAAAGTGCTTAAGTTGTGAGGATATTCAAGGGCTGAAATTTGCCTTGAATATAAAATAAAGAACCTTGTATACGTCAGGTGTCAGGGGATGGGCTTGAGTATACAACCGGTTGGTTATAAATTAATAAAATCTTGTTTATGTCAGGCGTCAGGGGAAGGCTTGAATATACAATTGGGCGTCGGGGGAAGTGCATGACAAAGTGAAAATTGAGAATTTAATTCTAAAAATTGGGGTTAAGGGATGAACGGGAGTTAACTCGTATTCTAAGGTATTCGGAGCTAAGTGGCATAAGCATGGTATGAGACGTGCAGGCTTGGATGTCTTAGGTATGTGTTAGTGGGATTAGAAAGGGGTGAGTACATTCATCCATCTCATTTGCATATATTTTATGTATTTGCAAGAATGGTTACAATTTAGTCATTATTTAATTGGTAGTTCTTGTTGTGAATTAATTTGTACACTATTTTATTGCGCTGCATATTTGATAAATTTTATGTAAGATTTTGTTATGTGATGTATGTGTAATCGTTATAATTTAATTTAATTTTCCACTATATCTTGGTTGTAGAATTTATTTCTATAACTAAGATAGACATTGCCCGAATGGTTGGGTAACCTTTCATCTCTTACCCTCTTGAAAATTCATTGGTGCGAGAATTTGATGTACCTACCTAGAATCGAGGCTCTGCAACATGCAGTGGCGAAGCCACGTGAGGACGAGGAGTGGCGACCGCCCCTCCCCTCGCCGGAAAACACAACTGAAGCCGAGGTTTCGCCCCTCCCCTCACCGGAAAACCCAGCCCCTCCATGTCTGTTTTGGCACCGGAACTGGTTCTGCTGCGTGCAGCAGCAGACTGGTTCTTTTTTTTCTTTTTAAATCCAGGCCAAAACGACGTCCTTTTGGTCCTGGTAAAAAAAATTAATAAAAAATTTAAAGTATGGCCCGCATGTTCCAAAGTCAGGCCCTCCATGTCTCATATCTGTTTCAAATTAGTCAGAAAAAAAATTTAAAGTATGGCCCGCATGTCCCAAAGTCAGGCCCTCCACTTGAAACTTTCAATGTTTGAAAAAAACGAAAAAAAAATATATGTATTGGGGGGACCGCGTGGCGTGTCCCCCAGTCCTTCACTCAGTCAGCCCGCGTGTCCCATTCCAAATTTCTCCCTTCGCCAATCAGAGATAGAGAGAGTACAAAGCTGCTCCCAAAATCCCAGCAACCTGAGCGTGCATCCAACGCCCAACCCCAACGGAACGGAAAATAAATCCCTATCGGCTGATTTCTGTTGGCTTTTTGCTGCTAACACCAGCCACTCCAGCCGCTAAGCCGACTTCTAGCCTTCAATTTCAAAGGTAAATTTTTTAATTCCTAAATTTATAATCCCTAACCCTAATTAATTATTTAATACAAATTTTGTTTAATTAGTATAGAATCATATGGTAATGCACTAATATGGTTATTGGTTATTGATTATTGATATGATTCTATGATTATTGATTGATATGAAATTATGAAATTATTTTTTAGGGTGAAATTAAAATTTGAATTTTTGATTAGTTGTATTCATATGATTAGTTGAATGAATTTTTTATTTATTGAATAATTTATATGCTTATTGGTATTGATTAATTGAATTGTTGGTTGAGTTATTATGCATATTAGTATAGTCTACTCTAGGATTAAGAGTCTAAGAATTTTTTTTCGTTCCATTTTACAGTTACGTAATGGAACGATACTATAAGAAACAATGCTTAAATCCTCCTTCAAACATTTCGGGTAGTCCTTCTCCTTCAAATATTCCAAGTAGTCATCCTCCTCCTCCTTCGAATATTCCAAAAAGTCCTCCTTCGAATATTCCAAAAAGTTCTCCTTCCAAAAAGTCCTCCTTCAAATATTCCAAAAAGTTCTCCTTCAAAGATTGTGAAAACACCATTGCGTAACAAAATGGGAGATCAATGGTTGAGTGATAGCATGCTTGTTTACATAGAGAGAGATGTATTTGCTTTTATTGATAATGAGCCTATTATGCGACGTTTTCATGATATGAAACCTCGTCGGCAACAATTGTAATTTGTTTATATTGATAAATTATGGAAGACATTACTATATAAAATAATTTGGTTGTTGCTATTCTTTTGAACCTTGCACTCTTTTAACTTCGCCCCTTCCCCCGTCAATTCCTGGCTTCGTCACTGGCAACATGCAAGGCCTCACCAACTTAGAAACAGTAAAATTTCGTGGATGTCACCTTCCGCAGAAAAGATGCACCAAGCTCTCAGGCCCCATTGGCTCAAGGTTTCTAACTTTCAGTTCTCCAGGAAACATGTTCCAGATATGAGGGGTATCTTTTTTCCCCTACCCTTTTCTCGTTATCAAAATTTCTTTATATTTTTTACTTCAGTTAAATACAGGTTTCTTGTTATATTCATCTGGTGATGATTTGAAAAACGAATTTCTGAACAAGTTCACTACTGGCACTTAGTCACACTGTACTAATTTCTGAACAAGTTTCATATCATGAGTACATTTTGATTCGTCTGCATAGAGATTTAATTTCTCAAACTTTAGAGCGAAGCATCGAGATGAACTCAGATATTCTGATAGCACGGTGTGTTTTATGTACTCTAAGATCATATGATTTGTGCCTAATCTCATTTAGTAATTATATTCCTTTTGTTTCAATAAAAGCCATCATTATTTTGTCTTTTCAAGCATAGTAAACTTGAATTTGATGCTTGGCTTACTTTGTATACTGCTTGCAGTAATATACGTAGTTCGTATGACTTTTCTTGAAGTTTTCACGGCTTTTGGTTTCAGGATGTAATCAGCATTGGCTGCCTGCTTAAGTCTCGTCACTGGATGCTGTTTCAATTTATCGTCAGATGGGCTAGAATCTTGCAACTCCGTTCGCTCAATGTAACACCTGCTGGAAAGATTTGTGCTACACACTGTCATGTGTTTTGAGAAGTTGATGATCATATTCCACACAGTTTTTACATCCAAGCTTCTAGAGAAAAATTGATTGTAAAAGGAAGCGAGAAAAAACTACAGTTACAGTTTACAAACGAAGATATAGTTAAACACACACACGCATCGATCTGTCTAGCCAAAGATCGCTACTTTGGCCTAGGATTGCCAATGAAACACGCACACATCGATCTGTCTTATCTATAATCTGTTCTTCGAAAGCACATGGAAAATTCTATCTCTTTTGAAAGTTAAGAAACCTGATGCCGTAGGCAAAGATGAAGAAGAAGAGGAGCACCCAACCGAGATGTGCAAAGACTACTGCTACAAGGAAATCATAGTCATATCCCAAGTACTCCTTAAGGAATGCATCCACCGGCTTTGGCGCTGAGCCAGGAATTTCGAGTAACGTCTTCTTATCCCCGACTTGAGATGTGAAAACGCCATAGATTGTCCAAGCAACCGGGGAACACCAGTAGTACCACCTCCACCATATCGGGATTAGCTGAGACAATAACAGTAGAGCATGAGTTACTTTGGTCACTGCGTTATACTAGCTTCTAATTATATTTTCGTTTGCTTTTCGGATTGCATTCTCATATCTTATCTACTTTCGCGTACTAATGAAGATTAATTGTGATTACATACCGGCCTGGGAATGAGGAAGCCCGAAAATAAATTCCAGAAGCTGATGAAGAATGACATAACAACGGCAGCAATCTGACTGCCGGGAGTCAGTGCAACGACCATCATCCCGTACATAGAGAAGTACGTGAAGCACATGAATATGAAGTAGTAGAAGTACAAGAACTTCTCGACCTTCCAGTGGTAACCGATCATGGAATAGAGTAGAAGAGAATAGATGAAGGTTTGTATTGCAACATAAATTGTTTCTATAGCCACCTGCAGCACCAAAGAGAAGAAAATGACCATTTATGTTTCTAGAGAAGAAAATGCGAGATAGATAGATATGGTCATATCGATTACCTGAGAAAATGCATATGGCAACTCGGAATACATTCCTGCTGCTCTTTCCCGATAAAATACTGTTCTCTCAATTGCCACAACAGTTTGCACCGAAGAAGCGTTGGAGGCTCCAAGGAAAAGAACAGCAGAATATGTAGCTCCCAATAGATTAATCAGATCTTGTTGTTTGTGTCTGCAGAAAATAGAATATGCCATTTAGCTTCATCTCAAATTCCATGCGTTATGTAAGCAATGTAGCTTGTTTAAAAGAACTTTCAAGTTTGAACATACATCTGGCTTCCTTTGCCCCAAAAGATTACACCGAATAAGATACCGATAACAATTGTCATGAAAAACCGGATTGCATTGTACTGCGAATTCCTCCAGTAAGACCAGTGTTGTTTCCAGAAACAAGCCTCGCACTGAGTTATGAAGCTTTGCGAGTACTTGGTCGGGAAGTGAAGATCCTTGGAACCTGGTTGCGGAGTGCTTAGCTCCTTGATGAGCTCCTGATTCCTCCTGAAAAGTTGGGAAAATAGGACAAAATCAGGACACATGTAACGGGAAAGAGGTTGAGAGAAGAAGATGCAGTACATTACTTACCGATAGAGGTCGGAATTGGCATAAACTTCTGAGAAATCAAGGTTAAGTTGTGCCTCAACTGCAGTGGAGCTGATCTCTAGCATCCATGTCGCAGGATTGTAACCCTCTTTTATTTTCTGAACCCCTTCAATAGCCTACAAGAAGTTTTCGATATCAGTTATCTAATAGCCTAATTTTCAGAAAGTTTCTTCGAATTTGAGTCATGAGTACCACAAAAACTCACCTCAAAATATTCCACAAGTTTATGAGAATTACTACCTAGTGGTCCTGCATAAATAACTCTTCCTCCTCTTTTCATCAAAAGTAGCTGCAAGCGAAAAGATACAACGTCAAAGTTGAGTCAGTTGACAAAGTTAGAAACCATTACAAGTGACAATTGAGTCCAGAGATGAAAGATATATACCTCATCAAAGGATTCAAAGATATCAATGCTTGGTTGGTGGATTGTGCACACTACAGTTCGACCAGTATCTACCGTGTTCCTTACTGCGCGCATCACAATTGCAGCAGCTCTAGCATCAAGTCCTGATGTGGGTTCATCCATAAAGATAATGGAAGGATTAGCAACCAATTCTACAGCTATTGTGAGCCTCTTTCTCTGTTCAGTCGAAAGACCATCTACTCCTGGAAGTCCGACTAAAGCATTCCTCAACGGGTTAAGCTCAATGAGTTCCATCACTTCTTCAACAAACATCTACAAGATAAATGAAATTTATTGTCATCTATGATGCTTCGCACATGATTTAAAAAATTGTCCATAGGATAGTCATTATAGTACCTTTCGTGTTTCCTTCTTTACATCTGAAGCAAGACGCAACCACGAAGAATATAAAAGAGATTCGTAGACAGTCACATAGGGGGAATGGATGTCATTTTGTTCACAATAACCGCTAACTCGAGCAAATGTAGCTTGGTTTTTTGGGTACCCAGAAATGCTTATACTTCCCTCAATGTACCCGCCAGTCTTCCTTCCGGATAAGACATCCATCAAGGTTGTCTTCCCAGCACCGCTGACCCCTACTAATGCGGTTAGAACACCAGGCCTGAAAGCACCACTGACATCTCGTAGCAGTTGCAGTCTGGTCTCTTCAACCCCTTGACTCTTCATTTCCTGATGTTATGGGGAAAAAAAGCTTGAACGAATACATATTCTTGTTTCTAATCTGATACAAATTTATGTGATTTCTAAAAATTTCAGTTGAAGTATCAGGTAGTCAGCGATCTGTTAAGTTTCGTTATAATTCACATTTACCATCAAATTGACTGAATAGAAATTGGAAGAAAATTTCATGGTGAACAGGACAAATGGACTTACAGCAGGCATGTCCACGTAGTAATTCACATGGTTAAAAGCAAGTGAAAGAGGATGGAAGGGCAACATCATTCCTCTTCTAGCTTCATTGTTTGAAGAACTGATACCTGCTGAGTTATCAGTACCTGTCAACTGTTTCTTCGTTTTTCTTTCAGAGTTTTCATCCGCGATGACAGCTTTAGAATCAACGAGTGCTGAAATTGAGTTCACGAAAACAACAATGAGTACAGGGCTCCTCATTTTATTCAAGTCAAGGAACCAAATTAATACTGTGAAATAGTGACTTACGCTTTAAAAATGTCAGTGCTGCAATGAAACCAATGTTGAAAAGAAGAGAATATCCAAGAAGTGCTCCAATGCAAATCCAGTACCAGTATTCATCTACAAACAGTCCTCTTTCCTTAAGGAGGGTCTTTCCGACTGTCGGTTGGCTAGAACCATTTATGGGCTGGGACACGAGAAAACAACATATATGAAAATAGCACAAAGTATATGAACTTACTGAAATTTAGAAAGAAAGTAAGAAATTTCTCATTTTCTTCTAGGCAATAGGATAACTTACAGTGCTCCATCTTTTGTCGAGAAACTCATTGATAGCGATGGCGTTTTGACCATACATCATAGGAGAAATATAGTAGCCCCAAATCATCCATGGTTTGATGTCATCTGCACAAAGACAAACCGTTACTGTTGAGTTGTGAAAATATGATCAAAATTTGCAAGATTCCTGGTACAGAATGATACATATGCAGCAGTATACGTCAAAACTATAAAAACCACAACCCGAAAAGAGAAGGATTAATACTTACTTTTGGAAACTATGAAACCTCCAAGCACAAAGACCATTAGCAAGGTAAAGGTGCCAATTGTGCTTGCAACTATTTCTGTTCTTCCGACAGCTGCAAGGAAACGGAAGAGGGAGAGGGCCATCTGATGCACTCCGAACAAGGCCAAGAATTGTTTGAAAAACCTGCATGGTCAACCTATAAGCAAACTTTATAAACGAATGGAACCAAAACTAGATAAATTAGCAGTTTAGCGTACTGACCTACTTGCAGCAGGTGCAAAACCAATTGTGTAATACGTAAGAATGATCCAAATGGCTGATTCCATCAGTGATATGGGAATTCTGAGGAGCCAAACGGGCAAGCCAAAAGCCCATCCTGGATAGAACAAGGCATCCCTCTGTTTAAAGAACACAGGAAGCCTCATAACTGTCATCGCAAGCTCTGCCATCCCGTTGAACATGACATTGATGAGACTGAAAAACAGTGCTCCCCAAAACTTTGGTGCATCTTCTATATGACCCGCTTTCATTTGCGTTCTTAGGAACACAGTGAATGCGATCGTAGCCATGATTGTTAACTGCACGGTTTTGAAAATATACACGAATGAATTGCGCTTCATCAGCAGCCATTCCCTCGAGAAGCAGGCCTTCAAGAGTTCCCAGTTGGAGATTCCGTACTTTTGTCTCACCAAAGCAGCAGGATGTATATTCGATCTGTCATAAGGAACTCTCAGATCTTCAGAAATCCTTTGGAAAATGTGGAAGGATTTGAAGGCCTGAGCAAACTCAGCTACGGGGATATATCTGTAAGGTTGATTCTTTCTAAACCAGTATTGTTCTTGGTCCTTCTTGGAAGTTACTTCTTGCAGAAAGTCGGCAACACCTTTCCTTTGTGGGCATTTGAAGCCCATATGTTCGAAAAATTTGAGAACATTCTCGCGAGAACCTTGGTAAACAATTTGACCCTCTGAAAGTAGAATAATGTCATCGAAAAGGTCAAATGTCTCGGGAGCGGGCTGCAGAAGAGAAATGACCATCGTGAGGTCCATGATATGAACCATCTGCTTCATGTACTTTATTATCTGAAATGTGGTGGAACTGTCCAAGCCTGTTGATATTTCATCCATGAAAAATGCTCTAGCTGGCCCAACTAACATTTCCCCTGCATCCGGTGTAAATGGTGATTCGATTAATCCTCACTACAACCAACAAAAGTATTCCTTCTAAGTTCTAACAATAATTTTATATACAATTAACAAATACCGGTAGTGACACGCTTCTTTTGCCCTCCAGAGATGCCCCGTTTCATGTCATTGCCCACCATAATATCCGCACAAATATCCAATCCAAGTATCTGTTCAAGAATTAGAAGATATTATGAATTTAGAACAGTTTGAAAAGTTTTTGGTTTCATGTGAGGGTAAAAAATTAACCTTGAGAAAATAATCTGTGATCAAACTTGTTTTCTGGCCAGCCACTGCTGTGGCTTTCATGAATGCGTCGATCTCAGGATCTGGTTGTATACCTTGTGCTTTCTCCCACCTTGATGCCTCTACCAACATTTCGTACCTGGTTCCAACTCCAAGGCAACGTCCAGAGAAATCCAAAGTCTCGCGAACTGTCATCTCACCGTAGTGAAGATCATGCTGGCTAATATAAGCACTAGTTCTCTGAGGAACAAATTCAGACAACTCATGGCCACAATAGGTGATTTTCCCAGTTACCTGTTCACAAAATACCAGTTAGCGGGACTGAAGTTGTAGAAATACACACACACACACACAACCAGAGGGAGAGGAAGGCAGACCCTTAAATCATCATCAAGCTGCCCAGTAAGTGCCTTCAAGAATGTTGTTTTTCCGGAGGCAGGCGGTCCAAGAAGTAGACACATTCTGAAAAAAAAAAAATCCACATTCAATTAAAAAGGAACTTAGAAACCAAAATTAACAAGAAGAAGTTCTTATAGCTAATGCTAGTCTAAGCATACCAATTGTAGCATACAGTTTTTCTTGGCATATAGAATATAAATACTGCATCTTTTTCCTTTCTTGCATAACAGATATGTAGAATTTAGTGAATATACCTTGATGGTCTCACTATTCCACTAACATCTTGAAGTATCTTGACTACCCTTTTCTTTGAAGGAGAGAGCCCAACCAGTCCAAGAACCCCCTATACAAATCGAAATTAACGAGAAAAGGAAACAAGCTTTTATGCAGCTAGAAACATAAGCGATAAGGATGAACATGAAACTACTAATCTTCAATTTGAATTCATATCCATCATTTGGAAGTCATCTTGCATTCGCCACCAAGTGAAATGAATAAAGGATAAAGGAGTGCAGATTCCGGGGAATGACGATTTTGGGGTACAAATAACAATTTTCTTATTTTACTCTTACATATAAATTCAATCTTGCAGATGACCCTTGATGAAATTCTATTTGATTCATACAATGCAGAGGAAAGTTGATCCTTTATAATAAGGAAAATTGCTGAAGAATGTGATACCTCAATTGCATTTAAGGTGGAATTGATCAGAGTTGGAAGTGCCCTGGTCCCAACATATGCATCTCCCTCCACTGATAGGTGCTCAAATCTCACTTCAATCTTAGGAACCTCAATTCCCACCCTATTTTTCCCGAAAGTAAAATTTAGTCAAAATTAAACAAGTCACTAATCAAACCACTTATTGAGATCAAATTAAAAATATATGTAAAAAATATTTAAAGATTGAAGTTGGACTTCCTAACAAGCCTAGGCGTAAACGAGTTGGTAGAGCAGCGTTCTCACCACCTATATACGTACCCAAGTTTGAACTTCCCTCTCCAAAGTTTAGTTTAGATTAAATTAGAACATGGCTCGAATAAAAAAAAGTTGGAACTTCCCTATGTTTTCTTTCATTGCCTCACCATGCAAAACCCAAGGTTCAAAACATTGCACAAGACGAGACACCAACCTGTCAGTTCTGTCTCTAAGCCTCTTAAGGAGCTTCTCATTATCTTCCTCAACAATTTTTAATATGCTGTCCATCAACTGCTTCTTATCTTCAGTCTTAAGCTTAGTAATTTCAACCTCACCATGCTCCACCCTACCATTGCTCATCACCTTCCTCAACATCCCCTTCCGCAGCCTATCATACGTTGGTAGCCGCTCTATCGCCGCCCACCTAAGCTCCTCCTCCTCTTCGCCGGCCCTGCTCCTCTGGAACACGTCTGGCTGCCCATTCCACATATCTTTTATGCTTATTGACCGCCAACTCATGCTACTTGCAGACCGCACCAGGCCATCTCCGGCCAATGCTCCCGCCATTTGTAAACTTTCCGGTCACCAGAAATTCAAGATAACTAAGCACTTATGAATTGAAAAGAATACCAACCATGCACACACAATGCATGTATTTGACAATTTGTTTACTTGTTGCACAAGGTACTGAGATGAAGTCCGATAAGGTCTGCTCATATAAGGATGTTTGAGACTACATATATATAAGAAATAGTCAGATAATAGATCTAGAAGGCGTACAGATATGGAAGAAGGATCTTACATTACAGATGATAAAGTAAGAAATGGAGCATTTTTGCATATTTGTTTAAGTCAAAATTAGAGAGTTGGAAGACAGTGCTAATTAACTATTTGGTATTTCAAGTGATATTGGTTGCCATGGAATAACATATGCTACTTTTTTCCCTAATGGGAATATTGTGCTTTTGCTTTTCCAAAGAATAGTTAATATTACATGGACTTCATAGATGATATGCGTGAAGATAAAGCAAAGCAATCTATTCTTCTACTTTATTCGGTTTCTTTTCGGTTTCTATATATCATTTTCTATCTCCAAAGAATTCTAATCAGCTCTACTAGTAAAAGAGAGAGAGTTGTTGAGTGTCGCATCGGGTAATTAAGGGTTTTTGTATGTGCATATACCGATTTGGGCAACTTTTGATATTGGCTAATTAGTTTAAGAGTAAATTGTAGCAATACTCTCTCAACTTTAATCAAATTGGAGCAATAATCCCTCAACTAAAAATCAATTACCATTGGTCCCTCAACTCATCAAAATGTGTAACTATGGTCATTTTCGTCAACTTCTTCAAAATAAGTTATGTTGGAAGAACCATTGCAACAATTGAGGTCTCTCAACTCATCAAAACGTGTAGCTATGGTCATTTTCGTCAATTTCGTTAGAATTTTGTCAAATTGAGTTATGTTGGAAGGACCATTGCTACAATTAGGTTAAAGTTGAGGAATCATTGCTCCAATTGGGTTAAAGTTAAGGGACCATTTCTCCAGTTGGATTAAAGTTGAGGGGCCAATGGTAATGAATTTTTAGTTGAGGGACCACAACTGCACATTTTGATGATTTGAGGGATCAATGGTAATGAATTTTTAGTTGAGGGACCATTGTTCCAATTGAGCTCAACTAATGGACCAATGCTACAAATTACTCTTAGTTTAATGGTGGGACTTCAACTTCTTACTCAGGTGTTGAGCCCAATGGCATTGGGCTTAAATAACTCCTTGCATGTTCTTATAAGAAGTTAAGTTGTCTCCAAATTGTCAATTGGTTTTATGAGATAAAATGGTTGTTTTCTATGAATCAGGATTCTCTCCTGAGCATTCCCTAGGGATCCTAAGGATCCCGCAATCTTGTCTGTTCATCGTGTATCGTGCGGTCAGAAATCATTTAAAATTTAAATTTTAAAATTCAAATATGAATAGTACCTAACAAAAACTGACCGCACGATACACGATGAAAGAACAAGATTGCGGGATCCCTAGGATCCCTAGGGAAATGCTCAGGAGAGAATCCTGATTCGTTTTCTATTATTATTATTATTGTTATGCAAAAGAAAGAGTAAAAGTTCCACCATTAATCGCATCGGTACCTTCCTCGCATAACCACTCATGCAATTAATAGGTGTGCTTTTTTTTTTTCTTTTTTTTTTAATGCAAAAGGCCTTGAGCTAATTAAATTGAAGTCATTTGATATAAGTTATGATTTGTTTTGTGAGATGACCAATGCAAGACTTTTTACTTTATTCAACAAACGATAATTCCATAAAGAAAAACATTCATCCATCTGCTCGGCAGGTCATGGCATTTACAATCTTGATAGACAAGAAAAACCAAAAAGAGTGTATAATCGCTTTATCAGGTGATGAATCTGTACATCTTTATTTTTTTGTGGCCAAGTACTCTTGATTTCTCGTACAAAAGATTGACACAATTTGAATGAGGAATACGTACATCTTTAGTAGCTAATGACTCTTGATTTCTTGTACAAAGATTGACAGGGAAATGATTTCCGCACAAACATAAATCAATCGTTTACTTCTCGAGTGCCGTTTGTTTAAATAAGTTTTTTTTTTTTTCAAGAAAAAGATTTATATATCCCAATTAGGGAAGAATATAGCAGTACAGTATACCATGTTTTCAAGTTTTAATTGATTTCATATCAAGAAATGATTTCTCATGTTTGGTTAAACAGAAGAATGCCAAGCCTTTTACTTTATCAAACATCAAAGAATACAAACAATACGAAAGAAGTGAACAGAATTTCATGCATCTGACTCAATACTATATCAATACACAACTTGAAGGTTTCTCAGCTTAGCTGCACATAGAAGTTGCTCATCTCCTCTGGAAGTTAAGGTACTTGATGCCGTAGGCAAAGACGAAGAAGAAGAGAAGGACCCAACCAATATGAGCAAACACCACGGGGATTAAAAAGTCGTAGTCATAACCAAAGTTATCTTTAATGAACACATCCACTCTCACTTCTCCCTGAGAAGTTACAATCAGATCCTTGTTGTCGCCAACTTGAGACGCGAAGATGCCATAGATTGACCAAGCAATTGGAGACCCCCAGTAGTACCACCTCCACCACACCGGAATTAGCTGCAAGATAAAGCATGAGTTGTTACGATCGCAATGATAGAGAAAATTTCTTGTTGAACAAGCTAAGTTCGGTGAAATTCATCGAGTAATCTAATTGGGGTTTTAACAATTGAATCCCTACTCTTTCATCACTTTCGTGTCATAAAGTCCCAATAAGAAAAGTAACTGAGAGTTTCAAATGACATACCGGCCTGGAAATGAGGAAACCGGAGAACAAGTTCCAGAAGCTCGTGAAGAAGGAAGAAACGATTGCAGCAATTTGATGGCCAGGAGTTAGTGCAACCATCATCATTCCGTACATGGACATGTAGGTAAAGCACATGAATATGAAGTAGTAGAAGTACAAAAACTTCTCCACCGTCCAAACGTACCCGATCATAGAATACAGAAGGCATGAATACATAAAGGTTTGGATTGCAACGTAAATTGTCTCAATAGCAACCTGCACCAACACCAAAAACAGGAATCAATTCCAGCTGCATCTTAGTTTATTAAAAAAGCTTGGAAACACATATCTTATAAAACTTCCAATTTCTTACCTGAGCAAATGCATAAGGTAACTCTGAATACATCCCTGCTGCTCTTTCACGGTAGAAGACTGTTCTCTCAATCGCAACCACAGATTGCACAGCATTAGCATTGCTTGCTCCAAGGAAAAGAACAGCGGAATAGGTAGCTCCCAAAAGATTTATCAGGTCTTGTTGTTTGTGTCTGTTCACAAGATAACAGTTATACAATATTGTATAAGTGACAAAAGACATCTTGATTGGAGAAAACACGCAATTCAGTCACAAATTTAGATGGAAGAATATGTAGCTGATTATAAGTTCTAAAAATTACATGGAGTCTCCTTTGCCCCAGAAGATAACACCAAATAGTATGCCAATGCCAGCTGTCATGAAAAACCTAATGGCATTGTATCGCGAGTTCCTCCAGTACGACCAGTGTTGTTTCCAAAAGCAAGCATGGCATTGAGTTATGAAACTTTGTGAGTATTGGGTGGGAAAGTAAAGGTCACTAGAACCAGGTTGTGGTGTGCTCAGTTCCTTGATAAGTTCCTGATTTTGTCTGAACAGGCGAAGAAAATAAATGTAAGGAACTAATTTTAACAAACAGAAAGGGAACAAAATTATTACTATACATGTTTTCTACCTATAGAGGTCAGAATTTGCAAAAATTTCTGCGAAGTCAACGTTGTTTTGAGCCTCAACTGCAGCTGAGCTGACCTCTAACATCCAAGTAGCAGGATTGTAGCCTTCTTTAATCTTGGGAACGCCAGGAATTGCCTGCAAGAAGGTTTTCGATATTATCCAAACTTTTTAACTCTAAACTCATCAATATATAGAAACTCTTACTGCCTAATAGATCATACAGTTCTATTGAAATAGAGAATTCAACCTTCAAGTCCGACGATTGGTGATAGAACAAGTCAGGTCTAAATAAGCTAGGTAAAGTATAAACTTACCTCGAAATATTCAACAAGCTTGTGGGACTGGGGACCTAGAGGTCCAGCATAAATGACTTGTCCTCCTCTTTTCATTAAGAACAACTGCAACGTGAAACACAGTTGAGATGAAATTTGGCACAAGAAATAGTGAACAATGTTGCAGATTTAATAGATCTGGAATCAAATTATACCTCATCAAAAGCTTCAAAAATGTCAATGCTAGGCTGGTGAATAGTGCAAACAACAGTTCGCCCGGTATCCACAGTATTTCTTACAGTACGCATAACAATAGCAGCTGCTCTAGCATCAAGACCTGATGTCGGCTCATCCATGAAGATGATGGAAGGGTTGGCAACCAATTCTACAGCAATGGTAAGCCTCTTTCTCTGCTCAGTTGAAAGTCCATCAACTCCCGGAAGTCCAACTAAAGCATTTCTCAACGGGTTAAGCTCGACCAAATCCATAACCTCATCAACAAACATCTGCAGAAGGGAATCAATCAGAGTTAACATCAAACTCATCATGTTTTTCGTTTATGAAACAACTGTTTATAGGTTAGTAAAAACAAAGATCTACAGATATTAAGTTGCATATAACCAGAAAATTAAATGTTATAATTAAAATCATTAAAAGTATTTAGGCATGATTAAATAAACAACATGCCTTTCGTGTAGACTTCGTAACGTCCTGGGCAAGACGCAGCCAAGCAGAGTATAAGAGAGATTCATAAACAGTCACATATGGTGAATGAATGTCGTTTTGTTCACAATAACCGCTGACGCGAGCAAATGTGGCTTGGTTCTTTGGGTATCCAGAGATGCTAATGCTTCCTTCAATGTATCCGCCAGTCTTTCTTCCAGCTAAGACATCCATCAAGGTAGTTTTTCCAGCACCACTAACACCAACTAATGCAGTCAGGATACCTGGCCTGAATGCACCACTAACATCTCGAAGTAGTTGGAGTCGAGTCTCTTCAATCCCTTGGGTTTTCATTTCCTGATAACGACACAAAATTGTTACTACCCAGAATCATACTTGACACATGATAGACATGTATTTGTAATTCTGTTAACTTCTCTGTTGATATATATAGGACGGATTTAAAATCAGTGCAAGAAAAAGAAAAAAATGACTTACCAGAGGCATATCGACATAGTAGTTGACATGGTTGAAAGCTAGTGAAAGGGGCTGGAAGGGCAGAACCATTCCTCGTTTCACTTGACCATTTGAACTACTTCCTTGAGCGTTTTGCACTTGCATATCAATACCTGCAATTGTCATGTTGCAGAATCAGTAAAAACGTTGCAGAATCAGTAAAAACATTGAAGTGAGGATTGACTAGAAATAGCAATTTGAACCTTCTGAATTGGATGTCGATCGTGGCTTCTTATCGGTTTCAGAGCCATCATCATTGATCAGAGTTTTGGTACCGCCAAGAGCTAAAAGGGAGTCAAGAAAACAAATAATCAATACTTGAATCCTTACCATGAAAATAGCTGAATGACAAATGAAACTGATTACTTACGATTTAAGAAGGTCAGTGCTCCAATGAAAAGAACATTAAAAAGAACCGAAAACCCGAGGAGTGCTCCAATACAAATCCAATACCAATATTCTTCTGTAAACAGGCCTCTTTCCCTCAGAATGGTCTGTCCGACAGTGGGCATACGGCCGTTAGGGAGAGGCTGCGCCATGGAAAACAAAAAAGAGTTTTGTTAACATTAAGCGGTTGAACCTGAGTATAAGCCTCAACCGTAATTATTAATGTAAAGCAAACTGAGATTTAAGAGAACATACAGCGCCCCATCTTTTATCAAGATATTCGTTGATAGCAATTGCATTTTGTCCATACATCATAGGTGAAGAATAGAACCCCCATATCATCCACGGCTTAATATCATCTACACACGAGAAATGAGAGTGCATTTAACATATTGACATATATGAAATCGTCTAGCAGTCAAATCGATATAAGCTGCAGCTTGCGTACTTTGAAAGTAAATACTTTGACAGTGAACAAAGAAGGATTCTAACCTCTAGCAACAATATAACCTCCGAGAATAAAAACCAATAGCAGTGTAAATGAACCAATTGTGTTTGCAACAACTTCTGTTCTTCCAAGTGCGGCGATGAAACGGAACATGGAGACTGCCATCTGATGTATACCAAAGAAAGCCAAGAACTGTTTGAAGAACCTGCACATATTGGATGTAGGTAAGACAGACGAACTTTTTAAACTTCTGAGAGCAATACGAGTGATAAAATAAAACTTACCTACTGGCAGCAGGTGCAAATCCTATGGTGTAATATGTTAAAGCTATCCATATAAAAGATTCCATAAATGAAATGGGAATTCTGGTTAGCCAAATGGGCAACCCAAAAGCCCACCCCGGGTAGAACAAGGCATCCCTCTGTTTAAAGAACACTGGAAGCCTGAAAACTGTCATTGAAAGTTCTGCCACTCCATTAAACATGACATTGATGAGACTGAAAAACAGCGCTCCCCAAAACCTTGCCGAATCCTCTTCTTTCCCATGTTTCATTTCAGTTCTTAAAAATACCGTGAAAGCAATTGTTGCCATGATGGTTATCTGCGTAGTTTTGAATATGTATACGAAAGAGTTACGCTGCATCAGCAGCCATTCCCTTTGTAAGCATGCCTTGAAGAGCTCCATATTAGATATTCCGTACTTTTTCTTCACCAAGGCAGCAGGATGGGCTGATCTTTTATCATATGGAACTCTCAGTTCTTCCACAAGCCGTTGACCAATATGAAAAGAGTTGAAAGCGTCTACAAAATCTTGCACCGAGATATATCTATAAGGTTGGTTCTTCCGATACCAGTATTGTTCTTGGTCCTTCTTTGAGGTCACTTCTTGCAAGAAGTCTGCAACACCTTTTCTGTCAGGGCATCTGAATCCCATATATTCGAAGAATTCAAGCACGTTCTCACGCGGGCCTTGGTACACAATCTGACCCTCAGAAATAAGAATAATATCATCAAAAAGATCATATGTCTCAGGCGCAGGCTGCAAGAGAGAGATGACCATTGTCACATCCATAATATGAACCATCTGCCTCATGAACTTGGTAATCTGAAAGGTTGTAGAACTGTCCAACCCCGTCGAGATTTCATCCATGAAAAATGCTTTCGCTGGTCCAGCCAACATTTCTCCTGCACATTCAATTATCATTGTAAGTGTACTTGATTATTCAAACCCCTAATGGTAGTTTTAATATGTAATTTGACATATAGAAATGTACCGGTTGTTACACGCTTCTTTTGCCCACCAGAGATGCCCCTTCTCATATCATCACCCACCATTATATCAGCACATATATCTAATCCAAGTATCTGTCAGAAGAATAGAACATTACTAATTTAGAACCATGCAAAAAGATATCAAGGATACAGCGTCATGAATGGACTTACGAACCTTGAGAACATAATCTGTGATCAAGCTAGTTTCGGTGCCTGCCATAGATGTGGCTTTCATGAATGCATCGATTTCAGGATCAGGTTTGATACCTGCATCTTTCTCCCTTCTAGACATCTCTACTAGCATATCATACCTTGTTCCAACTCCAAGGCAACGTCCAGAGAAATCCATTGTTTCGCGAACTGTCATCTCACCATAATGGAGATCATGCTGACTGATATAAGCAGAGGTTCTCTGAGGCACAAATTCATGGAATTCATGGCCACAGTAGGTCACTTTCCCGGTTACCTGTTAAAACCCCAACTTGTCAACACATACGAAAAAAGTAAACATGAATGCAGGTTAATAATATTGACATAAAATTATCAAAGGGGACAGGATGACAAACCCTTAGATCCCTATCAAGTTTGCCAGCAAGTGCTTTCAGTAGCGTTGTTTTCCCTGATGATGGAGGTCCAAGAAGCAGTGTCATCCTGAAAATCATACAAAACAAGTGCATGGACGGAGTTCAGAAACAAAACTAATTTACATGAGTAGGCTTCGATATTCATTTCATCGGAAAAGTGAGTTTGTATTGTCCCTTAAAGACATTAGACACGTAAATACATGAGCATACCTTGATGGTTTAACAATACCGCTCACATCTTGGAGTATCTTGACGATTCTTTTGTTCGATTTTGAGAGTCCAATCAATCCAATTAGTCCCTGCTCACAGGTATTAAAATTTAGAAATCTAAGATCCACTAGGGAAATACTAGATTAAGAAGTAAAATTTGGTATTAGGAGATGTCGAAACAATACCTCAATTTGGTTCAAGGTAGAATTCAGCAAAGTTGGAAGAGCTCTGGTGCCAACATATGCATCTCCCTCTATTGATAAATTCTCAAATCTAACCTCAACCTTAGGAATGTCGATACCGACCCTGTTTCCGCATCAAAAAACAAAACTTACAATCTAATCCAAATCATACATGATTTGCAAGCAAACAAAGAAAAAACTCCATCTTTGAATAGTAAGTCTTATGTTTTATGATTTCAAAGATTTAAAACTTCACCTCCCCTGAAGCCAATAGTTGTGACTAGCCTATTATAAAATCAGACTCAAATTCCTAATGGAACTTGCGTCCCACAACTTCCATGCAACCAAAGGAACCCTAAATTTTCAAAGTCGAAATTTTTTCTTTTTCGTCCTGCTTTCTCATCAACCAAACAATCTATGCACAAGAGAAGGAGAGACAGCACAAACCTGTCGTTTCGAGCCCTGAGCCTCTTCAAGAACCTTTCATTATCATCCTCAACAACCTTAAGTATGCTCTCCATCAACTGCTTCTTGTCTTGTACCCCAAGTTTCGCAACATCAACTTCTTCAGTCACATACCTCCCATTGCTCATGGCCTGTCTCAACATTCCCTTCCTCATCCTATCATACGTTGGCAGTCGCTCTATGGCAGCCCACTTGAGCTCCTCCTCCTCATCCACCATCTGCTGCCTGCTGCTCCGCTGGAACACATCTGGAGCATTCCACATTTCTCTAACACTAGTAGACCGCCAGCTCCTCCGGCTGCTACTCCGGCTGCTACTCTGCCTATTTAAATCATCCACCCCCAATGGTGGTGACGCCATTTTTATGGCCCAAAACCAATCAAATCACTCACAACTCAAATATTTCTGATAATTTGCTGGGAAGCGATTGGACTTGATTAATGTCCCTGGAATTCGGGGCACGCTAAAGTTGAAAGAATAGTGATCAACTATGTAATGCTAACCCTAGAGTGTGATTTTCTTTCGTCTTTCAAAAATTCTTCAACACCTTTTGGCCGAAGAATTATGAACACATGTGAGAAAAGAGGGAGAGATATATAGGGAAAAAAAAAATTCTTCACAGTAAATTCTGGTTGAAAAATCAAACGGGAATGTGTCAGCAAAAATAAAAAAAAAGTTAGAAATCAACTGAGACTACTTTGAATTTTCCTGCGTTTTTTTTTTTTTTACGCAATTTACTACTTTTAGTACTTTTGTTGGTGTGAATTTCTTTGTGAGTACTAGGATTTTTAATAACTGTCGCAGAAGTTGACCGCCCCTTATTCTAGATGGTCATATTCTTATGTGGGCGAATAATTCAACACACGTGAAATTTATGAACTGGAGAAAATTCCAATATTCTCAATTTTCTCCTTTTCCTATCTTTGAAACTTCGTAGGCTTTTCATATTATTGTTGAGACTATTTGGTATTGTTTATGAAAATGCTAAAAGTGTTTTTTGATAACAGAAAATACTTCTAATTACGTTTGTAGAAAAAACATAAAGTGCTTATTGGTTGAAACTCTACAGGCTCGTTTGGATGTACTTTTAAAATGATTGAAAGCGCTTTTAGAGAAAATGTTTTTGGGTTCCAAAAGCACTTAAAGTGCTTTCTACAAGAAGCAACACAATTTATGTGCTTCTTCCAGGAATCACTTTAAGTGTTTTTTTTCAGGATTTACTTGCATGTTTACTAAATATTGGTTCTAAAAACATTCGATCATTTTAAAAGCACATCCAAACGAGCTCTACTTCTAACTATGATTTTGCTTTTAATAGAAAATAGAAAAGTTTAGGTTTTAATGCAAGGGTATGATCTTATAAGTTGTAACTCTGCTTTTTGGAAACTTGCTATTGAAGCAGCAGTTTCAAGTTTTTTTTCTCTAAAGCACTTTGGATTTTCTATAAATCTATCTGTTTGTAATAAAAGTACTTCTATTATAATCGCTTATGAAGAAAATTGCTTCTTATAAAAGATGTCTCAAATAGCCCTTAACTATGCTCATAAATTGGTATGAGCACCATTTAAAATTGGTTTAACTTCAAAGTAAAAAGTTCTATTTGAACTAGATAATGAGACTCTTCAAATGGCAGTGCGGTGACACCTAACTTGCATTGCACAATTGCACTGTTGACATCTCATTGCCACTGCACTACCACTTGTGCATCTCTAAATTCAAATAGTGTGTTGAATTTGGCATGTGTGGCTGTTTTTTCTTCATTACGGTTTTCTTCACGTAGTTTCATCCGCATAAAGTTTGTTCAAAGTGATTTATGTTTAACATGACAGCTTCGACGTATGTTTTGACCTTTTTTGAATGAAATCCCCATGATTAAAGTGAATAGCTGTTAGAGATTATGAAATAATTAGTCCAACTATAAAAATATTAAATTTTAGGATGTGTCCTCGACAATTTGGTGCATAGATAGTTGTATTAGCACAATCATGACCTAAGAGGGAGGGTTACTTTGCAACTAAGCAAGTTTATTTGAGGTTTTAATAGAACCCTTCTGACATTTGCATCTAACTTTCTTTTAGCAAATCAATACTATTATATTTGTGACTTTTGTAAATGTTTAGGAAATTCAGTTATCAACAAGTAAAGAGAAGTTGTAATATTTTCCTTTAGTATAATTATTACTATCGATGTCACGGGTTTATAGGGAAATTAGTACAAACACCAACTGGATTATTAGGGGTGTTGACCAAAACTAAAAATCTCGCCAGTTTACCATCCAGACTCTAGTTTTAGTGTAGATGTGCCATTTCTGTAATTTCCATTAAAAATTCATCATGTGTTATGCACATGAACATTTTTTCAGGCGTCAATTCAAGGTAGAAACTCCGTTAACTACAACTTTGTTTTTGAGGAGAAGAAAAATTGTCCCACGAGTTTTTTTACTTATTATTGTTACAAATGATATTACTACTATAACTTGCACTAAGGGAGGGTTGAGGGTTTGAACCTGAAACACAATGTGTTAACTGAATTCTTACTTACACTGAGTCATCAAGGGGTCTTAAGTCACAAATATACCCTTGGCAGGGTCTCATAAATTTTTGATGTAAAATCATAAAGGTAGTACATTCACACTAAATCATGAGTTTGGCTGATTAATTCTCAAAAAATTGTCATCTCAGGTGATATTTGTCAATTTTCCCCCATCTATGTGTTGTACTCAGCAGGCTGCTGGATTTCTTAAATAAATATCTAAGTTTGAAAAAAAACAAAGTGACAAATGCCACACTTCCTTTTGGACGTTCTTAACTGTTGGATGTGATTGAAGAGAGATGGATGCTTGAATCTAATACTTCATTCGTTAGTTGAAATTTCGTTTTGATAATTTTCTTTAGAGTTTTTATGAGTTGCTTATTATAAAATATCAACTTTGTTTTCTGTCCATTATAACAAGTTAATTAGTGAAATCAATGTCATTCTGAATTACTTGAATTACAAACTTACAACTTTAAAAACAATAAGCTGCAAATTTGAATTAAATCAAGTTAGTTAAAAAGCAGTATGCTTTACTCACTGCATTCAAGTTCGACTTCTCTCTTGATAGTTTAGATCAATTTGTTGTAATTAAAAAAAAATTATAAGTTAATAAACATTGAAAAGTATACTGTGAACTCTGACAAAAAAAAAATTAGTGAAATTTGTCAGCCATTAGGGTTGATAGGGTATACAAATATCCTGCAAAGCTGTATTAAGATAATGACAAGTACCTAAATCAATTTTCTTCTAGTAATCGTTGTTTTTTGACTTGAGTACGGTAGTTAGAGGTTGCCAAGATATTCAAAGCTTCAATAAAAAATTACTCAAAATTCTAGAACGGGGGGCTTGAATAATAAGGTGTTAAAAGTCGTGGGCAAAACCGATCATGCTTTTATGTCTGACCTGTGACTTAACATGGGAAAGGATCCTTTCTCAATCTTTTCATCAAGTCCACAAACGCACATAATTCGAGCTTTTGAAATTTGATATAATGACTAAAGTTATTATAATTTTTAAAATAAATATCTATTTGTAGTCGTTAAATCAAATTTCAAGAGTTCAAATGGTGTGATTTGGTAGACTTGGTGTAAAGGTTCTGTAGAGGATCCTTTCCCATTTTACATGACTCATGAGATAAAAATATCTTAACGTAAGTTGTCATGGTCGAACACGCGCGCGCACTCACATATCTGCACAATGTTTGCGCGTCGTAATGAAAGTTAAGATCACTTGTTTTGTATGTGTGATTTTCTGCAATCATCAGTACTCGTTTCTGAATGTTGTTCCAAATACTGAGAATGAATTCCACGAAAGAATGGACTTTGTATATGTTTATAAGTAAATTGGATTACTTTTTATTTGCCAATTGCTTTTATAGTGGAACCTCAACTTTATTTATGGTATCAGAGTAGGTTATCTCACATGTGAAGCCCAACGGTCACATGTGTTTCACGTCACTCGAGTTGTGTTGTCCACGTGTTAAGCTTGAAAATTCGCCACACTTGAGGGGGCGTGTTGATAATGAATCTCACATTGATGAGATGAGAGACCTTGCATGTGCTTATTATTAATAAGTTGAGTTACTCCTTGTATTATCAATTGATTTTATAGTAAAATTTCATTTCTTTACCAAGTTTTACCAATGGATTTGGCAATCTCAACTTCTCTGGTTAGAGTAAAAGGTCAAAAGTTAATACAAATGTTGTTACTGAATGGCATGGTTATATGCATTTATTTGCTGTTGGCTTAAGTAAATAACAGGATTTAGAGGAAAGATTCATTCTCGTGAGCACAGATGTAGCAAACAATTATGAAGCTGATTTTCCTGCGATTTCTTACTAATGTAGACTAAATCCTTGTACTTTTATTGAACCGGATTATTTCGAACTGGATTAGCTTAACGGATTAAGCTAAATTGGTTTGACATGGACTAAATAATATAAGAATAATGAAGTATTTGGTACAGTGTCAGACTAAGCTAATGACAAAGATATTTTTTTGTATCTAAAATTTGTTTTTTCCATTTTTTTTGTCAATATATCGATAATCACGATCGCGCCGGGGAAAGTATAAATTGTGTGTAAGTGTTAACCCTAATAACTACCAAGCCTACGTGGCGCGCAGGCAGAGTAACTAATGAGCTAACTACGTTCTTCGGTTGTATGCGGGCGTACCAACTCGTCGGCCGAACTCGGCCGAGCAGTAAAATATGCTGATGTTGCTTTGGGTGCACTGCCGACTTCTCGATCTTGCGATTGCGGCCGAGGAAGGAACACTATCGGCCTTCGGGTTCTAGAACCTGAAGACAAGGCTGCTAGTCATGCGAAGTTCACGGATCATTGGCACCGGGTTTGGTCACAGTGATTATATTCGTGAGAGTATAAGCACGCCGAACTGGCTCCAAACTGTATGGACACAAGTACTCAAAGGAAATATATGTCTTGATGGTAAACGTGGTTCGGCCGTCAGAATGTCGAACTCTAAACCCAACTTGTGAGTATCCAATCATAAAACTCGGCGTTCAATGTGCCGAGCCTAGTAATTTGTAACACCTCACTTCGCTGAGAAGGCTAATGAGATGATCTCTACCAATAAGGATTTGAAAATCCTTCTCGGCCGAGACTTGGATAGATAACTAGTCGGCCTCGACGCAGTGCTGTTTATCCAAACTGAAGGTGCTTCGGGGTCGGCTGACTCTACGATGGCAGTGCTGTTTATCCAAACTGAAGATGTTCGTCGGTTGCCTTCACAGTGCTATTTATCCAAACTGAAGATGTGTCGGCGGAAAAGAAAATGAAAAATCTCAAGGTTGTTGAGAGGTTTCGCGTAGAGCGAGAATTTGCGCATGACAATTTGTGTGTTGAATTGGAGAGGGCTTTTACGTTGTGTGCATCTTTGTAATTATAATACCGAACCGACCGCCTTGTAGAGCCTTTGCCATGAACAACAAATCACGTCTTGATACTAAAGGATAATCAACCACTGTTTGATAATCATATTGAGCAATCCTTATCAACACAATTCGCGACATGCATGGTTGAACGAGTTCCCAATATTCATGTTGAATGAATCTGACTTCATAAAGGTCTTCATGCTAACTCAAGGTATAAAAGCATATGCCAATATGCTAATTCTTTTAGCATAAAAACCAAAGGTTAATTATCTGATTGTTGCCATCTTATCATCACCATCATCTAAAAAGTCCTCGTGTTCCTTTATAACAACCTAATACAGTCCCACTTCAACTCCAGGTATTGCGTGCAATCCCTATTTCCTGTAGATGTGATAATGCATGCAATTGCATTATCCCATTTAATTAAAATACCATGGATATTCGGTGATGATAATTACCCCATCTTACATGCTTCATCATCTGATGCCGTGCCTTGTAAATTGCAGTTGTATCGTTCCACAAGGCATTGCCAGATTCTATCAAATCAATCTCCTAATGATGCATTACTCCACGTGGCCAAATTAATACATGAATAAGACAAAGGCATATGCCCATTATTCCATTTCGTTCAAACCGACTGGGATTTTAGATAATATTAAGTTAAAATAATTTAATATACTATTAAGAGATAATAATTATGATTAAAACCACAATATTATCCCTCAATAATGATAAGAAATTACCTTAACAACTCCACGAAGGTCTAGAACTCTACTCATTCAACGGCCTCGATCGTTCGGGCCGATGGTGTAATTTTAGGTCCAAACATTGTCCCCCAGTTTCCTTGAGCTTCGGCTCGTAAGCCGAATGGTTAAGGAAATTAGTCATTTATGCCTGGCTCTTAACTGTTCAACATGTTATTCGGCTATCCACTCCATTCAAAAACAAGAAAAGAAAGCGGAGCTGAGAAACACCAAGTCAAAACGACATTTTTTTATTTTAAATTTCCTCCATGCACTGACATTTTTATATACACGGCGCAGGTAGGATGGTAGGTTGAAGCTTGCATCACCTTTGAAGCATGTGTTTTTGATTAGGTATCCTCAAGATTTCCATCAGCCAGTAAAAAAAATCTCACCTCATTGAGATTCAAGGCCGTGCAGGCCCACCGAATGAGAAATCTAACTTCATTGAAATTCTTCCTGGTTACTCTCGGTAAAATTGCTCTGTAAACACTTCATGATCCTCGCCTCTTCTGTAAAAGTAAATCGTCGAAACGTCGACCAAACTTGGCCAGCCACCGTGCTTGACCACCTTAACTCGCCTACTCTTGTCCCCAATCAAAGACATGTAAATGTTCGTACTCAGGTCCTCGACCTTGCCGATTCAGCCTCTCGGTCCGTACGAAGCGACCGCCGTCCAGACTCTGAACGGTGACACGACAGAACTAAAGTCAGCAGTGCCACAAGGAGTGAGTTTCCGAGTCACACATGAGTCCAAGAACGTCGAATACACCGCGACAGAACTTGTCTTTGACACACCAAGTCCTCATAAGTAGAGACGTAAACCAAATAATCCTCCGTCAAAGTCAACCTCTTTCTCGTGGAAAAACTGAACTCCCATGGCCGAGCGATGGGAATGAAGAATGGCCGAAGATGGGTAGAGCATGCTGCAAATGTTCTTTTTAACCGCTGAGGATACCCAATCTTATCAGTCAGTCATGTTGTGTGTTTCGACCGAAAGTAGTCTACCAAAGACCACCAATAATCAATAATTAAATAAACACATGATTCAGGTGATGTGAGAATCGGCCGAGCCATGTGGTCGAGAACTACTGAGAACGCGCCGAATAAAAAATGTATTCCGCATTAAAATTCCATTCCTTGGTCCAAAATTGTCTCGGCTCGGCTAAAGAATGACTTTTTAAACCAAGCATGCCAAAGTTCGGACCAAAATTTTATCGAGCACACCATCTTGATGCCCTTCTTATTTTTTCAAGTATCGACCCATAAGAGCCGAATGGTCGAGAAAATAATTTATTCATATATATATATATATATATATATATATATTAGCAAACGAAAATAAAAGTGACCAAACTTCAACAAGGAGGAGGCCAACAATGCTTTATTCCGAGATGAGATCTTTTTATATCAAAAATTTCAATTTGATTTCGCTCTAGGCCGAATAAAGAATCATCTCCAAATACTTTTGACTTGGCAAAATGTTTTTCATTATCGGCCGCCAAATGTGTTGGACAACTATTAAGCCCCTCAGGCATAATAACTTCGCCAATTTCGGCTCTTAACTCGAACAACTCAGCCGAATGGGATTTCTCTATATCGGCTTTATCACCAATAATCATATCGATTGGCGTGGTTTTGGCGTCTAAGACCATGTCTCCAATTACCATATCAATTGATGTGGTTTTATGGTTTGAAGCCGTGTATCAGTCTTGTTCGTCATTGGAACACTCCTCTGACGAATCATTTTCTAAGTCAATTTTTGGCTCATAAACTTGAACATTTTCTTCTAGGCCCACCACACTTTCAGTCTCGACTGAACAAACAAGTGGCCTAGGTTCTTCTTTGGCCGTCTCGACAATCTTCTTAGGCCGAATTTTAATTGTGGTCGGAGAGAAAAATTGCCCCTAGCCATTTGAGCCAACCATTCTTCAAATGGAATTGATTTGAACCCAAAATGAGTTTTCTTATCGAGCCACTCGTAATATCGAGCTCTATCTTCATTTAACCATTGATCTTGTACGCTGTGATGAACCTTCACCTTTATAATTTGAGAGAAAGACTTCCGCATTTCTTCATTTGCTTCAATGATCCGGCCAAGGAGTTTTTGTTGCTCGACAATTTCCTTGAATAGGCGCCGAATCTCATCCTGATTGTGATCTTCATATATCATGTGAACTTCGTAGTTTTAGCACTGGGTCCCACTGGGTGTGCCAAAATGTTGACCCTAAAAACTACCAAGCCTACGTGGCGCGCATGTCGAGTAACTAATGAGCTAACTACGTCGTTCGGTTGTATGCGGGTGTGCCAACTCGTTGGCTGAGAAGTATAATATGCTGATTTTATGTTGGGTGCACTGCCGACTTCTCGATCTTGCGATTGCGGCCGAGGAATGAACACTATCGGCCTTCAGGTTCTAAAGCCTGAAGACAAGGCTGCTAGTCCTGCGAAGTTCACAGATCGTTGGCACCGGGTTTGGTCACAGTGATTATATTCCTGAGAGTATAAGCACGCCAAACTGGCTCCAAACTGTATGGACACAAGTACTCAAAGGAAATATATGTCTTGATGGTAAACGTGGTTCGGCCGTCAGAATGCCGAACTCTAAACCCAACTTGTGAGTATCCAATCATAAAACAACTCGGCGTTCAATGTGCCGAGCCTAGTAATTTGTAACACCTCACTTCGCCGAGAAGGTTAATGAAGTGACCTCTACCAATAAGGATTCGAAAAACCTTCTAAGCCGAGACTTAGATAGATAACCAGTCGGCCTCGACGCAGTGCTGTTTATCCAAACTGAAGGTGGTTCGGGGTCGGCTGACTCTACGGCGGCAGTGCTGTTTATCCAAACTGAAGATGTTCACCGGTTGCCTTCACAGTGTTGTTTATCCAAACTGAAGATGTGTCAGCGGAAAAGAAAATGAAAAATCTCGAGGTTGTTGAAAGGTTTTGCGAAGAGCGAGAACTTGCGCAGGGCAGTTTGTGTGTTGAATTGGAGAGGGCTTTTACGTTGTGTGCATCTTTGTATTTATAATACCGAACCACATGATGGCCGCCTTGTAGAGCCTTTGCCGTGAACAACAAATCACGTCTTGATACTAAAGGATAATCAACCACTGTTTGATAATCATATTGAGCAATCCTTATCAACACAATTCGCGACATGCATGGCTGAACGAGTTCCCAATATTCATGCAGAATGAATCTGACTTCATAAAGGTCTTCATGCTGACTCACGGTATAAAAGCATATGCCAATATGCTAAATCTTTTAGCATAAAAACCAAAGGTTAATTATCTGATTGTTGCCATCTTATCATCACCATCATCCAAAAAGTCCTCGTGTTCCTTCATAACAACCTAATACAGTCCCACTTCAACTCAAGGTCTTGCATCCAATCCCTATTTCCTGTAGATGTGATAATGCATGCAATTGCATTATCCCATTTAATTAAAATACCATGGATATTCGGTGATGATAATTACCCCATCTTACATGCTTCATCATCTGATGCCGTGCCTTGTAAATTGCAGTTGTATCGCTCCACACGGCATTGCGAGATTCTATCAAATCAATCTCCTAATGATGCATTACTCCACGTGGCCAAAGTAATACATGAATAAGACAAAGGCATATGCCCATTATTCCATTTCGTTCAAACCGACTGGGATCTTAAATAATATTAAGTTAAAATTATTTAATATACTATTAAGAGATAATAATTATGATTAAAACCACAATATTATCCCTCAATAATGATAAGAAATTACCTTAACAACTCCACGAAGGTCTAGAACTCTACTCATTCAACGACCTCTATTGTTCAGGCTGATGGTGTAATTTTAGGTCCAAACAGTAAGCCTTTCGAATTTTTGGGGTATGATTTAACTGCGGTTTTATTGGTGGGAGCATTTTTTGCTCACTTCTGTTTCACTTTTACAAAATAAAAAACTTTCAAATTTTAAGAAATGGAAAAAAAAAAAAAATTCCCAGCAAAGCACATGCCTCAGACTCGCCATGGCTATCTGCTCTATCCCCAAACTCAGCAAACCACATCCCAATATCTCTAGAAATTCATTGGATCTTGGCTCATTTGGATGAGATTCCATGAAGATAGCACACAATGGTGGAGCCACCTTAAGGCCATGGTAGGCTTGGGCCTACCCTGAATTTCTTTTTCTTATAAATCTCTACTACTATTAATCAATTTTATAATACCACTATTAACTTAAATTTGTTTTGTATTGGTTAGTCAAATTAACCTTAATCCAACAAATATAAAGCTTTAATTTTTGAACTAAAGTCCAAAACTATAATTCTATAATAATATTAGTTGACCATATTCTCTGTTTCATGCCTATAAATAATATTTTTCCTTTACTTGTAGACTATTATTTTGGTTAATTTCTCATTTCTCTCTATTATATCATCTATGAAATCAAGAAGAGAAAAAGTTTTTATGTCAAAAAAAAAAGAAAAAAAACCTTTCAAATTCTCTTATGCCTTATGTTTTAACAAAGGTGTAGCCATTCACTACTACGGTCTGGTGGTATTCTTCTTCACTTGGAAGTGAGAGGTCTTAGGTTCGAATCTCGTGGAAGGTGAATTTGATACCAAATTAGGCTGCCTATTGTGTGGTTTAGCCAAACTCCCCCTCCCTTTAGTGTAAAAATATCGATGTACTAAAAAAAAAAAAAAAAAAAAACAAAGGTGTAGGCATTCGTGTTTACAAAAGGAATGTTTGGTCACTAACATTTAAGTTTAATATCAAGAATGAACAATAAATGGATGTGCTTTTAATGTTTTATTCTCAACTCTTGATATTAAATTCAACTGTAGTTAACCATGTATTCTTGGTCACCAAAAGAACGAGACTATGTTTCTATATGTATTATGCCCATTTCAATCTAAAGTGTGCCCCTCCTAACATGAATTTCTGGCCCCGTCACTAATAACAGACAAGGAGGGAGAATTATGAAGAAAGAACAAAAAAGGGAGGAAATGAGAGGAAAAGGAAGAGAGGCGATAGAAAATTTTATTTTGAAATCGGATCGATGTAAAATGTGCTTTTGGAATTAGGACGATGGAAAGAGAGGGGTCGGCAGGACTAGCAATACCTCGTTGGGAGCACGAGACTAGCTATATCGCGTTAGTGAGGCATGGAAGGCAAGCGAGTCGCACCTAGTCTTATTTATTGTTAGTCTGTGACTTACCAAACATGAGATTCTAGTCCAACTTTAGTCAGTAACCCCTAAGGAGGTGTAACAAACGGCCCCTTGTACTTTGCTAATACCTCGTCAAAACACAACATAAAAGTTGTTTTCATATGAACATATTTTTTTTAAAAGACTCTCTAGGTTAAGAAAACCCTAAGAGAGCGACGAGAACTTCCCAACGGAAATTCTATATTTCGCCGAATTTGATTGCTCTGTCGCCTTGTTGCGGTGAAAGATGGCTTTAAGTGATTCCTATTACTTTATGGTGTGGTATAACATCAAGAGATTCTCTGCACAATGTTGTGGGTTTTGTGTGAGAGGGTGGTCCTGGGTGGTCAATAGCCTAATCACTATGGAGGATATTGTCACAAGGTTTTCTGGAAGGTTTGGGATAACAGAGGATGAACAGAAGGTGATCTTTGTTGACAAACAGAAGACATTGGCCTTGAAGTCAAATAAGGTTTTTCTTGTGGGCACGGTCTTTACATAAAAGCCGGTGAACAAGGAGAACTTTAAATGACAGATGAGGAATTTGTGGAGACCTAAAACTAATGTTCTTATCTTCGAACAGGAGAATGATAGGTTTGCTTTTGGATTTAACTCGAGGCAAGAGCGTTCCATGGTGCAAAAGGGAGGTCTTTGGGTTACAGTTGCTTTGAAGTTTTCAAGAATTTTTGATGCAAATCAAAGGGCTTTCTTTTTGCTACATGATGAGACAAATGAGCTCATTCCTAGGAAATTTGTTAGATGAGTATGTGTTAACAAATCAAAGCCGGAAAGATGAGCAGTATGATAGTATTTTGCGAATACATGTGAAGCTTGATGTCACTAAGCCTTTGCGCAAGTGTGTGGCTATTCAACTGGAAGGACGAGTGGTGAAAGTTGACATTCGTTATGAGAAGTTGCCCCTTACATGTTTCCTTTGTGGGATGATGGATCATGTTAAGGAACAATGCAATAGGTTTAAGGGTGCTTGTGTTGACGATCATGCTAAACCTTATGGTAGGTGGTTTTAGGATGACGTTTTGGGTAAGGATTACAGAAAGCCGGTTGGGAAAAAGTATGGTCTCGGGCAATAATGAGGTTGGTCAATGAAGGCACATGGGTCTGGGGTGGGTGAAGATGATGAGACTGATCGAGTCAATGGCGTCAGAGTTGGGTCGGCAGGGAGAATTGGGTACTGCCGATATGATGTAGGTTTCCTAAGATATTGCAAATACAGATGTTGTTTTTGGAAATAATCTAGCATTAAGTGTAGGCCGCCATTCTAGGGAATCTCTCCCGGATCTTAATGAAATGGCTATTGATGATGCGATGCTGAGTGAGAACCCCTTAGCTATTATGCCTTATGAAGCCCCACATTTTAATTATGCAGGTCAATGCTTGGAGAGGGTTGACTCTTCCATTCCAACCTATCATTCAGTGCCGCAATCCCCTATCCCTTTTAATGGTGTTAGGATTTTTGGTACGTCATTAACACAATAAATATCTCACCAACCGCAAAGGATTCAGGATGGGCCCTATCTTGTAGGTCTGAGTGATGTGGCCTTGTAGTTGGGTCCAAGTTTGATGGGGAATGAAGAGTTAAGGGTCCAGAGACATATGGATTTAGGGAGAGCCCAGTCTGAAATGTCCGTGTGTTCATTGGGGTCAAACCATTTGACTTAGCACCATTCATATATGGTGATGGGGAAACAGAAAGAGGTAAGAAGCACAAGGCTGGGGTGGCCCAGAGAAAGAAAAGTAGAAGCTCTAAAAGAGGAAAAAATAAATTGTCAGACCTTGGTAAAAGGACAAGTCGAGATAAAGGTTTGGAAAGAGAAGCACCAATAGCGAGGAAGTGTTTTGTTGATAATGCACCAATGAGTTTAACAACGGTGGACACTGTCATGTATCATCCCCGTCGAGACCAATGAGTTGCATAAGTTGGAATTGCTGGGGGCTTGGGAACCTCCGAGCAATTCGTGCACTAAATAGGCTGGTCCTTGCTAAAGACCCCATGGTGATTTTTCTATGCGAAACAAAGAGCTCGAAAGAGCATATGGAAAGATTAAAATCACAGTTGAATTTTGATTGTTTGTTTTCAGTACCGAATAGAGGTAGTTCAGGTGGTTTGTGTGCGATGTGGAAGGAGGAGGCCAATTTGTCTCTACGGTCTTACTCTAATAATCACCTGGACTTTGATGTTGGGGGAATGAGGGAGCCTAATCAGTGAACGCTCACTTGCTTTTATGGTTTCCCTGCGGAGGTTGATAGACATAGGTCCTGGAATTTACTTGGGCAACTCCGAGCTAATTCTTCACTATGCTGGTGTTGCATTGGTGATTTTAATGAAGTAAGAAGGTGATAATCTGCATTGTGAGCGACAGATGGAGGGGTTTCGTAATTGTCTCTTACGGCGTAATTTGATTGATTTGGGCTACTTGGGTAACAAGTTCACTTGGGCTACAACACGAGGAGGAGGTATTAAAGTGATAAATATGCACTAATATGTAGACCACATTTGCACAACATTGATAAATATTATATATTAAAAAATAAAAAAGTATAAATTGATAAAATTGCAAAACATCAAAAAGCAATAAAGCCCCTTTTGAAAACAATCTGAGTGAACTGTTGTTTGGCCTTACACAAAGTTATAAAAAGAATATGATACCAGATGCTTGGAATTTAAGATAATAATATTATATTAGGACATCCTTGGCCGTTAGATAAGATGTGTGTGAGCTGGAGGCACTGAATCCGACGAATTGGTAACGTATTGGAAGCTTCGACTGACTCATTTTTCACGAGGGATTATTATCAGTGTATTTTTGTTCTTTACTCTCAAACCGTGATAATAGTTATTATCATATTTATCACTGTTAGATGTGTTTGAATAAGATTTGTATCTATCTATCTACTACATATTTTGAAATTCAAACTCATCTAACGATAATGAATAAGATGGTAAATACACACCATAATTTATAATGGTGAGCAAAACTGCTCTCTTGTTATAACATGGGAGCCAAAAGTGGGTTGCAAATTTTAATAAGAACATTTCTTTATTTGTATTTATTTTTGCGTGAGAATAAAACATTTCAAAAAACAAGAGTTGGTGTGGGACATATTTAACTGACTAATATAAAAAGAGAAAAATGAGGTGCAGCAGAGCTTGATGTGATTTTGAGGTGTGTAGTTTCTCACCTCATTGTGTCTATTTATATTAGTAGGAAAAGTAAAATCTTTACCCAATAAGTATTACAAATATTATAAAAAAATATAAAACATGACAGAATGCTATAAAAATTTCGTAAGATTTATACAATCATATTCCTAACTAAATCAAAACTCCAACAATAGTAATATTTATCATTTTTGTTTTGTCAGATGGAATACTAGTATTTATAACACTTTGTTTTGTTTATCATATATTTTGGAAAAATAATTTTGGTGCCCACATGCCAACATCATTTTTGTCAATCAATTATAGAACGTGTAGACATGAAATTCATATAAAAAAAAAAAGAAAAAAAAAACAAAATTATGTTGTAAGCTGTAGATGGTAAAGTAAATTGGACTATGCTACATAGTTGGAGTTCCATAAAAAAAAAAAAAAATCAGTTTGAGGTTGTTGGGTTTGTATTTTAATCTATCCAAGAGACTTTGTAGTTTCTTTTTCAAGTATGAGTATCCCGCTTTATGCCGCTATGTGGTTAATTATTGGTGTTGGAACTATATGTATTTCTATTTGTTGGTTTGCATGTGATTCTATACATATCATTTTAACTTTGAGAAATATTAAGGAGACTCCTTAAAAGTTGGACTTTTCATGGACTCTTCGTCACTTCATGTTTTTGGCATAATTTCCGTGCCAACATTATAAAAACATGCATTGTACTAAAAACATAACCACTCAGTACTACAGTCTGATGGTATTCCTCTTCACTTGGAAGTGAAAGGTCTTAGGTTCGAATCTCGTGGATAACGAATTTGATACCAAATTAGGTTGCCCATTATGTGGCTTAGCCGAACTCTCCCTCCCCTTAGTGTAAAAATATCGATGTACTAAAAAAAAGGTGGTGAAGAGTCAATTTTGAGAGTCTCAGTATTTCTCTTTTAACTTTGCGTTTGAACTCGTCACGAATGTGGTATGGAAACTGATGGGGCGAAAGTTTTACCCATATTTGATGTCTTGTTTGCTTTTCATATTGATGTCTTACAATTGAAATAATTTTTTTTGCTAATTAAACGAAATAATATTTCTATATAATTAAATAGTTGAGACCAACCCAAATGAAAGGTGATCTCATAATATATAACCTTGATTACGTAGAGATAAGATACTCAAGTGCTCATATTCCTTGGAGTATCCAAAGAATTATGCTAACTAGATGGACTTGACTTGAGCACCAACCAGCTTAACCTATGTACACTATATGTCTGTCATGATTACTATAAATAGAGGTTATGAGGTGAGGGTTAGAGCATTTCCTTGCAATCGAAATTTATAGAGGAATTTCTCCCTCGTAGCCTTGTCACAAAAAATCTCTTTATACGTTCGGTTCATCACAGTAAAAGCGGAGACCTATAGGGAAACCCTAGAGGAAACTCTATGTAGCTAATTCATCGCACGGCATCCTAAGTCTGTACATGAAAGCTCTAATTTTGTGCATTCTTGTTCGTGGTTTGCAGGATCATGTAGGAGGGCTTGCAGTCTTAAGGCGAGGAGCAAACTCGGGGTATTCAACCAAGTAAGATCCTAATCTCGAGTTACATGTATGTCACGAATATATGCACGAAAATCACAATATCCATCATAAAAAAACTCAAAATCACGTTATTTTAAGTGGTTTGATTTTTAGGTGTTTATTAATTGGGATATGTTCTTCTATATGAGATGAACTTATCCTCAAAATGTCATGCAAAAAGATGCCACAATTTAAGGGTGTGTTTGTTTGGCCTCGTTAAGTTTCACTAGACTGGCTAGGATTGCTAATTAATGAAATCCCATGTTTGTTTGCAGGGGGACTAGGTTTAATGAGACTAAAGGGGACTCGCCCATACTAAACGCCTCACTAGGTGGTCTTAGCGAGCCCCGTCCCCCCCCTCCCTGGAAACTGGGTGGATTGCTAAGACCAGCTCCGCTTTGCCCCTCCTTTGTTCACCCCTTCGTGAGTTCTCCACTTCGTATCTGCCAACTCCTATTTTTTTTCCAGATAACTCCTCTTCCAGCGAAGCGGCCATGGATCTGTAGTCAGAAACTCATTTCCCAGAAAACCCCTCTTCCTAGAAAACTCATTTTCTCTCATAAACTCGTTCTCTAAGAAATTCATTCCATGAAGTTTTGTAAACCCATTTTGTGGAATTTTGCAGTCTATCCCTTTTCAAAACCAAATTCAACTCCCAAAATTTGAACCCAGAAAATCCAAAAAAGTCAGAAACCTAGAAAACCCAAAAAACCTAGAAACTGAGAAAACCTAAAAACCAAAACCAGATCCAACCCCCATCTCCCACCTTCGAGCTAATCACATATGCACCCCTCCCTGACTCCTAAATTTTCATTCTCTTTCTTGCTCTTTGGTTTTATTTTAGGAATTGCAATGGATTTGTTAGGAAACAAAGAGGCAGAGAAGGAGATTGCAAAGTGGGAGAGAGAGAGAGCTTTGCAAGTTATCTAGTTTCTCATCTTTTGAAAAGTAATTGGCAAACTTTTAGGTGAAACATTAACTAGGCTTCTAAAAATTAAATAACTACTAGATAATATTTTATAATATAAAATTTGTTTGTTTATTGTTTTTCAAGGTAAAAGTAAATAAAAATGATAAAAAAATAATTTGGATCCTAAAAATAATTTAGTATATAGTTTAGTCAAGACACTTCACTATCCTTATCCAGTTTAGTCTAAGCCAAGCCAGTCCAACTTAGTCCCAGAAGTTAGTCCAGTCCGAAATAGTCTGGTGCAACAAACGCACCTTAAGTGAACTCACATATCCTGGCGACAACTGGAGGCACATCGGGCCATGTTTTTAGACACCCATGGCAAATGAACAACCTTACAATTAATATTTATGTATTTTGTTTTGAGAAAATGTAGATGGTTTTAGAGTTATTTAAGAAAAAAAGTTTCTTGTTTTGGTACTGAATTTTTATTTAAAGTATCATATTTATTTAAAATATCATGTTATTTATGCTCTAAAAACACTACCATTGATTTGGATTGATAATATATCTTTATTTGGAATGATTATCTCCTTCATTGGAATTTATATTCTCTCTTTTTTATTATTAATTGATTATTTCAATTATAATACAATCTTTAGAATATTTTGTTGTGTAAACCACCATGTGACCACTGGTTGGGGACCAATTCTAAACCCGTCTTTCACACGGCACATCCTGATTCGATTCGCGAGGGTGGCGAATAGCATGACGGGATGGTGAATTGCACGATGGTGGCCAGGGGAGGCTGAAATGCCTATGTGAGTCTTCCCAGGCCCCTGAAGTGTGGATTGTCATGGCGACGCCACCAGCTGGTCATTTTTTAGAAAAATATATATTTTGTTGTGTGATTATTCTTGTGCTTTTAGATGAATGAAAGAAACCAAAAACTCTATTATAGTATTCTTGATTCCTAGTTATTATCAGAGTTTTGACGCTCGTATCATTTCTTCTCTGGGAATCCAATTTATTCCTCGAAAGGCACCAACTATCCTTCATGTGCTTTGGTCTTCTCCTTGGTTTCCTTGGATTAAACTTCATACAGATGGTTTGTCTAAAGGAAATCCTGGTCCTCCTGCTTGTGAAGGAGTTTTTTGCAATTGCCATGGTCAGTTTCTTGGTGGTTTCTGCCAAAGGATTGGTCACTGCAACTCTTTTTATGCAGAATTATCAGCAGTTATTATTGGTGTAGAGTTTGCATATCAGTGTGGTTGACATTGTCTTTGGTTGGAAAATGACTTTCTAGTGTTATTTCTGCTTTCCAATCGACTGATTTTGATCCTCCTTGGCCTCTTCGTACTCAATGGTCTATTTGTTTGGACCGCATTTGGAAGATGACTTTCTATGCCTCTCACATATATCGTGAAGGAAATGTAGTTGTGAAAATTTTTGCTAACATGGGCTTGTCTTCTCCAACTTTGGTATGGCATGATTCCCCTCCGATTACGGTTTGTGCCGCTTTATTTTCAGATAATATGTTGGCTTTCCTAGTTTCCGCTTCTCATATTAATATGCATCTTGGCATATAGGTTTGTCTCCCTTTTTTTTCTTTTCTTTTTCATGTTCCTTGTTCTGTTTTGCAAGTTTAGAACTTCAGGTTCTGCTTTAAAGGGACTAGGTTTCATTCCCGCCCTTTTCCTTGTATCTTTGTTGTTTTTGTTTCTAGAAGGGTAAGGTTTATGTCCACCCTGTTATGAAACTCTAATTGTGGATGCCATATATGGATTCATAAACAGGCCACCCAAAGTGGATGTTTTAGATGAAATAGTAAGTGTGGTGTCCATTATGTAGTAAGTGTGGTAGGTTTTGATTTGACATTTTGCCTATTCATTTGTCTATATAATGAAGGCCAAAGTATGAGAACAACACATCAATAAGAGGAAGTTATGGAGGAAATGAAAGAGAGGAAGAAGATGGAAATAATAGAGAGAGTCATCCTTATACTCCTATTATTCTAGATAATAAGGAAAGTACTACTGCTGCCTCAATGACGTACTCCACTTACATTGACTGTTGAGGAACCTTATAAATATTGTGTCTTATTTCATTTATTCCACTACACACATACCGCCAATTTCACAACATGTTATTAGCATAAAAAGCTCTCGTGTCAGAGGAAAGCATAATGCCACAAATCCGATGAAGCACTACCTACCTCTCACCTCTGTCAGCTGAAATCTCACAAAAGAAAAAAGGGTACAGACTCAAAATCAGTAGAAAAACTGACAGCCATGTAAACAGCGTCTGAACTCCAACTTCCAGAAATCTGATTGAAATACTTCCTTCTTGAAAGTTGTTCATTCACCCAGTACCTAAAACATATCAAAATTTCAGAAAAATCCAATGGTGTGATCGTTGCATATGTTTAAAACACCAATCCAATTTCCAATCGGCAAAAAACTGGACAGCCATCTTATGAGTATCAAAATTCCATTTTCAGTAGCTTAGATCGAAATTGTTTCTTAACAAAAGTTGTTCTTTGTCCTCTTGTCCATATTATACTAAAATTTGAGTCAGATCTAATAGTTTGATATTCTCATAAGGTGCATACACTACTCTTGACACCAAAATTTTCGGGAACCGTTTCAACTCTTTCGAAACTCACCGGAGGAGGAACACAAACTGGGACATATTGTTACTGTCACTTCCTGGGTAACTAAAAAGACTTAGAGTTGTGAAAATAAAACTAAAATAAAATAAAAGGGATGAAACAAAAGGAAGTGGCATACAAAGAAAAAGAAAAGAAGAAAAAATGATGGAGACTTAATCATCACCTTTTTTTTCTTTCTATTTTTGACATATTTAAATGAATGGTGCTGGTTCAAAGCTATTGTCACAAGCTTTATTTACTTAAAGGCAATTTATTTACCATGATTGGAATTACTGCCTATTGCTTTAATTTATTTATTGTACTTACATTTTGTTATGATGAGTATATATAGAACCTAAAGTTTCTTGATCCTCATCATATAAAATGATTGGACATGAAATTCCATTATATAAAAGATCAGACCTAAAGTTCCTTAATCATCATCATAAAAACAAAATCAGGCATAAAGTCCCTTGATCCTCAGAATACAATAAGATCGGACATGAAGTTCCCTGATGAGTACCATAGATTTGAAATGCCGCAGTGCCACAACTTAATTGTAATAAAGGCCATAAGAGCCTCAATCCATAGACTTTAAATAAGGACCAAAAGTTCCTTGATTCGTATAAATGATGATATAATCCATGTACAATTGAGTACATGCATGAATTCCAAAAATATGAATTAAAGATATCGGGAATAATTATGGACTAGTCCAACCAAAATGCGGATCATTTCGATATTTTATGGTCTTAGTTGATGCATCTACTCAATGGTCACATGTTTGCCTATTGTCTACTCGAAATGTAGCATTTGCGATACTCCTTGCTCAGATAATTAAATTACGAGCACAGTTCCCAGATTATTCTATTCAACTTGATAATGCTGGAGAATTTACTTCTCAAACTTTTTATGATTATTGCAAAACTAGGCATTGATGTTGAATACGATGTTCCTCATGTCCATACTCAAAATAGTTTAGCAGAGGTAATTATTAAGCAGCTAAAATTGATTACCCGTGCTCTGCTCATGAAAATGAAATTGCCAGTTTCTACACGAGGACATGTCATTTTACATGATGCATCATTAGTTCGATTGAGACTTGTTGCCAACCATCAATACTCCTCAGTACAAGTCGTGTTTGGGCACTAGCCAAACATTACACGTTTACGAGTTTTTTGGTTGTGTTGTTTATGTGCCCATTACACTGTCACAATGTACTAAAATGAGGCCTTAGCTCAAACTGGGAATTTATTTTAGATTTGATTCACCATCTATCATTCGATATTTGGAACCCTTGAATGGGGACATGTTTACCGCTAGGTTTGCGAATTGTCACTTTGATAAGACAGTTTTCCCATCATTAGGGGGATAAAAAACCGTTCCAGAAGAACGACGAGAATTCACGGAGATGTACCCACCTTGTCTTATTTTAATTCACGAAGCAATCAATGTGAAAATGAAGTGAGAATAATTGTTCATCTTCAAAGTATTGCCAATTAAATGCCAGATGCATTTAATGATGCAACGAAAATGATAAAATCACATAACAGCTGCAAATATGCCTACAAGAATTGATACCCTTGTTGGACAAAATAATGTGGCAGCAAATGATTCATCTGTTGCACGCCTGAATCGTGGTAGATCCTTAGACTCAAAAGATTCAATCATTCAAAAGAGGAAGAATATGGCACTACTAAACTATTGCATTCCCGAAGCATAACTGTTGCATGTTGGAAGAATGATAGTTGCCGCATGGATACACGTCCTAAAAGGACTGCGTGGACATGGCAATTTTGATGTCTCATGCAGGAAGTGTGATAGACATATAGGTTCCAATAACTCAACTCTCGTAAGTGGAGATTAAAATCCAAGCTCTATAACGCTCAAGAGGAGGTTATGATCCGCATTCTCTAAACTATGATTGTCCTGAAAAATGCAGTATAATGCCCTTGAAGAGGCAATCGATATCTAAAGAAATGAAAAGCTTTTATGCATGCACATGAGAACATGGGATCATGGATTGATGATAACCAATAGTAATTTACAAGTAGCTACTATATACTAGATTCATCAATGAGGTATGTTGATATTGAGTCACGTTCTTTTGTCAGTCGATGAAAGGAAAAATTATTGGTAAAAATGTAGGGGCAATTCCATTACAATTTTGCAAGAACATGGAAAAGTGGACCTATATATATAATACAAATAGCCAAAGTATGTTGAAACAAGAAAGTTACATTTGGGCATTTGTAATACAGTGAAAACACTCATAAGATATGACACAAGGTTACTAATTGAAACCTAAAATTATGATATACTCCTATAAACGAGTTTATATGAATGGAGAATTATAAACGAAGGGTTGTGAGATGCCCACATCATATCTCCATAAGTAATTCCCTCAAGTATACATGGGAGAAAATTGTTCTGTATAAGTTCTAAAAGGGTAATGTGTCATGAAGTGTAGAAAATCCATGAAGTATTCAAGTTGCTTGAAGTAAGCCTCAGAAAGTTAAAGCACAAATTATGTACTCAATACCAATGGATGATATAAGTTGCCTTAATGAGTTTTTTAATTATGATATTGTTGCAACATACTAAATCTCTTGCAATAGTTAATGATATTAGATTGTGACTCCTGAAGAGTCTTTTTAAAGATTTAAGTTTTAAAAGAAATATTATCTCGAGCTGCAGATCGAATAATATGCCAACACTACTCTTATCATTTACAAGGTGAGTTACACTACAAAAAAAAAAGAAAAAAAAAAGAAGGAAATGAGCTTTCACAAAGGTTTCTCATGTGAAGTCCAGTACTTGGCAGAACCCCGGAAGGGGGAGGCACTAGAGACTGATCATGTGGAGCCTCAGTACGTGGCGGAACTCAAAATGGGAAAGCATCAGAGGTTGATCATTTGGAGTCTCAGTACTTGGTAGAACTCTAGATGATGAGTCGATAGGTGCCTTTGGAATAAAGCCATAAACCTCTAATGGTCACTTTGAATCTGACTTTCAGATTCCTACAGCCGGTATAACTTTCTTTTCATGCTCGTCGATTAATTATTTGCAAGCATGTGCAACTCTCTATTCTCGTGCTTGATCCCCTATAATTTCTTGTCTAAGGGTTGCCACCTCAGCCATTAATGATTCAACTTGGCGAGTTCGAGCAAATAGACGTTAACCCATATTGGATACAGAGCTCACACACTGAATACTGAAAGCCAGAGAGTCTTAAACAGCTAATTCATCAGACTTTTTTGAAAGTATCCTTTTATCCTTGCCTAGCTAGCGACTATATCATTCTTCATCATAGAGTCCCCAACTGTAAGAGGATCGTTAGAGGAGGATGGTTGAGAAGGCATATCTGCATCTTTCGCAACATTGAAATCAAAATAACGGTCAGATGGGCAAGCCATTTTTAGAAATGATGAAAGAAAATGAGGTCAGATAAAGAGAAATCTCAGAGGCAATTTTCACAAGAAGGTAACTTTCTGAGAGTGATTTTTTAGATATAATTTATGCCTCTGAAGAAGCAATCTATACCCATCTTTGAATTTCAAAAGTCAAGATTCCCTGAACAAAGTTTGTTGGCATTTCTCATATGCAATCTCAGTTTTTCGGATATCACGAGCAATTTTGTCAAGGATATCTGACAAAGTTGAAATGCGTGAATTTTACTATTTCAACTACATAACTGTTGCTGACAAACATAAAGGAAATGGTCCTAACAACACGACTACCTGTTATTGGGAAATCCATATATATGTCGACCTCCGTCCTCCATGGCAAGGCAGACCTACAAGGATGCCTCACTATTCCTACTCTCTGAGAATGCATCTTCAATAAAGCCTCTTGAATACTCAGCTTTCTTCTTCTCCGAGAATACCTCTTTAACCAAGTCTTTCAAAATGCTCAACTCATTTCCTCAGCAAGAAAATAGTTTTGATTGAGAAGTTTTATATCAGCATCAAATTCTTCAAGAGTAAAAGTATCTCATATTATGTTTTTTCCCTGTCTTTTCCTTTGCCCTTACTCTTACCTGCAAGACAAGGAGAAAGAGAGCAATCGGTCGGAACCTGAAATCAAATGTTCGATCTGAAACTGATTGCTTGAAACCTTTCCCTGATTGCTTACATTGCATTGCTCTCGAGTAGTCATCTTCAACCGTTGTTAGGTCTCGAATTTCCACAACAAACACCTCCGAACAGTTGATATGATGTTGGCTTTTTACACTGTAGCTGTCAAGCATGGATGAGACGCTAAGAAGTGATGTTTTGAAAGATTATTTAAAGGCAAAGTTTGCACTCCACTTCTGCTATGTAAGAGACTTAAGCAAAAGAATCAATGATAAGCCTACATAAGTTCAAGTATTGCATCAACACGCATCATCCTAAAGAATTTGAAATCAGGGGGAGCATCCAAAAACAGATCAAGATTTTAACAAGGCAACTAATGTTGATATATTGGCATCTAGGGAGAGTGTTATGAAACTCTAATTGTGGATGCTACATATGGATGCGTAAACGTGCCACCCAAAGTGGATGTTTTAGGTGAAATAGTAAGTGTGGTGTCCTTTATGTAGTAAGTGTGGCAGATTTTGATTTGACATTTTGCCTATTCATTTGTCTATATAATGAAGGCCAAAGTATGACAAAAACACATCAATAAGATGAAGTTATGGAGGCAAGGAAAGAGAGGAAGAAGAGGGAAAGAATAGGGAGAGAATAAGGAGAGTTATCCTTGTACTCCTATTATTCCAGATATAAAGAAAGTACTATTGTTGCCCCGAAGATGTACTTCAGTTGCACTGATTGTTGAGGAACCTCGTAAATATTGTGTCGTATTTCATTTATTCCGCTGCACACATAGCGTTGATTTCACAACACTTCTTTTCATGTATTTTTTTATCCTTTTTTCTTGTATTATGAGGGGTTAGATTTATGTCCCTCCTGACTAGGTGTACAATTTTTTCAATATCAATAAAATTCCTCTCATACCGTTGAGGTTTAAAAAAAAAATATACAAATCAAAATTCTGGACAATGAATCTTTAAAAATTATTTTCTGACGGATCAAATAAAAGTAGATAAGAGGAACAAGACCATCACCTTTTTAAGCTCTACCTTGACCTTCAGTAAGGTTGTTTACCCAAACGATCTCTCGACACCTTCTAAACAAGATGAGTGATGAAATTGACAGAGAAGCGATAAGCAAGCACACTCTAGTTAGAGGCCAATTTTGATGTTAGGGATGAGAAATCTAATATCTCCTCTCTTGCGAAAATACTTTCTTAGAAGTCCTTTTAAAAACTCACTTTTGAAAACTCTCTCTATTTATTTTTATTTTTTTGAATAAAAGTGCACACTTGAACTAGCACACCCGAAGTGCGTAAATATTTATAGAGGTTTGAAAACTCTCTCTATTTATTTTTATTTTTTTTGAATAAAAGTGCACACTTGAACTAGCACAACCGAAGTGCGTAAATATTTATAGAGGTTTGTGTCACAACACAGCCTAGAAAATATCTTCTCAAAATCTAGTCATATAATATATTTGGGCCTTATTTCAGTCAGCATGTTGGAGGCACCCAAGTCCTCAGCATGTTCGAAACATCCTACTTGAATGGTTATAATTATGTCATGTCAACATCTTTTATTGATTTTTTTTATATAGAAATAATAAGATAGAAAACAAAGTGTGAGAGGAGGGGAGGGAAGGAGGTTCAAATGGTGTTGAAGGATCAGGAGGCTGAATTTAGCAACAAAAAGCTCGTGTTGCTTGCGAGACAAGTTTTGAAAGAATAAGGGTTTGAGCAGCACCCTTTTCTCTACTGCAATGATGAGAATGTTGATGCTACTGTCTTGTGGCAATCTCAGACTAACTCAAGCCTATGAAACATATACTGGCTATCAGTGGCGGATCCAGGAAATAATGTTTGGGGGGTCATTAAGGACAGCGCGCGCAGCGCGAAATTTTTTTTTAACAGAAACGGCATGCATATCGTCATTTCATCGGGTCTTGGTAGGATAGCGCGACCAGCTACTCCAAAATCCTTGTTCAAAATCCTACATTCCAGCTCTACATCTGCAAAGAACAATGAAAAAATAAAATAAAAAGCAGAGCCTTTCGGTTCCACTAGCAAAGGCACAAAAATAAGGCTGTGCAAAATAAGGCTGAAAGGACACGCTTGGTATTTTTGTTTTTGTTCAGACCTGCCCAGGACACGCTGGGCATTTTTTTTTGTTTAAACCTGGCCCAAAACGACGTCGTTTTGGCCAGGTCATTTAAAAAAATTTCCTGGGCCAAAACGACGTCGTTTTGCCCAGGTTTTTTTTAAAAACAAACTGGCGCCACAGCGCCTTCGTCTTCTTCATCCAACCTGCCCAGACCGACGACCTTTCGTCGAACAGTTGGTGTGCAGCGAACGGGGTCGCACCACCAGTCCAAGGGGTCTCTAAGGTTGCTTCCATGGCTTCCAAGGGGTCGCGCGACCCCAATGACCCCACTGTGGATCCGCCACTGCTGGCTATGATCTGAGTTTTCAAAAAAATAAAGTATATTATTTATTTTTCATTGTACAAATAAAGAAGGCACTGAAATTGCCACTTTCTAGTGGCAACTACAGAGCTCAAGTTTATCAAAATCGTCTGTAAATCTGTTGTTTCTTTGTTCATCTCAATTCCGCATCTATCGAGTTCTTCAGTTGAATAAATTTTGTATTCGTTACGTCAATATTAAAGAACAATCACAGAGCTTCTTCCATTTAATATTCAAGAATAAAATGTAGCTATACAAAAGTAAAATGAAAAATGTATCCAAAGCCAAACAAAATTACACAAAATGTATGAAACCAAAAAACAAAAACAAGACAAAAAGCGAGGACAAATTTTGTCTCTCTAACTTCAACTGTAATATTGTACACTCAACTATCTATTTAACATTTTGAAGTTACAGTGAAATTTCTTATCTCCTTTGGAAGTTAAGGTACTTGATGCCGTAGGCAAAGACGAAGAAGAAGAGGAGGACCCAACCAAGATGAGCGATGGCAACAGGGATCAGAAAATCGTAGTCAAAACCTAAGTAGCTCTTGAGGAATACATCAATTCTTTGTTGTTCTTGAATTGGACTACTGACCTCAGTCTTCATGTCACCAACTTGAGATGTGAAGATACCGTAAATTGTCCAGGCAACGGGTGAACCCCAGTAGTACCACCTCCACCAGATAGGAATTAGCTGCGGTATTAAGATTTATATTAGGTATACAACAGTAATAGAGATGATCTGTAACAAGGTAAATAGCGTTTAAAAGAACTCGAAATGAGGAGAACAATCGAGTTTGAAATGACGTACCGGCCTGGGAATGAGGAAGCCTGAGAACAAGTTCCAGAAACTCAAGAAGAATGACATAACAATTGCAGCAATTTGATGGCCAGGAGTCAGGGCAACAACCATCATTCCGTACATAGAGAAGTAGGTAAAGCACATGAAGATGAAGTAGTAGAAGTACAAAAACTTCTCCACCTTGAAAGTGTACCCGATCATGAAAAACAGAAGGCAGGAATAGATGAAGGTTTGGATTGCAACGTAAATTGTCTCAATAGCCACCTACAACACACCAATTTGCAATATATGTCAATAACAAAGATACGAAATTCTAATGATTGTACAAAATCAAGCACATAATAAACATGTATGGCTTTCAATAACTTACCTGAGCAAATGCATAAGGCAACTCTGAATACATTCCAGCTGCTCTTTCACGATAGAAAACTGTTCGTTCAACCGCAACCACAGATTGCACAGCAGATGCATTGCTAGCTCCAAGGAAAAGGACAGCAGAATAGGTAGCTCCCAAAAGATTGATCAAGTCTTGTTGTTTGTGTCTGTTCACAAGAATATATAAAGTTAAACATTGTATAAGTAGCAATGTTTGGAGAAAACATGCAACTGAATCACATTTCAAAGAAAAATGTGTGAGAAAGATGAAGCTGATAATAAAGTTCTTGAACTTACATCTTGTCTCCTTTGCCCCAGAAGATAACACCAAATAATACTCCGATGCAGATTGTCATGAAAAACCTAATGGCATTGTATCGTGAGTTTCTCCAGTACGACCAATGTTGTTTCCAGAAGCATGCCTTGCATTGTGTTGCAAAGCTTTGGGAGTATTGGGTAGGGAAATAAAGATCGTTGGAGCCTGGTTCTGGCATGCTTAGTTCCTTGATAAGTTCTTGATTTCTCCTGAACAAACGAAACAAAAGGGAAGAAAAAAATAATAATTAGTCCACACAGACAAGTGGATAACAACGATAGAAATGAAGAGAAAACACAGCTACATGCAACTTACCTATATTGATCAGAGTTCGCAAATATTTCTGCAAAGTCCACATCATTTTGAGCCTCAACGGCAGCCGAGCTGACCTCCAACATCCAGGTAGCTGGATTGTAACCCTCTTTGATCTTTGCAACCCCTGGAATAGCCTGCAAGATATTTTGTATTAGTCAAACAATTAATCTCGCAGAGTAAAATGCATTTTGTATTACAGGAAATTGACCGGAGTGATTCAAGTAGAAACTTACCTCAAAGTATTCAACAAGTTTGTGAGACTGGCGACCTAGAGCACCGGCATAAATCACCTGCCCTCCTCTTTTCATCAAGAAAAGCTGCAAGGCAAAATGAAATCAAGGTGAAATACTGTATGAGAAATAATGAAAAATTATACTGGTCACAGATTGAAAAATCAGTTCGTACCTCATCAAAAGCTTCAAAAATGTCAATGCTAGGCTGGTGAATTGTGCAAACAACAGTTCGTCCTGTATCCACGGTGTTTCTTACAGTACGCATAACAATGGCGGCTGCTCTAGCATCAAGACCTGATGTCGGCTCATCCATGAAGATGATGGAAGGGTTGGCAACCAATTCTACAGCAATAGTGAGCCTCTTTCTCTGTTCAGTTGAAAGTCCATCAACTCCCGGAAGTCCAACTAAAGCATTTCTCAATGGGTTAAGCTCAACCAAATCCATAACCTCATCAACAAACATCTGCAGAGTGGAAAGAAAATAGATAAATGAGACTCAGCATATATTTATGGGAATGGAACAATTTATGAAGAGAATAAATGCTAGAGTTGCTAAAAGTATTTATCAATGGAAAATCAGGAAAATACCTTTCGTGTTTCGGTCTTGACATCTTTAGCAAGACGCAGCCAGGCAGAGTATAGGAGAGACTCATATACAGTAACAAATGGTGAATGAATATCATTTTGTTCACAGTAACCGCTGACTCGAGCAAATGTGGCTTGGTTCTTTGGGTAACCAGAGATGGTAATACTTCCTTCAATGTACCCGCCGGTCTTTCTTCCAGCTAAGACATCCATCAAGGTTGTCTTTCCAGCACCGCTGACACCAACTAATGCAGTCAAAACACCAGGCCTAAATGCACCACTGACATCTCGTAGAAGTTGGAGTCGGGTCTCTTCAATCCCTTGGCTCTTCATTTCCTGGTAAAGACACAAAGAAAGTTTGCCTAAACAAAATGACTTTGGAAAATGATTAAATTCTGGCTTTGCTTGTTTCGAACTTCAAACTTCGGAGGAAAAGAAGTACTTACGGCAGGCATATCCACATAGTAATTCACATGGTTGAAAGCGAGTGAGAGGGGCTGGAAGGGTAAAACCATTCCTCGTTTGGCTTGATTATTTCCTTGAGAATTTCTTACTTGCATATCAATACCTGTTATTGATCATTATTTATTAGATGAAGAGAATAATTTGATAGCGAGGCTACTTTTCGAGATGTAAAGCATGAAAGAAACATCCAGGTTAGGATCCACAAGAAATAATATTCTTACCTTCTGGGTTGGATCGTCGCTTCTTATGCCCTTCAGAGTCTTCATCATTCTCAATTAGAGTTTTAGTTTCACTTAGAGCTGAAATTGAGATAATAATAAAACAGATAATCAGCACTTGAGCCATTTCGGTATCAATACCTCATGACAGTAGAAAATTATTAACTTACGATCTAAGTAGGTCAGTGCTGCAATAAAAAGAAGATTGAAGAGAACAGTAAATCCGAAGAGCGCGCCAATACAAGTCCAATACCATGTCTCCGTAGTAAACAGTCCTCTTTCTCTCAGAAGTACCTTTCCAACTGTGTTTTCAGAGGCACCGACGACAGGCTGTGCAAAGGGATTAAAACTTTCATTAAGCTCAACCAGTTCGATTTAGATATGAAACTGTTATAATTATTATTATGATATAGTGCGAATTATATATACGCTTTAGTGAACTTACTTGACTCCATCTTTTATCAAGAAACTCATTGATAGCAATTGCATTTTGCCCATACATCATAGGTGAAACATAGTAGCCCCATATCATCCATGACTTGATGTCATCTGCACAATGAGATGGGACATGTGAACATTTGATAACATGTGGAAGGGGTATCAGTCATCAATGCAATTATTTAGAAATCTGTACGGTGCTGGTATCAAATTTGTAAATGTCCTAGCTTACTTCGACAATGAAATGAGAAGGATTTCTAACCTTTAGCGACGACAAAACCTCCAAGGACAAACACCAGTAGCAATGTAAAGGAACCAATTGTATTCGCAACAACCTCTGTTCTTCCAAGGGCAGCAATAAAACGGAAAAGGGAAAGTGCCACCTGATGTACACCGAAGAAGGCCAAAAACTGTTTGAAGAACCTGAACACATATGCATAAGTCAGATTAAAGAATAACTCGATTGCATATCTTTTGTAATTTATTTAGCAGCACAAAAATAAAGCTTTCGAGAATGATATGACTGATAAGATTGAACCTTACCTACTGGCCGCAGGTGCAAACCCGATTGTGTAGTATGTTAAAACAATCCATATCCCAGATTCCATCAGTGAAATGGGGATTCTGGTTAGTGAAATGGGCAAGCCAAAAGCCCAGCCAGGATAAAACAACGCATCCCTTTGTTTAAAGAACACAGGAATCCTGAAAACTGTCATTGCAAGCTCTGCCATTCCGTTAAACATGACGTTAATGAGACTGAAAAACAGTGCTCCCCAGAATTTTGCCGAATCTTCTGCTTTTCCAGCTTTCATTTCTGTTCTTAAGAATACCGTCAGAGCAATTGTAGCCATGATTGTTATCTGCGTAGTTTTGAAAATGTACACAAAAGAGTTACGCTTCATCAGCAACCATTCCCTTGCAAAGCATGCCTTGAAGAGCTCCGTATTGGATATTCCATACTTATCCGTCACTAGAGCAGCAGGATGGACTGATCTTTTATCGTAAGGAACTCTTAGTTCTTCCACAAGACGTTGGCCAACATGAAAAGTGGGGAAAGCTCGAACGAAATCAGATACTGAAACATATCTGTAAGGTTGGTTCTTCTTATACCAGTATTGCTCTTGGTCCTTCTTTGATGTCACTTCTTGCAAGAAGTCTGCAACACCTTTTCTGTCAGGGCATCTGAAGCCTATAAATTCGAAGAACTCAAGCACATTCTCGCGTGGACCGTGGTACACAATCTGACCCTCAGAAAGAAGCATAATGTCATCAAACAGATCATACGTCTCAGGTGCAGGCTGCAAGAGAGAGATCACCATTGACACTTCCATAATATGAACCATCTGCTTCATGAACTTGACAATCTGAAAGGTTGTGGAACTATCCAGCCCCGTTGATATTTCATCCATGAAAAATGCTTTCGCAGGTCCAACCAACATTTCTCCTGCATTCACAATAGACATTGCGGATTAGAGTACCAGGTAATAGTTTTGTATCTTAACTATCATTCCTGTCATGCGAAGCAAGACTAACAACAGTTTCTTAAAAGTAGAAGTGCCAGTTGACAGAAACCAGGTTGGTGCCTAAGTTTATACAAAATATTAGAAACATTAAACGTGCAAAAATGACACAGTCGTTATCTTAAACATGTCCAAACACAAATAGAAAGCGTAACATCGCGGAATAACTCAAATGACATCAGTAACATACCAGTAGTTACACGTTTCTTCTGTCCACCGGATATACCCCTTCTCATGTCATCACCCACCATAATGTCAGCACAGATATCAAGTCCAAGTATCTGTCAGAAAAATTAAAAGACGTTAGCCTTGTACGATAAGAATGATAGAACAAGAATACGATCTTATGATTGAATCAACAAACCTTGAGAACGTAATCTGTGATCAAACTAGTTTCCTGGCCAACCATAGATGTAGCTTTCATGAATGCATCAATTTCAGGATCCGGTTTGATACCTGAATCTTTCTCCCGTCTAGACAACTCTACCAGCAAATCATACCTGGTTCCAACTCCCAGGCAACGTCCAGAGAAATCCAATGTTTCACGAACTGTCATCTCACCATAATGAAGATCATATTGGCTAATATAAGCGGAAGTTCTCTGAGGCACAAATTCATGGAATTCATGGCCACAATAGGTCACGTTCCCAGTTACCTGTTTATAACACAATTTGTCAGTACATTCGAAAATGTATACATCTACCCCGCATTAATCAATTGGATAACTCTGGTCAAATGTAAGGAGATAGAGAAGATGACAAACCCTTAGATCCTTATCGAGTTTGCCAGCAAGTGCTTTTAGCAGTGTTGTTTTTCCTGACGACGGAGGTCCAAGAAGCAGCGTCATCCTGTAAAACAAAACAATAAGCTTAGGGATGAAATTTAAAAACAAAACTACTTCACCTGAGAAGCATACCAAAAGAATGCTTCCGTCTTCTTCTGACAGGAACATGAGTTTGTTTTTTATGATTGACTAGTTTTTCTTTCATTGATGAAATAAAACTTACACCGGTCCAGTAAAGATTTTAGATATGCAAAACATGAGCGTACCTTGACGGTTTAATAACACCGCTCACATCTTGGAGTATCTTGACAACTCTTTTCTTCGATTGTGAGAGTCCAATCAATCCAGCTAGTCCCTGTTCACGAGTATACAAATTTAGAAATCTAAGATCCGCTAGCAAAGCGTTATACTAAGAAGTAAGGTTCGGTATTAAAAGACTTTGAGACAATACCTCAAGCTGGTTCAAGGTGGAATTGAGCAGAGTTGGAAGTGCTCTGGTACCAACATATGCATCTCCCTCAATTGATATATTCTGGAATCTAACCTCAACCTTAGGAACCTCAATACCAACCCTGTTTCCAAATTCAAGAAACACATTTACAAAAATAATCCATGGATAACGAGTTTGATATCAATTTACTCCCCCACCCCTTATGTAAATATATTGTTGTATCAAAATAATAAAAGTTTCAGATCGAAACCATAGTTCTTTTCCTTTTCCTCAAAATTTAAATCCAACTTTTTTTTTCCTATTGATTTTCTCATCAACCAAACAAACTACACAGAACACAAACCTGTCATTTCTGGCTCTGAGCCTCTGCAAGAACCTTTCATTGTCATCCTCCACAACCTTAAGTATGCTCTCCATCAACTGCTTCTTGTCTTGCGCCCCAAGATTCGCGACATCGACTTCTTCAGTTACAAACCTCCCATTGCTCATGGCCTGCCTCAGCATCCCCCTCCTCATCCTATCATATGTGGGCAACCTTTCTATGGCCGCCCACTTGAGCTCCTCCTCCTCATCCACCGCCTGCTGCCGCCCGCTCCGCTGGAACACGTCCGGCGCGTTCCACATTTCCCGAACACTAGTCGACCGCCAGCTCCGCCGGCTGCTCGACTGCCTGGCCAGACTCGACTGCCTGGCCAGATCATCTCCGGCTAACGCTGCCGCCATTTTTTAACTCCCGGAAACGACCAAATCACTCGAAACTCGAGATTTCAATGATTGGGTTTGACAAACACAACCAAGTCAGACGAACCCAGTTTCAGAAAACCGATTGAACTCCTATGTTCAAAGTTGCTTGGACTGACCAAGTTGAAAATTTGATGATCAATAAACGAATGGATTTTTGTTTTTATTCTTCGTCTTGTCAAAACTCTTCACACTTTGCTTCTTGGTTTTTGGTGAAGTTTGAGAAAATGTGGAGAGAGAGAGAGAGAGAGAGAGAGAGAGAGAGAGAGAGAAAGAGATAATTCTGCCATTGGAAGTAGGTCAGCATTATATAGACTAACAAAGTCGTAGCGGGACAAATAAGAAGAGAGGGAGAGAGGGAGAGAGGGAGAGAGATAGTCTTCCCTCTCCAACTGTATTTTGTCTTACATTAATTTTTAATTGATAATATTATTATTTTAATTTCTTGTGATGATTGAAGATGGATGCTTAGTCAAAACTCGGACGAATTCCATCGGTTCATGCCGTTGTTGGGTTCGGCAAATGTGCGGAGGCACAGATATGACCAACTCCACCATCCCATGCTTCGCGCCTATGATATGTTATTGTAGGATGGGTCTGGTTGTCTGTACTAAAAAATTTCAAACCTATACCGCACTAGACACAAAAGGGTGATATTCGAGAGTGACGTGGTATAAAAATTCAACAAATACGCACTTAACACAAAGGGGTGTGATCTGAGAGGTATTTACAAATGGTCACGGCTACTACAATTTTTTTTTTTTAGTACATCGATATTTGTATACTAAGGGAAGAGAGAGTTCGGCAAAGCCATACAATAGATAGTCTAATTTGATATCGAATTCGTTATCCACGAGATTCGAACCTAAGACCTTTCACTTCCAAGTGAAGAGGAATACCACCAGACCATAATACTGAGAGCCAATCGGCTACTACACTTAAACATTCTTTTTACCATCATCTTGTTAATAATACAATATTATGTGAAGAAAAACTTATATATAAATTATAATTGACACAAAACGATATAACTACGCATGACATATCATATAAGTCTTTCTCGTTAACCCAAAAAAAAAGTCTCTCTTCCTATAGTGAGGGTGTTTGGTCCCTGCGTAGGGCTACATTATACCAGAGGGTGTGAAGTCTATGTTCCAGCGACCGTAAATTTTGACATCGGAAAACTGCTGTATTTTGCTGACAAATTCTAGGCAGTGTTGTACTCGATAATTAACATTTCTTTGAGGAAAAAATAAATTAATACAATAAATGCTCATTCCTGTCTGTAATTTATTTTATAACATGAAACGCTATTTCTTGTCTTGGTGGGAAAATGTTAGGATATTGGATCCACGCGATTAACGATTACTGAGCTCGTGAGAATATTCTGTTAGGTTACTGTCAACGGTGACCTTCCCCTTAATCATTGGAAGACAGCGCAGAGGGTACCCAGTTACCATAATTTGTGTGGAAGTTGGCAAGCATTCTCAATTCTTTATGTGATATATAATAATGAGATTACTACGTGATTAGTAACGAAAATATCTTAATTAGCATCCTTATAATAAAATAGTTAGTGAAATTCATCTCATCGTACTGTACAGTTGTTCGTAGGTGATTATTGCCAGCGTTTCGTGTTCAAATCTTTTTTTTTTTCAAATTTTTTTATATAACTTAAAATATTTATATCATTTAAAAAATAGATAACTTGAATCATTGAAGTTTAATATCGAGTATGACCCACAATTTTTCTCCATGTTTAATATATATATACCTAGAGTTTTAGGACTCGAGTCCAAGATTTAGATCAACTGTTCAAGGGATCGAGTCCAAGACCTAGGTTAACCACTCCAACTTTGAGGTTCATGTTTGGAGCATAGGAGATCCGGATATGGCATCAAGTAAAGGTTTAATGCTTTGGGGTTCAATAAGTTTGAAGGACAATAATCAAGATACCATTTAGGCTTTAAAAAGGTATAAGGGTTCGCTCACCTGCAAGAGCTCCAGGCGACCCTTCAAATGCTTCAACGACCTTTATTTAACCGGCATTAAAGCATCTTGAAATGCTCTTTTGAAAGAAACTCTTAGCTGTGAATTGGATGATGGAAGACTGTTTTATCGCCTAAATTCATCAACTTAAGAAGCGGTAGAGAAAATGTCATGCAACTAGAGTTATATCTCAGTGCTTCTACTATACTCATCAAGAACCATGTCATTCCCTCCCACACATTGACGAGCCAGTACGAAGTCGAACTGCATAGTGTATGCGTACTGACTTTTATACTACTAGTTACTCTTGTCACCTTTTGTTTCACCTTTTGTTTCACCTATTCTTTCTTTACTTGCTAGCCTTTTACCAAATGACCATTGATTCTAATTTCTGTTTGTTATAACATTATATATATATATATATATATATATATATATATATATATATATATATATATATATTGTTATAAACTTCTTATTTAAGTGTGTGTAAATCCTAGATTAGATTTGATTCTAGTTATTCTTTCCTATTAGGACTTGTATTCCTTGGAGGATAAGGATTTCTTCTCTCCCTTATTACTATAAATAAAGGCATTGCGTAGGGGAATAGCACATCATCTACACAACCCTACAAATAAATCTTTCTCTCTCTATATTTTCTATGTGCCGTCGGCCCCCTCTCCCTTGTCAGTTAAATATAGGCCATAACACGTTATCAGCATGCTCTTACTGTTGTGCTTATGAATCTGATTTGGAAGTTTTCTACATCAAATCAGTTCATCAATATCATCACGCAATCAAGTTCTTTGAAAACAACGGTTTTTATCTCGATATTTTTGCAGCCCTGATAAGATGAACATTCACCATAATGCATGACCCAACTTTACGTTTTTCGAATTTTAGATTATACATAAATTGTGTATTCATTATATCCATAATTGTCGAATTATGTGAATTGATATTTGCCATGAATTGCATCAAATACATGTTCATTCATTAAATTATTTAATTAAATATGCACTGAATTATTAAAAAAAAATCGTAAATTTTTAGGGTTCTTTGAACCCATTACTCAAGCCTACACCGGAGCCAGAAGCTCCACGCCTTTGAAACCCAGACCCACGAAGTCATTTCAACGTCGTCCACCTGCCAAACTTCGACGCCCTTCAAGACGTCCCACGCATGGCCTGCAACTGATGCGAAAATAAATTAACGCACAAATTTAAACCCTATTTGTGACAGTTGTAGTATATGGATAAGTAGGGATCGTTCTAGGCCGGGGATTAACTAGGGATGCTAACCCAAGTAAAATTAAATTAAAAACGTAAAAACAAAATTTAAAATACTAAACTAGACTCAAAACACTTAAATAGAATAACTCAAAATAAAACTAACAAATAAACTAAAATAAATCAAAAGACTCAAAACAACTCAAGACTTAAGAAAACACAAACTAAAATGATTTCTAATAAATCTAACACTTTAAAATAAAATGGGGGATTGATTTTGATGAAAAGTAAATTAAACTTAAATAAATTACAAAATTGACAAAAACATAAAATTAAGGTAAAATGATAAATGACGGACTGGCTAGAGGATTATTCTCCACACATGCCACATATGCAACCTAAATTGATTTTCAGTTGTTCTTTCAATAAATTGTAAATTCTCAACGCCCCAAGTTAATTAGGTCCGCTTAAATTAACCTTCAGATTTTCCTACTTTTATTAGGTTGGATGATTGCATACGACAACCCAAAACATTCCCTACAAGTTCCCTACATGAATTGCATAATAGAGATACAAGCAAGAATCATTAAGTTCTATGAAAATCATAAGCATTGACGAGGCACTTGTTACTATGAATTGCATGAAACTTATGCCAAGAATTTACCTAACGCGATCGTTTATAAGCGACCTTCACTACTTGTGAATATAAGTTCATAACGATTAGGTGAAATTCACTTATATTCTAGCATCAAATTCATGCATGTAAATTAAGTATGCATCCTTAATCGACATACAAAAATAAGTTATCAATCAAGCAGTTAAACAAATTAAATCACAACTCAGAAATCACAACTGAAGGTAATCAATTCATATTACAAATATATTCATGGTTTTGAATTAAACTCTAGCCAAAACAAATTAATTACACATTATTAAAATTAAACAGGAATAAAACGTGAGTTGGAGGATTAAACCGAATGAGGACTGCAGTGTTGTTGCGCTCCCTGCACTGTTGCCGTGCTGACCAGGCAGGATTGCTGCCGTGCTGACCGCCCACGTTTCCTGCGTTCCTTACACGTGCTGCCAAGGCAGCACTTGCTGCACTGACTGTCTCCCTGTCCCTGCACGTCCTCAGCTGCCCAACCTTTCTTCCTTCTTCCCGCGCAAACTGCGCTGTTGCTGCCCTCCACGTTTCTCGTCCTTGCAGCTTCTCTAGAGCCGCTTCCACTGACCTCCTGTCAGCCCGCTGCCCAAGCTGCTCCCTCACTTCTTGGTACTGACTTCTCCTCCCTTCTTTCCCGCTCACAGCTGCTTTCCCCCCAGGCAGCACACTGGTTCCAAGCTGCCCTCTTATTTGCGCTCCTGCTTCACGTGCTCATGGTTCCTTTCCGCGTCAGTGCCTCGCAAGCTGCCAAGCCAGCTTGCCTTCCTCCCTCTTCACGTCAGTCGTCCCTCTTCCCACGTGTTCTGCTGCAAGGCAGCTTCCTGACAGCTGCTTCCTGCTCTTTCCTGCTCCTAAGACAGCGCCTCTCTCTCCCGCGCCTGCCTTCCTCCTTCTCTCCGCATGCACTGCCCGAGGCAGTCTTTCATACGCCCCCGTTCACCGAGGCCCCCCCTCTCTGCTGCCAAATGCAGCTCAAATTTATTCTCTTTTTTTTTCTGACCTCCTTGGTGCTGTTTTCTTTTTGTTTTCTATTTGTTTCACCAACCCACCAAAGCAGATTCTTTTTGTTTTTCAATTGCTTCACCAACCACACCAGGCAGCCAATATTAGTTTAAGCAAATGATTCATCATGAATTATTATTACTATATATATATATATATATATTTAATTTAAAAGCTAATCTACATCGACAGTTTTGACGAAATTATTACATAAAATCACACTTGTGCTATTTTTATTTTCTTAGCTAGATAAATTCTATAAAACACAAAAACAAAGTAAATAGCACAAAAATATGAGGAAATAACTAACAAAAGACAAGAGAATTTGATGTAAAATATATATAAATATGAGCTTATCAGCAACCATGCCCTGCCATCCCTGACGACCTACAGTCGTCGCCGACTTTAATTTTGGCTAAGATTCGTATGAATCTCTATGGATTTGAAAACCCCAAATTCGAATTCTGAGGGTTTTTTGTTTATAGACATCGAGATTTCACCTTTTTTTTTCTCCGTCACACCATTGAATTCCATGTCAAACCCTTGACTTATATCAAGTTATTTTGACCAGAACATGGCCTCCTGAAGCGCGTGACATCGACCTTCGTCCCCGGTGACATCACCCAACGATGCTGGGGTGTTCTTTTCACTTAAACCCAAGCCCAATTGGGTTGGCCTTCTCGACCTGCAATGGAAATTTGTTCAGACTGGGCTTGCCTGATGCAGCCAAAGTCCACGGCTCGACCCAAAGCGTGACACCAGCCCGTAGGGCTATGGTGTCCCTGTGACCATGATGCACGAGATCCCAGCCCCGTGCTGGTGCATCCGTGTTCCGCATGCACACGATTCCAGCCTACAGCCGGTGCATTGGTGCACTTGCATTGCGCTGCATCTGATTAGTGCCCATCTGGGCCTCTGTTTTTGGACTTGGTTCTTGCAACTCGTTTGCTATTACTGGGCTTGCAGCCCAAATTCTATTTGGGGCCTGATCAACCTTTGTCTATCTAAGCCCAAGTTTTGGGCCTATACCACGATACAAACTTGCGCAGCCCACCCGTGGGCTTTGGTCCATGTTTTTTGGGCCCCGAGCTTAACAATTTGAGTTTTTTAATTTTTTTGACCCATACTTTAAATTTGGCCTGAAGTCCAAATAATTAATTCAATTATAATTCTAGACCTAAAGTTCTATTGCATATTTTCTTGTTGCATATTTCTGTATATATATTTGTGTTTGTCTGCAGGAACATATGAACCTGAAATTCATAATTATTTCGAAACCTGAAGTTTCTAGAAACATGCCTTGTTTGAAAACCTGAAGTTTTCCTTAAATACATCACCCATGAAAACTCGAAGTTTTTTCATGCAAATTTAAACAAATACATGTCTATTAGAACCTGAATGTTCTACTCCTATGTGAATGGATTGATTTTTTTTTCTCCATTACACTAACCACATCTTGTCCATTTATTTTGTGATAGGAACATGTCGAATTTGAACAAACTCTACTTCACCGCTTTAGAGGTCTCTAGAAGAAACTACCTCAAGTGAGTCCAAGATGTGAAGCTCCATCTCACCGTAAAGCATTTGTGTCCCACCATTGAAGATGAAATGGACAACCCGGTTGGCAAAGCTAAGAAAGCCACTGCCATGATCTTCATCTAAAATATATTCATAATGCACTGCAAACCGCTTGTTGGGGAGGATCCACGAGCACTCTAGGTTGCTTTGGCTGATCGCTTTGATCACCAAAATGACATCTAATTGCCTGAAGCAAGACATGACTGGCAGCATTTGCTCTTCCAAGACTTTAAGTCTGTGAATGAATATAATTCTGAAGTTTGTCAAATCCGAACACTTCTCAAGTTCTGTAACGAGACCTTGATCGAAAAGGATTTCTTGGAGAAGACCTATTCGACCTTCTCTGCTACTAATATTGTCCCGCAACAATAATATAGGGCTTAGAAGTTCACTAAGTTTTCGAATTTGATATCTGTTTTACTTCTCGCTGAAAAGCAGAATCAATTGTTGATGAAAAATCATCAAGCTCGACCTACTAGGCGACTGTTGTGCCTGAAGCACATTATAGCACAACAAACACTCAAAACGCCAAAATATGTGTGGTATGGGTGGCTAGAAGCCACCCCCGTCAGGGTCAAAGAGCCAAGGCCCATTTATGGGAGGAAACGGAACCTAGAAACGCCCTAACCTCGCTCCCAAGACCCCAAACTTCAAGAATAAGGGCAAAGCACTTGAAACCATGGATGTGAACATGTGCTATTGTTGTGGTTGAAATGACCATTGGTCCCGTGTTTTCCGAGCTCCCCATAAGGTTGTAACTGAATATCATTCTAGTCGTAAGAAGTTTGAATCAAACTTTGTGCAAGTGGATGAACTGGAGAGTACCAATATGAAGGTTTCTGACTTTTAGGAGGATACCACCCTTATGGAAGATTAGAATCTTAGACATAAAATATTTTCTAGTTGAAATTTATAAAATGGGGCCGAATTCCACCTAATGGCCGACCCCCCCCCCAATTTGTTTTTTGGTTTAATTTTGAACAAGTTTCCTTTATGTTTGGATTATTTGTTGGTGATTTGTTTTTGGATATTAAGTTTTAATTAATTACCATCCTTGAATACTTAAATTATTTTGAATGGATATTTGTATTTAGAACTTTTATGCATGTGACCGATTCAAATTAATTTTTATTTCTAGGTATGACTAGTGGGAAATTAGTTGTCTGGCAGATAGTGCAACCACACACACTGTTTTACGTGAACACATATATTTCACTAACTTCATACCTAAGAATGCACCTCTGACAACCCTCTCAGGCCTATCCAACCTCATCTAATGATACGGTAAAAGACGTATAATGTTGTCCAATGGTACAATCTTGACCATTGATGAGGCACTCTATTCTCCGCGTTCCAGAAGAACGTTGTTGAGTTTCAAGGATATATGAGATAATAATTACCACGCTGAAACCTATGTAGAAAATGGAGTTGAATTTCTATGCATCACTTCCTATGAATATGGCCAAAAGTGTACGCTAGAAAAGATGGAGCATATCTCGAGTGGAATGTATACTACAACCATACGCCATCTAGAAAGCCACTATGTGGCAGGCCCTACCTCTGGGACTGCGCGCGAAATTACACTTTGTCATGATCGTTTGGTACACCTTGGATGAATATCGATGCGTCGTATCCTCAAATCATCACACGGGCTTCCACGAACCCAAAGTTTAGGTTCGATTCAAGGAATTGCATGTCAAACCTACTCTATGAGAAAGCTTATTATTAACCATTCTTATGACAAGATTCATTCTAGTCCTCCTATTTTTCTACAAAGGATTCAGGGGGACATTTATAGACCGATTCATCATCCCTGTGGGCCATTTGGATATTTTATGGTTTTGGTTGAGGCTTCCACACGTTGGTCACACGTGTGCTTGTTGTCCATAAGGAACGCTGCATTCCAAACTATTGGCTCAGGTTATCAACCTCAGGGCTCAAGACCCTAATTATCTGATCACATCTATTTGATTGGATAATGCTGGAGAATTCACATCTAAAACTTTTGATGACTATTGCATGTTGGTTGAGGTTGAAGTTGAACATCCAGTACCCCATGTTCACACCCAGAATGGCTTGGCAGAGGCATTCATTAAGCGCTTATAAATGATTGCTCGATCATTGGTCATACGTACTAAGCTCCAGATCGCTGCTTGGGGCTATGCAATATTGCACGCAACCATGTTGGTCCGCTTGAGGCATGTTGCTACCCAACTATATAGCGCCCTTTAGTTGGTTACCGGATACGAACCCGACATATCGTATCTACGCGTTTTTTGTTGTGCGGTCTATGTGCTAATTTCACCGCCTTTATGTACAAAAATAGGGCCTCAGAAAATGATGGGAATCTATGTCGGATATGATTCTCCTTCGATTATTCGTTACTTAGAACCTTTGACAGGCGATCTATTTATCGCTTGTTTTGTGGATTGTCACTTATATGAGACATATTTCCCATTGTTAGATGGAGATAAGAACGACGTAAATTATCGTTGATGACTCCCACTTTGTCTCATTTATATCCCTACACCGCTCAGTCTGAAACTGAAGTGTAGCGCATATTAGATCTTCAGAGCGTAGCTCAGATCATGCCAGATGCTTTCATCTATCTAGCGCGAGTGCAAGATCATATATTCTAGCTGCGAATGTGCCTGCAAAGATGGATGTAGCAAATGTACGACGGATTTCCCTCATGGAGGCCCGGGACACCACTTTCGTCGATCCACGTACATTAGAGGCTAGCCAATCATCTACCCCTACATAAAAGCGTGGCAGACCTATAAGTTCAAAGGATTCACACCCCCAGAAGAGGAAACACATGGCACAGGCACCTGAAGAGCCTACTGTGAATCTGACAGTCTCCTACTCATTCTATCCAACTCATAAGGAAATTCTAGATTACGGAAGAGTCCTTGAAAAGACGAATCCACTTCCTGATAATCGGGATATTTTGGTCCATTATGCTAACTTGGATGATGTTTGGTGTAGAAATGAGATGATCATCAACGATGTATTAGCATATGCAGTAGCCATTGAGATCATGTTGAGCGATGACATTGAACCCCGTTCCATTGATGAATGTCGACGTAGAATTGATTGGTCAAACTAGAAACAAGCAATCCATATCGAACTCGATTCGCTTGCGAAACGTAAGGTGTTTGGACCTATAACTCCTACTCATTCACATGTAAAGCCTGTTAGCTCCAAGTGGGTTTTCGTTCGAAAGCATAATGAGAAGAATAAAATTGTGCGTTACAAAGCTCGTCTTGTTGCATAAGGCTTCTCACAATGCCCCGGGATTGACTATGACGAAACTTATTCACCTGTTATGGATGTGATTACTTTTTGCTACCTTATCAGTTTGGTAGTTTCCGAAAAACTAAGTGTGCAGCTAATAGATGTAGTAACTGCGTATCTTTATGGGGATCTTGATACAGAAATTTATATGAAAGTTCCCGAATGACTTACATTGACTGGATCAAATATTTCTAAACCCCGGAACATGCTCTCAATTCGGCTGATGCGTTCACTCTATGGTTTGAAGCAATCTGGAAGAATGTAGTATAACCGTCTGAGTGAGTATTTGACTAATCAGGGATATATGAACAACGAACTATGCCTTTGTGTGTTCATTAAGAAGTCACATTCTGGTTTTGCGATTGTTGTAGTTTATGTCGACGACATGAATCTCATCGGAACTCCTGAAGAGCTCGCGATAACTGTCATGCACCTGAAGTCAAAATTTGAGATGAAATATCTAGAAAAGACTCGATACTGTCTCTATCTCGAGATAGAGCACCGTTCAGATGGAATCTTAGTACATCAATCGAACTACACCCATAATGTGTTGCATTGCTTTAACGAGGATAAAGTGAAGCCTTCGAGTACTCATGTGGTCGTTCAATCGTTAGATGCAAAACGAGATCCCTTCCGTCCAAAGAAGGATGATGAAGAGTTTGGGAGCCTGAAGTTTCTTATGAAAGTGCGATAGGCGCTTTATTGTACTTAGCTCAATACACTAGACTCGACATCCTTTCGCTGTTAATCTTTTGGCTAGATATAGTAATGCACTAACACGCAGACACTGGATTGGTGTTAAAGATATTTTCCGTTAACTTAAGGGTACTAAGGATTTGGGCTTGTTATGTCCCTACAGATCCTCGAGTGATGTCACACCCCCATATTTCGAGTTGATTATCGCCTTGTTGGTTATGCCAACACAGGATACTTATCTAATCCGCACAAGGCGCGCTTTCAAAAGGGTTATGTCTTTACCGTTGGAGGCACCGCAATCTCTTAGAGGTCAAACTAAACAAACCTTAGTTGCCACTTCGTCTAACCATGCTAAAATTATCGCCTTACACGAAGTAACTCAGGAATGCTTTTGGTTGAGAGTAATTGTGGGCCATATTCGAAACTCCTCCGATCTTTACCCTGTCGTTGATGTCCCGACGACGATCTATAAAGACAACGCAACATGAATTGAATAGCTCAAGAAGGGTCACATCAAAGGAGACAACACCAAGCACATTGCGCCGAAGTTCTTCTTCTCACATCAACAACAAGAACATCAGAAGATTTAAGTCATGCACATCCGTTCACAAGACAATCTGGCCGACTTCTTCACCAAATCATTACCAAAGGCGACATTTCAAAAGCTTGTTCAAGGAATTGATATACGTAAACTTTCTGAGTTGTAACATTGCTAGTTCTTTTTGGAATTGTGTCAAACTCATAGGGAGTATCCTGAAGTATACTTTCTTGATCTTAATGTACTCTTTTTCCCTACAATTAAGAGCATTTTTCCCATTGGGTTTTTGCTACCTAACGAGGTTTTGATTAGGCACCCACCTTGAGTTGATCATATACCTGATGACGTCCCAAAGACGTTTCATTTGACTTTGCATTATTCACGTTTTTTTCCTTAGACTATGGATTTTGTCCCTACTTGGGTTTTTACCGTAGCCTTAGAGTTTTTTGTGAGACTTACTTCCTTATGAAAGTTCCTACCTTATTGAGAATAGCGTGTTCCCAGAATCAGTGCCGACTAGTCGACTTCCTCAACCTCTACATGATGCCGAATCTACTTAAGTATTTACACACTCAAGGGGGAGTGCTATAAACTTCTTATTTAAGTGTGATTGTGTAAATCCTAGATTAGATTTGATTCTAGTTATTCTTTCCTATTAGGACTTGTATTCCTTGGAGGAGAAGGATTTCTTTTGTCCCTTATGACTATAAATAAAGGCACTGCGTATAGGGAATAACACATTCTCTACACAACCCTACAAATACTTCTCTCTCTCTCTCTCTCTCTTTCTCTCTCTCTCTCTCTCTCTCTCTCTCTATATATATATATATATTTTTTTTTTTTCTCTGTGCCACCGGCCCCCTCTCCCTTATTAGTTAAATATAGTCCACAACATATATATATAGGGTCAGCCTTTTAGTATCTCTAAGGTCGAGCAACTTTTAAGGTCAATAACTCTATATGAGGTCTACATAATAAAAGATTAGAAAATAACTTTTGAAGCAACCTTTAAAGTCAATAACTTTTAAACCCTAAACCCCTCTTTCATTTCTCTCCCGTTTATGCGGTTTTGCCGATTGTAGATGTAGTAATCTTCATTTATTATATACCACAGTTGTATCACTCATCAATACAAGTAAGTCTCACTTTTATTAAATAAGTTATAAAATGTAATATACACAACACCTCAAAAAACTCAAACTCCTTTTTTCAAGGACAAATGACCAAAAAAATTATTTAGAGTGCCCTAATTTGTGTTATGGCCTATTTTATCTGACAATGGGAAGGAAGCCGGCGGCAAGGTAAGAAAAGAGAGAGATGTGTGTTTGTAGAATTGTAGGGGAATGTGTGTGTTATTCCTCCCTACGTAGTGCCTTTATTTATATTAATAAGAGGAACAAGAAATCCTTCATCCCCAAGGAATACAAGTCCATATAGGAAAGAATAGCTAGAATCAAATCTAATCTAGGATTTACACAATCACACTTAAACTAGGAAAGTTTACAACAATCTCCCTTAAGTGTGTAAATACTCCAGGTAGATCCAGCATCATGCAAACGTTGACAAAGTCGACTCGTCGGCACTGATTCTGGGAACAATGTTATTCTCAATAAGGTAGGAACTTGCATAAAGAAGTAAGTCTCACTAAAAAATCCTAAGGCTATGGCAAAAACTCAAGTAGGGACAAAATCCATAGTCTAAGGAAAAATGCGTGAGTAATGCAAAGTCAAATGAAACGTCTACGGGACGTCATCAGGGATATGATCTACCCAAGGTGGGTGGCTCGTGAAAACCTAGTCAGGTAGCAAAAACCCAGTGGAAAAAATGCTCTTAATCGTAAGGAAAAATAGTACATTAAGATCAAGCAAGTATTCTTCAGGATACTCCCCCTGAGTTTGATACAATTCCAAAGAGAAATAGCAATGTTGCAACTCCAAAAGTTTACCCATACCAATTCCATGAACAAGCTTCTGAAACGTCGCATTCTGTAGTGATTTGGTGAAGAGGTCGACCAAATTGTGTTGTGACCAGATATGCGTGACTTCAATCTTCTGATGCTCTTATTGTTGATGTGAGAAGAAGAACTTCGGCGCAATGTGGTTGATGTTGTCTCATTTGATGTAACCATTCTTGTGCTGTTCGATGCATGCTGCATTGTCTTCATAGATCATCGTCGGGATATCCACGACAGGGTAAAGATCGCAGAAGCTTCGAATATGGCCCACAACTACTCTCAACCAAAAGCATTCCCGAGTTGCTTCATGTAAGGCGAGAATTTTAGCATGGTTAGACGAAGTGGCAACTAAGGTCTGTTTAGTTGACCTATAAGAGATTGTGGTACCTCTAATGGTAAAGACATAACCCGTTTGAGAACGCACCTTGTACGGATTAGATAAGTATCATGCATCAGAATAACTAACAAGACGAGAATCGACTCGAGAAGCAGTGGGTACAGCATCACTTGAGGATCCGTAGGGATAGAACAAACCCAAATCCGTAGTACCCTTAAGGTAACAAAATATGTCAATGTCTTCATGTTGGTGCATTACTGTATCTTGCCAAAAGATTATAAACAAAGGAGATGTCGGGTCTAGTGCATTGAGCTAAGTACAATATAGCACCTATCGTACTTAGATAAGGAACTTCAGGCTCTAAAATCTCTTTATCATCCACATTCAGACGAAAAGGATCTAGTTTTGCATCTAGCGATCGAACGACCATAGGAGTACTCAAAGGCTTCGCTTTATCCTAGTTAAAGCGGCGTAACACCTTATGGGTGTAGTTCGTTTGATGTACTAAGATTCCATACGAATAGTGCTCTATCTTGAGACCGAGATAGTATCGAATCTATCCTAGATATTTTATCTCAAATTCCGATTCAGGTGCGCGACAGTTCTCGCAAGCTTTTCAGGAGTTCCGATAAGGTTCATGTCATCGACATATACTGCAACTATCGTAAAACCGGAATGTGACTTCTTAATAAACACACAAGGGCATAGTTCACTGTTCACATATCCCTGACTAGTTAAATACTCACTCAGATGGTTATACCACATTCTTCTAGATTGCTTCAAACCGTAGAGTGAACGCCTCAGCCGAATGAGAGCATGTTTCGGGGTTTGGAAATATTTGATCCAGTCAATGTAAGTCATTCGGGAACTTTCATATAGATTTCCGTATCAAGATCCCCATAGAGATATGCAGTTACTACGTCCATCAGCTTCATACTCAGTTTTTTGGAAACTACCAAACTGATAAGATAGCGAAAAGTAATCACATCCATAATAGGTGAATAAATTTCATCATAGTTAATCTCAGGGCGTTGTTAGAAGCCTTGCATAACAAGATGAGCTTTGTAATGCATAATTTTGTTCTTCTTATTACAATTTTGAACGAAAACCCACTTGTAGCCAATGGGCTTCACATGCGGAGAAGTATGAGCTACAGGTCAAAACACCTTACGTTTCCCAAGCGAATCGAGTTCAACTTGGATTGCTTGTTTTCAGTTTGACCAATCGGTTCTACGTCGACATTCATCAATAGAACGGTCAATGTCATCGCTCAACATGATATCAGTAACTACTGCATATGCTAATGCATCGTCGATAATCATCTCATTTCTACGCCACACATCATCTAAGCTAGCATAATAGACCGAAATCTCACGATTCTCGGGATGAGGATTCGTCTCTTCAATGACACTTCTGTAATCTAGAATTTCCTCATGAGTTGGATAGAATGAGTAAACGACAGTCAGATTCACGATAAGATCTTCAGGTGCATGTGTTATGGGTTTTCTCTTCCGGGGGTGTGAATCTTTGAACCAAAAGGTCTGCCATGCTTTTGTGTAAGGGCAGATGATTGGCTAGCCACGAATGTACGTGGATCACCAAAGTTGTCATCCCAGGCCTCTAGGAGGGAAATCCGTCGTACATTTTCTACATCCATATTTGCAGGCATATTTGCAGCAGGAATATGTGATCTTGTCACTTGCACTAGATCGGTGAAAGCATCTAGCATGATCTGAGCTATGTTCTGAAGATCTAATATGTGTTGCACTTCAGTTTCAGACTGAGCGGTACGGGGATCTAAATGAGACAAAGTGGGAGTCGTCCACGATAATTCGCGTCATTCTTCAAGAACATTGACGTTCTTATCTCCTCATAACGACGAGAAGACTATCTCATAGAAGTGACAATCTGCGAAATGAGCGATAAACAGATCGTCTGTCAAAGGTTCTAAGTAATGAATAATCGAAGGAGAATCATATCTGACATAGATTCTCATCCTTCGCTGAGGCCCCATTTTTGTACGTAAGAGCGTTGAAATCGGCACATAGACCGCACAACAAAAAACGCGCAGATGCGATATGTAGAGTTCATATCCGGTAACCAACTTAAAGGCATTATATAGTTAGGTCGCAACATGCCTCAGGCGGACCAACATGGATGTGTGCAATATTGCATAGCCCCAAGCATCGATCGGGAGCTTGGTACGTATGACCAACGGTCGAGCAATCATTTGTAAGCGCTTAATGAATGCATCTGCCAGGCCGTTTTGGGTGTTAACATGGGGTACTAGATGTTCAACTTCAACCTCAACCGACATGCAATGGTCATCAAAAGTTTTAGATGTGAATTCTTCAGCATTATCCAATCGAATAGATGACCTTTTAGTGATCAAAGCAAACAGCCAAATTGACCCATAGTGCTCGTGAATCCTCCTCAGCAAGATACTCAGTTTGTAGTGCGTCATGAATATGTCTTTGGATGAAGATCATGGAAGTCGCTTTCTTAGCTTCGTCAACAGGGTTGTCCGTCTCATCTTCAATTGCGGGACGCAAATTCTTTGCAGTGAGGTGGTGTTTTACATCTTGGACCCACTTGAGGTAGTTTCTTCTAAAGACCTCCAAATAGGTGAAGTCGAGTTTGTTCAAATTCGACATGTTCCTATCACAAAATAAAGGACAATATGTGATTAGTGTATGGAGAGAAAATATCAATCCATTCACATATGAGTATAACATTTAGGTTCTAATAGACATGTATTGGTTAAAATTCGCATGAAAAAACTTCGAGTTTTCATGGGTGATGTTTTTAAGGAAAACTTCAGGTTTTTAAACAAGGCATGTTTCTAGAAACTTCAGGTTTCGAAATAATTATGAACTTCAGGTTCATATGTTCCTGCAGAGAAACGCAAATATATACATAGAAATATGCAACAAGAAAAATATGCAAATAGAACTTCACCCCAAAATATAAAACCTATTGAGCCTAAAATAATTAGGCAATTAAACTCGGGGCCTAAAAACTTGGACCAAAGCCCACGGGTGGGCTAAGTAAATTTTGATTGTGCGGCCCACGCCTAAAATTAGCTGGGTATAGAGTGGGCCAAGCCATCAAAAAAAGGTTGCAGGTTTTTCTAGGCTATATGAGCAAGCCCAACGTTTTGGGCGAGGTCCAAGATAGCCCCTGAAGGGCATGGATCAGATGCAATGGGCACACGGGGACACCCAAGCCCAATTGAGCTAGTGTCGCAAGTGGGTCAAAGGGATCAGCAACTAGGCTTGGTTCACAAGCCTAAATTTTTTTTTTCCGCTAATAGGCCGAGAAGGATTTAGGCTCAAAGGGCTGAGTATTAGACTAAACACAAATCCCAACGTGCTGGTGTCCACATCGGAAGAGGTGTATGACACCGCCGCTTCTGGCGACATGTCTAGGTTGTTAGGACTCAGGACGAGTCATAGTGATCGTTGACAATCACGGTGGTGAACGGAGATGGTTTAATCTCAACGTTATAACAACCAAACCCTAGAAAAATTTGAATCGGATTCTTGAAAAATTCCGATGAGATTCAAGTGAATCTCTGTCCAATTTCCGTCGGGGACGACTGCTGGTCGTCGGTGACAAGAACCAAGGGTTCAGGGCAGTGGCTGCAAGCCATGCCCGTGGTCAACGTGGACAAGGACACCATCAATGTTGTTGGGTTTTTTTGGGTTGCAAAGCTCGGAGCTTCTAGCTCCATGGCTTGGTGGTTCTTGGCTCGGCGCGGCTCAGCCACACAGGTTGCAGGCCTGGGCGAGTGGCTCGAGGCCATAGGTTCGAAGAACCCTAGTGTTTTCCGATTGTTTCCCTTTTTTCAATTACTTCAATTCAATGCATATATAATTTGAATGAATGAACATATATTTGATACAATTCATGGCAATATCAAATTCACATAATTCAACAATTATGAATATAATGCATACACAATTTATGTAGAATCTAAAATTTGAAAAACGTAAAGTTGGGTCATGCATTATGATGAATGTTCATGCTATCAGGGCTGTAAAAAATATCAAGATAAAAATTGTTGTTTTGGAAGAACCTGATTGCGTGATGATATGGATGAATTGATTTGATGAAAAAAAAAGTTTCAACGTCAGATTCCTAAGCGCATCGGTAGAAGCGTGCTGATAACGTGTTGTAGCTTATTTTATCTGACTAAAGGGAAGGGGCCGGCGGCAAGGGAAGAGAGAGAGAGAAGAGAGATGTGTTTGTAGAATCGTAGGGGAATTTGTGTGTTGAGGATATGTTATCCCCCTACGTGGTACCTTTATTTATAGTGATAAGAGGAAGAAGAAATCCTTTATCCCCAATGAATACAAGTCCATATAGGAAAGAATAACTAGAATCAAATCTAATCTAGGATTTACACAATCACACTTAATTTGGTCATTTTCTCTGCTTTTACTTTTCTTGTTGAGTGAAATAATCTTACACCCATACAAAATATCTGCATATGAAAGAAAAAAAAGAAAAGGTGGGATTGGAACTTCAGAATTTTTGAAATAATTTTATAAAAATAAATAAATATATTCTCTGAGTAATTTTATGATATTTTTTTCCAGTTTTGTGTGTGTGTGTGTATGTGTTTGAGAGGATGCACATGCCCCTAGGATGCATTGGCCCGTCCATGGTTGCTGTTATTTAATCGCACAAAGCTAAGATACTATCCCATACTGATGGGACCTTTGAAATAATTTTAGGGAAATAAAAATTACATTTTTTTTTTATGGAAAAGAACATTTAATTAAAGAGACTACCTACGAATACAACCAGTTTAGAGTTTACACACAATCAAATAGAAGAGCTCTATGAGTACAAACGAGTAACATTCTATCCCAAACATGCAGATTGCTGAAGCTAAGACCAGCGTTAGTAATTGCATCCGCGAGGAAATTGGCCTTTCAAAAGACATGATTCCACGAAATAACATCAAACTACATATAAATTTTAGCTTCCGACACACTTCTTTTTGTTTGTATCTATCAAATTAAATAAATTCAAGAAAAACAATTGACATAATTAAACAATAATGTGTACAGAAAGAAAAAGGATCACGTGGTTTTATTGTTTTAAATACCTTTGGGATGATTTATGAATCAATCAATACTAGGAATTTTATTTTACACATGAATTTCCCTTTTTTTTCTAAAAATAATTTATAGATATTGAAGTTGACCATCACCAAATTTATGGCTTGCTTGACCAAAAAGTAAAGGGACTTGGATTAGGACTCATATTTATATATTGTGTACGTTTTAATAAGCTAGCAGTTTATGCAAATGTGCCAGTACTCTTGTTATTTTAAAGTAATTAAGAATGATTTTTTAAGCAGCCAAGATCCTAAAAGAAATGCAAATTCCATTTTAGTAAAGGTTAATTATGAAGAAAATACCAAGTTAAATGTGAAGAACTTTTTACTTTATGATGATTTAGACATATAATCATGTGACCAAGACACATTTGATATATATTTGTTTCCTTTGCTTTTCATGCCTACCTACTAATTACCATGTAAACAAAAAAAAAAGTCGTCCCCCGTTGATATACAACTTTATGAGTGAAATGATCTAAATATGAACCAAGATGCGTTGGATTTGAATGAATCAAAGCATGTATAGGTAAGCCAGATAAGTTTCAACGCCTTCTAGAAATGAATAAACAAAGAAGAGCTGGCATTGGTATTTGGCAACAAGTTTACTGAGCCAGATAGTTTTGACTAGATATCGCGTCGATAGCCATCCGATTCCGACTTGATCCTTTTCAAAGGCCATATCTGCGTGGGGTCCTTTTGTCAATACAATCTTGACAAATACAAACAAGAGTAAGGCTAGAGAGGAGAAAATTTTCGTTGTAATCCGAACACGAGTGACACATCACGTGTTTTTATATAAATGATAGAAAATTTTAATATTTAAGTTATTAACTTTTTAACACACATATATCACCATTTGTATAATGACATGTGATGTATCATCTCGTATTCCGGTCACACTGAAAAATCTCTCGCTAGGGAGACTAAATTTGTAGACTAAATTAGCAAACCAAATTAGATGTCACCAATAAAAAATGAGCACATTTATCAACGATTAAGTAATAATCCAATCACGAACTTCCATGTTATTTAATTTACAAAATTTAGTCTACAAATTGAGTCTTCCGCATTACTTTATAAACAATTATATACTACTAAACAAACAAATGGACGAATCCAAGGCGGCCGCTTAATTGCTTAATAATTAATCTAAACAGCTCTTAATCATATTATTGTTGTTTAAAATAAGAATCATCATCTTCAACTTGATACTTCCAGTTGGCTCAGTATTTGTCTAGGTACAGATTTTCCCTGCAGATTGCTTTGTTTTGAAGTTTCACCTACGTGGTAGCTTTAACATTCCCCATTCAAATATGGCGTGCATCCATAGGAAATAGGGAGAGGGACGTCATATTTTGCAAAAAGAGACCACTCTAAAACATATTTGTTTTCTCGTATATTTTTAAGGGAGTTTTAACGAAAAGCCCATTGTACTGTTCACTTTAACGAAAAACCACATTTTTACACTAAAAAGTCAAACATGATACTATTCACTTTACCCTTTATTTTGTCCTTATCATTAAAACTCAAAGTTTTCAAGCCCTTTTTATTAGTTTTCCTTATTTTTTTTTAATTGTATAGAATGCAGAATACTATTTAGTGTGTAAAGTATATGAAAATGTGTTTGTATTCACATGCATGCATAATAAATTATTATTTATTTAATTTGTAGTATCCACTTGGTTTTTTTTGGTTCAAATAATACACTCTTTAAAACCCTGAAAAATTAGCTAATGCATGGCCGTCAAAGTTGAGTCCAAGGCCGCAGGCGATGTTTGATATCTGACGAGCGTGCAATTTATAGTGGGTTTGGGTTGACTTTTTTTGTTGTCATGCGTTCGCGTTGAACATTAGTTAACCATCACTCTGGGTATTAACAATTTTTTTTAACACTATCCCTTCCGTTAATCATGATATGTACGGGAAAGTATCTGCTTTTTTGAAAGGGAATTAACTTGAATACTTTATATAAAAAAAATAACTTAAAACACTAAAATTCATCGTTTAAATATAAGTGATATTTTTAAGTTAAGCTATACTGAAAGAAGATGGGAAAATTAGAACGTGAAACACAGTGTTGGAGAGAAAGACCTATAATTATTTCTAACTAAACATGCCATATGTATTCGTGTTGAATTATGGTCAATTCTATAATTATACAAGAGTTCGAAGTAAAAGCATTTAGAAAAAATAAATAAATAATGTCAAAATTTTAAGTTATGATACAAAATAAAATATATGTTGCAGTCCTATTAGATTAAGAATGTGATTATGTAAATCCTAGCATATCTAGAATATCCTTATCAAATTCTACCGTATCTCTTAGACTGTATATTATCCTATTAAAAATTTACTTTTCCTACTACTATAAATAAAGGCACAATGGGTGAGATAACACACATCTACAATTACACATATCTCTCTTCTCTTTCTGTTGCCACTGCACCCCTATCTCTGTCATTTATATTGTTCAGTAAATTAGGTTTACAACACGTTATCATCACGCTCTTGACGATGCACTAAAGAAAGTTTGATCTTCAATTAAGGGAGTATTATATTTTAATCATTATTATTAATTTATTATTTTATTGAATTAATCACATGATGTTGATTCAATTTAATTTTTTTTGTGTTGAACGTGATACAACACAATGGAGATGCAATTCCGGCTTTCCGAGAAAGATCTTCTACAGATTCAAAGGCTTTAATTGTTTTCTGCCAATCATTTAGGCTTAAAATAAAGTAAGTTATTTGAAACGACCATGAAGCATGAAAACATTTCCCATGATAGATGAACCCCCTACATTTATATTTACCTTCCGATATATATATTGTATATGTTTCATATATTTGTCAATATATATTAAAAAAATTGGGATTTTTGTAATTGAGCTGCGGTTCCTCGCCGGGCTGCTATTGGCACCAATGAACGTCATCTCTCCTGTTTTGGCCTAATTCCAACAGCTTTTTCTTCTTGGCTCATCCCAGACCCACAGCCCAGAGGCCGGTAGCATCCTCATGACCCAAAAGGCTTGCAGCCGTGCTGCAGGGCATACCCGTGAACTGCAGCTAGCCCAATTATGCTGGGCTGCATCAATTTTTTGACCTAATGCCAATTTTCGGCATTCCCGATTTATAACCATACCTATTTAATTTTTGGGATATTTTGGTTAACGCTAATGAGCTATAATACACTTGTCACTTGGCTCATCCAAAGCTAATATGACCCATCTGTCATTATTTTGCTTCCACGATCGACCCCACATAAGACATGGTTGAAAGTTCTTATTGAGCATATTCGAAGTACCTGCAATGTTTTCATCTATCGTTGAGTCCCGACGACAATCCATGAATATATGCCACATGTATCTACCTGACCAAGGAGAAATTTTTTTAAAGTATGTGATACATCAGACAGTTGGAGTACCACCCAATCAACATCTAACATGTGGCAAATTTGTTTTCTATTAAATCTTTTGCTCTTTTTTTTGTTTTGTTCGAGATAAAAGCCAATTAATAAAACATTTCAACGGTTGGAAAAAGAACAAAAAAAGTTTTAACTCCATCAATTTCTTAATCTGTTCAGCTTCTTCCTTTGTAGATTTGCAGATTCACCCCTTTTATTTTCTTTCTTTGTAGATTCACAGATTCACCCACTACTAAACATATTAAACCCTTTTGCTTTACTGGGTTCAAGCCCTTGTTGGTGTTACGCATGGTGGACAACTCGACCAAGGACATGACAGAGAGTAAGCGATAAAGGACGAGACGATGCAGTGCCGTCGATTTTAGGTTGTGAGGAGGGTGGGGAATTTGATGGACGACAAGATCTCATCGTTGATTTGGCGATGGAGACTCTAAAGATGGTGATATTTGGGGATTTTGAGAGTGCACAACCGACATGATTGGGAATTGACGGTGAAGAAGGTGGTGGACATTTTCAATTGATGACTAAAATTTAGAAGAATGGGGGTTACAGACGAAGAAGATGAAGTTTCAAAACTTTAGAATGAGTTTTAATAAATATAATAAAGAACTAATTAATTTTCAACATAAAAAAAAAGAAAAAAAAGAAAGAAAAGAATTTTAGTGTAAAAAACAAAAAGCCACGTTTTAGATGCCTATTGGTTTGGTACTCCACGTGTCATATAAGAGGTGGAGTTCCCGGAACAAGGAAAATTTTCTCTTAACCAAGACATGATACATCAACGAAGTCAACGCCAAGACATATTGTGTCTACATCTATATTAGCAAAGCATTAGGAGATTGAAGTCATGTAATCCGATCCGAAACAACCTTGCCGACCTCTACACGACGTCACTGCCAAAGTCAACCTTCCAGAATATTTCCGAGGAATTGGTATGCCTAACCATTCATATGCAATGCTTGTAGTTCTCATTTGGAATTTTGTCAAAATCAAGGGGAGTATACTCACTTGATCTTAATGTATGATTTTTGCCTATGATTAGGAGCATTTTTCCACTGGGTTTTTGCTACCTAACTAGGTTTTGACGAGCCACACATCCTGAGCTAGTCATACCCTTGTGAACTTCTCTACTTACATCCAAAAGACGTATAGTTTTGACTTAATACAACTTCTCACTTTTCTCCTTAGCTTATGGGTTTTTATCCCACATTGGGTTTTACCATAGCAATATTTTGTGAGTTTTACCTTTTATGCATTCTTATGTTGATCTGAGACTCTCATTTGCTCAATGTGACGATGACTTCATCAACTGTACGTACTTCTTCGTTGATGACCTGATGTGTCATTTGTTTGAGTATTTACACACTCAAGAAGGAGTGTTGCGGTCCTATTAGATTAGGATTGGGAATATGATTGTGTAAATCCTAGCATATATAGGATATCCTTATGGGATTCTACCATATCTCTTAGACTAGATATTATCTTACTAGAGTTGTAATCCTATTAGGGTAAGGAATTTAACTTCCCTACTATTATAAGTAAAGGCACAATGGGGTGAGATAACACACACCTCACAATTACACATCTCTCTCTACTCTCTCTTTTGTCGCCGCATCCCCTCTCTCTATCATTTATGTTGTTCAGAAAATTAGGCCTACAACAATATATTCATTTTCATGATTTACAAATTTATCGTGTCAAAACTGGTTGCTTATGTATGACTTAACAAATTCTACATGTTTATTATTTATGCTAAAAAATCCAAACCTAGGGGTGGGCACAAGCCAGGTCTAAATTTGGAGGAACCAGACCAAACCTGTTTGGAAAGGAAATAAGATAGGGGCGTCATATTTTAAAAAATGGAACCGGACCTAACCAAGCTCGTTTGAAACAGACTGATTTATTACGGGGTCCACAAGTCAATTGGGGTTGTTTTTGTTCATTTCTTGGTTTTTGGAAGACGGGCTTTGGAAGGTGGATACGACGGTGTTGATCTAGCAAATGCTGAAGGCCACAACTTGGGCCTGATCTTGATTGCCATTGACGAGGTCTCATCGCCAGGTTCAATTGGAGCCCTAACCCAATTCCATATCCTGAAAGCTCATTTTGTTGTTTCCCTCCCAAACCCTAAGACTTACTTTCCTGAGAAAATCTCAAAGTGAATTTTGAGGAAATAGAAGGAAAGTTGGTGTTCGGGTACAGAGGTCTTCGAGGATCTCAATGCAAATTGAGAATTAGGGTTAAAAAGGGAGCTAAGCACGAGCCCACCTTTTTTTAGGGGAGAGAGAGGGAATTATTGATGTGGTGATGTTGTTTTTTCTGGTAGAACTATGGAATTGAAGCTGATGCCGGCACATTGATGTATACACGTGGGTATTTGAGCAGTAGCATCTCGAGTTGACTGAGAGAGAGAGAGAGAGATAGAGGGGGGGAGAGAGAGAAAAAAGGACAGGGTTGAGCAACAACAACTGTATTTGGGACTTAGGTTAGGTGAGATGATAGTCAAGAGATTTGTGGTATGGGTACCCATTTAACATGATTTTTGGACATGCCCTACCTCACCAATGTCCTCAACTCACCCTAGCCCGTTTCGTCTTCATAAATTTTGGCCATGCCCCAGCCTTAATCGTGTGGACCCGCCCTGACCCGCGGGTTTAAGACCGTTTGCCTGCCCATACCCAAACCCACTACATCCATTCATGCATGGTTGAGTCGCTTTACTAATTTATACCCCCCCCCCCACGGTAAGGGCCCAATCTATCACTAAAAGTCCAAGTCGATTGCCACGCGACCTAAACAAATTATCCTGATATGTATTAATCTTGCCTATCAGTCTCTTAGCAAGGGCAAGACTCACCCAAGCATATTTCAGGACTCTCAGAGAAATTTTCTTCCTTCGATGTCTAGACTAGGTAATATTTCGTTTACAGACGCTAGGTTAACTCCTTAGTTCTGTATAAATAACCAACTCAACTACTTTATTCCATAATCAAGAACTCATCACCACACTATTATTACCTCCTACAATTTTTTTGACTTAGACATCAGATGTGCTTTAGCTAAAACCACACTAGTGTTAATCTAACACTATTTTTCTCTTTTTTTTGTATGTGTAATTTTCATCAAATTCAATCCGCGATGAAAATTTGCTCCACACTCACACACACTGATATAGTAAAAACTAACACACAAATTAAACCCTGTATATTATGCAATCGTAGTACGAGTAAGTAGGGATCGTTCTATTCCGGGGATTAAAAGGGATGCTAATCAACACAAATTAAACTTAACAAACTGAAAAGTAAGTTAAACTAACAACAAAACAATGACAGGGGGAATTTTGGACCAATTTAATTAAAACAAAAGTAAATGGCAGCAAGTAAATTAAGTTGTGAATGAAATATGGATGAAAAGATAGCTAAATGGTTCTTCTCCACACATGAATCATATGCATACAAATCAATTTCTAGTTATTCTTCCTGTAAACCATGAATGACAATGCCCCAAATTAACTGTGAACAGCACTAATTAACTCTCAGATTTTCCTAAGTTCGTTGAATTGGACTCAACGACGCAACCAAATTATTCTTCTCAAGTTCCCTAACTATGAAAAGCATGGTAGAGATACATCTCGAAGATCATTAAGTTATGTGAAAATCATAAGCATTGACAAAGCACTCGTAACTATGAAAAGCATGATATTCCTGAAAATGATTTACTTAACTCAATCATGACTAGTGACTTTTACTACTTACAAATATAAGTTTATAACGATTAGGTGAAATTCCCTTATATTCTAGCATCAAATCCCTGCATGCAAACTAAGTATGCATCCTTAATAAACATACAAGAATAAGTTTTCTATAAAGCAGATAAGTAAATCGCATTCATGTTTTATGAAACAATAACTGGATGTAATCAATATATATAAAACATATGATCATGACTTCAAATTGACCTCTAGCTAAAAAGAAACTTAGTTACACATGTTCATTATAACTGAAAAGCAATCTAAAATAAACATTGAAACTTAAAACAAAGAGAGAAAGAAGTCTGAAAATTCCAGCAACTTCAATGGATGAATGGTAGGCGTGGCACACCCCTAAAATGTTGCAGGACAGTTCATATATATATAGGGCACGGCTGAATACAAAGAGGAAAGGGATTAGGCGTTTTGAATTATTTTAGGACTCTAAGAAACAGGTGGAGAGTGTTGGAATGTGATTAGGATTCTTCCTTGTAGCTGGAGATAAGATAAGATAAGATAGGATAAGATAATGTTTCTCTCCAACTAGGATTCCTCTTTCTTGTGTAATTCCTTGTCTTCCAAGCCTCAACTTTAATTTATCAAGATTTTAGCACATGTTTAACACCTTTTAAACACCAAAAACGTCCAACCCACATGCTATCCATGCATGCTATCCAATCCAAGTCCAAAATAATATGAAAATAACTTAAATTACTATAATAAATGGAAATTAACTAAGTAAATGTAAAGAAATAAGATAACAAAGTCACATAAATATGCTCATATCACATCCCATTTCCGTATAAGCCAAATATAATGGGACTACATTAAGCATCCAGTGGTACTATTAAATATTATCCAGTCGCCATAATTGAAGCTGTAATAGATTTATCGCTTATGATAGCAAGAACAAGGTAATCATGTAATAATTCAATTATGCTATAATAATATAATATAAGTTGCTACATAAGTAATACTAAAATTCAGTTTTGAAAGATTCAATTCCTGTCATTGCGGTCACATATATGATTTAGATATCCAACTACAGGGATCTATAATTTCTTGTTAGCCCAGCTAGCACGCTCAGATGATACATTTATTTTTTGCATATTTTAATCTCGCTTCGCAAGCCGACAATCTTCACCACCAAAAGTATCGCACAAACAAAGGATTTATACATAAGCAATAAGACATGGTGGCTGCCCAACTCTCTTCAAACAAACCAATGCAAAATGATCAGTCTTTGTATTATATATACTTAATAGGGTAAATTACAAAAATCTACCTCAATTATTGGTCTGACGACACTTTCATACCTCATCTTTTAAAAATGAGAATGTCATACCTCATCTTACAAATTTGTGCCAATGTCAGACATCCGTCAGTTTTTCTGTTAAATGTTGATGTGGTCAGAGACGGAACCCACTCACTAATCCAACTGGATTAAAAAATAATTAAATATATTTTTAATAATTAAATATTCAAAAATTAAAAATGGCCTAAGGGATCCGGCCTTCCCTTCCACCCGCACCAACCCTTTTTCTTCTTCTCTTCGACAGCCACCAAACCCTTCCCCGTCCCCCCCAACCTTCCTCCACCACCATCTCTCTCTTTTCTCTCTCCTCTCTCTAGGATGCAGTCTCCCTCCTCCATCCTTCTCCCCACTCGCACTCGTCATTCCCTCACCACCACCTCCCAACCCGACTCATCCTTCCCCTAGTCCCTCCATACCCAACCTTCCTCCACCACCGCCTCTCTTTCTCCATCTTCACCACCCCACTGAAGAAACCAAAAAAACCAAGCCCACACCCAGATCCCACACCAAAAAAAAAAGCAAAAAAACCAAAAAAACCAAACCCAAACCCAAATCCTTTTCCCCTCATACCTTCTCTCCACACAGTCCTTCCTCCGACCTTTCTCCTCCGTTTGATTCGCCGACGACCCCACACCTCCTCCGACCTCTCTCTTCCTCTCAACCTCTCGATTTCCTCATCTTCTCGGCCGTCAAAACCCTCATCTCCTTCCCACCTCCGCTCTCTTCGCCTTCAGACCCTTCTTCTCCTCCTATCTCCGCTGCTCTCCTCCTCGGCACCGGTGGTTGCAAAGAGAAGAGGGAGTTAGAGTGGGAGAGAGATGTGGGAGAAGAAAGAGAAAAGGATTGGTGCGGGTGGAAGAAAGGAATGGCCGCATCCCTAGGCTTTTTTTATTTTAGTTTTTTATATTTAATTATTAAAAATATATTTAATCCAGTTGAATTAGTGAGTGGGTCCCGTCTCTGGCCATGTCAGCATTTAACAGAAAAAGTAACAAAAAAACTGACGGAGATCTGACATTGGCACAAATTGGTAAGACGAGGTATGACATTGTCATTTTTAAAAGATGAGGTGTTATATCCTCACATCCTTTTTACCTTCCACACACCCTTATTAATTTTTGTCCTTTGATCTTATTCGATTCAATTGATCTGACAGCTGAAAAGTGAGAGCAGTTTGTGAAAGCTAAAGAAAGGTGTGTAGATAGCACCACCCATGATAAAAAGAGGTTGTGGATAGCATTACCTCAACTTAAAAGCAACTTCCTAACAAAAACAGAAGCTTCAAAGAAATAGGTAAAGGAAAAAGAAAAATTAAAGAAAAAACTATGATTACATGAATAATTCACCAATATAACGGTAGTATTGGAACGTGTGTAGAGCTTTGGTTCAGATGTTTACACCACCACCTTTCACCTGTGTGTCGATCTGAACACTTCTTGGGAGTAATTTCCCTTCATTCTCTTAGTGGTTGTGATTTGAAGTTGTAGGGAGGTTGCTTGAGAATAATGAAATTTATTTCTTTTTTTGTTTGAGGGGCTTGGCTAGTTCGACGATTGCAGGGAGACTGGATCATGGTCAGTAGCAAGTACTTCGGAGGCAGGTGCTTCGGTGGCTAAAGAGGGTCCAGGCGTTTAGGGTTTCTTTATTTGTTTTTCCTGTATTTGGCTCAACTTTCGGGTTGGGCTTTTCTTTTGTCGTTGTTTTGGAAGCTCATTTGTTGCTTTGTATTTACAGTGTGTTTGGGCCTCCAGTCTTGTATGTAAAGTGTGTTGGTAATAAAATTTACCTTATGGCTTTTTAGCCAAAATAGTCTCTGAGAATATCATAACTCCTCACTTTAGCCTGTAAGATTTGAAATCAATAGAAGTGTTTGCTGAGTTTGTCAACCGTCAATCATTTTGGTCATTCTGTGAAAAATCTCCGTTAAATAATGACCAAAATGACAAAAAATCTCTGTTAATTTTGATTAAATCATGATTGTGATGATTAAGGAACCAACAAAGTGGAAAATTAGTGACTAGGATATTGTGATGATTAAGAGTTGGATAAGAGGGACTCGAAGGAATTCTCATTAGGTTTGCAATCTAGTTTATAGAGATAATTAATCAAGCATTGCCGATCAAAAAACTTATTAATTTATGAACATAAACATATGGCAGTTCTTCCAAAAAAAAAAAAACATATGGCAATCAGTGGCTGCTAATAGTCAAATACTAGAGCTAATTATAAGGACTAAATAGCAAATCATGACTGGGACCATTCAACCTAACAAAAAGGTTATTAGCCACTAATATCCCTTTAACTCACCGTCACATTGTTTTTATGGAAAACTAACGAAAACCCCCCAAAAACTTTCATTTTAATCATAAGGACAAAACATTTCAATAATTCCTAAAAAGGCATGTAAAAGAAGGCAAGGGAGAGAGCATTTTAAGGGAGAAAGCATTTAAAGGATATCACATGCAAAAAAATTGTGCACCAAGAGACAAATCATGCAGCAAATTCACATGCAAAAGAAAATGTAGCAAACACTGCAACAACCAAGACAACATGGATTCACATGCAAAAGAAAATGTGGCAAACATTGCAGCAACCAAGACAACATAAATTCACATGACATTCAAGCGAAGACAAGACAGCCAGCTTTCAGAGACAGTGCTGATAGCTTTCAAAAACAGTGTGTTGTCACTATCCAAAAAGTTGTAAATATTGGAACGTTATTCTATTTTAGGATTTGTATATAAGGGAGCTTCTCCTCCCATACAGACCACCACTACCTCAACCACTTAACATCTGAACACCATACTCTCATACTCACACCATCTTCATACTCTCAAGCATTCATAGTCTTCATAGCATCCTTGTAAACAACTATCTTTGTAAACATTCCATATATCAATAAAAGTTCAAGTGTACATATTCAAGCAATCTCCAAGTCTTAAGTAAGTTTTCTTTTCTTTCTTTAGTGTGTTTGTTTAATTAGACTTCTAGTCCAAAACAGGGAAACACTATTGTAGTTATATTATTAACCTACTAAACTGACGATCATACTTTGTTCAAGCACTTTGTTATAGTTGAATGCTTGCCATACAAATAACTGGACATTAACCAGGGTACCTCTGAGTTCTTCGTACCTCTGAGTTCAGCCGTTAAGGCCTTATACTTGTACTATGAGTGGCCATCATGTTGAAACATGTCGAGTTCCATGTGCAAGGTTCTATGTCTAGTTGTTATAATAGTCATCCAACTATTTAACTGGGCCTTGCTGTGCGAATTTGGTATCAGAGCCAAGTTTAGCATTTTAATAGTATAATTATAATAGTAAGGTACCTTGAGGACGGAAGTCATTAACACAACTGATATCACACTTGTTTATTCTATATGAACAACAAATATTATTGTCCTTGTAGACCTTGTCAGCCACAACCACCAGGTATTTATTGTCCCACACACCCAACTATAACTAGCATAAAGAGAGGATTAGCATATATATCCAAAAGAATTATCAGTACTTTGAAGAAGCAAAAGTTTTATCTTGGTTATCTTGAACATCCTTCATTTATTCGTAAATATAATAACACAGAAGTGTAGCATAAAGTTTTAGAAGCAAAAAGAGCAACAGATCAAGCTTTAGAGACCTTGAGAGAAGAAATAGAGTTTCTAAGAAACCAGTTAGCCGTAACTCTAGAGAAAGGTAGACTGTAGTTTATGATAGATTATCATAATTTAGAAATTAGTGAACCTCAAAAAAGAAAAATAACCTTAGACCACAATAGTTTAGTTTGTTATTTTCCATTGAGAAAGCATAATCATATTTTGCATAGTGAAGAAAATCCACAAGCCAATAGTATTGTAGATCTTATTATTAGTCAAGCAGTAAACATAAAATTAGAAAATAATAAGCATAATCATTTGTTAAACCAGTTGTTAGAGCATTTTCAGAAAAATTCCATAAAAATAATTAGACAAAATTCAGATTATATTACATCTCAGTTAGAAGATAATAATAAAAATATTCAAAGGTTTCCTAGCAAAAGAGAGATAAAAGAGCTTGTTGATCTCATAGATAGTAAGCCGAAGCAAGTATAACTTAGATCATTAGAAATAGTTGAGCAGCTAAAATTAGAAGTTCAAAAAATTCAATTAGTACAAAAAGGGTTAAGTGAACAAGTAGATAAGTTACATAATAAAATAGATAAATTATTAGTTTAATAACTGATTCTAGAACTAGCATAAAATATATCCAAGCTTTGAAAGAAATTAGTAAGCTAGATAAAGAACCAGTAGGTTTAACAGATTTTTCAACACAAGTATCCAGTAGTAATATTCTCATTAGGCAAAATAATTTGATTATTCAATTAGTTTTAAGTTTGGCTGAAAAATTAGATCAAGTTGAAGAACAAATAGCAGAAATAAACCAAGTTTTACATAACGCATCTTCATCACTTCCACCATCCTTGCTAGATAAATTAGAAAATTTAACTTTAAGTGCAAATAATAATATTAGAAGACCTAAGCTAAATCCTTTTGATAATAGAAAATGGAACTCTTTAGGAAAAAATGAAAAGAAGTAGTTAGAGCTGAAGATATTTATCCAAATGAAGAAGAAGCACAAGAATTTATTCGAAGAGGTTTTGAGAGAACACAGAAAAATAAATATAACTTGTATCAATTAGGTTTATTTGAAAACAGAAGTAGAATTGTAAGTAGCATCAGTCAACATGAAGTTAGCTGTATTGATAAAGAAGTCACACTTAATCTAATTAGTAAAGAAGCAGTTACTCATTTGAGAAAATCACATTTTAGTCAGATTCATATAGGAACAATATTAATTGGAATAGCAGGATTAACCAGAGCACAAGTAGGCACAAAAGCATTAGTATACATATATGATGATAAATGGGATAATCACCAACAAGCAGCAATAGCAACAGCTGAAGTAGACTTAAGTTCAAACTTAGCAGTCATAGGTTGTATTCCAAATTATGTTATGACGATTAATGAATTTAGTAAATATATTAAAGTGAGCATAAGAACAAAAAAATATAATATGAAAGGAGAGTATAAAAATTTGTGTATTAGCTTAAAGTATATAGGTAAAGTGTCTGATAGATACAATCATAAGTTTAATTTAGAGTTTCAAAATTTAGTTCAAACATTTGGTAGTAAACATGTAAATATGATAGAAGCAAACCCCGTAGATAATAGCTTTTTAGAAGGAACTCAGTAGACATTACCTAATATACAAGTAGCAACAAATAGACAACCAGATAAAGTACAAATATATGAAACTAGTACAGGTCAAGCAACAATTAGGTTTATTAAATATAAGCAACTAGAAAAAATAGAAGAAGATGAAAGTGAAATCGAAAATGAGAGTATACATATGGCTTTTGATAATTTAGATATTAATTTAGTTGAGCAAAACTTTGATCATATTGTAGATAAGCTTATAGAAGATATTGATCATTTAGATAAAGAACAATATTTGGAAAAATATAAGACATATGATTTAGGACTACATAGAATTTCAGACGAAGAGATGAAAAAATTAATCTTAGAAATAGGCGTAGAACATATTTTAGGATCAAAATAATATAATAATTTATTAGAATTGAAAGCAGAATGTAATCCAGCAGAAGAAAGTAGTACATCAGGAGTAGAAAATCCAAGACACGCAAGTAGAACTGATCAACAATTTTTTAGACCAACAAATGAACAATATAATGAAAAAGCAAAAGTAGATTATATAGAAGAAAGTATGATAAAACCTAGAAAAAATAGAATTCCATATTTGAGAGGGTTAGAACAAATTAATATAGCTGGTAATATATTAAATTGGGAAAGAACGATTGAGAGATGGGAAAAAGGTTGCGTACATGCAGCATTAATGTTAGATTTTAGTAATTCACAAAACATGTTAGATTACTTTAAGCATACTTTGGATGGTTTAGTTTTTTATTATTTCCAGTCATGGAAAGTCCAAAATCCAGACTAGCATCAAGCAGCTAAAACACATTTTAATATTGATGGTTTTGTTACTTTGATTAAACAAGAGTTTTTAGATCATAATAGGTTAGATGGTAGAAGTGAAGAAGAACAAATAAGAGCAATTAGAAATTTAGAACAATTACAAATTTGTGATTTATAGTATATAGCTGAGTATACCACATATTTCTTTAAATATTTAGGAAGAACAGGTAGAATTAGTGATATTAATTTATTAGATACTTATATGACAAAAATAAAAGGACCAATAGGTGAAAAGATTTGGAATGAATGACAAAAGCATCCAAAGAAGAATGATATTGCAATAGGACCTAGAATTCAACATGTATATGATATACTTAGACAAGAGTGTAGTCAAGTAAAAGCTAAGAGACAAATTAGGAAACAATTTTACATGAGTTGTAAAAATATAGATTTACCACAACAGTATGGTTGCCATAAGAAAAATAAGCATAAGAAAATATACAAAAAGAAATATAAGTCATATAAACCCTACAAACAACATAAGAATTTCAGTATACGACCTTCAAGAACATATAGAAAGAGAAAATATATTCCAAAATAATTTAGAAAAAGAAGTGGCAGACCTTGGATTAGAAAATATAAAGCGCCAAAAGATAAGAGTAGTTGTAAATGTTATTCATGTGGAGAAGCTGGACATATTAGACCTAAATGTCCAAAATTAGGTAAACAGTCGAAAGAAAAAGTACATTTGATGGAGTTGTTTAAGTTAGAAGAAGATGAGGATATTCAGTCAATATACAGTTTAGATGATTTAAGTGATAATGTATTTATTGTATAGTAAGTATTAACATGATAGATTCAGACTCGGAAGATTCAAGTAGCACAAATAGTGATCTAGAATAGTATATGTGTGCATTCATAGAAGAACAGCATGAAGAAGAATATAAATACATTAATTTAGGTTGGCCAGAAAAATATCATAAGTGTAGTAAATTAGTTGCAAATAAATACTATAATACATATTCATATTATGTGAAAAGTGTTATAGTAATAGGTTATTAGAAGTTAATTCAGCAGAATCACAAGAAAATACTGAAATATTAGGAAATATTGTTCATAGTATAGAAAAACCAAAAAATAGTTCTTTAATTACCATAAATTGTGAAATAGAATTAGCAAAAGAACATACGATACAAACAACAGCTATGATAGATACAAGGAGTACAAAGAGTGTCATAAGAGAAGAGTTAGTACCAAAAAAATATAGACAAAAATTAGCAAAACCTGTGAGAATAACACAATTTAATGAGAGACCAGTTTACTTAACACATTGTATAAATAATGAGTTTATTAAAGTAGAAAAACAACAATTTAATTTACCATTAACATTTGTTTCACCAGTAGGATCATATCCATTCATTTTAGGTTTAACCTTTCTGAAAAGTTTACAAGGTTTTTTATTTATAAACCCTAACATAACATTTTTCAAAAGAGGCATTACAATAACTTACCAAAGTAATGTTGTAGAAGCATACAAAAGCATAAGTATAGAAGAGTCTAGTGGCCAAAATAGTTATCGTTTAGAAAACTCAAAAGAAAATGATGAGCATAATAACATAGAAGAGTTTGATGAAGACATATTTGAACATGAATATCCGATTTTAGAAGAAGGAAACCGTATAGAAATATTACAGTTAATAAACCAAGGAGTTTGGGGCATCACGAATCATCCTAGTTATCCTAATCATACATCCATAGCAAAAATTCCTTTGGAATCGCGGGCTTCTGGCCGGCCACATAGTGAGTCTGAATGGGTGTAATCAACTCATTAAGTGTTCCATCTTATCTAGAATATGCATTTGGCTATATTCGTAGGAAGTGCAATATGGTAATATGCTAAGGAATTTTACTCCATTTTTCTACATTGGTTTCAATATGGTAATAATACTCTCGAATATCCTTAAAGCTCAAAAGGGGCGTTCTTCTGGAATGAATGAGTATAACCCTTTATGGTAAAATTAGTACCATTTGACAATATAGGAGAGTGTCATGCCCCACAATCAGGTTGGATACGCCTGAAAGGTTGCCAGGGGATGATTAGGTATAAAGTTAGCATAGAACCAAACAACTAACTTCCCCACAAAACATACCTAAGCATGAGTTAATTGTAGTCACATGTGGTAATTTCGTTAATTAACTCTTATTCGAGAACAATAATGACATCCAAACACCAATCTTAAATTCGAGAATAAAATAAATTATTCACAAAATAAACCAAAAAGACAAGGGGGTTTGGCCAATAGGCCTTCCATGTCAAATTTCGCTCTTCCAAGTGTGTTAGGTGGAGCAAAATTAGTCTCACAGATTGACTACGGGAATGGTACTCCTCAACAACGTTGGTAGAGGCATATACAAGTGCATAACCAATGATCTATTTCATCAAAATGGAGTTAGATTCTGCAGGGTTGAGGTTCGAGAATACTATCATTTATTCTTGAAGTTTAGGGTTTAGGGATCATGCTTCGGGCATGATACCACCTCTTGGTAGGCCGAATTCTACTATATGTTGTAAAACAAACTCAAATTGAGATTGTGAGAGGGAGAGACAGACCCAGACTTGGGTTCAGTAGGTTCCAGCCAAAACTGGAGGGGTCTGTTCGATACTTCCCAGCCAAATTGCTAGGGTACATTTCTCTCACAAGTGTGGTAGTAATCAGATCTGAGAATTTGGTAAACTTCCGATTTCTATACTGCTACTTCAGGAGCAATTTAGATATAGAAGGAAGAGAAAGATTTTCTTCCAGTTAAAATTCGATCGGATATAAACTTCAGAATTGTACCTATTCATGGACGTAAATGTTTCAATCATGATTTGCTTCGGGCAATAATTTATCTTTGCATGATTGGAAATGGTCCATAGCGAGTCAAAGAGCCATTGAGTCCTCGGCAGTAAGGTACTTCCATTTGATATTCTTCAGGCATAAATCTTCGAATGAAGATTATGGCGGAGGCTTATTCAGCTCTTCCACACCATAACTGGCTACAATGATTTTGCCACTAGTCGTAGTCAAGCGGGGTGTCACGTCTTGTATCCATAGTAGTTTCTTATTCGAAACTTCCCAATCAGTGAAATCGAACTTGTTACGGTTCAACAATACGTTGAATGGCAGAAACAAGAATGTGATTGGTGTTTTAGGAAATAAAATTTTCATAAAAATCAAAGTTAGAACATTCAAGTTCTAAGACATGGTTTGGTTTGAACGAATTTAAGCATGGAGAACTTCGAGTCTCAACATGAGTGTTGCGCGTTTAAGAAACTTCAGGTTTCTATGGCACTTTTCCAAAATTTCAGGTTCGGAAGTACGAACTTCAAGTTCATAATACCTGCAAACAAACACAATATATACAAAAATATGCAACAAGAAAATATGCAAATATGTATAGAATTTATAATTTAATTATTTTGACTTCGGGCCAAAATTAAAAGTTGGGCAAAAAAATTTAAAACCCATAAAGCCTAAAAAAATAGGCAAAATAATTGGTGGCCCAAGGTATTGGACCAAAGCCCTAATGGACTTTAAAAAAAAATTGTGAACATGAATGAGATCCAAGCCCAAAAAAAATGGGTTGGAATGGTTATGGGCCGAGATAAGGAAGAAGGCAGCATGTCTTTCTAGCATGGCTGGGCTGTTGATGGCAGGCCCAAAAAACGCTGGGGAAACAGATGGCCCAAAAAGGACAGGAACACAGATCCAGTGTGGTGCAACGCAGGATAAACCGGAGGCCCATCGAGGGGCCCAATCCAGTGTACGCGTCATATGGGGCACCACTGCCACGCGGGCCGAGCAAAACAGTTTCACATGAACCTCCGCCATAATCATGGCCCAAATAGGAGACTTATTTGAAACTTTTCAAATAAGAAACTATGGACCACCTGCGCCCTATTCGAATAAGAAAACAGTTTCTACAAGCAAGCCTAGGAGAAACTGTTTTTTCGAATAAGAAACCATGGTCCATAGTAGTTTCTTTTTCTCCATAGTTTCTTGTCGAAACTATTTTTTCTCCTAGGCTTGCTTGTATCCATAGTAGTTTCTTATTCGAAACTTTTTTCAATTGCTGCGAGCCGAGTTAATCATGGCCCAAATAGGGCGCAAGTGGTCCAAGAAAGCATCCCAACCACTGCTGGGTGTGCTTGCCGGAGAAGAAAATAGTAGCTATCAGTTTAGTCGACGGCATCTTGGTCCGGAAAACTCAGGGCGAGTCTGAGGCATAGTGGTTCATCCAAGAACCAATCATAACGACGGAGGAGGGTCCTCGACGTCGGGGAAGTGTGGAACCCAACGGATTCGATTCGGGAATCTTCGATTTCAGTAGTGAATTTCAACGGAAATTCAAAGAACATCAATGCAGTCAACAATGAAAACCCAAACTAATGACAACTGCAAGTCGTGATGTCTAGAAGAAAAAAAATGGCAACGCCATGGTCTCGGCTTCTGGCAAGGGTATGTTTTCTGGGTTGGGGATGACACAAATGGTGTCGCTTCTTGGGTTCTTAGCACATCAAAATTGTGCTCCAGTGCATCGCAACTCCATGTCTTGCAAAGCGGCACGGCTCAAAGCCTGCAGCTCGCTGGTTAGGGTCTCAAAACCCTATTTTTTTCAATTCAATTAAATGCATATATAGTTTAATTTCATGCGATATCATTTCACATAATTCTATAATTATGAATATAATGCATACACAATTTATGTAGAATCTAAAATTCGAAAAACGTAAAGTTGGGTCATGCATTATGGTGAATGTTCATGCGATCAGGGCTGTAAAAATATCGAGATAAAAACCGTTATTTTGGAAGAACCTGATTGCGTGATGATATTGATGAACTGGTTTGATGCATAAATTATTTCTTCAATTTCAGCTTTCAATCTTCAAAGTTTGTATCACATTCAAACATAAGAAAAGTAAAATTGAATCAATAAAAGTATATGAATTCAATAAAATTAAAATTTAATCAATTAAAAATAATTGAAACGTAATACTCCCCTAAATGAAGAAGAATAAATTCTCTTTAGCACAGCGTGAAGAGCGTGCTGATAACGTGTTGTGGCCTATATTTAATAGAGAGGTGCGGCAAAGGGAAGAGAGAAAGATTGGAGAATAGACTTGAGGAATTGTATGTTAATTCCCTAATCCTTGTGCCTTTATTTATAGTAATAAGGAAGAGAGAAACTTGCTCTCCAAGTAATACAAAGTATATTAGGAAAAATCTTCTAGATCCCAAAGGATTCCTATTCTATCTCCACTTAAGATTTACACAATCACATATTGATAAGAACTTATGTCACAACAAATTTTTTATTATTTAGGCATTATTGTGCTAAATTTTTCTTTTCATTCCTCTTTCTTTTTTGTCTCTTTTTATCTGGACTTTTTTTATTAATCAGTTCTTATCATGAAATTCATGAATTTATGATCTTAAGCCATATAAGGTTTAGGAGCACTCTGGTATTTAAAAGAACTATAAATAGGACTAATACATATAGAATTTGGTTTGTACAACAAACTATACAAGGAATTCAAATCAGTAAATGACCATGTATATTAAGTGCTTCTCCCAATAAACTGGAACTAAAAAACAATAGGTGTAGCAGCTTTCTCCTGATCATTCTTGAAATGTGCAATAGAGAGTCAATGGTTATCAAATATGACAACATTTTATCATTTTGCTCTTCCCAAAAATCACAACTCAACCTATATTTATTCAAGACAACATCACCAGGGGCATTTTGGTCATTCGATAGGTACGGAAAATAACAGACATTAATATTGTCCACTATTTGGTTGTCTAAATTTTTTAGGACCTTTTACCATTTGAAGTCCTGCCCCTCCCCCTAAAATTCCTTACTTCGCCACTGCTATGAATGACCCAATTCTCTTTGCTTGATGTTTGAACTCGTATACAACACCCAACGAGCACCAAGTGCAAATTGTTCCTCTTCAATTATACTTATTGTATTTAAATTATTGAATTTTCACATGAACATGCAATAACAATAGCGGTATTTGAAATCATATCATCACTACATGTTTTTATGAAAGTCACTGTCAGATGGTGACCTCGAAAGGACCGGGCTCAACAAATAGGTTGCAAAGTTACTGTTAGACGGTGGCCTCGAGAGGACCGGGTTCAACAAATAGGTTGCAAAGTCACTGTTAGACGGTGACATCGAGAGGACCGGGTTCAACAAATAGGTTGCAAAGTCACTGTTAGACGGTGACCTCGAGAGGACCGGGTTCAACAAATAGATTGCAGCATTTGGACCGAGTTATCCAATTGTTATAGGTTTGGACATTTTTGTTCATTAGACGTATTATCCTCTATACATAATGCATGGAATTACGACAGGAAATAACTATAAGCTAGCCCTCTATTCTCTTGGTTTATTTCAGTGGCTAGGACCATCGATTTCGTATAAGCAACATGTTCATGACGGCCATGCATACAAAAATCAACAAAATCCAGAATTATTTGTAATCGAACAACGATAGAAACACTAAAAGATGTAAAATAAGAAACGAAGAGATGATAATACGTAAGAGAGCAAGATATAATCAAACAATTCGCTTCCGTTATTCGAAATCACACAACGCTCTTTGTGCCAATAGTCCCCTGGAGGCTAGAAGTAGAAGCCCTAGTTTCAGTCGCACAGGTGCAACCATCACCACATTCAACGACAGCCTTTCCAGCATCTGGACCTTCAGCCTTGGAGACGACACAACTCCAGCCCTCGCAGATTTGCGGTATGTTTCGCTTCGATCCATTTTCTCTGGCTCCTTCACCCATCTCCGCCTCTGGAGTCAAAAGGATTAGGCATCAATGTTGGTCCCTTACTCTCTAATCCCGCAGAATATAGGTCATTGGTTGGAGCTCTTCAATGCCTAGCAGAACATGGTCCAGAACCGATCTTTCTTTTGCTGTTAACCAAACGTGCCAGTTTGTGCACTCTTCAAGGCAAAGATCATCTCACTGATGTCTATAGAATTTTACATTTTCTCAAGGGCACCATCAATCATGATTTGTATATGGTTCAGAAAGGGTGATCGGGCAAGTTGTGTGTTTGATAGACGATCTACTAGTGGATATTGTATCTTTTTGAGGTGAAATTTGATTAGTTGGAGTGCCAAAAAACAGCCTATTGTTGCCCGTTCGTCTACCGAGACAGAGTACAGGTATCCTGCTCATTCTACTGCAGGTATCACTTGGATTACCTCGGCCATATCTCTTGCTTCTATCTAATCACACGGTTCCACGGTCGTACAAACATGTTGGAATAGATTATAGATTACCATCTCTCTTGCTCATATTCTGAAAGTGCAGTATGTGTTTGTTTAAGTAACGATGCTTCGTGCTTAAGAATTAGGAATTCTTGGAGTAGAACCACACAAAGGCGCAGTTTTCAGAGTGGAGCGACGAGTCTAAATGGCCTAACAATTTGAAGAGTTAGGAACAAGAGATTCTCTCATATCACCAACTCACCGTGGCCAATCGGATAAATTCTACACCTTTTTGAACACGTAGCAAGATGCTACCGGGACTAAAACTTCATTGGATAAGAAAATCTCTCGCTGGGAGCGGTATCATTGACAAAAATTTTGCTTCTGGTAGTAAAAGGGAAGAATATAATGTCAAAGATGCTGAAGCAGCACTTGGATTCACCAGAAATATTCAAGTACATCTCGGTCAAGCATATTAAAAAGGAGCTGAAAAAATCACAGAACTGCCACCATTAGCTTGATCAAATGGCAGTAATTCTTCTGTATTATTTTCAAGAGCTTGAGCTCTTAATCTCCCTAATCTGGGGGAGCAACGGGTAGGGAGTTCCCGTGGAGAGGTTTTCGTCTTGAATAATAGCTATAACTTACAACAGTTTGGTGACGTGCTAGGAAAAAAAAGACTGCAACTCAATTCAACGAAGCATATGAAGCGAAATCACTGGAGTAGAAAGCAAGTTGATAGTTGATACACATTTGTAAGCATACAAAATGCAGACCAAACAATGCAACAGTTGAAAAGACGTCTCAGACAAATGGCTGAAGTCTTAAGTATATTAAACGAGTGCAGTATTTATCAAACAGGAAACCCCATTAGCCGAAATTTCAAAAGTAAATACTCCCCCTTTCAATGGTAGTGCAGAATCTGCTACAGAGCAATTATTAGAGGACACAAACAGAAAAAAAATCAACACTACCAGAGACTGGGAGCACATAAATCTTGAGACTTTGTTTGCCAGCTGACTGTCATTTCTATGCTGCGTCATTCCTTCTTTCCAATCCCATGAGACATGTTGTAGATCCCTCGTCCCTGGAGAAAATGCCATCAGACCTTACAATGAGATTGCAACAAAAGCTAGGAAAACTACGTTTTTTTTCACATACAAAAGGCTTACAAAGTCTTAAAAGAAATGAAGTAATTAGAAACTCACAATAAGGAACAACGAAGTAGCAGCTAAAGCAGCTGGAATGGCAACAGAGGTAATCTTATCAAACGGTCCCTTCAGGTATGTGTGTTTGTGGATGCTTTGGAAAATCTTTTGCTTCTCATAGAGCTGCTCACGTGGTCGGAAGGGTGTTTCTGACATCCTGTATTATAGACATTATTAAAAGGTCATTCTATGAAAGTAACTTCCGAAAGCTACATTTCTCCACAGGCGGAAAAAGCATATTGTTCTATATTGTAGAGGTTCCCACACCAACTCAAAATATCAACACTGTGCATAAGCACCACAAACCCAGATAGGGGAGGCACAGGGCCTTAATTGCCACACACAAGCGCGCACACAAACACACATGCACACACATGCGCGAGCGCACACACACACACTGTGCTATAGAGGCTCCAACAAAATCACACCAACTTAAAACATCAACACCGTACAAAATCACACACTATGTTCAGGAAGACCCTTAGCAGTTGGGTATCAATCAATGGTAGTTAAAGCACTTCATCAGAGAACATAATATTGTCAATTAAGTTCCGATACAATTCTGGAAAAACATCACGGTGGACTGAATGGATTCTTTTTGAGCCATTAAGAGAATAAAGAGAAACATTTATTCACATTTTCCATATTTTCTAATTTCCATCACAGGCTTGCATTTCCAACTGAATGTTGTGTAATACTCGAAAAACAATAACAGAAAATCTCGTTTACATTACCAATGCTATAATCATGACTAACTGTTAGCCACCCAGTTAATGAAGTACATGATCTGAAAAAGACTGAAACCCAATTTTACGATCTGACAACAACCTTGACATAAAATACATTAAAAATGTCATAAACCTAATTTGATGAACATTAAAGCTAGAGGCAACTGAAAATTTCAGAATTATAAGAATACCATGCCAAACTCATCATCAGCTACAAGGAAGCTAATACAGCCCCTTCCCAATCAGCCCACATACTGGTAAACTAAATGAAACAAATTGATAATTTACGAAGCTTCGGGTCATATGCCCGAGGCATACCATACACAATTGCAATTACACTATCTTATCCGATCTCTTAACCAATGACGCACAGCCAAACCCCAATTGAAACTGAAGACTTTTTCCCATTTTCTATACATAAAAGCAGCAGGCTTCAGATTGCAATTCTAAAAATTGCGCTTTCCCCTCAATTCCAACCTCAACGCCCAAATCAAGAACCCTAGAGTATCAATCCTTTGCAAATTGAATCGAAAACTGAAAACTCAGAACGCCACATCAAGATCGAATCAATGAAATCATTTCCAAAATTCACCCCTCCCCGGAAAAACTTGGAACCCGTACACAAACATCAAGTCGGTTCAATAAATATAAACATATCGAACAAATACCAAAGATAGTCGATAAATCATAACAAAGTAATTGGAAAAAGAATTCAAAGGCAACAAAACCTAACCCTCGATTTAAGTGTTAACGCAAATCATATTGGTGTGTGTTCGAATATTTGATGCGGAAATTGGAGATTGAGTGGAGGGAATCTTACGTGAAATTGCGAGTGACTGGAGCTGGAGAGCAATCAGGAAGACGAAGAAGGTGAAAAATGAAATGGAGATTTCTAGTGCAATTGAGGTATACTCTCCAGTTATATTTGTACAGTTTGTTGCGGTCAACAAATGTAATCTTGCCATGTCATCAATGATTTTTACTTTTTACTTTTTTTTTTTTTTTTTTCGAATAAAGGAAGATGGGGAGTGCGTCAGGTTGTTGACAGCCGACACTTTATTCTTCATGTTAAACCGCTGTGATATGAATCCTAAACAAAATTGTGCTAAAGGTATGTTGTCACCCGGAAGTAGGGTCTAAAATATCGATATTATCTCGATATTTTCATCGAAATTTCCGTGTTTTTGGACTACCGATATTTCCGATATCATCGATATTTTAGACCTTGATAGGAACTCTATGTGGTACTAAGTCACTCATGTATCTTACCATGCAATGTATAAAGTGTAAAATATTGTACTAATTCATTATATATAAATGATTATGGTGTGTTTAAACTTCTTTCATTAATTACTACATGTTTTCTACACTCACAATGTTTGCCAGCTCGCTATATAATCAACTTAAATCAGTTAAGTCTATCATGCAATGCATTTCCTTCCAATTTTTTGTGATAAACTAATAGATAATTGACTAAATAAACATCTTGCAAAGTTTCAATAAAAATTTCCAAGTTTTTCTTACAATTTTCGTGGTTTTTATTCAATTTTTATAGATATCGATAATATCCCGATATTTCCATCGAAATTTCCGTGTTTTTGGATTACCGATATTTCTGATATCATCGATATTTTAGACCTTGCCCGAAAGTGACGGTTGCATGGTCTAGGCACAGTGATAAGTGCGTAAATGTCGTTTTATCTCCATAGAAGCTTGAACGCAGTGTTAAATGAGTAAGGACTCTGTAGAAACTTCTTTTTGAAAGATTCCACTCAAAATTGTTTGAAAGCATTTGCTGATATCAACTATACCCAGGATACCCAAAAGATGTATTTTGATCCTATGGGACGAGTGAGGTCAAATGAGCTAGGACACGAGGGTAGGTTCATAAGAGTAGAATGCGTTTCGGAACGTGGAATATAGGAACCTTAATGGGAAATTTTATGGAAGTAATAGAAGTTATGTTGAGAAGAACGATAGGTATTATGTGCCTCTAGGAAACTAAGTTGGTCTTAAGGCGAAGGATCTCGAAAAATCAAACTTTAAGCTTTGGTATTCGAGCACAAACATATCAAGAAACGATGTTGGCATCATCATGGATAAGACTTTGGTAAAAGATATTGTAGACGTTAAGAGGGCTGGGCATAGAATTATAGTAATCAAGATTGTGATAAGACCATAACTCATCAATGTGATTATTGTGTATGCACCTTGATAGGATTTTTACCACATGCAAAAGTAGGAATAAAAACACTTACAATACTTGCAAGAGTACAAGGTACTTAATAAAAATAATTAAAGAAATTAGCAAATTAAAGAAAAAAAAAAAGTTTTTGAAAATTAAATTGTAAAAGCACTATGGTTCCGCCGTCACCTTAACAATCATACGTAGTTCTTCCAATTACTTATGACTTACACATGCATATTTGAAGGTTAGGTTTTCCTAATACATGCCTACTTGGACCCCCAACATAGAGCGTATATCAAACATGCAATCCGTCTGTGGTATTTAGATCAAATCTAAACATGCAAGACTCATTAAGCTTTGTGAGACCTTTTGAAAAATCATGCAACCCTTAAGACGTGGTATTCATCCTAAGTGAACTTGCACAAATTAACCACAAGAAACCTTCGTCAATTTCAGGAACCGACCTCTGACCAAAATTGCATCAAATTACTTTTCTAAATATCTTAATGGTGATCAAACATTAAGACAAATAGATAGTTTAAACATGATGATTACTAATTCAAAACCTGCATGCATAAAATCATAAGCAAATTAAAAAAAAAACTACATATTCTTGCTAAAGCTTATGACCTCGCCTTAGAAAAAGGAAATTAGTTACAAACAATCATAAAATAAAATATTATTAAAAATAAGGATAGAAAACACCTTGAAATACAAATCGTCAAAGCCTAGCAAAGTTCTCCAAAACTAATGCGTTATTCCCCTCTTCTCTCCAAAAACCCTAATGGCTAAAAAACCTTATTTATACTACTACAAAATAAAATCCTTACTATAAAAACTAGGAAACATAATAACTTAAGAGAAACTAGGAAACATAATCCTAATCAAATATGGGAAATCTGTCCAACCACAAATCAGCCACGTTTCTGGATCTTCAAGGCTCCAAGCAGGCACAAAATGGCTATAACTAAAGCTTGAGATGTTCCGAATATAATTGCAGAAGGCTTCGAACCCAAAAGACATCATCTTGGATGTCAAAAAGCTCAAATAAGCCTTAAATGTCACTGACATACTGCACACTGCTCCTTTATTTTATTGCCATAAATTATCCGCTTTGTAGGAAAATCTGAAACTTTGACACGAACTAGCTGAGAGACTCACGAACATCCTCCAATTAAAATCACTCCAAAATTCATCCGTTTGGCTACTTTTTTGCTCACGAGGAAGTCGAATGTCCTACATTGAAAATATAATTCAAAGTATCAAAATTCTCATAAAATAACCAATAAACTAATACTAAGATTAGGAAAAAATATATAATATAGAATCGACTCATCACACCTTAAGTGTGGTTAGATAGAAGTCTGAAGGACAAATTTTGGGAAGATTTTGGAGAATGATGATACTTGGGTACTGACTAGTCAATACCTATTTTACTCACTAAACAATGTGGCCCAATAAAAACAAGACAAGTGTGTATGATTAATTTTATAATTAAGTAACCAAACACTCCCTTCTCTAATTAATCATGTGGCCAAAAGGACCCATTCGTCTCTCTCCCTATGGTAGCCATGGCTTCCCTTCTCCGGCGATTCCCATGGCACCAATCCTTCTCTTCTCCCGCCACCCACACCTTCATTCCTTCTCTTTTACACAACTACAAATCGTCATCCTCCGTGGTGGACAACAAAGATTATTGAGGATGACCGAGTAAACCATTACAGACAAAGAAGAAGATGTATGAGGCCGTGACGTCGTATCAGAATTCGAGATTGTCGTCGTCCTGGTCATTGATGGTGGATCTAGGCAACAACCTAAGACACCGAGCCATAGCTTTGGCGACGGGGATTTTATTTTTTTGTCACGATTACACCGGCCTCACAGTTCTACGGTAGTGCAAGGCCTGCTTCCTTCTATTGGTTTAAAGAAAAGCTTTTGGGCAATGTGAGGAGGAAGAAGGGTGTTTGGTTGGTGGAATAGTAGAATTGTTGTGTCTGGTTATAGAGTTATGAGATAGTTTAATAATGACGGATGTCATTATTTTATTTTATTTTTTTGATAAAGATGTCATTATTTTATTTGGCCACATAACATGGTGAGTGTATCAGTGAGTACTCAAGTATTAGTTCAAGAAATCTCTCAGACGGATAAACTATTCATATGAGGAGATTTAAATTGGCACGTGGGCAATGAGACGGGCAACTATAGAGATTTCCATGGTGACCATGGTTTTGAGAAGAGAAACGAAGAGGGGGAAGTCATTTTATATTTTTGCCATAGCTATTTGGTCCTTGGATAAGATTATGTTCAAGGGAGGTTCTACTACAAGAAAACCTTGTTGGGGATCTTTTTGATCGAGTTGGATTTGGTACTACAAGAAAACCTTGTTGGGGATCTTTTTGATCGAGTTGGATTTGGGTCTCGGTGGAAACTATCAGCTCCCTTGGTTCATTTTCAGTACCAAGTCCTAAAATAATTTAAAAAATTAGCGTGTCTTGGGAAGTATTCCAATTGAATCAATGGCTCAAAGACTGAATAATTGTGATAAACTATGACTTGCTTGAGTGAAGTGTGGCATGGAAGCTAAAAGCTTATTGGTTTAGCATGATAGAAAAAGGGTTTTTATCACAAATGGTCCCTGAAATTGACCCCATCAATCATGATGGTCCCTGAAATTGAAAATCGATCAATGTAGTACTTGAATTTTAACCCCACGAATCAATGTTGTCCTTCCGTTAGTGTTCCGTCCAAATTAACTTTAAAAAGGGTCGGACAACCAAATTTTCATGCTAAATGACAGTAATACCCTACTAATCATAATACCCTACTAATCAATTCCTCCCGTCCCACTTTTTCGTTGTCCCATCCCTTACTTTTCCTCACTCTTCTCCATTCCTCCATGTTCTGGAATTCTTTCCTACTGTGAGACTTAGGGTTTGAAAAATTTTTGGGGATTTTTTACATGAAATTCAATGAAGCCTGTTAGATTCGACTAAATTAGAGGATTGTCAGGAATAATTCGAGTTTGGTTGTCTGCGAGGGTGATTAGGCTGATTGCGATGCCAGAAATATATCGAAAAAATGGAAAGCCTCCACAATATGGTGAGTAAATCGATTCTCCTTTAGTTTTTGAGTTAGTTTGCACTTTTAGTGGTCCCAATATGGCTTTTTGTTCGGTTTGATAAGTGGGTATTGTTTTCTTGTGAAATTTGTCAGTGGGTTGTTTTGTAATGTCGGTGTTTGAGGGGAATGACCTTGGTTTAGACTTTCTGCTGTCCCAATGTATATGATTGTCACTTTGTGTTAAATTATTTCATTGTTTAATGGTATTGGTTTGGTTGTTGTGGCATTGACTGAGGTGTAAAGTTTGAATATAGAAATGGGCTTTCTCTTTCGTGAACTAATTTCTCCTGCTCCCTTCCCCATAGTTTCTAAAGTCTCTACCCATCACCACATTTGTTGCACCTTGAACACCTTGCTAGTCCTCCAATCAGGAACAACATGCTTCCTTACATCACTAGCCACACCCAATAAATTAATTATGCAAACAATTTATGATAATAAAATTGAAGGAACTTAATTAAGTTGATGGGGAATGACTAATTAGCATGTTCTTCGCATTCCTCTCAAGCTTAGAGTATCCATATCTGTTTTTCATAGATTTGACAATACCCTGCTCTCAATTTCTTTTTCCTAATTTATTGGCTTCTCTCTCTTTTAGGTTAAATAAAGTGATGATTTAACTTTAAAATATTCTAGTTGTAATGCTTTAATATTAGTTCAATATTAATATGTAAGTGTCTTCTCGCTCTTTACATTTAACTACCACATTTGATTAACTCTTGGCTGAAAATGTAGTTTTGAGAACTACTAAGAAAGAATTGCATATAAATGATTAATTATAGGAGAAGAATTTTTTGTTGCATAAATACAAGGAACGAAACATAGTAGATTTTGATGCATGTCACCTATTCATTGTAAGTGTAACATAATTTTGACTTGAATTTGTATGTCTTGTAGCTAATCCCGGCTTTTTCACTTATAAAATTCACCATGGAGGTCAATTGATTAAAAAAGGACGCAAGGAAGTATACACAGGGGGTGAGGTTATATTTCTCGATTGGGTTGATGGTGACATGCAATCATTGGTAGAATGTCACAATATTGCAAAGGACCTAAAATATGAGGATGAGTTAGCACAATATAAGAAGCTTCCTGATGGGACTTTTGAAGAGATGAAATGCGATGCAGATGTGATGAATTTGATTGAAGACTTGCCTGCAAACAAAATTGTTGATTTGTACATGGTCCGACGTTCAAGTCACAATTGGAAGAAGGAAATATATGAGGTTCAATCTTCTACTCAAGTTGACAAGCAAGTAATGACAAGAAACGAATTATTTGATTGGTTGTGAACTTAGATGAAGAGTTGCAGATAACACATAGTTTGAATTGGGATGATGAGTTTGGGGATTTTGGGATTGGACAACAAGGGCATGAGAGTGTGAATGAAGATGGTGATGATGAGGAGGAAGAGGAATGTACTGACAATGAGCTTATTGATAGTGATTATGAGTAAGAGGAAGAAGATATACCAGTAGCGCAATTTGAAGAACAACTTTATGAAGAAGATGATAACATGTTTGTAGAAAATGTTGACAACCCCATTGAAGAAGAGCCTGAAGAGATGGGGTTGATAAGGGAAATTTTTTATGATGAAGCTTTGTCAGGTGACCTTGATAGCATTGTTGACAGTGAAGAAGATGAAGAAGGTGTTGAAGTTACCAGCAAGAGGAGGAGACAGAGGGCAATTCAGATGCCCAAGTTTAAGCAATGGAAAAGGGCAACTGATTTACAAGATCCAAATTTTGAGATGGGAATGTTATTTCCCAATAAGGAGCAATTGAAGGAAGCAATAGTGCATTATAGTTGCAAGAATGGAAGGAAGATTTGGTTTAAGAAGAATGATAATGTAAGAATTAGGGTAAACTGTGAGAATGGATGCCCTTTTCTGCTATATGGAGGTAGGCTACATAACTCTCATACATTCCAAATAAAAACCCTTGTGATGAAACATGAATGTTCAAGGGATGAAAAGGTTTATTGGTTGAATTCAAGGTTTCTAGCTTCTAAGTATTCTAAACAATTAATGATAGATCCAGACTGGTCAATTGAGGCATTCAAAGCTGCAGTAAAGAGGGACTACGGACAAGAAGTCTCAACTCAACAAATATACAGAGCAAGGCAAAGGGCTGGGAAGGCTAACAAAGGAAGTTGGGTAGAGCAATACAATAAGCTAGGCCAATACGTGGAAGTATTGAAGGAAACTAATCCGAGTAGTACTGTTGTTCTCAAGACTCAAATGAGAGGGAATGTATGTAAGTTTCAGAGAATCTACATTTGTTTTGATGCATGCAAGAAAGGGTTTAAAGAGGGATGCAGACCATTGATTGGATTAGATGGATGCTTTGTTGAAGGCCAACATCCTGGACAAATATTAGCAGCAGTTAGGAATGGAAAACTCACATGGATATGCCTTTATTACATATAAGCAAAAGGGTCTTGGCAATGTTATTCAATCTCTAATGCCAAATGCCGAGCATAGGCACTGTGTGAGACATTTGTACAATAATTTTAAGAAGAAACACAGTGGCTTAGCATTGAAACAGACCTTATGGGATGCAGCAAGATCAACATCAGTCCCTTGGTGGCAAGCAATAATGGAGAAGCTTAAAAATGAAGATTTGGAGGCATATAAGTGGTTAAATACCAAACCTGCCAACAATTGGAGTATGTCACACTTTAAAGAGGAATTTAAGTGTGACATTCTACTAAATCATTTGTGTGAGGCTTTCAATGGAGCTATTGCTAAGGCTAGGGACAAGCCTATATTGACTATGCTCAGAATGATAATGAAAGATTTGATGGTTAGGATGGCAAACAGAAGAGTGGCAGCATTGAAATGGAAAGGACAAGTTGGTCCAAGAATTCAGAAGATTATTGACAAGTTAAAACATGATGGTGGGTATTGCATTGCAACTCTTGCTGGGAATATGAAGTACCAAGTTGGAACTATGAGCGGAAGGGAGTTTGCTGTGGACTTAGCTACTAGGAGATGCACTTGCAAAAAATGGGATTTGTGTGGAATCCCATGTGCACATGCAATGGCTTGTATTCTTAGAAAACAACAAGACCCACATATGTATGTGGATGATTGCTACAAGCAAGCAGCATATCTAAGGGCTTACTCCCCAGTCATAACCCCAATGCCTACCCCAGATCAATGGCCCAATCATGTAATCCAACCCATTCCAATTAATCCTCCAATGTACAAGAAGCAAACTGGAAGGCCCAAACCATTTACTTGTACCAAATGTGGAAAAGAAGGCCATACTAAGAGGATTTGTGGAAAGGAGCCAAAAGAAGTATCAACTAGTCAACCAAAAGCAAAGAAGGTATGATCGCATTGTCCTTTGTTTTATATCTTTAACATTTGTTCACATGTGAAATTTTTTGTAAGCAATCATGTTATATCAAGTTTTTGATATGTTGTTTAATGTGTAGCCTAAAAGGAAAGAGCAAGCAACAAGTACTTCACAATCCCAAGTTCAATCACAAAGAATTGAAAAGGTTTGTCAACATCCTTACTTATAATTTCTTTAAGGGTAAAATAAGTGTACTGTTTGAATCTAAGATGGTGTGGTTGACTTAAAATAGGAAGTTATGTCAACAAGCAATCCACCAGGAGGCAAGAAGAGGTTTAAGTCACCTCCCAAGAGAGGAAGGCCATGGAGGTTTTGAGAGTCTACAAATATGTAAGGAGCACATTGAGAAACTTTGTTGTCATATGGTTTAATTTTGAATTTCAAATGGATGTTTTGCAAATTTGAGTTATGTTTAGCATGTGTACTTTTTGCTGGTAGATTTGATGTATTTTATAAGTGCCCAATGTGTATCTTGGATTAGTATTTTGTTGTAGTATTTTTTAGCTCAAGTGTGTTGGTTTTTTGCACAGCTTTACATTGTTACAGGTTCATTGTATCTGATAACTTTGCTCAAAACGAAAGCATCGCTCCCATGTTCTCCATTGTATTTGATAGCTCTATGAACACAACAATTGTTACACTATCATTTATTACTTTCAGTTTTTCACACAGAAAAAACAAGAAAATGAATAATTTGGCAGGTGATGGTACCCAATTTCTTTGACAAGATAAATGATCAAAGGTGGACTTTGACAGTAGCTTTTGGAGCTAACCCAATTTCTTTGAAAAAAAAAAGGAATGGAGCTAACCCAGTTAGAATTCTTTTTACTTGATATTTAAAAAAAAACTGAAATTTCCCACTTTTTTTGTTTTTATTTTAGTTTTAGCACCAAATCCATGAAAAAATGGAGAGAAAAGTGAAGATGGAGAAAGGAAAAGAGAGTAAGTAAAATTATAAGTAACAGGGTTATTTTGGTCATTTTACCATGAAAAATTGGTTGTTTAACCCTTTTTAAAGTTAATTTGGATGGAACACTAATAGAATGACCACATTGATTCGCGCGGTTAAAATTCAGGGACTGCATTGATCAATTTTCAATTTCAGGGACCATCATGATTGATGGGGTCAATTTCAGGGATCATTTGTGATAAAAACCCATAGAAAAATCAGTGCATGCTTGCATGGATACTGATCTTGGAATATAGTGGCTAAGGAAATCTAAAGAAAGCTTGAAGAAATGCCCTCAAAAGTTTGGAGAATTCCTTATTCAAGAATCAAGGTTTCCTGCACTTAGAGAAAAGCTTGCTCTGCTTGGTGCAATCTCACTTTGATTCTTTCTTTATGTTGTCTATGTTGTTTTCCCATGTTATGTCCTCCCTTGTTGTACTAATTATAGAGGCTTTCAGGGGAGTCACTAATACTTATATTCAAATAAAAAAAATATAAAAATAAAAAAAATAAAAGAAAGCATAGGGTTCCTTTCCAGCTCCCTAAGGAATCATTTGGTTTTCTTACTTATTCTTGTTTTTGCTAAATCCCATTTCTCCTTTCCGATGGCGCATCTATAGTTTTTATTTTTAATGTAACCTTGTAGAACATTGTTAGCCTCGCGAAGACTAGGTTGAACACCTTGCCCAAAGCACCTCTTTCATGGTCAATTTCCACAAATTTCTCTTTTGCCAACGCACACCATGTAAGGAAATGATTGAAGGATATAACGAAGTTGAGTAAGGATAGTTAAATGGTTTAATTGTATATGGTTATGATTAATTAATATGTTAATTAATTGAACGAATAAATTTATTTTAGACCTTGGGTTAGTTTTGGGCCTCAAGGCCCAATGGGCACTGAATAATTAAGCCTATTGACTTAAGTTGTAGGACAACTTAATTGACAAAAGGGCACAAAGGCCCACTAACTTGGTTAGGCCGGCCATAGGGAGAAAGGCTTGAGCTTTCTCATTTAGTCACTTAAAGTGACTATATAAGGAGCTTTATAGCCAAAAGGCTCATTAGAGTTTCGCAAGGCAAAAGAGAGAATACACTTCTCTCTCTTTTCTTCAGAAAGGCCAGTCACCCTAGGAAACTTTTCTAGCATTTGTTCTTCTATGGTCTCTCATCTTCTTCCAAAATTATCCTTGGTGTCGGAACTTAGAGGCCCCCTACTTTGTGGGCTTTTGGAAAATTTCAACCATTCAATTTCATGGATCAAAGGAGCCAAGAAGCAAGAGGAGTTCATCCATGTTGATGGATTTAAGAAGCTAAGAGCAAAGGAATGAAAAATCTTTCTCTTGGGTGATTAGCCTTTGCTTATTCAAAGAGGAATCAACGAAGGTATACGAAATCTCAAATCTTTCTCTTTGAATTTGAGTTGAGTTTTGGTTCGCCACAATTACTAGGCATTGAATTTCATTATTTAAGTTTTGTTTTAAAGTGCATACATGCATGCTTCCACCATTTAATGGTTAAATCCATGTAATATGTTGCTCAATGAACTTAATATAATTAAAATTTTCCTTCAATAATTTTAGGAGCTAGAAGTTTGGGAGAAAATACGTTCTCAGTTGCTGAAACTCTAGCTTTAAGAAATGCTCTCTGGACTACGAAAGGAAAAGGATAAAAAAAGTGTGCGTTGAAGGAGACTCAAAATTAGTAATAGACGTAACTATTGGCTCATGCTCATTTTTTTTGGAGGGTAAAGAACATTATTGAAGATATTAAATGGTTTTAGACTTCTTTGACTCAATTTCTTGGGTTATGTACTAGTTTGGTAATGAGGTGCTTTTATAAAAAGTGGGTATAAAAAAAAAACTGAGCTCAAAAAGGTGTTTGGTAAACACTTAAAAACAGCTTATTTTTACAGTTTTGAGTGAAAAAAAGCTGAAAACGTGAAGCAGAAAAAATGAGCTTATTCTCACAGTACAACAGAAAAAGTATTTTTTCAAAGCACAGTAATACCAAACCAGCCCTATGTCTTTTGAAAAGCCAACTTTGTGGCAGATGTAGTAACTAGCACATGATTTAAGGCCGCTAATTTTTATATTTGGACAAAATCTTGCAACCTAGGGCGAGAAAAACTCTCTTAATTGATTGTATTGGTAATGATTTGACAAAATAAGAATAAAAATTGTATTGGTACTGGTTGTGATTGGATCCTCTGCTTAATCTTATTTTCGATATTAATCCAATAATTTTTTTTGTACCTAAATCCAAATCCAAAGTACCAAAAAAAAAAAAAAATCCTGAATGGGGTAGTTATATCAATATACAACTAAAAAAGAGCATATCCACCTTCTCCCCCCTTTCTTCCTTCGAGCTCTGACCATGGCCCAACCTCGCTAGCCACCTCTGCCCGGCGCTTCCTCATCCGATTTCTGCAGAAAAAATGCGTTCAAAGGATAAAATCGCCTACTTTTACGACGGTAAACTCTCTCTCCTCCCCCAACCCTAAACCCTTACTCCCACAAATCTCTCTCTCTCTCTCTCTTAATCCCAATGGGGTTTTCTGTAATTGTTGGATTATATATTTTCTTCCAACATTTAGCTATTTTAATCATACGATTGTGGAAAATTTGGGAAATTTTAGTTTGACAAAAACAATGGGTATTTGCAGGGGATGTGGGTAGCGTCTACTTTGGGCCGAACCACCCCATGAAACCGCACCGGCTATGTATGACCCATCATCTCGTCCTCTCATATGATCTCCACAAAAAGATGGAAATTTATGTTAGTATCCAATGCTTGCTTGGTAAATTTTTCAATTTTTTATGTCATTGGTTGTGCGTGTTTCGGCGTAAAGTACTGATCTTTTTGTTGATTGTTGTGTTCCTCAGCGGCCGCATAAGGCATATCCGGTGGAGCTTGCGCAATTCCATTCAGCTGACTATGTCGAGTTTCTACACCGGATTACGCCCGACACCCAGCACTTATTCTCGAATGAAATGGCAAGATGTATGTCTGTTTGGGGCATTGCTGTGTATATATTGTTAATTTGTGGCTTTATGTGTGCATTGATTGTTCTTCGTTGTGTGCTTGAACATAGAACAGTAAGTTAAGGTATGCTGCCATAGGTGTAAATTATAATAGAAATTTCGGTAACGAGATAGTGGTGTTCACTGCACTTACAGAATACTAAAAGAAAGAAATCAGGATCAACTATTTTAGCTAAGGTAGGGAATTCAGAACTTCCTGATAGAAGAAGTGGGTGGAGTCAAGATTAATAGGCTGCCCTTTGACCGTAGTTCTTTTTTTTTTCGGGCCTGGTCAGTTTTACTTTTTAATAAGTCATTGAACTACAATTTTAAGTTCTGCTTTGTTTCTTAGTGGCTACTTTTTTCTGTGATTTAACGTTTGTAACTCATTCAATGGAACCAAAATAAAGAAAAAGGGTTTGATATGGTGTTAATCGATGATCCATGTTAATTAGTTTAATTTCAAGATATTTTTTTTCAGAAAGAAAGTGTCATTAACTGCCACAATAAGGCTCTTGGAGTCGGTAACATAAAATGGTTGTCAGAGTTTTCTTAAATTTTTCTATTATTGAGGATGAAAGAAAAACCTATGATAAGTTCTACGATATAAATCTTCACTTATTCTTCTCTTTGAGTACTACTCTTTAGCTTTCTGCATGAGTAGTTCAAACCTCTAACTTGGTTTACTGATTCATTTTTATTTCCTTTATGCCAGATAATCTTGGAGAAGATTGCCCTGTATTTGATAACTTATTTGAATTTTGTCAAATTTATGCCGGCGGAACAATAGGTAATTCTAGTTATATGATGTTGAAAATGTGGGTTGCAACTATTCTACCATATCCACTGATTGAACTTTTTTGTGCAGATGCTGCACGTAGATTGAACAATAAACTTTGTGACATTGCTATTAATTGGGCTGGTGGACTGCACCATGCCAAAAAGTGTGAGGCATCTGGATTTTGTTACATCAATGACTTGGTCTTGGGCATATTGGAGCTTCTAAAACATCATGCCCGAGTTTTATATATTGACATAGATGTGCATCATGGTGATGGTGTAGAAGAAGCTTTTTATTTTACCGATAGGTATATAGCTGTTTCTTATAAGGAATTTGGTTAAGGAATAGGATTATTGAATTATATGTATTGAAATAAATGAAGCTTACCTTACTGTTAGAAAAGTAGCTCGGTGCAAGGTGTAGATGAAAAATATTTGGTTGTGTTTGATATAAGCAAAATGATAATGCTTTTTGTATATAATTTTTATCTTGCTAAATGTTGCATCTATATGTTGAAACTACAGCAAAATGGGTGTTGATTATGCGAGTTAGAATTGTTGCTTGAGAAGATAACTTTGCATTCATGTATGTAAAAAATAAAAGTTTTTATATACCATTTTATGTAGTTAGAAATTTGGTTAAGTAATGATTTCGTAAACTGTTGTATAGCTTAACACATTCTTTGATCAGAAAATCTGTGATTCTAGAAATTTAGACATGACTGATATTAATTAACTAATGCATATAAGAATCAATATTACTCGCCATGATATACAGTTTCTTCTTCAGTTTTTGATATGCTCCTTTATATAGCAACCTATCTGTCATTTACTCTAGGAATTGTAGTTGATATAGCTATATGTCTTCTGATTGTTACCATTCCTATGAGTCCAGAAAAATTTAGAAGTTGATTTGACTAGAAATTTCCCTCCAATAGAGAAATTTTTTTTCGAGTGATTGTTCAGTTACCAGAACTTTTTAGGGTTTAGGTTTTGTGGTTTTGTTGAACTCTAATTGAATAAGGTGAAAGTTTTATTTACAGGGTGATGACTGTTAGCTTTCACAAGTTTGGGGATCTGTTTTTCCCGGGAACAGGTGATGTTAAGGTAACCTCTAAAACCATTTTGTTTGTTTTTTCTTAGTATTTTTCATGGTGAAATTGTTAATCAATTAGAAAGAATGCATGAGTTAATTTGTCGTGGTATTCCTTTCTTAGACAACTCAGGGAATACTTTCGTGCTCAGCTGCAAGAAATTTAATGTTACACATACACACACACACACACACACACACACAAAGAAATAAACATTTGTGCAAACACACAAGGAAATAAACATTTGTGCGCGCACACACACACAACCATGGGCATGTAAATATGCGAGATGCATAATAAGAACTAGCTGACGTGCTTGCTTCTTTGGACAATGTTTTTATTTGGTCTTGCCTTCATGTATTTGACAATCTGACATGACTTTTTTATGTTATAAAACCTGACATCGTTATATTGCTGGAAATGTTGTACATTTCTTTGCTAGTCTTCAATGAGTTGAAATTTGTAATGGTGTTTAGTAATCATTCGTTTTGCAGGAAGTAGGAGAAAGAGAAGGCAAGTTTTATGCCATCAATGTCCCACTGAAGGATGGAATAGATGACGCTAGCTTCAATAGACTTTTCAAGACTGTAGGTTCTATTAAAAGCCAGATTCTTGACTTTAGTTTGGGTTTCATGGTGTTAAGTGTAAAACCTTACTTGCAATTTCAAATTTTGTAGATTATTTCCAAGGTTGTTGAGACATATCTACCTGGCGCGATAGTTCTCCAGTGTGGAGCAGATTCTCTTGCTGGAGACCGTTTGGGCTGCTTCAATCTCTCTATTGATGGTGCATTTCTTATTGTAATTAAAGAACATTTTCCTCCTCTTCTATAGAGTATAGTCTTTAAAGCGTTTCATCCTTATTTTTTCTGATTAATTATTAAATGATCTCAAGCTAGCTGGAACTTTTGGTAGTTACTTATATGTTATGGTAGAGTTTAATCTGTGGTGACATTTGCTTTTTACAGGTCATGCTGAATGTGTTAGGTTTGTGAAGAAATTCAATATACCCTTACTGGTATGATCTTTATCTGATTGAACCTTGGCTGCCTTTCATCAATGTCGTATATCTTGTGTACATATAATGTTTTCTGTCTGTAGGTTACAGGAGGTGGGGGATACACGAAAGAGAATGTTGCTCGGTGTTGGACCGTGGAAACTGGGGTTCTTCTTGATTCAGAACTTCCCAATGGTACTTTTGTTAAATGAACTCTATTGCAAGCAGTTTCATTTTAAACTTTGTGTAGAGGAAACAGGAACATTGTTAAAATGAGGAGTGAGGTGAGAAGGAAAAAAAAAGTCCAGACTACGTAAATTAATCATGCAGATATGATCTTGGTTTGATAAGGGAAATGCTGAAGATCTTATCGCTCATTGTCTTTTGTATAGACTTTAAAAGATATACTAATCACAACTAGTTTACATTCTTTAAGTTTGTAAAATTTCCAATGTTTCCGTTGATGTATTCATGAGAATTGCTGAGAAGGTTTTATCTAAATTCATTGGCTTCCAAGAAGGTTCAGAATGTGAGACAACAATTTTATGGTGTTTATGTTGATTTTGATAAGGATTTGTGCCAGAATAAATCAATACATTTTATGATTCAGTGATAGTTTTTGTTGTGTCCATGATTTATACTTCAGTTCTCTTATTTAAGATCATGTGTAATAATTTTAGTTGTGTTGGGTTGATATGCAGCTTTATACTTGTCTTTTCTAACTGTCATGGCATTGGAGGGTTGAATGACCTTTGCCCTGCTGATTCCTGTGAGCATATCTTCTCGCTAACCAGCAGTGGCCTGCATGCATGACTGTTGCAAGTAAATTCCTATAATTAATAGTTTTATTTTTGGAGGTGTTTATTAATGTGTTGTATTAGTTTGGGTAATTAACATTGGGCATATGGTTGGAAGCTTATGATTTCTGCATGCATTTCTATCTGCTGGCTAGCACCTGCATGCACTTTCCCATCTTTCTCTTCCTTTTTTCTATTGTCTTATTGGTTGCGGTCTCATGAGCTTCTAATTTTTTTTTTCCCGGCTGCTGAATTGGTGTCCCTTGCCATCGTCTGATATTTAATTGTCGTGTGTAGATGCTTACATGGGTGTTAATGTTGCTTCTGCAAGCTCACTTATCAGAACATTTGAGCAATATTAAATCTTCTTAGTTCAGATAAATAGTCATATATCACTCCAGTGATAATTGGAATGGCCCTTTTTCTATGCATGTGGGAGTCCATTTAGCTTGGTTGTACCTTGAATATGATTATCTTATTTGCCTCTACCTTCTTTTTCTTTCTTGCAGAGATCCCGGATAACGAGTATATCAAGTATTTTTCTCCAGACTGCTCGTTGAGGATTCCGAATGGGCATATAGTATGTCATCAGTTAAAGTTTATGTAATTTTGCCTTGTTCAAAAAGTTGAAATTTTTCTTTGAACCAATTTGATTGCCACATCTCGTGGTGTTAGTGTGTAAAAAAATGGATTCGTTTAACTGGTGGATATTGAAATACTTCAAATTCGTCATTACTAGTTAATTTTCAGTGATTCTTCTGAAAAGCCTAAATCTTTTTCTTTCCTTTGGATTTGCAGGAGAACCTAAATAGTAAATCATATCTTAGCACGATTAAAATACAAGTCTTGGAAAATCTCCGTTGCATTCAACATGCTCCTAGTGTACAGATGCAAGAGGTAAGTGATCGAGTAGTTAATAAGAATTCACCTATTTACGTCGCATCCATCATTCTCCTACTTTACTGCCTACAAATTATTGAATCATGAAATCCTTGAAAGAATTATGCTCTGATGTAATATGGTTCACTCGTTTCAAGCACCTTGAAGAACAAATAAATTGAAAATGCTCTGTAAATCATATAGGATTGTCTAGGTTTGCATGAGAGATCCAAGAATTAGGCAGGTCTGTTAGGTTTGTTGATTTAGACATTCCACCAACCTAAGTGATCGTGTTCTATTTGTCATTGTTTTTAGATGGTGTGCAGTGTCGTCGAGTCCTATGATAGTATTAGGTTGCATGTTACCATTTATCGCGACTCGTGCGCATTTTCCGTTTCGACAGAATATTTGAAAAGGCTAGTAACTGATAAGACTTTTGGTAATGGTTTTTATATAGTTAGGTCAGTCGATGTAATCATTATAGGACTGACTCAGACACCCATCCAATTATTGTATATGTTGACTTGAAACTATGTGTTGTCGATTGCAGGTTCCACCAGACTTCTATATTCCCGACTTTGATGAAGATGAGCAGAACCCTGATGAACGTCTAGATCGTGAGTAAAAATTCCTTGAATCAATATGCATTATTCTGCGTAGGACTCGAAATATGTTGATTTCCATCTAGCTAATGACAATTCTTAATTTTATGAAAATTATCCTCCCAGAGAACACCCAAGACAAGCACATTCAGCGTGACGACGAGTATTATGAAGGGGACAACGATAACGATCACAACATGGATGATATGTAAAACTAGGGCGAGTACTGTGTAGTTTTTTTGGTATATGGACTTCGTTTTCAGCAAGGGAATGCTTAACTACGGGAAATTACGTTAAATTCATCAAGAACGTAAGGAATTTGCAGATGTGCATGTTCGTATTGGTCTTGGAATCCTTGTTAATGCTGTAAATTGCATATATAGCAAATTCTTTAAATCCAATTACAGTTTGGTCCCTGTTTTATTGTTAGGGTTACTGTTGCTCTATTTTTTATGGGTAGTTTTATCGATACCCTTAGTCGATCTTCTAACTTCACAAACGGAAACTGAACAATTTAAATCCAATGAGGTAGAGGGCGGCTGCGATTGAGCTCTCCCTTATGAAACTTTCGTTATTGGGTTAGCTGTACACTTTATATGTTTATAGTGATTCACATGGCATCGTCAAATGATACAAGTTTTGGATAAGATTGAACAACACACTAGAATGCCCTTGTTGACGATCATATACTCCCAACAGCATCTAGGGTTTCATTGAACAACTAGGATCTAAGCAAGGCATCAGATTTAAATCCTGACTAGCTAGGAGCTTTAACTTGCAACTTTTTGTGTATGCAGCTAAATAAAATTAAACAAAAATTGGGACACGAATCTGGAGTACTTTGCATACTTCTGTCCTCATGATCTTGAACATTTTGAATCGCTGTGTACAATATCGTGTCGATGAACTGAATTGAATAGTTTAAGTAATGGAATTTACAAATAAAGAACCTAATTTCTACAGAGTTGATCAAATCAAGCAACTTCTATGATCCAGCTGCTGTCTCAAAACCTGGCGGGGGCGGAATTCTGGGAACAACGACAGAGCTTTTGTTATAACCTGCATGGCACAAAGAAGATCTTGCCATCTTCGCCTTCGTGCAACGAGCTGGTTTTGACGGTTGTGGTTGTGCAACAAACGAATGAAATAATAGCTCTTCAGCAGTTAACCTTCTTGAAGGCCGCACGGCAAGGCAACTCTTAAGAAAATCCCTGGCTGTACCTGTGATTTCAGCGGGGATTTTGGGAGTAGATACATGATCAAACCATGTCGTCCTATCATTGAAATCGCTGTAATCACAACCAGAGTCCAAATCCGAGAGGGATTTGCCTGTCAGCATCTCAAGCACGATACAACCAAGAGACCAAATATCCGAGGGCTTGTCCTGCTTGTTATCCTCCAATGCTTCTGGCGACTGATACAGACGAGTGCCTCTCCATTCACCGTAGTTGTCCTTGCTCCTCTTAGCAAAACCAAAATCAGCAATCTTGGCCACAAAACTAGTAGGATTACCGCTACTAGTACTAGCACGATTGCGCACGAGCAGAATGTTCTCGGGCTTTAAATTGCAGTGAACATAATCGCACTTATGAATGTGCTTAAGCCCTTCAAGAATGCACCTTGTGTACCTTCTAACTTGGGATTTAGGCAATCCGCGACCGTTGGATTGCTCTATGAGATCGTCAAGGGTTCCTCCCGAGGCATATTCTAACAACAAGTTGTAGACCTCATCACCCTCGTCAGTGGTCGTGGTCTCTTCGCCAAAGCAATCGACAACAAAAGGGCAGCCCTTAATCTCACTGAGAACCTCCGCCTCGTGCTCGATAAACGCAGAATCCGACATCTCTGCCGATTTCACCGCCATTACTGCCGGCAAAGTGGTCAGCATACTACTACCCTGACCCCTTGTTTTTTTCTTCCGAGTAGCAAGAAAAACAGAAGCACAGCGTCCTTCTCCGATCAACTCTCCTCTCAACCAGTGCATTCCATGATGCTGATCCCACATACTTTCTCCTTGTAATTCGTCTTCCGCCTTTCGTTTCGTCATTCTTCTTTGCTCGAACGATCTTAGCTGTTTGCTTTCTTGGCAAGAAATTAAACAAGAGCAGCTAGGGTTTTAAGTTAGGAGGGAGCAGAAAGATGAGTACGGAATGAGTAAAGTCGGTCAGGTTTAATCGATGTTTAGCAGGAGTTTAATGAGTAGGGTTTCAAAGTTTGGTGACTTTGATTTATATACAACTAAGGAAGGTGCAAGGACTTTGCCGTTGAAAAGGAATAGGAAGGAGTAAGGACTTCAATTGCCGAACGCCAATTTTGATATGGAGACTTGGATCCCAAGCTACTAACGATTTTTATTGGACCGCTGTGAATTAGTGAAAATTTAGCAGATAAACATTTGTTTCCTAACAAGGAGAGGAGTTAGTGTCCCTTATTTAACAAGAACAGGAGTTACCCTCACCATAAGATTAAATTAAAATACAAACACTCTTACCATCTCACGCTGCGTCTTCACGTTGAAGTTTCAAAAAATCTAACCGCGGCCGAACCATAATGATTTAGAATCTATTAGATTTGATATATCAACTGTTAGGGTTTGGAGGGAAAATACGATGTTCGTTAGAATTGAGTAGAATACGTATATATGAGGATATGATGCATATATGAGCCTCGATAAAAATCTTGCCGGGGATTTCAACTCGGTCAAAGGGAAAAAGAGTGTCCCACATAGTTAACTATCCTCAAATGACAATGAAAAGAAAACATTACAATTTATCGTCTAAAAAAGCATCGCAAATTAAATCAGGTGGGTCTCCATTCCATCTTGTCTCGACCAAGCATCTTAGTCCCACGAGAGCCAAACGAGGGGCAACATTATAAGAACTATATTAAAGGAGTATTCACTACAAGAAATTGGAGTTTTTATGTGTGTGTGTTCATGCATACGCAATTAACATTTTCAGATTTTGATTATGCAAATAATGTTATATTATGATGAAATTGCTGTTGAATTATGTGAGTCAAAGAAAACAAGAAATTAGAAGCACGAACGAGGGTTTTGAAAATACTAAAAACCTAGAAAAATAGAGAAAATTTTAAGGCTGAGCCGCGGCGCTGTGGTGACCCGTAGCGAGCTGCGCCTGGCTTGACCTGAAGCCAAGCCGTACAGCCTTGAGTCGCACCAAAACGGCACCGATTGGTGGCTGGGTTCTGCAGCCCCAATTGGGCTTGTTGCCCGCGAGTCCAAATCCCAATTCGCTGGGCTTCTCTCTGCCAAGCACGAAGCATGCTGCCACTGAGCTTTCTTCCCTCTGGGCCCCCTCCACCCTGATGGGTTTTCCAATGATGCAGCCTCCATCTGTCCGCTCTGTTCTGGCCTGCGACTAGCCCAAGCCTGCAACTTGATGCTAAGGGCCACAAAGCTAATTGGGCTGCTCTTCCTCTCAGCCTAAGCCAGTTTCTTTGGCCTATTTTGCTTCTAGCTGCACCCAACCTTGTTTAGGTGGCCACGGCTAAGCCCAAAATTGGGCTTTATTTTCTTAATTTCTAGGCCCGAAGGCATCCAAAACCAATATGACCTGAATGTCAATATTTCCTTCCTTCGACGACCGATCCATGTATGATCCTGTCTATTGAACAATTTAGTGACTATCAATCCATTAGTTTAGTGACTAGCAACCCACTTTTGTAAACTAACGATTCATCTACAATTAAACATGTAGCTTTGAATTTAGTGCCTTTGAAACCCAAAGTTTTCAAACGAAGCATACACCATGAAACCTGAAGTTTTACATGTAAAATTAAACCAATACATGTCTATAGAACCGGAGTGTTCTACTTTATATATGTGGATCTTTACTTTTCCATAGGACTAACCACGTTTTTGTTTCCTCCATTGTAACGACATGTTGAACATGAATAAACTCAACTTTAATGCTATGGCAGAAACTACCTGAAATAGGTTCCATATGTGAAAACTCCACCTCACCGTCAAAAGTCTCAGAGCCACCATTGAAGAGCTATGGACGAACCGGTTGACCAAGCTAACAAAGCAATCGCCATGATCTTCATCCAAAGACATATGCATGATGCACTACAAAACAAATACCTCGCTAAAGAGGATCAACACACTATCTGGCTCGCTCTGGCAGAGCGCTTCAATCACTAAAAGGATATATTTTTGCCTGAAGAAAGAAACGACTAGTATCACTTATGCTTCGAACACTTTAAGTCTGTAAATGAATACAACTCTAAAGTTTGTAAAATCTGATCACTTTTCAAATTCTGAAATGAGGACTTAACTAGAGAACACCTATTTTCAACTTCTCATGCCACAAATATTGTCGTGCAACAACAATATTAGGCACAGAAGTTTTCAAAGTTGTGGATTTGATATCTGTTTTACTTCTTGCGGAAAAGCAAAACCATCTTTTGATGAAGAATCATTAAACTCGACCTACTACTCGAATACTACACTTGAAGCGCATGCGACCACTTCTCAAGACCACAAGGGACGCAGAAGGTGTCATGGCCGTGGTAAGGGGTCGAAGCCCCAGCCATGCGTCCAAGATCGACAGAGCAAAAGCCCACCCAAGAGAGGAAATTAGGCAAAGCGTGATTCCTTGGCTCCCAATGCTTCTAACTTCAAGAATAAGAGCAAAGCTTCAGCCAATCTAGATTTAACTGATCTGGATATATGCTACTAATGTGGTTCCAAAGAACATAGATCACGCGTTTGCCGAACTTCCCTTGATGCTATGGCTAAGTATCATTCACGTCGTCAAAAGGTTGAGACAAACTTTGTAGAAGTGGATAATCTCAAAGATACCACCATGGAGATTTCTAATTTTCAGGAGGCATGCTCTGATGGAAGATTAGGTTTAAATTTTTCTTAAGACATGTTGGCCGAATTCTCCTAGTGGTCGAACTCACCACTTTAATATTTGTGCCAAAATGTTGACCCTAAAAACTACTTAGCCGATGTGGCACGTATATCGAATAACTAAGAGCTAATTACGTCATTCTGGTGAATGCGGGCGTGCCAACTGTAAAATCCCACATCGACCAACGGAGAGGGGGTGATGTGCCTTATATGTACATGTTCCCCTCCCTATAGCACGAGGCCTTTTGGGAACTCACTGGCTTCGGATTCCATCGGAACTCCAAAGTTAAGTGAGTTCAGGCGAGAGCAATCCTAGGATTGGTGACCCACTGGGAAATTCTCTTCTAAGTTCCCAGAAAAAAATCCGTGAGGGAATGGTAAGCCCAAAGCGGACAATATCGTGCTACAGCGGAGTCGAGACTGGGATATGACATAATGGTATCAGAGCCACTGTGCCTTTAGGTGCGGATGTGCCGGCGAGGACGCCGGGTTCCCCTTAAGTGGGGTGCATTGTAAGATCCCACATCAACCAACAGAGAATGGGTTATGTGCCTTATATGTACATACTCCCCTCCCTATAGCACGAGGCCTTTTGGGAACTCAATGGCTTCGAATTCCATCGGAACTCCGAAGTTAAGTGAGTTCGAGCGAAAGCAATCCTAGGATGGGTGACCTACTGGGAGGTTCTCGTCTGAGTTCCCAGAAACAAATCCGTGATGGAATGGTAAGCCCAAAGCGGACAATATCGTGCTACGGCGGAGTCGAGACTGGGATGTGACACCAACTCACCACCAAGCTTTGGCGAATAAAATGTATATGGTTGTAGTGTTGAATGTGTTGCTAACTCATGTGTCCGAGTGATCACGACCGAGGAAGGAGCATGTCTCGACCTTGAGCCTAAAGATAAGGTTGCGAGTTACTTTAAAGTTCAAATAAGGTTCCGCTTTCAATGTGTCGAACATTGAGTAACTCGGTAACACCATTTTGCCTAAAGGCTAATGAGATGGCCTCTTTTAATGATAAGACCAAAGACTCCTCACTGGCTGAGACTTGGATAAGTAACCAGCCAGACTTAAAGCAGTGTTGTTACTTCAAATTGAAGATCTTCTAGATCGCCTAATTCTACGGCTCTAGTGTTGTTAATCTAAACTGAAGATGCCATTGGTTGTCAACACATTGTTGCTCATCCAAACTAAAGGTGTATTGATGAAGTTAGGAGATTTAGTGGTTTCTCAGAAGAATGAGAAGGGTTAGCGTAGAGCGAGATTTTGCGCACGGCGTTTGTGTGTGGAGTTTAAGGTAATTTTCATGTAGGAAATCACTTCTATTTATAGGAGTGAGTTTCTTGACTACTCACGTCGAAGTAGAGTCTTATCAGGATTATATCTCCTCAGCATCTCATGATCCAATCTTTTACCATATAAGCCTAATTAACACATGACCTTCAGTCACTTCGACTAGAACTAGGACTATGAACCTAGTCCTCTTAAGTGTTTATTCACCTTTTATCTATTCTGCCATAAGCCTTGATTCTTAGAATAACACGAATCTTATCAAAACTCATCATGATCCTTAACACTTTTACTCTTATTAGGACTCGGATGAATCATCTTCAAACTAATCATTTAAGAATCTTCTTCACTTAAGACTTGACATACATATTATGGGCTAAACTTAATCTAGCTTGAAGGGTTATAATTAGGTCGAGAATTTCCAATTTGAATTAGGTTGTAACTTTACTCGGCCTAGACTCAGTATTTTTGGCCCAAACAATTTCATACCATTATTGGCACAGGAGATTCAAGAAGATATCTATGTACATTTACCAAAGTATGTGTGAGATATGAACATATCATCAAGATTTATGTCGCTACCTCTTTCTTCAATGTTCTATTCAAAGCAACTTATTTATCAACGATGTTGGAAAAAGATCCTTGACACTGTTGTGTTGAAATTATGGGATGTTAAGCGTGTCGGACATCTTCTCACATATTTGAAAGGAGCGTCCGTGTTGGTGTCCATTGATCTAATTAGCATGATGATAGTTAGCCATTGACTCTAATTAGCAGATGCTGATTACTTGCATCTTCAATTACTCATGCAAAGAAGTTTCTTTGGAGAAAACAAAAATACATATAGATTGTTATATCTCAACCTTATCGTGATTTTGTGAAATCTCTCACATGCCTTTATGAAAGTGTATAAATGTCTTGAATGTATTCCTTCTTTTGTAGTAACTATCTGCAATTCAAAGGTGTGCCTGTAATACTTATCTTATAACGTTGCCATAAAAGGTGCTTTAAATAAATCCTCCTAAGCATGTTCTCAGTCAACAACTAAAGAGTCTGAACATTTCATCTTCGATTTTTCGAGAAAATCATCTCAATAGATTTGGTTTATATAACATATACATATATATATGGTGACACAGGTTGTCCCCTTATGTTTAACAATTATGTCACGATTAGGTAAAATGATGGATGAAATCATCATATAGGTAAACAAAAAACCAACTAATATAATATACTTCAGGATATAATTAAGTCAAACGTTCAATCGTTCAAGTGAGATTTGCAGTGGGACGGAACGCACTCGTCCCACGTTTGGTGCGCCAATTTGCCTGGGACGAGTTGTCTCGTGGAACGAATTTTAGTCAATTTTTTGCCACCCTCCCATTTGGAATGACTTGTTCCAACCCATGGAACACAAAATTATAACTTTTTGAACAACAATACCCCTAATCTTTTTCATTAATTCCACTGTCTACCCTCTTTCTCTCGTAGCCTCCCTCTTTCCTGTAGCATCTTCCTCCTCCACCACAAACCCAGCAACCTAGACTAACCCAATCCCAGCTAACTCATCTGAACCCAACCCTACCCTCATCCAGTCGTCTTTTTCCTCCCTGCTAGTCCCACAATGAGATCGTCGCCCTTTGCCGAGAAAACCTCAAGGCCACCCATTAGCAGGACGTGGCCAACGCCGTCGCTCGACGATGCCCTACCACTAACCATCTTCCCTGGTATATTGAATGGTTGTAAAATAATTCACTGAGTCAGAGCTCAAGTTGCTGACTTGGGAGGGATGGGACGGCAACATACTGTCTTTCCTAGGTTCTAATTCTCCATTTTTTCATTCAATTAGTTTAGAAGGTTGTGAGGAATGGGACGACGAGGATTAGGCGGAAGATGTGAGCGATAAGGTTGAGCCTCTTGGCGGTGGCTTAGGTAAGGTCGAACTCATCGGAGTGGATGTGTACGATTGTCATTTAATCCTTCATTCCATTAAGACCTGAGTGTACCAAACGTGGAACAGAACAATTGTCATATTCCACTCTGCGCATACCAAAAGTAGTAGGTCCATTCCATTCCATTTCATCCCATTCTGTCCCGTCTGCGTTCCAAACTCTACCTAAACCACATTGTATCACAATATGTCAGAGTTGCAACAGTCACTACAACAAATTCAAAAGAAAAAAAAGTTGAATTTTATAAAGTTGTTAAACAAATACTATAGTTTAAGAAATGAACAAAAATCAACCTCATTCGTAATGATCAACACAAATGGTAAGCATTAAAATACCCCTTGAATACATTTAAAAAAAAAATGTTTATAGAGTATTTCGAGTGTGGAACGAATTGGTTGGAGTCAAAGTGTACCAATTATTTAGAGACATGGGGTGCGTTTTTTGCATCCGAATTATTTCAGATTGGACTAACTTCAAAGATTAAGCTGGACTAGTTTGGACTGAAAAAAAAGGGACCCCTCTCTCTATAAGGTCCTTTTTTGTTCTTTCTTAGCCTGTGACTGCAGCAAGCTTGCAAAGCTTGCTTTTGCAGGTTGTTGGGCTGCCTGCAGCAGCCTCACACGGCCCACGTTCCTATTGCAAGCCTGCAGCTTGCACATGATGACCGGGTTGCCCCGTGTGGCCTGCCTAAGCCAAATTTTGGCCCGTTTCTGCTTCTAGCCGCACCCAACCATGGGGTGCCCATGGCTAAGCCTAAATTGGGCTATATTTTCTTTATTGCTTGACCCAAAGCCAATTATATAACCCGAATGTCATTATTTTGCTTCCATGATCGACCTCGTATGGTCCCGATCTATTGAATTAAGAAAAAGTGACCAGCAGTCCATTAATCTGATAATTAATCCAAAATTATTGGCCTGAATCTCACTTTTGGACATTAATGATTCAATAATTTATTTTTCTTCTTTCAACCGTTGGCATCCTTTCGTAGTCCCGAAGCACTTACACTTGAGTTCCTGAAGCAACTCAAATCCACTACAGTTAAATCAGCATATTGTATTATGTGTTCTTGCAGGAACTTCTCTTTTATGAACTAAATGTTCATAAATTAAATTGAACCTGTAGTTTCAAATTTAATGCCCTTGAACCTGAAGTTTTCATAAAACAATACACCCATGAAAATCCGACTTTTTCATGTATACCATGTCTTAGAACCCGAATATTCTAACTTTGATGCTTATGGATATTTTATTTCCTATAACATTATTCACAATCTTGTTCCCTCCATTCCGTGGATTGTCGAACCGTCACAAGTTCGATCTCACTGATTTGGACCTTTCTAATAGAAACCACTTTATGTGGGGTACAAGACTTGAATCTCTACTTAACTATCAAGAAGTTGAGAAACCATTGTAGCCAACAATGGCATGGAATAGCTGAATAAGCCTTCGCCATGCTCTTCATTTGAAGACTTATGCCTGAAGCATTACAAACGGAAGTACCTCCCGAACGAGGATTCCATGGCTATTTGGCTCACTCCTATAGACCGTTTAATCATGAAAGACATTGCCTGAAGCACACCATGATTATGTCCATGAATGAGTATGATTCTGGATTTTATAAATCCGATAGAATGTCGACTAGGGACTACTTTTTCTTGTATTTCCATGTTTTTAACTCGCTCATGAGGCAACAGTGTAGAGAATGGAAGTTTACCAAATTCTCATATCTGATTACTACACAAATGTGAGAGAAAGGTATACACCCAACTTCAGCTGGAGTCTACCGAACGATATAGACCCAGTTCGGTTGGAGTTTACTGAATGGCTTAACCCAGTTCGATCAAAGTTTATCGAATGGTGGTGTCCTACTTCAATAAGGATGCACCGAAGGGCATACTCTACTTCGGCAGAGGTGCACCAAACGGTGTTGCTCTGCTTCAGCAGAAGCCTACCGAACAAACCCCTCCAGCTTCAGATGGAGCCTACTGAACCCAAGTATGGGTTTGTCTTTCTCACAATCTAATTTCGAGTTTGTTTTTACAACATATGGTAGAATAAGAGCTTGCCAAGGTGTGGCATCATGCCCAAAGCATGATCCTTGGCACCTAAGACCTAAAACTTCAAGAATAAGGGATTATATACCCGAACCTCAACCCTACATAATCTACTTTTGTCTCGATGGAATAAATCATTGGTTATGCACTTGTTCGTGCCTCTACCAATGTCATTGAGGAGTACCATTCTCGTAGTCAATATATGAACCTAATTTTGCTTCACTGAACATCGTTGGAAAAGTAGAATTATGACATGGATGGCCTTGCCGAATCCCTTAAGTAAACCATTTACTTTGTGAACATTTTTCCATGTTCTTGGATTCAAGTTTTGTGTTTGTTTTTCGTTATGAATAATCTTATTGATATTGTCCTCGAATATGAGATTAATTGAATCATGTTTCTTAATACATGTGACCAAATTCAATTAAACATGTGATTAGGTAGGAATATGGGAAAGTTAGTTGTTTGGATGAATGTGATAGTACGCACACTAACTTTATACCTAAATCGAATCTCTAGCAATGACTTCAGGTCTATCCAACATGATTAAGAGCATTGGCACGCTCTTCATTGTATGAATGGTACTAAATTACCATTTAAGATACCTTATATTCTCCCCGTTCTGGAAGAATGTCATTGAGCTTAAGAATATTTGAGAGAACAATGATTATGAATGAAACCACTGAAGAAAATAAAGTGGAATATCTTTGCACCACCTTTAAAAATGAGCCTGCAGCTTTGATTTGGGGCTAATAAGCTGTATCCCAACTGGGAACATGCCACATGTGGCCAACCTAGAGCTTGGTGATTGAGCAGTTTACTTGCTTTGGCACAACCATTTGGGACACTTAGGTTGAACAATGATGCCATGTCGCATCTCGTTACCCGAAGTAAGGATCATGTGCTTACAAGCCCACTTTGCCAATCCCGCTTGTTTGGGAAATTTGATTTCTATATCATTCTTTGCAAAGATACAAAATGACTCTTTTTTCACAATGGATTCAAGGAAATATATGTAGACTAATCCAACAAAAATGAAGACCATATAAATACTTATGGTTTTAGTTGATGAATAAAAAAATTGGTCACATGTTTGTCCACATACATTTATGCTAAATTTCCTGGTTGATTTTAAGGGTACACCACTCTACTTATCCCATAAGTCTGGAAGACTGGATAATGCTTGAGAGTTTATATCGACGATTTTCGATAAGTATTGTATGTCTTTTGGGTTTATAATTGAACATCAAATTCCCATGTTCACCCCAAATAGCCTCGCATAGTGATCATGAAGCGCAATTTAAATGATCGCTCGGACCTTGGTAAACGTACCAAGTTTTCGGTTTCTGCCTAGGGCTATGCAATCTTGTATGCAGCTATATTGGTTCGCCTTGAGGCCTATTGCCACCTGACCTATTTGACGTTACAGTTGGTTACTAGGTACGAACCTAACGTTTCGTATTTACGCGTTTTGGGTGTGCATTCAATGTGCCAAGTTGTGCCACCACAACGTACCAATTTGGGTCCTTAAAGAAGGATGTGAATCTTTGTCGATTATGATTCTCCTTCACACTAGCTCTTTTAGAGCCCTTGTATGCGATCTTTTTACTGCTCATTTGTGGATTGTCACTTCAATGAGATAGTATTTCTGTCTTTAGGGGGAGATAAAAACGTCAACGTTTTTGTAGAATAGTGCGAATTTGCATGAACATTGGCCCACTATGTCTCATCTATATCCCCGTACTGCACAAGTGTGATAAGCAAGTGCAATGCATTCTAGCTTTCAGAATGTTGCTCCAGACGCATTCCTCTGATCTAGCTAAAGTGATGAGATCATACACCATCTGTAAACATGCCTGCAAGGATAAATGTACTTAATGGATGTTGAGTCAACATCCTCGAAGGATATGCCGCCCTGAATGACGGTCTGATATACCGGCGGATAGACAATCAATCTGTCTTAGCCTGAAGCACGACAAATCACTTGGTTTATAGGATTCACTTCCCTAGAAGAGGAAGGTCAAGGCACAACAATGAATCCATACTTGCCATACTTGATCGTTGTCTTAAATCATTTCCATCTTATGAGATTAATCCAGATTACTCTCTAGACTTGAAGTTCTTGGTCCAGTATACTAGTTTAGATGAGTTAATGGAATTGAAATGAGATTATCATCGATGATGTTTTCACTTATATAGTAGTTACCGACATAAATGAAAAGCGACGATATCAAACTGTGTTCTATTGATTAGTGACAACGTAGAACTGATTGGACAACCGAAATTACAATCCAGGATAAATTCCTTACCTAAGTGTTTTAGACCCGTAGTTTCTACACTGCCCAAGGTAACCCTGTTGTGTTACAAGTGGGAAAGGAAACGTAATGAGATGAATGAAACAGTGCGATATAATGCACGCATTATGGCACAAGATTTCTCTCAAACGCCCTGTGATTGACTGCAACATTATGAAAGTGGTTAGTATTTCTTCATGGGGATATAGATATAAGGATTTACATGTAAGTTCCCGAAGAATTACATGGACTGGTTCAAATATTTCCAAACCACAGTACACTTTCTTAACTTGTTTAAGGTGTTCACTTACGAATTAAAGCAATCCGGCGGATGTGGTGTACTTGTCTAAGGCCCTGTTTGGCACACCGGATAAGGCACCGGATAGTACTAATAATACGGAGTACGGTGTTTGGTGTTCGTTTGGATTAAATAGCCACCGGATTAAATAATCTGACTCCACCTCCCTTATCTGGCTGATACCCGCTTAGTTATACCGCCCAAAACCTCGGTATTATTTAGTCGGGTAGAAACACGTCTCTTTCGCTCTCTCCATCCCGCATCGCTTGCTCTCTAATCTGAATCCCAGGTTCTTCTCCTCCTCCTCCTTCTCTGTTTCGCCCTCCTGCCCTCCTGCAACTTCTCATCCCCCTCTTCCTCTGTTCCGCCCTCCTACAACTTCTCATCCTCCTTCTTCTTTGATCATTGCGAACGACGTAAGCGGAGGAAATAAGACAATCGTGATGGACTGACGAAACTCGAATGGGAGAAGCAAAGTGCTTCAAATGACAGAGAGGTGGAGATTTGAGAGGCTTCGGTGTTGATTTGTATAGTGCCTTTCATTTTGCTTCGGGAATGGGAGAAGCAAAGTGCTTCTTTTCTGCAAAGTAAAGAAACAACACCCTAGAAAAAGAAAAATAAACCTAAAAATATCAATTTTTTATCTTAAAATATTAATATTTTGAATTCCTCTTATCCAGGATAATACCAAACATTGTATAAATAATACGGTTATTAATCTGATACTGCACCAAACGCCCGACTAATTTAGTCAGTACTATCCAGTGGCTATTTATCCTATCTGGCATAAATAGTCAGTGTCACATCCCAACCCGAGGTCCACCACATCCTGGGCCTGCTCCACCGTCGTAGCACGATATTGTCTGCTTTGGGCCCCGACCACGCCCTCACGGTTTTGTTTTTGGGAACTCACACGAGAACTTCCCAGTATGTCACCCATCATGGGAATGCTCTCGTGCGCTACTCGCTTAACTTCCGAGTTCCGATGAACTCCGAAGCTAGTGAGCTCCCAAAATGCCTCGTGCTAGGTAGGGATGAAAATATACATATAAAGATCACTCATCTGGGCGATGTGGGATCTTACAATCCACCCCCCTTAGGGGCCCGACGTCTTCATCGGCACACCACAGCCAAGGTTAGTCTCTGATACCAAATTGTCACATCCCAACACGGGGTCCACCACATCTCGGGCCCGTTCCACCGCCGTAGCACGATATTGTTCGCTTTGGGCCCTGACCACACCCTCACGGTTTTGTTTCTGGGAACTCACACGAGAACTTCTCAGTGGGTCAGCCATCATGGGAGTGCTCTCGTGCGCTACTCGCTTAACTTCCGAGTTCCGATGAACTCCGAAGCCAGTGAGCTCCCAAAAAAACCTCGTGTTAGGTAGGGATGAGAATATACATATAAAGATCACTCCTCTGGGCGATGTGGGATCTTACAGTCAGTACAGTCTGAGCTACCAAACGAGGCCTAAGTGATTATTTGATCAGTTATGGATATGAAGTATGCCTTTGCATGTTAAACTATGAAATCTTATTCTGAATTGCTAGAGTTACAGTTTATGTTAATGACATGCATCTCACTATGACTTTAGAAGAGCTTAAGAAAACTGTCTCGCACCTAAAGGTGGAATTTAAGATGAAGAATCTTTGGAAAACTCGTTTATGCCTTTACTTAAAGTTGAAGCATTGTTTTGACGGTACTTTGGTTTACCAGTCGAACTACACCCTGAAGGTGTTACCTTGTGAGTATACCTATGATTTTCAAATGCTATATGCAATTGAAAAGGTTATGGAATTTGAAGTTCCACATTTGAGTTCAACTTTACGCTTGTTGTACTTAGCTCATTGTAATTAGAAATGAAATCTTTTTCACTATTAATCTATTGGTAAAGATACAGTACTGCGCCTACACACAACCACTGAACTAGTATTAAAGACGTTTTTCCGCTACCTTGAAGGTACTACGGATTTGGGCAAATTCCAACGCATCTCGAGCAGATCCGAAATGATGCTTGCCTTGTTTGTTATGCTAACGCTGGTTATTTATCAAACCCGTAAAGGTAAATCCCCAAATGGTTATATCTTTACCGTTAAGGATATCGCAATATCTTGGAGGTCCACAATATGACCTTAGTTGCGAAATCTTCGAATAGTTCCAAGACTCACCTTACTTCACTACGCCACACGTGAGACATGGTTGAGAGCTCTTGTTGAGCATATTTGAAGTATTTGTTGTTTTCATCCATCGTTGAGTCCCAACGACGATCCATGAAGATTATGTTGCATGTATCAACCTGACAAAGATATGATACATCAGCGAAGTCAACGCTAAGACATATTGCGTCTATATCAGTAAAGCATCAGGAGATTGAAGTCATGCAAGCCGATCCTAGACAACCTTGTCGACCTCTACACGACGTCACTGCCGAAGTCAACCTTCCAAAAGCTTGTCCGAGGAATTGGTATGTCTAACTATTCGTATGCAATGCTTGTAGTTTTCATTTGAAAGTTCTGTCAAACTCAAGGGGAGTATCCGAAAGTATACTCACTTGTTCTTAATGTACTCTTTTTCCCTACGATTAGGAGCATTTTTCCCATTGGGTTTTTGCTACCTAACTAGGTTTTGACGAAGCACCCATCCTAGGCTGGTCATACCCTTATGAGCTCTTCTACTTGCATCCAGAAGACGTATAGTTTTGACTTAATGCAACTTCTCACTTTTCTCCCTAGTCTATGAGTTTTTCTCCCACCTTAGGTTTTACCATAGCGAGGTTTTGTGAGTTTTACCTTTTATGCATTCTTCCGTTGATCTAAGACTCGCATTTGCTCATTGTGCCGACGACTTCATCAACTGTACTTACTTCATCGCTGAAGATCTGATGCGCCATTTGTTTGAGTATTTACACACTCAAGGGGGAATGTTGCAGACCTATTAGATTAGAAATGTGATTATGTAAATCCTAGTGTATCTAGGGATATCTTGGAATATTCTCTAGGGTTAAATATTATCCTATTATAGTTGTAATACTATTAGGGTAAGAAATTAACATTCCCTACTACTATAAATAAAGGCACAATAGGTTGGAATAGAACACACACCTCACAATTACACATCTTTCTCTTCTCTCTATGTGCCGTACCCCTTGTCTTTCTATGGCTTCTATAATTGTTCAATAAATTATGTCTACAACAAAAAAATGTTTATAGAGTATTTCGAGTGTGGAACGAATTGGTTGGAGTCAAAATGTACCAACTATTTAGAGACAAAGGTGTGTTTGTTGCATCTGAATTATTTCGGACTGGACTAACTTCAGAGATTAAGCTGGACTAGTTTGGACTAAAAAAAATAAGAATAGTGAAGTATTAGGTGCAGTGTCGGACTAAAGTATACACTATAACATATTAGGAACTCAAAAGTTATTTTTTTTAATTTTCTAGATCACTTTTTCTTAAAAAAAAACAAAAAATAAATATCATAATCATTTTATACCATCACAGATTCTACTTCTCTGTGAACCTCATCCTCTCAAACCTTTGTTGCTTCATCGAATTCCCAGAACCCAAACCTCAAATCGCAAAACCAACCAATCCTCTTTCATGGAATTCCCATGCCTTCCAAAAGAAACCCATTTGCAAAACAAACTTTGTGTGTCCAGATGAAGAAGACCCTTCTTCATCAAACTCTCTCTCTTCCCCTCTTTTTCCCGGAATCCAACCCTTATTTCAAAAATTCCAGAAGCTAATCCAAAAAATACAGGATCCAGTCCAAAAAACCCAGGATGCTTCGTTTTATAAAACCCAGAATCCAATTCAAAAATCTCATAGATAGCGCAGTCGGATCGGAGATGACGAGGAGTCTGAGAGGATCCTTCGTTTTATAAAACCCAAAATCCAATTCAAAAATCTCAGAGACGGCGCAGTCGGATCGGAGATGACAAGGAGTCTGAGATGGAGGACGCCAGAGAGAGGATGGCAGAGAGAGGGGGGTCTTAGCGTCGGAGATGGAGGATGCCAAGTCAGCCATCAAATTTAAATTTGACGTATTGAATTTGACGTCTCATTTTGTGATGCTTGCAGTCCCATGTTATTCAGTAGGTCTTGCTAAGGCCATTTAGTGAGTCCATTAGTCTAGACGAATGAAACGTAATCCCACTAAAGCTACTTCTTGTTAAAGACAAACCCTGAACTTCACTAATCTTGAAATCCAATCTAATCCAGTGATAGCCAATCAAGATACAAAGGTCGATTAGTCGATGATGTGGTTGATGAATACTTGTTACGTGTATTACTCATTTGTAATAGTTAGGATTGGGGCACGTGTAAAAGAATTAGACAAGGAGATACAAACGAGACATTGATTTGTAATAGTTAGGATTGGGGCACGTGTAAAAGAATTAGACAAGGAGATACAAACGTGACATGCAATTCGAGGCAATAGATCTGCAACCCTTTTTATCGAGATATTTTTTAGAGTGATCGGAACACGGGATAATACATCACGTGTCATTGTATAAATGATAGGATGCATGTGTTAAAAAGTTAATAACTTTAACGAACAAAATTTCTCACAACTTATACTAAAATATATGATATTCCATCCGTATTCCGATCAGAATGAAAATTTTCTCCTCTGTATCATGTGTTTTCTGTTGATTGAGATGACAAATCATATACCTCCAGCTTGTTGATATTGTGCATGAGCAAGTGCCTATACGAGGATGATTCTCATTCGTTGGACCAAAGACAAATATCCCTTATATTATCTCGACAAAATTCAAACCATAAATATAAAATTCCTCTTTTTCTGGAAGCCAAAACAAAAAAGAAGGGGTGAAGTCATCGTTATTACAGAAGCTCAGTCCTGGTTCGTTGCTTGTATGAATACTGTCGTCCTTTTGGTGCCACGATCGACAAAACTCTCCCCTTTTGGTGTTGGGTTTCTGAGGTAAGATTCGAAAACAGTACAAATTTAGCCAAATTTAATATTCAATATATGAAAATCCAAATTTGTTGTTTTTGGATATTGAAATCCTGCCATGTATGCTTGTTAAATTCATGCTTTTTGAACTTTGTTTATGTGATTGATTGGAGAGTAAATTCTGTTGGATGATAACCATTTCGTTTTCAGTTTTCGGTTCTAGTTTGGTGGAACAGATTGAATTAGCAGTGTTGGGCAAGTTTAATTGCAGTAGTTGATGAGTTTAAGCTAATGTGTTGATGTAGGTGCCTTAATTGAGACAAGGGGTGTTGAATATCGAATGTACTTAGTCGAGGTTTCGTCATCAGAGGGGTTAATTTACGGTTTTCGGAAGAGTTAGTTGTATACGTTGTGCCCAATGGCTACTTCGGAAGCCGTTCGACAAGTTATGTCTGGGGCATTACCTCGATTTGGCTGTTTTAATATATGTTTGAGAAATATAAATGGAGTTGTTTCTGTTAAGTCTGGTGTGAATACTGCGCGGAAAAGAAGTTCGGTGAATGCCCAATTGTGTACAAATGCGAGAGTTTCATGGGACCGCAGGAGGATATGTGCGTTTCAGGGGAGAAGTGATGTTTTTCATAGAAAGAATCATGTTAGTAGGTTTGATTCAATGAGTTGCAAATGCCAACAGGCAGAGAGTTTTGGAGGGGCAACCGCAGAAGATCAGCACGGGGAATTTTTTGTAGACGAATCAGATAAAGCGATACCATTTCCTCCTAATGGTGTAACTAGTCCTACTCCAGATAATGGTGAATTCAAGGCGGATCAACAACTGAAACATGAAGATGGAGGTTTTGGGTCAAATAGCAAGGCGACTGCAGCTAGAAAAAGTAAAGGTTCTACACAGAAGTCGAAGGCCAATTTGATTGAGGAGGAAGCATGGACCTTAATAAAGAACTCCATGGTCTATTATTGTAACAATCCTATTGGAACCGTTGCCTCTAATGATCCAAGCTCTCCTAGTACCCTTAACTACGATCAGGTCTTTATTCGTGACTTCATACCTTCTGGGATAGCTTTCCTTTTAAAAGGGGAGTATGATATTGTGCGGAACTTCATTCTTTATACCCTTCAGTTGCAGGTAAAATACTCTCCTATTCGAGTAACACGCATATACATGGTTGCTTAATTTTGAATTAAATTCATTTGATATTCTATTGAAATCATTTGGTTTGGTGCATCCGGTGTTTTGTCCTCTTTTCTCGCCCATGCTTTCTTAGAAATTTGATATAGTTGGACTCCCCGTTCATATAACCAATACAGGTTCTTAACTTCCTATGTTAGTTACCTGTTTATCTTTTTCATAAAAATTGAATTTTTTTAAAGTTTACACACCAACGTATTGTCTGCATATGAATCCTTTGGCTCCTGACAGATTAGTGATTAAATTATCTGGAATTAGAGAGGGCCAGGTAGCTCTTTGGAAACATGAATTCTGTTATAAATGGCGACCTTCATTTTACGTAGTTTAATTTGTTTATGCTATTCTATTGAATTTATCTTATCTTTCAATTTCTTCTAGTGAATCATACTCCTTTTTAAGTTTAATTTGTTTCTGTCCTGCTGAATCACCCTCCCTTTTATTACAGAGCTGGGAGAAAACCATGGATTGCTATAGTCCTGGTCAAGGACTAATGCCTGCCAGTTTTAAGGTTCGCACTGTGCCACTCGAAGGTGATGATTTTGCAACTGAAGATGTATTGGATCCTGACTTTGGTGACGCTGCTATTGGTCGTGTTGCCCCAGTTGACTCTGGTAGGAAGTGTGTTCCATTTGTATATTATCTTTGAAATTCAATCTATATTTTCGATGATCCAAACCCGATAGGGAGGCAGTATCATTTTAATTTTTTTCGTAATTCAAGTCCGTCACATCATCAGTTAATAAATCTCTGGCTTTTGATCCTTCTGTAGGGTTATGGTGGATTATATTGTTACGAGCTTATGGAAAATGCTCTGGAGATGTTTCAGTGCAGGAAAGAGTTGATGTGCAAACGGGGATAAAAATGATTTTAAAGCTATGTCTTGCTGATGGTTTTGATATGTTTCCAACATTATTGGTTACAGATGGTTCTTGCATGATAGATCGCCGCATGGGAATTCATGGCCATCCTTTGGAGATTCAGGTACATATATTTTTGTGGATTGGTGGTCGTAAGTGCATTTCAATTGAATGCTTTTATCTGTTTGTGTGCATGTCATTTCCAGTGAATACTGTTATTGGAGTGTTTTCTGTCCTTGTAGGCACTGTTTTATTCAGCATTACTTGGTGCGCGTGAGATGCTTGCTCCAGAGGAAGCATCAGCAGACCTTGCGCGAGCACTTAACAACCGTCTGGTTGCATTGTCCTTCCATATCAGGGAATATTACTGGATTGATTCGAGAAAACTGAATGAAATTTACCGATACAGGACAGAGGAATACTCGTATGATGCTGTTAATAAGTTCAATATTTATCCAGATCAGATTCCATCCTGGCTGATGGGATTCATGCCCAGTACAGGCGGGTACTTGATCGGAAACCTGCAGCCTGCGCACATGGACTTTCGTTTCTTTTCTCTCGGAAACTTATGGTCTATTGTAAGTAGTCTTGCAACAGACGAGCAGTCGCATGCTATACTGGATCTTGTTGAATCAAAATGGGATGAATTAGTAGCAGAGATGCCGTTTAAAATATGTTACCCTGCTCTCGAAGGCCAGGAATGGCAAATCATCGCAGGCAGCGATCCCAAAAATACGTAATGATTCTATCCTCGGGACTTTTGAAAATTTCACTCTCCTCTTTCCTAACACCTCCTTTATCTGATTTTATGTTGTAGTCCCTGGTCTTATCACAATGGAGGCTCGTGGCCAACGTTGCTCTGGCAGGTAAATCTTTTATGTTATAGGTTTTGCATCGTTTCAAAATTACATCTTCAAAGTCGTTTCAAATTTTTGAAGCTGTTTCTTTCCCCTCGCAAGTCCCACCTCGAACGACTTTGAAGATGTAATTTTCAAGTGTTGCGAACTGGCTAGTCTGGCCACTTTACAAGGAGGTGGGACTTGTGAGGGGAAACAACAGCTTCAAAAAATTGATGTTAAAAAAAGAACGCAATTTGTGTGATTAACTGTACAGAATCCCTGAATGTGTTGAAAAGAATGCAAAGTTTAGCTGTTATTCCATTAGCATCTAGCAGTGATCTGATTGTTTGTGTGAGTTAACACCGTTGCGGGATTGTTTCAGCTCACCGTGGCATGCATAAAGCTTAATCGACCAGAAATTGCAGCGGAGGCCGTCGAGGTTGCTGAGAAGCGCATATCTATTGACAATTGGCCTGAATATTATGACACCAAGCGAGCGAGGTTCATCGGAAAGAAGGCACAGCTGTATCAGACTTGGTCGGCTGCCGGATATCTTGTAGCGAAGCTCCTCCTTGCCGACCCAAGTGCAGCAAAGAACCTTGTGAATGAAGAGGATTCGGAGCTTGTAAATGCACTTTCGTGCATGATAAGCGCCAGTCCGAGAAGGAAACGTGGTTGGAAAAATCAGATTTTAGTATGAAGAAACGAAGATCTGGCGGAGCATTCAAGTCTCGAATGTTTCCGAAGTAGTTCATTTGCAGCGGACGAAGCCATGTCGGTATCATTGTACATTTGCGTCAACGTACGGCTAAAGTATTTAACATAGCTAGTTTTGATACTGTAAACAGTTGTAGACATCACGATATTGTCTCCGAGTAATACTCGATATACGCTTTTGTTTGAGAAGTCTTTAGATAAAGAATTTCCACGAGTATAAAGAAGTCTTTAGCATGACAATGTATCTAGCATCTTACACGAGTTGAAGGGCTTGTAACTCGGGTAGTTACGAGAGTTGTGGCATCTTCACCAAGATGCACTTGATTTCCTCCCTTCTGAACGTTGTTTTCACCTACAAAACAAGAGCAGACAGACAACGGACAAACAAACCGATATACTTGTAATCGAATAACTTTTCATTTCTATTTTCTATCGGGGTAAACTACGACTCAAAAATTGACACGCATAATCCAGTGCCGTGATTAAATCAAGTAATGCACCAATAGTTTAGAGTGATTAAGTGAAGTTAGCGATAAATTCTCTGTTGAAGTTACCGTTCACTTACAAATGACAAAGTGAAATGGACAGTCTGCTGATCAACCGAAATCCCTAAAATCAACCCAACTGGATTTCACAGTAAGTTTAAGAATCGAAGATGTGTTTGTTCTCAGCCAAGATGCTGTCCAACAATGATTCACACGCATCTTCAAGTAAATCTAAAACCTGCAAGATAATGATGTTTCATAATTAGCATCAATCTACCAAAGTATAAGAACTCAATGCCAGTTGTGAGCCGGATTATCTTTCTTTTACAGTTTCTCCTCATTTTCTCTCATTTTCTACATATATAGATCATCCTTTCAAAGTTATATAAGCAGAATCCAATGGTTGAATTCCTTTATTGAGTTCTTGACTGTGCGGTAGTGAATTGCGTTTTTTATCTCTCCCTACGGTTTTCTGGGACTTCTCTCTTTTAATAGAAAAATGAGTCATTGTATTCTGGTTAAATAATTGAACAACCAAGGAAAAAACAGGATCATCTTCCTACTGTTCAACAGATTTAAATCCTAAAATTTCGTTCGGGATAGCTTGTTGAATAACACAAGCAGCGTTGTATTTATAGTGTCATCAAAACTTCATTTACCTCGATTAAAGAATTCAAAGATTAGACACTGATTCAAAACCCTGCATGCTCTAAAGAAACATCATATAGAGTATATAGAAACTGAAAAGTTAGAATACGACAATGATCTTCAGATGTCATCACATAAAAAAATAGACACGAAAAATAAACATGAAAAGGTTTTTTTGACTGTGCAGACCTATATATTTGAACAAACGCTTTATCAGCTGCAAGGAGAACATTTTACGAACACGAAAACAAAAAATTAGTTTGAATTATATTCTAGTAATTGTTATTTGTACGGCATCGTTAACAAGGTTTGAGATATATATTGAAACCATGAGCATGTTATCAATATTGTATACAGCCCTTGTCACTGTAATGCGTCAATCATTGATAAGTTCACTAAATTCCTCACAAGCATAGCATAACAGATAAAACCATCATGTTATATGCTGACACTTTAGATGCAGGCACTTGGTATATTAATGATAAGATGAAGAACGATGATTAACGGGAATTTACAGTATCACCTTCTCAAAACCTTGTGGTCCACCATAATAAGGGTCCGGCACTTCAGTTTCATCATGTTTCTTACAGTAAGAGCACATTAACTTAACCTGCATTACGAATAACCACATATGAAAATCAAGGAATAAAACCCATACCACTCCATGGAAGCATCCTTTAACCGAGTACTAAGTACAAATTACAAACCTTTTTGTGAGCGTCCTCAGGTAAAGGTTCTCTAAATTTCCACCGATTAAACGCCTCTATTATATCAGCTGTCGCCAACATCCACACCACAGGTTAATCCAGTATAACACATACATATAAAGTTACAAACATGTATGAATACTCGAGTACGAAAACATACAAAGGGATGATCAAAACTTTCAAGAATGCCAAGTAAAATGCATGTGATGATTCTTGGATTCAGCATTAATAATCCCACCTCGGTTTTGATTGTCCATTGCAAGAATAAGATCAAAATCACGAAAATCAGGCAGCCGGATTGGCCTCGATAATGAAGTTATCTCAATGCCACGCCTTTTCGAGGCTGCCCTCATCCTCGGGTCTGCTTGATTCCCCTTTTAACACCAAAAGGACAATTAAAATTCAGAAATTATACTTATTAACACCACCAAAATCAAATGAAACAATTCATATACTTTCTACGTTTTCTCAGAAAATAAGCAGTGGTGATAGCGTAGACGTGGGTTAGACCGGTTAGCCATGGAAGCGTGCCCGCCCGGCTTTCACCCAAGTTAGAATCCATTTTCGTAAATTAGAGCAGTTTAGAATATCGTCTTGTCAAAATATATGATTGAAAATTAGGTCCTACCTCATGGTAATCAATGGTTCCAGCTGAATCAATCTTAAACTTGGAATCCAAACCCCTTTTGTTGACCAAGTCTCGAAACACCCCTTCGGCAGCCGGGCTTCTGCAGATGTTGCCGAGGCACACAAAGAGGACGGCGAAGGGCTTGGTCTCCGCCGCCGTGGACGGAGTAGGAGCCGCCATTGATGCTTTGATTGCGGACCCAGATGAGAAACGGGTGCCGGGTTTGAGAGAGATTGAAGGAGAGGTTGGAGTTTGGAGGGGTGGGAATTGGGGAGGAAGAAGAAGAAATGGAGGTTTTAGGGAGTGGTGGTTGGTGAAGTGGCAAAATTGTAAAATTATAGGGGTCGCTGCTGCAGCGTGCAATGCCTTCATTTTAGATTTGGTTATAGAAAAGTGCTTCTGGCTATGGAGTTGAGTGGCAGTGCTTTTATTCCTACAAGGATAAATACTTTGGCATGTAAGGAGCTATTCATCTTTCAATAACAATGTAACATCATTTTACATTATACACGTCATTATCGAAATTTTTTATTATTTTTGTGGAGGACTAAAGATCATCTCTAGAAATATACCCCTTCAGTTCAGAGACATATAGTATTCGATATGAATCAACCAAATTAACAGTTCATTGTGAGAATGCTATTAAGAGGAGAGCAATGTTCCACCAAGAGCAATTCCAAATGTTGTTCCATGACAAGCTTGTAGTTTTACCAACAACAAATAAACAATTATAATAAGCTTACGAGTAGCGCTGCTTCTTACATGAGAACTCTTTGAAGGACAGTCTTCGATAAAAAAAATAATCTATGGTGATGTATGGCTTTTAACCGTTGGGTCTTGAATTTTAAATAAAGATATAACGGTTAGCACCATCGATAATCCCCTTGGATCATACTTCGTTTAGTTACAAAAACTTTATAAAGTGCGAAAGTGCTTCACCAAGTGTTTTCAAGAGAATACATAATAAGCACTTGTGCTTTTAATGAAATGTTTTGCTTCCAACATAAGCACTAGCGATTAAAAGCGCTTCGTACAGAACCACACTGTCAACTAAGCTTCCATCCTTCCCGGCCAGGGCAAGAAAACGGAAACAAACAACGAAAAGAACCAGAAGGAAGACTGTCCGCGAGAGCGTTAAACAACAATTCACAACCCGGTAGAGAAGGTAAATTGGATATTTTAAACTTGGAAAAGAACAGAAGTAATTACATGACCTTCACGTGATGAGGGTAGAAACTTGCATCTCTTACCGGATCATATTGTGGGAAGAGAAGAAGTTCTGGGAACATGAATACACCCGAGTTATAAGACAAAAAGAACACGAAAAATGCTAATCCGATTTCCATCTCTCAGCTACTGTATCAGTATCCATACTCTACAACTATCCACCAGTATTTCGAGTTACATTTAATTTACACTATAAGCTATATCATCAGTTGAAACCGAAAAGACATTTCGGAAAAAGAACATCACCTTTCTTCCCAATGTAAAAGATTTAAAACAGCTCAAAGTCTATATGCTCTCCTATACCCTCCAGCTCCTTGCAACCTGAGCTCTCCTGTTTCTGTGAAGCAGATGGTGTACAAATTCCAACATCACCCCACTTGGGAAGCTCTGGCGGCACTGCACACCGAATCAATGCCCAATTGAGGCCTTCAAAGAAAGGATGCTGCTTAATCTCTGCAGCCCCTTTCACTGATCCTAGACGATTTTCGGGGTCCTTTATTAAGAGGCCTCTGATCAGATCTCTTGCATAAAAACTCACTATAGGGGTACTTGGGAACTTGAGACTTTTCGACACAACATTGGATAATGTATCCTCGTTTCCTGACCCCTTGAAGGGTGTCTTACCATATAACAGCTCGAACAAAAAGATTCCGTATGTCCACCAATCAACAGCACTCCCATGGCCTTCTCCTTTAATGATCTCTGGGGCAAGGTATTCATGGGTTCCAACAAATGAGTTGGACCGGGCACTAGTTGGCTCCACTACAAGCTGTGGCAGTGGGGTGACCTGGGCAGCAAGCTCAGATTTCATTTTTCGAGATTTTGCAGTGGCGGATAAAAGTCTGGGAGTGAAGCATGGAACTTGCCAGGATGGTTGAAGGCAAAATGGATCAATGCAGCTAGATTCTATGCATGGGCTTGACATTTTTCTTGTGCTCTCCAAAACAGGAGAGGATGATTTTAGCAGCGTTGGATTGACAGCACATCTAAGTGACAAATCAAAATCTGTGAGCATGATGTGGCCATCTTCTCGGACCAAAATATTTTCTGGTTTCAAGTCTCGATACACAACTCCTAGCATGTGTAAATACTCCAGGGCAAGGAGGACTTCAGCAACATAAAATCTGAAGAAACAGTATAAAATTGCTTGAAATTAGTCTATTGAACATTTAAAATACTGGAGTACAATTGCGCTGATGTAAATCAATCATGTAGTTCTCTAAAGGCACCAGGGCAGCCCTTAGTGGCCAATGCTTTCTACATTCCAACTGGCAAAATGAGATTGTTTCGATGTTATTAGATCACGAGTTTAAATCCCACGGAATAAAATCATCTAATTTAACAAACCAAACATGTATACACATGGCCAGAGCATGTTATCTAGTGTAAATACCATCTTCACCAACAGTTGACTGCTAGGTCTTATATACTTGACAAGTCGATTTCGGAAACTCAAGGAGAAAAAAGAAAGATGTAACATAAAGTAAGCACTAGAATCAAACAACTATCAAAGGAATTTTTTCAGAAATGGAAAATCAGGGGAAGACAAACATGTAACCTACTAAATAATAATGTCAAATGTATGCATTTGATCGTCATCCACAGCTAAAAAAGCGCAGGCACAGCTAACTACAAGTGGACCTTAAAAAGAAAAGGTACCTGGCTGCTTGTTCACAGAAACTCCTGCCAGGTTGCTTTTGTCGCAGCACATGCAGATCCCCACCCGGACAGTACTCCATAACCAAACATGAGAGCTTATCTGACACACAATGGGAATATAGTGTAGGAAGAAACGGATGATCCAGTATTTCCAGTATCTCTCTTTCTGTTTGGGCCCTGATCATTTTCTTCCTGGTAGCCAAAAACTCGTTGTCCATCACTTTCAAAGCAAATATGCAATTTGTTCCAGTTAGCTCAGCAAGATAAACAGTCCCAATGTCCCCGGAACCAATCCTTCTAAGCAACTTAAAGTGCTTCAAACCTAAGCTTCCATGCTGCTTCTGTACATGATGGATGGCTTCCCATCTCAAGTCTCTTGACATGTGAGGCCTCTTGCCGCTACGACCAGAACCACTTAGACTGCTTTCCTCACTAGTGCATGTAGTGCTGCTATAGTCACCAATGCTACTTTTTGAGCTTTGTGAAAAATCCCCGTTTTCCCTTGATCTTGACCTCTCATCAACTTTTGTCACTACAGAGTTAATCCTACTACTGCTATTTGAGGAGAAATCTGGTTTGCTTGTACCTGAATTCATTTCTTTGCTAAGACTCGTAGTGCTTGATGCCAGAGATTCTTTCTCATTTCCTTTCCCTTCATGCTTTGGAATACAGTTGTGTGTCTGGTCCCTTAACTTACTAGTACTAGAGCATGAATCATTATCAACCTGTCGGTTATCTGATTTCGAACTACTAGAGCCAGAACTTGAATCGTGCACTTTTTTCTTAACAATATTTTTGCTCCTTGGTACCGGCTTGATTAAATGTGAACTACTGCCAGAGGATTTGCTTACCTTACTACCAGTGCTAGAGCCAGATGGAGAAGCAGAGTGCAGCCCCTTGTTTGAATTTGAAGTATTAATTGGAACTTCGGTTGAGATAGAAGCAACTGCACCTCTCTGCATGATTTTCTTGCTATCATGAAAGCAAGATGAAGATTCCGCTGATTCCGGTTCTCTATCTTCTCCCTTTGATATCTCACTTTTCACTGCTGTTGAAGAAGGAGCAATTTGATCATGCGGTGCTAATCTGGTCTTACTAGCATCTGGCATCAGTGCAGCGCCCAAAGTTGTGGCCGTATCAACCTGTATCTCTGATTGCATGGACCCAGGATTGTTTTCAGAATTTTTGGATGCTTCAGGCACAAGGGACACCTCTACATAATTCCCTTTACCTTCAGTCATAGGCAGGCCAGTCCCATTGGGCTCGGCTACCACTGTGCCGTACAACCTTTTGATAGTTCCTGCTTCTGAGACCCCTGACGAACGACCTGGCCTCGAAAACCGCTTCATGGCAGCCAACTCTGATGCCTGAGTGATGCACAATCCTCTTAGTGCTTGTTTCAAACTCACAGGCTCTGAAATTCCGATACCTGATGCATTTGATGAACTAACTCTCATTGGCCTTTTCATAGCACTCTTCCTCAAAGCTTCTTTACTAGCCTCATGCGACATACCTGATATCCTAGCTGACTTTCTACCACCAATTGCCTGAAAAAGCTGATTAATATCATCCTCTATGGAATATTTGTTTTCTGATTTCAGCATACAGTGTTTTCCACCTTCCTCGTCCATTTTGGACTCTGAATGGACCTCTTCTCTTGATTCAACAATTTCACACGTCGAGCGCAATGTACTCATTTTTCATGAACCAAATGAAATACAGCAGATGATGTAATATCCTTGCGAATTCATACTAACCCACTTCTGAGGAAGCATTGTGAAGATACCGAGCCACAGAAAAAGGAAATAGAGCTACATATCCTCTGAAGTTTGCTAGAGCCATACAGATTTTTTGCAGACTGAAATGCCCCAACACTATCCCTTTACTCGGTCCAGAATGTAGCATCCAAAGCCGGCCATGAATGCTACATTTCAGTTAATATCAAAAGCCATCAAATTTCTATTTCCTAAAAGTATCAGCCATGTCTATGCTTTATCCAGGGAATACTACAATTAGCATAAAAATTACCTAAAACCAATACCAATTTATATAGAACCAAATGTAAATCGAAAGGTAAAGGGAAACGTTAACTGACGTTACTTCAACCTCAATTAATAAAGATGTCAACAATCTAATTCATTATTTCTTCAATTTCAAGGTAAGATCCAAAATAATAAAACAAAAGGACATCCAATTCGATCTTTATTAACAAGAAGTACAACATTTAACACAATCAACGATTGCAATGCCCGAAAGTTTTTACAATAACAACACCAATCGTCACCTGCACACAACGCTTAACTGGCCAATTACGGCTTAACGGAAAGAAACAAAAGTAAGAAGTGCCACTCCCACCACTTTGGAGACTACGAAGAATGACAAAGTCACGTATCGATAATACCTCCAGAACATAAGGCAAACAACAAATCTTGTTCACAAATCCAACACAATCATCCCCACACAGAAAACCCAAATCTTACTATCAACAAACAGACACATTCAGCCATTTCAAATCAATTTTTTTAACACAGATCTTTCAAAACAAACAAAAACAAAAAACCCATCATTCCAAATCACCAACAAAAACAATTCAATTAACAAAATTAATGTACATCACAATTTACACCAAGTAAAATCAGACTCATACAAAAAATAGGATTAAAAATATAAACAAATAATAAAAAATCATTAACCTTTACCTTGAACATGAACTCCAAAGAAGAAGCTGAAAGGAGGAGACAATTGGGGTTGATGGAAGTTAGGGTTTGAAGATTGTATATTGTTAATTTTAATTATTTAATTTTTGTGGGGGTGGATTCAATAGAAAGGGAATGAAATTCACGAGAAATGCGGGTGAGGGAGTGAGAGACAGCAGAAAAGTCTTGGATGCTCTGTCTGAATATCTTCTTTCTTTCTTTTAAACTCATTTTTCAAATGGGCGGAAAACACTGTTTGTAAATTATATCACGCACCGTACACAGGAATCCAGAGGGAAACAGAGTAAATTGGGGGTGGGTTATCATGTGGGAATCCCATTGGGTTTTTCTTACGCTTGTGCTACCACCCACTACTTTTTTTTTTCAGTTTAATTTCAATTTTACTACTCTCTCGATCATAGTTTTTTTTTTCACTTTCATATCCAAATATTAATTTTTCTACCATTTGAATACTAAAGCGAGACGACAAAAATCGTGGCTCAAAAAACTGCCAGATGCCTCTACTGATCTAGCGACAGTCACATTATCACACATTCCTGTTACAAATGACCTTACAAGGATTGATGTTCCTAAAGTCGCCCCAATCAGATCTTGTGTTCCGAAAGAGTATGTCGTTCATGATAGACGAAGAACAATATTGACGGCTAAACAGTCTGTGTCCCTTCCCTGAACCGAGGCAGACATGTTGGTAAGAAGAACAAACTTCCCTAGAAGAGGATAGCAATGACACATGAAGGGACATCGTAAGTCATCCTAAGCTTGGTCATTCTCTCTACCTCGTTCGTCCACAACTTGACATTCTTCTAGATCATGGCATGTGAGTCCCTATCCTGTGAACTTTGAGATCTCTGGCAACTATACTTGTTCGGAAGACATGTGGAAACTGAACAAGATCATTATCAATAATGTGTTTGCTTATGCAATCATCAGAATAGTACAGAGCGACGACATCGAACCATGATCCATTGTTGAAGCTGAATGTCGATCTAACTGGCTAAAATAGGATGAGGCAATCCAAGTTGAACTTGATTCCTTAGCAAAACGTCGCATGTTCGGACTGGTCGTTCAAACACCCTCGGACGAGAAACCGGTAGGCTTCAAATGGGTAATCGTAAGGAAACATAATAAGAATAATGAGGTCATACAATATAAGGTCCACCTTGTGGCGCAAGGTTTCTCACAACGCCCTAGGATTGATAATAAGGAAACGTATTCTCCCGTAATGGACATTATTATGTTTCACTACTTAATCAATTTACTATTTTTCAAAAAACTGAGTATGCAGCTTATGGATGTGGTCACTGCGTATCATTGTAGGGATCTAGATAAGCAGATTTATATGAAAGTCCCAACAGGATTGGGTATACCTGAATCAATACATTATCAATGACAGAACACACTTTCAATTAGATTGAAGAGTTCGCTCTATGGTTTGTGTTAGAACCAAATTCCCACACCACCGTGTGTGGAGGAGATGCACAAACTCGACTACATGTAAAAGAACAAACAATCATAAGATTCCTTGTCACCATTTGGGTGCCTGCCAAAGGCTCATCGACGATCAAGTTAGTTAACAAATTATGAGACTCAAGTAGTAGTCAAGAGAATCGAGTGTGCGATAATTGCTTTACCAGAGATGAACCCTATAAGTGTTTATTTATGCTAGTCGAGAGAGTACTTTTAGGATATAGAATATGTACTAAACTAGGAGAGTCCTATAGGATATATAAGAGTAGATATTGCATCTTCTTAGGAATATGAATATTTACGACGCACACCAATTTCTGATTGTAGGAATCTCCAAGAATATAGGAAACTTATATGATCCCAATCAGATTTAGGTTTCCATATCTTGCGAAACAAAAATGTTCAACCTTAGCAAAGTCGGCAGACTTTGCCTACTTTTTTGGAACATAGGATGTGGTGGCATCATTAGTCCGTCTATGCAGCTCAATTTGATGGAAGTTGTTGAGTCCATGACCAGACTTCTAAGGTATGCATATTCTCATTCGCACTCCGACCTTGGAAATATCATGGTCTCACAATTGCCCCTAACTATGTATCTGAAATGAATGTTTTGCTTGAGGATGGATAGTTATCAAAAGACTATATCTTTCGGAGTAAATTAGAATATATACCATTTAAAGTTCTTGTGCACATGGCAATCCAACCTTGTTTCTGTTCAAAGTAATTAAGATTTTCCAGATTCAAACGTGCGACCTTGAAAGTTGTGACATTCCTTGAAGAGGTTGGGCATAATTTCACGATCTTTCTCAACCCTCATTTCTTCTTTAGGTATCTCTCTTTCTTGCCTAAGTAACTCTCTTTGACTCTCATTATCCACAACTCTAGCGTCATTTCTAGCATTGTCAGCCTCAAATCTAGCCAAGTCCCATGCCAAACTCAATTCATCTTGGCGAGTAAGTTCTTCCATATATTTTATAATCACTCTTGGAAGAACTTCCTTTTTTTTATTCGCAACCTTCCTACCTTGAGGCAGTGAATGACGGGTCGGTTCCAAACACTTCAAATGTGTTGCCTCCCTGAACAGGGAAAACTTCTTCTGATGTTGAGTGTAGAGGGGTATCATTCATGACAACTTCTGGACCATTTGCCACAATTTTGTGTCTAGACCAATCTTTGACAACACTCCAACATTGAAAGCGGTTGAATGATTTGTTCTTGTTGGTTGCATAGTATCAAGCTTGTGCTTGAAGTGCCTATAAAAAATGGGAGAAAAAAAATTATATTTAAACTAATTAATGTCAATTTGGGTGTAATACAAATAATTAAATAAATGTTGTCACCTCATCCGATAAATTTGTGTCACTTCGAAGGTTAGCATGATCTTGAGAGATGGTGTTTCTCCAACTAGTAAACGATTGGTTGAGTATTTTTCACCAACTTGCTAGGTCTTGCTCCGTCTATTGCCAAGCTTCTCACAAAACAAGGTACACACTTTCTTCCAAAGTTGTTGAGTCTTCTGCTCATTACCTGTAATCGGGTCATGAGAAACTCAAACCTAGCATTCACACAACGTAACATCTTTGATGATCGACCAATCCGAGCCTGCATCATAAACTTTTTGCAAACAAAAGTATATGAAAAACTTGGTTGAAAGTATATGAAATTATTGAAATGTGGTGTATAATGGAAGATGATGTTTGGGTATTTATAAGAAAAATTATATTTTTTTTATATTTTTCTGAATTGTTTTATAATCTTATAATGATTTTTATCTAACCTAATTAATATGGACCGTTGGATTCCTTTTTTTTTTTAAATCCGACAACCCAAATTTTGACATGTAGTCCCAATGGTAATAATAGAATTTTTGCTGATTTTTTTTTAATTTTTTTAAGGCTAAAAAATCTAGACCGTTGATTGGAAAATTTAACGGACCAGAACTCACAACGTGTACTAGTCGTTACATTCAAATTCAAAAAAAAATTAACCGTTGGAAATCTAACGGCCTAGAAATCTAGGTGTTGGAAATCCAATGGTGCAAAGTGAGCCACATCGCTTGACGTCAGATCCACTTAGTCACAATGTTGGCTATTCTAGCCCGTGTGGTTAATCCGCCCCCTAGAGCCCAACTGATTCGGTAGGGTGGAGAGGTTTTGGGATTTTGGGGGATTGGATTGCCTAATAGCCCAAGCAATTTGCTTGAGGTGGAGTTGTTTTAATAACTAAGAACATTTTCACCCATTTTGGTGGATTTGGCTTCTATAAGGTTGGGGGAGTTGTTTTTTTTTTCGTTTTTTGTTTTTTTATTTATTATTTTTAGAGAAAATGTACGATATTCATTAATGATATAAATACGTACAATCAATGAGGACAGGGTGCATACAATGTGCCTCGATAAAACCTTGTCGGGAATTTCAACCCGGTCGAAAGGAAAAAGAGTGTCCTGCACCAAACAAATTAGGAATTACTATCATCAAAGGGAAGTACCACAATTAAATCAGGAGGTTCTTCAAACCAAAGAATATGATTATCACAACTCGGACTCGCGTGCTAATCTGTGCGCCACTTTATTCGTCTCCCTACCATTATGAATAGTAACAGACGTGATAGTTACTATTCACAATGACTATTTTATTGTTTCATGTATGATTCAATTATTTAATAATTATTCAATGGATGAGGGTTTAGAACAGGTTACTATAGTTGCACCATGTGTCCACATTTTATTTTTGGGGAAATAAATGGGAATTTTTTTAATTTAAAATATATTGATCAACTTTTAATGGATTTTGTATTTCAATTTTTTTTTGTTCTTTGAAAAAAACAAAAAAAATTGATTTAGAAAAAAATTGAGATTGTTAGATTGAAGTTATCATTCAAATCGAAAGACCCAAAAGGTGCCATGTGACAATGGGGGTTGCATTCCAGGTTTTGACCAAACCCACGCCCATGTTCACATGACTGATGTCATCCTATCATCGCTGGGCTTGGGGCTAGAATTGTCATGGCTCCGGCCATGACTGCCAATTGCCAAGAATCACAATAATGGGTAGAGGGTGTTTAAAATCACTTTGCCATGTCTAAAAACAATGAGTAGAAGTGCTCTAAGGCTTTAGTTAAAACCAAATTATTAACTTTTCAAATATATATGGGTGGAAGCAAGGTTCTAAAAGACGCTAGGCGCTAGTCGGGCGGCAGGCTAGGGCCTAGCGCCTAGGCGGCTAGGCGGGGTCTAGGCGGGCGCCTAGGCGGACTAGGGAGATATAAGTAAATCTATTATATTTCGTGTAAATAAGTGTCTGTTTATACTTAAAATATATATAATTTCATTATAAACTACAAAATAGAATGACATGTATTATAAAGTATTGGAACATGATGAAAACATGAGGAACAAACATATAGTGTGTGCCCATTTAAGTATTTAAGTGTTTGAATTTGGTTCTTAACCATTTTTAAATCAAATTGTTTGAAAGTTACGCATAACTACGATGCAATGAGCTTGACCGTTGCTTTGTTTCAGGTGATAGCAATAGTTTAAAGATTTAAGCCTCGTTTGGTATTGCACTGATGTGCGTTGTTTGTTGTGTTTTTTCATAGTTCATATAAATCTTGATATCCTGTGACAGTTTTCATATAACTATTGAAGTTTACTTAATGAAATTTTTGTATTTTGTATATAAAAAAAATATATTATTTCTTTCGATAAAAAATTTTATGTGGACTTTGAATAGCAACAACTTTGTCATCGATAAAACAGAGTGTGACAATTAGGAAACTACTCTTAAACAATTAAATCAGAAAAAAAATGCCAAAACTTAATAAGTTTTTTTTTTATTTTAAAAAAGGTCATTTTAGGGTTTTATTTATTTTTTTAAAAGACCAACCGGTGGCTTCGTTTTTTGAAGGCCGGGAAAACTCACAGAGCCATTTTAGGTTTGACTGGATTGAGTTTTATTAATAGCATAAACTGTTATACATTTTCAAAAGAAAAAAACACAACATGTGAACCAAAACGGCAAAAGCATGAGAGACAGAAGCCTCTGTTGTCCAATCCAAATGCATCCAACTTGATGTTGTAAATACTAAAAAGAGACTTGGGGAGATTATCTTAATCATGAGGCCAACATTGTAACAAGAACAATCAAGACCTAAACTAACTTTACACTTTATAGGCTATAAAGAACAAGGTGAGTTAAAACTTTGCCTTCTTTTTCTCGGTTAGTGGAAGCTTTTGCTGTCTTAAAACCATCATTCTGCATGGTTTTACCCTCCTCTTTGACGGGAGATCACTTATGGGTTTGAAATTTTGAATGCTCTACTACTTCTATCAAGATTACTGATATTGTCTGCCTTGGTATGATTATGAGAATAGGGGAAAAGATCCATGCGTAACAAAGTTAAGATCCACGAGGCGATCCTATATACAGTGAAAAATTCTCTACAAAGGACGATAATAATATTGATAGGTTTTTATTGTATAAACTTTTATAGTCCTATGCTAATCAAAAGACAAAACCTTACTAACATCGATATGATGAATTGATGGATGAACAAACTTGAGGACGTGATAGCTTGAAGCTCTTCTATGCATCATTGATTCTTGACTCACAAACTAATGCAGAGTTCTAGGGTTTGTGAGGTATAGCAGCGTGCGTAGGGACCTTAAACTTATCACTAGAATACTAAAGCCCACATAATTATATTCAATGGAAGAACCCCTTCAGCCTATATAGGAATATAATCGGATTTCACTCTTTCTTGAATAGCTCACTAATAAAACTCTAAGGATGTGTTTGTTTGGTCTCACTAGCAATCACTGAATTGGACTGGATTATTTATTGGGATGTGATATCCACACACTTTTTTTTACTTCTCACACATCTTTTTAATTTTCAGTCATCAGATCGGATGAATTGAAGAAAATCAAATGACAGAAATTAACAAGATGTGTGTGGATAGCACAGCCCTACTTATTAGTCTAGGCTCGTGTAAGTTACGTGTGAGATTAAGATTAATGAGACTAAAAATGGACTCGCAACGACAAACTCCTTCTCTAGGAGGTCTTAGCGAGACCTACCAATATTCATGCGACTGCTAAGACCTTCATTCGCTTCGTTTGCTCTTTGCTCTCCTGCCCGGGTCCTCTATCTTGCTTTTTGTCTTCTATCCAGTGAAACCCAGATCATGCACAGCAGTCCTTCCAGATCAAGAACAGCAAAAACGCACCCTTGCAAAATTCGAAACAAAAAAGCAAAAACGCACACTAGTCATTCCAGATTCGAGGATCTTGAAGCTACACGAAGCTCATCGCCTGGTTGTTGGGCCAATCCAAATGACACCTGCAAATTTCAGTATACAAGTTTACTCGAATGGCACCTGCAAATTTCAGCGAACAAGTATACTAATTTTCTTTGGAATGAGACTGTGAAGTGAATTCTAGAGAGAGAGGGAGAGATGCAGAGTTCGACAAAAACGAGGGTGACAGGAAAGGAAAGGTAGAGAGGGGAGAGAGTGTCAGACAAAAAGTTGTGGATTTAATAATAATAAAAATATTTATAACATGAATTAAAAAAATATTCGAATCCCAAAAATAACTTAATCCGTGACTTAGTCCGACATTGCATTAAACACCCCTGAAGCTAGTCCAGACAAAGAAGATCTGAAGCAATGCTTTGCAAGAATGATCTTATTCTCTCACTACTTTTTGACTAGCCAAGAACGACAACTTCGGCCCAAGTCCAGGCCCTCGCCGACTCCTCTTCTACCGCCATCTGTTGAGCTCGTCAAGGTGCTCAGCAATTCGACTCGACCCAAGTCTAAGCCCTCGCCAACTCCCTCTGATCCCAACCCTAATTTTCTGTTAACCCCAAACCCAAAGTGCTTCTCGCACTCTGAAATCTCCTTCGTTGAGGCCCGATTTGACCTGTAATGGAACCATGAGAACGGAAGCTGTTTTGCTCCTGAGAGCTTCTGCGAACTTCAAATCCGAACTTTATATATTTTGTACTCTTAAAACATGGTTTAGAATTGAACAACAAAGGAAGAACATAGAGTACATGGTAATGAAGAATCCGGATCTGATGCTTGAAGAAGCTCAGGAGCATGAAGGCCTAAGAAGATAGATAAAGTTTATTTTTATTGTTTCCTACTTCTTAAAGTATAAAACTTGATCAACTTAACGATAACGTTAAAAGTAACCACATCAATGGAAAAATTGTGGGGGTGGCTTATCTATCTTTTGATATATGAGTTTTAATTCAGAAGAATGGAAAAGTAATTGTTAATTGAATGAGATAATCAATATGTCATCTCTTATAATGAGTAATTATTTTAGGTATGACAAGGTTAGAGATCTTCTTACAAATACCTTAAATGTGGGGGAAGTCTACTTCCTGGTGTCAGCAAATTATTTTGTAAGTCCTAACATATGTTTTGAGGACTTAACATTGGAAAACAACTACTCTCATATGAACTAAATTTCATAAAATGGATTGTGCACACCATTAAAGATAGTCAATCTAGTAGTGAATCCAATTATTAAAGGATTGACTAGAGAGTAAGTTGATCATCGAGGGGAATGAGGCTAAAGCCGACATAACCAATGAATCAACCGGGCGGAAACCTAACTTAGTTGATTGGAGATCTCATAGTCTTAAGTTCAATAGGCAAACTGGTTGGCATGATTCAAAGAAGTTAACACTATATACCTCATTTCTATGGTGGAAGAAGTGTGTTGTCTGCAAAAGTTTTAAGGTGTATATTTATATTTAATGACACTCCTATCTTACAAAATAAGAGGAATATTGCAGAGTATTCTTAACACACTATATACCTCATTCCTATGGTGGAAGAAGTGTGTTGCTTGCAGGAGTTTAAGTGTGTTGCTTGCAGGAGTTTTAAGGTGTATATTTATATTTAATGACATTGATATCTTACAAAATAAGAGGAATATTGCAGAGTATTCTTAATCAGTGGTCACCTATGTGAGAGTAGAAGTGAGTTGCTTCTATGAGTATGAGATGGCTAAATTCTCTAAGGCTCTCATGGATCCGGGATTTGTTCAAGACCAAAATAACACACAATCGTATGAACCGTAATATATTAGGATTAGTGATGTGTGTTGCTTATTGTCCCAATTTACTGCTACAATGAACAGTTCAAGATCTTCCATATCCACTGTATCACCAAGTAAATCCGATAAGTATTCATTAGGGTAGATTCAAGTCCAAAAGACACATTTCCCTATGCATCTCTTGTCCGCCTGTATTCTCAATTTCTTCCTAATTTTTCGTTCATGTGGAGGATTGTTGAAAATTATATGATATTATAATTTCTAATTGAAGGAAAAATTGCAAGTTGTTATTTGTTACCGTCAATTAGTGAAAACGGTTTTGGTGTTTCAGATAGGTGCCATCTTTTGATAAGCGATGGCATTATTCTTCACAAAGGTTGCAACTTAATTAAGTGTAACTTTCTGTTGAAAACTTATACTTGTATAAAGAGGTGTTATATGGTTTAAAGCCAAAAGACACGTAACTTATCAAAAGGTGTATTGAGTTTCATATAAACTCAAGCACTCCATTCGTAGAAATATGACTTACTCCTCATAGAATTGGAATGATATAGAGTTAATTAGAACGTATTGGACATAGAGTATTACCCTATACACTATGTTCTTCTTTTGTTGGTCAATCCCGAGTCCTGTCTTGAAAATACGAAATTTATAATTATTATAATTGAAATTCTTGTGTTATTTTCATATTTTCTAATATTGCTCCAACGGGCTTGTGGCTAACGAGTGGCCTGGGTTGAGTGGGGAATTTGGGAGGATGCTGCTCTTCTTTTTATTTGTTTTCTATTTTGTTTTTAGTTTTAGATATTTAGATTTTTTATAGGGTTTTTTTTTAATTTATTGGTGTCCATTTATCGTATACGTATGCGTCACGTCACGTTTTAACAGAGTTACACTAACGGTCAACTTAAAAGAAAGAATTTCGGAGAAAAGTGTAACTTTAGATACCAGACTGTAATGAAAAAACTTGAAATATGAAATGTTGAAAATCAAGAAATTTCAGAGTAAACTGTCGCGATGAATCACCAACTGATCATCTTAGAAAATGAAAGAAAAAAGTTGTGCCTCCTTCCTAAAGACTTCCAATGACTTAAAAAAAAAAAAAAAATCAAATTCCCACGCCAACATATTTTTGTAAAGCCCCGACCGCCAAGATTTATTTTTTATTTTTTTTGGTCAACCCGACCGCCACGTTTTCAATACAAAGGTGCAGTCAACAAGGGGAGCAAAGGGATTCTTCCAGATTGGGCTTTTTTTTTCTTTCTCTTGTGGTGGTGTGGGCTTTATTTCTTAATGCAGATTAAGGGAAAAAATGTTCTTCTCAATCCCAAGAGTTTTCTTAGGATTTATTTTGTGAGAATTTTAGAAATCAATTTATTTTATCTGTTCATGGTAAATTATGTAGTTTATTTTCGTTAGGTACTGTTTGTGCTCAAATCAAAAAATTCAAAATAATTTTTGGTCGCACGATGACTGATGAACGAATAAGATAAATTGATCCCTATGATCTTCACAAAGAGGAGTTGGATAGAATCATATTCCCTTCTCTTGGGAATCTTAATATCGAAAGCAAGCTTTAATTTATTTTAAGCAATGAGAAAACGAAAGGAGCTTTCAATGGCAGTAGTAAAGCTTCATCATCCGAGATGAAGCTCCAACAACTGCAACCCTTTGCATAACTTTATTCCATTAAACAAAGAGGAAGTCATTATCAAAGATGAAGCTTTAATTTCTATGGGGGTGTGTGTGGAGCAAAAAATAATCAAGAAAATTATGGAGGCGACACGTGTACTTTTGGGTGAAAATGACAAAATTACCCTTGAGGCACACAGGGAGTCCCACGCGTATGCAACGGACAATAACAGCTCAATCAAGGAAGAGTCAAAGGTGATCAAAATGGTATTTATTCAAAACTCTCTCATCACTCCTCATCAAATCCTCACTCAAAAGGTAACCCCCAATTTTCCTATTCAATTTGGGATTAATTGCCAAGTTAATTGCAAGATATTATTTCACATAATATCTTGCAATTACACTCACAATTTGACCATATGTGGCCGGCCCCTATTCTCCAAATAGGGCCGGTCACTCCCCTATAAATAGCCATGTTTTCCCACTAAAATGCTAATTGATTCTCTCCCTAAAAAATTCCTAAACACTCTCTCTCTCAAATTCTTACTTTAGCATCGGAGATTCTTCGGCCAAAGCCCTCTCATTCATCGTGGGCGCATGAGCCTCTTGGCCTTGATCTTAGGTGTTATTATTTTGCAGGTGCAATTTCGTCAAATGAGAAGACTGATGAAAATTGCATCCACAAATTGGTGCTTTAATTGAGAGTTTGATTCACACGTTCGAATAAGACTATCACATTCAAAGTTTCTCATTTCTCGTTCATTCGTAAGTTTTTCATACTTTCATATCATGGAAGAAAATATCGGTAATATCGGAAATATCGGTAGTCCGAAAACACGGAAATATCGATGGAAATATCAGGATAATATCGATATCGATAAAAATTACATGGAAACCACGGAAATTGTAAGAAAAACTTGGAAATTTTTATTGAAACTTTGTAGGATGTTTATTTAGTCAATTATCTATTAGTTTATCACAAAAAATTGGAAGGAAATGCATTGCATGATGGATTTAACATTATCAAGTTGATTATACAGCGAGCTGGCAAACACTATGAGTGTAGAAAATATGTAGTAATTAATGAAAAAAAGATTAAACACACCATAATCATTTATATATAATGATTTACTACAATATTTTACACTTTATACATTGTATCATTCCTAAAAGCTGTAAAAGTTGAATTATTTACCATGTTTTTCTTTTCTCACACCGTCACACACCACCTACACACACACACACGCCACCGACACACACACACACGCACACACAGGGATCACACACGCCACCACACACGCACACCACACACGCACAACAACACACGCACACACGTCTCTGGATCCTTCTCTCTTCTCCCTCTCAATTCTCCCACAAACACACACACAGATCTCACAGATCTCTCGAATTCTCGATCCTTCTCTCTTCTCCCTTCTCCCATACACACGCACAGAGACCTTTCTCGATCCTTCTTCCACATGGCATTCTCATCCTCCCTCGCCTTCCTCCTCGTCCGCGTATTCCGCCTCGTCGGCGAACCCAGGAACTCTCTGGCGAGTTCTTTGATCCTTATCCGCCTTCCTCACCGATCCCATCGATAACAACCCCACCTCTGTCGTTGACTCCAGCGACGACCACCACGACCCCCAATCGCCCCCAAACCCCAACCTCAACCTCCACAACAACCACCCATTCTCCTCCTCCCCCCGGAGCCTGCCCCGCCGGCGCCGTGCTCTCATCCGTCTCTGTTCCACGTCTGCTTCATCCGTTCTGCGAGCTCTTTCGCCGCGACTTCGACAACGGCGGGGGAATCGGCGTCGTTGAGGCGCAGATCTTGGGTTTGAGCATGGATTGCAGAGAGATCTGGGCAGCTGGGGGGACGACGCAGCCTCGGCTGCCTTTCCGACGACGGATCCACGACGACTTTTTCGATAATATCAAATATATCGTGATATTATCGATATTATCGATAATATCGCGATATTTTGACGATAATGAGACGGATATGTGGGAAAATATCGGAGCTTCTGAAAAACGATAATATCGGCGAAATATCGCCGATATTATCGATATTTAATACAGTGTTTCTTATTCCTAGAATTTTTTAATTCTTTGAATATAGGTAGGGGAAAAATACAATGACGAGAAATTTAGAAACCACGACAAATAGAACTTCCTATGTTTAAAGGTCTGTATCAAATGATGGAGGATGAGACGTAATCCCACCATGACGATCTACGAGGCTCAATGCGATGGCAAGAGGAGCAACTTTGCCACCATGGAGCACCACTACCATGGCAGCCACGGGGACCACCGTGTCAGTAGGGAGTGGGCCAACTCTATGACAATGAGACCATCAGGCCACAACCCAAGAGGCGTAAGCCTTGGAGGCAGCCCAGCTTGCTGCCACTTCAGCAGCCCAAACCTAGACGCCAACAGTAGCAGCCTGGCAAGCCCAGGCCCGCACCACGTCGAGGAGAGAAGATGCCCAGCGCACGCACGCTTCTGCAGCCCAACCCAAGTCAGCAGTCCGGCCCACTCCCGCGACCCAACCCATTTTCACAATCCACCCCACTCTCGTGGCCCAACCCACTATCGTGGCCCATCAAGCAATCCCAACCGGTCTAAGACCGGTTCAACCGTCCCGGCTTCAGATTTCTGGATCGACGATTGAACAGAGGGTATTTTCACCCAATTTCTCCACAAATTTGACATATCCCAACTCAAATCTCGCGCCCGTAGTTCATTACACTTCCACTAAGAAGACGTATACTGTCCAAGCTCTTCCACCCCAAATGGCGAACAACACTTGTCTGGACAAGTCATAAAGTTGACAAGCGCCATCGCGTAACAGACTACCTTGGTGAATCAACTCTTGCAGCATATCGAGATGCAGCGTGCCCAGACGAGGTGTCCCGAATTAAGACAATGGCAGATGGCGAACCTCTCCACCAACGTCCAGGCAAGCAGCCGCTCGACCAGTCACGAACCAAGCATTCTGGTAGTGTACACTCCGGACTGGGTCCCCGAGATAGTGTATACTCTTGTCTTAGAGCGTGGATGAGCGTGCATTCTAGGTTAGGCCCACGGACAAGCATATATACACGGTTGGGGCCAGACTCCGATAATCAACATGAGCAACCTTCCAGGTGAAGTGTTCATTCGCAGTTAGACCCGCAAAGAGCATCACATCGTAGTAGGTAATATGACAGACGGAGAGAATCAGTCACTCAATCTGGCTCAAGTTCAATCGGCAGCCTGTGAGAATTTGCTCACCTTTTAGGAACATATCACATACACTGCGACATAGACGAGTCGAGCACATGAAAGAGAAGCCTAGACCAACAGGTCACGACCGGGGGCAGTGAAGCTTAAAGGAAAATTCAGGAAGAAGTTGATAGGCTCATGACAGAACGATTGCGCGATTTCCAGCGTAATGAAGCTACTGACGAGTCGTTCCAACATGACCAACATAAGTGGGTCACCTTTCATTGACAGGATCGAGTAGACAAGAGTATCCCACATAGATTGTCAAATACAAAGATTACTTCTATTCCGACAAACACAGCAGCTCAGCTTAATGGCGCGTCAGGGGCAGACGAGTACCAGAATGACACACCAACTCAACTGTCAAGAACCAGGGGCAGGTTTTGTTCTTAACACTCCAGACGATTCAATACTGAAGCTGCATATAACCAGTAGCCGAGCATCACAGACCTATTGGTCCAATTCCTCCTACTGTGCATCACCTGGCCCAAGCCAGCCCCAACTCTGCACCCACAGCCGTGCCTACCTGTTCCACGACTCCCGACAACCTTTAATCTATCATCATGGCTTCTAACTGTGCCGATCTTGCACCACGGCTCCTAGTCGTGCAAATCTTACCCTGTGAGTCGCATCGACCAAGCCCATGGCACTCCAAACTTCAAAGCATCCAACGACGGAGCAAAAGACAAAGCTTTATTAGTAGCCCCTGCTAGCAAAAGATTTAACAGTGAAGAAGCTTGCAATCCATTTAGATTCTCAGCCAATCACCAATCAAGCCTCAAAAGGGCACATGACGAAACATCTAACTATGGCGCAATACTTGAAGAAAGTCTAGGACCAGCTCACCGCGCTTTCCACATACACATTTACACGGGTTCCACAAACAGTTCGAAGTCTCAAGAAGATCGCCAAACAAGACCTCACATGCTGAGGATTATTTCAGTTGTCTAGAAGTCCAGTTTTCCTTAGCTGCACTCGCAGCAACGACTTTTATGCTCTCTAGTGCGAGAGGGTAAACCAATTCCCCGACAACCATATGGGTTTGCCTTCCAGTGCTAGAGGATAAACTAATTGCTCTCCAGTACGAGAGGGTAAACCAATTCCCTCTCTCTAGTGCGAGAGGGTAAACTAATTCCCCAACACCCATTTAGGTATGCTCTCCAGTGCGAGAGAATAAACTAATTGCTCTTTAGTGCGATATGGAAACTAATTCCCCGACACCCATCTGGGTCTGCTTTCTAGTGTGAGAGGATAAACTAATTGCTCTCCAGTGCGAGAGGGTAAACTAATTCTCTGACACTCATTTGGGTCTGCCGTCTAGTGCAAGATGATAAACTAATTGCTCTTCAGTGCGAGAGGGTAAACTAATTCCCCAACACCCATCTAGGTTTGCTCTCCAGTGCGAGAAGGTAAACTAATTCCGCGACACCCATCTGGGTCTGCTGTCTAGTGCGAGAGGATAAACTAATTGGTTTCTAGTGCGGGAGGGTAAACCAATTCCCCAACACCCATATGGGTCTGCTCTCCTGTGATAACCTGTCCCTAATTTTATGTTTTTATTAATTTTAAAAGCGTGAATTTATGAAAATGCCCCTAGAGGCGAGAATTTTGACTTTCGTTGACCATCGGTTTGAGAAATGTAGGACTGATTCTTTTAGCGTATCCTTGTAATACTCGTTGGTACAAACGCATAGGTGAAAGCCGTTTGCGAGTCCGGATTATAACGGTATAGTTACGGACGTTTGAATTTGGTTATTTATATTTTAGTTTGTAAATTAATTTAACTCCTTCAAGGAAGAAGCCTAATCAGATTTTAAGCACAAATAAGGGGGACCAATCATTTACAAGGACAGGGGACCAATCAATTAAGAGAAAGGAGGACCAATTAGAAATCAGAAGAAAAAAAAAAAGGAAGCTCCCAGCCTTCCCATCGACCCATACCTCTGCGACCTCCCATTTTCCAAGGCCGATTCCGGCCAACTACGGTGGAGATTTTCGACGCCACCACCTCCATCTTGAAGCTCTCGTTTTCCTCTATAAAACCCAACCAAGAACCACCTTTATAAACCACCACATATGGCGGGGTGAAGCCACGAAATTCGACGCGTCAAAACAGTGCTATGACCACTCTTTTCAATTTTTCGGCAAATCGGTAAAGTGATGGCCGATGCCAACACTTGGGCTTTATAGCCCATCATTTCAGGAGCAAATCCCAACCAACCTTGACCCCGTTGGACCACCGTAGACGACGAATTGACACCGGGAAGTTTTAGGCACCCGCCGGCTTTGTGGACAAAATTGACCATCTTCCGTCCATTTTTGGACTTCGTGGCAGGTATAAAAGTTCTTCCTCTCTTTGAGATCTTCATTTCTATGAAGTTTGAGAATTTTTAGAAATAGTGGAATTTTTTGGCGAGCCATGGCGGCGCATGTGGCGGTACGTGGGCCGAGACCCCACCTGACCATCTTAGGCTAATTTTGAAGCCCCGATTCCATATTTGACATCCATTTAGTGAAATTACGATGTTTTAATGTAGTTTTGTAGTTGACAACCTAGTTGGCCGCCATGGGGTCCTTGCATGAATTGATGATCCGACCGTTGGATCGTCACTAAACTTTAATACTTTGTAGTTTGTAATATTTGAAGACCATAGGAAGTTACGGATCCGGAATCTGGCATACGGATTTGCCCGAATTGAATTTGTTAGTTCATAAAATAGAGCGTCAGCCGCCACTTAATTTTAGCAATTGGCGGAGATCCGACCGTTGGATCGTTCCGAAACCTTAGGATGTTGTTTTAGAAGCTTAATGTGGATCTTTGAAAGTTACAGATCAGAAATCCAAGGTATGGATCTTCCGTATCGAATTACATAGGGTTATGGACTCTACCACCGACCTTTGACTGACGGTTAACTTTTGGTCAATGGGTTTCAAATCATTCTAGAACGTCCTTAGGGATGTATTTTATGTAAGTTACATGTTCTATCGATAGAAATTCTGAGACGTTATTTGATAATTGTTCTAGGCAACGATGGTTCGTGATGCTTCGATATTCGTGCTAGAGAATTGTAGCCCAGACTTTAGGTGAGTGGGTTTTTTTCCTTTTTATTGTATATATATAATTGATAGTTCCACAAATGCTTTTAAATTGATTTATGCATTTTATGCCATGTCACATATATATTTATATATTCTAAAATACTATGAAATGGTTGAGTTTTAGATTGCATCATGGCATAACCATATGCATATTACCTACATATAATTGTTGTGAATGCCTTGAAGTGCTAAGGTGAACGCGGGACATACAGGTAAGTTCAAGTGAGTTTATGGTGTTATTAGAAATGATTGAGTTATGGCATGACTATATTAGTGTTTTATGCAACTCTAACACTGTGGTACAAGTTGCAATAATAGGCAACTCCGACATTGTCGTACATGTTGCATTAGGCAACTCCAACTCATGTGTTATCATAGATTAACCTATGAGTCGTACAGGTTGTATTAGGTAACTCCAACTCATGTGTTATCATAGATTGATTTATGAGTTGTACAGGTTGCCTATGAGTCATACAGGTTGCATTAGGCAACTTCGACTCATGTGTTATCATAGATTGATCTATGAGTCGTACAGGTTGCACTCCGACTCATGTGTTATCATAGATTGATTTATGAGTCGTACAAGTTGCCTATGAGTCGTACATGATGCATTAGGCAACTCCGACTCATGTGTTATCATAAATTGATCTATGAGTCGTACATGTTGCATTAGGCAACTCTGACTCATGTGTTATCATAGATTGACTTATGAGTCATACAAGTTGTATTAAGCAACTCTGACTCATGTGTTATCATAGATTGATTTATGAGTCGTACAGGTTGCGTTAGGCAACTCCGACTCGTGGGTTATCATAGATTGATGAACACCTGATTTTATTATGATGTTGCCAATATGTAGTGATTTGGAATATTTTTGGATTTACTGTTGATTTACATTTGATTTCATACTTATACGTAGTATGATTTCCTGGAAACTATACAGGTATTACAGCAAGATGTTATATCGTTTAGAAGGTCTTTATTAAAGCTTTATTGTTGGGCCCACTCATTCTTGTTTTTTATCCCTCCAGGTTCGAGTAGTAGAGTTTTCGTATCGACGAAGATTCATGGAAAGTCTTGGTATTGGAGATTACCTTCTATGGTATGATTTTCAATCCACTCTACTGTACTTTACTTATACTCTGACGTCACGTGTGAAATGGGTTCATTCCCGTTCATAGCGCACTATCGTATTTAGGCACTTTTAGGTTTAAATTTATTCACATATTCCACATCACTACACTTTATGGCTTCGTCACCTTCCAGGTGTCAGCCAGCACAACCCGATTTGGAGTCCTAGTGGACAATCCGGGTCAGGATGTGTCATCTCTAGTACGAGAGGATAAACTAATTGCTCTTCAGTGCAAGAGGGTAAACTAATTCCCCGACACCCATTTGCGTCTGCTCTTCAGTGCAAGAGGATAAACTAATTGTTCTCCAGTGCGAGAGGGTAAACTAATTGCTCTCCAGTGCAAGAGGGTAAACTAATTCCCCAACACCCATCTGGATTTGCTCTCTAGTGCGAGATGATAAACTAATTGCTCTCCAGTGCGGGAATGACACACAGCTCAAAAGATCGAATAGTCGAAGACCAGCTAAGCAGCAAATGGTCAGGGGCAGTAGCCATTTTGCACTCAACAATGCACTCATCTAACACTTCATCTTTAGCAGCTCCGATCTTGGCAACTCCGTCCTTGATTGCACTATCTACAACAGTTGAGAAATCAAACTCAAGCAGTTTCCTCATTCTTGGCAAGCAGCCTAGATGTGGCAGCCCAAACCATGGCCCATGCCACACCACTTCCTCAGCCCATTCCAAGCCAGCCCTTTGCTTCAGTCAAGTCAAGCAGTACAAGTTGTGGCCCCTGCCACACCACCTCGTCGACCCATGCCAAACTGACTCCTGGCCCCTACCAGCCGACGTGCTGTACCACCTCGACAGCTACCCCGTGATAGCACCACCCAAGAAGAAGACAAAGAAAATTAAGTTTTTCTTACATTGGTGCGGTGCGGAAAAGACAAAGAAATCAACGAAAGATGACTCTTTTCATGGGCAAGCAAAGAAGAGTGCTAGGGGAGGGGGAACAAATATCCTATAGCTTTCTCTTTTTTTTTTGTAGGGATAAATAATTGCCCTCTAAAGTTGATTTAATCCCCTACTTAAGGTAGGCTCAAATAGGCTTTGGAGGCGATTTATTTCCCTTTCCTAGAATAATCTAATTCCAAGTCCAAGTGGTAATCTACATCAAAGTTAGAGATCCCTACACATGCTGCCCTTTCCTATGAGTAGCCCAGCAGGTGTAGGGCATTTGTGGAGCCAAAATAATCAAGAAAATTATGGAGGTGACACGTGTACTTTTGGGTAAAAATGACAAAATTACCCTTGAGGCACACCAGAAGTCCCATGCGTATGCAACGGACAATAACTGCTCAATTAAGGAAGAGTTAAATGTGATCAAAATGGTATTTATTGAAAACCCTCTCATCACTCCTCATCAAATCCTCGCTCAAAAGGTAACTCCCAATTTTCCTATTCAATTTGGGATTAATTGCCAAGTTAATTGCAAGATATTATTTCACATAATATCTTGCAATTATACTCATAATTTGACCATATGTGGCCGACCCCTATTCTCCAAATAGGGCCGGTCACTCCCCTATAAATAGCCATGTTTTCCTACTAAAATGCTAATTGATTCTCTCCTTAAAAAAATCCCTAAACACTTTCTCTCTCAAATTCTAACTTTGACATCGGAGATTCTTCGGCCAAAGCCCCTCATTCATCGTGGGCGTGTGAGGCTCTTGACCTTAATCTTAGGTGTTATTATTTTGCAGGTGCATTTTTGTCAAAGGAGAAGACAACGGAAAATTGCATCCACATCGTGCTTATTGTGACCTCATTATGAGGTGATAATGAATTTATCACCTTCGTAACTTAATGTTTTATACAACTAATCACTTTAATGACTTGCTTAAATACAAACCCACGCTACAAGGCTCAGCAAGCCTTGATGACTTGGATGGATTTGATAAATAGCATGCTCAATCTCAGTATTCGTTACCTGTTTGATCAGCTCTCTATTCTCTTGTTCTCTAATTTTCCCATGTACAAAATCCATAAACTGCTTCACCCGTGACGGTTGATCCCACATAAATAAAGATTGAAAATATTGTACAACAATTATATTACTTGGAAAATATTAGTATTTTAGGTTTATTTGATTGTTTGGATGTTTTTTTGTGAGTTTGGATTTGGGCTAACCCATTGAAATTAGGATTTTGTTTCCTGACTCACATAAAGAATTAGGATCAGTCAGCCCTTTATCCAAAGGGATCTCCTTTTTTGGGTAAAAATGGAGACTGGTTGTAGAGCCCACTCCAAGTCGAATTTTAATGATATGAACCATCTATTTTGTAAGTCTCGATTCATAAATCATCCATACAAAAATTCAAATTATTCCGAAACCATTTGCCTATTTAATTATTACATCGAAAATTCATTGTTTCTTAGAGAAAAAAAGTGTTCGTCAATTTCTGCCTCATATATTTCTGATTTGGCTAATATTTTACGAGGGTGATCCATGATGTGCATTATTTACATTATTATTATTATTCCCACTCCATGTCGAGCGTCAGTGATCCGAACATTCTAACTTTTAAGTCTCGATTCATAGATCGTTTTTGCAAAAATTCAATTTAATCCAAAACTGTTTGCCTATTTAATTATCACGATGAAATTTCATTGTTTGTTGTAGAACAAAGTGTTCGTCAATTTCTTTGAACTCAATTAGATGCCTCAAATATTTTCGATTTAGCTAATATTTTGTAAGGATGATCTATGAGGTGCAACTTGAAAAAATATACGGTTCAGATCGTAAACTCCGATGTGGTTAGGCCCCAAAACTAATTTCTATTCTTATAAAAAAAATGGAGATCCCTACCTTTAAAGGCTTCTTATAAACGTATATATTAACGATAGCAGAAATTTCAATTGGGTGTGTCTAAGGTGCAGATGAAGCGTGGGATAAGGATCTAACGATTGAAAATGGACGAGCTCACAAGTAAAACCAGGTCGTTGTGACCTGGTGCATTTAGAAAATTTTAAATTTTTTTATTCAGCTAGCATGTTTTCGTCTGACAGGAGGAAACATGAGGCAAGCGGGAAATAGGGGTTGGCCGTTGCACTCTTTGGAGAGGGAAAAAGAAGGGAAAAGAGGCAGACATAGGGAGTTGGAGTTTGGAACATATTTGTAGTGGATCGAAGTTGGGTTGTGGTTGTGACCTGGTAATCCTATAACTTAAAAAAAACATTGTTCAATGGGTGTGTTTGTGACAGCAAATGAAGGTAAATTAGGGTTTTCTCCGCTGGGGAAGAGGGGCAGAGAGAGGGAAGTGTTGAAGGGTGTGCGCGTGCTCGATTTATAGAGGATTGAAGTTGTGCTTGGATTGGAGTTGACACTGTTGGTTCATCCACAACCTCAGAAGAAACCCAGATTTTGAAAGTGAGTGTTTGAATAATTGCAGAACTTATGTTATAATGCATTTCCATTGCAATGTGGTTTTTTTTTTTTTAAACCTGGGATTTGAAACCATAATGGTCAGTGGTTATCAGTGGATTTGGTTGAAATCGTGAAAGTGGATTTTAGATATATAGGTGTAAACATTGTGCTGGCTTGTGATAAGTTGTGTTGTGCTTGTGTAACTTTGTTGCTGGTAGACATTAAAGTATAATTTGATGGGGGGAGAGGTAGAAGTAGAACACTACAAGAAAACAGGGTTTTTGTGGCGACAGACATTCGTCACATAAATATGAAAATTCGTCACATTTGACTATATGTGACAAAATTCCAGCGTCACAATTATCGTCACCTATACAGCGTCACCGATAGTTTACGTGACGAATATTAGAGTCGCCACATATTTTTCTTTTACGTGGCGCTAATTTCGTCACATATTCTGTTTGTAAGTGACGGAATAAGCATCACAAAATAAAAAAGTCAGTGACCAATGTTTTTTGTCTCATATCAAACTTATAAGTGATGATTTTATCGTCACCCAATATAATCCCAGAATGATATGATTAACACTAAATGACATTGAAATCGTCACATATTCTTTTGACATGTGACACAACTTATGTCACATATGTTAAATCAAATACCTATTTAGGAATAATATATGATGAATTAATTACTTGTTCCTGTTTCGTAATCTAGAATTGCCATTCATAACTATAAGGTAATATACTTAATTCACCTTTTTCATTAATCAACAATTAAAGCACATAAGTCGAATACATTCATCAAGTGTACATCCCACAAAATAACATAAACATCCCAATATCAATCTAACTCAGGATGACCTATCTCAGTGGTAGTAATTTGTCATGAAGGGCACCAACACTTATACATAGACAACTTGAGGTCCTAACAAAAGGAAAGTCTAATCAACATTGAGGTGCTAACAAAAGAGAAGTCTAAGACACTTGCAGCCAATAAAGCCTTTAACTTTTGATACCAGACTTTCATCAACATTGAGGTGCTAACAATAGAGAAGTCTACGACACTTGCAGCCAAAAAAGCCTTTAACTTTTAATACCAGACTTTCATCTTCATTTTGGAAATCCAATTGAGCTCTCAATTGTTCATCTGAGGAAACCATCTGATAAAAACTTGATTTAAAGGAGTACCTTTAGGTGCTTCTTGGATCTGCTTCATCATTCTTTTTCTTCATGTTATCCTTTCATAATAAAATAGAAACATATCAGTTTCTTTTTTAAAGATCAGCTACAATATCCTTAATTAAGAAAATACAACTTGACTACTGTATGAGACCACCAGGTATAACCTGTCTTTACATATGATTTTGTAGTTTCTGTTTGAATGTGGGTTAAATTGAACTAGGCACATACAAGGTTTTGCTCAAAAAGTAATAAGCATCAATAGCATAAGAATATATTGTAATAAGCATCAATCAATATCATAAGGATATATTGGTGGGGCAAACAAAATGAAGAGAAACATAAACTTATTAGGAACACAAATGTAATTTAATTCATAAGGGGCCTTTCAGCTTCTAGCTAGTTATATCAAGTTTTGTTCTTAAAGTCAATCTTGCATGTTCACTTTATTTGTGCTTTCTGAGTTGTATCTTGTCAAATGTGAATTTTAACTCTCCAACTCTCTTGAAATGAAAAAAATGATAAGCCTATGAATGACTGAATGACTTATCTATTTGTCCAGAGCAACATCATTGATCCACTGGCCGTTCTTGTCTTTGTGGGGGAGGTGCAAGTGCATCAATTGAAGGAGGAGGTAAGGGATCCCTCACCTATTTCACCCTCTTTCCTCACTAAGCAGAAGCTGCCATCTAAAATATGAAAAAGAAAAATAACTAACACAGACTAAAATGTTAATATATACAAACCATTATACGCATAATGACTATTTGTAAAATTATAGGCCAATAGATTACTATTTTAGGATATGAATTAAATCACCACAATCATCAATCATAATCACTTTATCATCATCGTCATAAGCTCACCAAACTACAAATCCAATGTCTATCCATGAATCGAAGTCAGATCACTTTTAGTCCTATTATTGAGCTGCACATTATGACACATTTCAATAGGTTGGCATAATAAAATATATGTAAAATTATTTAGACAAACATATAATATGACAGGAAAAACTAGCATGCTTTCAGCATATACATGCACAATACTTCATATTCATCATTACTATTCAGATGCAATAATACTTTTGACTAGAGGTAGCATGAATACTATGTCATGTTAAATTGCAAGTATTAAATACAACATACGAACTTGAAACTTTGGTCTTGTACTTAACTAATCTCAAGCTTGAGCACCTTTAATCCTGAAAATCAAGAAAGTACAAGAATTTCATATATGTATATACAAAAGTAAATCTGCATCAGAGCATAATATAGAAATTTTAAAAGTTGACTAACCAATTGTAGATGTTCAATCAACTTACTAGTTCTAGTTTCCTATCCTCCCAACAAATGATTTTGGCTTTCTATATCCCATCAATTACAAATTAATTCAAATCTTTTGTTCTCTTCCTCCATTGTAAAGAACTTGAAGGTACATTGGGTAGAATATCTGAATCTCTTAGCATGCCAATGTCAAACTACATTAACATGAAATCCAAATTTAAGCTTGCATAATGCATGTCCAAAGCCCTAAAAATGAAATGCGTTCAAGAAAGTGGCAAAGCCAAATTCAGCCCTCATTGTTCTAGTTTCTTGAGATTTTCAAAAACACCCCATGTAGCCTGCAATACAATGCACCAAATCACATAATAAACCAATTACAGAAGGGCAACGGCACAGCGCCGTTGGCACTCTCATGTTTAACTTTTGGCGCTACATATATTGCGTGTATAAAAACTGTAAAATACTTAGTTTGAAGTGCTAAAAGCATTGCACTTAATAGATAGGTAAATAAATGTGTGGGAAAGAGGAAGAGTACTATGACAAAAGGTGCTTCAGTGAGAAATAGAATAGGAAACCCTCTAAAGAACGCGAAGGGTCCTCTGGATTTTAGAATTGTACACAATACTAAAATTGTACTTGTACCTGAACTAACAAACACCAAAATTTAATCAATTCAATCAAACTCAAATTAATTAACAAAATATTATTTTGTTTGAGAATTTTATTAGACGATATGCGGTGACTGATACTGTATACTGGGTGACTGATGCTGCATATGAATATTAGATGATATGGGGTGACTGATGCCGCCAGATTTTATGTTTCCTCTTTCCATGGGATTCTCTATTAAGTCTAATCCCTTAATTTGAGAAAGATTGACATCTAGATGACTTGTTGATAGTTGTGTGCTAGCTACTTGCTACACTCCCTTAATTTAACGAGTGACAGCTTCAGGGTTTACCGGGTTAGTAGGATTTGCCAAGGTAGGGTTGTGTGTAACCTTCTACCTCATTACATATCCCCCCCTTGTACATTCAATCAATCTATGAAAAATACATTCAAACAAACTTAAAATTTCCACAAACTTACTCTGTGGTAGTCTACGTGTTGAAAAAATAGTTACACGAAAAAGGGAGTAGTTCCAGTTTTTTTTTTCGAATATTGCGACTAGTATAATCTTCTTCATCTACCAAAAACTATTCCTCCTCTTTTTTTCCTTTTGTTCAGTTCTTCTGTTTTCCTCCTTTTATTCTTATTTGTTATGGTGTAGCAGGACATGATAGTTTTTTTTTTTTAGAAGTGGATTTGTGCTATAGCCGAGATGCTGTAGTTTTTATCCTACCTCAGAGAATTAACTATGCAACTAATCAAGAGCTTAAATAGCTGCAATAATTGTGTTCTAAGTAAATTAGAAATAAGAAAATTACAATTTAACAAATGATAATGTTCACAGATGGCCATCAACGACATTCCAAAGAGAAAATAGAAAAATAACAACCATTATTCATTGATTTTCAAAAGAGAAAGGAAATTGATAACTGGGCGATTGAAGAACAAAAACAAAAAACAATTAAAGAAATAAGTACCTTGTTGATTGAGAGGCCGAGGGAGGGAGACGAATGAGAGATGGTACATGGTTGCCGTCGATGGCAACAACCAGGTGGCTGGTTGGCGAGGCGGGGTGAGATAGTAGAACCAAGGGGAGCTGAAAGAGATGGGGTGAGAGAACAAAACGAAATATGTTTTTTTTTTTAGGGAAAACGAAATAGGTTATTAGGTTTTACAATTTGGGAGTTTTGACATTATTATTTCAATATTTTTAATTTTTACTTTTAATATTATAAGTGATGGATTGACTATTAAGTGGCCTACTCTTTATATAAGTGATGAATGTAAAAATTTCGTCACATATTAACATTTCGTTCGGCGGTAAAATTTCTCACCCAATAGTTTGTGATGAATTCAAAATGTTTATGTGACGCAAAATATTTTGGTTGTGAAAATTTTTATGTGACGATTTCTAAAAAAGCCTCACTCATTTTAGCCAAATGTGATGAATTTTTAGGCGCCACAAAAAATACCGTCACCTAATCCATGTTTTCTTGTAGTGGAAGGTTTGTCGTCGATAGAGAGGATGTAGATGCAGGGAGGATTGAATTTTTGTGGTACCAAGAGTAGATGAAGAGTTGAAACCAAAATTGAGAATGGAGTTTAATTCGTTAATGATGCACTTGCAGCGAGGTTTGGGATTCGGGAGCGTAGTAGTAGAAAGTCCATTAATGTTGAATGTTGGTTAAGGAAATAATTTGTTTGTTGCAAACAAGGGAAGAAGAAGGAGGATGGTAATCCCAAACCTAATAAGAAAGGAAAAATGGGAGATGCTAGAACTTAGTGCAAGGCAAAACTTGTGTTGAATAGAAGAAGTGGTTGTGAAAAGTTTGTTGTAACGATTTTCATTGAAGGACAAAACCACCCTATGTCAAGTGCGTCACACTTATTTAGATCACACCGTCGAGTTTCGGAGGCAAAGAATGCGATAATTGAACAATGCGATGAGACCAATATTTCCATAAGTAAACAAGTGGCTTTATTAAAGAAGCAAAATGGAGGAATTGGAAATATTGATTGCACCCCTAAGGATATGTATAAGGCCGAACATCAATCGCAAGCCCATCTAATCGGGCATGATGCTGAAATGTTGAAAGAACAATTTAAGGATGAGAAAGAAAAAATGATTCATTCTATTTCAAGATGGAGATTAACAAAGGCGGAACACTTGAGAATTTCTTTTGGGTAAATGCTAGGTCACGACGTGGTTACGGCCTTTTTGGTGATGTGATTGTGTTTGACACCACTTTCAACACCAATGTCTACGACATGATGTTTGCTCCTTTGTTAGGAGTTAATAACCACAGTCAAACTATGGTATTCGGTTGTACATTTGTGAGGCCATAATGCAGTCCTTATCATATCTAGGCTTAACCTGATGGAGATAGGAACGAAATTTGTCAAACCCATCATAGAAAGCCGAGTCACACTCTCCTTGAAGATGCTTTGTTTGCCATGAATAGATTGACCTACGACGTACATCTTCCTTCTTTTTTCAACTAGTGTTTCATACTTACACTTTCAGCTATGTATTAGGCGTTTGTACTTTGCTGATTTGCACATCGCCTCGTTTAGCTGTTGCTGTAATGCAACCAATGTGGACTCCTTTTCGAGGCACTTTTGATGTCACTCATTGATAGAGCATGAGTTTGCAGAAAATTTGGCCTTTGTTTCTGCAATTTGTTTAGTCGGATCATCGGAATCACCGTTACTCTCTGACAGGGCCATGGCAAGTGTGGTTAACCACAGGAAGACATAAATGGATGGAACTGGATTGTCTGTTTACAACTAGTTCGTCAACAATATTCCTTCCAATTGTTTACCTTTTTTTGTGTAACTACATTAGGAATGTATCATGGACAAACCAAGTGTTGTCTAATAACTTGTCCTTGCTTTCCATGTGTAGATGATCAATTTAGATGTCATTAAATGTGAGCCAACAAAAACTGGATGGACTTGACTGATTTATGACTGCCTATTGTATGTATATGACGGCTTGTGAACAGTGGTGTTTAAGTTGTCAGGAACTGAGTTTGCTATTTCTTGTTCATAAAAAATCCTTCCAAATCCTAAACCTTTTACTGTAATGACAATAAGAATGTGTTGTAATGGCATCAAAATGTTGAGTTCGTATACTTTAATAGGGCAAAAAAATTGACGTTTTTGTATACGTGTGTGTTTATGAGAATTTATGAACACACAAGTGAGACAAAAAATCAGTATTACACAAACATGTGCGCACTCCCACATCCAATGTTGAAGAAACTGTACAACCATTTGTGTTCCCAAAAACATGTACTCATCCCAGTCCACATCCAATATTGAAGACACTATACAAACATTTATGTTCCAAAAAACATGTACTCAACCCAATCCCACTTCCATTATTGAAGACATTGTATATAACCGTTTACCCGTTGGGTAATTGCCTAAACGGTTATACTCATACCTATAACCGTTTATAAATGGTTAACCATACCCATAAATGCGTACCCATTTAACCTTTTTTTAACCCTTTTATCCATTTTCTTACCCATTTACCCCTTTTTCAACCGTCTACATGTTTTTTTTAACAACTTAAAAATTAAAAAAGTAACATTTGTCATAATTTTGGAAAGTTGGGGCTGAACTAGTTCCTTGCTTCCATTCTCTACTACTTGCTCCCTCTGCACTCTCGAGCACTTTTGAAAATGGAACATGCGGGCCAAAAGAAGCACCTACTGTGATAAGAACTTATTTTCTCTCACAAAACACTGAGATTGAACAATTTAGGGTTTTTAATTTTTTTTTTAATTTTACATATATTAGAATAAACGGTTAAATGGATACCCGTTATAACCACAGGTAATACCCATAACCGTCCATTTAAATTTCATGGGTAAACGGTTATACCATAACCGTTTGTTTGTCTAAACAGTTACCCATAACCGTAACCATGAATTTTAAATGAGCTGGTAACTGCGGTTACCCATACCCGTGGGTAGTTTGCCCATCCCTACTTGCAATCCAAACCATTCATCCCTCGCAATCCAAATTGTTCATCTCTCGTAATCCACCAAAATATGAAAATTGGACAAAAATAAGACCGATAAACCCTAACGGCGATGACCAAGAGGCCGTCAACTAAAACTTAAATCAGACATTTAGTTTTCATAACTCATATTTCTGCACGATGGATTAAGGTTTTTGAGTTCAATACTTTGTACACATTGATTGCCCCTTGAGTTCATGAGCGTTTCCAAAATTATTTGCACATTTTTCCTTTTCAAATTTATCTTCTATTTTGTCAAAGATTGTGTCATACCTTAGTTGAATTAGTAATCATGACCGTTGAGTTTGTTCCCCAGCCCAAGATCAGCGTATGAACCCGATCATATCGTACTGGATGTCATCCCGACCATCTCCATATTTTTTCATATTTGTGATAAAATTGCACTTCATTTTTACAAAATTTTGTTATTACACATGAAATGCCAAGTAGCAATCCCATGATGCAGCCACGTCTATAATTTTAAAAGGCAATGTGGTGAAGGGAAATGCAATTATGTGCTTGATGAAGAACATGGAAAATCGTAGCCTCCCACGTGTTCAATCAGGTGGTTGGGAAGAAGGGTAGGGTGAGGGACTTTGACTTCAACATTTGGTTTTCCTAATGGGGACCAATGATAAGTTCCCACGTCAACAGGTTGCGATTTGTTTTTTCCGGGTTACAAACGCAGGCTTTAGTGTCATAACCTTTCACAACCCACCATTCTAAAAGAACTAAACTAACGGCTTTATCACACCCAGGTTGAAAAACTCAGTGTTGGGAATAAATGCCACTTATTGTACATGCAAACATAATTGCCATATCTGCACACATAATGTGGCATTTGTAATCATCATTGTTTGTTCGTGTGCTTGTGCACGTTACCATATACCTGTATTTATTGGTCCTCTTATTTGTGTATCACATCAACACACTTGTTATCTCTTCATTCAAACCCCTAACTACAAACTGGAAATGACTGTTTCATGGTATCAATGGCTCACAACTTCCAATTCGATTCAACTTCTTCCCGCTTTAGAAGATCAATCTCCATGCCCAGGCTTCCTGACTAGGTGAACCCATTCCCACTTCCTAACCGAGGGAAACCTCTTGTTGTTGTCGAAAATGAGAATTGTAAGTTCATAATCGAAATGGGCGTCACAAGGGTTGAGACCACCATCATTTCCACCATTAACGTTGAGCATGCAAAGACAAGGGTGTTGATGGGGAAAGTGTTTGGCAAACTCGAGAAAGTTGATGTCATCCACATGGAACTCACTTTATCTTGGATTGAAGGTGTAAACAAACACATTCTTTATGGACCATTTCAGTCGCAATTGGTTTGAGTTGAAGTTCACCGACGAAGATGAAATGGAGTATGTACTCCAGGGGCGTCCTTGGTATGTGAGGGGCCAGATTTTCCCCTTAGAAAGATGGATGGAAGACTTCAAGGAATCAAACCCTGTAACTTTCTTGAGGGTGTGGGTTCAAAACCCTCATATACAAATGCAGTTTAGGGAGGTGGAAATCATGAAAAACATCACTCAACCCATCGGCCAGCTTGTAAGGCATGATGATGCTTCTATTAATTCCTTGAATGCAATGGCTTTTAGGGTGTTGATAGATGTGGATGTTTGTATGCCACTCAAGCGGGTTCTTGTGGTCAATGGGGATGAGGAGCTGCCAACTTTCATCAGTCACGAAAATCTGTTCGAGGTTTACTTTACTGTGGCAGACGTAAAGTAGAGAATTGTGTATGTGATGAGGAAGATAAGGATGTCAGTTGGTTCATGGTCAACAAGGTGTTCGATGATGATCCCAACGTGTTGCCAGAAGACGGTGTTAAGGGTTTAGGGCTTGCATTGCCAGACACGGAGGATGATCTAATCTTTTGCTTCCCTCAACCAGAAATTATGAACATGGGCCAGGGGACGAGTCAAGGGTCGTTCCAGATCACCACGACAGGACAGTCACTCATGTGGTTGAGGGTCCGCCTACAAAAAGAAGACGAGATTAAGTAGGTAAAGGTGCATGTTGTAGTTATACCGTGGGTGAAAACTAGTGTGACTGGGAATAATTGGTATGCTATGAAGGTTTATTATGGTTAGGTTGAAGGTTTATGTTTTCATGTTTTAAGTAATGTTTTTAGATTGTTAAGTTTGATGTTTACGATGGTTTCCGTTTTAAGGTTTACATTGTACGTAGCGACGTAATGTTTTTTGCCAAATTTCCTTTTGTTGTTGGGAATTCACCACTTACTAGTCCAACTTACAATCATTAATATAGTTTCTTTTCTGATCGCTAAATGTCTGCTCTTATTATTATTTCTAAATGATAACTGTAAATGTAATACGGTAACAAAAAACGTAAGACTGTAGATTCATATTGCAGAAATAATTTCTCATAAATGCTCACAAGTATTCATAACACAACCTTTGGTTTCTATTACCGACACTGCTTCATACGCCAAAATTGAATGATTCATAAACACAAATAAACATGATAAAACCTTTACCAGACATACATAAACTATCATACAAATTATTTTGCTTCACTGAGGGTGTTTTTGTCTGCCACAGTGATTGGTTGAGTTTGAAATATTAGACCTTCATTTTTTTTTTGGCTAATTGGGGGTGATTTTGTGCGCTACAGAGATGGGTACAGTCATCTTAAACCATGGTTGGTTTTTTTTCAGCTGAGCATAACACCACTAATCGAAATTGGCCTACATAAGGTGTGACATGTTATGAGTGTTTATGAATGTTTATGATAGAATATGAACATTTCTTCCAATAACACTTGAGAGTTGTTGGGATAATTGAGTGGAGTTACTAATTTAGCACACATGCAAGGACAGTTGGGAATTAAACATGCAAGGATAGCCGGGCATTAGATAAAGATGGGAGAATGAGAGTTTATCAACTGTCTTGATAGGAAGTAGGAGCCGAATTAGGTGAAAACGTGGGATTAAAATCCCTTTTGTTTTTTTTGTTTTACCTTATGCAAAAACCAATGGTTTTGGAGGGAAAAGGATCCCCACATTTTTCAATTCCAACTCGTGGGTGGCAACTGTAGTATCCACGTGGCGTAGTCAAATAATGTCGCGTGGAAAATTGTAGGAATAATGAATTTTTTTGCAAAAAAATTTAAAAATGCTAAAATTCCCCAAAAATTATGGACACACTCGGGGTGGAATCCTATACGTGATGGTCACGGGCATATGCCGCTGTGGAATTTTTTTACGATAGAAACACTGATGAATAGTGGTTTCACTAGTTTGGCTATAAATTTGTAAAACAATAAAGTAATTTTTTTATAAATGGGAAAAATGTGAAAAATTAATTGCAATGATCATATGGACAAGGGATACAAATTTCGTGAAGGACGGACGTCTAACCCACGTACTGATCATAGAGAATCCGTTGCGGCCAATGCTAATTGTAAGATTATCGTTTACTATTACGGTTTCTTTGGTCATCGCCGTAAGGGTTTCGAGGTAACTTTTTATTTCAAAGTATAATATTTTAGGGGCCTGGAAAAGATGAAGGGTTTGGATTGTTGACATCGAATTCAAATTTTTGTAGTTTGCTGAAATATTGCTTGATGTTTGATAAGTTTCTAAAACATATAAAACATTCACCAATATTTTAGCAATCCAAAAATGTCTTAATGTTATGTGAACAATCCAAACCGTTCATCTTTTGCAGCCCGCTAAAAGATTATAATTTGAAATAAAACTAGCCCCAAACCCTTATGGCAATCCCCAATCAAAGCGCAAACGAATACTACGAACCGACGGTTATTATTAGCCATTGCCCAATCTGCACAGGTTTTCAAATATCATCCTTCGTGAAAGTTGTAGCCATCATGTTGACGAAGTTTTACAATAATTTTCCCAAATTTTAACGGCCATAGATTAGTTAATAATTGATTTTCAATGTTAGTCCCCATCATTGTGAAATCACTATTTACGGGCGTTTTGATCCTTTATTGCAGCCATTTTGCCATATCACCCACTTCATACCGTGCATAATGTCAGCCCGAGCGTATCCGTAATTTTTTCTCATTTTCCCCGTTTGGAATTTTTTTTATTATTAATTTTCATTAACAATATCATGTTAGTACACATTTTAATCCACATGGTAAACCTTGAAGGGGCCACGTTGGTATCCATGTGCCGCATTATGGTAGAGGGACAGAATGTGTAAGGTTGCATGGTAATAGATGGGGGCAAATCTCAAGCACCCGCGTGGCCAATCTGGCGGTTAGTAACGGAAGAGCTCATTTTTTTGTAGATCGTTGGGTTTCTTAACAGACACAATGATAGGCACACACGCAATGGTCTAGGATTTTCCAATCATAATGTTTCACAAGCCGTCATAAAAAACACGCGAAGACACGTGTTGGGAATAACTGCCATGATTGCCACCCATTAGCATGCACCCCTTTCGCATTCTTCCGGAGGTTACTATAACCCTATATTTATTGGGCGTCATATTTATCCATCTTCACATAACTCAAATACTCCTCTAACATTATTGAAAACCCAACCTACAAACTGTACATTACTGTTTGGCTTCAGCAATAGCACTAAACTTGGCCATCGCTACAACTTCTTCCCGTCCATGACGATCAATCTCCATGCCCCAACTTCCTTCCTGGGCAAACTCATTCCCACTTCCTAACTCGGGGGAAGGCCCAGTTGTCGTCCGCAATGATAACTGAGTGTTCAAAGTTGAAAGGGGTGTCACAATGGTTGACATTGACGTCGTCACCATCGCAAACGTCGACATATGAAACGACGTGTTTTCATATGGAGGTTGTTCGGGAAACCCGAGAGCGCCGAGGTCATACACACCAAACTAATTAACTCTGTCGTTTGGTGAAGCTGTTAAAAACCCCTTCTTTGTCGACCATTTCGGCCGGAGTTGGTTTGCATCGGAGTTCACCAACGAGGATGAATTGGAAAACGTATTGGAATGACGTCTGTGGTTTATGAGAAGCCAGATATTCCACTTACAAAGGTGGATAGCAGACTTTAGGGAATCAAACAATATATCTTACTTGAGGGTATGGGTTAAAATCCCTTGAATACCAATGCAATATAGGGAGCTGAACATCTTGAAGACTATCATTAAACCCATCAGCGACCTTCTTAGGCTTCATAACCCTTGTATTAACTCCCTTAATGGAATGGCCATAAGGGTGTTAATGGAAGTAGATGTTCGTCTCCCTTTGAAGCGGGTCCTTGTAGTGAACGGAGACAAAGAGTTGCCAACCTTCCTCAGTTATGAGGGTCTATTTGAGGTTTTCTTTTACCGTGGAAGGATAACAGTACTCAAATGCGGCTGCGATGTCAATGCATTGGATGCCAGTTGGTTTATGATGAACAAGGTGTTTAGTGACGAGCGAAACATGCTGTTGAAGGATTTCACAGATCCGAACTTCACTTTAGGGGACCTTGACAATGACCTCATCGTTTGCTTCCCTCAACCACCAAAAGCTATCACCGATGGTGCACACTTTGGGGTGGGTGCAGACGACTCAGAGAGGACTGTCAGTTGGGCTCTGAGAAAAATAAGAATAGAGAATGAACGTGACAGTGAAGATGAAAGTGAGGGTTAAGGTGAGGTTGCAGGTCCAAGTGCATGTGCTGGTGATGGTGTGGGTGCAAATAATTGATGATGATGGATGACATGATGAAGTGGCCCAGTGGATTTTAGCATGTTTTAATTAATGTTTTAGTTTGTCTTATATGTTGGACGTGTTTTTATTTATTAGTGTTCAGGCAGTTGGACAAGTAGATTTCGTTTTAGTATGTATTAATTTATGTTTGTGTTTGACCAATTAAGTAAGTTTGAAATGTTTGCATTTACAAAGGTTATTTTTAGTGTGTTGGTTGGGATGGAAACATCACATTGCATTGTACAATTTATTTTTTCACTTTCATTTTCACTATCTCCTATCATTTGTGCATGACCTTTTCCTACTACTCCATCATATATTGTCACAAGTATTCACAATACATAAATGCCGTTTCAAAAATCTCTTTCAAATTATTCAACTTCACTCATGCTTAACAACAAATCATCTGGAATGACATAATGAAAGCATCCTCAACCTCAGTACATTCTTCCCCAACCCCAATACATTCTTCCACACCAAGTACAAAATTGTCCAAATTATTAAAGTTTACTTTCCAATTTCCTTTGTCTGATTTTGGTTCACTGTTTAACATATTTGTTGTAGTGGGTTTCACAGTACTCCAACTTGTTCTAGGACAACATTGATCACAAACATTCATAACTTGTAATAAAGTATTCATAAATTGTCACTTGTTTTCACGACACATAAAGGGTTGTTTGAAACACTGTGGTTTAAATCCATTCCACTTAACTGATCCATAATAACAAATAACCAGGAATGAGATATTGTATTCATCCCAAGCAATGGAACATATGTTAACAAAATAAAAATATATACACCACCACATATTCTACAAAATACTACTTGTTTTATCGACTACAAGTCTACAAGATTACATTGACAACCATTGAATCATCGAACGCTGCCTACACATTGTGCACCCCAAGCCACATGTCGACCGCCATTCTCAATCGAAATGTAGAGACATTTTGTGGCTTAATAAGATCGAGGGGAAGGCCGACAGACAAGAACTCTATACTTTTAAAGTGAAAATGCCGCAATCCCCCCTGTAACACCAACAAGTTTAAAAAACAATTTACACACAATTAAATCATTTAACTTAATTAACAATTCAATAAATTTTTAACTGACCCGTTGTCTTGTTGTGGAGCCGTTCGACTTACAACGATGGGCCAAGGTCCCTCCTTCACCTTTCTCGACATGCTTCGTAAGACATCGGGTAACACATAGGAGATTCGAGCCAATTTTGTCATCGCTTTTCAGGAGTGCGTTGTTGATCTCAAGGAGTCGTACACTATGATTCTCGAAGCTTTCAAGTTCATCTCCACAACAACCCAATGGTTATCGAGGTTAAGGGGCATGTACACCCTCTTAACATCGACCAGCCAAGATGTAGAAAATGGCTCCCCTCTCCCCCTTAACTATTTTCAAAATGACAAGTAAGAATGAAGTGGACGCTTTGGGTTTCCACCCTCTGGTTGCTCTTTGAGCTGTCTTTTAAGTGTGGTCGCGCTCACAGTATGTTTGTACACCATTGAAGTATAAAGTAAAAGACATGTACACCAATTATACTCCCCAAAATCACACTCAACATAACAATTGCACATATTTACATAAGTAGCACAAATTATGTTGGATATTTTACTAGAAACCAATCGTTTGTGTTGGTGCTCAACACTGTCAGTACCATTTGAGCCTCGTAGACATGCTTTCGGAAGAAATACAGCTGCAAATTAATATGCAGCAATACAAATTTTGTAATTAAACTTTCAAACCAATACAAACACTACATCAACAATAGGTTTTACGGGCTTACATCAGTTGACAGCCACCCTTCTTGTCAATGAGGCATCTCCAAAAGTCTATGTCTCCAACCGGGCAACCAAATTAACAATGTAACAAAAAAAAAATAGATTTACCATCATCATTCTAGTCATTTATTGCATATAAATTCCAAAGCACCATAAGCAAAACATAATGATCACTTACTTGTTACCAGCATTCTTTAATCTATGAAATTAATAGAAATACTGAAGCGCCTCGACCACACACGCTAAGTCGATTGCTTTAAATGCTTCTCCCCTTTGCAGAACATGTTCCCTTGGCTCACCATCTTGGAGTTTTTCACATTTTATCACGTCAAAATGTCAATTTTGTGTGACGCACCACTTTCGTCTTCTTATTTGCCCCTCATTTGGTGCCCCAAGTCTTTGCCACCCCTTATGTACCTGACTTTCGTCTCCGTTCCAACATGCTGACCCTCGGGTGTGTAAATAGCAACATCATCATCATCGAAACTTTAGACTTCTGTGTGGTCGTGCGTTATCCTTTCTTCGACCAGTGCAAGCACATTTTCGCACCCATCTCCAAGAATTCCAAATTAACAGTCCCTACAAGGTCTTGAAAACCCACTTCCTCCACACCTCCCATAACATTCTTCCCTCTTATTCCCTCAGCTTCCCCCACTTTGCCTTTTTCACCCTTGTTTTGACCACCTTCTTATTTTTCTTTCCTTTCATGGACACTATTTTGTACAGTGTCACAGTTTTAACTGCCATCTTCTTCTTCTTTTACCTGTTTTTACCTACTTTTTTCCCCTCTTCATCATCATCATCTGTTTCTTCTTCTTGTTGTTTTTCTTATTTTTCTTCTTCTTCATTTTCTTGCTCTTCCTCATCTTCTTCTTCCTCCTCCTTAATTTCCTATTCTTCTTCTTCTTCTTCTTCTTTTCCCTTAACTTCCCTCCTGAATGCCTTCACCTGCTCTGTCAACTCTTCCACCTTCTTCAACATATTCCACTAAAAAATATCCTTCTCGTAGGCTAAATGCCCCACTGCCACCTTCAACTCCTTAATTTGTGCTTTAAGTTGGCCAACATCATTTGTCTCCGGAGTTCCGGCATCACGACATCAGCATCATAGTCCCATGTCCAGTAGCCTGAGTTTTTCTCCGCTTCAGTTGACACTATCTCCCGAATCCCCATCGCAAACCATTTATCGCCAGTCATCAAAATTACATTTCTCCAAACAAGCTTTCAGAAACATACAAAAAGGTTCACCATTCTTCACACAGATATTCAAATATCTTCACAAGTCATCATAAGTTAATAACTTTTCAAATAATGTCATACATATCTGCTCTCAGTTGTGTATATTTCTCAAAACATGTATTCATAAACACTCATAAATGTTCATCAGACTTCAAACAGATATTAAAATAGCTCCATAATACTTTAGAAGTTCATAACTTATGAAATAAGGTCATACCTCTCGGTTCATAACTTATGAAATAAGGTCATACCTCTTGGCTTTTAGTTATGTACATTCGGACCTGTTCATGGATTGGCTGCTTATTCGTTGTCGACCATCAAAGAATTCTTGGGATGGTTGCCGGATCAGTCATCTTCCAATAGCGTAGTGGCTTCTCCAGTTGCGTAATTTTTTCGTATGCCCACACCTGCATGTACACCGAATTAGTGCTCATCACAATCACAACAATTTGGCCCTTATTAGTACTCAATCAAACCAACAAATTGTAACTGAAGGGCATAACTAAACCATTTGCAACCTCATCCAGATCTCTACCTCCTTTTACTTTCCCTCGTTTGTTCCTCTTCATCCTCTTCATCATTCTCATGTCCTTCTGCATCACCATCCCCTCTTCCTCTCCATCTCCCTCTCCTAGCAGCAGTAAAACAGAGGATGTCCTGTAGTTATTCGAACGATATCACACCCCAAGAATAAGGGTTGAACCTATCCATGTCCTCTACGAGGTACAAGTACTCTAGGTTTGCACTAACATTACTTTTCACCCCTATCAACACACCCTCGATGAAGTAAACCAGCCCCATCTTCAATGCATCATCCTCATCCTCGCACTGTTTAAATGTCGTTTCAAGCTCGGCACATGTCATTGAAACCTTTTTTGTAGCTTTCTTGGAGGCAGTCTTCACTTTACCTTTCCCCTTCACAACCTTACCCTTACTCCAACAAAACCAAACTTTTGAGGAAAATATTTAGTCAACAACCTAATGTTGGAAGGCTCAACCTCTAGATCATAGGGTTCGTCACAACGAAGCCTCGTAATGAGGCAAAAGTTCTTCTTCGTGAACAAGGTGACCTCACAACCTATTAAATATGTGAGCCCCTCTAGGTCCTTCACCCCCTGATTTGCCACTCTACGGATCGATAATTCATGTACCAGCTGCCCACTAAAGGCTAATCTATCGACACTCTCTAAGTGTCCAAAGCATGAGGTCCTAAATTCAGAAAGTTGTGCAACATTAAACTTGTGACGCAACACTCCTAGGACATGACTAGCTTGAGAAATGTTGTTAACCATTCCTTTATAAAATTCTTCCTGTTTTGTCGCAAGTTCAACCCCCTGATTTGTCATCTCATGTACACATAACAATACAACCATTCATCAGAACCAAATTGAACAACATATAACCCGATAACAACCAAATACAACAATGTTTATCCTTGACACAACCTGTCAACAAACTTATCATATCTTTTCATCTACTTGACACATCCTGTCAACAAATTCTCATAGTTATACATCTACTATGAACTTACTTTCATGAGTTAAGAAATAACAAATTAATTCATAAAATTAACAAAGATTCATCCACAAAAATCATTCCCAAGTGAACAATATAAATTCAACAAAACAAAGTGAAGCACATATATCTTGTACACAACCTGTCAACCATAGTTCATAAAATTACATTACACTAAATTTTCCGATGACTTCCACATCAACTAATTTCATCAACCCAATTGCATAATTAACCATAAACCCTAAAAAAATATACACAATTTTACGTACATAACAAAATTATGTCCTAGGGTTCCAAATTTCCAAACTCAACAAATTTCAAATTTAGTTTCCGGAATTAAGTTTGTCGTCGACTTTCGGGGAAACAACCACTATGAACCCACTCCAATCAAGGAACCACCGGATTTTTCCCGTGTAAGCAACTGCTAACCCTCAAACCAAAGATGGCTGAATGTCGAACTACGTTGAGCCCAGAGACAACAACCACACCAATACTCTGACTGGGTTTCGAAACGAAAACGAAGTTTTCGAATGCTACCAAAGTTTTGAATGAGCACGATATTGGGGTTAGAAGGAGATTTTTGAGAGGTGAAGAAATTTTTCTGGTTTGAACTGTTGCTTCTAGTTTGAACTGTTGTTGTCATGGGAGGGGGGAAAGTTTAATTCCCTATTTTTTAAATTCTCGCGGGTCTCATTTTCATTAACTTACGGGTCTTTCTCAACCCGGTTTCACACTAAGTCCTTTTTGATGGATTTGTTTTTAGCCGTTCAAATTTAATCCTACAGTCCACATTCCATCTGCACGCACCGTTCGCAAAGCTCTGTCTGCACCTTAAAAATCGCGAACTTCAATTTGAGGAGTGAGGTTGATGTCAACTATTCCAGACTAGGTCATATCTTCTACAGTTCAAGGGAAGTGCCGCAAGGTGTTTGAGTAAATGTAGAATTTAGAGAATAATCCGAATGATGACTTTGAGTTACGACTTGAATCGTTTCCTTAAAGTGTTATTTGCCCCCACTCAAATGAGTTTGCTAAAGGGTTCTTGGCAAATCACTTCCAGAATACAACAAAGTATGGAATATTCGATTAGCAAAACTGAATTATATTCCCTTAGAAATAACTAGAAAGAAATTGTATGAATGTGACGGAGAGAGTAGAGAGCAAGGAATGTAGAAATAAATTTCTAAAATTGTTATGTGTGAAACATTATGCCACAATAGGTATTTATAGGCATTAAAGCATCTGTTCATCGAGTCCTTTCATTTTAGTTGAAGATATACAACCCTTCTTAATAGTGTTGACCCAAAATACATGTTTTCTATTTAGAATTTTCAGAAAATAAATATTGATTATTTATATCTTTTAATTCTACTCATACAATTTGAGTAAGCATCATGTCTTTTATATTGGTGCTACATTGTGCAGCATGTGTGTACGAAAATGATGGTACCAAAAGGTTGGATTTAATTCAACCTTGTATCTTTTGGTTGAACTACAACTTTTGGTTAAAAGACATGATGCTTACTCAAATTGTATGAGTAGAATTAAAAGATATAAATAATCAATATTTATTTTCTAAAAACTCTAAATAGAAAACATGTCTTTTGGGTCAACACTATTAAGAAGGGTTGTATATCTTCAACTAAAATGAAAGGACTCAATGAACGGGTGCTTTAATGCCTATAAATACCTATTGTGGCATAATGTTTAACACACAACAATTTCATAAATTTATTTCTACATTCCTTGCTTTCTACTCTCTCCATCACATTCGTACAGTTTCTTTCTAGTTATTTCTAAGGGAATATAATTCGGTTTTGCTAATCGAATATTTCATACTTTGTTTTATCCTGGAAGTGTATATATATATATATAATATAGTATGTCATATGTTGCAATGCTTCACTCGAATAGAAGCAACGGTTGGGCAAATACCCAACATTTCAGCCAACAAATATATGAATATATTCTTGAAATATTCAACACAAGGTACTTAATTGATTGCTAATAGTTTCATATGTGAAGCTATTTTTTGTACGACGTGTGTGTGTTCTTCAATAATACTCTTATAAAAAGGATATTTGGTGTCTAAGATCTAAACTGAACACAGAGCATTAATTTATAATGTTTTTATTTAAAGGAAACTAATGAAAAGGGCTTGAAAACTTTGAGTTTTAATGATAAGGACAAAATAAAGGGTAAAGTGAATAGTAGCAGGTTTGACTTTTTAGTGTAAAAATGTGGTTTTTCGTTAAAGTGAACAGTACCGTGGGCTTTTCGTTAAAACTCCCTTTTATTTATTCCAGTGATCGTCTCCACTAAAGGTTTTCCCATGCATCTGCAGATCATTTATTTATCACGATTTAAAAAATAAAAATAAAAACAAAAACAAAACATTATTTAGCTGTTGCAAATTCGGCAGTAGCCCCTATTGTTACCCCATCACGTTGAATACGTGCCCAATCTATGTTTACAAATTCAATTATTTAGACACATGTTCAAACATGATTAGGTAACAGCAGATTCTGCTGCTGAATTTGCAACAGCTAAATAGTGTTCTTTTAAAATTCAATTTTGGTCACCTTTCATTTTTTGTTGTACATCATATAATAATCTTTTGCTTTGACCAAACTCAAAGACCTAATATTGATCGGTTAATGTGGTATTATAGTTTGGGTTGTCCTCGGTTGGCCAATGTCTCGCAAGAGCTCTCGAATACCTTAATCATTAAGACAATTCCTCACTAATCACATTATTTAAAAGCTCTTCATTTGTGGCTGGCATGGTGGTCATTGGCGAAGCCAGTACGGATTCATTGGTTGTTCTTGACCCCAACAACTTTAAAAACTTCATGCATATTTGTTTGTGTATTGTATTTGACCCCCTATAAACAACTAAGGCAAACTAACTTACAACCTCTTTCTCCTATTTCTTTTATTTTATTCTATCATGTTTGTCTCTCTTTTATCTCTTCTTGTGTGTGACTTGAGCACCAATGTGCTTGATGAAATACCGTAGTTGACAAGTCTTGACAGTTTTCAACATTACTCCATAGTATCCTGCATCCACATTCGACAAGTCTCTACAAATAATAGTAATTATTGAAATGGCCAAATGAAGCTTTTTTTTTTTTGTTGTATTATGGCCTTATTATTTAAAAATTCTAGTTACGCCACTAACGGTGGTTAAATACGTGCGTGACTTTTGGTGGCGATAAAGGAGGTTATGGTGGTTCAATGGGATCAATGGCTTAACATGAAATGATTTCTAGTGGCTGCGCGTGGATGTACGTTTATGTACTGTTTTAGGTTTTCAATTAAGCACATTGATAATCAGGTGTTAGTTAGGAGCTTGAAGTTTAAAGGGAGTTAATTTAACAAACACGTGGTGAGGTTTATTGTGTGTTCTCATAATTTCTTTAGGTTTGAGAAATAATACTCACTACATGCAAGTTTTAATTTACTTTTACACATCCCTTTTAAGTCAATACTCTATCTAAAAATTGTTGACATCATCAAACACAAAAAAGATCTCATAAGGAATAATTTACCTTTATAGTTAATTATTCTAAAAATAAGCTACTTAGTATTATGATTTAGTGGTATTCCTCGTCATTTGTAAGTGAGAGGTCTTAGGTTTGAATCTCGCCACGGGTGAATTTAAACCACATTATTGCTAGCTCATTGTGAGGCTTAGCTCACTCCCTCACCCTCTTAGTGTAGATATCATCGTTTGTTTAACACAACAACCAAAAAAAAAAACTATTCTAAAAGGAAAAACCTTTATAAAAAAATAGAAGAAAAAAATATCACATTAAAAAAATAGACATGTATTTTCTATACAAGTAATATTTAAGATATTCGAACTCGGGGTCTTGGGTACAAGAAAAATGCTCTTAACCAAATTCCACTGTCTTCTTCCTCTTCTATTATTTCTTTTCTCTTTTTCTTTTCTTCTCATATAAATAATATAATGTTATCGTTAAATAATAATTTTTCATTTCATGATGTGAAACAAGTGACCCACCTCTCATTCTGTGACGATCTATCTCGAAAATTACCGTATTTTAATCTCTAAAGGTGGAAAATGACAAAAATGCCCATGTTGGGTTTAATGGAATCCTACATGAACATTGAGCTCAGTCCATAATTTGGTTCCTTTCTTGTCGTATTCTTCTAGTGCTCGTCACTACAAACACGTGAGCGTAGATGGAACTGAATTTGGAGCTAAAACGAAAATTTTACGAGACACATAACTTTAAGGGCAAATAGATAATTTTACATTTGTTATAAATATCTTGTTTGTCTTATTTGGCCTTATTGTGTGAGCCACGGGGGCCCACAACTCTCTCCCATGTTCCCTCTTCTCTCCCATTTTCTTCATTTCACTCTCTCTCCCTTTTATTCTCTTTCACCTGAACTACAAAGACACCACCACCATCGCCATTTAAGGCGAGTTCCAACCACCAAACACCACCATCACGAACTCAGCCATGCCTTTTGTTTCGTGGAAATCGGACTGAAACCTCCGATTTGAGAAGCTCTGACTCAGACACTACTTTCACGACGTGTTTATCGCCAATTACGGCCAAGACGAAACCTCTAACTACTACCAATGTGTTCGTCTAGTTAGGTAGATGAATTTTCATTTATTGTTTGTCTGATTTGGTGGAGGAAATGACATAGAACGGAGCGTTCGAAGTTTTGCCAATTTTTAGGCGAATTTAGGAAGAATCCGACAACCCGTGACCTCGAACTGGCGGGTCGACCTGACCCAAAACCCAATCCAAACCTAAACCAATCCGACCCATTACTAAATCTGAGTAGAATATCCCAAGTATATTTCATTACTTTATCGTTAGTTTTAACTGAATATTTTGTCTGGCAGATGGAATATTCCACTTCTAGTAACAAAATATTCCACATGGCTTGAACCGGCTCGGACAGGAGTTGACCAGCATTGACTTTGACCATTGACCGTGATGTGAAAACAAACTTAACACACAAATTAAACCCTATTGTTGACAATTGTAGTAAAGATGCAAGTAGGGATCGTTCTAGACCGGGGATTAACTAGCGATGCTAATCTACTAAAAACTGACTTAAAACACAAAATTAAACTTAAAAACAGAAAACTAGACTCTAAGACTCTTAACTAGACTTATATGACTCAAAACAAACTAAACTAACTCAAAGCAGCACAAAACAATAAAAAAGATTCAAAACTGACTCTAAAGAGTTATTTGGACGAATTTAAGACTTACTTGACTCAAAACACTAATTTGGACAGATTTAAACAAGTTTCTAACTAAACTAACACACTTAATTAAAGGGGGATTGTTTTGACGAAATTAAAACTAAAACAAAGAACTTGCAAAAACAAAGCAATTTAAAAACGAATTTAGGTGAATTCAAGGGTGAAAAGCTAGTTAGAGGGTCATTCTCCACACATGACATATGCAAACATAAACCAATTTCCAATATTGTTCCTTTAAACCATGAATGAAAGCACCCCAAGTTAACCGTGACAGCACAAATTAACCATCAGATTTTCCTTATTTCATTGAATTGGACAGGATACGCATCACAACCAAATTATCCTTATCAAGTCCCCTAACTATGAAAAGCATGATAGAAAACATATCAAAAGTCATTAAGTTCTTTGAAAATCATAAGTATTGACGAGGCATTCGTAACTATGAAAAGCATGATACTTCTGCCAAGGATTTTACTTAACACGATTATGACTAGCAACCTTTATTACTTGTGAATATAAGTTCATAACGATTAGGTGAAACTCCCTTATACTCTAGCATCAAATTTATGCATGCAAACTAAGTATTCATCCTCAATTAACATACATAAACAAGTTTTGATAACGCAGATAAGCAAATCACACTCAAGACTTTAGAAACAATAACTGGATGTAATCAATTCATATAAAGCATATAATCATGGCTTCGAATTCACCTCCAACTAAAAAGAGATTAGTTCCTCATGTCTTTAAAAACATAAAACCAAATTAAAAGCAACATTGAAACAAATCTAAGGATAGAAAGAACCAAGAACGCCCCAGCAATTCCAATGGCAGATTTCAAATTCTCCCTTGGATTGCAAGCCACAGCACAAGCTTCTCCTTCTCCTTCCTCCAAGCAAGTGCACCTTTAAAACTCTCTGAAATCTCTCAATTATACCTAAATATATGTGGGTGCGTGGGTGCTTTGATTTATGCGGCAGAGATGTGTATTTATAGGCTAAAAGGCACGGCATAATCCCTAAGGATTTGGATTGCACAATCCTTGAGGAAAAGAACTAGGGTTTGGTAGAAACCAAAGATGAAAAGGATTAAGGTTTCCAGCAAATTCTAAGGCTTCTAGAAGAGGAAGAGGCGCCAGATATTTAGGGTCTTCTAGAAAGGATAAGGGTCACGGCACCAATTTAGGGTTCTAGAAGGATAAGGGGGCGGCATGAATGTAAGGAAAGGATAGGCCTTCTAGAAATCAGGTTTTTAGGTCCCCTTGCAGCTGAATTTAAGTCACAAACTGATTTGGATAAGATAAGATAGGATAAAGCTAGATTAGGCAAGGATAAGATAAGATAAGGTTAGTTTGGATAAGATAAGGTTGGATAAGGTTTTGGATAATGTTCTTTCTTTTGAGCTGATTCCTTATCTTCTTTGTCTTGGATTTATTTTCTTCATCTTTTCAGCACATTCCTAGCCTCTTGAACTTCAAATTCGTCCATCCATCTTCCTCCATTCTTAAGCTATCCATTTGGTGCCCAAAACTGCTTCAAAATGCTTCAAATTGCACTTTCTTGCCAACTTTGTCATTTGGACCTACAAACACACGAAAATAGCTTAAAACACTATAATAACACAAACTTACTACGAAAATGCAAGAAAACAAACTAACTAAGTCTCATAAATATGCTCATATCAGACCGTCAACAAAGTGTTGACTTTTTTTTTACAAAATTGGCCTCAGGACCCCTTCTAGATATGTTGACTTCCTAATTATGTTTTCGCGCTCTGTTTCTCCAAATTCAGTTGTTTTAATGGAGACTAGCATATGGGCACACACAAAGTGTGTAAGAAATTTTTTTTTTATTTTTTTTTTATTTTTTTGGAAATAGAAAGAGAGAGGAAGAGAGTGATAGAGATTTTTTTTTTTTTTTTTAATTAGAGATATGTTAGGATTACATGTAGGTGAGGTTTTGAAAAAAAAAAACAACAAAATTTGGTTGTGTGAAATTACATTTCTGCCCCATAATTCTTATTCATGTTCTGTTTTAATTAGAGGGTTAAACTAGTAATTTCATAGGATTTGTTGACAATGTGTTTTATTAATTAGTAGAGATTTGCTAATGGGTACTTGTATTGCTTAAGTTTGATTGTTATTGGTGACTTCGTCCCTCCTAGTTTGAATTATTTTTCGTTGATGAAGTATCTGTGAGTGAGTCTTTACATTCAAATTATCGTTTCCATATATAAATGTGTTGTGATTGTGTGACATTTCATGTTTTGACTTTGAAAATAATAAATGTTTATACTTTATTATTTTATTATTATGTTGTGATTACAAACTCTGGCATGTTCATACATATACTATATCTACTCATCATAAACGTCTGCACGGTTTTTCCCATATTTGTACTGCCTGGGCCAGAACCAACATCACGTGTATGTTCACATGCACTGTTACATCCGCATTGAATCCAGTGTAGGTGCCAGCTTGTCCCTAGATTGCACTAGACAACTAGGACCCTTATGTGTGCGTTTTGCGCCAGCTTCACATGATTGTAATACTAGAACGTAACTTATACTCGATCCCAACATGTTCATGTAGTTACTTTCTGCATGAATTGTGTGCTTACATGAATATATTGATCTTTGCATATATTATTGTTTACAACTACTATATCATATCCTTGATTTATTATTGCAATATGGGTACCTTACTGTTATACGTATGAGTAGTATGAGTATTTGAAAACTGTACAGGTTTTACAAAACTTTATTTTTTCAACCCACTCCTTTGGTTTACGCTCCTCCAAGACTTTTGAGGCTGAGCTCTTGTGGAAATGAGGAATAACTGACATTAGCTGATCAGCACTTCTGAAAACGTAGGAAGGTAATTTCCTTTTATGCACTAATATCCACCATTTAGGATGAGAATATTCTTTACTTTACGATGTAATAAGGATTTATCCTACTACTGCTCACTTAGACTCCTAGATTAATTTAATTCTAGACTTTGTTTTAATTTATTCAACTTTTTACACATTATTTCTACTTTATAATTTCGTCATCTTCTAGGTGTTGTTCAACACATTTCAGTTTGAGTATGGTCCTAAATATGACTGCATTCAAATCCATAGCCCTTTTCCAGTAAATATCAGATGGTTTGCGACTGCTATTCCACAACCACGACTCCACGTACTGAAGGTAGCTCCATCGATCATCTCTTAATTAATTAATTTGGTAAATTACACAAAACCACCTCAACTATGAGTCGCATAACAATCTCATACCTCATGTTTTAAATATTGCAATGTCATACCTCATTTTATGAATTTGTTGCAATGTCATACTTCCGTCAACATTTCTGTTAAGCTTTCTGTTAAATGCTAACGTGGCATGAGCAGGGCCCACTTTTTAACTAATTGGAATAAAAAATTAATTAATTAATAATCAATTATTTGTTATTTATTTAACAATTAAAATTAAGGGTAAATTACATAAAACTATCTCAACTATTGGACCAGTCACAATTTCATACCCCATCTTTAAAAAATGTCAATGTCATACCTCATCTTACGAATTTGTTACAATTTCATACCTTCCGTCAGTTTGTCTCCCTTCTCTCCCAATGCTCGCTCACCATCTCTTTCTTCTCTGTGTTCATAGAGAAGACGAGCCCTAGAAAACAACCAGCCACTAGTGACGATTTCTGCAACGACTCAAGAGCCTCAATTTTTTATCTGGGTTTCTCTGATTTCAGTCTGGTAAAATTATCGGGCTCAAAATTTGGTTTGGGTCAAGGGCAAGTTTTGAAATTTTGGTGTTTTTTTCACTCGCTTAAAGCTTATTCCTCTTGGTCTTCGTGTTGTTTACCCTAATGGATGACCATAAGGTGTTTCCAGGTGCAAACATGGGCAGTGAACTTGCGAGTAGTTGCTCAATGGATAACTTCTTTGATGACCTGCTTAAAGGACACAAATGCTTACACTCACGCCCACACTTGCAACCCAGATGAAAAATTGAGGCTCTTGAGTCGCTTCAAAAATCACCAGCTGGTGGGTGGCCGTTCTTTGGGGAGCGCTTTTTTATGACCATAGAGAAGAAAGAGATGGTGAGCGAGCGTTGGGAGATAATGGAGATTTTGAGGGAGAAATAGAGAGATTGGGATGAGGGGGCCCACAAATTATTTGTTTATAATTAATTTTAATTGTTAAATAAATAACAAATAATTTTTTGGTAAAAGACTGTTTACTACCCTCATGTTTCGAGGTTTTCAACATTTAGTACATCAAGTTTTTTTCGTCTCAAAGTCATACCTAAAGTGTTAATTTTGAGACAGTCTCATACATCCGTTAGTCAAACTGTTAATTCTCCCGTTAACTGTGACGTGGCGCCCATGTGGACAATGATTGGGCACCATCCACATGGAAATTAAAAATAAAATATTTATAAAATAAATATAATAAAAAATTTATATATAAAAAAAATTAAAAAATTAAAAAAATTAAAAAAACCTTCATCTTCTCCAAATCCCACCCGTGCCCACCCTCCCATCACCCACCTCTTCTTCTTCCTCCTTCTTCTTCTTCTTCTTCTTCTGGGTTGCCGATTCGGTTTTTTTTTTTCCTTCTTCTTCTTCTTCTTCTTCCTCCTTCTTCTTCCTCCTTCTGGGTTGCAGATTCCGTTTTTTTTTTTTTTCCTTCTTCTTCTTCTTCCTCCTTCTGGGTTGCAGATTCCGTTTTTTTTTTCCTTCTTCCTCTTCTTCTTCTAGGTAGCAGATTCCGTTTTTTTTTTCCTTCTTCTTCTTCTTCTTCTTCTTCTTCCTCCTTCCTCTTCTTCTTCTTCTTCTGGGTTGCAGATTCCTTTTTTTTTCCTTTTCCTTCTTCTTCTTCCTCCTTCTTCCCCCTTCTTCTTCTTCCTAGGTTGCAAATTCGGTTTTTTTTTTTCTTCCTCCTTCTGGTTTGTAGATTCTTTTTTTTTTCTTCCTTCTTCTTCTTCTTCTGGGTTGCAGATTCGGTTTTTTTTTTTTTCCTCTCTCTCTCTTCTTCTTCTTCCTCCTTCATCTTCGATTTTTTTTATTTTTTTTATTTTTTTTTTGGTTCTTCCTCCTTCTTCTTCTTCTTCTTCTTTTGGGTTGGGGGCGGCGCGGGGGGGGGGGGGAGGGATGGTTTTTTATTTTTTAATTAATTAATTATTTTAATATTTTTAATGACACGTGGCGTCCAGTCATTGTCCATATGGGCGCCACGTCATCACTTAACGGGAAAATTAACAGTTTGACTAACGAATGTATGAGACTGTCCCAAAATTAACACTTTAGGTATGACTCTGGGACGAAAAAAATTTGATGTACTAAATGTTGAAAACCACGAAACATGAGGGTAGTAAACAGTTTTTTACCCATAATTTTTTATTAATTAATTTATTTTTTATTTCAATTAGTGAAAGAGTGCAGCCCGCTCATGCCACATTAGCATTTAACAGAAAAATTAACTGAAAGTTGACAGATGTATAACATTGCAACAAATTCATAAGATGAGGTATGACATTGCAATGTTTAAAACATGAGGTATGAGATTGTCATGCGACTCATAATTGAGGTAGTTTTGTGTAATTTATCCCAATTAATTTCATAATTTCAGGTTTGCATGCATGCATACGTGGTGGTTAAATTTTGGTGACAGAAAGGATTAGTGGTTGCCTGGGTTTAATGGTTCTTATAAATTTGCACGCTGTAAGTGGTTGCAGATATACATGTTTGTACTTTGATGCAGGTTTTAGGCTTTTTATTTGACTCATCAATTACAGCGTTAATTGCCAACTGAAATGGAAAGGACCTTTTAATCAAAACTAAAATATGTAAGTACAATATAATAAATCAACATAATAACATAATAACATATATATCAACATCAATATTAAATCAACATAATTGTTGCAGTCATATTTAGAATAGGAATGTGATTGTGTAAATCCTAGGAAATCTGGGAATGTATCTTATATTCCTATTAGGATTAGATTACCTATTAAATGTTGTAATCCTAAAGGGAAAGGTTTTACCCTTCCTACTACTATAAATAAAGGCACAATGGGGTGAGAGAACACACACCTCACAATTACACAACTCTCTCTTTCTCTCTATCCATGCCACACCCCTCTCTTTATATGGCCTCCATAATTGTTCAGTAAATTATGCCTACAACACGTTATCAGCACGCTCTTGACGCTACGCTAACAAGAGAGTTTGATCTTCAATTTGGGGAGTATTACGTTTTAATCATTCTTTTCATGATTAATTTATTATTTTATTAAATTGATCTACATGCTATTGATTCAATTTAATTTTTCTGTGTTGAACGTGATACAACGCATTGGAGAATTCCGGCTTTCAAGAAGGATCTTCTACAAATTCAAAGGCTTTTGTTGTTTTCTGCTACTCAGATACGCTTAAAATAAAGGAAGATATTTGAAACGACCCATGAAGCATGAAAACATTCCCCATGATGCATGAACCCCCTACATTTATATTTACCTTCCGATATATATATATTGTATATGTTCATATATTTGTCAATATATATATTTGTTTCACGCATTACGCAATAATTGCTATGTGGAATTTGTGAGTCAAAGTATTAAATTAAATTAGAAGCATATTTAGGGTTTCCTAAACCCTAATGGATTTTGAAAAGAAAAAAAAAAGGGAAATTGGACATTGCTTGGCACCCCCCTACGGCATAACCTTGGCAGCAGCCCTATGGGCTCTTGCTGCACCTAATAGGATCCCCAGGCCTTCGGCCTGATTGAGTAGAAAGGGCATGCAGCCCTAGTTCTTCCTCTGTGGAAAGCCTGCAGCTTTCCTGGTCCCAAAACCGAACCCATGCGCCTAGAGCCTGCAGCCCCTTGCCAAACCCGCTGCCAAGCCCACCTGCTTGGGCTTTTGTCCCTGCGGCCCGCAGTCATCACGCCAGCCCATGAGGCTGGGACTTTTGTCTACCTGTGCTAACCCACAAGCTAGCATCAGCTAGGCTTGTCCCGTGCACCCTTCCCGCAGCCCAAAATCGAAACCCAGTTGCGGCTGGGGCTTCGTTCCCTCCCCGTGTGGCCTGCAGCCCACCCCTTAACCCCTGGGGCCGTGTCTTATGCTTAAGACACCCACCCCTGCCCAAATTATTTTTTGGGGCATCTTTTTTCAACCCAAATGATATTATTTTAGCATTCTAAATAATTTAACATGTATGTTAATATTATTTTGCTTCTACGATCGACCCCGTATGGTCCCGACCTATTGAATTAATTAAAAGTGACCTGCAGTCCATTAATCTGATAATGAATCCAAAATTATTGACCTGAAGATCACTTTTGGACATTAATGATTCATTAATTTATTTTTATACTTTAAACCGTCACATACTTTCGTAGTAACGAAGCTCTCACACTTGAGTTCCTGAAGCAAACTCAAATCCACTACACTAAGTTAGTATATTGCATTCTGAGTTTCTTGCAGGAACCTCTCTTTTATGAACTAAATGTTCATAAACTAAATCGAACCTGTAGTTTCGAATTTAGTGCCTTTGAAACCAGAAGTTTTCATAAAACAATACACCCATGAAAACCCGACGTTTTTCATGAAAGCCCTGTCTTAGAACTCGAATGTTCTAACTTTGATGCTTATGGATGATTCATTCCCATAGCACCAATCACAATCTTGTTCCCTCCAATTCAGTGAATTGTCGAACTGTCACAAGTTTGATTTTCCTGATTTGGACGCTTCTAATAGAAACCACTTTATGTGGGGTACAAGATGTGAATCTCCACATGACTATTAAGAAGCTGAGAAATCATTGAAGCCAACAATGGCATGGAAGAGCTGAATAAGCCTCTGCCATGATCTTCATTTGAAGACTTATGCTCAAAGCATTACAAATGGAAGTACCTCCCGAACGAGGATTCCATGGCTCTTTGGCTCGCTTCTACGGACCGTCTAATCATGAAAGATATTGCCCAAAGCAAACCATGATTACGTCCATGAATGAGTACAATTCTGAAGTTTATAAATCCGATCGAATTTTGACTGGAGAATATTTTTCTCGTCCTTCCTTGTTTCTAACTCGCCCCTGAAGCAGCAGTGTAGATAGTGGAAGTTTATCAAATTCTCGAATCTGATTACTACCACAAACTGTTGGAAGTATGCCCACAAAGCCACTCATTTGATGTAATAGCTTTTTGGAATACTTAATGTGTTAAACTTTTATATGTTTAATGGAGGGCAAGACTTATTGTTAATCATTATTTATTGTATCATGTGTTTAAGCAATAAGAGAATCCAAGGGATGTATTTGGTCTAAGAGATAAGTGATCTAAATGAGTTAGATTAACGAGACCTTTCTCTTATGTTCATTCCTAAAACGTCCTAGCCATAGGATTGCCAATTGGGCATTGACAATCCGCTAAGGTTAGTATGTGTTATGTTGACTCAAACGTGAGTATGAACTAGTCTCAAGTCATTTGGTGTTGGACACTAAGACAAACACATAGGTGCTCGAAAGAGTAATCGAGTACACTGAACTACGATCAAAAGAGAGTTCGAACATACATGTCATGTATGAACTCTAAGGTTACAATATGCAAAGTAGTCCTTTGACCTGAGGCATCATAGATGTCTAATGGTTAGGTCCTTGATCTTTGATCATGACAACGGCATTCCTTCGGATTGTCCACGGCATTGTTGGGGTCATGCGATCTAGTCATGTGGGCATATGAATGCACAACAAGGGATCTATAACCTTCCATGGTGGAAGGAGAATACTCTAAGATATGATTCTAAAGTCTTTGGCCAAAGCAAATGAATATGACTTAGGAAGTTGTTCCAAATCATATTCAAGGGAATCATATAGGAAAGTATCACATTGGATAGTAGACATGAAACAAACTATCACTTAAACAATGTGATTAAGAGTATTGTATTAGAGAATGACCGTATTGCATTGTAGTTGTAACTGGATAGGTTCTCCAACCAATTCTACTTAGCTTGGGTAACCATGACATACTGCTAGGTGTCACTCATGGTTTGTGGAAGCCCTAATGATTAGCAAACACTAATCATCAAAGGGAGAATTGAAATGTGGTTTCAGTTCACAATCGATCGTTAAGAGTAACATCGCCCACTGCCTCGCTAAATGGAACCTAATGGATCGTACACCGAGTAAGGATGTATGTGAAGAAATTAAATGAAATGGATAAGCAATTAAATGGTTTAATTGAAGAATGGTCAAGATTAATTAATTAGTTAATTAATTATACGAAATGTTCGTATTGGGCTTTTAAGTTGGTTTTAGGGCTTCGGGGCCCAAAAGCGTTTTGGTCCACAAGGCCCATTATGTTTAAGTTGTATGACAACTAAAACAAAATGGGCAATAAGCCCAATAAACACATATAGGCCGGCCATAAGGGTGAGGGTAGCAAACTTGGATTAATTACAAGTTTGCCACTCACTTGAAATGAAGTATAAATTCATCTTTATAGCTTTGTTTTCAATTAGGGTTTTCTTGGTGAAATTGGGTGAAACATGTTCTCTCATTTCTATCTAAAGAGGCCGGCCACCTAGGGAATAAATCTAGCAATTTCTACTTCCCTAAGTCATCCATTTCATCCTCACAAGATACATCCTTGGTGAAGAGACTTAGAGACATCAAACTTTTGGTGTTTTGGAGAACAAATCCTCAAATCCTCAAAGAAGCAAAGGAGCACTAAAAGGAGGAAAATCACAAGGAAGATTCAAGGAGCAAGGAGGTGACTTGAAGGCCCTCCACTTGGGTGAATCCCTTGTGTAAACAAGGATGAGCTTCAAGGGTAAAGAATCTCTAAATTCTTCATTCTCTTTAATGTTGTTAAAGAGTCTTTTGGTTCACCATATACTAGGCTTTGAAAGTCATGGGTTTTATGAATTGTTTTTTGATGCATGCCTACTTTAAAGAGTTAATAGTTTGCATATGTATTCAAATGTTCTTACTTGTTCTTAGCTAGGACAAAATTTTTCCTTCAAGTGGTATCAAGAGCCTAGGTCTAGTGTATGGTGGATCCTTTTGGGTTTTGTGATTTTCATGTTTTATGATTTAAATGTTGTAAATGTTACAAGCTTTGTTCTTGCTTTGAATATAAATTTTGCTAGAAAATTTTGCATCTCAAATGTTGTAGATGTATTTCATTTAAGCATGAATATTGGAACTAAAATTTGGTGCCATGTATTTTGAGTTTTCATGAGTGTTCTTCAATGTTCTTGGAGTTCTTGCCAAGAACAAAAAGTTTTGAAGTTTTGATTCAAAAGTTTTATGTTTTTACATAAAGTTTTGATTTAATTTTGATGGGTGATGGTTAATGATAAAGTATTTTTAATGGGAGACAAACTTTTATTAAAGATGTGACATAAATTATTTCTTACAATTTTTCTATATCATCTTTACCTCACCTAATAAAATCCACTTACAAAACTTTGTATAAAATTTTAATTTTTTCACTCATGGCCGGCCACCCTAATAGAATAGGGTATTTTTGGGCCTTTTGTGCACTTACATAAAGTTTTGATACTTTTGTGTATTTGCATTTTGGCCCAAAAGTTTACGTTTTTACGTTAAGGTCCAAAAACTCTAAAGGACAAATTGTTTTGCTCCTTTAATGATGTTTTAACATTATTAAAAAAATTTTGGGTTCTAGTTGTGATTACATGAAGTTGTGGACTCTTGTGTTTTTACAAAGTGACCCCAAAAGTTTTTGGTTTTGGAAAATGGCCCAAAAGTTGTGGTCATTGTTTTTGGCCCAAATTAGATGAGAACAAAATGGTTTTGTCTCTTTAAATGAGAATTGGATTTTCATTTTATTTAGTTCCATTTAAATCAATTCTATGGATCCGAAAACCAATTGTTTTAAAATTGTTTTCTTAGTTAAATGTGTTTAATTAAGAAAATGATGATTATGAACCAAAGGCCTCGATAATTGAGCTATGTGATTGGCCGCTTTACATTATGAATGTTTGGGTTTGGTAGAGTAGATTTGAATGTAATTTGATTAATTCAATTTGTTGTAAATGGACATAAGTCCATCATTTGTGTTGTAAAAGGGCATAAGCCCTTATTATTATTTCATGTATTCCTTTTGTTTAAATGTATGCAAAATGGAATAGTTGGGTCCAACGCCCAATAGGAAATAACGGTTTAATTGGATTAAACGCGTAACTAAAATCAACAACTACTTACCTTAGACCCAAGGTCCAACACAAGGCTCGTGTTGGATCAAATGAAAAGGTTCATAATCATCCTAAAACCTAATATGACTATATAGTCCATATGAGGATGCAGAGCATTCGTTAGTAGTTCCATATAGTCTCGCTTGTTTCAACGAAACAGTGGGAGTATTATATACTACTAATTCATATAAACTTGGACCAATGGTTGTGATAGGCCCAAGTTCTTTTAATGTGATTAAAATGTTTTGATGTAGCCCAAAACTACTCCCTCAAAATGAATATTAAGTTGATAAGCGAGAGATGTTTAGAATATCTCTTCGTAGGCCTTCCACCGTGGTGGGTTCCAATCGTTTGTGACTCATGCACCGGCTTCACCCTATCATGGGGAAGTACAAAGCATGTGCTTACATCCAGGAGGAATCCATATACATATGATGAGGTGAGTGTAGGCAACGAGGATAGCCAACATCGTATCATCGTGAGGCTATTCTTGAACCCCTTCACGAACTAAGCATGGTGGGAATAACTTAAACTAAGTGCAATGGTGCCAACATCGTATCATCGTGAGGCAACATTCTCTAGAGGCCAAACGGATGGGTAATTACAAAAGTTGTAAATGAATAATGCGTTATTCTCTCATCATTATTTTTGCTAGCCAACATCGTATCATCGTGAGGTGGGCTTGGTAATGGTGAGTCTCCCATAACCCACTAAGAGTTCAATATAACTCTCGAATTCTATTTAGGGATGTGGAATTTGCCAAAAATAGTGGGTGGTACTATTTGATTCAAAGACCCAATCAAAATAGTTTTAAACAAACAATCTAATACGATTTCTGTTATGTTATGTAGTGAACGACATGCCTAAAATTATACCCACCATTATACTTGACAAAAAGGGCCTAAAGGGCCAACGTTTCCTTGCTTGGTATCGCCACATTGAGAATGTCTCAAAGGTGAAAGACATATTGTATGTGCTTAAGCAATCCCCTCCTCATGTACCTCCTACGAAACTAGCTTCAAAGGAGGAGTGTCAAAATTATGTTAGACACTATGAGGATGACTTACAAGCCAAATGCTTAATCCTCACTTCACTTAGTGAGGAGCTTATGAAGCTACATAAGCACATGGACACTTCTTGTGCCATGGTTGAAAGTTTGCATAAGATGCATGACATTGAGACTAGTAATGTACGATTCTCAAATGTTTGTAGTCTAATGAATGCCAAAATGGCAAAGGGGACATCGGTCCATAAACATGGACAAAAGATGGAAAGGATCTTTCAAGATCTTCAAAGTTTAGGAACTTCCATCGATGGGAAAATGGCCCAAGACTTTTTCCTTGCATCTCTCTCGGATGATTTCACTAAGTTTATTGTAAACTATAAAGTGAATAGATTCGATCATTCTTTGAAAGAGATGATTGACATGTGCTGTAAATTTGAAAAAGGTTTCAAAATGGACAGTGGGAGTGAGAATGCAATGATAAGGAAAAGGTTGCATAAGAAGAAGGCAAAGAAATCCAAAGGAACATGCTTTCATTGTGGAAAGAATGAACGTTGGAAGAAGAAATACAGGGTGCGCATTGCGAGCCTTATGACACGGACTTTTGAAGAGACTATTTCTGTCATAGAGAGTGCTTTTACAGTGAGCTCCAATTCCTGGATATTTGATTCAGGCGCTAGTCAACATATCTGTAATACGTTGCAGGGACTAACAGGGAGCAGGTCACTGCGCAATGGGGAGATGGTTGTGCGAGTTGGGAACGGCACTAAAATCTCTGCAAAAGCAATAGGCACCTATATGCTTAACCTACCCTCTGGGGAAGTCCTGGAACTTAAAAATTGTTTATATTTTCCTTCATGTATAAAGAATTTGATTTCCATCTCTAAGCTTTTACGAGATGGGCACTCAGTATTGTTTGACAAAATGAGTTGCACTTTATACTTGAACGGTCGTATTATCTCTCATGGTAATATGATAGATGGACTTTTTCACCTAGAGATGAATAGTGGGATGCACTGTATTGCAAGCAGGAATACCTCAAAACCCAAAAGGGCTAGAGAAGAAGTTAACCAAGAAAAGATGTGGCATCTTAAACTTGGACATGTGAACCTTAATAAGATTCATAAGATGTCGAAAGACGGATATATTCACCCATTAGGTAATGACCATATGGGTACTTGTGAATGTTGCTTGAAAGGGAAAATGACCAAATCTTCATTTACTGAAAAAGGAGAGCGTGCCACTGAAGTTCTAGGGTTAATCCACACTGACGTATGTGGACCTATGTCTACTACGTCGAGAGGAGACTTCTCCTACTATATCACATTCACCGACGATCACTCTCGGTTTGGCTATGTGTATCTTATGAAGTACAAGTCAGAATCCTTTGAAAGGTTCAAAGAATTCAAGAATGAAGTAGAGAAGCAAACTGGGAAACAGATAAAGATCCTAAGATCGGATCGAGGGGGTGAATATCTGAGTAACGAGTTCCTAGATTATCTCAAAGAGTGTGGAATAATATCACAGTGGACTCCACCGGGAACTCCACAACTCAATGGAGTTTCTGAAAGGAGAAATCGAACCTTGATGAACATGGTTCGTTCTATGATGAGTTCTGCTGATCTACCAGTAACATTCTGGGGATACGCTCTATATACAGCAGCTTACTTGCTTAATAGAGTACATTCCAAATCAGTTTCACAAACGCCCTATGAGATATGGCATGGAAGAAAGCCAAGTCTTAAACACATTAAGATTTGGGGTTGTGAAGCATATGTCAAGAAGCTTGAAGCTACTAAGCTTGAAGCGAGATCAGTAAGATGCTATTTTGTGGGATATCCTAAAGAAACTATGGGATATGAGTTCTACCATCCTGACGACCAGAAAGTCTTTGTCGCCAGAACTGCTAAGTTTCTAGAGGACGAATTTGTTCTCAAAGGAACTATAAGCAAACAGATGGAAATTAATGAGATTAATAATGAACCACAAACAAGCACTCGACATATTGACAACCCTGTTCCTGAACCCCTAGCTCCACGTAGATCTGAACGGGTAGGTAAGCTACCTAAAAGGTATGGCTTAAATAATGACTTTGTTGAATTGTACCTTCTAGGTGACAATGAAACAAAGGAGGACCCTAGAGACTACACTGAAGCAATGTCCGACATTGATTCAAAGAGATGGCAAGATGCCATGAAATCCGAGATGGATTCCATGTATCAAAATCAGGTCTGGACTCTTGTAGACCCTCCAGAAGGTATTGTACCTGTTGGAAACAAATGGGTCTTCAAGAGAAAGATAGGCGTTGATGGGAACGTGGAGACTTATAAGGCTAGACTAGTAGCCAAGGGTTACAGGCAAAGAGAAGGGATTGACTATGAAGAAACTTTCTCTCCTGTAGCCATGATTAAGTCCATTCGGATTTTGCTTGCTATAGCTGCGTACCATGATTATGAAATCTGGCAAATGGACGTGAAGACGGCCTTTCTGAACGGCTACCTAGAGGAAGAGCTCTATATGACTCAACCCGAAGGTTTCATGTCCAAGTCTGAAAAGACTAAGGTATGCAAGCTTCAAAGGTCCATTTATGGACTTAAGCAAGCCTCCAGGAGCTGGAACATTCGTTTCGATACTGAAATCAAAACGTTTGGTTTTACTCAAAACGAAGACGACAATTGTGTTTATAAAAAAGTCGTTGGGGATGCAGTTGTATTCCTAGTGTTATATGTAGATGACATATTACTATTCGGGAATGACACTGCAGTACTTTCTTCTGTAAAAGTGTGGTTGTCTAAAACCTTCCACATGAAAGATTTAGGAGATGCATCTTATGTACTTGGGATAAAGCTCTATCGTGATAGATCCAGAAAATTAATTGGATTATCCCAATCTATGTACATTGATAAAGTGCTAAGTAGGTTCCAGATGGAACAATCTAAGAAAGGTTTTCTTCCTGTGAGACATGGAATTCACCTTTCTAAGTCCATGGGACCTAAGACTCCTGAAGAGATACGGCAAATGAATGATATTCCTTATGCTTCCGCCATAGGGAGTCTCATGTATGCCATGATATGCACAAGGCCTGATATCGCATATGATGTGAGCATTACTAGTCGATATCAATCTAACCCAGGATCAGAACACTGGGCAGCTGTCAAGACGGTCCTTAAGTACTTAAGAAGAACTAAGGACATGTTCCTCGTTTATGGAGGAGCGGCAGAGTTGCGAGTGGAAGCCTATACAGACGCAGATTTCCAATCTGACGTCGATGATAGAAGTTCCAACTCCGGATATGTATTCACTCTGAATGGTGGGGCTGTCAGTTGGAAAAGCAAGAAGCAAAGTGTAATTGCTGATTCCACGACAGAGGCTGAATATGTCGCTGCAGCTGAAGCCGGCAAAGAAGCGTTCTGGATGAAAAAGTTCATTACTGAACTTGGAGTGGTTCCAACCATCACATCACCAGTAACTTTGTACTGTGATAATAATGGGGCGATAGCTCTAGCCAAGGAACCCAGGGCTCATCAAAAGAACAAGCATTTTGATAGGCGCTTTAATATCATAAGAAGATATGCTGCCGAAGGGAAAGTCAATATCCTCAAAGTTGCTTCAGCCGATAACGTAGCAGATCCACTGACAAAGCCAATGTCTCAAATCCAGCTTGATCGTCATATGGATAAGATGGGTATTAGATACATGGGAGGATGGCTTTGAGTGCAAGTGGGAGATTGTTGGAAGTATGCCCACAAAGCCACTCATTTGATGTAATAGCTTTTTGGAATACTTAATGTGTTAAACTTTTATATGTTTAATGGAGGGCAAGACTTATTGTTAATCACTATTTATTGTATCATGTGTTTAAGCAATAAGAGAATCCAAGGGATGTATTTGGTCTAAGAGATAAGTGATCTAAATGAGTTAGATTAACGAGACCTTTCTCTTATGTTCATTCCTAAAACGTTCCTAGCCATAGGATTGCCAATTGGGCATTGACAATCCGCTAAGGTTAGTATGTGTTATGTTGACTCAAACGTGAGTATGAACTAGTCTCAAGTCATTTGGTGTTAGACACTAAGACAAACACATAGGTGCTCGAAAGAGTAATCGAGTACACTGAACTACGATCAAAAGAAAGTTCGAACATACATGTCATGTATGAACTCTAAGGTTACAATATGCAAAGTAGTCCTTTGACCTGAGGCATCATAGATGTCTAATGGTTAGGTCCTTGATCTTTGATCATGACAACGGCATTCCTTCGGATTGTCCACGGCATTGTTGGGGTCATGCGATCTAGTCATGTGGGCATATGAATGCACAACAAGGGATCTATAACCTTCCATGGTGGAAGGAGAATACTCTAAGATATGATTCTAAAGTCTTTGGCCAAAGCAAATGAATATGACTTAGGAAGTTGTTCCAAATCATATTCAAGGGAATCATATAGGAAAGTATCACATTGGATAGTAGACATGAAACAAACTATCACTTAAACAATGTGATTAAGAGTATTGTATTAGAGAAGGACCGTATTGCATTGTAGTTGTAACTGGATAGGTTCTCCAACCAATTCTACTTAGCTTGGGTAACCATGACATACTGCTAGGTGTCACTCATGGTTTGTGGAAGCCCTAATGATTAGCAAACACTAATCATCAAAGGGAGAATTGAAATGTGGTTTCAGTTCACAATCGATCGTTAAGAGTAACATCGCCCACTGCCTCGCTAAATGGAACCTAATGGATCGTACACCGAGTAAGGATGTATGTGAAGAAATTAAATGAAATGGATAAGCAATTAAATGGTTTAATTGAAGAATGGTCAAGATTAATTAATTAGTTAATTAATTATACGAAATGTTCGTATTGGGCTTTTAAGTTGGTTTTAGGGCTTCGGGGCCCAAAAGCGTTTTGGTCCACAAGGCCCATTATGTTTAAGTTGTATGACAACTAAAACAAAATGGGCAATAAGCCCAATAAACACATATAGGCCGGCCATAAGGGTGAGGGTAGCAAACTTGGATTAATTACAAGTTTGCCACTCACTTGAAATGAAGTATAAATTCATCTTTATATCTTTGTTTTCAATTAGGGTTTTCTTGGTGAAATTGGGTGAAACATGTTCTCTCATTTCTATCTAAAGAGGCCGGCCACCTAGGGAATAAATCTAGCAATTTCTACTTCCCTAAGTCATCCATTTCATCCTCACAAGATACATCCTTGGTGAAGAGACTTAGAGACATCAAACTTTTGGTGTTTTGGAGAACAAATCCTCAAATCCTCAAAGAAGCAAAGGAGCACTAAAAGGAGGAAAATCACAAGGAAGATTCAAGGAGCAAGGAGGTGACTTGAAGGCCCTCCACTTGGGTGAATCCCTTGTGTAAACAAGGATGAGCTTCAAGGGTAAAGAATCTCTAAATTCTTCATTCTCTTTAATGTTGTTAAAGAGTCTTTTGGTTCACCATATACTAGGCTTTGAAAGTCATGGGTTTTATGAATTTTTTTTGGATGCATGCCTACTTTAAAGAGTTAATAGTTTGCATATGTATTCAAATGTTCTTACTTGTTCTTAGTTAGGACAAAATTTTTCCTTCACAAACGTGAGAGAAAGGTATGGACCCAGTTTGGTCAAAGCCTACCAAATGGTGATGCACTGCTTCGGCAAGGATACACTGAATGGCATACTCTCTCACAATCTAATTTTGAGTTTGTTTTGACAAACATATGGTAGAATAGAATCAGGGCCTGCCAAGGTGTGGCATCATGCCCGACGCGTGATCCTTGGCACCCAAGACCTAAAACTTCAAGAATACAGGATAATATTCCCAAACCTTAACCCTGCATAATCTACTTCCGTCTTGATGGAATAGACCATTGGTTATGCACCTGTTCATGCCCCTACCAATGTTGTTGAGGAGTACCATTCTAGTAGTCAATATGTGAGATTGATTTTGCTCCACCGAATATCGTTGGAATAGCAAAATTGTGACATGAATGGCCTTGTTGGCCGAATCCACCAAAGTAACTTTGGTTTACTTTGTGAACATTTTTCCATGTTCTTGGATTCAAGTTTGGTGTATGTTTTACTTATGGATAATCTTATTGATATTGTCCTCGAATATGAATTAATTGAATCATGTTTCTTGAATACATGTGACCAATTCAATTGACCACGTGATTAGGTGGGAATGTGGGAAAGTTAGTTGTCTGGATGAATGCGTACTACGCACACTAACTTTACACCTAAATCACATCTCTAACAACGACTTCAGGTCTATCCAACCTGATTAAGAGCATTGGCACGCTCCTCATTGTATGAATGATACTGAATTATCATTTAAGGGACCTTAAATTCTTCCTGACGTTGAGTTTTTAAGGATATTCGAGATGACAATGATCATAAATGAAACCACTGAAGAAAATAGAGTGAAATATCTTTGCACCACCTCCAAAAATGCGCCTGAAGCTTTGATTTGGGGCCAATGGGTTGTCTCCCAACTGGGAATACACCACATGTGGCCGGCTTATAGCCTGGTGATTGAGCAGTTTACTTGCTTTGGCATGACCTTTTGGGACACTTAGGTCGAACAATGATGCTACAACGCATCTCCTTATCTGAAGTAAGGATTTTGTGCCTACAAGCACACTTTGCCAATCCTGCTCATTAGGGAAATTGATTTTCTATATCATTTCTTGCAAAGATACCACACGACTCCATTTTCGCAGTGGATTCAAGGGAATATATGTGGACTAATCCAACCAAAATGCGGACCATATAAATATTTATGGTTTTGGTTGATGAATCGACAAACTGGTCACATGTTTGTCCACACACATTACTGCTAAACCTCTTGGCCGATTAAGGGTTCACCACCCTACTTATCATTTAAGGTCTGGAAGACTGGATAATGCCAGAGAGTTTATATCGACGATTTTCGATAAAGTATTGCATGTCATTTTGGGTTTTTAATTGAACATCGCATTCCCATGTTCACCCCAAATAGCCTAGCCTAGCGATCATAAAGCGTAATTTAAATGATCGCCCGAATTTTGGTAAACGTACCAAGTTTTTGGTCTTTGCCTAGGGCTATGCAATCTTGCACGCAGCTATGTTGATCCGCCTTGAGGCCCATTGCCACCCAACCTATATGACGTTACGGTTGGTTACTGGGTACGAACCTGACGACTTTCGTATTTACGCATTTGGGTGCGCATTCCATGTGCCAAGTTGCGCCGCCGCAACATACCACCATGGGTCCTCAAAGAAGGATGTGTATCTTTTGTCGATCATGATTCTCCTTCACACTAGCTCTCTTCTAGCCCTTACATGCGATCTCTTTACCACTCATTTGCGGGTTGTAACTTTAATGAGACAGTCTTCCTGCCGTTATGGGGAGATAAGAACGTCAACGTTCCTGTAGAACCGCATGAAGTTGCATGGACGTTGCCCACTATGTCTCATCTCAATCCCCATACTTCACAAGTGTGATAAGCAAGTGCGACGAATTCTAGATTTCAGAATGTTGCTCCAGACACATTCCTTTGATCTAGCTAAAGTGACGAGATCATATACCAACTGTAAACATGCCTGCAAGGATATACATACTTAACGGACGTCGAGTCAACATCCCTGGAGGGTGTGCCACCCCTGTTGGACGGTTTGGATGCCCCTGTTGGACGGTCCGGTACACCGGCGGATAGCCAATCAATATGTCTTGCCTGGAGCACGACATATCATTCGGTTCGTAGGATTCACTTCCCTGGAAGAGGAAGACACGGCACAACAATGAATCTAAACTCGATCGCAGTCTCAAATCATTTCCATCTCATGAGATTAATTCGGATTACTCCCGAGACTTGAAGTTCTTGGTCCAGTATACTAGTTTGGATGAGAAAATGGAATTGAAATGAGATTATCATCGATGATGTTTTCACTTATATGGTAGCTACCGACATAAATGAAAAGCGACGATATCGAATCGTGTTCCGTTGATTAAGTGACAACGTAGAACTGATTGGACAACTAAAGTTACAATCCAGGTCAAATTCCTTACCAAAGTGTGTATTGGACCTGTCGTTCCTACACTGCCCAAGGTAACCCTGTTGAGTTACAAGTGGGAAAGGAAACGTTATGAGATGAATGAAATAATGCGATATGATGCATGCCTTATGGCGCAAGGTTTCTCTCAAAACGTCATGTGATTGATAGCAGCATTATGAAATGTGGTTAGTATTTCTCCATGGGGATATAAATACGGAGATTTACGTGTAAGTTCCCGAAGAATTACATGGACTGGTTCAAATAGTTCCAAACCACGGAACACCCTCTTAACTCGTTTTGAGGCGTTCACTTATGGATTGAAAAATCCGACGGATATGGTATACCCGTCTAAGTGATTATTTGATCAGTCAATGATATGAATTATACCCTTGCATGTTAAACTATGAAGTCTTATTCCAAATTGCTAGAGTTACAGTTTATGTCGTTAAACACGAATCTCACTAAGACTCTGGAAGAGCTTGAGAAAACTGACTCGCACCTGAAGATGGAATTTGAGATGAAGGATCTTGGGAAAACTCACTTATGCCTTGACCTGAAGTTAAAGCATTGTTCTGACGGTATTTTGGTCTACCAGTCGAACTACACCCCGAATGTGTCACTTTTGAGTATACCTTTGATCATCCACACGTTATATGCAAATGAGACCCTTGAAGAGGTTATGGAATCCGAAATTCCTTATCTAAGTTCAACTTTGCGCTTCGTTGTACTTAGCTCATTGTATTTAGACAGGACATCTCCTTCGCTGTTTATCTTGGTAAAGATGCAGCACCGCGCATACACGCAACCACTGAATTGGTATTAAAGACATACCCTGAAGGTATTACATGGGCAAATCCCAACGCATCTCAGCGGATCCAAACCCCCTGATCCTCAGAATGATGCTTGCCTTGTTTGTTATGTTGACGCTGGTTACTTATCAAACCCGCACAAGGCAAAATCCCCAAATGGTTATGTCTTTACCATTAGGGATATCGCAATATCTTGGAGGTCCACGATATGACCTTAGTTGCGAAATCTTCGAATCGTTCCAAGACTTACCTCACTTCACTACGCCACAAGTGAGACATGGTTAGGAGTTCTTGTTGAGCATATCCGAAGTACTTGCTATTTTTCATCTATCGTTGAGTCCCAACAACGATCCATGAAGATTATGCCACATGTATCAACCCGACCAAACCATGATACATCAATGAAGTCAACGCCAAGACATATTGCGTCTACATCTACATCAACAAAGCATCAAGAGATTGAAGTCATGCAAACCGATCCCAGACAACCTTGCCGACCTCTACACGACGTCACTGCCGAAGTCAACCTTCCAGAAGCTTGTCCGAGGAATTGGTATGCCTAATTATCTGAGTTGAATTGCTTGTAGTTCTCTTATTTAGAAGTTATGTCTAACTCAGGGGAGTATCTAGAAGTATACTCACATGATCTTAATGTACTCTTTTTCCCTACGATTAGGAGCATTTTTCCCACTGGGTTTTTGCTACCTAACTAGGTTTTAACGAGGCACCCATCCTGGGATGATCATACTCCGTTGAGTTCACTACCTTCGTCCAGTTTGACGATTGTTTTAGACATTATGTATATTTTCTTACTTTTCTCCTTAGTCTATGGGTTTTCCCCATTCCTTGGGTTTTACCATAGCGAGGTTTTTGTGAGTTTTTACAAATGCATACTTCAAATTAAATTTGAGACTCACGATCACCCGTTGGGCCGATGACTTCATCAACTATTCTACCTTATCTGCTGAAGATCTGATGCGATGGTTTGTTGAGTATTTACACACTCAAGGGGGAGTGTTGCAGTCATATTTAGAATAGGAGTGTGATTGTGTAAATCCTAGGAAATCTGGGAATGTATCTTATATTCCTATTAGGATTAGATTACCTATTAAATGTTGTAATCCTAAAGGGAAAGGTTTTACCCTTCCTACTACTATAAATAAAGGCACAATGGGGTGAGATAACACACACCTCACAATTACACATCTCTCTCTCTTTCTCTCTATCCATGCCACACCCCTCTCTCTCTATGGCCTCCATAATTGTTCAGTAAATTATGCCTACAACAATAATAACATAATAACATATATATTATATAAAAGTCTAGCTAAAAGTCATGACACAACTCACCATTAAATCAACATCAATATTTCTCTCAACTTAATTAGTATAGGGTGATACACAAAAAGACCTCAATGCACATAATAGTAGAAAATTTTAAAACATACTGTAATCTATTGTGTTATCTCATGTGGAATCTTCAACGGGTTTACTTACATGGTATGTGATAAACTTTAAGGCTCATCATGGTTCATCACTAACATTACCAATATTGTCCCAACTTAACAATCTATTATTAGGTGTTAGATTTACCACAAAAGATTTCAATTATATTAGGGTTGGAAACTCTCATATATAATGCTATATTATTTTTGTTATATGACCGACATGAGATCTTATTCCTCAACAGTATGCGATATCAAGGTATGAGGGATTAGAATGAATAGGGATGTGAAGAATTGGATATGGGATAAACAACACCCCCATACTAGGGCATGTTCACTAACCATGTATGAGAATGGAAATGAATAAGTATAATTTCCATTCCTGTGTTTACTAACACTTAAAAGATGAATTAATCACGTAAGTCCTTTCAATTTTAGATATGAAATACCTCAACATAGGGAAGTTTGTTTATTCCATATTCAATGATCCACATCCTTATTACTTCTATAATATTTAATTCCTTCTTCATTCATTCTCATTCCCACGAAGAGACATTTTTGGAAACAAAGATGTTTCCATAAAGTTTATTTGGTCACCCAAATTTAAGAGATTTCTAACTACGAAGTACTTGTCTTCTTGCCAACAACATAAAACAAGTACTTGTCTCTTAAACAATTGAAAAGTCTTCTCTTAACCTCCCTAATTATTCTAAAATATACTTTCTTTTTGGTTTATTCATAGTGCAAATAAAGAAATATAAGTATAGGAAGCCTTTAAAGGAAGGGATTTCTATTTCTTTTTAATTAAGATTAGTTGTGGGGCCCACTCTGTACCAAACTTCAACAATCCGAATTATCTATTTATCAAGTTGCACCTCATAGATCATCCTTACAAATTATTAGTCAAATTGGATATATATGAGATATCAAAATTGAGTTCAAAAAAGTTGACGAACACTTTGTTCTATATAAAACAATGAAATTTCATCGTGATAATTAAATAGGCAAATGGTTTCAGATTGAATTGAATTTTTGCAAGAATAATCTATGAATCGAGACTTACAAAATAGACTGTTCAGATCGTTAAAGTTTGATGTACAGTAGGTCTCATAACTAATCTCGGTCCCACAACTGTGAAGCCAAAAATAATCACAAGACGACACGTGGATTTCGGGACAAAAGAAGACAAAAATACCCTTGAGGTACAACGGGGTTCCTACGCACGAGCAGCGGGCAATCATCCTCAACCAAGTCAAAAACGCCCAAAATAGGTAACAATTCAAAACCTATTTTATTCCATATATTTTTTACCTCACTTTCCCTCTTTTAGCTAATCAATTAGCTATCATTCTATAACCTACAAAATATTCCACATAAATTGAGTTAATTGGCCAATTAATGAGATTATTACCTAATTAATCCATTAATTGTCAATTAGACTATCCATTGTGCCCAAAAAATACACTAAAGGCCGGTTACCCACTCTCCCAAGGGAACCGGCCATTTCCTTCACCTTTCCACCATATCTTTCCTTTTTTGTGACATTGATTAGTCAACCAATTAAGCCATTATTTCAAATTATACCATATACTCCCAAAAAATATTCCTTTTATTATGTTAATCAGCCAATTAATATATTTATTCTTAATCAATATATTAATTGGTTAATTAAACCAAAATTAAACCCAAAAAACCCTACCTAATGGCCGGCCACTCCTTCTCTAAAGAAGGACCGGCCTATCCCTATAAAAAGGCTCCCATTTTCACCAAAAGATGATTCCAACACACTTGCAAAATTCTCAATACTCTCCAAACACTTTTCTCTCTAAATTCTAACTTTGGCATCGAAGGTTCTTCGGTCAAAGCCCTCCCCATTCATCGTGGGCACGTGAGGCTCTTGGTCTTGACCCTAAGGTGTTAATTGTTTTGTAGGTGCAATTTTGTCCAAGATCAAGGAGAAAGAAATTTGCATCCACAACAACTAATCCTCATTTTTTGAAAAAATTTAGGATCATTTCCCTTAAAGAGGCTGTATAAGTATATGATACGATATCAATTTGGAAAGTGTTCTTGAAGTTGATCACTTAATCTAATTGCAGTGATTGGTTTCCACCAATTCAATTAGAGAAATGGTAAGGAGACTTTCTCTAAAGTGAGATTTTCTATGGACTATCTGTTATCTTATGTTTTTTTACATAATATTTTATAGTGTTGACACGAAAATTAACGTTAAATTATGAAGTGACAGATTGTCTCATAAGAGTCTCCTTAGCATGAACAAACCAAATGGAAGCATTTGATGCGGCAAACGATATTTACTTTTAAATTATATTAAATGGTTTAAAAGTTAATCCCCTATTGTCCCTGCGTAATTATGAAATCTATCATCGATAATCTTAATCCCTTCTCTTTATGCAGAATAAATAATTAGTATTTTAGTTCCACATGCATCAAATCCAAGCTTTCATGATTTCTTTGCGAGACTAGAAGGAACAAACCAAGTTTCGGTCTCGAGAAACTTCCGACTTTTCGTGCGGACGTGCATCGTTAGGGGCACCCGACCCACCATGCTCCGTATTGGCAAATCACACCTCCCCCATCCACATGGGTGTTTATTTATTTTTATTTTTTTTCCACCATCTTCTTATTTGGTTGACTTGGGATACTCTTGTCTCCGTTTACAAATGTGCATTCCTTGCCGGTGAATTGTCAAGTATGATTTTTTATTTAATCCACTACTTCCTCTCTTTAATGTAAATTGGTATATCAATTCAAGTTAGATGATGCTAAACACAATTTGTTTGTTGATGAAATTCTTTTCATAGTTTTGTAAATTTCTTTGATACAATCGATATTTTCATGAAAATATCCAAAAAATCAGATAAAATTATAGAAATTTGAGGTTAAGTCTAAACTACTTCTCATATCAGATAGACTCTTAAGTTTAGGCTAAAATAGACAAATATCGTCGATATTTCTGACACATCTGTTAAATATCGGAGAAACTATTATATTTCGTCCAAACTAATATTTGACAATCTTTAAAGTATCATTTTAAATCTATTATTGAAAGCAACCGATATCGATATCGATATTAATATTCGATATATCCGCCAATAATTATACAAATTTACATATCTAGCACCGAATATTTTAAGCACCTGTTATAACTGTACCCACGATCATAGACTCCATGATTGGAAAATAGAAATCTAAAATATTAAGCAGTCCCCACAAACAAGGCCCACCTTTAGCACCCAAATTCCCAGGTAACCCAAACCCACAACATGGCCCAAGCCCAACAATCTCTCACCACTCTCGTCTCCCCCGCCCTTCAAAACCTCCTCACTCCCTCCTCGCTCTCTCAGCAAAGCAGCTCTCCTTCCTTCTCTCTTACTCCTCACTCTCTCTCTCTCTCTCTCTCTCTCTCTCTCTCTCTCCTCCGCAATGGAGCCCTGTCTGGACGACTTAGCCGACAACCTCCAAAGCCTGAGCTTCACCTCCACCACAACCACCAACACCACCACCACCAAGCGCAGCACCAGCTCCTGCTCCGAATCCACGCTCCCGCCCTCCGCCTCCTCCTCTGCTCGCCTCCCCGCCTCCGTAGTCCCCAAGTCCCGACCCCAATCCTCTTCCTCCGACCCTCTCTGGTCCGCAATTTACAAGATCCGGTCCGAATCCCCGACCCGGCAACTCTCCCTCTCTGACCTCAAATTCGCGGAGCGCCTCGGCTCCGGCGACATCGGCTCCGTCTACTTGGCCGAGTTGAAGTCCCCCGGTGGGGCGCAGGGGTGCGTATTTGCGGCGAAGGTGATGGACAAGAAGGAATTGATTAGCCGGAGAAAGGAAGGGCGGGCGAGGACAGAGAGGGAAATATTGGAAATGTTGGAGCACCCGTTCTTGCCCACGCTCTACGCGAATATCGACGCGCCCAACTGGTTTTTCCTGCTGACAGAGTTCTGCCCCGGCGGCGACCTCCACGTCCTCCGCCAGCGCAAGCCGCTCAAACGCTTCGACGAACCTGCCGTCAGGTGCGCACGTTAGCATTTCCTTCCTTAATTCACTACTTTCCATAACGAAATTAAATTCAGGGCAGTAATTAATGACGATCGGAGGGCTTAGATTTGATGTGATGTAATGGTACGCGTTTGCACGGTTCAGACTTTTCTGAATCGTGCTGTGCGGCCCCGACACTTGTACCGCTTTACCTGTCAGGTTGTTTGGTGGGGTCTACCTATTTTAACGGAAAAATATTTAGGGTGTGCCTGACATGCACCTGATAAAATCAAGAGACATAGATTGATGGGTGAAAATGAAATTTAGGATTTTGGGGTAAATTGTCAACTGTGGTTAAGCAAACGTAAGCACGCTACAAGAAATAACAACTTGTATGACACGGAATCAATATACGTAAGCATGTTGGAAGAATAACAACCTCTGTGACACAAAATCAATAAGTGGCTGTTTGTATGTGTACTGAATTTTTTAAATTCACTTTTGCAAATAACATTACTGTTTTAAGCTACATTAAGGATAGAGAAAATATGAAATTCAGATGCTCGTAGAATGTTGTCTGCTAAGACAATTGACCACTTTCACTTGGAGAGCAATTTGTATGAAAGGAGTCCAACCACACCACCAAACATTCCAGTCTAATAATATCATGTTATATGAAAAAATATATGTTTATATTATGATATTATTAGATTAAGATGTCACACTACTGCGACAGTAGCGGCGAATCGTTCTAATAAGTCATCTTCTTTGTGCTTGAGATGCCATGTGGGTCGTTTGTTTCGTTGAAAGTACGTTTGATTAGTTTTGACTGTCATGTGCTTAAAAAGGCCAATAATAATTACATGCACGTGCACACTATAGTTTGAGTCAAGGCTATCACTCATATGGCACGTCGAATGACATGTGCTTCACCGTACACTTAGCAGCAGTTTTATTCTCTTTGCCAAATCACATTTTTGCCGCTGTAGTTTTCCCCGTTTTCCACTTTGGTCCTGGTCGTTTAGGCAGCTTTAGTCCTTTAGTTTTGTTTAGTTAGCAATCAAGTCCTACAAGTATAAAATTGCTAAATAAAATAGATTGAATAATTACGTTTTCGGTTGATTGCAAATGTTTTGGATGTTAATTTTATCTGAGTTTTTCTTTTCCCTATTTCTTGTTGATTTGTTGGATAGATTTTGTTGCATTCAAGGACCAAACAGGTCCCTTAAAATCTGGAATTCCAGTATTTTTGGGTTCAGATAATTGTTGCAGGATTTCCAAAAATAGTGGCCCCAGTATTGTTTTCTTGCTTTTGGCTTGTGGTTGAGAGACTACTCTTAATTTAGGCAGTTGTGTCTTTTGAATTTCAATTATAGTAGGGATAAGGTCCCAGCAGTCTGAGTATGTCTGCAAATGAAAGGTGAAATGCCGACGTAACGTGGGACACACACAAAAACATGATTTAGAGGGCAAGGTGGGTCGTCAAAGTGACCCCCGGGGGCAAAGTGGGATTCACGAACGCTCTCAGGAGGCAATACTGTGATTAAGCTTAGTAGTAAAAATATTAGCAAGTAAAACATAAAGATGAAATGTTGTTAGTGATCTGTTTTCTTACCATAAAAAATGGTGAGGTTCTTCTTTTTCGTCTTTTTCCATTCCAAAAGTGTTCCTAGCCAAAACACATTAAGGAACCACCACGGGGTGACCTAGTGGTTATGGATGAATTCCAGACCCGTATTCCACTCAGCACGTCCTCGGTTCGATTTCTGGTGCCGGTGAATCGCACGATGGTGGTCAAGGAGAGGCTGAAATGCCTCTGGAAGTCTTTCTGACCCCCGAAAGGGTGGACTGCTGTGGCGAGGCCACTAGCTGGTCCCCTTTAAAAAAAACACACACACACACATTAAGGGCATGGGCCAGGGGACTTTAGCATTTTAGGAAATGAAAGGAGCAACCAAGTAGTTCAAAATATAATAGTAAAAGTAGGTTAGGTGATGTGAATAAAGGTAATTTTCATATGCTTTTGCTATTAATTGATGGTATGTGAAAGTAGAAAGTTGGTGTGTGCCATGCAACTAATTTATGATACATTTCTCATTTATTTAGACAAATTTGGAAAGATTAGAAACCACATGTAGAGAAGCACATCAAAAGTACTTATTTCATCAATTATATGCAAGTGCTTTTCGCTTTTCTTTATCATCATCAATTATATAGAGTTTTTGTTTGTGATAATTGCAATTTACAAGTGCTTTTTACTATCATGGCAATGGATTGCTTGCATGTGTTTTTATCATTAACTTGCAAATTGGTTGAGAACCCTGTTAATTTAGAGAGTTATGCCTTTTGAATTTCACCTAAAAAGTTAAACCTCTCTATATATGATTGAAGACTCGAAGTAGGGCTAAGGTCCAGTATGTTAATAACCCAGCTATATTTTCGTATACTTTTCTCTCCCCCCCCCCCCACACCTTTTTCTTCCTTTGCGCACTTATGTTTACTCTGGTCTTTTGATTGAATAAATCAAAGAGAATCAAGCGACAAAATCAATTGGGGTGTGCAGAAAGAGAAAAAAGATGTGCAGAATTCACTTCTGGAAGTGACCCCAACCAAACGAATGACATTTTGCTAAACTAAATTATTTTGGTCACATGTAGACAAGTGAACAAAATGTTTGTTAGAAATGATGTGGTTGGTTGTGTCCTATACCTTAAATCCATAATACATTTGTTGAAGGATAACAATTGATCATGATATAACAAATCATATGTTGGATCCTTGATTAGCATACTAACTGGTATTTAATATCATGATTAGGTTCTACGCATCGGAGGTGATTGTAGCTCTTGAGTACCTCCACATGATGGGGATTGTGTACCGTGATCTGAAGCCGGAAAACGTTTTAGTTCGATCTGACGGTCACATCATGCTTACGGATTTTGACCTCTCGTTAAAATGCGACGATGGTACATCAACGCCTCAGATCATCTCTACTCAAAATACCCCAAATGCTGCACCACAAAAAGACTACTCACTTGATCCACCCCCATTTGCATCATCTTCATGCATACTTCCCAGTTGTATGGTCCCTTCCGTGTCATGTTTTCACCCGAAAAACAAGCGGAAGAAGAAGCAGAGCCATAAAAATGGCCCCGAGTTTGTGTCCGAGCCCGTTGACGTTCGGTCCATGTCGTTTGTCGGGACACACGAGTACTTGGCTCCGGAGATTGTGTCCGGTGAGGGACATGGTAGTGCAGTGGACTGGTGGACGTTAGGGATATTTATTTTTGAACTATTCTATGGTGTGACACCCTTTAGGGGCGTGGACAATGAGCTAACCCTAGCAAATATTGTGGCTCGAGCCCTAGAGCTTCCGAAAGAACCGGCTGTGCCGGCCACGGCCAAGGACCTCATCTCACAACTGCTGGTCAAGGATCCGGCTCGGCGATTGGGATCGTTGATGGGTGCATCGGCAGTCAAGAGGCACCCATTTTTCCAAGGGGTTAATTGGGCGTTGTTGAGATGTACACCTCCACCATTTATTCCCCCACCATTTAGTAGACGAGTTGTATCTGATCAAAGTTGTTCTGAGAAAATGGAGTATTATTAGTCACAAAACAACTTAAATAAGAAATATATGTTGCACACTTGTCACAAATATTTCATTACGTTGTCACAAAACAAAACAATGTAGATAACACGTACATTTACTCTTAAACACTTCATCTTTATATGGGGTGGCCTAATTTATGTGGCCACATATGATTTGGTAAACCGACATGTACTAAATTAATTCACATATTTCCAAAGTCAATGCCGGTGTTGAAATCCCGACAATATGAACATAAGCAATGACATTAACTTCGGACAGCTTGGTAGATCCGCTCGGCTTCCGTTGTCCACCCGCTAATGATCCACCTCATAACAACGCCGCCCCACCCCGCCCCCCGGGGGGAGTGGCTGCCCCTGTAGCCCTTGGAGCGTTCATCGTTTGGATGGAATTTAGAGTAGTTGTGAGAAATTGTGAAATGAGTGTTTGGGCCGCCTTCCCATGTGAAGTGTTTGGTTTGGAAGGAGATGGGGTTTGGGATTTAGGCCGAAGGTGTTTGAGAGCTAGTATTCTTGAAAATTTGTTTCACTCTTTAAGAGAACCTACCTCACATGAGTTTTGGTTGCTTGCTTGCAAAGTTTCATTCATCTCCATTAATTTTTATTTTGTTTTTGGATGAGTAACATCTACATTTTGTTTGCATCTCCTTGTTTTCTCCCTCTTTTTTAAGTTTGTATCTTGTATTTGTTGTTAGCAAAGGTAGATTGAGTTTTCAAATCTATTATTGTCATGAATAGTCTACTGGCTCTTATTGTTTACTTTTTTTTTTTAGCAGTGTTCTAAAGAATGGCCTAGGCGGCGGCCTAGGCGCTGGGCATGGTGGTGCCGATGCGATTAGGTCCGAATCGTTAAGAAAAATCGGGGAGCTGTTAGGTGCTCGCCTAGGCGCTCTTAGGCGGCTGTCTAAGCAACGGTCTAGGCGGAGTGGAGGTTTCCTGGGAAGAAATTCCACCGCTTCGACTCCCTCTCTCTATGCACCACGACTTTCTTAGCTGTTGCGACTCCCTCTCTCTGAAATCCATCGAAGAAGAGGAGCTTGCAACGCAAAACAGAAGAAGAGGAAACAAGAAAAAAAAGGGAGAATGTACAGAAGGAAAACAGAAAGAAAAAGAAAGAAGAAGAAGTGGAAAGGAAAGAAGACGAAGACGATGAGAAAAAGGAAAGAATAAAAATGAATAAACATTTTCGGTTTTCAAGGCGTCGAAAAAGGAGTCTCTTGACTGATGTGAGGGATGGGGACTAGGGGTGGAAGGCAAGGGTCACACCACACACGTGGTGCTTTTTGAAATTGGGGAGGATGCATGCACCTCTTCACACCACACATGTGGGATTTTTTATTTTTATTTTTATGAAAATTAGATATAATTATTCAAAATACCTTAACTAATATGGCATATATGTGTGTTTTTAAATTTTGAACTTTGGATACTAATTTTGCATTTTATCATTTTTTATTTATTATTGTATTCATGGATTTCATATAAGTATAATTTTTTGTAAGTGTCAATATGCACTTACTTATAAGATATACAAGAAATTTACCTAAATCCGCCTAGGCGCCAACCCGCCGCCCGACTAGCGTCTAGCGTTTTTTAGTCACGTTTTGGTTGATGTAATGTTTCATTAGTTGCCCCTTAAACCTAGCAAATGGGTCATCTTTGCCATGTTTGTGTCAATTTGTTAGCTTAACGTGTCATGTCATGTTAACTTGTTAAGTTAACGAATTCAAAAATCCAAATATGAACTTGACCTGTCAAAATAACGTGTTACCAAACCCAAACTATGTCACATTTTAAGATTCTTTTCTTTTTTAGGTTATCACATTACAAATGGTCAAATTATTGATTTTACTTAATGAACACATTATGTCACATCCTGGCCCAAGGCGGACCACTTCCCGGGCCCACTCCACCACCGTAGCACGATATTGTCCGCTTTTGGCTTACCATTCCCTCACGGTTTTGTTTTTGGGAACTCACGAGCAACTTCCCAGTGGGTCACCCATCCTGGGAGTGATCTGGCCTCCTTCTCGCTTAACTTCGGAGTTCCTACGGAACCCGAAGCCAGTGAGCTCCCAAAAGGCCTCGTGCTAGGTAGGGATGAAAATATACATTTAAGGATCACTCCCCTAGGCGATGTGGGATGTTACAATCCACCCCCCTTAGGGGCCCGACGTCCTCGTCGGCACACTTCCGGCCAGGGATTGGCTCTGGTACCAATTTGTCACATCCCGGCCCGGGGCGGACCACTTCTCGGGCCCGCTCCACCACCGTAGCACGATATTGTCCGTTTTAGGCTTACCATTCCCTCACGGTTTTGTTTTTGGGAACTCACGAGTAACTTCCTAGTGGGTCACCCATCCTGGGAGTGCTCTGGCCTCCTTCTCGCTTAACTTCGGAGTTCCTACGGAACCCGAAGCCAGTGAGCTCCCAAAAGGCCTCGTGCTAAGTAGGGATGAGAATATACATTTAAGGATCACTCCCCTGGGCGATGTGGGATGTTACAATCCACCCCCCTTAGGGGCCTGACGTCCTCGTCGGCACACTTCCGGCCAAGGATTGGCTCTGATACCATTTGTCACATCCCGACCCGGGTCCACCACACCACGGGCCCGTTCCACCATCGTAGCATGATATTGTCCACTTTGGGCTTACCATTCCCTCACGGTTTTGTTTTTGGGAACTCACGAGCAACTTCCCAGTGGGTCACCCATCCTGTGAGTGCTCTGGCCTTCTTCTCGCTTAACTTCGGAGTTCCTACGGAATCCGAAGCCAGTGAGCTTCCAAAAGGCCTCGTGCTAGGTAGGGATGTGAATATACATTTAAGGATCACTCCCCTGGGCGATGTGGGATGTCACAATCCACCCCCCTTAGGGGCCCCGACGTCCTCGTCGGCACACTTCCGGCCAAGGATTGGCTCTGATACCAATTGTCACATCCCGGCCCGGGGCGGATCACTTCCCGGGCCTGCTCCACCACCGTAGCACGATATTGTCCGCTTTGGGCTTACCATTCCCTCACGGTTTTGTTTTTGGGAACTCACGAGCAACTTCCCAGTGGGTCACCCATCCTGGGAGTGCTCTAGCCTCCTTCTCGCTTAACTTCGGAGTTCCTACGAAACTCGAAGCCAGTGAGCTCCCAAAAAGCCTCGTGCTAGGTATGGATGGGAATATACATTTAAGGATCACTCCCCTGGGCGATGTGGGATGTCACACATTACCTACTTCAAATTTACTTGAAGTTATAACTTATATGCGTTCCACTTCGGTGTTACGTAGCATTAAATGCTATGAGCATTGGATGACTTGGATCCATGGGATCACAAAAAAAAAAAAAAAAAAAAAAAAAAAAAGCAATAATCCAAATCAATGTCAAGAGCATCCAATGTTCGTAGCATTTACTGCTATGTAACATGATTTTAAAAGATGATAGGCACTAGTTAAGCGGTAGGCTGGAGTCTAAACGGATTTAAGTAAATTTATTATTGTATCATATAAATAAGTGTCTATTCACACTTTCAAAAGCCTCATGATTGTAATTTAGTAAGCAAATAACAATTCAAAAGTCTTGCATTATTTATAAAGAGAATAATTTGACAGTGGTTAGTAGGTCTCGACTCTCATCTCATCAATCACGATTCGCTCCAGATAAGAACAAGTTGAGAGAGATGTGTGTTGAGTCTAAATCAGAGAGTATTTTCAAATTACAGACGCGATGAAAAGACAGCACAAAGGCAGAGCAATGGAGGTTGTAGGATCAACTGATCAAGTATGGGTTTACACAGAGCTTTTGGGTTTGTAGGATGAACTAATCAAGTCTGGGTTTATAGGATCGATGAGATGACATGCGGCGCGAGAGAGAGCTTTGGGTTTGCACAAACATAAAGCAACGAGGCAAGATGCCGCACGAGAGCTTGTGGGTTCCTTTGGGTTTTGGGTAGGTTACGCGTAACCCACTTTAACTTAATTAGTTTATTAAAAAAATTTGGAACCTAGCGTTTAGACCGCCTAGTTCCTCCTCAATTTTAGTGATTGTTTTTGCCCAAAATCGTCACGGAACCCCACCACCTAGCACCTAAGCACTGTCCAAGCTGATTTTTAGTAACACTACTACGTAGCATGGAAGAAATTTCCCACATTACATGTCAACAAATGGTATTCTTTTGGTGTTTACTTAATAGAAATAGTTATTCTTCTTTTTACTAGCTGGAAATAAATCCACCATCGCTTGCGACGCTTTCTTTTAGCCGTGAAAGTAAGTTGTTTTTTGGAGCTTCATTTTAACCATTGTAATCAGGAGAAACCTTCTCATATTAAAAACGAAATAGTTATGCAAGTGATGAATGACCTGGTGGAGACGACATTCTAGACTTGGCATTCGTGTCGTGTTTTCCGTGTTTGTATCGTTTTCATGTCATACCCGATATCTTAACGGGTCGTGTCGTGTAACACCCGTTAAAATAAACGGATAAAATGACCCAACCCGAAATCGACCCGATAATATTAACTGGTAATATGACCCGACCCGTTACCCGTTAAGGAAAATATATTTTAAACCAATAAATAATCAAATGAAAAACATAATACTAAATAAGTATATAAATACTATATTGTCACATTCAAAACATAAAAACGCAATTTTCTTTTAAGTATATATTTACATATCCAAAATAAGAGCATAATTAAAAAAACATTAGAACATTACAAAATATCAAATGTTCAAAAGATTTACAAAATTAAGGACATTGGAACATTAGAACATTGGAACCTTGAACATTTTCTTCCAATCAAACCCTTCAATTTTCCTCAATCACCATGGGAAACAATATTGGAACTTTGGCTTGGTATGTTGTCTTCAAAGCAATCCTCACAATTAGACCACTTTTAATGCACAAGATCCAGGATACCCCATTCAAACAAAAAAAATCCTAAAACTTCTTATCCATCTCAAAGTAATTTCAAAATGTATCCTCCAAAGCAATAATCTCAACTGACACCAAAACACCGAGCCCCACTAGAGCTCGTATTTGACCTTTATCCAATAATTGACATTAGATATTACAAAGAGGTTGAATGCTCTTCAACCCCTACAAGACAGTCCAATGCGCATAGGGTAATTTTTCATACTTGTGATCACTCTCTAGTTATTTTTTATCAAGCATATATTGTGATGCATATTGAGTCACATAAGAGTTAGATATTACTCATCGCATTTTCGATACGTAAAATAAATTAGTACAAATATGATTATACTCACTCGTCTTCATCAAACCCAAAAATGTATCTTTCAAACAAACTCATCTAATTACACTCACATACAGGTCCCTAAGCACTAAATTTACCAAAAACTGCACGCATTCAAAATTTCAAACTTGACAGAACTAAATATTACCCTATACCCACTATTTTGTAACAAAAAAAAACGTTCAGAAATAACGATTTTATCTTTTTTTATTGAAAAAAAAATTGTTCACTCGGATGAGAAGCAAAGCACATTGGTCACCAGAAATACCAAAGTAAAGGAAAAACACGTTAGATCTCAGAATGTCCAACTTCCAATTCGCAATTCCAAAATTTTCTCAGGAACCAAACAGAGAAGGATAAATGATGACTAACCACTGTCGCCAATGAGGAGAAGCTTGATGAGATAATCGTAATCCGCCTGAGCCCTCGTCGGTTGCAAAGTAGCCATGAATTGATTGATTCTCTCACCGACCCCAAATTCCAAATCGAAACCACTATTTGCAACCCAAATTCCAAACAAAAAAATCAACAAAAATCAAAATCTAAGAAATTGCAGGAGACCGCAGCAAGAGAAAGAGAGAGATGAGAGAGAAACCCTTTAAAGAAGCTTGTAGCGGGCGGTCGGCGGCGATGTGAAAACGATCCAATGAATTTGGGAGGCGACGTCGGGTTTCAGGAATTCGAGTTTTTGGGCTGTCTATATAATACGTGGGATCTGATCATCAGCATCAATTCTTTCTTGATGCACAATCTCGTATTCCTTACCTATATTCTCAACAACTAAACCAAAATCAAATTAGTTGGAGGAACATGGAAGAGGAGCAATACTATAAGATGCAACAATGATATGTGTACTTGCAGTAGCTTCATTATCAGCGGTTGGAAGCTCAACATCTAGTTCAAGGGAATGGGAATATCGCAAGCAGGCTCACGTGTCCAACCTCGAGGCACCCCCATTTTAAGGCGCCAATCTCTAATCGGCTTGAACAATCTAATCAAGAACGAATATGGAACAATTATGGAGAAAGGAGATGCAGAGATGCATAGATGTAAAGACAAAATCGAACCTGGAGTGGAATCTGGAGAATGGAGATGCAGAGATGCAGAGATGTAGAGACGATCAGAGATGACAATGATGATTCCGTCCATTGCACGAGGGAGGAGAAAAGAGAGACTGAGAGAGGCTACCGGAATAACTGAACATACGGCGGGAGAGATGGGCTAGGAAAAACAGACGGCGAAATCAAGAGAGAAGGTTACGGCCTTACGGGAGTGGGGAGAGAGTAAGGGATTAGGGCTTTTGTTTTGATCAAATGGTAAAATTGGAAACTAATGGAATAGAGAAGGGATTTTTTCGTCCAAAAAAGTTCTAATAATATAAGTGAAATAGAATCTAACGGTATAGATTTACTCTAATTTATCTTGCGGCTGTTATTTAAGTAAAGCCTTTAATAGTTTTTTAATTAATGTAGAAGTGTAAAAAATATAGAAAAAATATATAAACGCTCATAATGACAAGCTTTACAACTTCGTGAAGAGCTTAACTTCGAAATTTGCCACTATAATCATGTAAATCATAGATCAAATTTAACCGTTGATTGTTGTTTACATTTACGCTTCATTTTTCTCATCAAATTTTGTTTTTTCAGATTTTCTTTTTTGAAAACATAATCTATTAGAGGATGCAGTAAGATGAACGGTTTGGATCGTTGATATTACGTTTAAAGTTTTACGGTTAGTGAAAATATTGCTTGATGTTTATCAAGTTTCTACAAACTATATGACATCGACTTATATTTCAATTAACCATAAATATCGAAACGTGATATCAAAGATCTGAACCGTTCATCTTCTTACATCCGCCAGATGATCATGTTTTCAAAAAAGAAAATTAAAAAAATGAAATTCAGTAAGAAGAATAAAGCGTAAATGACAATCGACGGTTAAATATAAATGTAAGGTTTATGGATTATAGTGTTGGATTTCGAAGCTGACCCCTTCATGAAAGTTGTAAAGCTTGTCACTATGAGTGATTGTATATACATATTTTTTTTTTGACATTTTTTACACTTCTACAATATTTATTATTGATTTTATTAATTTTGCGCTCAAATAAAAAACATTATTCATGAGGGTTTGGAGGATTTTAAAAATCTAAACGATAATGTAAGTGTAACCATTATCTACTCGTGGAGGAATAATGATGAATCACGAGTGTTTATACATTCTTTCACATTTTTCATAGTTGTATGTATGTCTTCTTAGTTCTTGCCTATACAAATACTATACTAGTTTATTTTAATTTTGGACAACAACATGTTAAGTAAAATTTATCCTAGTAATGATAATAAAGAACTCTCATAATAAAAATAAATAATGACTAAAACTTTTTTTTTTCTTAACTTATATAGAATAATAATACAAAACTATATATTTAATATAGAATATATTGTGTATATTAATATGGCTATTGTATTTTATAATAAATCTTTTAGTAATTAAACTTTAAAATTATCAAAATATTTTTTTTCGTAATGGGTCGAAATAGGTTACTTACGCGTTTTCGCCGTGTATACCTGTTAAGAACTTGTTATTAACGGGTCACCCGATAATTACCCGATTAGCTATCGTTTTGATCCGAAATCTGTTATTTTCGTGTCGTTTTCATGTCATGTCAAAGACTGCTGGGTCATTCTCTTCAACCCACTACATCCGTCATTCAAACTCCCCTTAGAGTAGCTTCAAGTATTAATACCATTTCTAATAAAAGATAGAAGTAAGAACGAAATAGTTATCGGTAGCAACATAAACAGGCCAGGCTTAGGACCATGGTATAAAAAATCGATAATATCGGCGATATTTCGCCGATATTATCGTTTTTTTCGGAGTCCGATATTTACACACACATCCAATAGGTTTTTGTCAAAAAATTGAGATAATATCGATATTATCGCTAATATCGCGATATTAGCGATAATATCGCGATATTAGCGATATTATCGCGACATTGCTTGAAAGTCGACGCCGACGCCGATGGAGTAGACGGCGACGCTGACGAAGGAGAGGTAGAGGTCGCGGGACTCACTATCCGAACCAAACAATTCACCAGCCCTATAATTCATCGCTGAACCCAAAACCCCCAACTTTTCCAATCCAATCAAGTTGAGCCACGAAGTCGGATCCGCCAGAGTCCCCCAGCAGACCAATCTCTCAACCTGCTTCACATTCACCCCTGCAATCCTCGCTTCTCTGAAGGGTTTCAAGCACTTCTCCTTCGCGAACCCACCGCACTTCTCTTTCGCTGCCCTCAAACACCCCTCCATTTCTCTCTCCTCGCATTGTTCCCTCTGCTTCAAGTCTGTGACTTTCTGGCCAATCAGAGCTCGCCACCACGGGGGCTTACACTTTTCCGATGCGCTAATGGCTCACGCGATCCTGGCACCAGCCTCGCACTGCTCGACGATCTTGGACTCGCAGGCTCTGTACGCATTTGCCCAAGCTTTTGGGTCGTGAAACACCAGGATGTAGAGGTCGCGGGATGAGCAGAGGGAGACGCGGACGAGGAGGATCGCGCCGATGGATCGAGAGATGATGTCTCTGTGTGTGTGTGAGAGAACTGGAGAAGGGAGAAGGGAAGGGAGAAGACTCAGAAGAGAGAAGGAAGGGAGAAGGATCGAGAACTCAGAAGAGAGAGAAGGAAGGATCGAGAGACTGAGCTCAGTCTCTGTGTGCGTGTGTGGTGTGGGGGGTCTCGAATTTCGATCTCTGTGTGTGTGTGGTGGCGTGTGAGAAAAAAAAAGAATCCAATGATCCAAATAATTCAAAACATGTCTCTAGCTCTCTGATCCAATGATCCAAATATTGTACTAAAGTATAAAGTGTAAAATATTGTACTAAAGTGTAAAACATATAAAGTGTAAAATATTGTACTAATTCATTATATATAAATGATTATGGTGTGTTTAGACTTCTTTCATTAATTACTACATATTTTCTACACTCACAATGTTTGTCAGCTCGCTATATAATCAACTTGATAATGTTAAATCCATCATGCAATGCATTTCTTTCCAATTTTTTGTGATAAACTAATAGATAATTGACTAAATAAACATCCTACAAAGTTTCAATAAAAATTTCCAAGTTTTTCTTACAATTTCCGTGGTTTCCATGTGATTTTTATCGATATCGATATTATCCCGATATTTCCGTGTTTTCGGACTACCGATATTTCCGATATTACCAATATTTTCTTCCTTGCTTAGGACCATAAGGTCCACAACCAATCATCGTTAGGTCCAAAGATTACACTAGTCCGGCCCAATCTTGAGCAAAACTAGCCCAACTTGTAACGGTCCGGAACCCCGTATGAAAAATGGCGGCGGTGTTTCATTGTCCCTGTTTAAATTAAAAAATCCAGATTTCCAGTGCCTTCCTTTCACTCCAACAATTCCAGCTTCGCCTTACAAACCTACTGCTTTGCTGCGATTGCAGTGTTTCGTCTCCAGCAAAACCCTAGGAGCATCCATGGAGGAGCCTCAGAACGGAGGAGAAACCCTAGCAACAGACGTAGCCGAACCCCAGAACGGCGTGGCGGAGACCGAGGAGGAGCCCATGGTGGGTCCCGGCCCACCCCCACCCCCTCGCACTCGCCCCAAGCGGCCCCTCCAGTTCGAGCACGCCTACCTCGATGCTCTTCCCTCCGCTCAAATGTATGTATTGATTTTCCCCCCTTTCGGTCTCCTGATTGTTTTTTTTGGTCCAATTCTTAGTTTGAATTGGGAATTTCCGTGATTATGGATTCCAATTTAGTTGGAGTTTCAAAATGTAGTTTCGACTCGAAAATTTCAGTTTGTTGTTTGGCTTCATAAACCCTTAAGCCCTAGGAAACTCAGCTCGTGTTAATTGGGCAAATCCCATGTGTTATGATCCCTATTGTTTTGGCCGAATGAGTTGAATTCAAATTCTTGATGTTGATTTCTTTTGGTTCTCCCTGCCAAGAGCATTAGCAGTTAGGTAGAACAATTCTCATGTAATTGTTTCTTGTATTCTCTGATTTTTGGTGGCATAAACAGGTACGAGAAAAGTTATATGCACCGTGACGTTGTTACGCATGTTGCTGTGTCATCGGCGGATTTTGTTGTAACTGGAAGCATTGATGGTAATGATAGCAACATACTGGTTTTGCAAGTCCGAAAATTAATTTGAAGTTATTTCTCTTGTATTGTACATGTCATCTGCTACTTGGGTAGATATGGTGTTAATTAATGAATTGGCTACCCAGTTTACTACTCTTGTGAAAACTGTACGGGTAACGTGATTAATGTGCATCCACGTAGCGTGATGTGGGTAAGATAAGGAGTTGTAGCCTAAGCAGTGGTTGCTAAGTTTTGATGACATTGTGGTGAGTAAGAGTTTAATGCAGGGCAGGGTGGCATATATTCTAAGACCAGGTTTGGTCCCAAGGATTGGATTGGATAAGTTGCCACTTTGAAGGTATGTTGAATTAAGAAATGAAGGCCTACTTCCAATTTTTTTATCCAAGTTGAAGGAATTAGATGGACAAGTGAGCTATCCAGTCCTATCCAATCCAAGTTTAGGAACCAATTGGATTGGAATGTATAACCTACAAATTTAAGGTGTGTCAAAGGGAGAAATTATAAAATTATTGCAGAGGATAGAAGATGGATTACTCATGAAGGAAACTTACCCATTGCAATCCTCTTTAAAATGGTAGGATTAGAAGGGATGAATTTCCTTCAAAGCTAATCCTCTTCTAATCCCCTCCAAATGAAAAACCATTCACTTCCACCTTCAATATACCTTGAAATTTGAGAGTTCTCCATTCCAGTCCAATCATGTGTACCAAATGAGCCCCATATGTAGCCTGCTAGTATATATATGTCTGCAAGAAAGAGAAAAAAGATTCTTTAGCCTAATTTTGATTCCTATGTGTTCTAGTAAAATGGAAGTATGCATTTTAGACGATGACTGCGTTTTAGTAAAATGGAAGTACGCATTTTAGATGAAGTGTGTGTTTGAGTCGAATGAGATTTGCATAGCTAGGATACTATGTCTATGTTTACATCCTGAAATATCAAGGAATGGACTTTCCTGATTTTCAAAATAAGTGTGTAAATACAAGGATGGGTATAAGTTTCCTTCTGCCACTCAATATTGCAGTAATATGGCCAATTCCTATTACTACCTGGACTGGGGAATTGATGATGTTACTCATAAGACCTTGCGTTACGATCTTTTTGGTTTTCTTCTATTTGTAAGCTATTTATATGCGTTTGATTCCATTCCTTATTCTTGTTTTTTGTTTTCGTTTTTCTACCAGGACATTTGAAGTTTTGGAAGAAAAAGGCTGTTGGCATTGAGTTTGCAAAGCATTTTAGGTCCCACCTTGGTCCAATTGAAGGCCTAGCTGTGAGTTATTCCTCCACATTACTACATGATTACTCATGCCGTATTTTACTTTTAGATTGATCACTGCTTTCATTCTAAATATTGGGTTGACTCTAAACATGCAATCGGAAGTAGTTTATCCTTAATACAACAGCGTACGCATAAAAGCTGCATATTTTTCTCCTGTTTTAGTTTGCGCGACTTAGGATTCCTGAATATGTGTTAGGTTGTATTAATCACAGTTAGCTGAAGTTTTAGCTCTCAAACTAATGAGGTACAGTTATCTGTTTCTAATCCTGTTTGATAGAGGATATGTTTGTCAAGCACACAAGCTCTGTACACTCAGTTTATTGTGTAGAGAACTAGTGGTCATCCTGTTATTCCATGTATTCAAAGTTAGCTGCGCTTTTTTTTTTTCCTTTTTTTTTTTCGATCCCCAGTTTTGGTACTAAATAAAAGTGATTTCTAATGCTGTGTCCTCAAATTTCAGACTCTGATGGTAATGAGAAAAGTTTGTCCATAACCATGTTTAGTTCTCATGTTTTTCTTAGTTCCTCTTACTCATGGTCATGGCATATACATGAACGTCCTGATTTGTGTTTGTTGATATGTGAGGATTTTTTGTATTTGGTTTGTAATTTTCAGTTTATTGCACACCTATTTATTTGCGTGAGCCAGCCTACCTTTTTTATTTCTTTGGTTATTAATGATTTTATGTAGATTTCAAACTCCCTGTATTGCAGTCATCAACCATAACTTGTTCAGCTATGCAGGTTAGTGTTGATGGTTTGCTTTGCTGTACAATTTCAAATGACAAGTCTGTGAAGATATATGATGTAGTCAACTACGATATGATGGTCATGATTCGCACAGAGTTTGTTCCTGGTGCTGTTGAGTGGGTCTACAAACAAGGGGATGTCAAAGCCAGGCTTGCCATCAGTGACAGGAACTCGTCATATGTACACATTTTCGATGCACGATCTGGTACAAATGAGCCTATTATCTCCAGAGAGGTATGTTGTTGCAATGTTGGAGTGGCATATTTTTATTAGAAAAATACGTACCTACTTTAAACAAATTGAACTTCCAATTTTGTTTTCCATTTCTTTTCTTAATCCACTCCTCAGGTACACTTGGGCCCAGTGAAAGTTATGAGGTATAATCCTGTATTTGATACAGTGATTTCAGCTGATCAACAGGGAATGATCGAGTATTGGAGTCCTGACACCCTTAAGTTTCCAGAGACTGGGTATGTGCACTTTGGCATGTTAATACGATAATTTTCCTTCACCAATATGGTAGAGAAACTGTATAAAAGTACACCAAATTTTTGTATGGAAAACTATATGAGGATCATAAGTTCATATGATCAACATTCACATTTCCGGTAAGATTGGTTTTGGTATAAAATTGCGGTAAGACAATAGTACTACTGTAGCAGTCATAGCAGTCAAACTTACCAAATTTTGCTTACCTTTATCCTAGTCAAATATAACTAAGCCAGCTTTTTAGAAACTAGAGAGAGAGAGAGAGAGAGACTGCTAGTAAGAATTCAACATGTGCTGTTTTTGAGAGCGTTGGCAATTACATTTTGTGTGCATATTTTTTGTTCTCTATTCACTTTTCTATCATTAGCATAGCAAATAACACAATTCTGATTACATCTGTTCATTAAGGATTTACTAATCAGGTGTTTAATTTGTTCACTTCCTAATAGAACTATACTGATTTCATGTGGTGTTTGCAGGGTGAAGTTCAGAATGAAAAGTGATACTAATCTTTTTGAAATCCCGAAATGCAAAACTACCGTTTCTTCTATCGAGGTACTGTACACGATCAATCTCATAAGAATATAGATCTGGAAATCGATTTGACTTTTTCAGGCTTTTGATCCTTATGAAGTATGAACTGATTCTATTTGCACATTTAGATAAAGCTCAAACTTGTCTTTTGTTCTGTTTCACACTTTTTTAATAGCTGATGTATGACGAAAGAAATTTGTTACAAAATCTCTTTGGTTCCTCAGGTTAGCCCGGATGGTAAGCAATTTTCGATTACATCGCCTGATCGCAGGATACGTGTATTTTGGTTTAGCACAGGAAAACTACGACGAGTTTATGATGAAACTCTTGAGGTATCATCAGTTTTTTACCTGAACATTTTTTTTGTATGTATGTTAATTTCTAATGTGTAAGCGATTAGATACCAAAGAAGGAGAGTTGGATATCTATAAACTAGCTAGAGCAAGGGAAAAGAAGACAAGGGACCTAAACAAAGTGAGATGCATAAAAGATGAGAATGGAAAGGTTCTTGCTACAGAGAACGCGGTCAAAGACAGATGGAGAGGTTATTTTCATAATCTTTTCAATGAAGGACATGAAAAGAGTACTTCTTTGGGGGAGTTGAGTAACTCACAAGAGTGTAGAAACTACTCTTTTTACCGCCGAATTAGGAAGGAAGAAGTGGTTGTAGCTTTGAAATAGATGAAGCATAGAAAAGCAGTGGGCCTAGATGATATACCGATGGAAGTGTGGAAAGTCTTCGGAGAGACAGGTATAGCATGCTCACAGATCTTTTCAATAGGATTTTGAAAATGAAGAAGATGCCAAATGAGTGGCGAAAGAGCACTTTGGTGCCTATCTACAAGAATAAGGGCGACGTACAAAATTGCATGAACTATAGGGGTATTAAGTTAATGAGTCATACAATGAAGCTCTAGGACAGAGTAATTGAGCCTAGACTGAGGCAAGAGACATGGGTCTCGAACAACCAATTCGGGTTCATGCCAGGATGGTCAACCATGGAGGCAATCTATCTCTTCAGTGCAAACCAATGTTTTAAAAGGCTCGCCTCAGGGCGCCCCTAGGCGCCCTGTGAGGCTGGGCTTGAGGGTTGCCGCCTCTGTTTTGAGGGAGTGAGCGGAAGGCGTCGCTGGAGCTGCCTAGGCTCCGGAAGGCACCGCCGGAGCCGCCTAGGCGCGCCTCAGGAGATTTTTTATTTTTTTTTTATTACTCCCAAACCCAAATTTTGGGTAGGGTTTTAACTACCTCATACCTCTTCCTTGCACTATCACCTCTCTACCTTGTTTTTTGATTTTTATTTTTTATATAATGGATGTGTGTGCCTTCTACGTGCATTGTTATATGTGTGCTCATGGTGCTTTTCATCGTCTATTTTATATATATATAATATAATATCTGTACATATATATATATGTGTGTGTGTGTATTTATAATATATGTGTGTGCTTAGGATGATTATTGATTAATAATTTTTTTTTAATATAATATAAGTGTACGCTTAGTGTATATATTAAAAAATTTAGGTCCCGTGAGGCTTCGCCTCACGCCTAGGCTGGGCTATCCCTCGGACACCTCGCCCACGCCTCACGCTTTTAATACATTGGTGCAAACGGAGGCTCAAATGAGTTAGGGGTGAGGATTGGAGATCAGGAAGTACCAAAGAGCAAGCGCTTTCGCTACATAGGATCTATCGTGCAAAAGAACGGAGAGTTGGATGGAGACTTCAACCATAGAATACAAGCTGGGTGGATGAAGTGGAAGAGTGCATCCGGCGTGTTGTGTGACCGTCGTATGCCACTGAAGCTCAAGGGAAATTTTTATAGGATGGAAATAAGGCCGGCAATGCTTTACGGCACATAATGTTGGGCGATGAAGCATCAACACGTACATAAAATGGGTGTAGCGGAGATGAGAATGCTTCGTTGGATGTGTGGGCACACGAGAAAGGATAAGATTAGGAATGAGGATATCCGAGGTAAAGTAGGAGTAGCTGAAATTGAAGGAAAGATGAGAGAAAATCAGTTATGGTGGTTTGGACATGTGAAACAAGGGCCTACTGATGCTCCGGTTAGAAGATGCAATTATTGAAGATGTGACACAGAACCGAGCGCAATGGCGTTCTAGGATTCATATAGCTGACCCCACTTAGTGGGAAAAGGCTTTGTTGTTGTTTATGTTGTATGTTAATTTCTAATGTTTTAAGAATCTTTTTTTTTTTTTTTGACACTCCTATTGATCATCCTGCGCTGATTAGGTGGCCCAAGATCTCCAAAGAAGTGATGTGCCTTTGTACCAGCTGGAAGCTATCGACTTTGGGCGAAGAATGGCTGTTGAGAGGGAAATTGAGAAAACAGAATCTGCCCCACAGCCGAATGCAGTTTTTGATGAAAGCTCAAATTTTCTCATATATGCAACTCTCCTTGGAATAAAAGTAATATAATAGAGTTCGACTATCCTCTCCCCCTTCCCATTACTTCTCTTGAGTAAAGAAGGAAACTAATTTGTTTTTTTTTTTTTTTTAATTTTGTTTTTCTATTTCAGGTGGTAAATTTACACACTAATAAAGTTTCCCGAATTTTCGGAAAAGTGGAGAATAATGATAGGTTTTTGAGAATTGCCTTGTACCAAGGTGACAGAAGCAGTAAAAAAGTTAGAAAAATTCCTGCTGCTGCAGCAAATGTTAATGAAAGCAAAGAGCCTTTGACAGATCCTACTCTCATATGTTGTGCTTTCAAAAAACACAGAATCTATCTATTCAGGTACTAAAATAATTCAGACATCCTCGAAGACACTTGTGCGTTATTGTTTTTTTCTTTTAAGCTTATACTTTTGGTTCATTACTTCATGGCTAATGATGATCGGATGCCCAAATATATTGTTCTGGCCCAGATTTGTACTTGGAGGAAATCTTGATAATGGTAAAAGTTCTTGGAAAGAAGAAATTGGATTACGATTTGGGATATAGGATTAAAGTATTCATATAGCTATTGTGGGATGCATATCTCATCCATTAGTGTGACTACTTTATATTCTGGTGTTTTGGAACTGTGATTCTGCATTTTTAATTTGATCTGACTTCCTTGTGCTCTGTTCAGTCAGAGAGAACCAGAGGAGCCTGAAGATGCAACTAAGGGAAGAGATATATTCAACGAAAAGCCTCCTGCTGATGAACTCTTGGCTGCATCAGAGATTGGTAAATCAGCTACAACGTCTCTTCCTGACAATGTGGTAAGTTTGTTTTTTCCTTGTATCTTGGATGTAATGGTCTTCTCCTCCACTTTACTTGTACTTTTCTTAATTTTTCAATAACAACGCTTGATTCTCTTGTAAAATAATTTTAAGCATGGAAACTGAAATTCAAACGGTACACTTCCCTTCTGTTCTCTTTTCTGACTTTACTGTTGTCCTCAAATTAGAATGCAAAGGGGAGATAAAAAAGGAGTAAAAAGAGGAAATATAGGTTTTGCATGTTTTTCGTTTGTAAAGTATATTGGACTCTTTTTGCTTCTTCCTGTTTTCTTGGTATGCTATAATTCTCAAATTACAAAAAAAAAAAAAAAAAGAAAAAAAAGAAAAAGAAAAAGAAAAAGAAAAGGGAGAAGATGATATCAAACTCTTTTGGTTTTATATTCTTTTGCAAGACATACAATAAGGAATTGACAAATACATTGTAAAAAGGGAACTGCTAGTGGAACTCCAAAAATCTAATTGTACACGCCTCACAAGTGTATTTTTCTTTCTAAATAGTAAATATTGAAAGTTTGGAGTGCAAAATGAGAATTTTGGAGTGCCAATAACAATTCTCTTTAAATATACAAATTTATATATTTTTATTTTGAAATACTTTCCTCTTTCAAAAAAGGAGTTTTATTTGTCTTTATGAAAAAAAACGTATATTTTCAAGGTGAAAATTCTTGTTATACATTCCAATATACGTTTTTCTTTTAGTTAATAGTTATGGTTTAATTTCTTATATCTTCTCATCTGGAATTTATTTGATAATTGGATGAATCAATACCCAAATTATTAATGTAATGGAAATTTTTATGTCATGTTTTCTTTTCTAGATATTGTCATCTGAGCAAAAAGTATATAATTTCACCCTCTTTAGACTTGAATTCTGGTTTGTTTTCTAGTATAGATCTTTGGATATGTATATAACTTCACTTTCTTTTGACTCAAATCCACTAGTACTGGTTTGTTTTCTGGTTTAGATCTTTGGATGTGTATCTTCTTAATTATGAGGTCTGTTTCTCATGAAGATTTATGGGTTCAGCATTGCTTTGTTTTCATGCATCATGCTCTGTTTAACTGTATTCTTTGGAATATGTTACAGCCTTATGTGTATAATGTTCTATTTTCTTATTCTTCAGATTTTGCGAACTACAATGGGTGACATACACATGAAATTGTATCCAGAGGAATGCCCAAAAACTGTGGAGAACTTCACAACACACTGCCGAAATGGCTATTATGATAACCTCATATTTCACAGAGTCATCAAAGGTTTCATGATACAAACAGGAGATCCTTTAGGAGATGGTACTGGTGGGCAATCTATTTGGGGACGGGAGTTTGAGGATGAATTTCATAAAAGGTAAAGAATTTAATTTCATTGACCGAGTTGAAGTTGTAACGAAGTCAGTTTCTACTTTGTCTGTTTTCTCTTTTGCAATTTTTTGTAGTATAACAATTCTTTGGTAAGTATTCAATGATGTAAATCGTTCTTTTGTTGCAGTTTACGACATGACAGGCCTTTCACTGTATCAATGGCAAATGCGGGCGAAAACACAAATGGATCTCAGTTCTTTATCACCACAGTGGCTACTCCCTGGCTTGACAGCAAGCACACAGTTTTTGGCAGAGTTATCAAGGGGATGGATGTCGTGCAGGTACGATTGAGCCTTAGCTTTTATGTTTATCATCTGCATGTGGTCTTTCTTTTTTCTTCTCCTTGAGATGGGGAGAGGGAGAGTCATCACCTGCCTGTGCAGTCTTCACGAAGAATAGTGGAAGGAGGGAGAGAGGAGAGGAAGAGATTTTAAATTGCCTGAAAATTAGTCATTGATTAGGGACGAAAATGTTCTTTGCCAAAGACATTTTGTTTTTCTTGCAAACTTGGAAATTATCCTATGATGACGGGCATTTATGTATACCTTTTACTCGTGAATCACGGCTACTAGTATATGAGGTCCCCCCGTGTGACTGGTTAATTAACGTCTGACACCCATCTTATTGTATGCAGGCTATAGAAAAAGTGAAGACAGACAGGGGAGAAAGGCCCCAAGTAGACGTGAAAATTCTGAATGTTACTGTCCCCAAGCCTTAAGATTCTCCCTTTCGACGATACTTTCCAAATATGGTTGGTGATCGGTTTGGTGGAACCTTGACTGCAAAAGATTGCATTCAGGTAATTTGTTTATGCCGTTTAATGTAGGGTAGATTAACTTGTTTTACTTCCGCGCTTCATGCTTGATGCGGATTACTTAGCAAGATGTTACTTGTTCAGGGGAAAAAAAGAAACAACGTTGCCATGGTAATTTGTTTATGCCGTTTAACCGTTATTTATGTAATGATTTTAACCAGTTGAGTTCCATGGTCGTATGTTGTTAATTTCCTTCAACTCAAATACCTTTGACAAACAAACTTCGTTCACTAATGTTTTTAAAGTTTAAGCTGTAACCGAGGCAAAGTATAGTTCAAACTTTTAGTTAGGGTTTCCGATGAATATCTTAATTAAGAGCCTACAATTTTTAACAATCGAGTGTATAACTAGACTGTAGGAAAATGCTAAAGAGATCGCATGTATTTGATTTTTGGTATGGAGTAGCCCAGAAAAAATAAATGTAGCATAATTTGTTCTCATAAAAACCGATGTATGGTAAAGTGAAGGTATTTATGAAATTTAAAGTAACCAGGAACATGATATATAGTAATGACAGATACATTCTTTCGTATGTAATTACGTTCAAATTTTAGTACATTATTCGCACATATTTTCCTAGATGTCTCATAATTGGGAAGTAACAAGGAATGCAACATCCCAATATAACATGACCAAAAACATCATCGTATATAGTGAATTAGGAAGCTCAGCTTCAACCGAGGCCAAGGATTTTTCGCAACCAACAAAGTCGTCTCCGGCCTGTGTGAGCACAAAACAAATCGGCTAACCCAAAATCGTACGCACTTCTTTGTAGCTTCGGAGCCATTAACACTCTTGTCGGTGGCGTTGAGCGTTTAAAAAAAAAAAAAAAGGTTTCCTTTGTGCTGCATTTGATAGTGCTAAGGTAACAGTGGCTACACCAACATATTTGGGATTAGATGCTGAACGATTTGGAATATCTTTCCATAGCATTTTTACGCATTGTTTATGGTTGTAGCCGAATTGGTTTTGGGTTCGCTTGCAAACACTCGTAACTAATTGTGGCGCTCTTTGCATTTGCATATGGTGCTGCAGACGATGAGAGACATAAGACTAAAGAAGCAATGAACACTGCATAACCGTTGTGGAGTCCATTGCTCAAGGTGTGTATTTTCAAATTCAAGCTAAAGTGGTTACAAATTAATTTCTTGGATTAAGCAATGAATAAATGGAGTATGATATATATACAAGCAACTCAAGGAGGGTATAGGGCTAAATTTAGGAGCGTAAGTTCGTGTACCTTTTTGTTTTGGTTTTTTCTTTTACTTATTAAACCCTTGGATGTAAAACTAGCCTTAACATGTTCCTCTAGTTCATTTTGTTTGAACTAAAACTCAGCAAAAGCTGGACATCATGGTTTCTAGAAATCCAATACAAGTATATAGTTGGACATCACGGTTTTTGGTAGACATTTATGGTAGTTTAGCCTCTCTATAACTCAACGAGTTTCACCGTTACTTCGCATCGTCGATCGTAATTTTGACTTCAAATTTGACCGTTACAGAATTGTCGTAGTTCGTCTTCATTTTCCGCTATTGAATGAAATAATGGCAGAGTCAAAAATCGAAGCAAGGAGGGGTCTCTAGACCATATAAGAAATAAAATAGAATATAATCAACGGGAGAAAATTTTTAGGGATAATTCTAGTTCTAGTATAGGAATGGAATATTGTAAACAAAGGCAAGTAGCGGAGTAATGAAAAAAAATATTTAATATTTGAGAGAATTATATTATAAGCACCGAACTTGTTTATAAGTTTTGCAAAAAGAAAATTACTATTTTGGAGTTGAACAAACATCAATCATCATTACTCAACCAAAAACACACAAAATAAAGCTAAAGCTAACAACCACAAGCAAAAGCATACAAAATAAAGAAAAAGCAAGAGAGGCCCAGGCCTATTCCTCGTTCTCGTGTAATACGTATTTCAACGTATTTTTAGGTTGAGTTGTTTGTGATGTGTAGTCTCGTTTTAGGAGAGTTTTGTGTTGTTGCTATAAGCGTGTTCCAAGTGTGTGTGTGTGTGTGTGTGTGTGGGGTTTTTTTAAATTTTTAAATTTTTTTTAATTTTTTTTAATATATGGGATGTTATGCCGATTTGTAATTGATCTATATTAATGATCATTGTCATTTTGGTGGCTGAATTGGGGGTTTTATTATGGTAGTGTGTGCGTTATTTTCTCTAGATCATGTCAGCTCTTGGTCACTAAAGATTCTTTACCCGTATTTAGAGTCATACATGAGTCTTGTAATCTTCTCTTTTCAATAACATTATATATTGTCTTCTAAAAATAAAGAACAGCTGCGTGTAAAATTCCGTATTAGGTTCATTCATGGCCTATTTCTACATATTTAAAAAATATTTGGGGTTCAAGTGTTGACTATTATATTTTCAATTATGTTTGGTTGAAAGCTGAACCAGAAGCTCATACAAATTGAATAGACTCCCAGGCAAATGAAAAATGATGCTTAAAATTACACCGGTTATTTATCTTTTTTTAATTTTTTTATTTATGAAACAGAAACATTCCATTAATCAACTATACAAAGAACATCATCAACATAAAATACAATTCATGAATACAACCGCAGCAGGAAGACAACACAAAATTTCAATCACATCCAACCACATAGAAAGATAACGCTCATCATGACAAATCTTGCTTCACTTTCTAATGAACTTGCTCATGAGGATGCTCATTTGCAAAGAAACCCTGCTATGAGACAGAAAAAGGTCTTCATCATCCTTTGTCAGGTGAACAGACCACAAAACCACAAACTTAAACACAACCTAACGGTGTGATTCCCTCAAGCCACCACAATGGTACCACCAGTGAGAGATTGCACCACGCTTCGACGATCCTGCAATCTAGCTATTTGAGTCAAATTTGAAATTTATTCCCATCAAGTGGACAAAACTTCACTACACAAAAAGCTAATTAACTGGTGCTTCATACCAAATTAAATTTTGAACCAGATTTCGTATCTGATATATTCCCAAAAAACAAAAAAACAAAAAAATTCCGAGACTTTTATACCATTCAATTTTCTGGATAATATTTCAAGGAATTTTATTAAAAGAACCCTATATTAGTCTTGCCAGAATTAGTTTCTTAATTCTCCCCCCTAAAACAAACTCCATTATTAAAGCAACAGAAAATGACATGCAGTGGAATGATCGTAAAACTGAAGGAACCAAAAGGGAAGGCATTAGAAGTACTCGAGCAAAAACACAAACTGAGCTCCATTATTTATAAGTGGTCACACAAACCACTTGCAGCGGTCACACAAACCACTTGCAGCGGTCACACAAACCACTTGCAACGGTCACACAAACCACTTGCAGCGCTCATACGGCTACCCATTTGATGACAATATATTCTGAAAGTTCTGAAATAAACTGCACGTCTATAAAAACACCACAATTGCAATTTTAATCGTAAAAGATATATCGATGGCTCAAATTGCCAAGATTGACGCCCAAGCAGAGATAAAATCCTCGCCAGATAAGTTTCATGGCTTCTTCAAGAACAACATCACCTCTTTCCCGCAGATGTTCCCTCAAATCTTCAAGAGCGTTGAAGTAGTAGGAGGAGGTGCGCTCAGAGCCGGTGCCGTCTTTTCTTGCAAATACGACCTTGGTAAGAGACTTATTATGTTTAACCAACAATTTAAATCATTTCTTTTTGGGTTCTTTAGATATATACATATACATACATACCATACGAGTGAACCTAGAGATCGAGGAGAGAACTGAACACATGACCTCGAGTAGAGAAGGAACCTATGTATCATACTATAGTTTGTTTTAAATTTTTTAGCTTTTATTAAAGTGTGTCTTGTTCTTGCTCAAAATGACATGGCAGACATGCAGTTCTCTCATATTGGTTCGAGTTTCGTCTATGAGATTTGAATCTCAACCAAGTAGATAGTAATACCAGCATCACTATACAAAATGATCATTTTCGATTATAAACATTTATAATCAAATTTACATCGTGCAGGAGAGGGTCCAGTGACGGCAAAAATTAAGATTCCAGCGGTAGATGATGAGAATACATCAATCAACTTTGTTGTCCTTGAAGGAGATGTTTTGAAGCTGTATAAGACTTTCAAGGCAAAACTTGAGATTAGCAAAGCAGGAAATGGTGGCAGCACAGTAAAATGGACTTTGGAAGTTGAGAAGGCAAATGCAAATGCACCCGAGCCGAAGCTCTACGCGGATCATGCAATTAAAGTGTCCAAAGGCATTGATGCTTACCTGGGCAGGGCTTAATTCAATGCCTTTTCTGTAACACATGCAAACTCTATTATGTGCGACACGAATTTAATGAGTGCTACAGAGACTTATTATATTGTCAACTAAATTACAATAATAAGAAAAAGTGGCTTTTAATATAAACATGAGTGTATAGAAGGAAAAAATTGGGTGCCCACTAGTTATTTTTTTTAATAATATTGAAGAGGTTTTAAGTTCAAATCTCCTCACCCTATTTGATATAGGAAAACAATTTAGAGAAATTGAATGGTGCAGTGAAACACTTTAGAGCTTGTATCAGAAATGATGTCAAGTTTTAATCACTGTTCTAAAAATCCCCGCCTAGCGCCGCCTAGCGCCGCCTAGGCCCCGCCTAGGCGCTAGGCGGCTGGTCACCGCCCCGATTAATGTCTAGGCGTTTGAAAATTAATAAAGGGCGCCTAGACCAGTTGAGGCGCTCGCCTAGCCCGCCCAAACCCGCCTAGGCACCTGCCCAGGTTGCGACTCACTTTGATAGAAAATATATAACTTTCAATTTGCATTTAATTTTTTTCAATAAATTGTAAGAGACTTGTTGAATACTTAAATTGGCACACACTATATGTTTGTTCCCCATGTTTTCATTATGTTCCAATACTTTATAATATATATGTCATTTTATTTTGTAGTTTATGATGAAATTATATATATTTTAAGTATAAACAGACACTTATTTACACGAAATATAATGGATTTACTTAAATCCGCCTAGTCCGCCTAGGCGCTCGACTAGACTCCGCCTAGCCGCCTAGGCGCTAGGCCCCAGCCCGCCGCCCGACTAGCGCCTAGCGTCTTTTAGAACCTTGGTTTTAATTAAAGCACGTATAACATACTTTCATCTTAAAGTCAATGCATAGTAAAGTGAATGTATTATAAAAAATTCAAATTAAAGAGGAACATACGTTGGTTGTGTTGTAGGCCTAATTTATTGAACTGTATAAAAGACAAAGAGAGAAAAGGGGTGCAACAATAGTAGAGAGAAAGAGAGAGAGATGTGTAATTGTGAGGTGTGGTCTATTCCATCCTATTGTGCCCTTATTTATACTAGTAGGAAGGTTAATTCCTTACCCTTTTAGGATTACAACTCTAATAGGATATTAACTACTAAAGAGAATATTCAAAGATATTCCTAGATACACTAGGATTTACACAATCACATTCCTAATCTAATAGGACTGCAACACTCCCCCTTGAGTGTGTAAATACTCAAACAAATGGCACATTAGGTCTTCAACGATGAAGCAAGTATAGTTGATGAAGTCATTGGCACAATGAGCTAATGCAAGTCTCAAATCTACGGAAGAATGCATAAAAGGTAAAACTCACAAAACCTCGCTGTGGTAAAACCTAATGTGGGATAAAAACCCATAGACCAAGGAGAAAAGTGAGAAGTTGCATTAAGTCAAAACTATACATCTTCTGGACGCAAGTAGAAGAGCTCACAATGGTATGATCTGCCCAGGATGGGTGCCTCGTCAAAACCTAATTAGGTAGCAAAAACGTAGTGGGAAAAATGCTCCTAATTGTAGGGAAAAAGAGTATATTAAGATCAAGTGAGTATACTTCTGGATACTCCCCCTGAGTTTGACAGAACTTCCAAATGAGAACTACAAGCATTGCATATGATAGTTAGGCATACCAATTCTTCGGACAAGCTTCTGGAAGGTTGACTTTGGCAGTGACGTCGTGTAGAAGTCGGCAAGGTTGTCTGGGATTGGCTTGCATGACTTCAATCTCTTGATGCTTTGCTGATGTAGACGCAATATGTCTTGGTATTGACTTCGTTGATGTATCATGACTTGGTCGGGTTGATACATGTGGCATAGTCTTCATAGATTGTCATTGGACTCAACGATGGATGAAAACAACAAGTACTTTGAATATGCTTAACAAGGACTCCTAACCATGTCTCACGTGTGGCATAGTGAGGTGAGTCTTGGAACGATTCGAAGGTTTCGCAACTAAGATCATATCATGGACCTCCAAGATATTGCGATATCCTTAAACGGTAAAGACTTAACCATTAGGGAATGTTGCCTTATGTAGGTTTGATAAGTAACATGCGTCAGCATAACAACAAGGCAAGCATCATTCCGAGCATGAGGGTCCGATCCGCTCGAGATGCGTTGGGATTAGCCCAAATCCGTATTACCTTTCAGGATAGCGGAAAAACATCTTTAATACCAATTCAGTGGTTGCGTGTAGGCGCGGTGCTGCATCTTTACCAATAGATCAACAACGAATGAGATGTCCTATCTAAGGTAATGAGCTAAGTACAACAAAGCGCAAAGTTGAACTTAGATATGGAATTTTGGATTCCATAACCTCTTCAAGGGTCTCATTTGCATATAATGTATGGAAGATCGTAGGTATACTCAAAGGTAACACCTTCAGGGTGTAGTTCGACTGGTAGACCAAAGTACTGTTACAACTATACTTGAACTTCAGGTCAAGGTATAAACGAGTTTTCCCAAGACCCTTCATCTCAAATTCCGTCTTCAGGTGCGAGGCAGTTTTCTCAAGTTTTTCTAGAGTCTTAGTGAGATTCATGTCAGTGACATGAACTATAACTCTAGCAATTAGGAATAAGACTTCATTGTTTAACACGCAAGGACATAATTCATATCCTTAACTGATCAGATAATCACTTAAACGGGTAAATCACATCCGTCGGATTGCTTCAATTCGTAAGTGAACGCCTCAAAAAAGTTGAGATGATGTTCCGTGGTTTAGAACTATTTGAACCAGTCCATATAATTCTTTAGGAACTTACATGTAAATCTCCGTATCAATATCCCCATGGAGAAATACTAACCACATTCATAATGCTGCAATCAATCATAGGGTGTTTGAGAGAAACCTTGCGCCGTAAGGCGTGCATCATATCACACTATTTCATACATCTCATTACACTTCCTTTCCCACTTGTAACACAACAAGGTTACCTTGGGCAGTGTAGGAACGATAGGTCCAACACACACTTTGGTAAGCAATTTAACCTGGATTGTAATTTCGGTTGTCCAATCAGTTCTACGTTGTCACTAATCAACAGAACACGATTCGATATCGTCGCTTTTCATTTATGTCGATAGCTACCATATAAGTGAAAACATCATTGATGGTAATCTCATTCCAATTCCATTATCTCATCCAAGCTAGTATACTGGACCAAGAACTTCAAGTCTAGGGAGTAATTCGGATTAATCTCATGAGATGGAAATGATTTGAGCAACGATCGAGTATAGATTCATTGTTGTGTCGTGCCTTATTCTTCTAGGGAAGTGAATCCTATGAACTGAGTGATATGTCGTGCTTCAGGCCAAGACAGATTGATTGGCTATTCGCCGGCGTACCGGACCATCCAACAGGGGCGGCACACCCTTTGGGGATGTTGACTTGACTTCCGTTAAGAACGTCTATCCTTGCAGGCATGTTTGTAGCTGGTATATGATCTCGTCACTTTAGCTAGATCAGAGGAATGCGCCTGGAGCAACATTTTGAAAGTTAGAATACATCGCACTTGCTTATCACACTTGTGCGGTATGTGGATCGAAATGAGACATAGTGGGTAACATCCACGCAAATTCCGCCGTTCTACAAGAACATTGATGTTCTTATCTCCCCTTAATGATGGGAGGATTGTCTCATTGAAGTGACAATCCGCAAATGAGCAGTTAAGAGATCGCATGCAAGAGCTTTAAGAGAGCTAGTGTGAAAGAGAATCATAATTGACAAAGATTCAATCCTTCTTTTGAGGACCCATATTGGTACGTTGCGACGACGCAACTTGGCACATGGAATGCACACCCAAAATGTGTAAATACGAAGCATCAGGTTAGTACCTAGTAACCAACTGCAACGTCGAATAAGTTGGGTGGCAATGGATCTCAAGGTGGACCAACATAGCTGTGTACAAGATAACATAGCCCTATGCAGAAACAGAAAGCTTGGTGCGTTCACCAAGGTCTGGGCGATCATTGAAATTGCCCTTTATGATCACTCTGCAAGGCTATTTAGGGTAAGCATAGAAATTCGATGTTCAATTATAAACCCAAAAGACATGTAATACTTTATTGAAAACCGTCGATATAAACTCTCCGGCATTATCCAATCTCCTAGACTTTAGGGATAAGTAGGGTGGTGAACCCTTAAAATTGGCCATAAGGTTTAGCAGCAATGTGTGTGGACAAACATGTGACCAATTTGTCGATTCATCAACCAAAACCATAAGTATTTATATGGTCTGCATTTTGGTTGGATTAGTCCACATATATTCCCTTGAATTCACTGTGAAAAGAGAGTTGTTTTGTATCTTTGCAAGGGATGATTTAAAAAATCAATTTCCCAATGAGAAGGCTTGGCAAAGTGTGCTTGTAGGCACAAGATCCTTACTTCGGGTAAGGAGATGCGTTGTAGTATCATTGTTCGACCTAAGTGTCCCAAATGGTCATGCCAAAATAAGTAAACTGCTCAATCACCAGGCTCCAGGCCGACCACATGTGGTGTGTTCCTAGTTGGGAGATAGCCCATTGACCCCAAAGCAAAGCTTCAGGCTCATTTTTGGAGGTGGTGCAAAGATATTTCACTTTATTTCTTCAGTGGTTTCATTCATGATCATTGTCATCTCGAATATCCTTAAGAAAACTCAACGACGTTCTTCAGGAATGAATAGAGTATAAGGTTTCTGCCATGGCAATTCAATACCATTCATACAACGAGGAGCGTGCCAAAGCTTTTAATCAGGTTGGATATACCTGAAGTCGTTCCTAGAGATGTGATTTAGGTATAAAGTTAGTGTGCGTAGTATCGCATTCATCAAGACAACTAACTATCCCACATTCGTACCTAATCACGTGTTTAATTGAATTCGGTCACATGTATATAAGAAACATGATTCAATTAACTCGTATTCAAGGACAATATCAATAAGATTATCCATAACTAAAACAAACACCAAAACTTGAATCCAAGAACATGAAAAAATATTCGCAAAGTAAATAGTTTACTTTAGGGGATTCGGCCAATAAGGCCATCCATGTCAAAATTCTGCTCTTCTAACAGTGTTCGATGGAGCAAAATTAGTCTCACATATTGACTACGAGAATGGTACTCCTCAACGACATTGGTAAGGGCAAGAACATGTGCATAACCAATGATATATTTCATCAAGACGGAAGTAGATTATGCAGGGTTAAGGTTTGGAAATATTATCCCTTATTCTTGAAGTTTTAGGTCTTAGGTGCCAAGGATCACACTTCGGGCATGATGCCACACCTTGGCAGGCCCTGATTCTACCATATGTTATAAAGTGAGAGAGACAGACCCATACTTGGGTACAGTAGGCTCCAGTCGAAGCTGAAGGGGTCTGTTCAATAAGCCTCTACAGAAGCAGAGCAGTATCGTTCGGTGCACCTTTGCCGAAGTAGAGCATGTCATTTCGGTGCATCACTGCCGAAGCAGGGCATTACCATTCGGTAAGCTTTCACTGAACTGGGTCGAGCCATTTGGTAGAATCCAGTCGAACTGGGTCCATACCTTTCTCTCACGTTTGTGGTAGTAATCAAATCCAAGAATTTGGTAAACTTCCACTTTCTACACTGCTGCTTCAGGAGAGAGTTAGAAACATGGAAGGATGAGAAAAGTATTCTCCAGTCAAAATTTGTTCGGATTTATAAATTTCATAATTGTACTCATTCATGGACGTAATCATGGTGTGCTTCAGGCAATGTCTTTCATGATTAAACGGTCTGTAAGAATGAGCCAAAGAGCCATGAAATCCTCATTCGGGAGGTATTTCCGTGAGTAATACTTTGGACATAAGTCTTCGAATGAAGATCATGGCGGAGGCTTATTCAGCTATTTCATGCCATTGTTGGCTACAATGGTTAGTCAAGTGGAGATTCACGTCTTGTACCCTACATAAAGTGGTTTTGGTTAAGAAACGTCCAAATCAGTGAAATCGAACTTGTTACGGTTTGACAATCCATTGAATGAAGGGAGCGAGATTGTGATTGGTGCTATGGATATATTATATCCAAAAGCATCAAAGTAGAACATTCGGGGTTCTAAGACATGATATACATGAAAAACGTCGGGTTTTCATGGGTGTATTGTTTTATGAAAGCTTCGGGTTTCAAAGGCATTAAATTTGAAATTACAGGTTCAAGTTTAGTTATGAACTTCTGGTTCATAAAAGGAGGTACCTGTAACGCATAATACAATATACAACTAAGTGTAATGGATTTGGGTTGCTTCAGGAACTCAAGTGTGAGTGCTACGGGACTACGAAAGGGAGTCAGCGGTTTAAAGAAAAGAAATAAAATATTGAATCGTTAATGTCCAAAAGTGGGCTTCAGGCCAATAATTTTGGATGTCTTGTCAGATTAATGGACTGCTCGTCACTTTAATTAATTCAATAAATCGGGACCATTCGAGGTCGATCGTAGAAGTAAAGAAATATAAAGATCCAGACATATGCACAGAATTCATGTTGGCTGCAGGCCATTTAAGAGGCAGCCCAAACAAAAAGGGCTTAAATCTGCTGTGGGCAACCCCAGCCCAAGATGGATTGCGGGCCAAATCAATTAGGGAAGCCCAATTGGGCTTGGTCCGTGAAAAAGAAAAGGTAGCCTAGGCTGCTGGGTGTTTAACCAGCGTGAGTTAGTGTGGGCTTTGGGGAAAAAGTAGCCCATCTTCAGGCTGGCTGCAGGTCTAGAGGGCTACAAGCCCAGAAAAGAAAGAAAAAAACTGAAGCCCAAGTGGGCTGAGTCTGGACAAGGCCCAAACAAAACCCGGTTTTATTCGAGCACCCTAGCTTCGCCATGATTTGTGGTGTTCTCAGGTGAGGACGACTTGAGGTTCACCTGAAACCGTTAAATTCACGACAAAGACTCGCTCGACGTTAGAATCGAAGAAAATGGCAAGTCGGTTGTCCAAGTTCCAATGAGATTCACGGAGAATCTCCAAAACATATCGAGATTTGAATCTCGAGGTTGAGGACAACTTTTAGTAGTCATGGCTCACCTGCAATCATCGAAATCAACGGCAAGGGTTTGACTTTAGGCGAACCTGTGAGGTGGTGACAGTGACGATGAGAAATTGTGTCTGTATTTTGGGGTAGCAGCAGCTCAGCTCCTTAGCAACTTGGCTGGGCTCAGCTTGAGCTTGGTGTGAGCGTAGCTTCAAGCCGTGACTCCAGCGCATTTTTTTTTTCAAATTTTCCGATTTCTATTATTTAGGGTTTTCAGAACCCCAAAAAATAATAATAAAAAATCATGCTTCTATTTTATTTAGATTCTTTGACTCACAAATTTCACATAGTATAATTGCGCATTGCATGAACGTATGTATATATTGACAAATATATGAACATATACAATATATATATCGGAAGGAAAATATAAAAGTAGGGGGTTCATGCATCATGGGGAATGTTTTCATGCTTCAAGGTTTTTTCAAATATCTTAATTTGTTTTAAAAGAACCCGATTGGCAGAAAACAACCTTTGAATTTGTAGAAGATCATTCTCTAAAAGCCGGAATTGCATCTCCAATGCGTTGTATCACATTCAACAAAACAAAATTAAATTGATCAATAGCATGTAGATCAATTCAATACAATAATAAATTAATCATAAAAAGAATGATTAAAACATAATACTACCCTGATTGAAGATCAAACTCTTTTTAGCGTAGCGTTAAGAGCGTGCTGATAACGTGTTGTAGACCTAATTTACTAAACTGTATAAAGGAAAGAGAGAGGGGGTGCGACAATAGTAGAGAGAAAGAGAGAGATATGTAATTGTGAGGTGTGGTCTATTCCACCATATTGTGCCTTTATTTGTAGTAGTAGGGAAGGTTAATAAGGAAGGTTAATTCCTTACCCTTTTAGGATTACAACTCTAATATGATATTAACTACTAAAGAGAATATTCAAAGATATTCCTAGATACACTAGGATTTACACAATCACATTCCTAATCTAATATGACTTATTTTCACATTCCTAGATACTAAAAATATCCCTATGATGTACTAAAAATATTATTGTTTAATAGGCTCCATCAAATCCCTCTTGATTAAATGTTAATGAAGCTACGCCTATCTTTTGTATTCGTTACTGCTAATTCAAGAGTGACTCGAGCAAGCTCTTCGTAATCGTATACTAACTATGATCGAGGATTTTGGATTCTTGAAAAGGATGTCATGAGTAAAAGGAGCCAGTCTTAGAAGATTATCTAATTGTTTTGAAATATTGTCTAAAGAAAGGTCATAAAACAAAGCGGGCTTCAGGATAGACATGGGTGTATAGAAGAAAAAATTGGATGTCCAGGAGTACTTTACTTTCTAATGTTTGAAGACGTTTCAAGTTCAAATTTCCCTACCTCTTTGATAAAGAAACATAAGTTGCATGAATCGAGTGGTGAATGAAACAAACAACTCAGAGCATGTATTCGACTATTTGGACAGATAACGATGATGTCAACTACTAATTAAAATACTTATAGTATAATTTCATGTTGATTAGTCACCAAATGTATTATAAGAAATTCAAGTTAAGGAGGAACAAAAATGAGATTGTAAAAGGTCGATATTCGTTATTCATATCAGTTTTTTTTCTTTCCTCTCTTCAATTTTCTACCTTTTTTATATATAGTAATCATAGATAATTCTTTGGTACGCAAGTACTTTCAAATTTTAAACGTCGCATACCTTTTTCTAGATAGTTAATAACTAAGAAGTAACAAGGAATGCAATGTCCCTATATACAATGAGCAAAAAGTTCGTAGTAGATACTGACATAAGGAGTTGAACTTCAACAGAGGCCAATGCTTTTTCGCAACGAAAAAGGTTGTCTTGGACTCGTGTGAGGTTTTCGGAGACCGATTTGCACACCGCTTTATAGCTCTGATGCCATTAACATTGTTGTTGGTATTGTTGAGCGCATTTTCAAAAGAAGCTTTGCTTTGTGCTGCATTTGCTACTGCTAATTTAAGAACGGCTATATCAGGATCTTTGAGACTATATGATGATCGAATTGGAATATCTTTCCAAAGACTTTTTACGCATTGCACAAAGTTTTAGGCGAATTGGTTTCGGGTTTGGTTGCAAACAATCCTAACTAATTGAGACGCCATTGCATTTGCAAATGGTGGTGGTGACAACAAAAGACATAAGAGCGAGGAAGCGATGAGCATTCAATAATTGATTGACGAGGCCATCACTTAAGATGTATATGGATGCAAGAACAGCAGAACTTGGACTCCATTTCCGCTGCTTTATGTCTGTTCCACACACACGTCTTGAGTAGTTACATAATTCGAACTCCATCAAGCCGATTTACAGCCCTAATAGAACCCGGTACGTTATGTGATCAATTCAAGGTCTCCCCTTTGATGCTAAAAACCCAAAGTTACTTTCACCAATGTGAATCTAATAGTTCAAGGGGTGTGATATCCACTAGGGATGGGCAACGGTTATGGCGGGCGGTAACCGCGGTTATTTACCCATAACCGTTTATGCTCATACCCACATAACCGTTTACCCGTTGGGTAATTGCCTAAACGGTTATACCCATACTCATAACCGTTTATAAACGGTTAACCATACCCATAACCCCATACTCATTTAACCGTAACCGTTTAATACCCGTTTACCCATTTATCCTTTTTAACCCCTTTATCTTTTGTTTTTTTTATCATTACCCCTTTTCACCTGTCTATATGTTTTTTAACAACTTGAAAATTAAAAAAAAATTGTCATAATTTTTTTTTTTTGATAATTAAACACCGTTATAGGTACATTCATCATATATTTCCATATTTTGATTTTTGAAGTCCTTATACCATTCAAATAATTGAAATAATAGTTTACGGATGATATTTTTAACTGTTACCAATGAAGGTAAATATAACATTTTTAATTGTTTAGAAGACATTTCTGTCAAAGCATTTCTGTCAAAGCATTTCTGTCAATTTCACGGTTACCGGCAAGGAATTTAAATTAATTTGGCCAATTCCTTGATGATGAGAATCATCATTCCTGTAGCAGTGTTATCGAGAACATGGTTTGTGTTAGTTTTAGTTTTACATATATAAAATAAATGAGTAAACGGTTACCCGTTTATAACAGCGGTTAATATCCATAACCGTCCATTTAAATTTCGCGGGTAAACGGTTATACCCATAACCATAACCGTTTAATTTAAATGGGCAGGTAACTGCGGTTACCCATAACCAATGGGTATTTGCCCATCCCTAATATCCACACACCCTTTTTACTTCTCCCACACCTTTTTAATTTTCGACCGTCGGATCGGATGAATTGAAGAAAATCAATGGACATAAATTAACAAAGGGTGTGTGAGAAGTAAAAAAGGATGTGTGGATAGCACACCCCTAGTTCAAAAGCTTTTCATAGATATTTCCAATCAAATATAAGTAAATGAGCATTTCCAAAAGTTGATTTTTGGTTCACGGGCATACATAATGAAGAGGGATTTAGTCCAACTCCAAGTTGCATAAAGTAGGAAAGATTGATGAATTTCACTACATAAGAATCTATCGAAGCAAAGAGCAACAGGATATAAGAGGCGTGGTAACGCAAAATTTGAATGAACCAGACCCGCATTAAACCACAAGCAAGCAATCTTAAGTTCGACTAAACAGATGGAAATAATATATAAAGCAAATTTCTTCGATCACTTGCATATCGAAACAAAATTTTTGAGATCTGGAACCATATCCAACTACAAATAGAAACTTAAAAACACAGCATTGGTTTGAAAGTAATACTGAAGATATCAAGTCTTGACACAGGAAACGCACCAAAAGTAAGTCCCTTAGTCGAAAAGGCTGAAACCCATATCCTGCAAAAAAGAAAAAAAACGATTTTAGTAGTTATTAAACAATCACAATAACATTAGAACAGCCCAGCTTACAAATAAAGCAAACTAGATATTATCAACAGCTGCATTTGACATAATATACTTACATCGTCTGATTCTTCCTTTTCTTCCACCTTCTCCTCCTTCTTCTGCTCGGCAGCGGCAGGAGCAGCAGCCCCACCACCACCTGCAGCTGCAGGTGCGGAATAAGCAACTGCACCACCACCAGATGGAACAGATGCCAACTTCTCCCTTCCAGATGCAATTAGCTCGGTGATATCTTTTCCCTTGACTTCGGACAATAGCAACTCAATCTTGTCACTGTCAGCCTCGGCTCCAACTGTAACCAAACAAATAATTAAGTTACATTTCAAAGTGCAAAACGTTGCTGCACAAATAATAATATACCACTTTTTCCAAACACTAGTACCAAGGGCAACCTAAACATCTTCTCCGTGCAAACAGTACCTAGTCAAGGATAATTTACTACTAATGACACATCTCACATATGAAGGTTCTTTCTAACTTTCATCATCCCGGATAACATAATGACCGAATTCCAATAACAAAACCACTTCCATTTCAATACAGAAATTCGACCACGCGCATGGATATAGGTTGCAAGACTGATTATCAAAATTCCATCTCAAGTTAAAAATTTATAAGAACTAATAGACGAAATGAGCATTACACAACCGAAATCTCCACAATTTAGTTTTAACATATAACTAAATGAATAACTCTTTCGTCCAAGAGTGATTGGTGCAAGACTAGAACCCTTGCCAATGGTGTAGGGGTTAAGAGTTCAAAACCGTGGAGCTGGAAAGCCGCAACATCAAAATTGATAGTCTAAACAAATTCAAGCTAAGAGGACTAACATGACTAGGAAACCTGTATGTAAAAGACTAAATATACTAATCATCAGCATACGTATAACAAATAGAAAAATTATCACAAACAATACAGTGAAAATAATAACAATTTTTACATGAATCGCACGCCGTTGCAGCAACAAAGAATTTTTTTTAATATAAAAGTTACCTGATCCAAGAATGTCCTTCAAGTCAGCAGCTGAGGGGCTCGTCTTCCCTCCCAAAACAGCGAGCAAGTATGCAGCAACAACCTTCATCTCTACCCATCCAAACAACATCACAGGGTATCAGACACACACACACACATACACACACATATATATATATATACATATACATACATACAGATACATAATATACATGAGAATCAGATTCAATTTGCTCTACTGATAATAAATTAATAGAAGGAGTACTGTAGAAGATGGATGGATGTATGTCGAGGAGAAGTTACCGTATTACGTAGGTGAACAAATAGAGCTTCGTAGCAGAGCTTCAATGGCGGCCGAATAGGGTTTGCGGAGAAATAAGAGCACGCGAGATTTAGGTTAAAACTCTTGTGAATCAATTTATACACTAAGAATTGTTTTTTTTTTTTTTTTCAAGGCTTCACTGATCTAGCCCACAACTGGCATAGGCCCAACTTTTAAGTGTGGAAAGACGTGGGCCGAAACGTGCTTCTATATGCCCAATGTTGAAAGCTATCTTGTTAGTGTTGGTTTAAGGTATGTTTGGAAGTGGATTTAAAAAACTATAAACGAACCAAAAGTGCTTCTGATATTATTTGAAAAAGAAAAAACAAAAAGTGATTTTCAGTTAAACAAACGCTTGAAGTACTTTTTGATTAACAATGGTTAACTATATTCTCATGAATCGAAACTTAAACTTTCCACTTCAAAGTGAAAGTGAATATTGCTAGATTGTAATATTAAATGACAGACTTCAAACCCGTTAAAAATTAATGACTTTTTAAGTACTATCATATTTTGAAGACATTTTAAAGTCACATTTAAATACCATGAGACTTCTATTAACTACCATTCCAAGGGAGATGTCAAATACTCCAACTAGAACTAAAACACATCAAGTGTTTTCTAAGCGAGATGCCATTACACCAAGTAGAAGAGTACGGCAAAGGGTCCCTCTCTCTCCATTTATTTGAAAGGGAAGCTCTCCGGATCCCTTCCACCAAATCCACCAAATCAGGGGATTTGGGCCATTGAAATTTGATTCAATGACTACAAACAGGGACCCCCTTTAAAAGTTGTAATAACTTTAGCCGTTTGATCAAATTTCAATGGTCCGGATTCCCTGATTTGGTGGATTTGGTGAAAGGGATCCGGAGAGGATCCCTTTCACCATTTCTTTTCCTAATTTGTGCCGAGGGTTTTTCCTCACTTTTACAAAGGGAGGAGCGAGACGAAAGGTTATGAGGGCTCAAAGTAGCAGAACATGCCGAGCTCTTATCCTATGTGTTCTTTGCGGATGATTTCGTACTATTTTTTTTCAAGCAATGGATGTGGAGGCAGTATGCGTTAACAACTTACTCCAATGTTACGCTGAAGGGTCGGGTCAATTTATAAACTTGGAGAAGAGTTATGTTCATTTCAGTTCAAATTGCCCACAAAACATGAAGGTCTGATTGGCGGAGGTGTTACATATCAAACACCAGGAAGGTTTTGGAAAGTACTTGAGTATCCAAACTAACTTCGTTGCTTAATCGGAACAGACCAATTACCAGATCCGTTTATCATCATCGGCATAACCATAGAAAAGATCATTAAAAAAGCATGTACGTATCCCTTCAACATTCTATCTCGAAACCCTTATTATCATTTACTGTATCGTATGGTTGATTGCATCATCTTTTGATCCACTTACCCGGGAGGGAGTATTCCGATTACGGCTAGGAAGTTTGCCTATTTGACCGCAAGAAGAGGGATAAGAAGCTTCGTGGTGGCATTCCTCCGACAAGCTACCGAACTGGAGAAAAAAAAAGGTATTTGAAGAGGTAAGATATAAAGTGGACGATCAAGTGAATGGGTGGGCAGAGCAATTTCGTTCAGTTGTTAGAAAGGAAGTTGTTGATGCACAAAATCAGCGAGGACTTTGGTACAACAGAAAGTGTCAGGTTTTGTGACCTTCGCTTGGTTGCTTCGGTCACTAGCGAGGATAGGTGTATAGATGAATAGAGACAGAGAAGCAAACACAAGATATACGTGGTTCACCTAGATTGGCTACGTCCACGGAGTAGAGGAGTTCTCATTAACTGTGAAGGGTTTACACAAATGCATTGGTTCAAGCTCTCCTTTTGTGAGTTCTAGTGAATAGTTTAGTACAAAATGACATTAGAGATTATTGTGGGAGAATGATCCCTATTTATAGAAGAGAGTTTCTAGTTTTGTTCTGACATTGACACGTGTCATGTTGTGATTGGCTTCTGATGTTGACACGTGTCGCGCTGTGATTGGCTTCTGATGTCGACACGTGTCGCATTGTGATTGGCCTCCTGGTTGAATGGAAGCTCTTCTGGATCCTTGACGGTATAACGTTGACCGGTACTAAGTAGTTTCGGGATTGGTCAAGTATGGTACAAACAGTGCTCCCCTAAGTTCCCGAGTGAGGGAAGCTCCTCGGTTGGGGACTTGCAAGATCCAAGCCGCTGAGTAATCGCGAAACTTCTAAGTACCGAGGTGTGGTATCGTCTTCACTTGCCTTATCTTTCTCATAGGTAGATGTGACATCTTCTCTGGAAGTACGCTTCCTCCATTCAGGGGTGGTGTCTTCAACCGGTGGAGATGCACAAGGTAATGTATCAATTTCACCTGAAGCTTACTTGTAGTTTCGGGCTTGGCCAAGTGCGATACAAACCCTATAGTAGGAGTCCCTCAAGTCGCCGAGCTAGGAGATCTGTCGAAGGAGGTAACCGACAAGGTAAGCAGTCAGGCTTCCAAGCAAGCAACCCAGGATCGGAGGTTCGACTTCGGCTTCCGGTTGATTGTTCTCCTTCTCCTTGTCTCTCATTCAGCTGTCAGGATAAGGAGAAGCAGATGGAGAAGAGATGATATGAGATACTTTTGCTTTTGAAGAAGTAACTTTCCACAGGCTTATTCTTGAACTGTGTTGGAGGGTTTTCTAGTCTCCTCCAAAGGACTTTCCACAGACTTAATCTTGAACTGAATCCGATTCAAGGTGGCGGACACTTGATCTTGAATTGGGCTTGTGATATCTTCAAGGGTCGTTGGTGACATGATCTTTAAGGATTTGATTCAAGGGTGATGAATCAACATGTGCAGTTCACGACGCCTTAGTGAGTCGACTCAAGAATTTGAGGGTCAAAACAAGTCCATCAAATCTAGAGTATGATCGACCTTGATGATATAGGATACTCTTGCTGTTGACAAAGTAATGAATGTGGTATGGCGAGGTTTTGCTCTTCGGCGGCGGTGCTAGTGAAAGGTTGTTGAAGCTTCTCATGTTGTAGCGATCTGTTTTAGCTCATCGTTGAACCTTCTGCTTCAATCTTTTGCCTGGCAGAAGTGGTGTGTACCCTTTGCATTTAAATGGTCCTTCAGAACATTCCTTCCTAGTGACTCATCCACGCTTGGCAGCTTCAGTGTAAAGAGCCAATATCTGATCAACTGTCATGAGGTATTTACCGGTGGAATTCGTGACCTTGACAGCAGTTGCGGATGAGTACTCGAGAGCAATGTTAAGTAAGTAACCGGGCAAAGGTCTCAGGCAGTCAGTTCCCGATTGGAGGTTTGATTTCAGGTTCCGACTGACTGCTCTCTTTCTCCTTGTCCTGCAAGTGTGGACAAGGACAAGGACAATGACAGGGAGAAAGCATGATATGGGATACTCTTGCTTTCGACCCTGATGATATGAGATACTCTTGTTCTTGGTGTGGCTTATTTGCTGAGGTATTATCGGGGGGAAATAAAGCTGAGTATTTCGAGAAGTTATGTTGAGGGTGCCTTCTCGAATGCGAGAAAGAGTTGAGCATTTTTGCAGGTTTGCTTGTCCTTAGAGGAGGGAGGTCGACGTATATAGGGATTTCCCAATAGCAAGTAGTAATGCTATTCCTTTACCCTTCTTGGTCACAACAATGTAGTGGGAGCTGCCAGCTTCACGTGCTTTAACTTTGTCAGAGCACTTTGAAAAAGTGGTATGTTGTATCTGGAAAGCTGATGTTGCGTGTGAAGATTACAGACAAGCTTTATCTAAGGAGATCTGGTTCTCGAAGTTTTGAGAGCTGTGCCTATTCGGTTTTCAAGAAAGTAATCCCGTTGGGAGTCTGGCCCTCGAGATTCGGAGAGTGGCGCCGTTTCGGTTTTTGAGAAAGTAATTATGTTGGGAGTCTTTTCTCGAAAGTGAGTAAAGGTTGGACGTTCTTGCCAACCTGTCTTGCCGCAAAACACGGAGGTCGACACACATAGGGACTTTCCAGTTGTCAAGCAGTGATGCTGTTCCTTTACCCCTGTGGGTAATAGTAGGGTAGCTGGAACTTCGAAGTTCTCGTGCCTAAACTTTGTCAGAGATTTTTGACAAAGTTATATGTGGTACCCGAGGAGTTGATGGTGCATGTGGAGAGTGGTGATTGAACAGTAAGATTCACGTGCTTTCTACTTCACCAGAAATCTTCGACAGATTGCCCGTAATTTCCGCAAAGCTGAGTGTGCATGTGACAGGTGCTGACGAGGCTGAAAAAGCAGGTGCTTCTTCGATTTCTGAGATCGGCCCTCGTGGTCTCTGAGCAGCCCAGCTTTTGAGAAAGGAAGTGCCTCTTCGATTTTTGAGATCAGCCCTCGTGGTCTCTGAGCAGCCCAGCTTTTGAGAAAGCAAACGCCTCTTCGATTTCTGAAGCTCCGTCGAATGTAGATTTTTATAGAGGCTGGCATTAAGTTCCACATCATACTTGAATCTCCACCAGTAGAAGCTCCATACTTGCACTTCTAAGAACTTGATTTGTCCGACCTCTTCTTTTTCTCCACACCTTCGAATATGTCTTGCCCTTCTGACCGTCGCCTTAACTTGAATGTCGGGGAAGATAGTGACCTATCTTCTCCAACCAACATTTGGCAGCCGTCATTCGTATCCCCAAATGGTCCTCTTACAGTTGGGGATTCCATGATGATGAATGATACAACCGCTTCGGTGGTGGCCAGAAATCTTCTCACTCCTAGAGACACTAGAATACTTTCCAGGCGGTCCGACGAACTCGCTGTTCAGGACTCTCTGGCCTACAGCGTCCGATGTGCAGGCTCAGTATCAAACATGGGCCAGCGCCTTCTTGCTCGATCTCGTCAGGTTGAGTCGTTGATGGCTGAAGTGGCTAGTCTTCGGCAAGAGGTCAGAGTGCTTATGCATGAGAATAAGGAGTTGCACATGCTCGCAACTAATTACTCAACAAGCATGAAGAGGAAGCTTGATCAGCTGCAGGAGTCCGAAGTGCGGATTCAGAGTGATCATCAGAGGTTTGTGGCGTTACTCCAGAGGCAACTTCTGCCTTCGTCCTCTGGAGCTTCACCAAGTGTTGAGGCTCCGGATAATCAATCTCTGGTGCTTCGTCTTTCTGGGGCTCTCCCGATTGCTGAGACTTCCCCTGAGCAACCTTTGTGAAGGCTCCCTCTTGTTTGTTTATTTTGACTCATGTGTATGTACATATTTGTAGCTTATCGGAAATATTAATAAATAAGCTTGCTTCATTTCAACATATTGTGTTAAATACACCAAAGCCTTCTTCAGAAAGTTCTCTGAATTTTTTCTTTTGTTGAAACTTGTATTGTTGAAGCTTTGTGAGTGAAGCATGTAGTTTGAGGTAGTGTTCCCTTAATTTCCCGAGTGAGGAAAACTTCTCGGTTGGAGACTTGAAAAATTCAAGTCACTGAGTGGTTGTGAGACTTCCGAGTATCAAGGTGCAGTAGCATATGGTGGGAGTCCCCCAAGTCTTCAGGCGAGGAGAGTTGCCGAATGAGGTGTCTTGCTTGCTACTAATTTGTCAAAGTAACGAAGCCTTGTTTTGATGTCACACCTTCATATATGCCTTATCTAAAAATATTTCCAACTTTTGTGTGTTTGATGCTGCATGCTATTGACTAGACAATATCAAGTGCAATTAGTAGCTTTTCTCTCTTTTTCATCTTTTCTTTGGTGGAATTGCTTTTCGTTTCCACTAATCAGCCTGAGTGGATGCAAGATAACAACATTCTCTATAGTTCAGATTGCAAAGTCGTCTTCATGAAAGTTGTTCCTTATCTTGTGAACTACAACATATCCAAATTTGAGATCCATCGGAGTAGTACAACTTCAGAAATTCAAGTATGATGAGTAACTGTTCATCAATTTTCTGTTAACCCGTCAGACTTGTTGTGAGCTTCGAAACTCCATTTTCTCTTGTTCAGATCAACATACTTTCTTCATCGAAGTTGTTCCTCATCATCTCTTCCATAACATATCAAAAATTTAGAACAAACTAACGGTTGAATATTTCCAGATCTTTGAAATACCGCAGCAGCTTTGAAGCTTGGAGAAATCTGACCGTCATGTTTGGAGCTTCAACACTCTAACTTTCGTCGCTCAAATAGAAAAATTTCCTTCGTGAAAGTTGTTCATCTGCTCAAGAACTATAAGATGTCCAAAATTCAGCTCCACTGGAATTAGCTTCGCACTATCTTGATGAAGAGTGTGTGAAGCTTTTATATGTTTTGGTGTTGAAATTTTGTATTGTAGGTGAAGTTTTGGAGTTGAAGCTTTATAGTTGAAACTTTGGGGTTGAAGCTTTATAGGTGAAGCTTTGGTGGCACCATAAATTGATTTTGCCTCACACTATCTTGATGAAGATAGTGCGAAGCTTTTGAAATTGATATTTGTCCTCCATTGATGAAGTTTTTTGTGGCACCATAAATTGATTTTGTTTCACACGATCTTGATGAAGATAGTGCGAAGCTTTTGAGATTGATATTTGTCCTCCATTGATGAAGCTTTTGGTGACACCATAAATTGATTTTGCTTCACACTATCTTGATGAAGATAGTGCAAAGCTTTTGAGATTGATATTTGTCCTCCATTGATGAAGCTTTTGGTGGCACCATAAATTGATTTTGCTTCACACTATCTTGATGAAGATAGTGCAAAGCTTTTGAGATTGATATTTGTCCTTCATTGATGAAGCTTTTGGTGACACCATAAATTGATTTTGCTTCACACTATCTTGATGAAGATAGTGCAAAGCTTTTGAGATTGATATTTGTCCTCCATTGATGAAGCTTTTGGTGGCACCATAAATTGATTTTGCTTCACACTATCTTGATGAAGATAGTGCAAAGCTTTTGAGATTGATATTTGTCCTCCATTGATGAAGCTTTTGGTGACACCATAAATTGATTTTGCTTCACACTATCTTGATGAAGATAGTGCAAAGCTTTTGAGATTGATATTTGTCCTCCATTGATGAAGCTTTTGGTGGCACCATAAATTGATTTTGCTTCACACTATCTTGATGAAGATAGTGCGAAGCTTTTGAGATTGTAGTTGTGTTCCATTGATGAAGCTTTGTTGAATTTCCCAATTTCTCCATTGATGAAGCTTTGTTGAATTTCCCAATTTCCAATTTCCTTTTTTTTTTTTTTTTTTTTTTTTTTTTTTTTTTTTTTTTTTTTTTTTTTGGAAAACTAGAAATTTGAAAATGTGGGAGAGACAACGTATACAAATTTTGCTTCCACACTGTTGAGCAAGAGATTGTGATGCAAGCCACATCTTGTAGTAGTCGAAGGTTTGGATGAACCATATAAATTGAATTTGCTTCGAACAGTCTTGATCAAGAGCGTGTGAAGCTTTCTATGAGTTGTAGTGTTTGCATTGTTACAAAGGAGAAATGTCTGAAGCAGATGCAAGAGGGCTGAAGAGCTTGATCTTCGTATACCATGCACTGAAGCCATTGTTGGCTTGCAATAAGACTTTGTTGGTGACTATAGCTCTTGTTAGGCATAAGTGCTCCCCTAGTTGAGTTGTAAAGCTTGAGGGTTTTTGATTATTTGTGAATGCTAGGAGTTCACATATACAAGTTGTACCACTCGTCTTCTGGAGCATTGTTTGTACATTTCATCACCTGGTTGGTGGCATGAAGGAGAGTACGCGTTGTACATTTCATCACCTGGTTGGTGGCATGAAGATGAGTTCCTTTTTCACCTGATTGGTGATAAGAGCGGTAAGTTTCCAAATAATATTAGAGTACGGGTTGTACATTTCATCACTTAGTTGGTGACACGAAGGTGAGTTCCTTCATCACCTAGTTGGTGAGAATAAGGGCAAGGTGTCGAGGCACATTATGGTAAATGTCGAATGACACAAAGTGTGTTGAACCCTTTCGAAGCACAGTTGGCTTATGTATGGATGTGTTGGAATGTATGATGTTTATGTATGAATGTATTGGAATGTATGATGTTTATGTATGAATGTGTTGGAATGTATGATGTTTATGTATGAATGTGTTGAAATGTATGATGTTTATGTATGAATGTGTTAGAATATATGATGTTTATGTATGAATGTGTTGGAATGTATGATGTAGATCCTTTGTATAGTCTTGTTGACACATACTTAGATTTTGTTTTGTATTGGAAACATTTGCGTTGAAGCTTCAACACTTGAGTGTTTCATTGCTCAGAATGTAAAAAAGTTTAGTGCCGAGTTGGCTAAATCACCTCTTTATTGAACTCATACCAAATGGTCTTTGTTACATAGGATGCCGAACGGCTGTAGCTTAACACTTGTACAATGTGAGTCTATTTGTAATAGTACTTCAAGTGGTTAGCATTCCATGGATGGCCAAGGGTCTTGCCGTCGGAGCTTCTGAGCTTGTAGGAGCCAGGGCGGCTGATGCCGACGATCTCGAACGGTCCATCCCAGTTAGGACTAAGTGTTCCTTCACTCGGGACTCTATCACAGAGTAATCTCTTCTTCAGTACCCAGTCTCCCACTTTGAAAGAGCGAGGTTTGACCCTTGAGTCGTAGTAGTTGGAGATGCGCTGCTTGTAAGCAACATTCCTCAGGTGAGCCTGATTTCTGTGTTCTTCAACTAGATCCATGTTGAGGGTGAGTTTTTTGTCGTTCTCACTCTGCATGTAGTTCTGGGTTCGGTATGTTGCTTGCTCAAGCTCAACCGGGACAACTGCTTCTGTACCAAAAGCAAATGAGAATGGGGTTTCCCCTGTGGAAGTCCGATATGACCAAAGAACTTGGGGTATGAATTCTGGCCAACAACCTTTGGCTTTGTCCAAGCTAGTTTTCAGAGTGCGCTTGATTATTTTGTTAACGGCCTCGACTTGTCCATTAGATTGAGGATGGGCTGGAGAGGCAAAACATAAGTTGATGTTGAACTTAGAGCAAAACATCCTGAACTTCTTGTTGTCGAACTGCCGCCCATTGTCCGTGACTATCGCATTGGGAATGCCGAATCTGCAGAGGATGTTCTTCTATACGAAGTCTTCTATTTTTGCCTCAGTAATGGTTGCCAGGGGTTCTACTTCAGCCCATTTTGTGAAGTAGTCAACTGCAACGATTGCATAGCGGACTTTGCCCTTCCCTGCAGGCATCGGGCCGATCAAATCAAGTCCCCATTGGGCGAAGGGCCAAGGGCTGATCATAGGAGTGAGCGGCTCGGGAGGGGAGTGAGGGATAGTTGCGTAGCGTTGACACTTATCACATGAGCGAGATAATCTGATGGCATCTTGGTGGAGTGTTGGCCAATAGTATCCTTGGCGAAAAGTCTTGTGTGCTAGGGATCGGGACCCAGCATGATCTCCACAGACTCCTTCATGTATTTCCCGTAGGACAATTTCCGCCTCCACAGGTGTAAGGCATCTTAGGTATGGCAGGGTAAAACCGCGCTTGTAGAGTTGGTCATTAATGATCAGGTAGCGGGCAGACTTGTATCGAATCTGCTTAGCTTGGACTTTGTCATTTGGGAGGGTGCCATGAGCAAGGAATTTATAAATTGGGGTGATCCAACTATCTCCTTGTTGTAAATTGCACACTTCCGCGACCATGGTGCTCGGTGCCGCCAACAATTCGACATGAATTTTTCTCCCAATCTTGTCTTCCACTGCCGAGGCGAGGCGAGCCAAAGCGTCTGCATGACTGTTTGCCGCTCGAGGAACTTGGGTGATCTGGTAGTGGAAGTGTTTGAGCAAAAGTCGTGTTTGCGCGAGATATGCCGCCATGGAGCTATCCTTAGCATCAAAGTTGTTCGTGACCTGGTTGACCACTAATTGGGAGTCACTGAAGATATCAATTTGTTTAACCCTAAGGTGCTTGGCCAAACGTAAGCCTGCTAGAAGGGCTTCGTATTCGGCCTCGTTATTCGATGCCTTGAATTTGAAACGAATAGCGTATTCCATCGCCACTTTGTCAGGGGTAGTGAGGACTAATCCTGCTCTGCAGCCCTGTTGGTTGGATGAGCCATCAACATACAGACTCCATGCTGGGGTTGTTGATTCTATCTTCTGAGCTTCTGATGGTAGTGAAGTTACTGCTTCAGGTGTAGAAGTAATGTCAACAGGATATGTGAAGTCGGCGATGAAATCTGCTACTGCTTGACCATTTTCGGCTGGTTTTGGTTGGTAGGAGATGTCAAACTCACCCAATGCTATCGCCCATTTGATCATTCGCCCAGACGTGTCAGGACTCTGGAGTATCTGTCGAAGAGGGTGATTGGTAAGCACGATGATGGCGTGTGCTTGGAAATAAGGGCGAAGTTTTCGAGCAGACATGACCAATGCTAGAGCTAATTTCTCAATGTTGGAGTATCGTGTCTCCGCATCTTATAGGGCCTTGCTAGCGTAGTAGACGGGCCGTTCGACACCACTGTCCTTTCGAATAAGAACAGAACTGACTGCTGAAGCCGAAACCGATAGATAGATAATGAGAGTGTCACCAACTTCTGGTTTGGAGAGCAGAGGGGCCTTACTCATGTACTTTTTGAGGTTCCTGAATGCCTCGGCACATTCCTCCGTCCATGTAATGTACTTCTTATTTCCCTTGAGTGCTTTGAAGAAAGGAGCACATCTGTCTGTTGCCTTAGAGATGAATCTGGTTAAGGCTGCCACCTTGCCAGTAAGGCTTTGGATGTCTTTTGAAGTTACTGGCTCTTTCATGTTGAGGATTGCTTTGATCTTTTCAGGGTTAGCTTCAATGCCTCGTTGGCTAATCATGAAGCCTAAGAATTTGCCAGAGCCCACGCCGAAGGCACATTTGTTGGGGTTCAACCTCATTCGATACCTCTTTAGAATGGTGAAAGTTTCAGATAGGTTGGTGATGTGTTGGTCAGCATGTTTGCTCTTGACTAACATATCATCAACGTAAACTTCCATGCTCTTCCCAATCTGTTCGGCGAACATTGAATTGACCAGTCTCTGATAAGTTGCTCCTGCATTCTTTAGGCCGAAAGGCATGACTTTGTAGCAATATAGTCCCCTGTCAGTAGTGAAGGCTGTGTGTTCTTGGTCTGAGGGGTTCATGAGGATTTGGTTGTATCCTGAATAAGCGTCCATGAAGCTCAAGAGCTCACACCCTGCCGTAGAGTCTATAAGTCTATCAATGAGAGGAAGGGGGAAACTATCATTCGGGCATCCTTTGTTTAGGTCGGTGTAGTCGACACACATTCTCCACAAGACCTTTTGAAGCAGGAGACTTTCCTTGGTCGGATTTTTCTTAACAAGGACAACATTTGCTACCCATGTTGGGTAATTGACTTCACGGACGAAACCTATATCCTTGAGTTTTTCAACTTCTGCTTTCATCGCCTCGTATCGTTCAACATCATAAGATCTTCGCTTCTGTTTTACTGGTTTGGTCTTGGGATCAATACTCAAGTGGTGACAGATGATATCGGGAGCGATGCCCGGCATATCTTTATATGACCAAGCGAAGACCTCGGCGTTTTCTTGCAAAAATGAGATCAACGACAGCCGCATGGGTGGTGACAAAGTGGTGCCAATCTTCACCATGCGATCTGGATGGTCTTTGGAGATAGAGACATTCTCTAACTCTTCAGCGGGTTGTGCTTGCTGGGTGAAGGAGTCATCTCGAGGGTCATCAGGTTGACTGTTGCCATCATGAAGATCTGAGTTAGCTTCATCTGGACTGGTCTTTACTACTTGGTTATGTATAGAGAGGGTCTCCTTAGGGACAGGCAGGTGTTGTTGCTTAACTGAAGTGTTGTAACATGATCGAGCACTAAGTTGATCTCCCCTGATGTATCCATTGCCGAAAGGGGTTGGAAACTTCATCAACAACATATGTGTGGATACCATGGCCTTGAGATCATTGATGCCTGTGCGCCCGAAGATGACATTGTATGCTGTCGGGCAATTGACCACTAGGAAGTTAGTGGTAATAGTAGCTGTGTAGGGGCATGTACCAATGGTGAGGGGTAAGTGTATACTCCCTAAAGGTTGTACGATATCGCTAGAGAAGCTTATCAGAGGAGAAATCGAGCGATCGAGCAAGTGTTCAGCTACATTAAGTGCCTTGAAAGCTTCAGCAAACATGATATTGACTGAAGCACCTGTGTCTATCAGGATTCGTTTCACATCAAAATTTGCTATGTGAGCCTCCACGATCAGCGGGTCGTTGTGAGGGTAGATGATACCTCTTTCTTCCTCAGGGTAGAAACATATTGGATCCCAGTTAGGTTTTTGATACTTGCCTCCCCTGATGTCTTCCACGTGAAACACTTGATGGCCATGTCTCAAAGTTCGTTCACTGTTTTTCATGGCCCTATTGGAAGATTCAGACATGGGTGTGCCGCCGCTTATGGAGTATATCACATTCACCTGACGTTGGTTACGGTTATCCCTTGGAGGGTGAAGGATGAACTGATCAATTTTTCCTTCACGTGCCAAAGCCTCGATATGATCACGGAGGATGATGCACTTCTCGCTGTCATGGCCATTATATTCGTGGTAGCAGCAAAACACGCCAGTGTTCTTCGTGGACTTGTAATCCGGCTGTCTTGGCTTTGGCTTTGGTATCAGGTGAGCTATACTGGGGTAGATGGCCGCGCATGTAGCGTTCAAAGGTGTGTATGTCTCATACCTCGGGGTAGAGCATGTCTTGACACGCGATTGACCCACTGCGTTGACTGCCTGGGGATGAGTGTTAGTGTGACGATATCCTGAGTTATCGCGATAGTGCCCCTTATTCTTTTTATTAAAATGAGATTGGTGAGGATGAAAATCTTTCCTTTTGCCCTGGGATTGATATGTCTGCTGACTTGGCGAAGCATTAAATGAGGCAGGGGGGTGTGCTGCTACTTCTTGGAAGGTTGAGGTCTTCTCATTCGGTTGGATCTGGCCTCCACTCCCTACTTGCTGATAAGGGGTGACTGTAGGGGGTTTCCCTTGATATGTCCTTGCCTCGGCGGAGGCATGGTTGTAAGCTTGTGCCATCACCTCAGAGTAAGTCTTCCAAGTGTTGGCATTGATCATGTACTTGAAGAAACAGTCACGTAAGCCTGCCGTGAAGGCCTTGAGGGCGGTTTTGTCATCTGCCTCAGCGCAGCGGGAATACTCATGGCTGAAGCGGCCAGCATACTTTCGTAATGACTCGTCCGGCTTCTGGCGAATAGTGTACAAGTCATCTGCGGAATACAAGCGATCGGTCTGGAAGATGTGTTGAGAGACAAACAACTTCCTCAACTCTTCAAATGAGTCTACCGTATCGGGTGGAAGACGGCAATACCAGTTTAAAGCTCCGCCAGAGAGGGTGGAGGGGAAGAGAAGGCACCGTTCTTCGTCGGTGTGTCTCCGGTATACCATGGTGGACTCAAAGAGGTTAAGGTGTTCAATCGGGTCTTCCCTTCCAGTATAGAGTTGTAAGTCAAGCTTCTGCTTTGTTTTCGCTTGGAGGGGGGTGTTGAGGATCCTTTTTGTGAGGGGGCCAGGCCTGGGTTGGTTCCAGTCAGGTATCTCGGCTTGACGTTCAGCCTTCAACTTGTTTACTTCATCCAGGAACTGTAGGACAAGGGGGTCCTGAGTGGAGTCGTGCACCACTGAAGTTTTCTTCCGTAAGTCCCCATCGCCTCTTGGGGGTAGGAAAGTTTGATCAAGATAGCGAGATTTTTCCTTGGACTCGCCATACTGACTCCTAGAGTGAGTATGTCGGAATATTTCCGAGTCCCCTGTACCTTCATGTTCTTCTGGGGCCTGTTGCCCATTCCCTAGATTGGCTGCTGACCTGGGTCGTGGAAGAGGACCTAGTCTTTCAGAAACTCTTGGGTCATTAATCTTCGAGCTTATGTGGATGAGATTCTCTCGACGTTGCTTTAGGAAGTCTCGACAATCGCGATAGACGGCTTTTGATCCTTCCACTCCCTCTGTGAAGAGGTGTTTTCCTCTACTTCTTCTGCTTCGGGTTGAAGCGGCCGGGTTGAGAGAAGTCTCATGTTGATCGTCACATTGATGGGTAGCTCGATCCTCCGTGTTGGATATCGGTGACCCTCCGTGTTGGGGGGCATTCAGATGATTGGTGACCTCGACAGGGGCGACGAACTTGTATGTTTGAGCATGCCTAGCCTCGTGAAGCCTCTCGAAAAGCTTTTCATATTGCTCTTGGAGGACCTCGTTCCTCATCACTATCTTGTTGTTCTGAGCTTCTAGCTCATCGACTTTAGCTTGAAGAGTAACTCTATTTCCTTCTTGCTTTCGTTGCTTCATACTAGGTCCAATGGGGGTGTCATTATGTGTGCTATGGCTTCTTTCGCTCCCCATGTTGGAGAGAGATGCTTGGCCAAAAGAAAGTGTACGAGCGGTGGAAACCAGCTTGACAAAGCTGAAGAGAGTGGGAGTAAGTGTCTTTCCCACAGACGGCGCCAAATGTTGATGCACAAAATCAGCGAGGACTTTGGTACAACAGAAAGTGTCAGGTTTTGTGACCTTCGCTTGGTTGCTTCGGTCACTAGCGAGGATAGGTGTATAGATGAATAGAGACAGAGAAGCAAACACAAGATATACGTGGTTCACCTAGATTGGCTACGTCCACGGAGTAGAGGAGTTCTCATTAACTGTGAAGGGTTTACACAAATGCATTGGTTCAAGCTCTCCTTTTGTGAGTTCTAGTGAATAGTTTAGTACAAAATGACATTAGAGATTATTGTGGGAGAATGATCCCTATTTATAGAAGAGAGTTTCTAGTTTTGTTCTGACATTGACACGTGTCATGTTGTGATTGGCTTCTGATGTTGACACGTGTCGCGCTGTGATTGGCTTCTGATGTCGACACGTGTCGCATTGTGATTGGCCTCCTGGTTGAAGGGAAGCTCTTCTGGATCCTTGACGGTATAACGTTGACCGGTACTAAGTAGTTTCGGGATTGGTCAAGTATGGTACAAACAGAAGTTCTAATCAAAAGTGTGGCATCGGCCTTGCCAAATTATGCAATGTCATGTTTCCAGTTTCTGATTCGATTGGCGAAAGAGATCGAACAGGTGATTGCAAGATTTTGGTGGAGAGATCACAAAACGAAGAAGGGTGTGCGTTGGATGGCATGGAACAAAATGTCGAAAGGAAAAACAAAAAGAGGGCTCGGTTTCAAAGGAAATAAATTCTTTCAACCTTGCAATGCTTGTTGGAGCAAAATTAGAAAAATATGAAAAATAGCAATATAATATACAAAATTCATAAACTAGAGATAAAGTTAGAAAAACTAACAAACTTGGAGATTGAAGCTTGCATAAATGTAATGTCCTAAAGATAGAATTTCACCCCTACTCTTGTGCTTGTTGTTCGATAGGCGTCCATCTCCTTGGATTCAACAATCTATAATCCAAAGTCAAAGCACTTCAATCTTCAGATTCTGGCGAACTTTATATATTCTGTACTCTCAAGACACGACTCGGAATTTGACACACGAAACATTTGAGCAACAAAGTGGGGAAATCCTATTTCTCAAGAGTAAAAATTAACTCTATTTTTCTATATTTAATACCAATGGTTTCATGGGTTTATATAGAATCCAATTTCTACTTATTAAAGAGATGTAACTTTTCATCTATAAGTATACATCACTTATCAAGGGAATACACCTAAACAACATAACCTTTCTAAGAAATTGGTTAACACTATTTTTCATTCAATTATTAAAATTATATATTACAATATTTCATATTATAATATATTGTAATGAGTAATTGCTAATTGAACGACATTTAAGATGTCATCTCTTGTAATGAGTAATTGTTTAAGGTATGGCAAGGTTAGAGATCTTCTTACAAATACCTTAAATGTGGGGGAGTTTACCCAAGTGCTTAGTGTTAACAAATTACTTAATGAAGTCCTAATATAATTTTGAGGACTTGACATTTCAAACAATGTCAAACAACTACTCTCGTATGAAATATAATTTTATAAGATGTATTGTGCACACCATTAATGACAGTCAACCTAGTGGTGGATCCAATTATTAAAGGTTAGACTAGAGAGTAAGTTGATCATTGAGGGGAATGAGGCTAAAGCCAAGATAACTAATGAATCAGCCTAGCGGAAACCTAACTTAGTTGATTGGAGATCCCATGGTCTAAGTTCAATAGGCAAACTGGTTGGGCATGATTCAAAAAAAGTTAATAGACTATATACCTCATTCCTATGATGGAAGAAGTGTGTTGTCTGCAGAAGTTTTAGGGTGTATATTTATACTTAATGACAGTGATATCTTATAAATAAGATGAATAGAGCAGACTATTCTTAATCATTGGTCACCTATGCGAGAGTAGAAGTGGGTCACTTCTATGAGTATGAGATGGCTAAATTCTCTAAAGCTCTCATGAATCCGGGATTTGTTCAGGACCAAAATGAACACAACTGTATGAACCAGAATATATTAGGATTAGTGATGTGTGTTGCTTATTGTCTCGGTTTACTACTGCGGTGAATAGTTCAAGATTTTATATTCACTGCGTCACCAAGTAAATCCGATAAGTATTCACTAGGGTAGGTTCAAGTCCAAAAGACACCTCTCCCGATGCATTGCTTGTCTGCCTATACTCTCAAATTCTTCCTAATTTTTCATTCATGTGGGGGATTGTTGGAAATTATATATTATAATTAATATTATAATATTTAATTTTTGTATGAATGAAAAATAAGAGTCATGTGTCATAGTTGAATTCAAATTCATGAGTTGTTTCTGTTCGTTGAAACTTTAGACAACAGTCATATTGTTTCAAAAAGGGTGGCTTGAGTTCTATATAAACTCAAGCATCCCACCTGTCTAATAGAATGAAGAGAAGAGTTTTCTCCAATGTCTTAGTAGAAATCCGAGTCGTGTCTTGAGAGTATAGAATATATGAAGTTCGCCAGAGTCCGAAGATTGAAGTGCTTTGACTTCGGATTATATATTGTTGAATCCTGGGAGACGGACGCCTAACGAACTACAAGCACAAGAGTAGGGGCGAAATTCTGTCTTTAGGACATTGCATTTATGCAAGCCTCAATCTTCAAGTTTGTTAGTTTTCCTAACTTTATCTCTAGTTGTTTATATGAATTTTGTATACTATTGATGTTGTGATTTTCTTTATGATTTTCATATTTTCTAATATTGCTCCAACAATGCTTGCTAAAGTTGGGTGGAGAATTATTTGTGATCCGAAATCTATCCTAGCAAAAATTCTTAAAGCTAAATTCTATCTTTTTTCTTCGTTTTTGGAGGCACCGATGGGACGATGAACTTCATGGGGTTGGAAAGGGATTTTACAAGGGAGAAAAATCCTAAAAGCTGGAATCCAATGTAGAATGGGTGATGAACAAAATATTCGAATTAGGGTGGACCCATGGCTGCCCACTCCTCAAACATTTCTACCCTTATTGCGGCATGAGGAGATGGCGCCAGAGAAGGTTATGGAGTTAATGGATGGGAGTGGTGGACTGTGGAACAAGGATCTTATTGAAGAAGCCCACATCATTTTGAGTATGCCGCTAAGCAGATATGGGTGCACTAATAAATTAATTTGGCATTACACAAAGAATGGGTTGTATACGGTTAAGTCGGGGTATTTAATCGCTCAAGACCTAAATTGGAATGGAGAGATCGGTCATAAGGGAGTGGGGAATCTAGTGGCGGTCAAGAAAAGAATGAAGTTTGGTCAACAATTTGGCAGTTGGAAGTACCCCCGAAACTACGGCGTTTCATTTGGAGGGGCTGCAAGAATATCATTGCGGTGTGAGCTAATCTCCAACAACGTGGTGTTCGTTTGGAGACGGTTTGTCCGCATTGTGGTGAGGCTTTGAAAACACAAATCCATATATTCTTTCAATGTCCGTTTGTGCGAGTTTTTTGGTTTGGGACACCAATACAGCTTGATTCGAGTATGGTTTTGATTGATGTAATATTGTCTTTCATGTAAGGAAAACACAATACAACTTATTGTTACGGGATTTTTGAATTATTACGAGATTACAGATCTTAATGGCAAAGCCATTGCCAACATTCCATGAAATTATGCAATGGATTGTGTGTGGACTTTGGAGAATTTGGAAATGTAGAAATAACTTGATTTTTTATAGACAAACCGTGGAAGCCATGGTGGCTTTGAGTTTTTTGCATCAACAATGGCTTGAGATTGAATAGTTGCATGGGATCAAATGATGCAGCAATCAAATGATGCATCAACTAATGCGAATAATAATATAATGGCCCTATTTTGGTTTAAAAATTTGTATATGAACATCTGCATACCGTATACGACACCATTCATAGAAAAAATAAGACCCTACATGTATTATCTATATCCCACACATGATTACTATTTGTGGGAGTGTTGGCGCGTACATTTGCGTGATTCGTATGCAAAATTTTCTCCTACTTTGTAGAATAAGGTTTAATTATTGGTCCTTTTAGAGATCGAAACCATCAAACCCTTTCTTGTTTATATTCAGTGAATTTATGGTGTGCATGGGCATTAAATGAACATGCATTAGCCCTAATCTCATGTATTCAAGGTCGTCAAACCTAACCTGAATTCGTAACCATGTTCTGCAGTAAATGAATTGATTCTTAGGGGAATGGTTAGCCTTCTCTTCTCTTGTGATCGCTTTAGTGTTCTCTTGTTTTCAATGGGACAAACCAAAACTGCATGGAACAAAGATAGATCACTGAAAAAAAGGACCAAGCATATCTATATATGTTTTGCACTGCTTCCTCCCATTAAGTGAGCAGTTGCAATCAATTATCAAGGAAACCCTAACTGCATCATTTTAATTTCAAATTGGTTCCTTATATTTCCCTCCAAATGGTTGTTATCCGCTTACAACCCTAAATAAGTCTTACTTTATACATAGCTCATATTACTTGTGTTATTGCATGACTTGGTGTTTGATCTTGCCCTTGTTTGTTGCTGCTTACTTTTCCAAGAAACTGTACCTCTAGTTAACATGAAAACATAACCACTAGTTGACATTTTATCATCTACACATCATTCAAGATCAGCATCAGTATAACATGTTAATTCTAGATCTTCAACATGGTGGTAACACAGTACATAAGTGATGCGAAAATTAACTTAACACACAAATTAATCCCTCTTGTTGACAATTGTAGTATGGATAAGTAGGGATCGTTCTGGACCGGGGATTAGGAGGGATTGCTAATCTATGCTCAACTGACTTTAAAACACAAAACTAAACTTGAAAACACTTAACTAGACTCAAAGAATGGAAAACTAGACTATAATACACTAAAACAACTCAAATGACTCAAAACAGCACAAAACAAGCTAATTGATTCAAAACTTGACTCAAAACACTTAAAAACACAAACTAAAACAATTTCTAAATAATATGACTCAACAAAGTAAAGGGGGATTTGGTTTTGACGAATTTTAAAGTAAAACAAGACACTAAAGACTTAAGACAGATTTTGGAATAAATGGATGGGTGATGGACTAGTTAGAGGGTTCTTCTCCACACATAACACACTTGTACATGAATCGATTTCCAATTGCTTTTCAATAAATTATGAAGCTCAACACCCCAGATTAACCGTGATGCACTAATTAACCCTCAGATTTTCCTTTACTCATTGAATAGGATGAATGCATGCGACAACCCAAATCATTCTCCAAAGGTCCTCTACATGAATGCATAATAGAGATATAATCAGAGATCATTACGTTCCATGAAAATCATAAGTGTTGACGAGACATTTGTAACTATGAATGCATGATACGTTTGACAAGAATTCAATTAACGCGATTGTGACTAGCAACCTTCACTACTCATGAATATAAATTTGTAACGATTAGGTGAAACTCATTTATATTCTAGCATCAAATTCATGCATGAAAACTAAGTATGCATCCTTAATCAACATACAAGAATCAGTTTTGAAGAAAACAGTTAATTGAATTGCATTCACAACTTATCAAATCACAATTGGAAGAAATCAATTCATATTGCAAATATGTTCATGGCTTTGAAATTCCCCCTAGTCAAAAGGGGTTTAGTTCCTCATACTTGCAATTAAACAGAAACAATTGAAATTAAACATTGAAAACCAAAGTAAAATACACCTAGAATGCTCCAACAATCCAAATTGAATGGCTAACACAACTCCAAGCAATCCTCCTTCTTCTTTGCAGCGGCACAAGGTGAGGGATGATGGATGAGTGGTAAGTTATGGTGGTGGATGGATATATGTGAGTTATGGTGAAGGGTGGATGTGTAGAATGGTGAATGCACATTCCATTCAATTTAGGTGGGTTAGATGAGTGCACCAACAACTCAAATTTTGGTAGGTTAAATGAGTGCACCATCCATTCAATTTCTGGTAGTTAAATGAATGCACCATCCATTCAATTTCTGGTAGGTTAGATGAGTGCACCAACAATTCAATTTCTGGTAGGTTAGATGAGTGCACCAACCATTCTTGCAACTTGCATTTGTTTCTCCAGATTTTTAGCATGTTGCTAGCCTCATTTAAGCACCAAAAACGTCCATCTAACTTGTTCCACATGCATGCACTCCAATTCAGCCCAAAACTGCACCAAAATGCACTTTCTTGCCAACTTTGTCATTTGAACCTACAAACACACGAAAATAGCTTAAATCACTATAATAAGTAGAAACTAACTAAATAAATGCCAAGAAACAAGCTAACTAAGTCGCATAAATATGCTCTTATCAATAAGATTATGTCTTCTTTAAGTACCTGAGTACTTTTTTTCCAGCATTCCAATGAGAAATCCCTGGATTCGATTGAAACTTTCCAAAACACTTAGTGCAAATGCAAGATCTGGTCTGGTACAAACTTGAGCATACATTACACTGCCAACCAAGGAAGCATATGTTTTGTCTTTCATCTATTGAATCTCGAATTCACTTATAGGACATTGCTTGGTAAAGAGTTTGTCTCCCTTACTAATTGGCACATCTCCATTGTTGTAATTCTCCAAATTAAACTTTTTCAACACTTTATTGATGTAATTCTTTTGTGTTAGCCCTAAAAGTCTTTGCTACCTATTTCTACAAATTTCAATCCCCAAAACATAATGAGCATCTCCCAAATCCTTCATATCAAAATGGCTAGACAACATGTTCTTGGTTTCTATAAGCAATTGGGAATTTGAATCGGCAAGCAAGATGTCATCCACATAAAGAACCATGAAAATGAATTCAAACTTTACCATTTTGAGATAAATGCAGTTGTCTATTTTGTTCTCAATGAAACCAAAACTTGTCACAACTTGGTCAAATTTTTTGTACCATTGTCTTGAAGCCTATTTAAGTCCATAAATATACTTATTGAGCTTGCAAACCCAATTCTCTTTCCCCCTTTCAATGAATCCAAGTGGCTGTTTCATGTAAATGTTTTCATCCAATCCACCATTTAAGAATGTTGTTTTAACATCCATTTGATGAAGTTCTAAGTTGAATTGTGTAGTCAATGACACGAAATAAGTCTTTGGTGGACACGGGAGAAAAAGTTTCAGTGAAATCCACACCTTCCTTTTGAGTAAAACCTTTAGCCACAAGTCGTGCCTTATGTCTTTCTATATTTCCTTTTGAATCTATTTTAGTTTTGAACATCCATTTGCAGCCTATAGCCTTAACCTGTGGTGTTGGTTCCACTAGACTCCACACGTTGTTACTTGACATAGACGTCAATTCATCAACCATTGTTGCATGCCAAAATGAAGCATGAGGACTTGCCATTGCTTCCTGATAAGTGAGTGGATCATCTAAGTCACCAATATCATATTTTATTTCCTGCAAATACACCATGCAATCATATGATATAGTTGGCTTTCTTTGTCTAGAAGACTTTCTTGTGGGTTGCAAAGTTTGAGCACTAGTTGCTAATTGAGAAGACTGCAATGAAACCAATGCAGTACTAGTATTAGGTCCTTCAATGTTGGTATCATAAGTATCAAGATATGGTTGCAATAAGGGTGCAGAAGGCTGAATATTACTCGCTGATATAACAGGTGAAGGAGAAAGATTGTGAGTAGTCAAAGTGTCAATAGATGAGGTTAACATAGGAACTGACAATGTTAAAGCTGAAGCAGTGTCAATTTGATGGGAAATTTTGAAATCGCTGAAGCAATCACTTTGAAAAGTGGTATAGAGGTTGCAGGTGATTTGAAGGTGTCCAACCATAGCCTAGAAGTAGACAAAGAGGAGTTGTTAGCCGAAGAGGACGAGGAAGACTCAACCACAACAAGCTTAGAAGAGGCCTTGCCACATCATCCAATCATCTCTAACCCTATTGCCGCAACTACCCTAGCTCCACCACCATCCAATTCTAGTAAGGTTTCAGATTCAATTCTTTCTAACCTTATTCTACCAAATGTACTTTTTCCTCACATGTTTTTACAATCCAAGAAAGAAGATGGAAAGAAAGACATCTTCAAAACCTTTCCAAAGTTGCAAGTTAATATCCCGATTCTTGGAACAATAAAACAAGTTCCAGAACGTGCTGAATTTTTTAAAGAGCTTTATACAACAAGAAAAAGGATTCAAGAGAAAGAAGTGGCTAGGGAATATCTAGAATTCATCAAAGAGGATGTACTTGAGACAACTATCCCTAAAGAAGTTGGATTTTATGACACGGGACAAGTCACTGCTCTCACACCAAATCTGGCCGAGTGCAACATTCCTGAAACTTTGGAAGTAGTCTTTGTCCTTGAGTTCTTGTTGCAGAACACAAGTAAGCCACCTCCTCAAATTTCAATTTCGTTTTCTACTAACATGTTGATTTCAATGATTCAGGCACCCACTCTAGAATTTAAACCATTACCAGATCATTTCAAGTATCACATTTCATTCAAAGATCAACTCCATGCCGCTGGTCCTAGTGAGGATTAATTGGAGGTGTCGTCCAGCTAGAAGACGTTAAAGCAAGCGCTTCTTGGGAGGCAACCCATGTGTTCAAATAAAGAGACATTGGAATTTCCAGCTCCTACAACCAGATTTTCTCTCTTTTACCCTTCTCTTTATTGTTTTTACTTTGCTATAATTGTCTTTTTTGCTAGTTATCTTTTATTGCTTTCTTGTTTAAGTTTATTTTTGAAACATTGAGGACAATGTTTGGTTTAAGTGTGGGGGGGGGGGGTAAACAGATTGCTTTTCATGACTTATTTTCGAATTTCACCACCTATCACTACTAACGTTGTTATTCACTGATTTAAAGTGTTTTCTTGTGTGTCTGATCACTCATATATTTCATGCATTTATACCATCCATTTCTAAAGTCTTTGTGATGTTTTTGTGTTAAAATTGTGGCATTTTACCTTACATTGTGTAAATGTGCAGTTAAATTTGTTTTAGGATAAATTTCAAGCAAAATGGAGAAAAGGAATTAATAAAAACAAATAAAAGAAATGGAAGTGGAGCTTGTCTCCACGGGGTGGTGTCTTTAAAAATCATTTGCCTTATTGTTTAAGGCAACTGACAACAAGAAAGAATAAAAGCAAAGAAGACAGAGAGGAGAAAGGCACGGACAGGCAGGAATTGAAAAGAGCAAAGAAAGGGGAGACCGACAGAGAGGATGGACTGACAGAAGAAAGAAAGAGAAGGAAAAATAAAATAAAAAAAAGTTAAAGGCAAAGAATGGGAAGTGGAGCTTGTCTCCACGGGTGTTGTTTGAAAAAAAGAAACCAAAAAGCTAAGTGGGATGAGATGGCATTCCACTTGTAGTGTTTTAAAAAAATGATGGCCTTATTGTTAAAGATGGCACACGGACAGACAGAGAGGAAGCGGAGAGAGCAGAGAGCGACAGAGGGAAAGAGGGAGGATAGCAGAAAAATATAGAGAGAAGCCGTGGAGGGCAGAGATGGAGCAACATACAACATAGCAGAAAGAAGCATGCTCATCTCTTTGAGGAGAAGAACGGAGAGCTCGTCTTGCAAAAACGGGTGTCTTCTTTCTTTGTTATTTTTTTATGGATAATTTCTTATGTATTAATACAAGTATGTGTAACTAATTTCCTTTTGCTAGAGTGAGGCCATGAGCCGCAACATGATTACGTAGATTTCTCTTTCAATTGCTTAAGTGTTGTTACATGCTTGCTTTGATATTTTCAATCTCTAAATTAAACTATCTATGTGTCTTGATGATTGATCACCATTAGGATGCTTAGAAAAGTTATCGGATGCAATTTTGAACGAATGTCACGTTAAAATTGGTTGTGCTTCTTGTGATTGAGGATTGTACTCTCCTAAGGTAAATATCATGCTCTTAGGGATTACATGGTTTAACAAAAGGATTTTTACCAAGATTAATGAATCACTCATGTTTATATTTAATCCAAATGTCATGGATAAGTTGCATGTAGTGGTATGCGTTTTAGCTTGAATATCACAAGTAAAACATACACAAGGAAAATCCAACCTTCAAAGAATATGTGTTTTCAATTATTTAAGCAATTGGAATAGCTACGTAGGAGTGTTGTTGGTAAAGGTTGAACTCTAGCATACTGTCAATCTATTTTTCTTCAATCATTTATTTTATCTTGAATTTCCTCATTTACTTGTTTTGTTTAGTTGAATCACTATTCCTATAAGCCAATTCCCATTTTAGATATTTGTTTAAGTCACATCCAGTAGTATTTAGTTTCGTCAAATTAGTGTAGTTCTTAGAGTTAAATAAGTTAAATACACAAAAACTCGTAAATTGTTTATATCAGTCCCTGAGTAGATCGACCTTGCTTGAGCCATTCTATACTAAAAACACTTGTTATCTTGCAAGAATTTTCTATGGTTTAACCCTTGTTTTACAAGCGGTAAAAATCGCCATCAAGAAATTGGCGCCGTTGCCGGGGACTGTGCCAACAGTTCCCGAGCTTTTGTGTTTATTTTTCTTATGCTTATGTTTATGTCTTATTTTTATTAATCATTAAAAAAAAACAGCAATTAATTTAGTTGAGTTTCGATCTTTGATTAAGTGCAGTGGATGTGTGGTGTGAGATTTTTGTCTTTGTTTAACTAACTAGTGGTTGCCAATTTGCATAAACCGTGTTTTTGATTCATCTAGGTTTACTTACTTTCTTTTCCTTTTTGTTGTTTAGTTAGTTTCTGTTAAGTTTTATTTTATTTTACTTTTATTTTTATTGTGGCTTAATATTTCTGTTGTTTGTTCAGGCGTAGTATATGGTGATTGGAACAAGGTCCAAGAATCAAGTGCTTATTCCTTACGACCCTGAACCAGAGAGAAGTGCAAGGAAGTTAGCTAGAGAAAGATATTTAGCACAAGAGTCCAACCTTTGTGATACTTTTCTTGAGGAGTTGTTCCGTGATCCTGAGAGCAGCGCATCTATTTTCCAACCTTTGGCACCAGTTGCACACATGGCCCTTGCCTTACCTGCAGCAGGTCAACCTTTAAGGAATTCATTAGCAGCGAGAATCAATGCAGTGCCAAGGTGCATTATATATCCAGATGTGGAAGATGGGACAACCTTTGAAATCAAACCTCACATCCTCAACATATTGCCATCCTTTCATGGGTTGCCAAACAGTGATCCCAACATGCATTTGGCTGATTTTATTGAGGCATGTGACAACACCATAATTAGAGGTTTCTCTTCTGAAGCTATCAAGTTACGCTTGTTCCCGTTCTCTTTGAAGGACAAAGCCAAGGCGTGGCTGCATTCTCTGCCTGCCAATAGCATTACAACATGGACATAACTGCAAGAAAAATTTCTCAATAAGTTTTTTCCTTCTTCCAAGACTCTTGCACTCAAGAAAGAGATATTGGCTTTCGCTCAAAAGCCAAACGAGTCTTTCCATGAAGCTTGGGAACGGTATAATGAGATGTACACAAAATGTCCTCATGCTGGGTTTGATTCTAACCTTCAAATGAACATATTTTATGATGGTCTCAATGCCACCACTAAGAGTCAAGTGAATGCATCTGCTGGAGGGTCGTTAATGTCGAAATCTGCAAGGGAAGCATTTGAGTTGTTTGATATGATGGCTTCTGAATCCCAACAATGGACAGAAGAACAAACACAAAAGAGGGGAGTTTTTGAGATTTCTCAGAGTTCTCCTAATGTTTCTGCTCAAATTGCTAAAATGGAAAAGAATTTTAATGCCAAGTTTGCTGCCTTAATGCAGGTCTCTTCCATGCCCAATGCCCAAGAAGCTTGCATCATTTGTAGTGAGACAACTCAAGACATCACTCAATGCCCCAACAAAGATAGCTACCCTGAGCTTGTGCAAGAGCATGTGAATATGGTGAATAATTTCATTAGACCCAGAAGTGACCCTTATTCCAATACATATAATCCTGGGTGGAAGAACCATCCCAATCTCAGTTGGGGTGGTAACCAACAGCCACGTCAATACCAACAGTCTTACCAATCAACTAGTGAGACTAAGAAACCATCTCTTGAAGACCAAATGTCACAGCTAGCTCAACATATGTTCGCTCTCTCTAACAGCACCAACAATTTTGTCCAATCCACACAAACTAGCATTCAGAATCTCACGGCATCAGTGGGGAATTTGGAGACACAAGTTGGACAGCTTGCTACCATGTTCAATGAAAGAGAGAAAGGAAAGTTCCCGAGCCAATCTGAGCAAAATCCAAGAGGGATGGATCATTGCAAGGTAATACGGACATTGAGAAGTGGCAAGAGCTATGACAACAGAGAAGTGGTGCACCATGAAGCCGAAGTTGAAGAAGAAGAGCTTATTGAAAGTGCACCGTTAGCTGCAAAGTCTCGGTCAGAGGCTATTTCTGCAGCAGGTATTCCAGATCCTAGTGCAAGTGACAAAGTGCAATCTCGACCCAACTTTGATGCAAACAAGGAAAAAAGGCCTTGGTAGTTTATTTGCACCTTCTGACAAGCCACCATACAAGCCACCTTTGCCATTTCCACAACGACAGCAACAACGTTCCAAGGATCAACAATGCATTGAATTCATGAAGACGTTGGCTAAGGTTCAAATTAATTTGCCTCTATTAGATGCTATTAAACAGATCCCATCATATGCCAAATTTCTGAAGGAGCTATGTTCTAAAAAGAAAAAGTTCTTGCAATACGAGAAAGTGATTTTAACTGAGCAATGCAGTGCTGTCCTCTTACATAAGCTACCACCCAAGAAGAAAGATCCGAGGAGTTTCACTATCTCTTGTACTATTGGTAGTCTTGATTTTCATAAAGTATTGATTGATTTAGGAGCAAGTGTTAACCTTATGCCTTATTCTGTTTTTCAAAAATTAGGTGAAGGAGAACTCAAGCCCACATCTGTGAGTCTTCAATTGGCAGATAAGTCCGTGACCTATCCTTTGGGTATTCTGGAAGATGTGATTATTAAAGTGGATAAATTCTATCTCCCAGCTGATTTCATTGTACTTGACATGGAGGAAGACAAGGAAGTGCCTCTCATTTTAGGCCGACCGTTCATGGCCACCGCCCGGACACTTATTGATGTGGAAGCAGGTACTTTAACCTTAAGAGTGCAAGGAGTCAGTTGTATTCAAACTCTTTGAAGCTGTCAAGCGTCATTTCGAACCTGAAGAGTGTTTTCGTGTTGATGTTTTGGATGGGATTGTGCATGCAAACTTTGCCTCACGATCATCTAACGATGAGCTGTTAACTTGCCTCACCAACCATGATGCTACTTTATCTATGGAAGAAAATGTGGTGGACGTCATTGCTGCATTGGATAGTGCACCAATTCATAATCCAAAGTGGCGACATGTTTATGAAAGCCTTGGAGTGCCTAAGCAGCCCCTTCTTCCTTCAAGTGAGCAAGCTCCGAAGTTAGAGCTCAAGCTACTGCCGAGCCACCTCAAGTATGCTCATCTCGGGGTGAATGAGACCTTGCCTGTTATTATTGCTGCTGATCTTAATGACACGGAGGAAGACAAATTACTAAGAGTTCTTCGCAAGTATCAAGATGCTCTGGGGTGGACATTTGCTGACATAAAGGGCATTAGTCCAGCTTTGTGCATGCATAAGATTTTTATGGAGGTTGGGACTAAACCAACTGTTGAAGCTCAAAGACGTCTAAATCCGATCATGAAGGAAGTTGTAAGAGTTGAAGTGATGAAGTTGCTTGATGCAGGTATTATTTATCCAATCTCGGATAGCAAATGGGTGAGCCCGACTCAGGTGGTTCCAAAGAAAACTGATATTACTGTGGTGAAGAATGATAACAACGAGCTTGTGCCTACAAGGATGACCACCGGATGGCGAATGTGTGTTGACTATAGAAAGCCCAATGACAGCACTAGAAAGGATCATTTTCCACTGCCATTCATTGATCAGATGCTCGAGAGACTAGCTGGTCATTCTTTCTATTGCTTCTTAGATGGTTATTCAGGGTACAACCAAATTCCAATTGCCCATGAGGATCAAGAGAAGACAACGTTTACATGCCCTTTTGGTACTTTTGCATACAGACAAATGCCATTTGGATTGTGCAATGCCCCTGCCACTTTCCAACGATGCATGATGAGTATTTTTTCTGGAATGGTTGAAAATATTGTTGAGGTTTTTATGGATGACTTCTCTGTTTTTGGTAATTCTTTCGATATATGTTTGGATAACTTGTCTTTGGTTTTGGAAAGATGCAGGGAGACTAATCTTGTGTTAAATTGGGAGAAATGCCATTTTATGGTTAAGCATGGCATTGTGCTAGGACATCTAATTTCAAGCAAAGGAATAGAGGTCGACAAGGGAAAGATTGAGGTGATCGCTAAATTACCACCACCAACTTCTGTGAAGAATGTGAGATCTTTCTTGGGACATGCTGGTTTTTATCGAAGATTCATAAAGGATTTTTCCAAAATTAGTCGTCCTCTTTGTAATTTACTTGCTAAAGATGCTTGTTTTGATTTTAATGCAGATTGTCATGATGCTTTCAATAAATTGAAGGATCTTCTCACATCAGCCCCAATTATAACAGCTCCAGATTGGACCTTTCCTTTTGAGCTCATGTGCGATGCTTCTGATTACGCTGTGGATGCTGTCCTTGGTCAGCGACGTGACAAGCTCCCCCATGTTATATATTATGCCAGCCGCACTTTGAATGATGCTTAGCTGAATTATGCCACTACGGAAAAAGAATTACTTGCAGTGGTATTTGCTCTTGAAAAGTTTCGATCGTACTTAATTGGTGCTAAAGTCATTGTGTATTCTGATCATTCTGCTCTCAAGTACTTATTGTCTAAAAAAGAGGTCAAACCACGATTGATTCGATGGGTCCTTCTCTTGCAAGAGTTTGATTTGGAGATCCTAGATAAAAAGGGACGTGAGAATGTTGTGGCGGATCATCTCTCAAGATTAGTAAATGCAAGCACTGATGAGGCAGATTCATTGCCCCTGCAAGAGAGCTTTCCAGACGAGCAACTTCTAGCGGTTACTCATCAAGTACCATGGTATGCTGACATCGCAAATTATTTGGCATCTGGAGAAATACCATCAGAGTTCAGTTACCAACAAAGGAAGAAGTTCCTCTCCACTGTAAAACACTACTTTTGGGATGAGCCATACCTTTTCAAGCATTGCCAAGATCAAATCATTCGTCGGTGTGTCCCCTTAGAAGAACAAGAAAGCATTTTGAAGTTTGCTCACCACTATGCATGTGGTGGTCATTTTGGACCAAGAAGGACATCGGCCAAGATCTTACAGAGTGGTTTCTTTTGGCCATCTTTATTCAAAGATGCATACCTATGCTGCCAGGCTTGTGATAAGTGTCAAAGAGTTGGAAATCTTTCTCAGAGAAATGAGATGCCCCAACAAAGTATTTTGGTGATTGAACTATTTTATGTTTGGGGTATAAACTTCATGGGACCTTTCCCTTCTTCACATGGCAATCTCTACATCTTGGTGGCGGTTGATTATGTCTCTAAGTGGGTGGAGGCAATAGCTTCTCCAACATGCAAAAGTTCTGTGGTGTTAGGTTTCTTGCAGAATACTATTTTTCCCCGATTTGGAGTACCTCGTGCTATCATCAGTGACGAAGGTACGCATTTCTTAAACCGCACCATGGCTGCCCTTTGTGCCAAGTATCATATTCACCATCGCATAGCCACTCCATACCATCCACAGACATCTGGACAAGGTTGAAGTATCTAATCGTGAGCTCAAGAGGATTCTTGAGAAAACTGTCAGTTCATCTCAAAAGGATTGGAGTTTAAAGCTTACTGATGCTTTGTGGGCATATAGGACAGCTTATAAGACACCAATTGGGATGTCTCCTTTTCGTTTGGTGTATGGGAAAGCTTGCCATCTACCTATGGAACTTGAGCACAAGGCATATTGGGCTATTAAGCACCTCAATTTTGACTACCAAACAGCTGGAGAGAAGCGGAAGCTGCAGTTGAATGAACTGGAAGAAATAAGGAATGATGCTTATGAGAATGCAAAGATTTACAAGGAAATGACCAAGAAATTTCATGATGCTCACATCCTTCGTAAAGATTTTCAACCGGGTCAGAAGGTTTTGCTTTTTAATTCGAGGCTGAAACTATTCCCAGGAAAGCTCAAATCACGTTGGAATGGTCCATATCGTGTTGTACAGGTCCATCTTCATGGGGCTGTGGATATCCAAAACATGCAAACTGGTTTTGTCTTCAGAGTTAATGGACATCGCTTGAAGTTATACAAGGAGTCTCCATATGATCTTGCTAAGGATTCCATCACTTTGAAGGAACCTGTTATTTGAATCAAATTGCCAACAGGATGTCTAGCTCTAGACATTAACTAAAGCGCTTTTTGGGAGGCAACCCAAGCTTTCTATCTTTCATCTTTATTTTGAATAATTTTAAATGTTCTTGTTCTGTTTTTTTCCCTTGATTTCTGGTTTTTTGTGTTTAAGTCCTACTTTTGCTCCCTTATGCAGGTAATGATTTTGCAGTCTCTACCACAACTTCTTGCAAAGTTTCTTAATCCCACAGGTTACTCACACATTTGTTATGTATAATGGGACGTGTTGAAACAAGTTTGGGGATGATTTGGAATTCTACCATGAACAAAAATGCATCTTTACTACTGCTCTCCTCGCCTACACAAATTGGTGTGTTCTTTCCTTTTCTTTATGTGTCTTTATTTCATTTTGTATTTCTTTCCTTCCATTTTTATGTCTTATTGTTCAAAATTCCTTTCATTATCATTGGGGACAATGCTATAATTAAGTTTGGGGGTGGAAATATATTTCGTTAGTTTACTTCTTGTTAAAAAAAAAAAAAAAAAAAAAAAAAAAAAAAAAAAAAGTTTTTGCATTTTTGTTGTTGTTTGTAGCTACTTCTCAATTCAATGATGAGATTTGATCTTAATTTCCTTCTTACTTTCAAGAAGTCTAAGTTCATTTCGTTGTCTTTGTGTTAACTGTGATTTCCGGCAATCAACTTGAAAGATAAATGTGCCTAGTCTTGTCAATGTGAAACGTGAGCATGATTTAGCGTTTCATATGTGAATCATGTGAGATTATGTAAACCTTGTGAGTTTTTGAGCCTATACATGATCGAACCATTATGCATCAATCTCATTCCTTCTTGTGCGTATGATCTCACTGTACATGTATCTCTAGAACTTGCTTTATACTTCTCGATTCATTAATCAACTCATGTAATAACTTGGAAGTGATATAGGCCATCTTTGGATCGTTTGAGCCTTTCGTGCCTACCTTATATGCTATGTGTGTCCATAGTAGCCCGTTGAGCCTTTAACTAAGTCATTTCTTTGTTAGCCACATCTCTTTACCATGCTCCGATATTGGAGTTGAGCCCATACACAGAAATCGATTCCTTATTATTTTGAGAAAGTATTATATGGGTTGTGCTCTTGGGGGTTTCATTTATGTAGAAAGATGGATGGAGCATGTGTATTACAATGAAATGTGAATTTGATGGGTGATGTAGCTTTTGCAGATTTATGCATAGCTTTGCAGTTTTGTTTCTCAAAAAAAAAAAAAAAAAAAAAAAAAGAGAAAAAAAAGAAAATTGGAGAGTGTTGATTTGTTGAAAATGTGTCTGCAGAGTATAAATTTTCCTGTTGAAGTTGAATTTGGGGAGTAACTAGTGCTCGAGGTTGTATTATTTTGCTTCAATTTGAGGTAATGTGATATTAAGGTGTTGGAAAACTACTAAAGTGTACTTTCTCAAAATTTTTGATTTCCACATCCTTTCTTTCATTAGCCTATCACCTTTAGCCCCATTACAACCGTAATAAAGTCCTATTGATCCAATGTATTACTTAAATATTGATAGCGAGTTAGGTGGACAAGCAAGCATATGGCGGCATGTACACTGAGATCACTTGAGTGAAACACATTAACCAAAACTTATGAGTGAATGAGCGTATGTCTTGTGAGAAGCTCACATGTTTGCATATGATGATTTAAAGGAGCTTGGAATTGCATTGACATGGCTAGCTCACACATGACATTTCAAGTTTTGTTTGAAGGAAATTTGGTTAACTATTGGATGATGTAATGGAGCACTTGTTACTTACTTCTTGGCAGTGTATTTCATGGTTGGCACTTATCTCTGAAATCGAATTTGAGAAGTTGGCTACTAAGTTGTAGAATCTAATCTTAGTTGAGTGGTTTTGTTTCGTGTTTTGTTTTGCTAGAGGACTAGCAAAAATGCAAGTTTGGGGGTATTTGATCACTCATATATTTCATGCATTTATACCATCCATTTCTAAAGTCTTTGTGATGTTTTTGTGTTAAAATTTTGACATTTTACCTTACCTTGTGTAAATGTGCAGTTAAATTTGTTTTAGGATAAATTTCAAGCAAAATGAAGAAAAGGAATTAATAAAAACAAATAAAAGAAATGGAAGTGGAGCTTGTCTCCACGGGGTGGTGTCTTTAAAAATCATTTGCCTTATTGTTTAAGGCAACTGACAGCAAGAAAGAATAAAAGCAAAGAAGACAGAGAGGAGAAAGGCACGAACAGGCAGGAATTGAAAAGAGCAAAGAAAGGGGAGACCGACAGAGAGGATGGACTGACAGAAGAAAGAAAGAGAAGGAAAAATAAAATAAAATAAAGTTAAAGGCAAAGAATGGGAAGTGGAGCTTGTCTCCACGGGTGTTGTTTGAAAAAAAGAAATCAAAAAGCTAAGTGGGATGAGATGGCATTCCACTTGTAGTGTTTTAAAAAAATGATGGCCTTATTGTTAAAGATGGCACACGGACAGACAGAGAGGAAGCGGAGAGAGCAGAGAGCAGAGAGCGACAGAGGGAAAGAGGGAGGATAGCAGAAAAATATAGAGAGAAGCCGTGGAGAGCAGAGATGGAGCAACATACAACAGAGCAGAAAGAAGCATGCTCATCTCTTTGAGGAGAAGAACGGAGAGCTCGTCTTGCAAAAACGGGTGTCTTCTTTCTTTGTTATTTTTTATGGATAATTTCTTATGTATTAATACAAGTATGTGTAACTAATTTCCTTTTGCTAGAGTGAGGCCATGAGCCGCAACATGATTACGTAGATTTCTCTTTCAATTTCTTAAGTGTTGTTACATGCTTGCTTTGATATTTTCAATCTCTAAATTAAACTATCTATGTGTCTTGATGATTGATCACCATTAGGATGCTTAGAAAAGTTATCGGATGCAATTTTGAACGAATGTCACGTTAAAATTGGTTGTGCTTCTTGTGATTGAGGATTGTACTCTCCTAAGGTAAATATCATGCTCTTAGGGATTACATGGTTTAACAAAAGGATTTTTACCAAGATTAATGAATCACTCATGTTTATATTTAATCCAAATGTCATGGATAAGTTGCATGTAGTGGTATGCGTTTTAGCTTGAATATCACAAGTAAAACATACACAAGGAAAATCCAACCTTCAAAGCATATGTGTTTTCAATTATTTAAGCAATTGGAATAGCTACGTAGGAGTGTTGTTGGTAAAGGTTGAACTCTAGCATATTGTCAATCTATTTTTCTTCAATCATTTATTTTATCTTGAATTTCCTCATTTACTTGTTTTGTTTAGTTGAATCACTATTCCTATAAGCCAATTCCCATTTTAGATATTTGTTTAAGTCACATCCAGTAGTATTTAGTTTCGTCAAATTAGTGTAGTTCTTAGAGTTAAATAAGTTAAATACACAAAAACTCGTAAATTGTTTATATCAGTCCCTGAGGAGATCGACCTTGCTTGAGCCATTCTATACTACAAACACTTGTTCTCTTGCAAGAATTTTCTATGGTTTAACCCTTGTTTTACAAGCGGTAAAAATCGCCATCAGTGTCATATAAAAAAAATTTGAAAACAAAATCGAAAAAGCTTGAGAAAATACGAAAAAGAGTCGTTTTTGTTGCTTGTTTGTGTCTTAGGGTACCTTCTAACACAATGATGAGGATTTGGTTTTTAATTGCATGACTGTTATAGAAAGTTACAAACATGGGTGGAAGTTTGATATGCTCTTTGGTTAATACTTAGTTGTAGTTGTCATTTACGAATTCACACGTAATCACAAAGAAAAAAAAAATCAGTTTTTGTAACATGCTTGAAGGAAGAAACTCAAACTAACGCTACAACCCTATGTGACTTGAGCCTATTCTTTGTTTGGAGAGTTATTAATCTGTGATATTCTTGCTTTCTAAAGTCGTTGCATGATCTCATTATTTCTTTGCTTGGTTACTACTTAGAATGCTTTTTCATCATTTTAGTTCCAAATACTAGAACTCATGCCTGTTTCATTCAAAGCATAAAATTGATTGCATAACAAATAACAAGATGAAGTTGTTTAGTTACCACCAGAGCCAAAAAACCTTATCCCTTGCATATGTATTGTAGGTTTATCCCCTTTGAGCCTTATTTAGCCTATTTTCTTTGTTAGCCTACATTATCCCTACCTAGTCTAACATAGGAATATCCATACCCTTGTTCTTAAAGAATAGTGAAGCATGACTTGTTGGGAATTCCTTTTGATTTACGATTTGCAGAAAAACAAGTGTGGGGGAAGGATTTGTTCTTTTGAATCCGGTGAAGTAGTTCTTATGTTTTATGTTTCAAAGAAAACAGAAAAAAAAAGAAAAAAAAAAGAAAAACATTGAAAAAAAAAGAATAGAAAAAAGAGGTTGAAAAGAAGTGAGAATGAATTCATAAGTGTTGGCTGTTGAAGAAAGGTCCAAAAATGTGAATCTGACCCTAAAGTTGTACGAATCTCCCCTTTGTGTTTATAGTTGGGTGCTGCAATCAAAAGTTGAATTCTAAGTGTTAATTTCATTACTTTGCTTTGTTTATCCTTAACCTTTCTTTGTTAGCCAATACCTTAGCCCCAGTACAACCCTTAGACTTTTATCTTGATTGTTATGTCTTTCAATATGTGGAGTTTGAAATTGGTACGAGCATATGGAATCTCTAGTTCTTTCTTCTAAGTAGTGGCATTCCGTTCATGAGATCATATACATGTTTGTATTAATAAAATTTAGAAAGTGCATTCTTTGTTATAACATATGTGAGTGCTAATCTACATGTTTACATCAATCTTCTCACATATACTTAGTTTAGGGAGTGTAGTCAGAAAATCTGTGTGAAAATAGAGAGTATATCCTGTGAGGAATTGAGTGAATTCTCTAAGGCATGTTTACTACTTCAAAATGTTGTTTTAATTGAGTAAATGCGAGCTAGTGACTGGTTATTGCGGTTAAGTATAAGCTCAAAAGTAAGGATGGCTAAAATCTATGTAAGTAATGATTTCTAACATGTCATGTTTCATTGGAAATCCCTGAGGCAATTGTTGGAAGGTTTAGGTTTTGTTTTGTTTTCTTTGTTTTGCTCGGGGACTAACAAAAGCTAAGTGTGGGGGAATTTGATAGGAGCATATTTATGAGACTTTGTTATCTTATTTCTTTGCATTTTCTTCGTTAATTTCCATTTATGTTGGTAATTTGTGTTATTTTCATATCATTGTAGGTCCAGTTGGTAAAGATGACAATAAATAACTAAATGGAGCAATTTGGAGCAGTTTTGGACTTGGATTGGATAGCATGCGTGGATAGCATATGGGCTGGATGTTTTTGGTGTTTAAGAGGTGTTAAACATGTGCTAAAATCTGGAGAAATTAAAGTTGAGGTTTGGAAGGCAAGGACAAGAAAGAGGAATCCTAATTGGAGAGGAACATTATCTTATCTTATCCTATCTTATCCAACATTATCTTATCTTATCTCCAGCTGCTAGGAGGAATTCTAATCACATTCCAACACTTTCTACCAGATTTTTAGAGTCCTAAAATAACTCAAAAATGCCAAAACCCCTTCCTCCTTGGATTCAGCCATTGTCCCATATATATGAAATTCCTGCAGAGATGTAGGGTGTGCCATGCCTATCATTCATCCATTGAAGTTGATGGAATTTTCTGGGTTCTTTCTATCTTTATTTTAAGTTTCAATGTTTATTTTAGATTATTTTTTAGTTATGATGAACATGTGTAACCAAGTTTCTTTTTAGCTAGAGGTGAATTCGAAGCCATGATCATATGTTTTATATAAATTGATTACATCCAGTTATTATTTCATAAAACATGAATGCGATTTACTTATCTGCTTTATAGAAAACTTATTATTGTATGTTTATTAAGGTTGCACACTTAGTTTGCATGCAGGGATTTGATGCTAGAATATAAGGGAATTTCACCTAATCGTTATGAACTTATATTTGCAAGTAGTAAAAGTCACTAATCATGATTGAGTTAAGTAAATTCCTGGCACGAGTATCACTCTTTTCATAGTTGCGAATGCTTTGTCAATGCTTATGATTTTCACAGAACTTAATGATCTTTGAGAAATATCTCTATCATGCTTTTCATAGTTAGGGAACTTGAGAAGAATAATTTGGTTGCGTCGCTGAGTCCAATTCAATGAACTTAGGAAAATCTAAGAGTTTATTAGTGTTGTTCACTGTTAATTTGGGGCATTGTCATTCATGGTTTATAGGAAGAATAACTGGAAATCGATTTGTATGCATATGTTTCATGTGTGGAGAAGAATCCTTTAGCTATCATTTCATCCATATTTACTTGTTGCACTTTACTTTTGTTTTAATTAAATTCGTCCAAAATCCCCCCCTTATTGTTTTGTTGTTAGTTTAACTTAGTTTTCAGTTTTATAAGTTTAATTTGTGTTGATTAGCATCCTTTCTAATCCCCGAAATAGAACGATCCCTACTTACTCATACTATGATTGCATAATTTATAGGGTTTAATTTGTGTGTTAGTTTCTACCACATCATGTATTGGCTATGCAACCCTAATATAAGCAGCATATGTCAAAAGATGATACCGTGTTTATATGAAACTGTTGATGGAAAACATTTGGTGAGAGTTTTCCCAATTCTATTAAGTACTCTAAATTCAAGAAATCTATTGATTGATAAATTTGTGTGCATATGTTTCAGCCCCTCACTTGACTTCTTTGAATTTTCAAAACATTGAAACCCTGATTGGTTCCAACTTCAAGAAATTGAAAGAGGATGTGCAAATTGTGCTTGGAATGATGGATATCAATTTGGTGATCAGAGAGGATAAGAATGCAGATCTCACTAACACTAGCACAACAGACCAAATGATCAAGTTTGAGAAGTGGGATAGGGCGAACAGGATGTCCTTAATGATCATGAAGAAAGCCATGACTCAATCAGTCAAGGGGGGATTCTGAAACTAGACAATGCTAAAGAGTTCTTGGCTGCAGTGGAAGAAAAATTCAAAGAGTCAGGGAAAGCTGAAACATGCACCTATCTTACACAGCTTACCTCCAAGAAATTTGATGGGGTTGGCAGTGTAAGAGAACATATTCTCAAGATGGTGAATCTGTCTAAAAAACTGAAGGATCTCGAAGTCCCTATGGCTGATCAGTTTCTAGTTCACATGGCTTTCAATTCATTGCCATCCAAGTATGGACAGGTGAAAGTTTCATACAATATACAGAAGGAAAAATGGGGAATTGATAAGTTGATTTCAATGTGTACACAAGAAGAAGATAAACTCAAGAGTGACAAATCAATTGAAGTAAATCTCGTTTAGGCTACCAAAGTCACAAATGCTGGTTCATCATTCACTGATGGTAAACTGAAGAAGAAAGCATTTCCTTCTTCATTTAAAAGTGCTAACACCTCTAAAGGATCTCACAAACTCAACCCTATGAACACTGAAATTGAAAAAGAAAATGAATGCTATTTTTGTAAAGAAACAGGTCACTTGAGAAAGAATTGTGTTGGTTTCAAAAATTGGCTTTCCAGAAAAGGTAAAACTTTCAATATTTTTGTGTGTGTTGAGTCTAACTTGGTTTATATTCCACCTGAGAGTTGGTGGTTTGACACTAGTTATACCATTCACATCACTAATTCCTTGCAGGGCTTCTAAAAAACAAATGAGATAAACAATGAAGTCTACAATGTCTATGTTGGGAATGGGAGCAAGGTTGCTGTCGAGTCAATAGAGAGTGTTCAACTAGTTTTATCTTTTGATTTTATTTTAAAATTGTGTCCAGTACTTTATGTGCCTTCCATTCCATGAGAAGGAAGGAGTTTGATTTCAGTTTCAAAGTTAGTAGAGTCTGGTTTATCCTTTGTTGGTGACCAAGAAAGTGTACGTTTTTATGATTCAAATAAATTAAACACCTTGCTGGGATATGCAGTTCTTAATATTGATATGTGACAAATGAAATGTTCATATATAGATGAGTGTTTTAATGCTCAGCATGTTGGTTCCAAGAGAATGCCCACTTCTAAAAAATCTTCCATGTTATGACACAAAAGGTTTGGGCACATCTCTAGGGAAAAAATTGTCAAGTTAACCAACCAAAACCTATTGCCACCACTGGATTTCAATGATTTTAACGAGTGCACAAAATGTTATAAAGGAAAACTAACCAACATAAGAAAGAATGGATCAAATCGAAGTTAAAACCTGCTTAGAATAATACACATTGACATTTATGGACCATTTCCAACCAAAACTATACGTGGAAAGTCATATTTCATAACCTTTATTGATGACTTTTCAAGATATACTTATGTTTTTTTTATGTCAAAACAGTCTGAAGCATTGGAATGTTTTAAGCTTTACAGACTAGAAGTTGAAAACCAAATAGAGAAACACATTAAAATTTTAAGATCCGATAGAGGTGGTGAGTACTTTGGCAGGTATTCTGAAACTGGACAGCATAAAGGTCCATTTGCAACATTCCTTCAAGAGAATGGCATAGTGGCACAATACATAACCCCAGGTACTCCCCAACAAAATGGGGTTGCATAACAAAAAAACAAAAGGAAAACTAATGAAAAGGGCTTGAAAACTTTGAGTTTTAACATTAAAGACAAAATAAAGGGTAGAGTGAATAGTACTAGGATTGACTTTTTAGTGTAAAAATGTGGTTTTTCGTTAAAGTGAACAATATCGGGAGCTTTTCGTTAAAGTTTCCAAAAACAAAACCTTCAAAGACATGATAAGATTGATGTTTAATCATTCTAAGCTGCCAATCTTTCTCTAGGGGTGAAGCACTGAAAACTAAAAATTACATCTTTAATAGGGTACCAAGTAAGCCAATGGACATAGTGCCTTTTGTAGCATGGACTGGAAAAAGACCAAGCTTCAACCATTTCCATATATGGGGCTGCCAAGCTAAGGCAAGGTTCTATAATCCAGCTGAGAAGAAACTAGATCCCAAAACCACGAGTTGCAGATTCATTGGATATTCTGAAAAGTCCAAAGGGTACAAATTTTATTGTTCTCATGGTCACTCCAGAATAATGGAGACACACAATGCTAAATTTGTTGAAGAATTGGATGAAGTTCAATTAATTGAAGGTGCGTCAATATGTCTAGAATTAGAAAAATTAACTATTGATAGCAACTTCAATGGTTTCCTTCCTCAATAAGGAACCATGCTATCTATACCTGCACATATACAACCTATGATTCCCACTGCAGTCTTCAATCTTTTAAATATTGAAACAAAAGTGCATGTTGCTAATGATATTGTAGAAATGAAAATGGATCATACACTTCGACTGGATGATCAATTTTAGATGCTGACACTACAATGGAAACTGCAACTCAAAGTCAGATTCATGAAGAGACAGTAAGTGTGAGAAGATCTTAAAGAGCAAGAAAAGCAGTCATTCTTCCCAATTTTGTATACCTAAATGAAGTTGAGTACAATTTAGGAGATGAAGATGATCTCATCATTTACCATCAGGTTATCACTAGCATGAGATCCAAGCTATGGCAGACAGCAATGGATGATGAATTGGAGTCCATGCAGAAGAACCAGGTATGGACAAAACCAAGTGGAGTTACCAAGACAGTAAGTTGCAAGTGGGCTTACAAAACTAAGAGAGACTCACTTGGCAACATTGATAAACACAAAGCCAGATTAGTTGCAAAATGGTTCACACAAAGGGAAGGGATCGATTATAACGAGACTTTCTCTCTTGTCTCAACCAAAGACTCTATGAGAGTTATTTTAGCACTTACTGCTCACTTAGACCTGGAACTGCACCAAATGGATGTTAAGACTGGGTTTCTAAATGAAGAACTTGAAGAAGACATTTACATAACTCAACCACGATGATTTGTTGAAAAGGGGAAGGAGTCAATGGTTTTGCAAATTGAACAAGTCTATTTACGGTTTAAAGCATGCTTCAAGACAATGGAACAAGAAGTTTGATATTGTAATGTCAAACTTTGGTTTCCAAGAAAACAAGATGGATGAATGTGTGTATCTTAAGATAAGTGGTTCGAAAATCATCTTCTTAGTTTTATATGTGGATGATATTCTACTTGCTAGTTCTGATCTCACCTTGCTGCAAACTACGAAAGACATGTTAGCTACAAGTTTTGACATGAAGGATCTGGGGGAAGCAAAGTTTGTACTAGGCATAGAAATTCGAGATAGAAACAAAAGAGCTATTGGTCTCTCACAGAGGCAATATGTTAACAGAATCACTAAAAGATTCAATATGGAGAAATGCGCTGGTGGTGAATTACCAATTGGGAAAGGGGACAAAATAAGCAGTGATCAAAGCCCAAAAATGAGTTAGAGAAGGAGAACAAGAAAGACAAGCCTTGTGCATCGCTTGTGGAAAGCTTGATGTATGCTCAAGTGTGTACAAGAATAGATTTGGCATTTGCAGTTAGTGTACTAGGCAGGTTTCAAGCAAATCCTGGACCACCTCACTGGATTGCAGCCAAGAAAATTTTGAGATATCTTAAGAGAACCAGAGATTTCATGCTCACTTATAAACATGTTGATGTACTTGAGCTGTTGGCTTACATTGACTCAAATTTGGCAGGATGTGTTAATGATTGAAGATCAACTAATGGATACATCTTTATGTTAGCTGGTGGTGTTGTGTCATGGGAAAGTGCCAAACAGAAATCAATTGCTTTATCAACTATGGATGCTGAGTTTATTGGATGCTATACTACAACCAAACAGGCCATCTGGCTCAGAAATATGGTGAGGGGATTAAATATGGTGGACAACATTGAGAAGCCACTTAAGTTGTATTGTGACAACAAGGCAACAATGTTTTTCTCGAAGAATAACAAGATATCACTTGCAAACAGACTTATGGATATGAAATACTTGAAGGTAAGAGATGAAGTAAAGAAGGGAACTATTGATATTCAACACATAAGCATAGAACTTATGGTTGCTGACCCTTTTACAAAGGCCTTACCAGTTGGAGTATTCAAGAAGCATACCTTTGATATGGGAATGAGATACTCTTTTGATTCTGTCAATGAGTGGGAGTAAACACTCGATTGATTCTTATGTGATACATTTAATTGTTGGTTATTGTTCTCAGTCAATTTCTTTGATATTTGAACTATATTTGAGATTATCAGTATGGAAATTTTACAACTGATATATTATTCTTAACATATTTTTGTACTGAACCTTGCTTCAATTTGTATTGTGAGCTAATATTCCGATTATTAGTTCTTGACACCATGACTTTGTTAGCAACAAAGTACTTTAAGTTGAATGTGTATGTGATCTTGGAGTGCAAAGAACAAACCAAGTTGTTCTTTGTTTTCTTTGGTTTTGCATTCGATTCAAAGTGACAGGTTGCTAGGAAAGGTTGCATACTTATGAAGACTCAGTGATCACCATGAGTTCTTATTTGTTAGGATGAATCATTGACATTCAAGTGGGAGAATGTAAGGTTGTGAATGACAATGAATGATGTATTGGATTACTTATGTGGCCACTTGTCTATCGAGTTGTTAACAACTTAAGTAATCTGATAGTCCTAATGAAATAAGGATTATGGAGTCTTATCCTTTGCAATTGACCTTGAAGAAATCTGATAGGTATCACTACAAAGATATAGAATCATGGTGGGACTTAAACACTTAAGTGATAGGGTTTGGTTTTCACAACCAATAATAGGCCGGCTGTGATGAAAACCTTAATGGTATAAATATTATGATTATGTCCCTACTTCCATACGCTCATTCTCTCTAAACCCTATTCACATCAGAGAGATATTTTGAAGTATTGGAAGTAGAAGACGACCTAGTTATGCAATGGCTTCTTCTTCTTCAAGTAAGTTTCACGTACGACTTATATTGCATGCATGCATGCATGTTGTACTTCTTTGCTGCACAGAAACATGGTCTGCGTAATCCTATTTCCTTATTGTTTTGTCATCATATGCATGCTTGTGTATGCATATTATTTTTGTAATCCTTAGAGAAATACCAAACCCAACATAAATCGAGAAAGTCATAAATCAGTCTATAACAGAGTAAGTTATATATGCTGATAGAAACTTATTCCATAGCTAATTAATATCAAGAAAACATTCACGTCTTCTGGAGACAATCGAACAAAGTGATTGAGAACTCTCTAGCTACTTTCCAGCTTGCTGATTTTCATAAATTGCACGCTCCAGCTGTGAGTGAAAGAAAAGCAGAATATCAGAAGATTGTACTTATTTTCGATCATATGGATGGCAGCATTTTTCTCTAAGCATCATTGTAAAAATCAGATATCAAATCAGTTAACAATTATAGATTAGTACCTCAGCAATGCGATTCAGATGCGGCTTCACGATATAATATTCACTCTTGAGATTGTCAACAAGCATCAGGCACCTACAAACACAACACTTCCTTAGACAAGATTTGTTTAAAAGAAGATCCTTCGATATGCTAGATTTTTTTTTTTTTTTTTGGGTCGAAATCTTCGATATGCTAGATTAAGCACGTGTACATATACACGCATGCATAATTTGAATTTACCATGGTTTTGAAAGGAAAAGAGAGAGAGAGAGAGAGAGAGAGAGAGAGAGAGAGAGAGAGAGAGCTTAATCGCCTAAGAGACGAAGGTGCTATATTTTATTCAAAATAATTAAAAAAGAACTTGAAAATTTTGTTGGTTATGGAAATTACAAACATGCTTTAGTTTCTTCAAAAACTTTGATATATATGTAGCAATACATGATTAATTAAGACGTGATTAATTTGAGTGGGTTTGATTCTGTGGATGCATGTTAATTAAGTTGTTAATGTTAATTAGCGGCTTAATTGATGACCTGTGTATAAATATTGTGAGGCAACAAATTAAGGAACTTACTCTTCTTTGTTTTGTGCAGCACTTGCATCCGAGAGCTCTTGTGCGACATTGGCTAACCGAGCACAGCCCAAACTATAATATTCCACATTTAACCCATCAATTTTAGTTCTTTGAGTTTGATCAAAGCAAAAGATAATTATATGATGTACAATAAAAAAATACAAAGGTGACCAAAATTGAAGTTTTAAAATCATGATAAATAAATTATCTGCAGATTCATGGCAAAATATTTTTATTTAGTTTACTCGTGCTGAAAACTTTGCCATGAGCTTCTAAGCACAAAAAAATAAAAAATAAAAAGCCTTCAATGGAGACCATCACTTGAATAAATAATTTTTTTTTATAAATTAATGCTTTGTGGTTCAGTTTAGATCTTAGACACCAAATATCTTTTTCACAAGCATATTATTTAAGAACGCGCACACACACGTCGTACAAAAAATAGCTTCATGTTTATTAAATTATTAGCAATCAATTACGTACCTCGCGGCACTTCCCTTGTTCCTGTAGGAGAGATGACCCACTAGGGAATAGTTGACATCAGCCTCACTCCTAAAATTGAAGTTTCTCCAATCAATAATAGTATATATACATATTTTAAATTTATAGTATTAAGGGAAGGGGTTCGAACTATTACAATAATTTAGAAGATTGAGAGTTTTAAATCCAAAACGAATGTGTTAAAACCGAACATTTTATCCACTAGGATATTGGAACACATGCATAAATATACATGTATATGTAAATGAAGAAAATAGTAAAGGAAATACAGATTTGTTGTGAGCTCTGCTATGATTTCTTCAATTCTAGTAAAGAACGGAGTGATGAGATTTTTCAAAAGGTGAGGATTATTTTCGTCTTGTAACGATCTCACTTCGTCAATATAGTCGTCCAAAATGCCCTGCAGGAACATGGTTAATAATGTCTAAAAATTAATCAATACTAGCAACCTCTATTATGCATGTGTTTAGGTAGGATAATTTTTTTGCAGTATAGAATAAGTGCGACAAAAATAAGAAGTAACAGAGAAAGTGAGTGTAAAATTTAAAATTAAATTACTATATAATACGAAAGAAGTTACATTTCAGGATATAATGTAACTTCTTTCGTATTATATATGGTGAATTTGATACCAAATTAGGTTACTCATTGTGTAACTTCTTTCATTAAAATATAGGGAGCTTTTATGAAAAAGGTTTGGGCCAACAAATACTTAACCAAAAACCATCCCAAAATGTTATTTAACCAAAAGGGCTCAAAGTTTAATAAAAAATCATCCAAAACTATTGTCCACATGTCAAACTTACAAGCCCAACCCACTACAAATCTATACTTCCGTAAATACCCCTAAATGATTTGATATGATATTGTCTTAACTCTTCACCAACCTCAACCCAGCACGAAACCGCCATAATAATTCCATGTCTTCCTATCAAATCAAATTCTCCAATTTCAAAAACAACCAAATCAAAATTGAAAAAGAAAGCATTCATCGGAACAAAGCCGCTGAAACAAGTTCAAAGAAGTTTAATGGTAGAAACCAGCGAAAAAATGTCTGGAAAAAAAAAAGAACCAAAACATAAAACTGTTTCTAGAAAAAAAATCAGATATAGTGTTTTTTTTGTCTGTGCACAAATAAACACTGTGTCTGGAAGGAAAAGAACAAAAATCCAGAAACAATGACTTAAATTTCAGAAATAGTGACTTAAATTTTAGAAACAGTGACTTAGTTACAAAAACAGTGTATGTTTTAACCTTTGACTGTTTCTTTTCTTTCATGCATCAATTGATTATATTTAAGAAATATGGTGCTTATTTTGCTTTGAGTCCAAATACAGTGAATTTCACTATTTCTTTTCTAGCTTACATTTAAGAAACAGTGTGTCTATTTCACTTGGATCCAGAAACAGTGACTTAGATTCCAGAAACAGTGTTACTTAAAATCCAGAAACAGTTTATTTTTACAGTCCAGAAACAGTGACCCGTTGTCATTATTGAATAACATGTAGATCTCAAATTTATTTTCTGGAGAAACAAACAATGAACTCCACTGACGATGAAAATTTGAAAAACAGTACCTCGAATACACTATGAATAATAACGACAATCACATTTCAACGAAATCATACAAAATATAAATTAAATAGCATGAGGATCTATATTTTTGTTTCAAAGAAAAAGAAGAAGGTCTGCAAAACAACGATGAACTCCATTAACGACGAAAATCTGGAACTCAACCTAAAAAAGTTAGGGATAAAATCAACAAATCATAATTTATTATTGTTGAGCCATTTTTAGTTGGACTACTTTAACATGGGTCTTGTACTAATCATTAAACAAAACTTATAACATGGTTTTTTATTAAAACTAAAACTTTTCAAGCCCTTATCATTAGTTTTCCTTAAAATATCCTTGTACATAAAATAAAAAAATAAAAAAAATAAAAAAAACTCTATATTATATGACTGAAATAAGCTACTATGACCAAATCACCATTTTCAGTCAAATAAGAGAAAACCCTTCAAATTAATGATTCGAGAAGAGAAATTATTCAATATAAAATAAGCAAAACAAATTAACTGAACAAAAAAAGGGTGTGAAGTGAATAAACTTACTTGGTCTTTCAAGGAGCCGATTAGTTCTTTGAGCTGTTGCTCAGCCATTTTCCAAGGTGATAGAGAAACAGTAAGACGAAAGGGAAGGCAACTTCTGCAATTAATTAAGGAGATTAATGCTCTACTCTCAAATAATTAAGAGAATACATGATTTATAGCTGTGAGAATTGTTTTCATGCTAGTTTCTTCATACGAATTCTAAGAGTGGTCAATTAGGATAGTAGAGTGAGTTTTGCATGTCTTTGGTTTGTTTTCATGAGCTTCATGCTGGTCTTCCTATTTTCGCCTGGCTATTTTCTTCATGTTTTGACCAACTAAAATTATCAAGTAGGATGTTAATGGACCGGTTCCAATGAAAACCCGGTGGAGGGACGGATCCGTGACACCACTTTTTTTTATACTATTTTTTACTCACATGTTTGTGGGGCCACTTCATAATGTCTCCAACACTCCAAACCGTCTATCTTGTAGAATCACCCTGCAGAGCTTAGAATTTTAGGTTTTAATCTCGAATTGGTTAAATACTTGGACGCTCAATTCAGTAGCTACCCGCCCATGAGTTTTAGACACCGTCCAAAATTTTAACATGAAAACATTTGTTTTTCATAACATAAAATGACCATTGATGCCAAATCATTTATATGACTATTGATGCCAAATCATTTCATGGTTTTTTCATAACATTTGACTATTGATGCCAAATAATTTATTGTTTTTCATAACACAATCTCATATGATAGTCATTTCATATCATGGTATATAAATTATTTAATACTATATTTTTATGTGAGGAGCATTCAACAATGGGTAAGGGTAGGGAGACTAAATTAATTAGTAGATCAAATTTTGTAAACTAATAAATGACATGAAAATTGATGATTAGATTATTATTTAAGTGTTGATTGACGTGTTTATTTTTTATTGATGACACATAATTTAGTTTACAAATTTAGGCTACAAATTTGGTCTACCTAATAGTGTTCAAGAATATGTGCATGATGGTTTATGTATAAAAACCGTTAAATACTATATCATATAGGTTGTTTTAGGCATATTGGTCCTATTTGTCATTTTTAGAATGTTATTTTCCTCGGATGGTTTGGACTAATGTATCATGTTGGTATTTATTTTATAGACTGCATCCTATCCAATTGGGGAGGGCTTGCTTCTTTAACCGATTAGAGGTTTTAACCATTTGGTGGCAAATTCGGATTAAACCACTACAAAAAAAAACACGCTTACCAGACGAAAGGATTTTGTCTGGCACAAGAAGATTTCGTCGCCTAATATTTTGTCCAACGGAAATCCTCAAAGATATGTAGAGTTTCTGATGATGTTGCATCTAAGCATGGACAACCCCGCATTCGTGGCCGCTCCAAGTCAAGAACTAATCGTCGTCGCCTAAGTACCAGGGGAGCTTTCATCCGTAAGAGCGCTTTAGTTGATAAGGTTGACATTGAAAAAGACGTAATAATTTCTACTTCTCCGGTGTATAACTCTCGGGATGTGGACCCTTCGCCTCAAACGACTGGTGCGGATGCATCATTTATCGAACAAGCTCCCGTGGTGAAACCTACAATGGTGCAACTGCAAGCTATCCATCCGACTAAGAATATGATTTTCGCTGATTAGGTAGCGGGTGAATTAAATGATTTAGTTTATTCTGAAGCTCCTCCAAGTTTTAATCCTAAGACAATTTCTAAAGCTTGCAGGGACTCTCAAGTTCTGATTGATATGGTTGACTTAGAGATCCTTTCAAATCCAACAGATGCAGGTTCCGTCTCTTCTGCGTTCACTCTGGTGGGTTCACCATTTGTGGGTGATGATGGTTTCACTTTGATTTGCAAGCTTAAAATTGCAAAGAAGTGGGCGGCTAAGAAGAAAATTAAATGAAGCTTATCTATTGGAATGCCCGAGGTATGGGTAATGATGCCACTCATTAGGTGTTAAATAGTTGCTTCGGATTCACGCTCCAGTGAGGGTGCGTATTTCTGATGATGCCACTCGTCGGGTGTTAAAAAGTTGGCTTCAATTCATGATGGTTCAGATCTTTTGGATGATCTGGTGCTATTCAAGATCACATGTGTCTCATTACAAAAGTTTGTTTTTTTCAAGTGATGATACAGTAAATTCTGCGATTGTTGAAAGAGTAATTTCTCCTTGGTGATGGCGGAGAAGAATATTTCTTTGCTTAGGGTGCCCATCTTAATGGGATATTTTCAATGGTAAAAAGTATGGATCCTTCTAGCTCTCCTGGGCCAGATGGGTTTAATTGTTGCTTCTTTGTTTCTTATTGGAGTATTGTTGGTGCAAATGTGGTTTTTGGCTATTCAGAGTTCCTCTTCATTTTAACTCTAATTTGGTGGTTCTTAATCTTAATATTCCAAGTGCAGATTCAGTTTCACAACTCCGTCCTATTACTTTAGCCAACTTTGTTTTCAAAATAATCACTCAAATCCTCACTTATAGACTGAGGCCAATTGCACCCAATTCTTACTTTTGAATGCATGAATATTTTACATAAAAGATGTGTGGAGGGTAATGTTGTCCTAAAGTTAGACATTAGGAAAACTTTAGACCTTTTAGACTGGTCTTTTTAGTTACGGGTTCTGTTAATTGGGTTGAGGAGTTTCTTCATTCTACACACCTTTCTTTTTATATCAATGTGCAAGTTTCAGGCTTTTTCTGTTACTCAAGATGAAATTGGTACCAGGTGAAATATCCTGTATATAAAAAATTATAATCCGCTGGATTGACTAGTTAAGCCCGCTAGTCAACTAAGATAGATTTGTTAGTCAATAAATTGAGGATTCAATTACCAATTTCAATGCCCAAAAACTATCCTAGTCAGCAAGGCTGCAGTTTGTTGCAAGTTATTAATGTGTCAAATGGGCAAGATTGTGAGCACATACCAGTTTAATGATCAATAAATATATGTAGCATGTATATGTGTATGTGAGATGTGTGACACAATAACAATAAATTGAACGCAAGATTTTTTTGGCCGGAAAAACCCACCTCTGGGTTAAAAAACCGGGGACTCTCCACTAGGGGCGAAGCTATACAAGAGCGAAGGGGGGCGACCGCCCCTACGCTCGCCGGAAAACAAAGGCAGGAGCTACACTTGAACCCCCCTGGTTCGGCCGGAAACTAGGAAGCACTGTGCAGTGGTTCTGAAACCAGAAACTTGCGCGCAAGGTTTTTTTTTAATTTTAAAATCCAGGCCAAAACGACGTCATTTTGGACCTGGTAAAAAAAATTAATTTTTTCTGATAAACGGCGTCGTTTGGGTCTGATCAAATAAAAATATATAAAATGAGGGGACCACTGGTCCCCATCCCCATCCCAATCCCAATCCCACCCCGTTTCAATTAACCCCCACCCTTTTCCCAAATAACAAATCCCATCCCCCACCTTTACTCCCATTTTCCCCCACACGACAAAACCCTCATAGTCCCAGATTTAACTTTTCAAAATTGTCCCAAATCCCAGGAACACAAGAAAGCAGCCACCCCCACCCCGTTCCTTTGGTTGGCCACCAAGACCACTGTCCAGTCCATAGTTGAGATGCCACGCTAGCAGCTCCAGGTAAAATTTTATTTTTTTTAATTTTTATTTATTTCAAACCCTAAATGATTATTGAATACAAAATTTTGTTTAATTGATATAGGATTATAGGGTTATACATTATATGGTTATTGATTATAGATTATTCATATGAATACTATGATTATTGATTTTTTTGTTTTGAAGTACATAAAAGAGGATTGATACATTATATATACATATAGGAACTTGAATCACATATAGTCTAGCAAGAAAAAAAAAGATGAACATGGTGAAGACTTTTACATCATATTTACATTAACATAATAATCCCCAATTAAACCAACTAAAACCCTCATTCAAATGCATTGTTGTTGTTGGTACTGATTAATTACATTCGTAGTCTACTCTAGGATAAAAATTGAATTCTTGATTATTCATAATTTCATATGATTGTTGGTACTGATAAATTAAATTTGTAGTATACTCAAGGATTAAGAGTCTAAGATATATATATTTTTTCTTTCGTTATACAATTACGTAATGGAACGATAATATAAGGAATTGTGCTTAAATCCTTCTCCAAATATTCCGGAGTCCTCCTCTTCCTTCAAATATTCCGGGTAGTCCTCCTCCACCTTCAAATATTCCGAGTAGTCCTCTTTCGAGTATTCCGGGTAGTGCACAACAAAGTGAGGTTACTGAGTTGGATGAAATATTAGCTAATCTTCCTGTAGACCCTGGACTGAGACGTCGAATGCTTGATTATCCACTCAATTGTCGCGAAGCAATTCGTAGATACTACCTCCAAAATGAACCTTGTCAACCTAAATCTCACATCATGTCAAGGAAAGCTAGCGACAATCGATGTTTTATCACAAGTTGGTTTGATAAATTTAAGTGGTTTGAGTATAGTATAGTAAAAGATGCTGCATTTTGTCGTTATTGCTATCTTTTAAAATGTGATTTTGATAAAGCGGATGGTAGTGGAAGTGATATCTTCACTGAAAAAGGGTTTACAAATTGGAGGAAAGGACCCGAAAATTTTCGAGTCCATGAGGGAGGTGTTGGAAGTCTTCATAATAAAGCTATGCAACAAGCTAAAGACTTGATGACACAAAAACAACACATTGAAACATTTGTGATCAAGCAAACCGATGAAGCTCGCGTTAATTATCACACTTTACTAAGTGGAGCACTTGATTGCACAAGATGGTTGTTGCGACAGGGTTTGGCTTTTCGTGGGCACGATGAAACTTTGAAATCGAGCAATAGGGGTAATTATAAAGAGCTTATGCAATTTCTTGCGGATCATAATGAAAAAGTTAGGAAGGTTGTGTTTGAGTATGTCCAAGTTACGAGGACAAGGCTATGATAGAGCTAGTAATATGAGAGGTGAGTTAAATGGTCTTAAAACAAAGATTTTGAACAAATACCCTCAAGCATTTTATATTTATTGTTTTGCACACCAACTCCAACTAGCTCTTGTATTTGTGGCAAAGGAAAATGAGGATGTTGCCAATTTGTTCATCAATGCTAGTAGTTTGGTGAATCTTATTGGATTGTCATGCAAGCGTCGTGATGCATTTAGAGATAAACAACAAGAACAAATTCATAAAGCTCTTGATCTTGGTAATCTTGAAACTGGTAAAAGGTTAAATCAAGAAAGTAGTCTCATGTGTCCATGTGATACACGGTAGAACTTGCATTATGGTACTATAGTTAGTATTATTGTTATGTTTGAAGCCGTGGTGGAGGTGGTTGAATAGATTAAAAGTGATCGCAACCAAGATAATCTCGGTGAAACAACTAGGTTATTCAAAGACATACAAACTTTTGATTTTGCGTTTCACCTTTTCTTGATGAGACTTATATTGGGAATTACTAATGAGTTATCACAAGCATTGCAAAAGAAAGATCAAGATATTGTGAACGCAATGGCGTTAGTGGAAGTATGCAAGCCAAGACTACAATCATTGAGAGATGATGACTTTGGAGACTTGTTTTATGATGTAGAGAGGTTTTGTGAGGAGCATGATATTATCATTCCTAACATGAAGGATTTGCATTTTGTACCTGGAAAATCAAGGCGTAAAGCTACAAAAATCACAAACTTCCATTACTATCATATGGACCTCTATTTTCAAGTCCTTGATATGCAACTAAAGGAATTGAATGATCACTTCAATGAGGTAAACACCGAGTTGCTTCTTTGTATGGCATGTTTGAGTTCGGTGAATAATTTTGCATCTTTTGACAAAGCAAAAATTGTTCGTTTAGCCTAACTTTATCCTCAAGATTTTGATTGTATGGACCTCATGAATCTTCCAATTCAACTTGACAATTACATTCATGATATGAAGATGCATAGTGAGTTTTCATCGTTGAGAGGAATTAGTGATCTTGCAAAAGAGTTAGTGAAGATCGAGAGGTGTGAAAGCTACATGTTAGTGTACAAGCTTCTTACATTGGCTTTGGTGTTACCGATTGCGATCGCTTCGGTGGAGAGAGCTTTTTCTGCTATGAAGATTGTGAAAACACCATTGCGTAACAAAATGGGAGATCAATGGTTAAGTGATAGCATGATTGTTTACATTGAGAGAGATGTATTTACTTTTATTGATAATGAGCTTATTATGTGACGTTTTCATGACATGAAACCTCGTCGGCAACAATTGTAATTATGGAAGACATTACTGTATAAAAAGATGTAGTTGTTGCCATTTTTCTTTAACCTTGCACTCTTTTAAGTTCGCCCCTCCCCCCGAGAAATCATGGCTTCGCCACTGCTCTCCACTGAGTCCAATCCACTAGTGTAAACAAAGGTTCATACAAAGATCACACAAGCTCAACTCCTAGATCCATATCTATGGAGCAACTTTACCTTTGTGCAACCTCGTCTTACACAAGATGAACTCCCTCGGTCTTCATGAGATGGCAACTCCTTCTGAGCTCTTCACCTTGTGGTACCGAGATCAACACAATCAATGATGTGATATGATTTTATGACATGCACATGAAATCTAGATTGAAGTGACCAGTCAGATTCTCTAGTCAAACTGTTGAAGGAAGAATCTAACTTGAAACCAGCTTGGTCTAAAAACGAATTTAAAGCTTAAAACCAAACCAAGACATAAATGCAAAACCTTACAACAATGCAACCCTAATATACAATGATTGGGTGTTTAATGCATGAGGAAGGTTTGGCAGTTAGAGTTTCATAAATGGAGAAGATGCAAGCTCAAAGCCTTAAAGCAACTCTCTCTAAAAATAAGTTCTAGATCCCCAAAGAATAATCTGCAACCCTAGAAGCAAATGTACGCAAGGAAAACTAATTTTCCATCAGCTAACTTGTCCCAATGACACTTGTCGGCTGCAAAGGAGATCTAGGCAGATCAATGGCCAGAAATTGACTACCAATAGAAAGGTGTCAGTCAGCCCATGTGGGTTGTCTTAATTTGTGTGCCAAGACAGCTGGAAGTCAGTGCGCAAAATTGACTAGACAATTAAACTCGACAGAATGCAACACAAATAGAGATATGAAATGCACATGCATGAACAAACCTTTGAGTTGAAATGTGTCATTTCATGAACATTTCCTCCAACAGCAACAACCCATAATCAAAGTATATCCTAAAGCTAGATTGAGCATGTGTGATGATTCAATTACAATATTTGACAAGGAAAGCTAAACACTTAAGACTAGACTTTACACAAGAAAAGTTTTGCTAGGGAGATCTGTTTTCCCTCTTTTATTTTGTCCCGTCGATGAGGTTCTTAGTCGTGGTTTAACTTTGTTAGTCTCTTCTAGGCATTTGGTGCTTATGCATGCGCAGCGTGGTCTGTTTATCGCTTCACATGTTCTTTTTGCAAATGATATTATGATTTTCTTACGAGGAACTCGTTGCAATCTTCATCGTCTCATGCGCTTTATTGTTGAATATGGACTCAACTCAAGTCAACTAATTAATGAATCTAAATCTTTAGTGTTTGTGGGTAAATATGCTCATCAAACATATAGGTTTATTAAGAAACTACTTGGAATTGGCTTAGGTTATTTTCCTTTTAAATTTAGGGTTTCTAGTCTTTTAGGTTCGTTCCCTGCGTAGTTATTACTTTCAAGCCATTACAGATATGTTATCTCAAGTGGGGCATCTTCAGCTTATCACTTATGTCATTCAAAGCGTTCTCATTTATAGCTTCTAGGTTTACGCTTAGCTGTGTCTTCTCCTAAGTACAACGTTGGGTGGAGAATTTTTTTTCTGGTTAGCTAATCCTAATTCTCATGGTGTTCCTCTTGTCTCCTGCATGTAAGTTGTCGTCCAAAGACTCTTGGAGGTTTAGGCTTGAAATATTTGTCAGTTATGAATCGCTCTCTTTTTGTGAAACGTTGTGAAATGTTGCTAGGATATGCTTAAATCGCCTTCTTTGATGGCAGTTTTTATGCGCGCCCATTTCATTCATAGAGGTTTGATTCCTTTATTCGTGTAGAAAAGTTCTTTCGTTTGGCTTGGTCTTAAGAAGGTTATTCCCATTATCTCGCCGAATTCGACATGGGTCCTTGAAGATGGTTCACAAATTTCTTTTTGGTCAGATAATTAGTTGGGTAGGCTTTTAGTATCACATCTTAAGATTCCTAATACTCCTGCTCATATTATTAATGCTCATTTATGTAACTTACTTGCTAATGTGGCCGCTTCAATTGATGTTACTCATCTCCCTTTACAAGCATCTACGGATTCCTTGTGTTAGTCAAGCTCTTTATCTTGCCTTCTTTCGGTGAAAGAGGCTTATTCTCATTCGCTTAGTTTTGACAACCAGGTACCTTGGGGGAAGATAATTTGGTCTCAATGAATTCAGCCTCGCAAAAGTCTTCTTGTTTGGAAGGTGTTGCAGGGACGCCTTCTCATAGATTCGGTTCTTGAATGTATGGGAATTATAATTTCATGTAGTTCTCTATGTAAATTCGGCTTCAAAGTCTATTTTGCATATCTTTTTGGAATTCCTTGGACGGTAGCTTTATGGCAATGGTTATTGGCTCTCTTCTGACGTTCTCCAAACATGGTGAAGTCTTTTACAAGGTTTTTTTCTAGAACTTTTATTGTTGGTTTTTCAGGCTCTTCTAGAAAACTTTGGGTTTTGGTGGTATGTACTTTTAACTTGGTTTTGTGAAGCAGCATTTGCGTGTTTCATTCATAGTAGTTCTTACTCAATTGTTCTACCTATTTACTCAGCTTTAGGTATCTCCCTAGCTTCCGTCGCTGCCCTCTCATTCATTCCGAGGATTTGGCATCTGCCACAATTTGGTGGGCTTAAGGTTAATACTTGTGGTTTTTCCGCAAATGGATATGACGGTTTCAGTGTGATTTTTTCGTAATTTGGATGAGCATGTGCTTGGTACTTTCGCTTCAAGTATGGAGTCTGTTAGTTTAGTGGATGCGAAAATTTTAGCTTTCATTGAGGTAGTTCGTGTTGCTTGGGTTCAAGATTGGAAGCATATTTGGATTGAAAACTGATTCCACATTGGTTATTGATTATCTTTATATATCTCCTAATTCAGTTCCTTGGTTTCTCTTGGTCGATTAGAATAATTTTTTTTGGCGCCTTCGTCTATCAGTATTGTTGGAGCAAATTTTGACCCGACGTGAAGTGAAACCTGCACAGGTCAAAGATAAGGAAACACCGTGAGTCCAAGCGTCGGAGAGGGTGGTTCCCGCCATGAAGGCTTCGATGCCTAAGTCAGTGGTGGTAGTAAGGAGGGTGTAAAGTGTATTTTTGAGGTGTTCTGGGCTTGCCTGTGGTGAGGGGTCATGAGTCATATTTATAGGCCCTTTGCGGAGTTGGTCCACGTCACCCAACATTCTCTTTTGTGGCTTGGAATAAAGGGTCCAACTAGGAGACCATTCTGACATACGGACGCCACGTCGGGGAAGGACACTTGTCTTTTCTCCATCATGGGCGGGAGGAGTGGTGCGCTAGACTGTGCTGCCTGACACATCTCGTGGCCCATAAGGTATTGTATATGCTAGGCTGTGCAGCCTAGTACCTGAACAGCTGGTAGAGTCCGTACTCTAGATTGGCTTGGCTCACTCCGAGGAGAGATTTTTCAGTGTGACCGTCACACAAGGCGGTACACCACGTGTTTCTATGTAAATGGTTGGATATGTGTGTTAAAAGGTTAATAGCTTAAAAATTAAAATTTTCCATCACTTACATAAAAACACGTGATGTACCATTCGTGTTCCCGTCACAACTAAAAATTTTCCCACTCCGAAGGTATGTCGATCGTATTCGGTCATATCGAGAACCACCTGATCAGATGAGTCCCCTCCGGGGCAGTGGCGAAGCCAGGATTTCTCGGGGGGAGGGGCGAACTTAAAAGAATGCAAGGTTAAAGAAAAATGGCAACAACTAAATCTTTTTATATAGTAATGTCTTCCATAATTAATCAATACAAACAAATTACAATTGTTGCCGGCGAGGTTTCACGTCATGAAAACGTCGCATAATAGGCTCATTATCAATAAAAGCAAATACATCTTTCTCAATGTAAACAAGCATGTTATCACTCAACCATTGATCTCCCATTTTGTTACGCAATGGTGTTTTCACAATCTTCATAGCAGAAAAAGCTCTCTCCACCGAAGCGGTTGCAACCGGTAACACCAAAGCCAATGTAAGAAGTTTATACACTAACATATAACTTTCACACCTCCCGGTCTTCACTAACTCTTGTGCAAGATCACTAATTCCTCTCAATGATGAAAACTCACTATGCATCTTCATATCATGAATGTAATTGTCAAGTTGAATTGGAAGATTCATGAGGTCCATATGATCAAAATCTTGAGAATAAAGTTTGGCTAAACGAACAATTTTTGCTTTGTCAAAAGATGCAAAATTATTCACCGGACTCAAACAACCCATACAAAGAAGTAACTCGGTGTTTACCTCATTGAAGCGATCATTCAACTCCTTTAGTTGCATATCAAGGACTTGAAAATAGAGGTCCACACGATAGTAATGGAAGTTTGTGATTTTTGGAGCTTTACGCCTTGATTTTTTGGAGCTTTACGCCGTGATTTTTGGAGAACTGCAACTATACAGATTAAAGTGATGGGGTGAAGCAAAAACTAATTTTCTAACTTTGACATTCTTGCTCATCAAGATACCTGGAGAACAATGGGTGTGTAGGAATGTGTGTGAATATGTGCAAGTTTCCTACACAAGATTTCTTCACCAATGAATTTGGACTTTCCTTAACCATGATTCCAAGTATGTCTGATTATTTTGGTTATATTGTGCCCAAAAACTGGGATTTAAGGCTGAAATTCTTGTATAATTTGATGCAACACATTCCAAGTGGATAGCACTTTCTGAATTGGCTGCAGATTTTGAAGATAGGAGTTGTGAATTGGTGTATGGCAAAGTTCCACCGCCGTTTGAAGAGGACCCAGTCTCTAAAGAGCCATGTTTTACTGATATATGTAAGTTTGTACAACTTCTATATTTATTTGATCAATGGAGAATGGAGATATATTATCCTGATTTCCACCATGCGTTTATCTGCAGGCTCCATTGCAAATCCCAGCTCCAGTGTTAGTCCCCCACCCCATTATAATTTTTTTTTTTAAATTCAACTATCAAAACGGCGCCGTTTTGATTTAGCTTTTTAAATTTTTTTTTACCAGGTCCAAAACGGCGTCGTTTTGGCCTGGTTTTTTAAAAAAAAAAAAAATTAGAATGCAATCTGCACTGCAGATTGCCCAGAAAACCCAGAAAAAACAGAGGGCTCTGCCTCTGCGTGAACCATTATTTTCCGGCGAGGCGCGCGAGGGGAGTGGCGACGACTTGGGGTCCAGTGGTGTTTCCCGGCGAGGGGAGTGGCGGCCGCCACTCCTCGCTCCCACGTGGCTTCGCCACTGCTCCGGGGGTAGGCTTAGCCTTCTGTTCATTCAAGGTTGCATCTAACGGTGCGAGCTTATGTTATGTCCACACCGGAGAGGTGATAATTTGGGGTCTTACAAGTATTATTTTATAGATGGATTTATCGGTAGGGTAATCAAGTTGTTGATGTCTTGGCTTCTCTTGGTGCGGCTAGTAGTGCCTATTATTGGTTGACCAATGTTCCAGATTTTGCAGCTACCCCCATGCTCGTGACCTTGATTTTTGTCCTATTTTTTGTTTTCCTTTTCGTTGATGTTTCTTTGTTTTTCTCTTTGCAGGTTTAGGCCTCAAGCCCCCGCTTGTATTCTTTTATTTTCATTTTTTATTATTTAATTAATAAATTTCGCAAGAGAGGTGACGAGGGGATCATTCTATCGGGGAGTTAGCCTTTTTAATTGCTCTGAGCGGGAATGAAGTAGCCTACTTTGTAGTTGATGACTAATCTCGGAGTCTTGGTTCTTTCTATCTGCCTTGTGCAAGTTTGGAGAGTAATGATCAAGCCTTATATGTAGTTCAATTTGCCTGATCCATTATTCTCCCTTCATAAAAAAAAAGTGGGACCATAGTGTGCGCCATGTAAGTCCTAGCGGGTCAAAATTTAATTTGTTGATGAACATTTATTCACCAAAATTTACATGTCTACAACGTGTTCGTGTATTGTGAAAATCTGAACCTTCAAATCAAACGATCACAACTGAGGAAGGAGCCTCTAGTCCTTGGGTTCTGTGACATTTAAGTTAAGGTTGTGCTAATGACTTCACTAATGTGGATCTTCAGCGACAGGTTCAATCTCTGCCACATTGTTGTGAAATAAGAATGTACGCGGAACTGGGATCAAATTGAAAGACCAAATATACTCGACCATTATTTTGACCATCACAAAGAATCTGGTTTGGCCGTGCTCGTGAGGAACTCTAAAAGTGACATGGGATTAACCAATCATGAACACCAAATTTTCCAACAAAGCAAATTAATAAAGTGCCCTCATGACAAAGCACCAGGAACGAAACTTTTTCAAAAGGTCGTCTTTCATCAGTCGCCAAAGACACACTTCCTCTATCCTAAAACAAGGTGTGTTAACCACCGAATGATTGTGATTACACAATAGAGACACACACTCATCCATGAAACGAGATGTGCCACAACGGAATAATCCTTCAGTTACGTCTCCTCGATCCTTAAACAGGCTTTACTAGTTGCCAACTCGAACTTCTCAATTCTGAAACAAGTTGTCTCTGGCTAGACGTGAGAGATTTTGATAGCTATCCAAGTCATGTAGGCTCTAAGTAGAACGATATTGGAAGCGGTCCTAAATTCTATTCAAATTCCAGTTTCTTGTTGATGAAGGAAAAAAAAAAGAAAAACCACAGCAATTAAAAAAGTCAAATTCGCAACAAGTTGAAAGAATGAATAGACAATATCAGTCTCAAATAGATATCAGATTCTCTGACATAGAAACATTTTCACAAGTCAAATACTACAACAAGTTATGAAAAAAAGTCATTAATCAGTCTAAGGGCTGGTTTGGTATTGCTGTGCTTTGAAAAAAAACTGTTGTGAGAATAAGCGGCTGTGAAATAAATCAGCAGAGTGTTTGGTAAACTTTTTTGTAAAAGTGCTTTTGGAAAGAAAAAAAAGTCTGATAGTGAGTCTTTTCATTAAAGGAGCACTGTAGCTCCGTGTGCTTTGAAAAAAAAACCAGTTTTCCAAAGCTGCAAATAGCTGCTTCAGCTTTTTCCTTTGATTTCAGCTTATTCTCACAGCAGCTTCCAAAATAAGCCTTTTTTTTTTAGTTTACCAAACACCTAAAACCCTCACAGCTTTTTTTCATGGGTGCTTTTTTTTTTAAGCACCTCACTCCCAAACCACCCCTAAAAACACTACGTTAAGTTGTAGTAAACTTGTCCTACAGTTGATACAAAGAAAACATCTGATCTATTGGAGAACAGATTGGAGACCCAACAAACGAGTTCTCTATTGACTGCGCCTTCTGGGCTCAATAGCCTTAATTGCATGTTCCATCTGTAGAGAAAGTTTTTGAAGTTTTGTTAAGAGAAAAATGGATAAAAATCAGCTTACTAGAGCATTTCAAATTGAAGAACAGTCGCAACATAAAATATTATAAAATCTGGCATCTTCACAAGGTCTTAAAGTACAAAGTCTCACAATTCTTTTTTTTCAGTGTGGCATGTCTTCATTATTAATCAACATAGCAATGACCTCTATATACCTCTGTGTATTTCTTTATATTGCATATATTAGAACAGTAGAGCACAAGATGAAGAAGAAACATTTCTGCAAAAATAAGCTCAGAAAGTCAAGATTCAGAATAAGTATTACCTGAAGAATGTGATTCAGATTCTCCTGCAGTTGAAGATATTCACGTCTGACCATGTCAAAGCCTGTGAAGCACCTGTAAGCATAACATTTTCCTTACAAGATTTTACAAGAGAAAGTCACCATGGTAGATTATATAAGGTAAGTTGTAAAGTCTATCTGAAGTAGCTAGAATCTTTGTTGGTTCTTTTAAAAAAGGAGAAAAGGACACTGCTAAAAATTCCTTGTCATACTGAAATGCGCGCACTATATTAACTAGAAAAAAAAAAAGTGTGAAGGTTGTTCATTGATATTCTTTCTCTTTACCCATAATGCTATTTCGTCTTCGAATTTTACTTCATGACTTTAATTATTTTGCAGCTTCATATAGGTAGGGTTATCCTTAACACTATGTTCAAATTTTTGTTCAATTAAATTTTGTAATATCCTCGTCGTGTTGCACTATTTACCTAGAATATAAATAAATCAATTGGAGATGAAGATATTAATCTTTACAAAGGAAAACTGAGAGATCCTTAGACTGCCTCTAATTCCTTGCTTATGTTTCTTTTGGCATAACCTTTGACAAAGAGTTGTCTTATAGATGAATTCACTACAATTCTACAGAAAGCAAAATTTAAAACTCCGTGGGCTCGTAATTAGCATGTTTTCCTCAAAATTGTAAGATAATAGTTTGGGATGGTAAGATAAGAGTTTGTACCCGTCTTTATTGAATGCTACACTGGCATTTCGAAGCACACAGCAGGCGTCAGCCATCCGGCAACCACCAATACTGCAATGCCAAGTGCACCAAATGGGATGAATACTCTTTTATCAAAGTAAATGATGAAACAGCTAAGCCATTTGGGTTCATGATATGCAAGACACAAAAAGCAGAGGGGTTAATACTGAAAGTTCATAACTCAAGTAATCTGTAAATATCGTGAAAGAAACTCCACCTTTTTCCCATGTCACAATTAAAACTTAAGTAGAAAGTAGCCTTATGTGAACTGTCTTTGAATGCACAAGTTATCCTTGTCCATGATAACCATTTAGTTAAAATCTACGCATTGGTTAGCCACAGATTGGAAAAGCATCCAGAGACTCAAACAACTGAAACTTGGCTCGAAGGACAAAAGTCTTAGCCGGCACCAAGGATTAGCTAAGGGAGGAAATTAAGACTTAGGACTGAATTATTTGTGAGGTGAAGTAATGAGAATGCTAGAATAATCGGCTTTTAATTCTTTCAACACTTATTACGATAGATTCTCCCAATTTTCAGGCAGGCCATGCAGAGTGCTGCAGGCAGCAAGGAATTGATCAGATATTAGAACCTACTGATGGCAGGGAATGAGATGTAAGTAAACTTTCTAGATCACACAGACGCAGCAAAATCACAAAATATTGAGTGAATTGAATGTAAATGGGAAGCAACGTAAAAATTGATAGGCGACCTTGCACTACTTCCCTTGAGCTGGTAGGCAATTTCTGTCACCTTAGGGTAGTTGATAAGAGGTGCGCCCCTAAAAATTGAAATCTCCAAAATTGGTCAGAATATTATAAAAAATAAAAAATAAAAATAAATAAAAAACCAACTACTTAAAATCATTGAAGACAATTACAGAAGTCTGAAGAGATCTGCTATGGCTGCATCAGCATCACGAAGGAACATGGTTAACGCTTCTATAACTAAGCAAGGAGTTTGGCTTTCTAACTCTTTCATTTCATCAAAGTGACAGTCCAGTATTCCCTGCCAGAAACATGGTGGTTAGTCATCTCCAATTTATATGATCATTCTTTGTTAGTTAAAAGTTAAACAACAAATTTGAAATATTAATCTCTAAAAAGTCAGACTATCCAAATATTAATCCTACGACAAAGTTTTACAACTGAACTAAACACTGAACAGAAAACATCTGAAATGTCATCAATAGAAGTAGATATCCATAAACAAACATTTTCAGTACTCAATTAAAATAAAAACAATCTGGGGTCTACTGGTGGCACAGAGACAAAATACATTTTGTTTCCCAGGAAAATAATGGTCATATTTCTTAGCAGTAGCTAGCAGACGTACCCTTATCCACATGATCTTACAAAAATTAACAAAACCAAGGCCGCCATCTTTTTGTTTTACTGCTTTCCCCTCTAAATTTCCTTCCTTTTTCACTAACAAAACGGATTCTGAACACTCAATTTCATCAGCATTACATGCAAATCAGAAACATATGTTTGTTTTTGACAATTCAGAAACATGTATGTTCGTTTTGACAGACATGCAAATCAGAAACTTATATTCTTTTTGTGCTAACAGTACTGAAAGAAGTCTATAAAGACAAATATGCTAAACTAATTAAAACCCAATTCTTTTTCACATATATTTCTGACAATTAAACACACAGAATCCTCAATACAAAATCTAAAAAAAGAAAAACACAATTCAAGGTTATCCATAAACAAAAAAGGAATTGAGGAAAAGAAACAAATAATGGGGGTTCACCTGCTCTCGCAAGGAGCGGACGAAGTTGTTGAGTTGTTCGGTGAGCGGAGTAGTCCCAGCCATCTTTCTCCTCTATCTCCGACCCTGAGAACCCAAAAGCCTCTCTCTATCTCTCTCTCTCTATCTTTGTAGGGTTTGTAGCAGCTGTGACTGAGACTGTGACTGCGACAGTGATGAGGTTTGAGGCTGGCATGGTTATCGTGGTGCCAACTGCGTCACTATCACTACAATCCAAACTGGCAGTTTCGTCCAAGTTTGGAAGTAGTATTTTCTGCACTTTTGGGTTTTTGCTTCATTTGGAATCCCCATTACTCCCCACTCCTAGCCGTTACTCTGACACTGGATTTGCCCGTCCACATGCGTCCTGAACCATTTCAGCCCCACCAAAACCACAAAGGTTATTCTCATGTTTCTGTTGGGGGTGGGGCGCTACCCAACCTGAATGAAAAACCAAACCGGTAATGTTATAGAAACCAAATTTTTTTTTATCAAATTTATAAATCAAAAGATACGGTGGATGATGATTGAATTATTATTTAAGGAAGTTGTTATTAGCACTTCAAAAATCTCATTCTACACTTCAAACTTTCTATCCTAGCAGTTACTCTGACACTGAATTTGCCCGCCCACGTACGTCCCGAACCATTTCAGCCCCACCAAAACCACAAAGGTTATTCTCATGTTTCTGTTGGGGGTGGGGCCCTACCAACCTGAATGAAAAACCAAACCAGTAATGTTATAGAAACCAAATTTTTTTATCAAATTTATAAATCAAATGATACGGTGGATGATGATTGGATTATTATATAAGGGAGTTGTTATTAGCACTTCAAAAATCTCATTCTACACTCCAAACTTTCTATATTTGGAAAGAAAAATACACTTGTGAGGAGTGTAGAATGAAATTTTTGGAGTGCCAATAACATTTCCCTTATTTAATTATTAACTAACGTATATGTCTTATTGATAACACATTATTTAGTTTATAAATTTAGTTTAAAATGTTGGTTTCCCTATCATTATCCAAACTAATATGCGGATAAGGTTTTGTTTAGACCTGACAATTTTCTACATGTTCCATTAACACGATACGAAATAAACGGATTTCGGATCAACACGATAACTAATCGGATCGTTATCGGGTCACCCGTTAAGAATCTGTTATTAACGAGTCCTTAACGGGTTTACACGCAGGTCACCCGTGAGTAACCTTTTTGAGCCCGTTAAGACAAAAAAAATATTTTGATGCTTTTAAAGTTAAACTACTAAAAAACTTACTATAAAATACAATTGACACATTGTATATATTGTATATTAGATATGTATTATTGTATGGGTAATGCTAGGAAAACCAAATTTTTCAAACCAAATTTGCAAATCAATTGACATGATTGTTGATGATTGGATTACTACTTAATTATTGATTAACTACTTATTTTTCATGTGGTGACACATTATTTGGTTTGCAAGTTTGATTTAAAAGGTTGGTATCTCTAACATTATCCTATTGTATTATGTCTATATAAGTTAAAAAATTTATGTTTAATTAATTTATTTATTTATTTGCTTATTTATTTATTTATTTTTATTATGAGAGATTCTTATTATCATTATTGTGATAAATTTTACTTAACCTGTTTACCAAAATTCAAATCAACTAGCATAGTATTAGTATAGGCAATAAGACAAACTTTCAATTTTAGAGTAATTTAAAAACACCAAACACATTAAAAAAAACTTATAATAATTAATTTACAAGTGCAAAAAATGTGAAAAAATATACAAACACTCGTGATCGCATCCTTTACGCTCTGAGATGGGTATATCGTCGTTTGAGTGTTAAAACCCTACAAACCCTTGTGAATAGTATTTTTGGGGAGTTCAAAATAAATAAAATTTCATAATAATTAATGTACAAGTGTGAAAAATGTGAAGAATATATAAACGCTTGTGATTGCATCCTCCACGCATAGATGATGGTTTCATCATCGTTTAGATTTTTAAAACCCTCCAAACCTTCATGAATAGTGTTTTGTACTTGAGCTAAAAATTAATAAAGTTCATAATAATTATTGTAGAGGTGTGGAAAATGTAAAAAAAATATGCAATCACTCGTAATGACAAGCTTTACAACTTTCGTGAAGGGGCCAACTCCGAAATCCGATACCATAATCCATAAACCTTAGATTTATATTTAATCATCAGTTGTCATTTACGCTTTATTATTCTCTCCAAATTTTGTTTTTTAGAATTTTCGAGGTTTAGCCCTTTATGAAAGTTGTAAAACTTGTCATACGAGCGTTTATATATATATATATATATTATATTTTTCACGCTTCTACATTAATTAATATTTATGTGATACTTGAAAGACAAATATGTTTTTATTATGTTTTGAAGTAATATTTATGTGATAATGTGGTATGTATATAGTAATCTATTTTTCATTTGATTATTTATTGGTTTAAAATATATTTTCTTTAATGGGTATAGGGTCGGGTCATATTACATGTTAATATTAACAGGTCGAGTTCAGATTAGGTCGCATTACCCGTTCATTTTAACAGGGAAATCCACGACATGACCCTTTAAGATATCATATATGATAGGAAAACAACACAAACACGTACAGAAAACACGACATGAATATCAAGTCTAGTTTGTTGTTCTTCCAATGCTATCATATGTCATACTTGGGTTATAATTACATTCATATCCATATATGAGTTTTTGGTAATGGAGGTTTTTTAATTTACACTAATAAGTGCAGGGGGAGATTTAACTTCAAGTGCATGTACCTGAAGTAATATTCAAACGAACCAATATGAATATTAGAATATGCCCATATCTGCATCCAAATGATTTAGGATAATGTTAGGGACCAAAATTTTAAAACCAAATGATGTGGTTGTTGATGATTGGATTATCACTTAAGTATTGGTTAATGTGCTTAATTATTTTATATTGGTGACACATCATTTGGTTTGCAAATTTTGTTTAAAATTTTGGTCTCCCTAGCATTATCGAATGATCTATATTCAAACAAAAATCAAGTAATGTTCAAATCAAGTTGATCAACATATGAGTTTAGGATTTAGGACAAAAGTCAAGGGTTTTCTACTGCATTGGAGAAGCCTACCAATTCAGTCACATTTTAATAACTTACTGATTTTATTTCAAACCAATTAAAATTTAGGAGAAATTAGAATGAACCGCTCCATTTTACAATGTTTTGACTAAACATCTAGGGTATTTTAATTTTTAATTAAAGTTTTGAACTTTTAATTAAGGTGCTTTAATTTGAGGCCACATCAGCATAATTGAATTTAAGCTATTTACATGTCATTTTTATATATTTAAACTCATAATGCTATATATTGGTTTCTCAATTTGCCCTCATGGAGCATTTATTTAGACATTATCGGGATTAACTTATTATCAAAACCCATTGCCTTTATTTTAGGAACCATCAAAACAAACTTTACACTTTTTATCTCTTTACTGATATCTGATATGTTTAACTTTTGATGTGGTTCTGGATTTCAAAATATGTTTTTTTTTAATTTTTTATTTATGTTTACACTTCCTAGTTTTTCTATTGTGTAGTGTGGGTACGTTCATGGCTATGTTTGTTTGGGAACTGCTGAAAGTTTACTAATGTTCAGTACATTTGATTAGTGAACACAATATTAATTGGTACAATTAATTACGTAGATATTATAGTTGATTTGTTCAGTTTTCTTTTTGCTATTTAGGTATGTTTGTTGGTATGTAGTTGGTACGCTTAATATGAAACTAAACAAACTTAAAATTATGGTATTACAAATTATTGGTACGTAAACATTGCAGGAATAAGTTTATCTGTATATAGTTGGTACATTTGTTCGTACATAATTGTTATGTTTAAAATGAATGTAAACACTCCCAAACTGAATTTGATTCCAGTGATGTATGATACCTTATATACAAACTATTGGTACGTACCATTGGAGAGAAACCTTTTCTTTTGCCCATTTTTTTTATTTTTTATTTTACAAAGGCTCGTACAAGTTTGTCAAGTTGGTAACAATCACTTTGGGGAATTCATAACATACCATCACATTGGTACGTATCAAAATAAACATTTCATAGCGTACCAACATATATTATAGCTTACCAACATACTAGCAAGTCTCAAAATAAGCAGTTTATATCGTACTCAAGTTGGAAATGTATAACTGTTTGGACCCGATTTTACATCATCGGCCCAAGTAATCGAGGCCGTTGAGTAAGCATAGCTCCACACCGTCAGATAGAAAAGTTAGGATAATTTTGTTGTTAGGATAATATTATGATTTTTAATCATAATAATTATCTTTAATAATGAATTATCTTAACACTTTTCTTATTTGAGATAAATACGCACAGCTTCAGATAATGAAGTATGCAGAACATGATGATATTATGACGTCACTTGGGAGCTACTAATGGGATTGAAGTCTGAACAGGTTATTATCTATATGGTGATAATTAAAAATGAATTTAATATTCATGAGATCAAGTGCATGCAATCTCCTGCGTGGCAAATTATTCTCAAAGCCTAAGTTTTATTCTTAATATAGATGTGGGTGGTACAATTCGAATGGACTTTGAATTTATGGACAAGGTTGAAGCACGTGGCTTTGTCATGGGATATGGTGGTGAATTTCATCAATTGCTTTTCAGAGTTTAAGCTGATGAAGGAATTGTCATGCATGCATGTGGTCTTCATGGGGGAAACATACATGATGGATTTGATTGGTGAAGTGATTGCATGGATATAAACTTGTTTATTTTATGGAGATAAACTTGTTTATTTGTGGTGACGTGATATCAAGCCTAAAAAGGGGATAGGCCTTAGCCTATGGCACAGATCAGCTGTACTTGTTTGAGTTGCAGATGAACTCTACTTAATTATTAAGCCGTGCCAAGCAAGTACCTCAGTCCTATAAATATAGAGGCAATGGCAACGAGAAAGAGGACCTTCAATTCAACACACAACTGCCCTGCGCAAACTCTCTCAACAACTTGAGATTTTTTATTTTCTCTTTTCGCTGACACTTCTTCCGTTGGCATCAACAGCATTGTGAAAGCAACCAGTGATATCTTCAGTCGGCATAGATAGCTCTGTCGCCGTAGAATCGGCCGATCTCGCAGCATCTGCCGTTGGCATCAACAGCACTGCGGCGAGGACGGTTGGTTACCTATCCAAGTCTCGGTCGAGAAGGATTTCTGAATCCCTATTGTTTGAGGTCATCACATTAGCCTTCTCGGCGAGGTGAGGTGTTACAGTTTATTAGGTTCAGCGCATTGCACGCCGAGTTATTGTATGATCGGATACTCCCAAGTGGGATTTAGAGTTCGGCATTCAGACGGCCGAACCACATTCATTATTAAGACTCATATCTGCTTTGAGTATTTGTGCCCTTACACTTTGGTGTCGATTCGGCGAGAGTTTACTCTGACGAATACCATCACTGTGGCCGAATCCAACGACGACGATTCGTGAACTTCGTAAGAATAGTAGCCTTGTCTTCAGGTTCGAGAACCCAAGAGGCCGAGACGTGTTCCTTCCTCGGTCGCAATCGCAAGACGCAGAAGTCAACCGCGCACCCAACGCAACATCAACAAATTTTACTCCTCGGCCGAGCTCGGCCGACGAGTTGGCACGCCCCGCATTCACCGAATGACGTAGTTAGCTTATAGATTACTCGGCATGCGCGTCACGTAGGCTTGGTAGTTTTTAGGGTCAACAATAACATATGAGTAGTTTGTAACGCATCAAAATTAACGTTCTATAGCGTATCCAAATTGAAAGTATATAATGTACCAATAGTTTATTACGTACCAAAATTAGCATTCTATAGCGTACTTTGGAATTATATAACGTACCAAATTAGCGTTCTATAGCGTACCTTGAAATTGTATAATGTACCAGTGATTTGTCATAATAGTTTGTTATGTACCAAAATTAGCATTCTATAGCACACCTAATTTGTCATAATAGTTTGTTATGTACCAAAATTGTCATAATAGTATGTTCTATAACATACCAAAATTAGCATCCTAAGCATTGCAGAATTTGTATACCGGCATTGAGCAATTTGCTGAAATTGAGTACTGGTATATCTTCCATGTAGAAGATAAAACCATCACACCCTAATGCTCTGTAGATCTGTTGCGGAGGAACAAATCATCCTGGATGTGATGCCGTTTAATGGACTCTGGTAGCTTCTAGTGGGTTATCTGAGCCGTAGTAATCTTTTTGAAAAAGGATAGTGATCTTCTTTTTTGCCTTTGTGAAAGTCAAACACTCCTTTTATGTTCAGCAAACTTTAATTGTAATTATCAATTTTGAAGTTCTGATGATTATGTTGGAAAATTAGTTTATTATTATTGTTAATTTTGTTAACTAGAAAACTAATAAACCCTAAACAACTCAGGCATGACAACAAAGCAAACCGACAACACAGAAGAAGCCGAAGAGATAGACAAGTGACACAGACAGAGTGCAAAGAACAAAAGAAAGAATAACAAACCGACTACAAACACTAAATGTAACTTTGTTAACTGAAAAGAGATTCCCATGATATACATATCATATGACTACATCATGACTGACTTGTTATCCTACGAGTTACAAAGCATCTTACTTATGGAAAAAGCTAAAACAAACCATGATCCCTAACGACAAGAAATCATAAACTTAATAGGCAAGAAAAACTAATCCTTGACCCACAAGAAAACCAATAAAAATAACAATAATTTTCCAATGGATTATTTATATTAGCCTTATATTATGTGGTCAAATTTGTATAACTTTGCACTTCTACTTCAGCATTCCACAAAACATGATATTATATGCAGAGGAACTTCAATCTTTCCAAGTAATGGTACTTACTGCATCATCGAAATTAGGGGTGGGCACGGTGCGGTTCGGTGTGGTTCTGCTTAAATTTATTACTAGAACCTTACGGTTCGGTCTACACCGATTCTGATTCAGTTCTTCCCGCCTTACGGTTATGAATACTAAATTATTTGAACACCAAATCATCATGCATTCAAATACATCTTCTAAAACTCTTCAACAAAAAAAAAACATCTTCTAAAACTGATTATATACAGTTGCATACAACACAACAGCAGCAAGCAAAAAGAAATATTCAAAATGAAGACTGGTAACGTTACATGATGTGATCTTTCAAGTATCCTGAACATGGCTCCAGCACAGCCTTATCAAATATCAGAAAGATAACATCCTGCAATTCAAATTGAACCCTCAAGCTCATCAGCAGGAAAGTAATAGCTTGGTATGGAGTAAGAAGTTTTCAAAGACATTTAGTTAATACAAACCCTTAAAATATCTGGAGTGGTAATTCCAGAATCAATCAGTTGGCCCTTGAGAATGTCAAACTTCTTCGGGGTCAATTTGTTCAGTATATTGCACAAAAATCAGAACACTTTCATAAGATAATCAAATAGAACAAGCAGTTGCACAAAAAAAAAATTATTCTAGCTTCTATTAAATTACAGTCTTTTACAACTTGGTAAAACTAATTTTTCAACCTATTATACCATGACATGTGTGTATATATAATTTATTTATTTATTATTAATAAAACGGTTCGATTCGGTTCCTGCATGTTCTTGATCATTCGAAACCGGAATCGGAACCGATTTGAACGGTTCGGTTCGGTTTTTGACTCAAAGTTGACTTTTCCGGTCAACATGGTTCTTTTCGTTTTTTTTAATACGGTTCAATGCGGTTTTGCGGTTTGACAGTTTTTATGCCCACCCCTAATCGAAATGTTGAGAATTAAGCTCCTCACAAGGTTTGAAATCAACCTGCAGATGTTGAATCCTGCAGATGAACTTGAAGAAATCAAAGATGAAGAAAGTTTCTATTTTTAATAATAGATGTTATGTTGAAACGTCCAACGGCTACTTTAAGTTACTATTTCATAAAAGATGAATAGTTGTGTTTGTTCTTATCCCTTGAATGTACTGTGTTGTTGAATCCATTCCCAAGTGGAAGGACCAGGCTGAGATTGATCCCTGAAAAATAAAATCTCTCCAAGCCTCTATATGCTAGGGCTTTGATGAATGAAATACTGTGAAATTTTACTCTCTCTCACTCTAGCCTCTCTGCAATAATGTTCTTCGAATCCCTTTTCTCCAAAAACTAAAACCTTAAGAAATTCACACAAAAATATCGTGGACTAGTACTATTTCATCATGGTATCAGAGCTCTAGGTCTGATTCTGAAAAAAGGCATGATACTATGAGTGAAATCCATCTTGGAAGGAAACCCAAAAAACCTTAAAGGTGTTTCCTTTATCATGGCTCTTATAGCTTGCATTTGAGATATTGCTAGACCGGGGTTCATCGAGTGAAGATTTAAGAACTCCACAAGTTAATGGCACCAATTATGACTTCTAGGTCTTTAAAATGGAAACCATTCTCGTAGCACATGATCTATGGGATATGGTCGAGCATGGCTTTCTTGCACAACCTGTTTGTAGTGATGAAACCTCAGAAGATGATAAAGGGGGGGGGAACTGCTCAAATCCCAGTTTAGGCGTTTGCTGTTTCAAGGGAAGAAAAAATAAAAAATGCCAAGGCATTAAGTCTCATTCAAGGGGCAATTTCTGATGAGTTATTTCCTCAAATCAAAAAATGAGAAGACAACTAAGGGTGCTCGGCAAATTCTGAGAAGAGAGTTTATAAGACACAAAAAGGTAAGAGTTGTTAAACTTCAAGCTATTAGGGTTGAATTTGAGTACCTGAGAATGTCTGATGGATAAACACTAGATGATTATTTGGCTAGGTTCTTTGAAATTGTGAACAATCTGAAATCCCTAGTGAAGATGTGCCTGAAAAAAGGATTGTGCATAAGTTTCTAATAAGTCTAAGTAGAAGATACAAGTTTATAGTGTCTATCATTGAAGAAACTAGAGATCTTGACAACATAAAAACTGAAGAAGTACTAGCCTCAATTAAAGTGTATGACAAGAGAAAGGAACTGCATGATGAAATGGATAAATTCTCTGGAGCTGAAAAAGCATTTAGCAGTCTAAAAGTTGAAAGTAACAACAATAATAGTGGGAACTATAAAGGTGCACAGAATAGTCAAAACCAAAAGTGGGGACATAATAAGAAATGAAGGAATTGGTCTCATAATAATAACTGGAACAATAGTGGAAATACTAGCTGGAACAATCAAAGTGGTGGCTATTGGAACAACAAGCACTCATTTCGAGACAAGCAATGAAGCAATAGTTAAGGAATTGTGAAACCATAATGTCAAATGTGAAAATTATCATTTTGGGATTTGTAGGTACAAAGGCAAACCAAAATGTGGCAAGTAGTTAACTATACAATGAAGAAGAAATAACTAGGGAAATGTTCTATGCCTATCACTCAATCTCAATTACTCAATATAGATCAATCGGGTTTGTAGACAGTGCATGCAGCAACCACATAACTTCTCAAGAATCTCTGCTACTAAACCTTGACATATTAGTCACCTGCAAAGTGAAAATGAGGACAAGGGACTGGTGACTTTGTACAAGCAACAGGGAAGGGTACACTTGTAGTGGATACAAAGCATGGGAAAAGATACATAAATGAAGTTCTGTTGATTCCAGGGTTAGATGAGAACTTATTAAGTGTTGGCCAAATAATGGAACATGGCTACTATGTTCTTTTGGTGGTAATATGGCAGTAATCTTTGATGATTGCAACCTTGAGAATGTGGTAGTCTAAAAAGTATGCAGAAAGAAGATATGGTCATTGGCTTACCTGTTCTATCAGAAATTCAAGATGTGTGTGAGGGATGCGTATCTAGAAAAATGCACAGAGAACCTTTTGATAAGGAGAAAGTGTGGAGAGCAAGCTATCCACTTGAACTTGTACACATAGATGTGTGTGGCCCTATGCAAAATGAATCTATTGGTGGAAACATATACTTTATCACCTTTATTGATGATTTTTCAAGGATGTGTTGGGTCTACTTTCTCATAAATAAGTTTATTGTGTTCGATGTATTTAAGAACTTCAAAGCTTTTGTTGAATTGCAAAGTAGCTTTACTCTAAAAAAGCTAAGAAGTGATAGATGAGGTGAATATACTTTACATTAATTTCTTGATTTTTGTACAGATGTGGAAATGGAGAGGCAATTGACTGTTGCCTACTCACCTTAGCAAAATGGAGTTGCTGAGAGAACAAACATAACAATTAGAGAAATGGCAAGATCCATGATGGCTGATAAGAAGATCCCTGTGAAGTTTTGGGTTGAGGCAGTTGGTACTGCAATGTATTTGCAAAATAGGTGTTCTACAAATGCAGTGAAGGATAAAACATCATTTTAGGCATTCACAAGTAGAAAACTTGGTATAAAACAATTAAAAGTGTTTGGATGCATATGCTATACACATATCCCATCACAATTGAGACAAAAGTTTGATGAAAAGACAATCAAAGGCATCTTCATGGGTTATGGTAGTTGTGCGAAGGGATACATAATCTTTGACTTGCAATCCAAGAAAATTATACTCTCCAGAAGTGTAGTGTTTAATGAAGATCAATCTTGGAATTGGGAAAGCAACAATGTTGAGTCACTCTATGTACCTATCAGTTTTGAGAATGACACCAATGATAATGAAATGCAAACAAGTTCACCTCATGAAACTCAAATTGAAATTGCTACAAGTCCTCAATTGGTCTTAGATATTGCTGGTTCATCAACAAATAACAGTGAATGTTCAATTATGAACTCAACTCCTAGCTCTACACCAGTGAAGTGGAATAGCCTAGATGAAATATATGCAAGATGTCACATGTGTATAGTTCAACCAGAGAGCTACATATAAGCTGCAAAAGATCAAGCTTGGCAAAAAGCTATGGATGCTGAGATTGACATGATTGAGAAGAATGACACTTGGCAGCTAGTTGATAGACCCACAGATAAGCCTATTATTGGAGTGAGATGGGTGTTCAAAACTAAATTGAATCTGGATGGAACTATCTAGAATACAAAGCAAGACTTGTGGCAAAAGGGTATGCACAAAAACCTGGAATTGACTACATGAGACCTATGCCTCAATGGCAAGGTTGGATACAATTCGAACCCTTATTGCTTTAGCAGCACAAAAAGGTTGGAAATAATTTCAATTGGATGTGAAATCAGCTTTCTTAAATGGCATACTTGAAGAAGACGTCTACATTGAGCAACCTGAAAGTTTTGAAGTAAGGAATGCTTGTCATAAGGTCTACAAACTAAGAAAGGCTTTATATGGTCTAAAATAGGCACCTAGAGCCTGGTGTAGTGAGATTGATGCATATCTCACCTAGTGATAGGCAAAATACCCGCAGGTATGGGTAACCGCGGTTACCCGCCCATTTAAAACTTATTGTTATGGTTATGGGTAACCGTTTAAATAAATAAACGATTATGGGTATAACCCTTTAACCGTAAAATTTAAATGAGTGGTTATAGTTATTACCCGCGGTTATAACAGGTACCCATTTATTAATATATGTGACATTAAAAAAAATTAAAAACTCTAAAATGGTTCGACCTCTCCCACACTCATGCAATTCATCTCTCTCCTTGCTGCCCTTTCTCTCATCTCCGCCTCTCTCTAATCTCTGGCAAAATAGTGAATTTGTTGCCCATTTTGGGGTATGCTATCCACACACCCCAAATTACTTCTCACACACCCCTTGTTAATTTCTGTCCGTTGATCTTCTTTAATTCATCTGATCCGACGGCCAAAAATTAAAAAGGTGTGTGAGAAGTAAAATGGGGTGTGTGGATATCACACCCCCCCCCCCATTTTTAGTTGTCGATGATGGCGGCACCTCATTCCAACTTCCGTCAACCACAAAATCCACTTCTCTTCTCCTTTTATTTTTATTCAAAATTAATTCAATGATTTATATTTTCAATTAATTGAACTGGAGGTTTGGATTGGTCTGACATGTGGTAAATAATTGAGGAAGGGAAGCAATTGTTTGTGTTGTGCTGACTAATCTCCAAGCGAGAGTCCCTGCTTCCTAATTTATTTTCATGGACACTCATACAATGAGTTTTTATTTTGATGCCTCAGCATTTGTTTTATTTTCTCTTTTACTTGTGATACTAATTGATTGCCAGTCACACAAGTTTCGTAACGAGAACGACTTGCGTGACATAAGCATACGACAATCATAACATTTTTCATCAATATTATTATAATAATATGTATAAGTTTTTTAAGGACTTAAAATATTAAATTACGGAAACGCATGTTCAATGTACCTATAACAGTGTTTAATTGTTAGAAAGAAAAAAATTATGATAAATTTCTATTTTAATTTTCAAGTAGTTAAAAATCCATGACGGGTAAAAAAAGGGGTAAAATGAGTAAAAAACGGGTAAACGGTTACGGTTAAATGGGTATGCGGTTATGAGTATGATTAACTGTTTATATAATTACCGAACGGGTAAACGGTTATGCAGGTAAGAGTTTAAACAGTTATGGGTAAACAACTGCGGTTACCCGCCTGCCATAACCGTTGTCCATCCCTAATCTCAGCAGCTGCAAATTCAAAAGGAGCACAAGTGAAGGTACTCTCTACACCAAGTTTGATGAAGAAGGTGGTTTAATCATTGTTTCAATATATGTTGATAACATTGTGTACACTAGTAGTAGCAAAAGATTACTCAATGAGTTCAAAAGATAGATGATGCAGATGTATGAAATGTCTGATTTAGGCATACTTCACCATTTCTTAGGAATGGGAATTTTGCAGACTGAGAGTGGTGTGTTTATTCACCAAACCAAGTATGCAAAATCATTACTTGTGAAGTTTGGCCTTGAAGACTATAAACATGTGTCTATTCCTCTACCTACTGTGATAAGCTCAAGAAGATAGATGGAAGTGAATTGGCTGATGAAAGCATGTACAGAAAAATTGTAGGCAATCTATTGTATTTGACAGCAACTAGACCAGATCTGATGTATGCTGCTAGTTTGTTGTCAAGGTTCACGAACAGTCCCATAAAGAAACATTTTGGAGTTGCAAGGAGAGTTTTGAGATGTGTGCAGGGTACAATAAGTTATGGTATTGAGTACACAAAAGACAAAGCTGCAATCTTTGTAGGATTCTATGATGCTGATTGGGCAGGAAGTGAAGATGATTGTAGAAGTACGTCAAGCTATGCCTTTAGTTTTGGTAGTGGTGTCTTCTCTTGGGCTTCTGTGAAGTAAAACACAGTTGTTCTATCAACTGCAGAAGCTGAGTATGTCTAAGCAGCAGAAGCCACAGCTCAATTCATTTGGTTAAGGTTTGTACTTGATGATTTTGGGGAAATGCAAGTTGATGCAACACCCCTATTATGTGATAATATGGCTGCAATCTCTATGGTGAAGAACCCTATCTTCCACCAGAAAACTAGACACATAAATAAGAAGTTTTACTTCATAAGGGAATCATTACAAGAAGAAGTGATTGATGTGAAGTTCTGCAGAAGTGAAGAACAACTCGCAGATATCTTTACTAAGGCATTGTCTAGAGAAAGATTCAACTACTTGAGACTCAAGCTTGGAGTGAAACCAGTGAACAGCTTAGGAGAGGCTGTTGAGAATTAAGCTCCTCACAAGGTTTGAAATCAACCTGCAGATGTTGAATCCTGCAAATGAACTTGAAAAGATGAAGAAAGTTTCTATTTTTAGTAATAGCCGTTATGTTTAAATGTCCAACGGCTAGTTTAAGTTACTATTTCGGGAAAGATGAATAGCTATGTTTGTTCTTATCTCTTGAATGTACTTTGTTGCTAGATCCATTCCCAAGTGGAAGGACCACATCTCCTGATGCTCTAGAGGGCTGAGATTGATCCCTGAAAAATAGGATCTCTCCAAGCCTCTATATGCTAGGGTTTTGATGAATGAAACACTATGAAATTTTACTCTCTCTCACTCTAGCGTCTCTACAATATTGTTCTTCGAATCCCTATTTTCCAAAAGCTAAAACATTAAAAAATTAACACAAAAAGATCATGGCCTGGTACCATTCCATCACGAAAATCAAAGTTACAAAAGCATAGATATAGAAGCAGTCTCCAATTCACTTAGCAGTAGTGAACTTATTATAAAGCACCAAATACAAAACTAAACAAGTCATAACCTGTTTATAAAAAGATACTAAGTTCAGTTCTAGGAAACATATTTCACAGCCGATATAAAGAAACATCTGATCTTCCAAAGAAACCCTCCTAAAAGCCCGAACGAAGAACCAGCTCTCTACTTACGGCGCTTTTTGGTATCATAAGGAGCAATAATAGTGCGTTCCATCTGTACCCAGTATATGTCCAGAGTATATTTGGAAAATAAAAAGAAGAGAGAAATAAGCATATGACGACATACTCAAAGGAAGAAATCACCACTGAAATATTTAGTAATATAGTATATTCATGCTGGAAATGATCAACAACTCTATTTTTTTTTCCTTCTGCAAATAATTAAAAATAAAAATCCGCATGTTCATAAGTTGTTAGAAGGTCCTAAAGCTCAAATATTATTTTTTTTTCCTGGCAACAGGTTCTCTATTAACCCACATATATTTCTTTCCATAGCATAGAATGTAACGGCCTGGATGGTTCTAAAGAAGAAACATTTCTGCAGAGTAAAGCTAAGATTGATCAAAATTCACTGTAAGTACTACCTCAAGAATTTGATGAAGCTTTTCCCTCAAGTAAATATATTCACGCTTGACCACGTCAAAGTCTGAAAAGCACCTAAAAGCATAGCATTTGTTGAAATAGTGTTAATAGAGACGATTTGTATAAATCTGAGTGAATTGCGAAGGTTGTTTAGTGGTATTCTTTCTTTTCACCCTAAACCTAAACCTTTCAAAACCCTGGCTTATTTTTTGTCATAGAATTGCATCCAGTCCTATTTTCCTACAAGGAAATGAAGGGCATATGGAGTGCTTTAAATTTTAAGGATTACAACTGTATTATAAATCCGCAAGTAATTTCATTTATAGCAGCTTGGTGATGAGAGAAAAAATTCCTACTTTTCCTTATTATAGGCAAGACTTGATTCTCGGAGCTCACTACAAGCAGCAGCCCACCCGGCAACCACCAACACTGTAACTCCAAATGCAGCAAACATATCAATATATACTAAGTAGAAAAGTAGATGTAAAAATCGAGCATCCCTTGGAGCTCCTAATGAGAATAATAATATATAGTACTAAAATGCAGAAACAATCAATAGATGGAAGTAATATCTTCTACATCATGAAAGAAACTCCATTCCCATAATACTTTGGCTTTCCTTTGTCACATTTAAAACTTGACTAGCAATTTCTCTCTTGTTGATAATAAACCATTTATATAATGTCTGCTTATATTATTGATACCCAGGTTAGAAATAGACTTTATGAAGTATAATATTCACTGCGGGTCTCAATTAAAAAAACATTTCGAGACTGAAGAAATAAGTGTTTGCTATCCCACATCGGTGGGGAAAAGGAAAATGATGAGTTTAAATATGATTACTCCACTCTAACTAATATCGAGGTATTTTGTGATAAAACTCCACTCAGTATTTGTGAGGTGAGTAATCAAGATGCTAGAAATATCAGTTTCAAATGAGTCAGAACTTTTAGTATCCAACGTGATAGATGCTGCCGTACGTAGCTTAGCAGGGCATCCAGAGTCTCAAGGCAGCAAGGGTCTAAGGGATTTTCATAGAACGTATGGACGACAGGAAATGGATATAGATGAATGTCATGCAGGTGGAGCCAGAAACTCCTCTCAAAGGGGCCTTTAAGATATATAAAATTAAATTAAATTAAATATAGCAATATAATTAATTGAAAAAAAAATTAAGATTTTTTTATTGGCATGAAAAAAATTTATAAAACAAGAGTAATGAGCTTTAAAATTTTTATGAAGAATTTACTATTAAGATGATTCTATTATAAGAGTAGAATTTGTTTACGAGCTTTAATAAAATGAAAAATAAAATTAAAAAATTAAAAAAGGAAGATTCGAAGAAAAATTTAAGGTCATAACTCAAAACTATTGCTATGAGATTTTACCTTTGTTTTAAATGAACTGACAGAAAAAGAAATTAGTTTTTATATGGTAAAAGAGAAGGCTAATTATAAGTTTGGTTTTATGAGCTGACAGAAAAAGAAACTTGTTTTTATATTGTTTAGCTTAAAAGAAAAGAAAAAAAAAAGAGAAAACTAGGTTTTATATGGTTTAGCTTTTAAAAAAAAAAAAAAAAAAAAAAAAAAGAGAAGACAATTAGTTTCAAAAAACCAAAATGGGTTGTTGACAAACACAAGTTTCGCACCCATGAGGAGATGGTATAGTCAAATTCCACTCACCATTGGAGTACTAGCTGTTTACAGTAAAGAGTGGCGCGCGCGCGCACACACACACAAATTTCATAATGGACCTAAGCCTAGCCTGGCCTCCATGTGGTTCCGTCCCTTGGTTGTAATCATTTTTATTTGTATTCATTCTATGAGTATGCATATGGAAGCCTGATCTAATCTTGTCAATAAGTTGAATAAATGATGAGTCTGCGTATTCCGCTCTTGAGCATGAATAGATTAGATAAATCTTCATCTTGCCCCACACTAGCAGGGATTTTCATAGAACGTATGGACGACAGGAAATGGATATAGATGAATGTCATGCAGGTGGAGCCAGAAACTCCTCTCAAAGGGGCCTTTAAGATATATAAAATTAAATTAAATTAAATATAGCAATATAATTAATTGAAAAAAAAATTAAGATTTTTTTATTGGCATGAAAAAAATTTATAAAACAAGAGTAATGAGCTTTAAAAAATTTATGAAGAATTTACTATTAAGATGATTCTATTATAAGAGTAGAATTTGTTTACGAGCTTTAATAAAATTAAAAATAAAATTAAAAAATTAAAAAAGGAAGATTCGAAGAAAAATTTAAGGTCATAACTCAAAACTATTGCTATGAGATTTTACCTTTGTTTTAAATGAACTGACAGAAAAAGAAATTAGTTTTTATATGGTAAAAGAGAAGGCTAATTATAAGTTTGGTTTTATGAGCTGACAGAAAAAGAAACTTGTTTTTATATTGTTTAGCTTAAAAGAAAAGAAAAAAAGAAGAGAAAACTAGGTTTTATGGTTTAGCTTTAAAAAAAAAAAAAAAAAAAAGAGAAGACAATTAGTTTCAAAAAACCAAAATGGGTTGTTGCCAAACACAAGTTTCGCACCCATGAGGAGATGGTATAGTCAAATTCCACTCACCATTGGAGTACTTGCTGTTTATAGTAAAGAGTGGCACGCACGCGCACACACACACACAAATTTCAGAATGGACCTAAGCCTAGCCTGGCCTCCATGTGGTTCCGTCCCTTGGTTGTAATCATTTTTATTTGTATTCATTCTATGAGTATGCATATGGAAGCCTGATCCAATCTTGTCAATAAGTTGAATAAATGATGAGTCTGCATATTCCGCTCTTGAGCATGAATAGATTAGATAAATCTTCATCTTGCCCCACACTAGCAGGGGCCTCGTGTTGACTTCTTCACTAGATTTCTTATTTAGCACCTTATTTCAAAGTTTTTTCAAATATGCACGCTGTCATAAATGATCAAACGTAGGGAAAGTTTACTAATAATTGCTAACTATCAAGGCACCATTGCTAAGATGTTTGTTTTTGTGTATGACATGGGATTCATGCTACATATCCAACAGAGTGCCTAGATGAAACATTGCTTTCGAAATTCTGTCTTACATAGACTTATTCATCCCTAGTATTGGTTTCATCTGTTTAACATTTATCAGATCTGTTGGTTAGGAATTTTTCTTGTTTCAATGTAAATAGGTATGGCATACTTTTGTAAATTAGCATTACCATTATTTGTAAGAAAAGTTCTCATTACCTAAAACAATCTATCATTAGGTAAAATTTGGAAGTGATAACTGAAAAATCTAGTGAGTATGCCCTGCACGTCACATGTTATTACCAATTCTCCATTTTGGACGTAAATGAACATGCGTGGAGATCACATTCTTCCAAATGTAGAAATGGAAGGAGTGCAAAGTGATATCACCTGTCAATTTTTACGTTGCTTCCTATTTACACTTCGGAAGAATGTGATCGATCTCCATGCCACGTTCATTTACATCCAAAATGGAAAATTGGTAGCCGACAATATCTTCTAACAGTTATACATGCAATGTGCGTGGATATACTCACTGGATTTTTCAGTTATCACTTCCAAATTTTACCTAGTGATAGATTGTTATAGGTAATGCTAACTTTTCTTCTGACCAAAAAAAGGTAATGCTAACTTACAAAGGTACATGCCTTGCCTATTTATGTAGAAATTAAACAAGAAAAGTTAACCAACAAAATTTTCTAAATGTTTAAACAGATGCAACCGATACTGCAGATGAATAAGTCTACGTAAAGAGAATTTCTAAAGCAGTGTTTCGTTTAGGCACTCTGTTGGATATGCAGCATCAATCATTGTTTCGTTTAGGCACTTTATTGGATGTGTAGCATCAATCTCATATGTCATATACAAAAGAAAGCATCTTTGCAGTTCTGCCTTGATCATTGATGGTCTTACGACATAGGTGTATAAAATTCACACATTTCTTGACTGAAATACATGTAGATAGGCAGAAATCTCAGATGCAATCAGCAATAATATTACCTTGCGCTAATTCCCTTGAGCTTGTGCATAAGGTCTGTAACCTTAGGATAGTTGAGAACAGGTTTGCTCCTAAAACTGAATTCTCCCAAATCAGTCAATATGTATTGGCAATAATTAAACTTAAAAAACAATTAATTGAAACCATTGAAGAAAAATACAGTTTTCTTTCAAGTCCTTCTATGCCATAGTCAGCATCACGAATGAACATGGCTATTACTTCCACAGCCAAACCAGGAGTTTCCTTGTCTAACTCTTTCAGTTGATCAAAGCGGTCGTCCAATATACCCTGCCAGAAACATGGCGATTAGTTAGTCTGTAAATTAATACGATCCTTTTTTGTCTGTTGAGAAAAAAAATGTTAACTGTTACTACATAAACAATAATCACCCTAAAAACAAGTGACCAGCCCAACCAAATACTAACCCTACGGACCTACGGCGAAGGGGCAAACAATTTGATGCAACACCTAAAATAGAGATTATGTGAAATTTCATAATAAAAAAAAAATGGGTAACGTTTAGGAATTACCATTTTCAACCATATTTCTTGGGTTTATTTTGTGGCATTGTGATAAAGTTAATTACTTCACTATAGAGACACACCCCATCCAAAAAAATCTACAAAAATTAACAAAGCCATCGCAGGCTTCTATGTTTCCCCCTCTCCCTATAAATTTCCCTCCTCCTTCATCAAACCAAACAGATTTGTAACACCCAAGTCTTCAGCATTACATGCAAATCAATCAGAAACTTGAATAGACATTTAGACGTATAAAGCTCACCAAATTTCAAAAAGGAGTTTTTAAAAAACCAAAAGTAATTAAATAATTAAGGGTTTTTAAAAAACCAAAATTAATTAAATAATTAAGGATTTCTAAAAACAAGCTAATTAGCATTTAAGAAAAGAAAAGGAAAGAAGGAGCAGTGAGCTCACCTGATCCTGCAAAGAGCGGGTAAAATCATAGAGCTGTTGTTCAAGTCGAGCCCCATACATTTTCTTCCTCCAGAGAGAGAGAGAGAGAGAGAGAGAGAGAGAGGAAACAATAGAGAGAAGTGGAGTGTCTCAATGGCTTTGCATGTCTGTATAATATCACAATCTGAACTGGCGGTTTCATCCTGCACTTTGCTTTGGCTGTATTCTCTCTCTTTCTCTCTCCTACCTGCACTTTGCTTCACTTGGAAAGCCCCATTTCCTTACTCCTTTAGGCGCCTAGCGGTTACGAAAGAAAGACAACTCTCTCTTTCTTGCTGTCACTCGATGTGTGATAGATTTTGATATTGTTTCCCACACTCTCATGGTGCAAATCTGTAACACGTGTTTTCCCAATCTAACCACTTTGTACTACAATCTAGTAGTATTCCTCTTATATCTTAGATTCAAATCATTATCTACAGTCTAGTAGCATTCCTGTTATAACTTACATTCAAATCTCGTAGATAATGTGTTCAACACCAAAATTATTATGGTTGTCTTATGGTGAATAGTTACTACAAATATATCGTTATATTAGAAAGTAAAAAAAAAAAATGCTTATCATTTGGCCCAATGGGCCTGCCTAGTCGAACCGGCTAAAATTTGAGTCGATCTTGGTTCAATGTTTTATTGGACTAAGTTACTTTATGTTTGGATGAGGACATTTAAAATTATTAATATAGAATTTTTAAAATGATGGAATTTACATTTCTTTGTATTTGTGAAGTTGTTTGACTAGTTATGGTGATGTTAGTGACTTTTAGTGGGTGGTGAAGGTGGTCCTGATAATGCGCGATGACCACGGCGGTGTTGGTGGTGGGAGTGAGGGTGGCGACAACAATGGGAGTGGAGGCCATGGTGGTGTGGGGGTGGGGGTGGAGGCGGTGATAGTGATGGGTGGTGACAATAGTGATGATGATGGGTGGAGGCATTGTTGGTTGGTGGAGTGAGGATGACAATTGAATACTTTGAGGTTCTATCATAAAACTAATCCCAACTACTTATATAAGGTCCCTTGTTTCTCTAATGTGGGATTCACTCTCAAGTTCTCAGCATTCCTGTTCACGTGTAGGGAATTTTCAAGACTAACACGTGAACATTACAAATTGGACGACGTTGAGCATTTGTCCTTCTTTCGTTAAACCACATGCTCTGGTATTATGAAGAAGTTGAGGTTTCACCATAAAACCAATTGACAATATGAGGAGTACCCAACTACTTGTAAACACATATAAGGTCACTCAACGACAATGACAGTGGAAGTGGTGGTGAAGGCCATGATGGTGGGGTGGTGTCAGCGATGGTGGGGTGGTGTCAGCGATGGTGGTTGGAGTGGGGTGATGGTCATGGAAATGTGGTGGGGTGGCAGTACATAGCATGGTTGTGGCGCTGGCGATAATGGTGGAAATGAGGGTGGTGGTGGTAATAGTTGTGGCGACATGGTAGGAGAGGTGGTTGTGGTGGCGTGATGGTGGGAGTTGCAACGACGACCACGATAATGGTGGGGGTTGAGGTGGGGGCTGCAAGGTGGTGGGCATGTAAGAGTGAAGGTGGCATATATGGAAATAGAGTTGGGCTATGTTAATTTAAAATTTTTTACTTCTGAAAAAAAATTCTAATACTTAGCATGGGATCATCGCATAAGAGAGAAACTTGAGAACGATAATGATGATATGAATATAATATTATGCTAATTGTGCTGCTTTGTCTCTGCCTAACCCTACCTTTGCCCTAAATCCTAATCTTTTATAGCCAAAGGCTACTGATCCTTTGGCCTTTGTGAAAGTGAAACTCTCCATTTTATGTTTAGCAAACTTAAATTGTAAAATATCAGTTTTCAAGTTCTGATGATTCCTTATATCATACCAAAAAGCATGAAGTTATATGCAGAGGAACTTCCATCCTTTTCCCTATATGGTTCTTATTAATTCATCCAAAAAGCATGAAATTATATGCAGAGGAACTTTCCATCCTTTTCCCTAAAATTTAAAAGACTGTTGATTTCTGTTAACTGATCACAGAAGTTGAAGCGATCCGACGTTCTAAATCTCTCATTCTAACTATATTGTCTCTCTTTCTACCAAGAACAGATCGAAGAAGGAGAAGAAAAGTTCTGCAAGAACTCTACTCTCTCTCATTATTTGTCTAATAGAAGTTCTGCAAGAAGCATTTTTTCCTATCCAACAGCAGTCAAATTTACTAATATATGTTAAAGGCGACACGAAATTAAGTCCAAACTTCATATCACAACATAAGACAGACAAAAGCAGTCTTAAATAGCTAAATACTATGATCAATTAACAGTAGTGAACTTAATTAAAAGTACCAAATACAACATTAAACAAAGAAGCATCTGATCTTCCGGAGAAGCCATTTCTAAAGCGAATGAACAAACCAGCCGTCTACTGAAGACGGCTCTTGGGCTTGTTGGCATTGATTTCACGTTCTATCTGCACTGCAGACTATTTCAAGATTATTTGTTAGGAAATAACGAAGAGAAATAATCAATTAGAACATTTTCGATCGAGGAAATTATCAATGAAGGCATTTAGTAATATAGTAGAAATAATTGATCACACAATCAAATTAGTTTTTTTTATTTTTCCTTCTGCAATCAGTTGGACAGTAAATCTTCCCTGGTACTAAATTATTCGAAAGTTTAAAGTTCTATCATTTTTCTTTTATCCGGCAACATGCTCCCTTCTCTTCATTAATCTACATATGATCAGAACCTCTATTTACTTCCATGTATATGTAATAGTATGGGTGAAAAGATGAAGAGATACATTTCTACAGATTAAGGTTGAGAGTGATCTAAGTTCACTACAAGTATTACCTGAAGAATGTGATTCAGGTTTTCCCGCAAGACAAAATATTCACGTTTGACCACGTCAAAGCCCGCAACGCACCTGAAAACATAGCATTTCATTAAAAAGAGGGTTAGTAAGAGAACAAGAAGGTTCTATGGTAGATCACATAAGATGATTTGTATAAGTCTGAGAGAATTGCAAAGGTTGTTGAAATGTAAATATTCTTTCTCTTCAACTTTTGAGAAATTGAGCGTAACTACTCAACTGGAACCGAAGATATATAGTGAATTAAGAGAAGGCAGAAGGGAGAGAGATCTTTAAAGAGTTTAAAAACCCTGGCATACTTTTCGTCAGATAATTCTCTTTCGCTCCCATATAGTTTTGTTTTCCTACATGGCTATGAGGGGCTAAAAGACCTACTTTAGCATTACAGTTCTAAAAAATGAAATAATTTGGAATTTTCATAGTTGTGGAATGTTAGTAGCATGTATTCCTAAAACTTGATTGAAGATGTGATGCGGTAATATAAAAGAAATAGAACTGTATGATGTGGTAGTAAGAGAACAAAATCGTACCTTTCCTTGTTATTTGCAACATATGCTTCTCGGAGCTCAATACAAGCTGCAGCCACTCGGCAACCACCAACGCTGTAACTCCAAATGCAGTAAACCAAATTAATATTACTGAAAATATGATTTTAGCCCTTCCAACTCAATTTTCTCCATATAAAACCCTACATAACTTTTTTACTCAAAGAAAACCCAATGACTAGGATCCACATAAGCAAATTTATTAATTTCATATTACTTCACACATTTTACATTTTTCACATGCCTAAAATACCCCTATTACATATTTGATGTAGACAATTAATTGTAAGGAGAGAGTAAATGATTTTGCAACAAGAAAAAAAAAAGACATTAATGTTAAAAATTTATTGCATATTAATTTTTTAGAAAGGCTTTGAATTTTCATAAAACTATTCGATTCAATTTTTTTCACCCTACTCTTGAATACTTTTGAATTTATCCTTTTTTTATTAATATATTAGAACATTGTATTTCATTATCTACATGCACATTAATTTACCTACAACAATTATACCATGGGTGTAATATAATATCTCTTTTTTACTGATGCAAAATAATGTTTATACCAACAACAAAACGTACATAACATATGTACTAATACATGGAAAATAATTTACCTATTTAAAGAAGAAATGTAGTTTGATGCATAGTATTAAAAATACTATGTTACACCCATGTTTATACAACAATAAAACGTGCCTAACATATCTAACAATACATGGAAAATAATTTACCTACAAGTTAGATAAATGTTATTTGGTTGGGTGTAGTATAAATTTTTTTAATAATTGGAAAAATTAAATATAACTAGGTGTAGTGTAATTTTTTTATATATAATTAGAACAAATTAATTTACCTACCTACTATTTGAAATGTTCATTTCTAATGATGCAAAATGTTCATTACCTAACTACAAATTAATTTCCAATAATTTACCTACAATAATTATACCATGGGTGTAATGTAATATCTTTCTTTACAATGATACAAAATATTGTATGTACCAACAACAAAACGTGCCTAACATAAGTACCTGTACATGGAAAATAATTTATCTATAACAAAAGAAATCCAGTTTGATGTATAAAATCAACAATATTATGTTCCACTCATGTTTATACAACAACAAAACGTGTCTAACATATATAACAATACATAGAAAATAATTTACCTACAAGTTAGAGGAATGTTATTTGATTCAAAATATATAATATAGGTGTAGTATTTTTTTTTTTTTAAATAATTGGAACAAACTAATTTACCTACCAATTAATATGGGTAAAATTGCTACAAATTATATCACGAAAAAAAAAAACCTACTTTTCTAGTTTGACATGGATACGGTTAATGCAAACACTTTTTACATTTTATTTCACTTTTTCTACTACTTTTAATTTGGCATAAATTTAAGAATTTGGAAAATGAACCATAAAATATGAGTGGCATGAGTGTAAATAAATTGTATTAATGGTCAATAGTGTTCCCATATGTTTGCAAATTTTAAATTTGGGCTTAAACTGGATCTTTAAAGATAGATGGGTTTTTATCTAGAAATAATGAGTTGTAAGGGCCAAAATCTAAAGCACCTTAATATTATCTACCTATGTAAAATGCAGAACATTTTGAGCATTTATAATCTATAAAATCATCTATGTCATGAAAGAAACTCCAATCCTAGAAGCCATTGTCATTTACTTGCCATAATAAAGCGTTTAATTTATGTCTGCTAACATGGTTTACCCCTGGATGTGAAACAGACTACGTGGGGTAAAACAGTCACTAGGGGGTCTAATAAATAAAAAGTCGAGAGTCAAGAGTCGAAACTCGAACACAACTATAGTTGGAAAGGAAATAAGTCCTGCGATGCCCAAATTATATGCTTCGAGAGGAAACTAAGATATATCGTTGAAGAGTATATGTGAGGTGAGTATGACGACACCACAAATCAGTATCAGTTTTCGAAGGGCGAGCACCTTCAACATTCAATGTGATTGATCTTGCGGCAGGGCATATATGCAGAGTGTCACAGGAAACCAGTCAATTCTATTCGTATGCTTTTCTCCCTAATTCACGTACAGACTAGAAAGATATGAGCAATACATGCACTACCATAGTAGGTTGTAACAGTTCTTACTTTTATTCTATTAAAGGTTGTAATAGGAATTATTTGGAACTTGAATCGGCATATGCCGCGTGTGAGTGTGGATAGATCATATGCGCGCGTTAGCATGAATAGATTACATGCCGCGCGT